>JAUNZM010000039.1:1450046-2900093 GCA_033459285.1 Clamator glandarius
TTGGCAGTTACCTTTTGTTTTGCTTCCCCATGGCCCTCTCTCCTCCAGGTGAAATCTGTCCTAGAGATATGTCTATTTGTTTTCTCATGATTCAAGTGTGATCTCATTGAATTCTAGCATTTGAAACTTTGAAGTCTAGTGTTAAAGTCTGGTTTCCAGCCTTCTTGTCCTTTTAACAGAAGGAAACAGATACCTTTGGGAGACAATTTGTTGTATCTCTCTGGGGTTGTTGTCTCTCGTTGGCTGTTGGACTAAAACAGGTGCCACTTGCTTCTCGGAGCTTTTGCAATGATTATAGTCATACATGTGGAATTCTTAAAATACAGCTGGATATGTGAAGGTGGTATAGTAGGAAAGAAAGGAAGGTGCTCTTACAGACACCATAAAGCTACATTTGTAGACCCTTATTTTCTATTGCTCTAGATTCTTTTGAACATGGTAGCCTGAAACAATTGTTGGTGAATGTTACTTGTTTAGATATCCCTCCTGTCAAAGACCCAGGAAGCATAATATACTATAATTAGTTCCATGCCACTTAATCAGTTTACAGCACAGCAGATCTTGGGAAAGGCTTTATTGCTCCCTTCCATTTAGCAAACCAGTCCTCTGACAATGTGAACATCTCTGATGCATGAAGAATTAATACATCTTTCCCAATGAACTGTATCCAACCCTGTGAAACTGCTGAGTTAATTTTGGATGCATGACCTTTTACCTTCTTTAGTGTCTATTCACTTCTGTGTTGAGATGAAATGAGAACAAAGCCCTAATAAGGGGAGGTCATTAAATGCAGATTGCCTTATATTTTAATACAAACCTCTCAGACAAGAATCCAGCACTTACGGAGGAAAATCACATTTTCAGGGAAGAGGTTACCTTGACAACGGGGTCACCTGGCAAGGCCGGTGATATGAAGGGAGTGATGGGGCAGCACATGATGGGAAAGCCTCAAAGATGATGAAACAGCAGGAGGTCAATCCCTCATGCTTCTCAGTGACTTCCATCAGCTCAAGGTGAGTTACTGCATGAGTTTCATAAACCTGGCTTTATGAATACAAATAGTCTGTGTGAATTACCCAGGGCATGGAGGGCCAGAGGAAAGGACTTTACATTCAGGAAATTGTTATCATTGAAGGCTTTTTTGTGTGCTTTTTCTTCTTAAAGGGGGAAAAGTATAAGTTCTTTGTAAAACTCAACTCTGGTTACTTGCTCATAACAATTTTTCCCAAAGCACTCAACTGTATGCTCCTGGAGAAGGATTAGATACTTTAGATGTGGAGAATGGAGACTTGGGATGCAGCCCAGGTGCTGGGAACAGTTGAACTGAGAGTGGGTTCCAGTTCATAGCTGTTGGTGAGAGACAAGCATCCTTTAGGTTTGCCTCTGGAAAGCCTAAGATGAATTAGAGAATAAGTGCTTGACAGTTAGCTCTCGACAACCCAACAATATGCTTGATCAATTTATCAAATTCTAACAGAAGTTTTTGAAGCTATAGGAAACCAGAATGCTCTTGAGGCTGGTCTGGCACTCATTGTGCTAAACGAGCCCTAAGGCAAGGAAATGCAGGCTGTGGAGAAGTTGCTAAGCACAGCAGTCAAACCTAGTGATTCTTAGTCATTACAGGATGTATAAGAGAGAAAGATATAGAAGCAACACAGACCAGATTGGGGTGTTTAAAGGCATATGGGGGAAAACGAAAATAAAAGGGATGATGGAATGTATCTAAGGAATAAAGGAGAAAAGCAAACAAGAAAAAGTATGGAAGCATATCATTTGGAAATAGCAGTTTGCACTCTCTCTTTCTCTCTTTCCATACTGTAAAAAGAATTACACAGGGAAATTAAAAGGCAAGCAGACAAATGAATGCAGAACTGTAATTAGCAGGTGAATCTTAATCACCTCTATATTTTAGGTTTGATCCATTTATATCATCTTCACCAAGCCATTAAGTTTGGCTGTTGCTGTTTCGTTGCTGGGTCGTGTAAGAAATTCACTGTGCTGCCATCCTTAAGGCACTCTTCTTTTGGTTCAGGATTTTCAGTGAGGTAGTCATTGTGTTCTATCTCCTCATAATTAGTATGCCTGCTAACCATGTCTGCAGCCTAAACTAAACTGCTCAGTTGGAAGCAAATGAGACAATGTAGTGATGTTATTCTGTATTCAGTGCTCGTGTCTGGGTCTGTTTTTCAGTCAGAGAATTGCCAGTTTTTTCTATTTCCAAAGCAACATTCTGCAAAAGTGTAAATGACACCACCTCCTCTCTCACATTGTGCAAGACTGTACTCCTAACTGCAGTGAAGAGAGAATCGAACTTGTGACATTGTTAGTGAGGAAATTATGTTCTCGATATTTTTCTCAGTCCTCCTCACCCTTCACCTCAGGCAAAACTAACCTCCTCCTCCTCCTCCTCCACAATCCTGTTGTTAAATGGAGATACAGCAGGAAGACACAGTCTCAGTGCTGATAACATGAAAAGCAAACACAGTTCAGGAACTGCTAAGTTATTCTGGACTGCTCTTAATTTTTAAGATCTATTTCCCTTTTGTGCTGGAATTAGTGATGTAGCTAAAAAAAGTCTCCTCCAATAATCTACTTATTCTTAACTATTGCCACGACTATTTCTTTTTCAAGGATGTGGGAAGGTAACAGTCATTAAGTGCAATGTTCTGCAGAAGTGACCTCTAATGCGTTTGCAACTGCCCGTTTCCACCCCCAGGCCTATAACTTTGATACGCTTTCAAGGAACAAAGGAATTTTGATATCACCAACTTAACATTGTTTTATGCTCCCCTGAGGATGGTTTTACCTGTGCATGTTCAAAGATGCGTATATTTTCTTATTTTCTCCAGGTTGTTTCCTGAAAAATGTAGCTGAATATTCAACTGCAGTTGTTATCTGTGCAAAGTGAGTAGGACTCAAGTTACTGAACATGCGTCATAGAGTTAATTGATACACTGGAAACCATTGAGGAATAATGTGAAATTTAAAAGGAAAAGTGAATGCTAAAAGCTCTAGAAGATAAATTATTACTAAGGTTGTAGGAATTTAGGCTCAAGTTGTTCAAATTTTCCTTTTGAGCTTTTACTTCACCTTTTCATCTTTTGTGTTTGTACATACTATTCTGATAAGAGAGCTCAGGCTATAAGCATATCTAATAGAATGATGACAAGAAGGTACGAAAAGTTAGGCCAGTCTATTAACTGTCAGTTATCTGAGCTCTCTGTTGTGAGAAATAATAGACTGAGGGTGTAACCCAAGGTCTCAGACTTATCTTGTCCAGTCATTTTCTACCCTGAGAATTCCATGGAAGTTAGTACTTGCTGCTTCTTTGATTACTAACCAAGCACCTGAAAGCTGATTTTGCCTAAGTAGTACTTTCTCCCTCACGTTGTGTGAAGAGGAAATGTTCATGAGTTGAAGAATTCACTCTGAAAAAAAGATAAGTTTTGATTGTAGTTGCAGTAGCAGGTGTACTGCGATTAAAGAAATGACTGGTTTTTAGATGTGGGTTTAGAATAGGCTTTTTTTTTTCTCTAGGTGAACTGTCACTGCTATCCTGGTTATAAAGATGGCAATCTCTTAAGTAGCATTTAAGAAAACTGCTGAAGCAAGATAATAGGATAACAATTTATTGGTAAAATTCTAATTGATATTTCGAAAAGCTGTAACTTTCTTTTTGTCAGATGCTGATTAAATACGTAGACATTCTCTTGCAAATTTAATTTAATTTAATAACAACATCTATTTCTTCTCCAGTTTCCAGTAATTGCTTGACTGTGTTCTCCAATATACTATTCATCCAGACTACATAACTTCCTAATAATAGGTTGCTGTATTCCTCTGCAGTCAAACTAAAGCAAGCATTGCATCACAGGTTGTAAGTGCCCAAACCATGAGACTCACAGCAAGACCAATAGGCAAATCTGATTGTGAAGTTGCCACCCTAACCACAGTCATTGATAACATGCTCAGTTATGCACCTACTGCAGGCTGCTTGGTAGCAAATCTAAAATTGCAATAATCAGTTTTTAACTTGGGCAAGAAAAAGTAAGATCATTTCAAAGCACAAGTATATAAGGCCAAATGTCTCTCACACTTTTTTTTTTTTCTCTTTGAAATTTCTTGCATACGGCCGCATCTGGGAGTGCTAGTCAGAATGACTAACGATCTTCCAATCCACATTACTGGCCCTAACTTGCCTGTAACTCAGGCTTGGATAGTCCAAACCATTCTTGTGATTTCAGTATAGTTTTACAGATAGATAGTTCATAGCTTCAGCTTCACCTGTCCTGCTGTTTGAGTTGGTGTATTTGAGATTTTGCTGATATGGTGTGTGTGCTAAAGCACTTCTTTTCTAAGTAGCTCTGGTGCAAGTGGTTTCTTAACACTTACCTTGGGGCTTGAAAAGTGATATTAGGTGGGAAATCTGGGAGTAGAATTAGACATCTATTTGCCTGATGACAGCTTTTATTTAGGCGGTTAGGTACTCATCTTTGCTGTAGGTGTGTGCGTGCCTGTATGCACACACATAACATGAAGGAGGTTTCATAGAAGCGTATAATGAAATGAAAAGCAAATATAAGTTGTTTATTACTAAGATGATGTTATCAAGGTGAGCCTTTTTGGTTGTAACGTACTGTAAGAGTAAAAATCAACATTACCATGTAAAAGAACTTGTAAATTTTTCCTGCATTGTCTTTTTTTATGCTTAGCCTGAGTGGTTACATGCCCATCTCTTTGTAAACAGCTGGTGAAATTTTTATGAAGTATCTCTTGCAGGAATGCCTGAGACCTGGGTAGTATGTGCAAGCATTAATTTAAATAAAAACTAAAACATCTAATTAAATGACATTAATTATATGTTGGGATTTCTGGATATAGCCTATTTTACTAGTTTCAAAACTAAAAAAAAAAACAATGTTACTTTATAAAATAAGAATATTTTAAAGATTTATTGAAATTGTATTATTAATGACTGAATAATAACTGAGAAGGTGTTGTAATAGTTAGCCCTTCTGAATGTTGTCAGCCCATGTTTTAAGTGTTTTTTCTTGTTTTTTATACTTATAGAATAAGGAACTTCTGAAAACAAAAAAATAATTTCAGAATGTCATGTTTCTCACCTTTAGTAAGTGCTTGAGTGTCCTTATTCTGTTGGAAGTCTGAGCTACTATATTGGTTGCAATAAAAAAATTTTGAAATGGTAGCTGTTGACAAATGTATGTTTGAAATTCTACATTCATAATTCTCACAACACTGTTAGACTCGTCTTTAGTAAAGACAACTTTTGATGTTATACAAGATTGCTCCTATTTTTTTTTGTTAGATGCATATTGAATGGAACTGTACAACTTAGATTTTATAAAAGTATTTGCTATTACAAGTGGCTTTAATTGTTCTTATGGTATAATTACTGAAAACAATTTGAAGCTTCAAACATATTTTAGGAAAATTCCAGTGGATTGAGAGGTTAGAAGGATTTGGCCTTTTGAAGAAAAAATTCTTGTTTGAATTCATCTTTGTAATATTTCTTTCAACTTTTGCAATACTTTTGCCCTTCTTTTCTACTTTGTTAAGATTTCCCATTTTCATAACTAGTTGTGATTGCTACTTCAGTAGGAGAAGAAAAATCTTGCTTCCTAGGCTCAGAATAATATCTTGTCTGTTAACAATGAACTGCTGTTCTGTCACTTGTGAGTGCTCTTTTCCCTGTTGTGAGGTAGTGCAGCATCTTCATTCTTCATATATGCCGTAAATTTTCTCTTGTTGAGAAACAGTTCTGTGGCTGTCAAGGATCTCCTGCATCTTTCTAGAATTCCTAGGGTTTTTGGAGTCTCTAAATCCTCAGGACAGGGCTGTGGATGCCCTGTGAAAGTCAGCCATGTGACTACAGGTCACCTGCTTAGACTCTGCTTTGTGGAAGACCTTTCTGAGATTGGTTTTTTTCATTCTTTTACGCCCAAATAAAAGACCTTTTCTAACTCTTTTTCTGTGTCTTCTGGAGCCATACTTATCTGTTCAATATGTCACTTTTTTCTTACCTCTGATGCAATTTTTACATTATTGGAATCAGCAGTTGGTAGAGATTTGGTCTTCTGATGATTAAAATGTGAATGCAAAATTATCCACAGTCAGTCTACTATATATATGCTTCCAGATCATGATTGGAAGCAGAAACAATTACAAACATTTATTTTATCCAGAAGCTATTTTTCTTGCCCTATCCCAATTACGATCCCAGGAGGTTACTGATCCTAATTTAATTGCACAGAGTGGAGCAATATTTTTCATTATGAATGAGCTAACTTAAAGATTTAAGTAGTTTCTTATGCTGCTTAGACTGTATTTAAGTTTTTGAGAAGGACAGGATGTTAATATTGAAAATGAATAACTGTGTATGCAGACAGACTATGCAGAAAGTCTAATTAAAACAATATTACTATGATCTGTGTTCAGTGAGCTTTTTTCCCCTGCAATTCACCATTGGGCAAAACTTCAAAATTAACAAAAATGAGCACACAAACATATTCTAGAGCACTGTGTATTGCAGGCCTCCATTTCAGGTGAAATCTCCAGTAAGATCTAAAAATGGCAGATTGTAATTTAAAGAGACCACTTGATCATTTAAATCTATATACAGGGCAGGATTTTGCTTATTTATACAGTATGATCAAGATATTTATGTACCAACAGAAACTACCAGAAAAAAAATCTTTCTATAAATAATAAAAGGAGGACTAGGGAGACCATACAGTCCCTATTGAACGCAGAAGGAACAACAGTGACAGCACATGAGGAAAAGGCTGAGGTAGTTAATGCCTTCTTTGCCTCAGTCTTTAATTGTAAAGAAAGTTGTTCCATCTGTGTACAAACACTGGCATTAGAGGAGCAACATGAGGCTCCCATGGTCCAAGAGGAGGTGATCAGAGCCCTGTTAGCCCAACTGGACACCCACAAGTCTATGGGGCCGGATGGGATTCACCCGAGGGTATTGAAGGAGCTGGCGGATGTGCTGGCCAAACCCCTTTCCATCATCTTCCAACAGTCCTGGAAGACTGGGGAAGTTCCACTGGACTGGAGGCTGATGTCGTGCCCATCTACAAGAAGGGGTGCAGGGAGGATCCAGGGAACTACAGGCCTGTCAGTCTGACCTCAGTGCCCGGGAAAGTCATGGAACAAGTGATCTTGAGTGCTATCATGAAGCACTTGCAAGAGAACCGGGTGATCAGGCCCAGTCAACACAGGTTCACACAAGGCAGGTCTTGCCAAACTAACCTGATTGCCTTCTATGACCAAGTGACTCGGCTGCTGGATGAGGGAAAGGCTGTGGATGTATCTTCCTGGACTTCAGTAAAGCCTTTGATACAGTTTCTCACAGCATTCTCCTTCGGAAACTGTCGGCCTCTGGCCTGGACAGGCGAATGCTCCCCTGGGTAGAAAACTGGTTGGGTGGCCGGGCCCAGAGAGTGGTGGGAAATGGTGTTAAATCCATCTGGAGGCCAGTTACAAGTGGGGCTCCCCAGGGCTCAGTGCTGGGTCCAGTCCTGTTCAATGTCTTTATCAATGACCTGGATGAAGGTATTAAGTGCACCCTTAGCAAGTTGGCAGATGACACTAAGCTGGGTGGAAGTGTGGATCTGCTGGAGGGTCAGGAGGCTCTGCAAAGGGATCTAAACAGGCTGGACCACTGGGCTGAGACCAATGGGATGAGGTTTAACAAGGCCAAATGCCAAGTCCAGCACTTGGGGCACAACAACCCTATGCAGAGCTACAGACTAGGAGAAGCCTGGCTGGAAAGCTGCCAGGAGGAGAAGGACCTGGGGGTGTTGGTTGACAGCCAACTGAACATGAGCCAGTAATGTGCCCAGGAGGCCAAGAAGGCCAATGGCATCTTGGCTTGTATCAGAAACAGCGTGACCAGCAGGTCCAGGGAGGTTATTCTCCCCCTGTACTCGGCACTGGTGAGACCGCACCTCGAATCCTGTGTTCAGTTCTGGGTCCCTCACCACAAGAGGGATGTTGTGGCTCTGGAGCGAGTCCAGAGAATAGCAACGAAGCTGGTGAAGGGGCTGGAGAACAGGCCTGATGAGGAGTGGCTGAGAGAGCTGGGGGTGTTCAGCCTGGAGAAGAGGAGGCTGAGGGGAGACCTCTTTGCTCTCTATAACTACCTGACGGGAGGTTGTGGAGAGGAGGGTGCTGGCCTCTTCTCCCAAGTGACAGGGGACAGGACAAGAGGGAATGGCCTCAAGCTCCGCCAGGGGAGGTTTAGGCTGGACATTAGGAAAATATTTTTCACGGGAAGGATCATTGGGCAGTGGCAGAGGCTGCCCAGGGAGGTGGTTGATTCACCTTCCCTGGAGGTGTTTAAGGTGAGGGTGGATGAGGTGCTAAGGGACATGGTTTAGGGATTGGTGGGAATGGTTGGACTCGGTGATCGGGTGGGTCTCTTCCAACCTGGTTATTCTATGATTTAATGAAACCACAAACACGGCATAGCTTTTAGTTAAAACTTTAAGTATGTAAAACTCTTCAACAATACCTATCAGTAGAGGCATTAGGACAAAAGTCTGTACAAGTTAAAATTATATCTTTAACCTCAGGGGTAAATGCCATTCAGTAATACTGCAAAGTGCAATGCAATCCATTTTCTGCAAAGGACAAAAGTCCACTTCAGTTTACAAAATTGTATTTCATCTTGCAGGACCAGCCTTGGAAAAGCCTTCCAAGGGAACAGGGAAAATGTAACTCTCTTCCCTTTGATCTATTTTATAAATATAAAGGTTGTTACTTTCAAAATAAAATTCTGAACTTATAGCAATAAAAGCCAAATTTATGTCATATTTAAAAATCATCTTGATTTTCAAAGGGATTCAGCTATTGAGATCTTAGAGGTCAGAATTATTTTTAAAAAAATTATTTTTGTTAGGGAACTTAATAAAATCACAGCAATGTCACAGGACTCTTAATACTGAATGATGGGAGTGCGATGTTAGAAATACATGGCAGTGTATATATTCTTGTACGTTTCATTTCCTACTTGCCCGTTTGTGCTTGCAGGCATCAAAAAAGTCTCTGTTTTTTTGTTACCTTTGAATCCTTGTTTTGTGAGGCTAACCAAAATTATTTCTAGGAGCAAGGTCTCTGGCTGACAAAGCTGCTTTTGACTGAGCTGCAGTTGACTGTGCCCCTTTGAGGGGGTGTTCAATAGTACACCATTGTGGTTTTTAGAAGAGCACAACTAACCCATGGAAGAATCTTTTGGGAAAAAATTACTAGACATCAATCCTGATTGATCCCTGTCATGGATAAGTCCAAGCAAGACCAATACAACAAGCAGCAGTATGCATAGGAAATATGACTGTTATTGAATGAGCATGTAGGTACAACAACAAAAGATGCAGAGACTATCAGGTACTAGATTCAGTGCGCTTCACTTTCTGCTAGTTTTGCTGTTGCTCAGAAACTTTGTTTGCAAAGACTGAACTGCCCTTTCTGGTTTGTACCCAGATTTTGGTTTTAATTTTGAGACCTATAGAGGCAGTGGTGTGCGACTCATTAAGCTGGTCTTTCACAGCCAAAAGTGTCCTTGATATATGCTCCTAAACTGTAACTCAAAGATTTTCTCTGATGGCAGGACTGTGGGTCTTGCAATTTTGTGTTTAGCTTCAGGCCTTATGAGGAGCTGCTGAGAGAGATGGGATTGTTTAGCCTGGAGAAGAGGAGGCTGCGAGGAGACCTCATTGCTCTCTATAACTACCTGAGGGGAGGTTGTAGAGAGGAAGGATCTGGCCTCTTCTCCCAAGTGACAGGGAACAGGACGAGAGGGAATGGCCACAAACTCTGCCAGGGGAGATTTAGGCTGGACATTAGGAAAAAAATTTTCACAGAAATGGTCATTGGGCACTGGAACAGGCTACCCAGGGAGGTGGTTGATTCACCTTCCCTGGAGGTGTTTAAGGTGAGGGTGGATGAGGTGCTAAGGGGCATGGGTTAGTGTTTGATAGGAATGGTTGGACTCAATGATCTGGTGGGTCTCTTCCAACCTGGTGATTCTATGATTCTAAGAAGTTATCCTGCAAAATTGTTTATTTTGGAATATGTTATTCTTATCTTTTCTATCATTAAGCAAATTTTCTACTTTCCCTTTTACTTTTTGCTCTAATTAGTTTCTCAGTGCTTCCATTTTTGAGGTCATAAATGTGATAGGTTTTTGTTTTGTTTTGTTTTCCTGGAAGCTGCATCTAGAAGCCATATACGATTTTGGCTTATAAGTTGAATGTTGTGAAGAGGTGACTTTTAGAAAAAGTGATACAAAGAATAAAGTCAAATTACCAAATATTTAATGTCTGTGCATAGATGCATACCTGCAAAGAACTAGCTATTCCCTCCTAATTTTAGGTGACGATATAGGGTGTGTTTTTTGCAGCTGCATCTTACATAAAGTTAACTTGAGCTGGCAATGGTAAATGAACAGCAGCAGCTGCAGCAGGAAGCGGTTCATTCAGCATGTGCTTTGACTTTCTCTGGGGGTTACTTGTCTGACTCCATTTGCTGTGTATCCATCCTAGGGTGCTTCCTATTTAAACACCTTAGACAACAAAATTAATTGCTGTTTATATATTTTTGGCTGAACTAATTTTATTAAAGCAAGTCTGAAGCCATCTGGGTTTGTGCTCTAACCATAAATATATATATACACACATATATTGGGGATGGTGGGGGTGGCATTATTGAAAAAATTTAGGAAGTTATCAAACAGAATTGGATTAAATATCTACCTACCCTTTGTGAATGGCCATGATATTTTTTTCTTGATTCAGCTAAGTACATTTCCAGCTAGGATAACTGAAGATCACTACATTGGAGTTGCTCTGATTGAATGTTAACTGCTTTATGAATTTCTAATTCTTCTGATATTACTTGATTACTTCTTCATCCTGTAATTTACTGCTAGGGAAATTTTAAATAATTATTTTTTGGGCCAAACATACAAATGTATTTGAGAACTTTGCAAAAAGTTGTCATTTCAAAACCAGTAAGTGATTGTGTCAAAATTTAAATGGCTTATCACTCATAGTTTCCAGAGATCGGCTTACACTTCCAAAAGTAAGGTCATTCAGAAGCCTGTAAAAGCATCAGAGTAATCCATTTGAAGATTCCTAGCATTCAAAAACTGGTAGAGAAAATACATGCACACAACCCCATGTTTTCTCTGTTGCAATGCAACAATTCAAAAGCTTAAAAAGTTTCTCATCCCTTAATAAAAAACTGATCACAAAAATTGATTTTCTTTTAATTGTTCTGGATTTTTGTAAGATGTCTTAGTGCCCTTGAATCCTTTTAAAGAATACACAGCTATAACTCCCTGACCTTCATGTAAATCTTTTGCAGGATTTGTGGGAGAGAGTCAGAAATGCAAACAATTTGTTCAAGATGTTAAATTAAATGTGTGAAGTGTTTGAAAATGAGAACAAATGCTCAAGGCACTGTTTTTTCACCACTTTCGAGATGTGGAATTCTTTGCTGTTGACCTCAAAACTGACACTTCTTGAAGTAGCCTGTGCTTCTGTGCATGTTTCTTTTAATTTCTTTTTTAATGCGGTATTATCACAAAAGTTGTTTGAGGCTTGAGTATGAAAACCTGATGACTCTGTTGTTGAAGGACCAATTTCAAAGTATTTTCTGGCTCACGAAATGACTTTCACAGCTGCCACTCTGCCTGTGAAGCTGGAAGACTAAGTCTTAGTGTTCAAAGATGCATGAGCGGTAAAGTTACAAATCTAAACTAAAGTAAATACCTATGTAATTCTGTCTTTAACTCAGCTGAGATTAATTATAGAGCAATTTCCTCTTGGTTCTCTGTCACGTTTTTAGAATGTTTTAACAAAACTCTTGTTGATTATGTCAATTATGTATCCATTTTGTGAAAAAATAGTACTGTGCTAAGAAGTGTCATATACTGAGGGAAGAAAATATTATAGTTTTTTATACTAAATTAAGAGTTGAAACTGCTTTTTTTTTATTTCAGACACCAATACATGTGGTTTCAAGCAAAACTGAGAGATTAAGTCCCTTGTCACTTGAAGAATAATTCATGCTTTATTTATGAGAAATGCAAATGTGCTAACTAGGAGATTATTCAGTGTGGAAAGAACATTTGATCTCTAGTGTACATTAGGACAGGCAAAACTTTTCAGCTAGGAAAATCACACTAAAGTGATGGCCAGAAGTTCAAAGTTTGGTTATATTTAACTGTATAAATGAAGTACTTGTAAATTCTCTTAGTTTATGTCAGTAAGTAGTATGTTTTTATGGTAGTGGCATAGATTGTACTTGTATGACTCTAGAAAACAGTGGAGCTTCTTATTACTTTAGACATATGCACCTCAAAATATAATCTATTAGGGAACGCAGAGTTCTGTTGTGAAGACAAAAAGGTAGTTATTTCTCTCTATTGGTCTTATTTGTTCCCGTATACCTGTGGTATACTACCTCCATATGTGAAGGACAAGTGGTTGCATTAGCCCAAAACTGAGTGAGAGAGCCTTCACTGGGTGAGTACGTAACTTGTGTTCTAGCACATACTAGGTTCTGTGCTCCTTTTTCCAAAGACTGAAAATCAACTCTTAGTATCTGCATTACAATGAAAGTATACTTTTTACAAATTCTCTTACATTTATTTATACATTTTTTTGATCAGAAGAGATAGATTATGGCTCCGAGTCTGTTCTTGATGTTAGACTCCAAGCTACTTGAATGCTAGTTTTGATGCTTGCCAATGATGGCTGTCAGAATTAAAACAAGTCTGTTAGTTCAGGGGCTGCTTTTACAGTGCTCATTGAAAAACTATGGTTAGGTTTCTTGAAACGTGTCATTGGACTTCTCCCTGTTAAGCTGCATTTTGAGGGTTATTGAATCTTTTCACCTGGTTTGAAGAGAACAACTTTTTAATCTCCTAGGCCCTAGAATAGAAAACTTTTGGTTTCTAGTTTCTATTTTATATTTCTGTGGGATTGTACTTGTTTGTGAACTGCTGTTCAAAGAATTTAGGTCTTGTTTCTCCCTATTTTCCTCCTATAGCCTCCTGCATGGATATCAAGCAGCCTTCGGGTAGCTGATGCGTTTTTTCATGTCTGTGCATGAATGGTAGTTCTTTTTATACTTTTTTCCTATCCAAGAATGTTGTGTGAAAGGCTAGATGTTCATATATCTTTAGGAAAGAAATAGAAAATGGTATGTTCAAGATCAATATGTTTTCATGCAAATTAATAAACTGTAACTGACTGAGGTTTGGATCCTTGCTGTTGCAGTTCTGAGAAGTTAAATGGTTAAGTGAGTAATTTATAATGCATAATCTCTGTGATTAATTTCTCTTTTCCTATTAACCAGTCTTCTATGAAATCACAATGTATCTTCTCAGATGTATTTATTGTTTTAATTGGTCTTTTGCATTCATTCTGGTTTTTGCTTTAGAGACATGAATTGCTTGTGGATTATTAGTGTTTAAAATGCATTGATTAATCTCAGTTGACCTTTGTTATAAGGATAATTTTTTGATGTCCAGGTGGAGATGAAATTAGTTTCTAGTGTGACTCTGCAATTTATAACATTAGTGTTAGTGTGTGTTTATCTTTTCAGTCTGAGAAGGGTAGAAAATGTACGTGAAGATTTTGGAACCATTACAACTGATGGCATAAACAAAAAAATACTCAGCAGCCTTCGACTTCACTTGTCAGTTGTTTCTAATTCTTTCTTTAAAATAAATGTTTAGGGTCACTGGAGCAAATGATTGTACCTTTCTGGATAGCTTTCTATCATTGTGGATCTCCTCTGGCAAAGAAAAAAACATTACTTGTTCCAGGAATTAACCTACCTGAGAGATGCAAAATAAACAGAAGAAGAAATCTACTGTTTAGAAAGTTTTATCAAGGGACTGTCAAGAATTTCCTTTTGGTTTTGGTAGCACTGTACACATTTTGCTACTAGGAAACAAACTTGTACTTCATTTTGAAGCCACTTAAGGATTTAAAAATTAATTAGTTTCAATGTTATCAGGTACAATATATGCTTAGGAAAGTCATGATGAGGTGGTCAGGGAGGGAAGGAAGGGATAGCAGCAATATACTGATTTCATCTGTGTAAACCAAAACAAAACAACCAATGAACAACAACCCCCCTCTATCCACTCAAATACTGTAAAAAAAAAACTTCAGCAAGAAAGGAAGGTACATTGAGTATATGATCAGCCCTTTCATATTGCCCTTGAAATGCTCTGGCAAAAGATAAAGTAAGAATATAGTGCCAGAGAAAAATAATTCCTATAGAGTTAGTATTATGGACTGTTGTATTCCCTGGAATATTCCCTTCTGTCTTCCTCACTTCAACATGAAGTTGCACAGTCTGCACAACTTCAGAGCCCACAAAGTTCATCCGTTTGCCCTTAAGCTGAAAATGCTGACCAGAAATCAAGGAGGAATACAGAGTTCAGGCAGAGAAGCTCCATCTGTGACTCACTGTTTTTCATCACATACAGTGTGAAATATTTGAAGCCTGCGTTTATACTGAGGAGTAACAGATGTGATGTGCAGAGACTTGCATCCAAATATCTGAATTTGCTTGCTGTTGGATATTTTTGTTTGTTTAAAGAAAATATTTGATGCAATTGTTTAAATTTTTTAAAAAAATGAATTATGTCAACACAGAAAAGTATTTCTATTTTGGCTTAGCAAGTTCCTTATAGTTATTCTCAGCACACTCTGTGATGAAGTCCCATGGAACCATTATAGGGTGTGCTGCAAATGTTTATTGCCAATATGATAAATCATTTAGCAATGCTCCAACAATCAAAATGCTTTTGCTCAACAAGTCTAAATCTCTTATTTTAACAAAAGCCCTCCTGGAACGCTAAAAGAAATAAGCATTTTTACCATTCTATGCATATTTTTTAAAAAATAAAAGCAGCAGTTGGTGTGACTGATGCTTTTCCTATGACAATAACTTGGAAGTAAGTCACCTATTTATGGTTTTCTAGTTTTTTTCTATCATTTCATAAAGCAAACTGGAGTGGTAACTATTTCTAATAAGGCAGAGTAAAGCAAAGTTGATCAAGCACGAGGATTATATGTATATATGGTCTGCAAAATATCACAGGTTTTAAATCAATCATGCCTGTTAATATAATGTGTTTTTTGTGATTATACTGGCACATTTACAAAGGCATTGTACTAATTCATCTGTTGGGGCTTGTAAAGAATCACAAGAATTTCCTAACCAGAATGAATCAAGACTCATGTGCGTATTTATGCATTTGAGGAATAAGCTACTAACAGGAAGACTAGCTTAAATCAGTTTCACATCCCTGCTATTTTATAGAGACTAGAATCTTTCTCTATGCCTATTTCAAAAAAGCTTACAATAAGACAGATTCACTTTTTAAAGTAATGTGCCTTCTTGCTCTTCTGTGTTCAAATCCATGTTCCAGATGAGATTCAATCAATGGTGGTAAAAAGACATTGCTCATGTGGTTGTGAGGTTGAAAGATCACAGTTACTAAGGGAGGCAGGGCCCTGATTATTGGAGAAAAACTAATATTATACCCATCTTAAGTAAATAAACATTAAAAGGAGGATCTGGGGAACTATAGCTTGATCACACTTACTTCAGTCCCCTGGAAAGGTCATGGTAAACCTCTTTGCAGTGCCAATAGCAAACACGCAAAGAACAAGCATGCAACCTGAAGTAGTCAACATTGATTTACCAAACTAAAGTTGTCTTTTGCCAACCTTCACTGTTTTTTATTTAAAAGTGCCTAGCAGTGTGGGTGATCTGTATGACGTTGGTATGGTTTCGACACCTTTTCATTTGTTCTCAAGTAGACACTTGGAAAGTGTAGGCTGGATAAATGGTCAGCTAAAAAAAGGCTGACTGCATTGCAAGACTAAAAGGGCTAGTGGCCATAAATGAGAAGAGTTTCGCAGGAGTTAATATAAAGAAGCCATTTTTTTTTTTCATTAGAGCTGTAGCATCATAGTAATAGTGGTTGCAAGAGATCTCTGGGATTTGCTACACTGTCTAGAAGAATTTGGCTCCATCTTCAAAGCTGTCTGTCAGAACTTGGAAGCAATCTTGGACTGCTGCTTAGCCTCTTCTCAACCAGATTAAAGATCAGCTCCCTCAACCATTTCTTCTAGATCATGTACTACCACCACAGTGGTAGTCCCCCAATGTACCTTGTCAAGCTTCTGAGTATATTTTTTGAACTGGGCCACCCAGCAGGCAAGGTACTCCAGACTGCAGTCCTGCCAGGGTTGAGTAATGTCTGTAAATGGTGGTTTGAGAGATTTTGGCAGAAGAAAAAACAAACAAAAACAAAACACCCCAAAAAACCTCACTAGTAGGGTGGTGAAGCACCAGAAGAGTTTGCCCTGACATCCTGGAGTCTGTGTACTTAAAGGTTTTCAAGGTTTTGCGATATAAAGCCGTGACTGATCTGATTAGGTGATGGTTATACTTTATCTTAAAGTGGGAGGTTGGACTAGATGACCTTTTGAGGTCCCTTCCAACAAACATTTCTATGATCATATAATTCATTCAGTGTATATGAGCTGATTTTGATTTTTAAATTAAATTTTTTTGTTCTAGAATTTTTCTCTCTTCCATTCCATATTGAAAAATACTAGTCCAAAGAACCACATGATAGGACTGGAAGATCTGTTTCAAAATGCTCTTTTTTCAGATAGCTACTCTCCAGTAGAGTAACCCCTGACAGAACAAAATTTGTAATTCTGAAGATTTTATTTCAGATTATAAAAAATCTGTAAGACTGTGCACTTAAATCAGGAGGATTCCTTCTTTCATATAATGAATTTTAAAAAGGGAGTGTTTCTTCAGTCTTTCCTCAGAACAAATGCCATTAAAACACTCTATTTTTGTAGAGTTGGAGAGAGGGGATGCCTCTTCACATGGTGCATATATTTATTACTTTGGTATTCTGGTGCTGTATAAGAAATATTTTCCATTTTAATTTTTTTTTCATAATCCTAGTTGAAGTGTCAATTTTTTTTTTGCCAAAGGAAAATCTGATTTCATTATCAGTATTGCAGTTACAGGAAATTCAACACTGAAATCAATAGGCTTGTAGGGAATAGAAACTAAAGAATTTGTCCTGGAATATTTGTGAATACTCCCCATATTCATAAATAAATTAATGTATAAAATGCCAGAACTGTACAGAATTCTATGTGTCTACTTCTACGGGAGACAGTATGGCTGGGGTTTTCTGGTAATCAGGGCATACATTTCAGTTGTCTGCAAGACCATACATATGTTGGGAAGGTCAACTATTTCATACTTTCAGCAGAAGGCTGGGGCTGTGGTCCCTGACAGCCTTGGTTATTCTGTTGTGGTCCTACAGAGCGAGCCAGGGAATCCACTGTACTTGTTACCCTGGCCACTGCACCTTGGGGGTGCAATTCTATTCCTCTTTAACTTGATGGCAACAAACTGTTCCCCAGACTTTACATGGCAAAATATTTACTGTCAAAAATGTTTTCCTGCCTACTTTCAGAGCATATGCTGTTTGTATATTCATACCTACATATTGTGTAAAGGGGTGCTTGACACTTTGCAAAGCAGAGAGAAACAGCAGCTTTCCCTGGAGAGTTATTTTCAAGGATCTGAAAGAGCTAAGTGAAGTGAGAGTAAAGCAGAACTGCAGATAAGCTCCCAGGAACAATTTAGAGCACGTGTGTATCTGCCTCAAGAGCAACATTTTAGCATGGTTTGGAAGAGAAATGAGCAAAAAACCAACTCAAATTTAGTTGCTCAAAACATGTTTTTTTGTGTGGATTTTTTTTATGAGGATTTTTTGGACTAGTAGGAGACAGCAGTTAACTTCAAAGAGACTTGTAGACTATGAGGCTTCTGTAATTACTGGTGTGGTTGTGAACTGGTGATTAGATGCACAGATAGAAAGAGAAGGTGAACTTTGTAGGTATTAGAAAGTAGTAGCATTGGGATTTTATGTAACACAGATGAGAGGAAGCATATAATGTAGACTTGTGCCTGAAAGGCTTATAAGGAAGGTGATGAACAACTGTACAGGTAAGCATTCAAAAAGGAATTTGGGGATCTCACTCATTAGCCTGGAGAAGCTGCAGCAGGCTGTTAGAGGGAATGAATGGAGTTCTTAGTTCCTCACAAAACCAAAGAAAAAAAGACTGGTTTATTCAGGCTTGTATTTCTCATGGACAAAATCTTTCTGACATGGCAGCTTGTATCGGGGACAGTGAGAATTCTTCCTCCTGTCCCTAGTGTGGCTGTTAGAGGAGGAGGTGATCCAGGCTCAAGAAGTAAAATTGTACTGGAATTGTCAGGTTTGAAGGAGGGAGACTTGGTGGAGGCCAGCTAAATGGTGTCTCATAAATGCTTTGCTCCAAGCCTCCTCCAACCATGTATTGTGATAGTGGGTGCTGGGAAAGCTGTTGGCATATTTGAGAAAACTGCAAACAGAAAACAAGGCCACCATTAATTTGTACTTTCCTTTCTGTAGTTATTTTTCATGTATACTCTTATGCAGCATTTTTTTTATAGCGTTATGACTTATAAGCTGCACTTCCTTACCATCTGCAACCGTTTTCTAATCTACACCCACCTATAACATTCCTTAGCACAACAAATCAGCTTGCTTAAAGATTTGCTTTTGGGCCCAACTCTCTGTAGGAAGAAAGCTACAGTCTGGTTTTCTATATCATTGTCGCACAGTATAAATGGAATAGGAATAATTTGTTTTTCCTCTGCTGAACAAAAGATACAGTGTTTGTTCAGGATCTTTTTGTTTAAAAAAAGCATATGCCAAGGAATATGTAGCAGAAAGATAACACATGCCTCAAGGAACTCTGTCAGGAGCGTACCTTAGAAAATATTTTATTTCCACATTTCTTTTTGAAAAGACTTGTCAAAATACAAAAAGCCAACAGGGAGCTGTCACTAATGCACCAAACAGATTTTATTTACAACATATTTGCACATAGTGCCTTCCAGTCAAAAAAGACATAATTAATGCCCTGGAACTCTAGTACATAATTTTTGAAGGTGAAAGTAACCCAGGATAGGCATAAAAATGGAAAATAATAATCCTGATGTGCTAATACTGGTAAACAAAACGTGCTTCCATATGTATGCTCTTACATTTATTGGATCACAGCCCAAGTATATATGTCTTTATTGACCAGGGGACAAATGGTTTCCGAATTTTAGAAAACCTGACATCTTTAACTAATGGGCAAAACAGCTGCCTCTTTTAAATGTACCATATATGTAGTTGCTGTCCAGCTATTTTTTATTTAATGGATGTCATCCCCTAAAGGACATAGGTAATAATTCTGGTCCTTGATCACATTAAATTTGTACTCAGGTATTTCTTTAAGTATTCCTGAAATAATATTTTCTATGAACTCTTTAGTTTTTCCTCCTTCTTTTCCTCTCTGATATTCAATATATCAGCACAAGGAGAATTCTAACCACATTTGCTAAGAAATCCTCTGGAAGATCATAGATTCATAGAATGATCTGGGTTGGAAGAAACCATGAAGGTCATCTACTTCACCCTTGTTGCAGTGAGCAGGGACATCTTCAACTAGATCAGGCTTCTCAGGGCCTCATCCAACCTGATGCTGAATGTTTCCAAGGATGGAGCATCAACCCCCTCTCTGGGCAAACTGTTGCGTGTTTCGCTGCCCTCAGCATGAAAGAATTCTTCCTAATATCTAATCTAAGATCTTCTCTTTTAGTTTAAAACCGTTAGTCCTTGTTCTGTCACTACGGGCCCTGCTATAAAGTTTCACCCTATGTTTTTATAAGCTCCCTTTAAGTTCTGAAAAGCCGCAATAAAGTCTCCTTGGAGTCTTCTGTTCTCAAAGCTGAACACCCCCAACTCTCACAGCCTGTCTTCACAGGGGAGGTGTTCCAGGCATTTGATCACTTTTATGGCCTCCTCTGGACCTGCTCCAACAAGAGCTGAGGGCTCTAGAACTGTACACAGTATTCCAAGGGCGGTCTCTCCGTAGCAGAATAGAGGGGCAGAATCACCTCCCTTGACCTGCTGGCCGTGCTTCATTTGACACAGCCCAGCATATTGTTTTGCTCCTAAAGCAGTGACTACAAATCATGACTATATATCATACATCTCAGCTGCCTTGTAAAACAGAATGTTCAATATATACCTAGTCATCAATCACTGGTACTGTTCTCTGCTATTAGCTGACTCTTCAGTTAATGGAACCCTGATGGTTCCTTGCTGAGTATAGCTGCCTGCCTTCCCTTTCTTCTGTTCTACAGACATTGACAGGTTGTTGTCATGTTCTCACAAGGAGACACTGAACCTACCTGCACACATAGCTCTCCTACTTGGACCATATGCCCAGTACCTATTGCTGCCTTCAAACTTGTCCAGCTTTGTCTTGTCTGTGCTGCCTTGAAAGGCTGTTGGGTGTCTGTTGATAATTCAAGAAGCAGAAAGTGCCATTGAATGTTTGTAACTGCCTGAAAGGAAGTTATCAAAGTTATTACAAAGAGGAAAGCAGGGTGTATTGATGATAGTAGTTTTCATTCCTTCTTCAGGTCTTACCCAGGACTTCTTTAAACAAAGGAATACATCTTCATAAACTTTTCGTAGTGTCTAACATTGTGGGCCTCCACTGGACCATCTGAACCATAATGTAAATTTTGTGCAGTAATGTGGGTGTGATGTTGTCTATTTTTATATCTTTTTTTTTTCAGGGGTAATACTAAGGAATTTTTCTAGTTGTACTAATCTCAGGTGAAAGAGGAACAGTAGATCGTATTGTGAAATAATCATTACAGAACCAGTCAGCATTTTCCAACAAATCTGCTTCTGAACGCTGACTTCTTCCCCTCCCACAAACACTGTTTAAAATATTTCATGAAATCCATTAGGTTTTAAGCAACTTGACTATACTCTGCAGTAGTTACATTACACCTTAGTTCAGGCCTCTGGTTTGTTTCAGTTTTTTTCCCCTATTTTAATTCATGTTAATATTTATAAATTCCTGATTTATCATATTTTTTGTGGGATCATTCTGTAGGTGAGGTATGTGTTTTCTGTTTGTTTGCTTGCTTGCTTGTTTGTTTTACTCCTCTGACTGGTCAGTTTAGCAGTTTGAAATTATCTTTGAACCTAAGTGTTTTCTTTCCTTGTTTGCTTTGATTGTGTTCTTCACCATAGCCATTTGGCAATGACAGCAATACCTCTAAGGAAAGAAATAATGGAACTGGAAGTAAGGCAATTTTTTTAGATATCTTTTCTAGTACAACACAGAGAAAAGTATTTGCTTTCCACAGACACCTTCCTGCTCTGGTAGGTTGTGCTGTAAGGCAGCAACTGCTGATCTTCTATCACTCTGATGAAGCACCATTTGGCAAGATAAAATAAGGACTGGTAAACTGCTGTTTTCTCAAGAAAAGGAACCATGTCTGGTGCTACTGCTAGTTCAATGAATGAAAGATCACTCTCGCATTCCCAAAGTTATTTTGCAAGAGCTGTCTGAGCAAACTTGGAAGATTGCAGGATGAAGCAGCTTACAGAATTTTTTGAGGTATCATTTTTAAAACAGAAAAAAAAAAAATTCCTGCCTCCAGACTTCACTTGGAGGAGAAGCTGCTGTGGCTGTTCTGCAGTGAGGAATGTATTTAGGAAACTGAACCTGTCCTCAAGATCTTCCTGCATGGGAGCCTGTGATGCAGTGAAGTAAAAAAGTAAGGCAAGTCCAAAGTTTGTGTATTTCCAAATAATCTGACACAATATAAATTTGTCTCATTTGTGCCATCCCTAGCATAAGCTACTGTCCAGAGGTAGGAAATCTAATCTCAGTTGTTTCTGTTCTTGAAGGAAAACAATAAACACTAACAGTTACCATGAAGGGAATTCTAGGTCTCAGGGACTTGTTCTGTCTATGAAAACTATGGATAACTGAGCCTAGAACAGAGCTATTCTTAGTCAGTCCTCTTAATTTGCAAGTGTAGTGGCTCCTGCCTCTTGATAAGGATGAAACAATGCACAGGTGAAAGCATCAGGTTGCTATGGTTCTTCCCCCACCACCCTAAGGCACAGATGCAGACGTTGCTATGCCTTAAGGCTATAGAGGAATGTTCTGCAGCTACTCATAGTGTAGCATATCACTCTATCACTGATACACCTAAACTGCCTTATCTTACTGTGTTGAGTGTAGTAGATACTTCTGTGTGGTGAAGAGTTCTCCATGATGCCTACATCTGTTAAGGGTACTGTCTGATGTAACCTTCACCTTATAGCAAAGATAATTGAGTACTTAGAATGAGAAATCCTGAATGGAATTAAATTATCTGTTCACAAGTTTAAGTACAGACATGTTCGGTACAGTAACGTTTGCTTAACTATGTACAACTAAACTACACAGTATTCGCACTACTAATGTAGTTATGGCATGCAATATTTAACAATCTTGCCCTCAATTTAGTCTCTGTTTGAATCTTCTACCTTTTCAGCAGTTTAAATGCTCATTAAACAATGATTAAAATGAAGTTTTTTCAGTAAAACACTGACTGAGGAAGGAAGTTTGAAAAGAAGAAGTAAATGTAGCTTTCTGGGCGATTTTTGTCACCTTTTTATCCCTTTGTCATTTTCATTTCCATCTTATTTTCTGATTTCAAACTAGCTGGACCTTGTTCAAATGTTCATGCTATTTTGACGATATTTATGGTTCAAAAGAATATGATTTCCATGGCAACTACTCCAGGTTCTGAGCAAATATCAGCTTTGAAGGTTCTTTCTCTTTTTGGGTTTGTATTTTGTGCTTATTTGATTAACCTCAGGAGGGATTTAGATCTTACTTATAAACAGAAGACTTAATTTGAAGAAGAAAAGCAAAGTTCAAAATAGAATGGAGTGTCCAAGATGTTGGATCCAGTGCAGAGTTCTACCAGATTCTTGCTTTGTCCTTGACTATTTGTAATCATATACCTTTCAAACATCACTCTTTAACATAAGAAATACAATGGTGCATATAATTATGTTGTTTCATACATTCTAAATAAGTGTTCTTTAAAAGTTTTTCTTATTTTTTGTTTTGTGGACCACTGGCTATTAATTTGATGATGATGCACATGATATGGGTAGATTACATGGTGAAAATGTAGCTGCTAAGCTGAATTGAAGGATGACTATTCTGAATGTTCTAGGTTTGTTGTTTTATTTTTTCTTTTCTAATATTACTCTTCCAAATAAGGAATTGCTATAGTTATCACTGATAATTTTTTTACGTGTGTGAATGCAATGGCCATGTTTCATGTTGTCAAAAAAAAAAAAAGATTGCAAATGAAATCTTCCATTCTAAGATACATTTTATGCTGTGCAAAAGCTGTAGGAATCAAACTTAGGCAAAAGTTATGTGAAAGTATTTTAGCGTTTGATTTCACATGGGTCAAGCTGCAAAGTAGGTAGTTCAGTTTGAAAGACATTATTGGAAATACAAATACGGTAGGTATAGGCTGCCTTTGTTGTAGAACAAATGTGTGGGTAGGAGGGAGTAAGTTAGGTTTTTCTATTGAGAAGTGGAAGTTCCTCACATGTGGTAACTGGTAGGCGAGAGTCTTGTTGGCGACTCATTGCCATTTCATGTTTCTGTTGGCAAATGATGGCTTTTGCTTATTTGTAAGCAGTAATGATAATAACTGGACCTGATTGTTGCTTGCACGTAGCAAAATGCTTTAGGGCAAAGTTGTCCTGTTTTGAATGCCTATTCTGCCTGCATGGTAGTTGCTTGCCACATGTAGACCTTAATCTTGAAACAGTTGTAATATCCTTGAGTTCAGTGCACACAGCAGCAGATTCTTCTAAAGGAGTCAGTATTTATTGCCCACCATTATAGGAAAAAAAAGTATTAAATTCAGAGATTCATGAAGTACATATCAAATTTTGATAAATATTTCATGAATTGTTAAGAAGTCAGTGATACAAAAAAATGATGAATCCATGATTTTAAAGATTGAATAAATCTTGCTAAAGGTCAGCTTTTCTGAGCTTTTTCTTTCAGAAGCGCTGTTGTGTGTGTGTGTACGTTTACATGCATTCCAATGAACGGTTGTGAGAATGTCTGCATGTGCTGATGTAACATTTATTATTTGTTATACCTTGGTGCTAGTATCTCAGAAATGAGGCAGGGGACTTGGAGGGCACAACAGAATGTGATTATCTAATGAGTAAATTTTAACTATGTGTCACAATACAGGATAAAACTAAGGCTGAACAGGCATTTCCTACTTCTCTTGTACGTACATAAAAAGTCTTTAAAAAAAAAAAAAGATCAAGGTACTGGTTATGAGTAACAACACCTCCCTTTTTGTTAATGGTAAGGTTAGAAATCTGACTTTCAGGCATTGCACCATCAGGTGCCAACTCCTGGTTTACAGGAGCTGGCTACAGTAGGTGGAGGCACTAAGATTCTAAACATAGATAGAGAGCTGAAATACTTGTAGAAGAAGGAGAAATTGAGAAGGGGCTTCCACTGTGGACCAGACCAGGTTAGTGCCAATGTGGAAGACTTAAACCCATTTCTCCTTCATTTTCTGTCCCCAAATCCACAAGGTAAAGACACAGGGAGAAGTAGGCAGCAATATTTGGGGTCAGTATGCAGTATTAGAGGGTAAGCATCCTGGTGGGATGGGATTCTGAGCACTTGCTCAGCTGTTCTATAAGGCAATGCTTTATTACTGTTGTTACCCTGCTACTCAATGTCAAGAACATTGCAGCAAGCAGTAAACTCACTCTGAGCACCCCTGCATTGCTGGGTGGAGATCTCAGTGGCAGCCTGCAGAATCACGGGACTTGCCTTATTTCACTGTTGTGGTTGTTCTTACTCTCCATTCATTTTCTATTACGTGTTGGTAATGCGCCCACTGAGGCTTTGGGCAGTAAGCTGTATTATCCTAATTGGTTTTGATTAAACACTGCTCAGAACTTTTGCAGCCTAACAATAATACAAAGACACAAGGACGGGTTTTTGGTCTCTTCAGGGAATCACTCTATAAATATTCTGGTTAGGTTGTAGGGAGCTACAGTGTTGGCTAGTTTTGATCACTAGCCTTTAAATAAATACAGTGCATGGATATGTTTTATGGGACACTAGGGACGAAAAAAAAGACATAGAATATTTTCTTAGTATTTTTCTATATCACCACCCACACCATCAGCTGCTGTCATATTTTTCTGGCTTTGATACTGTTATTCATTAAAGAAAATAACAGAGTGAGGTAGTTTTGGCTAATCAGCTTCTCTGCAGTCTTGAAGTTTGTGTGCCATTTCATGGTATCGCATGACTGGTAAGTCCTGGATGCTAATGCTCATGTTCTTTATAAGGCTATATAGTAACAGGCCTTTCCAGTTTTCTTTTCTAATTTTATTTTTCACTTTGTTCCTAGGAGAGCTAGGGCATGACAATGTATTTACAATGTATTTATTTTCTCAGATCTATACAGAAATTGAAGTTCTTGACAAAATGCTATGATTTTTTTCCTGCTCTATTTTTTTAAATGTAATTTTATGTAAGGAACCCAGTCTGGTGCCTTCCTGAGGTGGGGGCTCCCATTTCACAGATCATTTTGTCTTTGCTAGACTCAGTTACTGCTTTTATTGTAATCAGGTTACACATAGCAACTAGTAGGAATGAACGCAGAGTGTAGGTAAGAACTGGGAAAACTGACCAAGTGTTTTGGTTAGGATTGTTTCACTAAATTTCACATTTGAATTGGAACATTAGAATAAAATACAGATAATTACTTTTCAAGATTATATCTTGAAGTGTGAAATTAAGTGGGGTAACATTTCAGAAGTCTGTGCAGTCAATCACATGTTGTACTGAGTATCTTACAATTTGAATTCATCCATGCAAATACACTCTGGTCTGGTGCACTCTTCCAAAAAAAAAAAAAAAAAAAAAGTAAACTCTGGAGATTTTTTTTTTCAGATTTTTCTACTGGTAATCATGTTTTAAGGCTCCAACCAGGACAAAACACTTGTTATCGCTTCAAGTTTCCATGTGAATATTTCTCATAGTTCTAGTTATGAAATATCTCTGGCCTGTTCGAAAAGTTCGCTGCTTGTATACTTTTCAGAAACAAGAATGAGTTTTAAAAAGCTTTGTTAGGATGGCTTCTTTAGCGACGTCTTTTTAATATTTAAGAATCGTAAGACAAATTATGCATAGACATACCTGGTTGATTCAGTCTGTATATTTTGCACAATAATTTTATCCTGGTAGACCTGTATTTAATTTGACTGAGTTGCATTAGATGTTTGTATGAATGGTGAAGTAAAGCTGCTGTTTTCTAACTCAGGAGCTCAATAACTTCTAAAAGGTTGCTCCATGTTGCGCCATGCACCTCAGCTCCTGTAAGATTAGAGGAACTACAAATACTTTGGTCACATCAAGGATGCCCTGGTACACTATTTTCAGTGTAAATTTAGTTTATTTATTTCCTTGCTAAAGGGTAATATTTTCGAATCTTGCCTGAAGTATCCCGATTTTATTTTTCCTGCAGATATAGAAAAGTGTCCTGTTTTCAGAAATAGATAAACTAGCAAACAAGGTGTTTGCAAATTCTACTTACATAATGTTGAACTGTCTTTATCGAATAGAAAATTCAGTATCTCAAGTCTGTGTACAATGAGCTACCTCCTAATAAGTGGGATGTTTTGACTTGAAGAGACAATAACATACAGAGACTTTGACCTTCAGGTCATTTGACTGAACACTGCCCAACTCGCCATAGATCAGGTCATTTGTAAGTGATGGCTTCTGCATGAAATGAGTGAATAGCTTCAGTTTGTCTTTCAGAGGAGGATTCTCCATGTTGCAACTGCAAAAAGTTGCTGATGGCTCTTTCAGCAAAGATGTTGATGTTTGACTGTGAAGGGAGCCAGATCCCTTCCTTCTGTGCAGGGTGGACACAGACAAGGAACACTCAAGCTGCTGCTGTCTGATCCCTACAAATGTGTAGTGGATGCCTGTTCACCCACACTATTAAGACAAACATGTTTCTTTTGTTTAAATTTAACAAAAGGAAAAATAGTAAATGACTAAATAAGGAGTAAGTAACAATTAAAGAATAAGAGCTAAATTCTACTCTGTGCTGAACTTGCTTTTAGGCTACTCTGGGGGTCACTGGAACTGTGCAAGCAAATACGGAGCAACATGGTTTCCCTGGGCTTAGGGAAGTTGTGAGCCCTTCCCAGCACCCTGGCACTCCAAGGCATTATCTGTTTGTGATTCTGTTTTGTTTCCCACTCCTCAGTCCTCAGCAGTGGTTGGTTCTGAGCAGTGGCCTGCAGCCTAGCTGGGCTTGCTGTCCTAGGAGAATGTCAAGTCATTTTGAACTTGCCAGGATCTAGGGGAAGGAGAAAGCCCCATAACAGAAATAACTTTTATGAGGGTGAGCCAAGCCAGACATTTAACTCCTCTTCATCATATGGTTTTATTACGTAATGCTTTAAATAGAGAAGAGAAAGACGGGTGGCAGTCAAAGAGCAGGAGAGGACAACAACCACAGGAGAAGACTATGTAGTCCCTAGGCAGAGGAGGTAAATAGGAGGGAAGGAATACAGCCACAGATTTCATAACATTAACGGAGGCGTAAAGGGCTGACGCAAATATGAGACTGTTAAGAGCAGATACAGAGTTCATACCACAAGATATCTTCTTTTCCTTGCTCTCTCTCTCTCTCTCTGTTGTTTTGAATTCATTTTCCTGTGTTTTTCCAGGACTGTTGTGATTTCTTTCCCCTAGGGATTGGCTTTCTATGACTTTTGGCTAATATGCATCTTTCCTTTTTGTTTTAAGTTTAATGGAGTTTAGGCATTGATGAAAAATAATCTGAGATGGTTGCATTTTTCACAAGTCATGAATTGTTGCATGTCCTGTTCATGGAAGTGATATTGGTATAAGATGATACTGGTAGGAGACTAGGGATATTAGATAATTACAGACAAAATTATTTGGGTTCTTGTTACTTCTGCAAATGTACAGAGTTAAATAGTTATCACCAGGTCACATGAACTAATTGTTCATACCATAAATAAACAAAATTAAAATGACAGGCATTTGGCCTTGTTGAACTTCATGTCATTAGTCTCATCCCAGCGGTCCAGCCTGTTCTGATCCCTTTGCAGAGCCTCCCTACCCTCCAGCAGATCCACACTTCCACCCAGCTTAGTGTTTTCTGCGAACTTGCTAAGGGTGTACTCAATGCCTTCATGCAGGTCATTGACGAAGATGCTGAACACGACTGGAGCCAGCACTGAGCCCTGGGGGACACCACATGTGACTGACCTCCAGCTGGATTTAACTCCATTTCCCACCACTCTCTGGGCCCGGCCATCCAACCAGTTTTCCACCCAGGAGAGTTTGCGCCTGTCCAGGCCTGAGGTGACAGTTTCTGTAGCAGAATGCTGTGAGAAACTGTGTCAAAGGCTTTACTGAGGTCCAGGGAGATACATCCACAGCCTTTCCCTCGTCCAGTGGGTGGGTCACCTTGTCATAGAAGGTGATCAGCAGCCCGGAAGGCCAACTATATCCTGGGCTGCATCAGAAGAAGCATGGCCAGCAGGTCAAGGGAGGTGATTCTACCCCTCTACTCTACTCTCTTGAGACCCTACCTGGAGTATTGTGTCCAATTCTGGAATCCCCAAAATAAGAAGGATATGGAACTGTTGGAACAGGTGCCAAGGAAGGCTACAAAGATGATCAGAGGGCTGGAGCACTTCTGTTATGGAGACAGTCTGAGAGAGACTTGAGGTTGTTCAGTCTGGAGAAGAGAAGGTTCCGGGTAGACATTTACAAGGGCATGTAGTGTTAGGACAAGGGGGAACAGCTTTAAATTGGAATGAGGAAGACTTAAATTGGACATCAAGAGGAACGAGAGTGGTGAAACACTGGAACAAGCTTCCCAGGGAAACTGTGGCTGCCCCATCCCTGGAGGTGTTCAAGGCCAGGCTGGATGGGCCTTGGGCAGCCTGGTCTGGTGGGAGGTGTCCCTGCCCAGGGCAGGGCAGTTTGAGCTGGAGGATCATTAAGATCCCTTCCTACCTAAACCATTCTATGATAGTGGTAGTGATACAAGAAACATAAGCTGCTATAAGTCAGTATCAAATCTATGCCATTTGAGCACAACCCTTTGAATGTTTCCCTAGCTGTCTCTGCATTATTTGTACAATACTCTTCCTGTTGAAAGTCAGTTTAATTCACTATGTTGTTTTGCTTGGAAGTTTGTACCAAGGCTAAAGGACTTGATTTTCCAGACTGCTAAGTGCCTCTTGTGTTGCACTATGTACCCTCAATTTCTGTTGCTTCAAGCACTCAAAACCGTGCAAGATCCTACCATTCTAGAAAGAGAAATGTACTCAAAGTGTTCTGCGATTCTGTGATGAAAGTCTATATGGCCTATGGAAGTGCCAGTTACAATTATTATTCAGGCATTGTACCGAGAAGCATCTATTTTTGCATTTCACTTATTCCTCAAAAATTTAGGGAAATGGTTCTCTGTTACCAGAGATGAAAAAATTCTTAGTAGCATCCCTCACTCTTTACTTGTTACTTGTCTCCTTATAGGAAGTAATTCCCCCCAACTTTATTCTGAGACCTTGATAGGTGGAAGTTTTATTTAAGAATTAAAACCAGAAGTTTTATAATTCTTAAATAGATTACATACTTATGACGTTCACTTTTTTCCTCCTGTAGTGCCAAAGATAGCCATTCTAGTAGTAGTTTTACAGTCTTGCCATCTTTGGAGTTTGTTTAAATTTATTTGAACTTTTCACAGGAGGTAGCCATGAATATTTGAAAATAACAGTCTCAAAATGTTCTAAGCTTGGGAATTTTCTCTTGCCATCTTTTGGAATACTTTTAGAGAAAGTAGTCAGCATTGTCAGGGACAACTGCAAAGTCATTTTTTTTAACTAACAGAGGGCTCTGATACAAGAGACTTTCATCTCGATCACCTTGCTCATTGAAAAGTTTTGTTGCTCTTCTAGGTTGTTTGTATAGTCAGTAGAGAAGGCAAGCAGCTCCATGGGGCAGTTCATCCCCTACAAAAGACCTGGTTTAAGATGGAATGAGTTTCTCTCTCAAGGCACTTAACTTTTCTTGAGAAAAGGAAATATGGAGATAGATAGGTAATAACAAACCTAGGCTAGAGACTTGTGTTTCAGCATTAAAAAAACAATCTGAGTTGCTTCTTACCCTGAATTCACATATATTCACACCCAAACAACATGATTTTGGTGTGGAACTAAAAGGGATGTAATTAGTCATTATTTCTGAATCTTTACTTAAGCAAACCTGTAAGGAAATTGTTCTTGTTTGACCAAGATCTGTTAGAAGTTTTTGTAGAAGATACTGTGATCTCTGCTTCAAGGAGTTTTAGTTGTGGGATTGATTAAAGCTGAGCTGGCCTTGCAAGTGGCTCTAAAAAGTGATTTCTTTCCAAAGCATGCTGCTAGCACCAAGTTGGATAAGTATTTCTATGGGACTCTTGCAAGCATATCTTTTTTTTTTTCGTGTGGTATTATTTTCTTCAAGTGGAGTCCACTTGCTTCTCTTAGCTTACCTCCATTTTCATTACGTGGAATGCATGAGAAACAGGGCTATGAATATGTAATTATATTCTCAGCTGTGTAAATCAGTGTACCTTCACTGGTGTACAGAAGTGCCCTACTGTTTCCTTACAAGATGAAAGTTGTGATTTTTTAAGGTTCTTTCTTTACACTTGCATGTATGGTGCCTCAGCATAGGAAATGTGTTCTTATAGTCTAATACTGAAAATGAGGAATCCTATGTCCACCTGATTTCTACTGTTGATATAGCTGAAGTAGATATGACATAAGGATATATGAATAATAACTTTTTAGATGTATTAGATGTTTGAATTGGAGGCAACTGAAGATTTTAATGTAAATTTTAAATTTATCTGCACTGTAAATGTAGTCAGTCTAATAAAAGTATATATGAAAAGCACAAAAGAGATTAAGACAATTTTCTTAGACAGTGGTGGGCAGTTTGATTGTTTAAGGTGTTGATTTTTGACAAAGTAAGAACAAACCTTAAGGACAAGTTCTTGCATCTTCTGGTTTAATTCTCTTTCAGAATTCCCTTTGCTTTTGCTGTTAGGTAGATGTTTCAGATTTTAACAGGAGAGTCTCAAATGTTAATTTTAATTATAGAAGCAGTTGGTCTGGAATAAGATAGACCAGAGATCACTTTAATTCCTTATTTTCTCTTTTTCTCCCCACCTATCTCTTCCCTCCTCTCCCATAATAAGTGCCATCCTCTCTGAAAGGGATCATTGAGGAACTGGCTGATCACCACTCTGCATTAGAAGCTTGACTGATAGATCACTGATTCAGATTGTAGACTATGAAGTGCAGGGCTTTCTCCAAGATCAGTAAGTGCTTGCTCTTTGCTAATACCCAAAAATGTGTGAATGTGCACTTATTTTTTTAAAGCACGGTGCATTTTAGCACGTGTTAATGTTAGTTGCGTGAATCTGACTTCTTTAAATCTGTATTTATTTTTAAACATCCTCTCACAGAAAAACTTTATCGTCATCATTTCCATCATTTCACTTTATTTTCTCTTTATTTTTCCCCCTCATTTTATATTAGCTTAATGCTATTAGTTTTAAGAATATATTTAGTCTTGTATCAGGTGACATTCCCTTCTACCCTAATGATGTATTGCTGAGATTTGAAATTTGGATCTAGAGTCACATAAGAATGCCAGCTACCCACGACTGGAAAGAGTTTGGGTTCTGCAGGTTTCTAGATTGATGTTTACTGCAATAATCACATTAACACGGTATTTTAGATAGAAGTTAGAGAGTGAATCCTTTACTCCCATCCTCTTTTATTTGTTGTCTTTTATTTCCAGTAAGGCTGTCTGGCCAAACCCACTTGGAAAAGCAATACACTTAATTTCTCTTGAAAAATGAATGTGAACAATTGAAAAATAAATAATTCCTTTCCTTGACAGCTGCCAATAGCAATACCTTTTATAAAGTTCCCTTTCTTTATTTTGCATAGAAGGAAAGCAGAGACTTAGAGCTCAGAACAATTTAATCACAAGATGTAGAGCACAGTAGTTTTCTTAGCTCTATCCAGGCCTGTTTACTGCAATGGTTTCCAGCTGGTTCCCTTGTAACAGCAAGGTGTGAGAGAGACATCATTAGGAAGCAGTTGCACTCGTAATATTGGAATTTGTAGTGCTGTTTACATTTCCTTGCCTAAGAGAATTGTAGTAGTATCTTTTGACTGTGTATATGCATAAATATAAATACATATTTTTGCATTCATATTCTTCTGCTCCCAACTGTTACTTCTTAAACTTGGGTACTTTTAATTTTCTTTCCAGCTCAGTTAGAATTGTGTGTTCTTAAGTAGATTGGTAAACTGTTATGAGTATCATTTTACAAGCTACCTGGAGGCTACAAAAAGAAAAAAATCTCCAAACTTCAATGGACCTAGCTGTTCAAACTTCAAATTTTCCTACCCATATTAGTTGAACAGAAGACTTCGCGCTTCAGGGAAGACAATTAAATGCTTCTTCACCTGTGTGAGTTACTGAATTGACAGAAAGACACTAGAGAGGGAGTATGTGTTAATTAGTTAATAGGTGCTGGACAGAAAGAATTAATTTTAAGAATGTTTCATACAAAATCAATGATGTCATATATGCTAACCACCTATGCTACATTGGAAGGAATTACTTGGATACTTTTATTTCTATATTTATTTTGTCAAATTATGTAATCTCTATGCTATCAGTACTGTATATAAGACTACGTAATACTGTGAAGGATGCAGGTTAGATGGTTTACATGAACTCTCTGAACTCAGATTTGGATAGGATGTCATCAGTATTGTTGTTTTTTCAGACTGATTTATGTTCTAAATCTGACACAACAAAAGGTTATATAAATAAGACCCAACCCTGAATGGTTCATTGGAATTAGTTTTCTGCTTTTAAAATACAAGTTATTCAAAGAAGTCCTTAAAAAGAACACTTACTTTTTTCCTTTCACCTACCTCCAGTAATAGTATATATTTTAGCAATAACCTAGGGAAAACCAGAAACCGTCTGATTTTTTTCAAAGGGCAGATGGCCTTTCTTCCCTTATTCCTATGCATTGCCACGAGGCAATCTTGAAAAATCTTAATCTTTATTTATAATGACAAGCAGTTTGCAGTATTCATGCAGTTGTAGAATAAAACCTTGTAAAAACAGGTATGGTTCACAAGATGTGAAGTGTGAAAATGAACAGCGTGATATGAAAGCATAAAAATGTTTGTATTTTGCAGTTCAGCTGTCTTCTAATGAGCAATTCAATTAAGCTTGGCCTTGTTAAGTAGGCACTTGAAAAATATGTCAAGTGATGCAGTAATTATCAACACAGAAAACCAAATCCCTCCCTCTTTTAACCAGAAATCAAAATATTTATGTGGAAATGTTGTTATTGTGGAGTGCTTTATACATATTCTAAAATCATTAGGCAGCTTAGTTGAGAAGAATTCGATGTACAAAACCACAGGGTTGGGAGGGTCGAGGAGATATTCAATGTGAATCCTGGTATTTTAGTTTTAAGGCTCCACGGGGAAATGATTTAAAGAATATGTAAATTTGTAATAGGAAAAAAAAATTACTTTTACCAAATTGCAAGCAAATTGAGCATAAAAAGTGAATAATGATACTTCACACTGGGTACGTTTCCAATTTATACAGAAAACTTACCCAGCTTTAAAGTAATAGATGACACCTACATTAGACATTATTAATGAAAATGATTTCTGGACAGTGTGTGGTACATCAAATTGTGAGAACATTGACTTTAGGTAATTCGCAACTGACTGGCCTCCCCCCACTCCCCTTTCGTTTTAGTAATGGTCAACAATTTTTTCTAGGGCAGAAGCGTTAAGTAAAAGAGCAAGAACTAAAAGTAGGGGAAACTGTCTGCAGTGTTCCACAGAGTGGCATTTTGTTTAACTTCCGCAGTGTCACAGGAGTTGATAGCTCATTTACCAACTGCCATTTGGAATTTGTAAAGCAATCTGTAAACAGCTGCTTCTGTCCATTTAACTTGCCTGTTTTGTAAAATTCCACTAGCTTTATCATTGTAAAAGAGTTGGTCTTTGGTTCATCTCCCTTTGTCTTGCTGTGAGTAGTGGTCACTATGCAGCAAGTCATGGGTTTCATTCAAATGTACGCTTACTTTTATTTGGGAACACAGTGGGCTGCGTGGTGGAGTACTAATGAAATGAAATTGAAGATGTCAAACGAATGAAGCCCTGATCAAAGCTTTGAGTTTAGATTCAAACTTCACTAGAGACAATGAGGCAGTAGAAGGAAGTTGGCCTGGAAAAGGAGGAGAAAAGGAAGGTAAGATGGGAGTCTCCTTTACTGGGGTCAGTGTAGCCTGTCCCTGTCCAAGCTTTACTGAGGATCATCTGTCTCAGAGACTCTCTCAGACAGGTCCTGTTCCATGTTGCCCAGCTGGTCAGAACCGTTTCTTTGCTTAAATGTGTTTATTGTCATCCTGGGGGGAGAACTGGGCAGTTCCAGTAATTTCTCTGCAACAGGAACTGCCTAGAGTTGCCTAGACTGAAAGTAAATTATATCAGGTAGTCACTAGAAACTGTTCTGTGCAGATATGGGACAGAAAAGTATCAGAGGCTGGAATTTAACTGTGATTGTGACCATTAAAAAAAGTATTCCTCAAATCAAAAATGAAACAAACACAAAAGCAACCCAAAACACAAGATACAGAGAGTAAGGTTTCATTGCTGAACCCTTCTGGGAGCTACTATGAGAGTAATTTCAAGGAGACAGAAAAGCTTACTTTATGTAGATGACAGAAATTACTCAAATGACTTAATCTGGTGTGGCAAGTGTTGTAGGTACTGAAATTTGTGCCTGTGTTTTACTGAATCTATAGTTTTATTTGACCTGTACTTATTCTAATCACAATTTATTATTTTTCCTATGCGAAGTATTTCAGATTGCTTAGATTTTATGGTGGTTCTCTTTCACAAACTTACCTTGTGTTACCACTGTGACTATTGATTTCTGATTCTTTGGGAACAAAATTACATAATTACTCTTATTACCAACATCTAATTGATATTTTAGTCATATAATTAATTTCAGTTGTAGGAATTGAATATAATTTAAATATAAATTGTTTTCCCAGTACGATATGTAACCAACTACACAGACAATATCCAGCATTGCTATGAGATGATGGTACTGATCAGGGAAAGAATGTTTGCAGAATAATGGGTTAAAGCAGGGCTACCAAATAGGTCATGCAGTGTTTTGGGTGTTTCTGATGATGTGAATTCAATCTAATGTTATTAAAATACTTAGGACAGGATAATCTACGCTAGAGATGATGATCATGTCTGGCATGGGACTTAAAAATAACTGAGTTCCTGACTGCTGTGGCAAAGCGTTTTGACACTACACTGAAGCATCACATCCATTTCATTCTTGCTTTTTCCTCTGAAATTATCACAAAAGACTAGTAGTGATTACTATACTCTTTGTTGCTAGGTACTGCCTTGAGCTTGATGACAAGTTCCACATATATCATCAGATAGTTGAGATTTTTTTGAAAAATATAGTTCAATTTGTAAAGCAGAATTACTCTGTAGACAGTTATCAGGAATTGGAAGTCTCACTATTATTAGTTATGTTTTGCTGTTTTATCTCTGCCTGATGTTCAAAGATTCCTTTTCCACTGTGGAAGAAAAAGAAATATGATTAATGGAGAAAAGCCTGGTTGTAGGGTTCAAACCTCATTGTAAAGATACTTAACACATTTAGACAGTGACTTAATTAATGGGAACAGCAGCAGTGCCAGCAGCAATGTTAGAATAGCTGGGAAAAAAAGAATGGATAGTTGCATCTAGTCTGTTTCCTCATGGGATGTGGAATGAATAATGGAATCGTACTTCCTAGAATGAAAGTTGGATGAACTGGGTTTTGCTGTGATGCATTTGAGCATTTAATGACCAAAAAAGGTAAAGAAGTGGAGTGTCCTGGAATTGCTGGGACTGGTTCAAAATGTATTGAACTTGTGGAGCTGCCTTTACATGTGTAGGAGAGGGGGGCAGAAGGTAAATTGTATTCTGCTGTCCTCCAAGAACTTCTCTGGTCACGTGCAGGTCTTTCGTGTGTGTGAACTGCATGATTATACAGTTACATGTGAGTTATCCTTGGGTCCAGCAATTGTCTTTAGGCCCTGCAATAGTGACATGATTGTCATAACTCTCTCAAAGCGGATGTTGCTGAAGTGACACCTTATTTTTAGTTTTTAACACAAGCGATTTATCTTTATCATACCTGAGATTAATTTTTCCTCTGGCAGTTGGTGATGTATCTGACCAGGCTGCCTTTTTCTGTCAATCCATATTTTTATTTTTGGACTTCCTTGAGTAAAATGTGCTGAACTTTCTAAAATGATCAATTTTTCTTATGAGTTATTACTGGAAGAAGGTGATAATTGTTTTATCAATACAAGACACAGTCAGTTGCATTTCAAATAAATTCAAAGCTAGTTGTCTGATCACACTCTCAGGCAGCTTTGGTTATTGTTTGTGTTTGATGTTGGCACTTAGTGAGTTCCTGGTAATATATGCATAATACTGAATAACTTTCTTTGCTCAGGAGTGGCTGGGTTTTAAGCCTAGTCCCCGGTGTGTGCCAGGCCATGTTTTGGGGAAACATGAAGGAGGATTGCTGGGGAGGAGAATGACTACACCACAATCCAAACCTCACTTTACAGCCTGCTTTGGGAGTTGTCTTACCCTGCTATTACTCTCACTCACCTGCTGTTGTTGCAGATTTGCACACTTGGCAGCACCAAGCGTTTTTTCCTTTCCTAGATTAAAATCTTGACATTAGATTTAAATTATTCCTAAAGACACCCCAATAGTAGCAACGGGCATGGCTCTCACTAGCTGGCATTGGGGCTTCTGAGGGGTGCCAGAAAATTTGTCTCATGTCAGTCCTTGCTTGTAACAGCAGCAAGCACTAGTGAAAGCAAAGCCTTCTATCCTTTGACCCAAAATCATGCTTTTTGCGGGCATAACTAATTTATCCATTTGGAAAACTTCCACGTATTACTCTGCTGTCTGTCCGTATGCTCATACAAATAAGAAAGTCTGTTGTAAACTATTAGTCAATACTTCATATAGTGACATAGCAGTATGTGTACTGTCATCTAGATAGATACTCTTCTGTGGCAATAAAGAAAAGTAACCCTGATTGAAGTAAATATGAAAGTTTTAAAGCTGCTTAGGAAGCTTAAGGAACTAGTTTTTAACAGAAGTAAGTAACAAAGGTTGCTTAAAAGACCAGTATGTTCCTCCAGTGCAAACTAATTTGAATTAGTGTCAGATAAGGCGAATGGAGGTACTAGAGGATGATGCTCAAAATAAAGCCTGACCTTTAGGAAGATCTAGATTTTGCATTGTTACTTAAATTGCTGAAAGAGGTTGTGGTGTTTGTGTAATTTAATTGGTGGAAGAAACTGCTTAGTGAGCTCAGAATGACAGAAAATGATATGAAGTAGTGCTGATTTGACAGTGATGGGACTGTGTTGTGGCATGGCTGAATAAACTACTTCTCCACCATACTCTGTTGCTCTAAAGTAATTTTCTTTGGATGTTTAAGGTATAGCTGATAAAGCTTAAAATAAAATTTTATTTTTGTTTTGTAAATAAAACACTTCTATTAATCTGTTAAAGTGAAGATACATGATATTTGCTGACTTATCCTTCAGTGCTGTGTTTCAACAACAATGCAGTAATGAATATACTTAAAAAAAACCCCATGTGAATCTAAGAGCAGGGCTTGGCAAAAACATTTATTTTCTGTGTTTAGTCACTCCAGCCTTAGCTAAAATCTGAAATTAACACGGTGTTGAATTTTCAATAGATATCTGATACTTGTCTTGTTGTTCATGAAAATAAACAGAAAATACAGACTAAACAGATGTTGAAATAAAAGCATGGGATGGATAGGGAAAGTTTTACCTGATTAGACTATATCATATAGTGTATGGCCCAAGAATATCAGCTACTATCAGCCTCTTACTTTTAAAGCTTCAGCTATTTTCATTTAAAAATTATGAGCTATCTAAGAAAACATAAATTTCATTTTAGTAGTTGATTAAGTCAGAGATTATAATAAATCTCTTGCAACCCAGGGTCACTTCTGAAAAACTTACAGCAAAATGCAATTTTTAAAAGAATTCAGGTATTTTTTTTAGAAAGTGAAGCAAGATGTACTAAATGAGTTTGCATAAAGAGCCTGGGGATTTTCCCAGAGGAAATATCACTGTAGTTTCATATCAGAATTTCATGCCATACATAATGCCAAACTTTAGTACATATCTCTATTCATTTTATAGTCTTCTAGCTCTTATTTTCAGGAATATTCACAAAACTGTGACTACTGTTTAAAGTGAACTTGTAGATTATATTTCTGCTTTCCATACTGGAGTAACTTTTAGAACATTAAACACAGGAACATGTTTTATGCTTTTTAAAATTATTATTTACTGTGTCCCACTGAATTTTATTAACTACAGTCTGTGTACAGGAGCTAAAAAATGTGTTTTGCTTCAGCGAAGGCTGGACCTTTAAGAGAATGGATTCCATGTATTTAATGAAAAGTGCAGAAGGTGGATGCCAGTAATTTTGTTCATCTGTATGTTTCACAGGGAATTGTTAGCATGATGCAATCATAGACTTTAAGAACATGGGAAATTTATTACTTAGTCAGACCAGTTAACTCCCGTGTCCCTAGTGTGCTGTCTCCAGGAGTGGCACCAGGAAATGCTATTTAGCCTGTCATCAGGTACACTTTCTGCAGGCTGTTTTCCTCATATTCTCCCAACATCTACTAAATGGTTTAACAGGAAGACTGAAAATCTGAACAACTTTTTCAGTTTTCCAAGACCAAAATCACCTCTCGGATACTTTTCAGTCCCTTTATCTGACACTTTTTTTCAAATTTTCATGGTCCTTCACTGTCATGTATATATGCTCCCTGTTTTCAGGGAGGGAGGAGACAATAGCACTGGGGCTATTTACGCTGGCTAAGAGTTGTCTAATGTCAAGTTGTATCAGTTTGTGTATTTTACTAGATTACTTCTAACATCATGATGCTAGAAGAGACTGGCTTCACTAATAAGATAGGTAGACATTGCATTTACTTAAAAACACTATATTAACAGGAACAAAGAAATACAAATATTTTTTCATTCTTTTCAAGTAAATGTTTGGAGCAGCATTTAAAGAAACATAAAAATATTAGCCTATTATCATACTGAAGTGTAGCGAAGTCCTTTCTGCTGGAAACGTTTAATACATTTGGATGGGTACAGATACATACACAGCTGCAACAGAGAATAATCATAGATTCATAGAATCGCTAGGTTGGAAGAGACCCACTGGATCATCGAGTCCAACCATTCCCACCAATCCCTAAACCATGCCCCTAAGCACCTCATCCACCCTCACCTTAAACACCTCCAGGGAAGGTGAATCAACCACCTCCCTGGGCAGACTGTTCCAATGCCTAATGACCCTTTCTGTGAAGAATTTTTTCCTTATCTCAAGCCTGAATCTCCCCTGGTGGAGCTTGAGGCCATTTCCCCTAGTCCTGTCCCCTGTCACTTGGCAGAAGAGGCCAGATCCCTCCTCTCCACAACCTCCCCTCACGTAGTTGTAGAAGGTCTCCCCTCAGCCTCCTCTTCTCCAGGCTCAACAACCCCAGCTCTCTCAGCTGCTCCTCATAAGGCCTGTTCTCCAGCCCCCTCACCAGCTTCGTTGCTCTCCTATGGACTCGCTCCAGAGCCTCAACATCCTTCTTGTGGTGAGGGGCCCAGAACTGAACACAGTACTCGAGGTGCGGTCTCACCAGTGCCGAGTACAGAGGGAGAATAACCTCCCTGGACCTACTGGTCACGCCATTTCTGACACAAGCCAAGATGCCATTGGCCTTCTTGGCCACCTGGGCACACTGCTGGCTCATGTTCAGTCAGCTGTCAACCAACACTCCCAGGTCTTTCTCCTCCAGGCAGCTTTCCAGCCAGGCTTCTCCTAGTCTGTAGCTCTGCTCAGGGTTGTTGTGCCCCAAGTGCAGGACACTGCATTTGGCCTTAATATTGTATAATGCTATACAATGAGATAGAAATGAGAAGAATGAAATAATACATTGAAAGTTAAAAGAAGAGTATTAAATATGGGCCAAATCCCCTTCTAGCAGCTGTTCGTTCTAAAGCAGATGGAAGAAAAGTTGGAGAAAAACAACTTAGCTTCTTCTGAAATATCAACTCACATCCTCCTTTCCCTCTTGAACATTGAATATTTTATTAATTTTCTTTCCTACTGATGTGTAATGTTTCGGCTTTAATATACAGTTAGGAAGTACCATGCTGTAGACTTTTTTATTGACTGGGTCTTCTTAATAGTAGTAAATCGATACAGTGCTGATGCGATGAGAGGGCTGTGCAGGCTGTATTGTTTGAGTAGCTGCAGGTCTGGAAGTAGTTTGGTGAGGTTTGTAGTTGCGCAGTAGGAGTACAGATTGCTCCAGAATGTGTCTAATAAGCAGCCAGAGAATAGACTAATGAGCAGAAAGTGAGGAATACATCAAAAAGAAAGCAAAGGTTTACATGTGTGGTCTTGAATGAGAAGCAGCACAGAAAGTAGTCAAACATGACCAAGAATAAACACTGCATTGTGCTTTCAAAGACTGGTGTGCTTTTGCATGCATTTTGTTTAAAGAACTGATTACAGTATAGAAAGGTGAGGTGTGGGCTGGATGTTTTCAATTTGTATGCTGGATCTTTCATTTCCCCTGAGAGCTACTGAATGATTTGTACAAAGTACACAACCCGCCTTTTGCCTCTGTTAGCATTTGGTTTAAGCATGACACTGACTTGGTCTGAAGTCATATCTGACGTTCCAAAATTAAAAGATGGATATAAATTCACATAATATGATTTCTACCTTCATAGCATTCCTTTCTTGTTTCTGTTACTGTACCTCTTCTAGGGACTGCTGCTCTGGTGTTTTTAAATTGGGAAAGAGAAGGAGGAAACTGAGTACTAGTGTGTATCCATTTTTGTTAGGCTGGAGTTCATCAGGTCCCAACTTCAAGTTGGCCAAGTTTGAGGTTAGATCAGGTTGCTCATGGACAGTCAATTTATTAATATCTTCAAGGATGGCTATTCCACCACTTCCCTTGACTTCTCTTTCAGTGTTCATCATAGCTCTACATCTCTTACTTGGTAAGCAGCCTGAAAATGACACAATACTGCAGGTTCTCCTGATGTGTTCTGGTAGTTTTCATTTCATGGATCACTCAAGGAACTCACTCCTGGATAATTAGAATAACTAAAATGCTTGGAGTTTTTTTTATGTTTACCCTTTACTGAATGTCTTCCCTGAACAGGTGTATCCCTATCATGTCTATTCTAAGCAATTAAAAATAAGCTCATGCCTAAGTCTTTGCTCACTGGCTTAGTGATTGGAAATAACAAACCTCCATTAAAATAGGATTTACAGTATTGATAAAAGTTTGTAATTATGTAAGCTAAGAGAAGGATTATCAAATTTCATGCTTCATGCAATAAGCTGATGACCACAAGACTTCAGTGGAAAGTTTTTTTCCAGATTTAAGCACTAATGAACTTGCTGTTCTTAGGTTTCCTTTTAGACCTTGCATGTTAGATTGCTAATAGATGAAAGCTGCTGGAATTGACAGGTCTAATAAACAAAATCCTGGATCTATTTTCTCATGTCCTTTGCTTGTTCAGAGTAATAGAATGGAATTTTCAGGTCTTTGTTCAATTTACTTACATTCTTTGTTAGTGAAAGGAGTTCAGTCTATGGCTTGTAATAAGTAATGCCAAGAACCTACAGCAAGGAAGAGGTAGGAATTGAATACTGCATGTACCCATTCTGTATGCACATCTAAGATTGCTGTGGGTAGATTTTTAAATTTTATTGCTAACTTGCACAAAGTTGCATGACTAAAATCTACAACCCTAAACAATCTTGAACTGGATGTTTATTTAGTTCAGTCTGAGCACTCTGATTGTGTTACAACACAGGAAGCAATACCAGTCTTCCGAAATCTTTTGTGAGAAGACCTTTCTGGACTGGCCATGCCAGGCAAGAGTGAGAGCTTTTTGTGCAGGTATTCAAGAAGCTTCTTTGCCTCTTTCATCACACTAGTCATCACTGCATCTGGTGAGATGACAGCACTGCTGTTTCAGTGGACTTCTGAACAATTAGCAGATACTATTGCATCTTCCAAGCACACATCTCAAGGAGAGGGGAGGAGATAGTCAAGGTGCTCTTCCACCTCTGCACTGGACAATGAGTCTATTCCATTATGAGTGCAGAAAATAGGCCTTGCAAAACAGGGTTCCTTGCATCACTGTGTATCATGAACTGGTGGTTTGAATTTAAATGACAATCTTAAAACCTGTTACATTTCCCGAAACTGGAATTGAGAAATATTGATTGGGAGTTGAAAGTTTCATCACAGAGAATGATGTCATCTCACTAGATGGTGCTACAGAATCATTTTGCCTAGAGAAAAAGAAAACATACTTTGTGTGATGATTAATGGCTAGTATATTTATGAGAAAAAACTGAATTAGGTGCTGGAATTGTCTAAGAATGTTGTGGGTTTTCTACTTCAATTAGATATTAAAAATTTTTAATTTGAATTGTAATGAATAGTCTGAGCATTAACTAAAGACACTGACTTGTCATTGTATTATATATTTAAGATGAAAATAATACACATTTTCAAAGCTAAGTTTAAGGAATCGGATAAAGTCAGCCAGAAAGTAAAGACAACAAAGAAAATGTAGAAAAAGATAAAGCCATGCTTCCTGTGAGGAAACTTTTCCAAGATTTCCATGGGACTCATGAAAGTGCTGCATTTACCATCACCATAATTGAGACTGAAGTTTTAAAAATTAAATAACTTGTTATGGACTACTGTAATTTAAATAACATCTTTCTGTGTAGCTCCTTTTTGAATATTAACAGTCAAATTTAAGGGATGTTGTTCTTCATAGGCATTTAATTAACAATATTGATGTATATTGCTATAAAATTTGGGGTGAGGAGAGATAGATTCCAGACTGATGGCAGTAGATTGAAACATGAATATTTGTTGTCTAACCTTGAAGTGATCAGTGCACACTAAGCACGAAAGCAAATAGTCCACGTTGTTATTCAAAATATTCCAAATTCTTGTCCTTATTGTTCCCTAAGGTGTGGCATCACTAATCAGCTTTTGCTCTAGGATGACAAGGAAGTCTTCTGTTGAAGTGTGCAAGACAAATGCCAGCTCTCTAGAAAACCAAGGAATCTAATGCAATGCTAAAAGGGGAAAAAGTACTTAGTAGTGCTACTGGAATCATTTAGCATGAGCTCATCAGTCATGTGTGGGCATAACAGGTAGATCAAATAGGATGTCAAAATATTTTGAATACAGGTCATAAGCACTCATCGCTCTGCAGATCCTCAAAGTTCATTGACAGAATAAGGCAGAACTAACCAGAAAGTTCGAATATCAAGAATAATACATACAATTTTCATTGAAAATCCCTGATGATCTGATGTACAGTGCATTCTGAATGTGGCTACTCTCAGTTAGACATAGTTTATACCTTTGAGAAGAGGATTGTTAGTATGAATGCTTAGCATACAGCACAGTCTCAGCTGTGGGTCAGTGACCTCTATGAACCAGGGAGCAATCTGAGGTTTCACTGACTTACACATGCTAAGTGCTCTGTTTGTTGCAAATAGTGCTTGGTATGCTACCCTGTATTTAGTTCCTGAAAAAACCATAAAAACACTAAGTACAGCAGAACAGAACTGGGCAAATAACGGATTTTTTTCTTGACTTCTGAAAGAATATGAAAGTAAGAAATTATGGAAAATAAATTGATCTGAAACAGGTTTTTTTAGAGGCACTTTGAGTAACACCACTTGAGAGAAAACAATTTTAGAAATATGTGACTGAAATGAATTCCTTTTAACGTTTTAATTTTTATAAAGTTAAATTTCATATTAAAATGCTATTTGAAAGTAAAAAGTTGTGCAGTTTTATCTTGGAAGTATATGAAATTGCTGGCATTTCTATAATTTTTCCTTTGAAAACGGATGACATACTTCATACAAACAAGTGACGTTTCTATAGATAGTTCTTGCCCTTGCAAGAAATTGCAACTCCGTCTTGTAGTGACTATGATATTCATGAATGGAAATATGGACAGAAGTCAGGATGTGAACCAGGTTGTTTGAGATAAAATTGCCATTATATGGCTAGCAAGTTTGTCCTTTCTTCTGTTATTATGTCTGCTTCATCATGCTGCTTTTATGGCTTATACACATTAGTACATGACATTATTTCTATGATGACAGAAATACAGAAGTTATTTGTGTAAATGGTGTAATCTTGTTGTTTAATATGTAGCTTTCCTCTCAAGTACTTCTCTCTAAAATCAGCATAATTTTTATTGAATAGTTTAAAGCTGCACATGCTGTTATTGATGTTGTCAGAAGTCATAGCTATTTTGAGTTAAATATGAGGTTTCCATTTGTTTCAGTTAATATGTTCCTTTTTAATCATCATTTAACAAGTAATCTTACTTTATTTTTTTTCTGGGTGAATGAAGAACAGCAGTTTTTGGAGGAAATCATCCTGATCTATATCAGATGCTTGACATAATATACTTAGAGTATTTGTTTGTGTACAGAATTTATTTGAAATATTGAAATTTAGCCAAAGCTAAATTTAGACAAAGCTGTGATCTAGGTCAGAAAATGAGTAAAACTGGATAGCAATCATTGTCTAGTTTAATCACTGAGACTTAATTCAGACTGGTGTTCAGTGATCCAAGTATTAGGCTTTGCATTGCTCTGCTTTGAGAGCAACATATCCAGCCTCTACAGCTGCTCAGACAGGATGTATCCTCTGCTGTAGCGGGAAAAAGAATCCTAGCAGGAGAATAACCTGGGCTTATTGCATCTCATGTTATAGAGCTTTCTGTATTTTTTTTGCTCTCTGCCCAGTGGAGAGAGTCCTATCTCAGAAAGCCCAACTGCTGTGATCCAACCCCTCCTCCTGTGCTGTGACCACACTACTTCCAGCACAGTCATCTTAGCCAGGTAGAGGAACTTGTTTCAGCGTGTGGCAGGTTGATACATGCCATAAAGGTTTGAGTATGTTTAGGTCAGATACTTGGACACAGAATTAAAACTCGAATGAGATCAAGTGCCACAATTTGTTTGATTATGAGGCGCGTATCGGAAGAGGAAAGAGATGGAAGGAAGGAAAGAGAGAGAGATAAAATAGCTACCAACATGGTGCTGCAGCATCCTGTCAGTCTGGTGGGAGAACCTTCTCCAAATTCTCACCCTTGCTTTATCCCTTCGTATGCTCAGGGTCATGCCTTGCTAAAAGGCTCATTTCACTGACTCTACCCCTTATTTTCTCACCAAAACTGTGCACTTGTTAGGGCATGTCAAGATCCTGACAGTTGTTTTGTCGGGTAGCTGTATATCCATTATCAAGGTGGACTCTGCAAACTCATCCTATTCGGCATGGCAGTCCATGTGAAGTTGTCTGGGTGATGAGATGTTCAGGTTAGGTGCGATGCCAAGACAGACCAGTTCTTTCTGTAGTATACTACACAGGCATACCAGGCTGTGTGGAAGGACACTCTTAATCCTTTATTTCTTGTATGGGTAGACTGCTGATTGTAAAAGTGCAGAGAACCTAGCAGGGCACTGAAATTTAGAGTCTGGAGGCAGGCCAGTCTGCATCTGGTGGGTGAAAGGTATGCCTACTGCATGCCAGAGACGGTTATACTGTCCCCAAGCTAAGAATTTCACTACAGATTCCAGTCTGAAAGTGAATCATATACCTTCAAAACCATCTCAAATCACAATTCCTTTTCTCCACAGACAAATCATCAAGATAATGATGTCAGGCCAGGAAGATTTAGATTAGTTGCTATGGCAAAACTGGAGAGCAGGACGTAAAGCTGATAAAAAGAAGTGTGTAACCTTCAGCATCTACTATGGCTTTCTTTTCATTTTCTCTATTTTTCCGAACCCAGGGACATTTTGAGAGAGACAGAGAGATAGAAGAGGTTGTGTAAGCTGCTTTTGTGTTATGTATGTTTTTGTGGTATGATACAATACATACGTACTGTCATTTAATAGAAAGTAATAGACTTTCCATTATGGGATTTACTTGTAATGATTGCCAATTTGGCAGCCTCCTGCAGTGCTTAGTATTACATCTGTTTAAAAGGCTGGATGATAATACTGCAAACTCAGATTATTTCACAGAATCATCAGGTTGGAAGAGACCCACCGGATCATCGAGTCCAACCATTCCTATCAAACACTAAAACATGCCCGTTGGCACCTCCTACACCCTAACCTTAAACACCTCCAGGGAAGGTGAATCAACCACCTCCCTGGGCAGCCTGTTCCAGTGCCCAATGACCCTTTCTGTGAAAAATTCTTTCCTACTGTTCAGCCTAAATCTCCCCTGGCGGAGCTTGAGGCTGTTCCCTCTTGTCCTGTCCCCTGTCACCTGGGAGAGGAGGCCAGCTTCCTCCTCTCCACAACCTCCCCTCAGGTAGTTGTAGAGAGCAATGAGGTCTCCCCTCAGCCTCCTCTTCTCCAGGCTCAACAACCCCAGCTCTCTCAGCTGCAACATAGAATAATCATAGATTCATAGAATCGCTAGGTTGGAAGAGACCCACTGCATCATCGAGTCCAACCATTCCCACCAATCCCTAAACCATGCCCCTAAACACCTCATCCACCCTCACCTTAAACACCTCCAGGGAAGGTGAATCAACCACCTCCCTGGGCAGACTGTTCCAATGCCTAATGACCCTTTCTGTGAAGAATTTTTTCCTTATCTCAAGCCTGAATCTCCCCTGGTGGAGCTTGAGGCCATTTCCCCTAGTCCTGTCCCCTGTCACTTGGCAGAAGAGGCCAGATCCCTCCTCTCCACAACCTCCTTTCAGTAGTTGTAGAAGGTCTCCCCTCAGCCTTCTCTTCTCCAGGCTCAACAACCCCAGCTCTCTCAGCTGCTCCTCATAAGGCCTGTTCTCCAGCCCCCTCACCAGCTTTGTTGCTCTTCTCTGGACTCGCTCCAGAGCCTCAACATCTTTCTTGTGGTGAGGGGCCCAGAACTGAACACAGTACTCGAGGTACGGTCTCACCAGTGCTGAGTACAGAGGGAGAATAACCTCCCCGGACCTGCTGGTCACGCCGTTTCTGATACAAGCCAAGATGCCATTGGCCTTCTTGGCCACCTGAGGACACTGCCGGCTCATGTTCAGTCGGCTGTCAACCAACACCCCCAGGTCTTTCTCCTCCAGGCAGCTTTCTAGACAGACTTCTCCTAGTCTGTAGCTGCATAGGGTGGTTGTGTCCCAAGTGCAGGACCCGGCATTTGGCTGTGTTAAACCTAGTGCCATTGGTCTCTGCCCAGTGGTCCAGCCTATTTAGATCCATTTGCAGAGCCTCCTGACCCTCCAGCAGACCCACACTTCCACCCAGCTTAGTGTCTTCTGCAAACTTGCTAAGGGTGCACTCGATGCCTTCATCCAGGTCATTGATAAAGACATTGAACAGGACTGGACCCAGCACTGAGCCCTGGGGAACCCCACTTGTAACTGGTCTCCAGATGGATTTAACTCCATTTCCCACCACCCTCTGGGCCCGGCCATCCAACCAGTTTTCTACCCAGGGGAGCATTCGCCTGTCCAGGCCAGAGGCTGACAGTTTCTGAAGGAGAATGCTGTGAGAAACTGTATCAAAGGCTTTACTGAAGTCCAGGAGGATACATCCACAGCCTTTCCCTCGTCCAGCAGCCGAGTCACTTGGTCATAGAAGGCGATCAGGTTAGTTTGGCAAGACCTGCCTTGTGTGAACCCGTGTTGACTGGGCCTGATCACCTGGTTCTCTTGCATGTGCTTCATGATAGCACTCAAGATCACCTGTTCCATGACTTTCCCTGGCACTGAGGTCAGACTGACAGGCCTGTAGTTCCCTGGATCCTCCCTGCGACCCTTCTTGTAGATGGGCACAACATCAGCCTCCAGTCCAGTGGAACTTCCCCAGTCTTCCAGGACTGTTGGAAGATGATGGAAAGGGGTTTGGCCAGCACATCTGTCAGCTCCTTCAACACCCTTGGGTGGATCCCATCTGGCCCCATAGACTTGTGTGTGTCTAGTTGGGCTAGCAGGGCTCTGATCACCTCCTTTTGTACCATGGGAGCCTCATTTTGCTCCTCTAGCTCCTGGGTTTGTACAGAAAGGGAACAACTTTCTTTACAATTAAGGACCGAGGCAAAGAAGGCATTAAGTACCTCAGCCTTTTCCTCATCTTCTGTCACTGTTTTTCCTTCTGTGTCCAATAGGGACTGTATGGTCTCCCTAGTCCTCCTTTTATTATTTATATATTTATAGAAAGATGTATTATCTTTCAACGACTTTGCCAATCTGATTTCTAGTTGAGCCTTTGCCCTTCTAATTTTTTCCCTACACAATCTCACTTCCCTCCCGTAGTCCTCCCAAGAGGCCTGTCCCCTCTTCCAGAGCCCATAAACATTCCTCTTCTTCTTGATATCACTCAAGATCTCCGTGTTCAACCAAGCTGTTTTTTTCCCCTATTGGCTTTTTTTCCTGGAACATGGGGATGGCTTTCTCCTGAGCTGCTAAGATCTCCTTTCTGAAGAGCTCCCAGCCCACATGGACTCCCTTGCCCTTAAGCACTGTCTCCCATGAGACTTTGCCAACCAGCCTTCTGAAGAGTTCAAAATCTGCCCTCTGGAAATTTAATGCTACTGTCTTGCTAACCACCCTCTTCACTTCACCTAGAACAGAAAACCCTGTCATCTCATGATCATTTAGTCCTAGGCGTCCTCCTACTGCCACATCCCCCACAAGGCCTTCTCTGTTCACAAACAGCAGGTCCAGGAGGGCACCTTCCCTTGTTGGTTCATTCACCAGCTGTGCAAGCAGATATCAGGAAGATTGAAGTCTCCCACAAGAATGAGAGGCATCGATCTAGAGATTAACCCCAGTTGTTTATAGAAGAGCTCGTCAGCTGCTTCTTCTTGGCTGGGTGGCCTGTAACAGACTCCCATCACAAAATCTACCTTCTTATGGGCTCCTCTGGTTTTAACCCACAGGCACTCAGTCTCCTCATCACCACAATCCACTTCAACAGTGTCCAAGTCCTCCCTTACAAAGAGGGATACCCCGTCTCCTCTCTTTCCCTTCCTATCCCTCCTGAAGAGTTTATACCCCACCATATCTGTGCTCCAATTATATGAGTCATCCCACCACGTTTCCGTGATGGCAACGACATCATAGGTTCCTTGCCCTACAACAGCTTCCAGCTCTTCCTTCTTATTACCCATGCTATGTGAATTGGCGTAAATGCACTTCAGCTGAGCTGCCGAGCCTTCAGCCCTCTTTGAGGGAACAGAGTTCGTTCCCAATTGCCTGGTAACTGGAGTACCTAGCACCAGAGTGCTCGTATCTCCCTTACCACCCCCATGTGTGTTCACCCCCACTTTCCGTGTGGTGATGTACTGGTGGTCCTCTCGAGCACACCCTCTCTGAATCATCAGTGCTCCATTTCCAGGCTTGCTCCTGTCTAGCCTGGTCTCAATCCCCTTCCCCTTCACATCTAGTTTAAAGCTCGGTTTATGAGCTTAGCTAGGTTTTTAGCAAGGGCTTTAGCCCCCCTAGGAGACCCACATGTCCCAACCTTAGCAGCAGAGTCTGGGGGTGCATGAGCCACCCCATCATCAAAGAAGCCAAAGTCCCTCTCCTTACACCAGGCTTGGAGCCAGGCATTAATCAAATTCTTCTTCCTGGCTTCCTGCTCCTCTCTGTTTAGCCTTGGGATGGAGCAGAATACTATCTGAGCCCCCCATTTGCTGACCAATGGAGCAAGTGACTGTGAAAATGCATATATTGCCAAAAAGGAATATTGCAATACTTTCTATAGGATGTAAAATCCCATATCTTCTAGTTTATCAACACATGTATGAGGCATACTATGTGTGTCTTGGTTTAGTCTTAATACCTAAATAGTTCTTTATTCTGACAAAAACATGTATTCTGGGGAAGAAAGATTTCTGCTCTATCATAAGCTAATATCCAGTGTGAATATAATTTCACAATTTCTCTAAAATACCTATCTTTCAGAAACAATGAAAAGAAAAGCAGTAATTTTTCAAGAGTTCTGTGAGTGAACAATATCTCTAGTAGAGTAAAACTCAAGGCACAACTCTATTGCAATTCCCTAATATCACATTTGGAGACACCTTGGAGAACCTTTCTGACCTGTCCCCTTCATTCAGTATAAAATGCCCAAAGGGGAACCTATCAATTCTATGCAAACTCTTACTTATACCTCCTTTCTTGACCATTATGGACATTGTCACTGTTTTTTTTTCACTGACAATTCTACCCTCGGTTGCAAAATTGGCCTTGGAGTTCTCTTTTGATTTTGAGTTGCCTCTAACACTTGAAATTCTTTGTATGGTTTTATACCAATAATTTGCTTCCTACTATGAAAAGCTTTCAAAAGCACTTTTGGGGCTAGGAAAAGAAGAATAAAGTTAAATCTGTTTATAAAATTATTTGAATACAGGAGGTTGAGATGATTGCTTTAAAAGATTGGAAAGGTGGTCATGAGTTTTAACAGCCCAGATTGCTTAATATGTAAGGACTTTCAGTTTTGTATCTTCTCCTGACTTTGCAATCATTGATTTCTGAGCTACTTTTTAAAATTTACCAAGTATTATCTGTTGTGTTTATCAACGATGTGGAGAAAGACTGAAGTAGTAGTCAAGACTAGGTTTATTTCTTGATTTCAGCAAAAAAAAAAAATGTTATGTGACACATTTTGCAATAATTGTTCATTGAGAAAATTATTGGTTTTTAGATGAAATATATGAATCTTTGCAAAAAAACGTTGCTTTTTAATGGAAAGGCTGTCTCTCTATTCTAATAAGCATAATGGTGCAAAGCTAAGGGAAAAAAAAAACCCAAAACCAAACAAAAAATCAACACAGAAAGTGATACTAACAGATAAGTATTTCTTTGAGCCCAAACTCTTCTGCTATTTTTCTATAAAGCCAGTACCAGCTGGAAGGACTGTAGGCTGAATGTAGGTGTTTATAACCTGTTTTTCAGTCTCCTTTGGTCCTGGAGTTCTCTGTGCTCCTGTGTCTGAGAAAAACTTTGTCTTGGAGAGTGTAGAGAGAAATCAGCTATTTTATGAAGTAGTTCATGATACGGCATGAGTGCTAAAAGGGTCATTGTGAGTGAAATATGTTAGAAAAGAGAGTAACACAATCCTATTACTTTACATTTACCTACAATTCAAATCAGAAAGAAATGAAGGAATATAGTCTCAGCAGCATTAACTTTTTTCTTGGATTGTTATCTTCTTTGGAATTCACTGGTTAGTAATTCAGTTACAAAGAGGTACAAGAATTCAATGATGAAAGAAATAATATTTTCCTTATGTTATATTTTGTGTCATTGAAAGGGAGCCTGACAAAACTAAGAACTGAGAAACCTCACTCCATAATTTCTAAAGTACTCCATAACGTGTTTTCAAACAATCACAGACCGATTGAGGTTGGAAGTGGCCTCTAGAGGTCATATTGTTCAACTTCCTGCTCAGGCAGGCCACCAAAAGCACAGGTTTTGAGTATCTGCAAGAAAGGAGACTCTAAAATTTTTCTTTTTTTTTTTTTTAATTACTTGTACTTTGTTTAACTTGACTTGTTATCTCCATTTACTGGAAAAAAAAATCTCAAATAATGCAATGTTTTATTTATATTCTACTTTGCAGCAATAATAGTAATATCTCCCTAAAAAAAAATGTTTTTCTTTTCCTTCAAAGTGTGTTAGTTGATTGTCTAAAGCACCTATTGCAATATTGCAGGAATTTGTCACAGGTGAAGCTACATCCTACCATCACAGACTTCATTACACTGATTAAGCTATAAGTAAGAAATCCCAGAAGGTTACCTGGCTGAGAATTCTGTATGGTTTATAAACTGGAAAGCCCTGGGGTATTTGTAGTTTCTTGAGAAAGTAGTTGAGAATGTGATTGCCTAGCCCAGAGGGAATGATTCTCCCTAGTGTTAAGCTGCAGATTGTATCAGTCAAGGAAGCTGATTGCTTTGTCATAGGAACAGGTCCTTTAAGCTAAAGAAAATGAGACTTCTTGCAGTTAGATTCATACCATGGTTTAAGGAAAACTATATATTCTTAATTATAAGCAAAATCTCAAAACTTAGTTGCTTTTGTAAAGGCTTGGGGAAGAGCGGCTGGAAAACTGCATGGTGGAAAAGGACCTGGTGCTGTCTGACAGCCGCTGAACATGATCCAGTGATGTACCCGGGAGGCCAATGAAGCCAACAGCATCCTGGCTTGTATCAGAAATGATGTGGCCAGTAGGAGTAGTGCAGTGATTGTCCCCTGCACTCAGCACCAGTGAGGCACATTGAATACTGTGTTCAGTTTTGGGCTCCTCACCACAAGAGGGATATTGAGGTGCTGGAGCATGTGCAGAAAAGGGCAATGAAGATGGTGAAAGGATTTTAGCACAGGTCTTACCAGGAGTGGATGAAGGAGCTGGGGTTGCTCAGGCTGGAGAAAGGGAGGCTCTCTACAACTACTGTCCCAAGTTAAAAGGGACTTGATCTTTAGATGTCTTTTCCAACCTTTATGATCCTGTGATTCTACTATTTACTATGAGGGCTTTTCACCTTTCCTTTTATTGTGTAGGTTATAGATGACTGATGCTCATTTGCAGACTTGATCAGTATCGTTTATTCAGTGTCTTGTTGCTTAGCACTTGGAGCTGTATGGCAAAACTTAAGGAAAAGGCCAAGTAAAACTCAGGTAGTGTCTAGGAGGATGAGTTAATAGTAAGAATATTTTTTCAGAAATAATTCCTATTCTTTCTGTCTTCAATATCTACAGGTAAAATTTTACTTAGCTTTAGAAAATATATGGTGTTTCTTACTTGTACCATCCTTTGTATCTAAATTGAGACTGCTCTTATGTTTTAAATGCTTTTAAACCTATTGCTGGTCAGCTGGGGACCAGTTTTCTTTGTGACTGGTGGGAGTCTTTGCCTTACAAATAGTAATGGAATAGATTAACTTCTTCTGAATACATGCATTACCTTACAATAATTCAAGAAGAACGAGAATCTTGTGGCTAGGAGTCTGGTTGTCACTAAAACTGAATCAACAAGATGGACTGACTGGCCAGTTGTGAGGGAAACAATAAATAATAGAATTGTGACACTGGAAATTGTAAGTCAGAATGAGCAAGATATGGTTGATAATGGACATGTATTTAATCCTTTTTATGTTTCTGATTTCTCTTGTCTTAAACAAGATAATATGACAGTAATTTCAACAGAACAAAATTATAATTGATGGAGTTGATAAGCTACATGCACACAAGTGATTAGGGCAAGTAAATCCATATTAGAAGTGGTATAGCTGCAACAAAGTAAATTAAGAATGTAATTTTTAGAAAGGTAAACTGATGGGTAATTTGTGGATTTAGTAGAAAATTCAGTCAAGCATAAATTCTTCTTTTTCCCATGCAGAGTAAAATACTCATTCTGACAAATGGCAGCCTCTAGGTGTCTATTCCTTGATATTTTTTTTAATCCTCTGGACTTCCATATTTTTCCTTCAGCGAATTACCAAAAAGGCAGTGACTTTTGCAGCATGGCAATTACCTACTTTTACCTACTTTTTCTAAAGAAAATAATGAAATAACTATCATATATTTCATTAAGATGGAGAAATAATATTTTATGCTTTCAGCTTAGGGAGTACATGGGTAAGGCAGGGTATTGACTGAAGGGAATGCCTTTAGGTGTGCTGGGGAATATTCTAGTCGTATCTGAAAAGAAAAAAATGGATAAAATAAGAGCATGAACTATCTTCAGGTTGGTGTAGTGTTTACTTCTTTCATGGATTGCTAGCCCTTCTCCAGCAGATTGGAGTATGACTACTCAAAATTGTGCTGGCTGCTGATTTTCCCTGGACTGTTGTTCCAGCAACTGGAGCTGCCCAAGCCCTGTGGCTGTATCCTTCCCAGGCTTCCAGCTCTCCAGTCCAGCATATGCAGGAGTGGTTCCCTCCATAGCAACAGTAGTGGCTATAAACTGATCGTGAATGTTTCACCTTACAAATTAGTACATACCGTGTCCCAACCAAACAAAGTTTGAATTAACATGTTAAAACATAACATAAAACATGTAAGCAGTGTAACGGTTCAGAAAGGGTGGAATTGTATTTTGGAAAATATTTATTGTATAGAGACCACATTATTACACTAGTTTGATTAAACAGAAAAATCATCTGAAATATATAGAGTGAAAACTGTACATTTTCTTGGCTTTTTATGCTAGTCTATAGCATTTTTCTGATCCACTGCCTAGAGCTATTGAAGTAATAATGCAGAAGCAGGGTGCTTCAAAGGCACTGCTTGCTACTTAGCTGAAGTTATGGGAAATAGTAAATATGACTAAATGGCTACTCCTGCTGCTGTTCATTTGACAGCTTGGAGTTTCCCTTTATTCAAGAGGAATAAAACAATGCATGGTGTGTATAAAATCAAGTTTCTAGAGCTGACTTTTACATCTTTCTCAGTTATCAGATATGAAGATGATGAATAGTGGCAGTGGTTTCATTAGTCACTCACTGAAGGCCTTTTGTCTTATGGTTGAGTTTCATTGTCAAGAGATGTTAGTCTTTTTATGTTTATAACCCAACTTTCCTTTTTCTCATGAGCATCACTTATGTCACTTGGGGAAAATAGTAGAAAACATATATAAAAAGATTTAAATAACCAGTGATTTGCTATAAAAATGATAAGACTTATTCCTAGAAAGCATGGCTGCATCACACACACTAAAAACTGTTTGTGTGAGGGAGAAAAGTGTATTTTAATGACCCTGTGAAGACTTTCATGCTCTCCATCTCAGTGGTCATGGTAGTCTAGTATCTATATTTGATTTCAGAGGATAATTGCAAAGATGCTTAGCAAATTTAATACAGAATTGACAAGTGAAGAGAAAAAAGTAGGAAATGGTGATCATGTATCAACAGAGCAGGAGAAGTATTTAACAACTTTTTTGCCTCAGTCTTCACCAATACCTGCTCTCCTCACGCTGGGTCACAGGACAGCAAGATGGTGACGAGGGGGATAAACCCCCTCCCACTGTAGAGGAGGATCAGCTTCATGACCATCTGAGGAACCTGAACGTTTATAATTGTCTGGGACCTGATGAAATGCATCCCAGAGTCCTAAGAGAACTGGCAGATGTGGTTGTCAAGCCACTCTCCATGATATCTGAAAAGCCACGGCAATCAGAAGAAGTCCCTGGTGACTGGAAGAAAGTAACGTTGTGATCATTTTTAAAAAGGGAGAACTGGAGACCTGCTGACTTGTCGGCCTCACCTCTGTGCCTGGGAAGATAATGGAACAGGTCCTCCTAGAACCTCTGCTAAAGCACATGTAGGAGATGGAGGTGATTAATAGCAGCCAGCACAGCCTCACCAGGGGCAAATCCTATAGGACCAACTTAGTGGCTTTCTATGATGAGATGACCACAGCAGTGGGCATGGGTAAACTGACAGATTTGATCTATCCAGACTTCTATAAAGCCTTTGCCATGGTCCCCACATCTTCCTCTCTAAATAGGAGAGATATGGACTTGATGAGTGGATGGTACAGTGGATAAGAACCTCGTTGGAGGGTCATATTCAAAGAGTAGTGGTCAATGGCTCAAAGTGCAGATGGAGATCTGTAACAAGTGGTGTGTCTCAGGGATTTGTACTGGAACCAGTGCTGTTTAATATCTTCATCAATGATATTGACAGCGAGGTTGAGTGCACCCTCAGCAAGTTTGCAGATGACACCAAGCTGAGTGGTGTAGTTACCACACCAGAAGGACGGGATGTCATCCAGAGGGACCTGGACAGACTGCAGAGATGGGCATGTGAGAACCTCATGAGGTTCAACAAGGCCAAGTACAAGGTCCTACACCTGGGTCAGGGCAATCCCCATTTTCAGTACATGATGGGGGATGACAAGATTGAGAGCTGCCCTGCAGAGAAGGACTTGGGGGTGCTGGTTGATGAGAAGCTCGACATGAGCTGGCAGTGTGCACTCACAGCCCAGAAGGCCAACTGTATCCTGGGCTGCATCAAAAGAAGCATGGCCAACAGGTAGAATGAAGTGATCCTGCCCCTCTGTTCCTCTCTTGTGAGACCTTATCTGGAGTACTGTTGTTGGTTGTTGGTTGTTTATTTCACTTAATTATGTAAAATAATATTCAGCCTTTCTAATGGTAAAATTGTAAAAAAATAATTGGAAACACCGCTTAATCCCCACCTCCAAAATAAGTTGGGAAGACATTTTAATTATCTGTTATAAATTATTTTATAGATATTCAAATTTATCAGTAGAATTCAATTTCTGCCTTCTGTTCAGTCACATGGAGCCCGACCCTGTGATATCATATGCAGCCTTCTAGTGAATAGCCCTTATATCAATCCCTTTCTATGAGTGGGCTTTGTAAAGAGCATGCTTATGAAACATTCCAACTTATTTATTTGATCCACTCAACAGTTAAAGTCAACAGAAGTTTGATTTGAAGCATACTAAAATTTTTTATCAGTATGTCATTGTTGTCATTGTACACCACCTACTGCAGAGGCAACATCACAAGACAAATTGATCTTCGAAATAAATAGTAATATCTATATTGATGTGAAAATAGGTGATCTTTATTGGAAAGATATGCAATTTTTTATTTTGCAATAAAAAACTTCAATATTTCCTTCCTTACATTTAACAAACAGCAAATTGATATTTTAACATAGCTACTCTGGAGCAGTTTGCTGTATGCCTTGAAAGCACACTCAGGCTTTTTTCCTGGTTTTAAAGAATGACAGCAAAAGCACCTTTATCTGACATTTAGGATGATTAAATTTTGAAAAATCACTTGGCATATTCAGCATGACTCCACAGGGTACTCTTGCTTTATAAGGCGATGGATCATGTTAGCTTAACTTATATTTAAGATTTGCTGGCCTGATGTTATTGTGTTAGGCAGTATTGCTGAAATGGAAACATAAAATTTTGCTGCCAGGAGATCAAGTCTGTGCCTGCCCTAAACTATAAATTAGTTCCATAAAGTTTTAAAATGCAGTATTTGCTCCAGCCCAACTATTGTTGTAAGCCAGAAAATTGTGCTTAAATATATACAACTAAACCCCGTGTCAAAAAGATCTGCATTCGTTTCTTGTCCTTTTACAAGCTATATAGGATACATTGCTTTTCTAAAAAGAAAATTAACTTCTATTGAACACGTTTTTCAAATATTAATAACTTTTTTTTAATACATGACACTAACCTAGAAACAGACGTGGAAGTATCAAAATTTTCTCATCTGGGTTTCTAGATGGTGGAGTGCTCTTTGTGTCTTAATGAGGTGAGCCCAAAGTGTATTCTTTACTTTGAAGAAGTTATGTATGTGAATTTTCTGTTGAGAAATCACGCTCATATTCATCAGCTCAAAAAAATTGTATTAATCTTTCTGATTTTCTGTGCTTAAACATTTGAACAGTGTTAGCTGGTGATGTTGGGTCTATAATGTGGTGAGGATGCCCTGCACAGCACCCCGGTGCAGCCTCCTTTCTGGCTTCACCCTTCACATCTGAGGAGATGAGACATAAAACCAGTGTGAAGGTTCTTACAGATCTCCTTTATGTGCCTGCTCAAAGCAGCTGTAAATGCCATTTGAACTTCCCTAGTTTTCTTTTCTCCACAATAGGAACCTGTTGTGCTACTTGATTGAGTAAAAATAACTTCTGTTAGCCCTGCAACCTCTGAGGGTCATAGAAAATACATTTTCCATCAAAAGATAGAAGCAAGTTGTTCCCAAAACTGGAAAATGGGCATTTGTCTTTATCCTGAGAAACAGGTTTGCAGAGTTAAGAGAATGCTACGTATGCAGCTTTTCTAATCACAAAGATGTACCCTTTATGACAGTTTCGTAGAAGAGATAATCTAGCAAGCACTGATTACAGCAGTGTAGCAAAAAGAACAAGGAGAGCAGAAGTTAAAGTGAAGCGGATGGTCTTTGCGTTTTCAGGTCAGGAAAATTCTTTTAGCAACTGTCTATTTTCTGTCATATTTTTTCCCCCATGCCTGTACAGATTTAACTTTTTTTGAGACAATTGACAGTGATCTCTAGTCACAAGGCAATATTAATAGAGTTGTACTAAAAAATTTATTGCTTAAGTGAAATGTTAAAAGCTCTAACCTTGGTGAGCCAGTTTAGGGGGGCTCTTCCTTTTTTCCACAGAATGTACAGGAAACCAAGGAATGGGTTCCCTTGCTAATCATTGTGGCTGTGTTGGCAGATTTACTCACATTTTGGTAGATGAAGGACTCTGAACAAATTGTACTTAAGCCTTGAATGCTCTCAGATGAGGTACAGCAAGGAGTGGAATTGGGCTGTATTTGCCAAGACACAGCTGTTTGAGGAGTGGAACTGGATAAAAAGAGTTGCAAGAAAGCACTGGAGGGAATGTGGTTACTGAAGTCTGAGTCCCCTTTGCATTGTATCACAGTGCCCTCATCCCATCATGCTTCTGGTTTGAAATGACAAAATATCTATTGTCCGTGACAGACATAATTTTGTGATGATTTTCATAAATGGAAGGAATTTAAGCAGCACCATGCCTGACAAAAAGCACTAGGTGCCTGTGTTTCCAACAAAGCTGCCAGTACAGACTTGAACGAGTGAATTTTCTCCTGCACGACAACACTAACAGTGATGGTTCAAGTCTGCAAAAGCAGCAGAAAAACAATCTACAATCTAATCAAATATTGTGAATTAGTTGAGCTAAAAATTGGTTATAAAGCTTACCAAATGTGTATTAATGTCTGTTGTTTGTCATGTTTCACTGCAAAAGGCAGACGTAGGAAATGGTTGTCAGTGTTTGATGTGCCTCGGTTAGAGCCAGTGGTTGTGTGGTGTCTCAGATTGTGCAGTGGAAACGAGCTGTGGTTCAGGCAGTGACCTCTCTCTGACTTTTTCCTTCCAAGTGCTTTCTGCACAGGGCAGTGCCTGGTCTGATAAACAAGCCATAAGTTATAGTGCACCACTAAAGTAATGTCTGCTTTGTGTTATGTTTTTTTACAAAACAAATTGAGAATTAGACTCTCAGTTGAAGAATTCCCAGCAGTTTCAATTCTAATTTCTTCATGTATTTCTTGTTTTTGTGAGTTTCTTCTGGGAAAGATGGAAAATTTGAAGCTGAAGCTAAAATATCAGCCTTAAGAAAGGATGCAGCTGGGTGCAGGATTTGATAAAAGATGAAGCCTGGAGTATCATGCAAATATTTTGAAGAAGCTGACCCTTAATCCTAGAGATAAATTGTTGAAAAAATATATCTGTTTGATTGCTTGTAATATCTCTTATTATTAGTTAATTAAATATTCTCAAGGATCAGGACACTTTATGAAAGCTTGTCCACTGAAATAATTGAAAATAAACTAGGTTCACAAAAGGACAGTTATTAAGACAGGTGCTAATCAAAACTTAAATCCTCTTCTCCCCGCCCCCTGATTAGCACTTGTATAAATTGGAGCGTATGAATACTATTAATATTGCCATTTCTGCAAGTTTGTGTTTTAGTTTCCTTTGTGTTTCAGTTTCAGAGTTTAAATGAAATACAGATCATATTTTAAACCTTATTTCATCTACGGAAAGACACCTGATGTAATCACATGCCTCTGAAGGCCATGAATCTGAGCTGAATATTGAGTACCACAAAGTTCTTGTGAAAAAATCAAGAAAGATATCCACAAATGCAAGCATTTCTTGCATGCTGCAGCCATCCTGAATACTGTTTGGTTTCTCTGAGTTAAGTTTGTAACCATTCAGGCTGGGTATCCTAGTGTTGTCCATGGTAATAAATGTGGTTTGGCATTGTTTCAACAACAGCGAGATAGCCTTTCCATGCTGTAGACTTCGTGTTGTATGAGACAAGATTTAATTCAATATAGAAGAGGTGATTTTACCTCAGTCCACAAAGCAGCTGCTTTGGGCCAGCCATGCAGATTGTTCTGTGTTGCTCAGTGGAACAATCACATTCCAAACTGTTACTTTGCCAATATTCTTGTAAGTATTCAGTCAATGCTCTGAAGGAGGCTGACATTAGTGGCCACCTAGTAATTGGCAAGAACTAACACAATACTAGAATGAAGTTACTGTAGGCTTGATTGATTAAATTTTGTCAGATTATGCAGATAAAGGGAGTACATGTGAATTAAGATATCAGTCAGTCTGAATGTGGTTATCAAGAATCTATCTCTAAATGTTTTGTATTAGGATAATTTATCTTTTTTTTTTTAAACCTGACAGTGTGTATCTGTATCTCATAAGCTTATCTAGCAAGTACTAGTTTACTTTCAGCATTGGATCTGATATGGGAGGAGAGGTTGAAACGACCAAATTGAATGGCTAGGTACAGTTTTCATTTGTGACTATGGTATGTGTACCTTGAGATAAAGAATAACCTATGCCTGGTTAAAAACAAAACAAAACAACAACTACAAAAATCCAACAAAAAAAAAAAACCTTTCTTCTCTACACTTGATCAGAAGAGTCTGAAATATCCCTTGGTTTGTTAAAAGACTTTTTTGGATCAAGCACCAAAGTCTGGATGGTTTCTGTCCCTCCTCCAAAGCTGTTATAGCTTATATCAGTTTAAGACCTGTTTCTCAGCAGTGTATCTGTCCATTTGTTCCTGATCCAGGTGACAGTTACTGAATCTTGCATAATTCAAAATCTATAAATCATGTTCCACTGGTTATGTGTTCCAAAAGGGAAAGAGGGACAAGTGAATGAACCAGTGGGACATACCTGTTTGTGTCCCTTAACCCATTCTATAAATGCCAAGAAATGGTACTTATAAGCACAGTTATGCAGATGAAAATATCTGATAATACACTAGAGGAACCACTGTATAACCTTGTAAAACTGCTGCTCTCTCAGCACCTTTTCTTTTGTCTTCCATATTCAGATTGCCAACCATCTCCTTTTGGTAGTGCTGAACTGAAAGCACTGCCACATATCTTAACAGACATATACTCTTCTGACGGAAAGCCTTTAACAGCATGTTTAACATTCCTTCACATTTGGGATGCTAGAGCACAAGGAAAATGTGTGAGAAAAATCCTTTAGTTTATACCATGTTTCTGAAAAGGGTAGGGGCAGTATTGAAAAAAACTGGTGACTTAAGACATCAGTAGTACTATTTTCTTTTCATGTCAGGTTATTTTACTTGAGTATATGATCAACTACTGTCTGCTTTGTAATGTATTCAGTATTATGTACTACGGCTCAGAAATGACAGTGCAGTTATTGACCAAGAAAACTTGAATCCTAAGGAAATAATTTTGCAGTGTAAAGAGTAAATGACAGATGCACAGGTTTGTTTTTTCTTCACTTTTCTATTTGATGATGTTTAAAGTGTCTATTTTGATTATAAAAGTCAGTATAAATTTGGGTAATAAATTAATAAGATATGGGAAACCAGAGCCCGATGTGTTACATTAAATCTATTGTATTAGGAAATTAACCCAAGTATTCAAATTCCTTTTAGAAAAAACTGTTATCTGACTTCTCTGACAAATATTTAAAAGAGTCCAAAAGCTTATACTGTGGTCATCTCAGCCTAGAGGAAAAAAAAATAAAAAGACCAAATCACAATTTTTTTTTGCTCGGAGGCTTTTCTGACTGCTCTGCAATACCTCACCTTGCTGATGCAGTAGTACAGTATTTCTGAACGTAACGTACTGTGATTGAGATCAAAGTAATGAGCTTACATGATCTTTATATTGTATGGCAACAAAACACCCACTAAAATATTTCACAAAATACTTTGTTTTCATGTTTTGCTTTTGCTTAGGATCATTTTGGAGGAATGTGAGAGGGAGCACTAGTGCACAATATAGGACTTTTTAAAGAATTTGGCTGAGCATGAACTGTAGATATTGTTCTAACTTTTCTTAAACAAATTAAATGTAATAAATATTTAGCAGGAAAGGTGATTTTACATTTAGTGCTATCTTCATTATAAAAACTGGTAGAAAAAAGTTCTAAACAAAGGTAAGCAAAGAAATAAACAGCTTTGTAACTACTTGTGTCTGCAATTTCTGAAGTTTAATGCTGATGAAGCTCTTGGTCTGTCCTTCAGTCCTGAATTTTTACCGAGACTTTCTGTGTAAATAATAACAACAATCAGTGTGTTCCTAAAGGTTTATTGCAGATTGTTACCTACAGATAAACAACTTACACATGATAATACATGCTTATTAAAGTGCTTCTGATTACTTTTTTACCCTTTGGTCTCCTCTAGAAGTGGTTTTTAACTTAGGGATGGTGAGGTCCATCTCCTCTAGTGCTTTGTAACCCTTTGTAAATCTTTTGAGTGTAATATTCATGTTGGGTTGAACATGTATGATGCACGTGCTAGCACCAAGCCTGACAGTGAAACGTACTGGAAGAGGTACATTGTATCTGCATGTTAGTCTCCCATGATAATTTTTATGGCTGTAGCTGAGCTTTCAAAGAGTGATGACCCAACACCCGTGGCAGAGTTCAAAAACCAGCATATTAGAAATGTAGAGAATGTTGACTTGTGGTTTAGTTCCTGAGATGAGCTGTAGGAATTGATTGTATAACTGTGTGCTTCAGTCAATGATCCACTTTTTTATAGTGAGAAAATTTGTGGTTTCATTTACACATGCACCAGCTTTTGGTAAGTATTTTGCTGCTTAATGTCAAGGTTGTGGAGATAAGCATTTAGTAATTCAGACAAAGCATGAAACATGTCTAGCAAAGCAATGGCATTTTTTTATCCCTGCACAACTAAATATACTAGTATCGATACTATTGATTATGGATAAGATGTACGTTTGAGACCACTATCAGCTTAACAGAATTAGTTACCACTGATAGAAACAATTTCATATATTTATTATTTCTAAGCAACTTATAAGTTTCTTACCTTGAAGTGTTTTGCAAGTGTATTATAATTTTTGCTAAAATAAAGAAAAATGAAACCACTGGCTAATGTGAACATTATGACACATTATGAGCTTTTCTGTTACCCTTTATAATTTAAATGTCTACAGCTTTCAGGCAAATCAGGTGTAGAAACTTTATTTGTAACTTTAAACTAATTTATTGATTTTCCTTGTTTCTTCTATTACTCACTGTGATTCTATTAATTTTTTGGGGGATGCTTTTCTTAATACAAAACATCTTCAGTAAGACTTTGGTTTGACCTCATTACGTAACTGACAAACAAGAAAGCTGAACTGAAATAGTTGAGTATAAATGAGTCTAATAGCCACTGCAACACCAGCTCTGCTTTGATAAAGGAAAAAGTGCCCAATTAAGACAGACTGTTTTTTTAAGATATTTTTAAATTATTTTCTTTTACATTGAGTGGGACCTGCAGTCTGTTATATTACAGAATGATATTGAGAAAGAGGAGCTGAAGAATAAAAAACAAAATATGACATAATCCATACTGATGTGGAGTTTCAAGGGAACTATCAGAGTGATCTGAATGAAGTACATAGTATTCAAATATCATTAAGAGAATAGATTGCAGTATTAGAGTATTATATCAACCATTTCTAAAGGTCTGAATGACAATGAAATTGAGATGTAAGGCAAAACAAAATGTCAGGCTCAGCTTGCAAGGTAACAAGGAACAACTGTGACACCCTTGAGAAGCAGGTTGTTCAGTGTCAAATGAATATCTTAGGAACCACAAACTGGGGAAAACTTTCTAGAAAGTAACACATTCATCATGTATCAGAGAATTTTTCTACGTATTGCTGTGTGTTGTTCAATGTCCCATCAGCCCAATCTAGTGTTTGAGATTCACCCACATCTTAGCCAGGAGCACAAGTCACAGACTGCTGGAATTTTTCAGAAAGCTGTGTAGCTCTGCCCCAAGAGAGTGGCTGGAGTTGGAGCTGCCACTTGATCAAAATGTTAGTTCCAGTGCACTAAGGTTAAATACTACTGATCATGATGAGCAGAGTTGTGTACAATTCATTAAGTGTTGGAAGGCACCTGCAAGGTGGTTGTGTGACAGATATACTTTTTTACTATAATCAGTGACCAGAAAAGTCCAGCCTGTTCTGCTTGAACACTCCTTATAAAGAATATATTTTCCATCAACTAGACTGACTTTAGAAGGGAATAAGAAATCTTATAATTCAATTGTTCAGCTTGTCAGATAGCTTCCTCTGGGCCAGTGACATCTGCAATGTGGGTTGTCATCAGGGTTGTCTGGCTGTTGCATTGAGCACAGAGAACAACACATCGCACATGAGATAGAGGTTGGATTTAAAAGTGGAGGCTGTTGTATTATATGATGTAGCCAAATGCCAAATTAAATAATATGCATATTTCATTTAAAGAATGAAATAGTTGCTCTGAAACAAAATAAATTTGTCTCTCCCAATAGGGTTTATTTTCAGTTACAGTATTTCAAGGGAGATCTTTCTATTAGATTACTTATGGGAAAAAAAATAATAAGCTTTCTGACAGGCTCAGGAAAAAATATTTATGAAAGATCTCATCGTATAACCCAAAGAGTGGATTTCATTGCATTTCCAAACAGTGCCAGCTAGTTTGACCTTTGCTAGAGTGCACTAAAGCCCTTGAGACTTATTTGAAACTTATAAATAGGAGAGTCATTATGGTGCCTAAAAGCTCGGTATTTTATAATTTGTGTTGTCTTCTCAACCAAACAGATGCAAAATCAAGATGTCAGTTTAATCAGCCATAATTACATGTGGTAACACACACTCAAAGCTCTTTTTTATTTTAATTAAATAAATTCTTTGCCATCAGCTAGCACTTAAAATGTAATAAAAAATCTCCTTAAAAAACATAGCCAGTGTGACCAATCTAAGCTTTAAACTTTCTCCAGTTAACACATGAAGTACAGTCCAACTTTATGGGTCAGAAAATCCGTGTCTCAGAGTTATGGGATATAAGCAACAGTTTAAAAGAATATTTAGAGAGGGTGTCCTTGAGGTTTCATGCGTAGCAACTGTTTTATGTCCTACCTATCACATCACTATCACTTAAGTCTCTTTGAGACATGACTATGGCTGCTGTGTCTTGTCAAAAGAATTTCCCCTGGTGAAATATAACAGGTCTTGTACTTCAAAAGTACTGTTGAAAGCCAACCCAAAAAAAACCCCAAAAACCAAAAAACCACCCCAAAAAAACAAAAAAACACCCCAAAAAAACAACTCAGTAAACCAAATTGGGAGAGATTCATGTCACTGGACTTTTTTAGCAAGGCCTCCTTGGCATGCATATTCGGTAGCATACCAAAAAATGCAGCATGCGAAGCTTTTTCTGTATTGTGCAACTCTGTAGACCATGGGTGAGATTTTTATGATCTGATGAAGAAATTTGTGATGTAGAAGAGCAGAAGATGACATACAACAAGAGCTATGGAATTTAAGAAGTATGGAACTTGAGCTTGTCTTACAGTTGTGATGTAGCTTGTTGTCAGGATTGTGGCTATGTGCACACGCAGTGCCCTGGTCTGTAACTCACTGGGCAGTGCAGAAACTCTCAAGGTGTGCACAGGAGGAAGTATTGGACTGACTTTAAACAAGGCTCTTGACAGAGCCCAGCCATCTTCTCTACCAGGTATTTAACTAGTTGTTGCAAGCAGTTCCTGAGAGGGACTTTTGGGCTGTCCTGGAGATTCCCACAGGGAGCTTCTGCAGTGTTTAGACCAATGTCTATAACGTCAATGATTCAGTGTGTTGATTACCATAGGCAGTTCCTGCTGCAGAATAGGTCAAGCTCCACACAGGGTGCTTGAACACATTAAGTAGGAACTGTATTGTAGATGCACAAGTGATCTAAGTCATTTCTGTGTAGCTAAGGCAGAAGAGGGTTTGTGTGTAGTTTAGGATGCGTGATAGTGATGTCTTGTACATCATCTGGAGTGGTCCCAATGACCATCAGCTACCTACCAGAACAGCAGTTTAGGGCATCTCACCCTGTCTAGGTTTTGTAAGGATTTTTGCAATAGAGGCTCCCTTCACCATCCAGATGCAGCAACAATGTTGTTCAAGTGATATTATCCTGAATATGATGGTTACATTTTGCCAAGAACTTTTGTTTGTTATTTTTATTTTTAAAATCAAAGAGAATATCCTTGACTGTCAGTGCAACAAACACTACATCCTCTGCAGGCTGAATTAGTAAACACTCTTTTGGCAGTTGACCCACACATGGAAACTAAGAGATCAGACTCAGGAAGTGGGTAGGAAAAGAGAGCAGCAGAGAATGCAGCAGACTGGGACTTTGTCCCTTTCTTCTCTGGAAGGACTTCTGAGCAGTCCGGTGTCACTTTCCCCAGTGAGGGCTTCTCTAATTAAGTCAAATGGTGCAAATTATAAGATACAAAGCCCTGGAGCTGACTTAGTGCTCTATTCCTTTTGTACAACAATAATATTCAGGACATAGATTTCTGAATACAGGTTAAGCTGGGCTTGTTTAAGCTTTAATATTTTTCACAATACAATAGCTGTTCTAATAGACTACATAATTTTCAGTATACGTATGTTACCAACGTACCATTATGATGATAACATTGCAGTTTGTTTGTTGCTAACATGCTAACTTTTTCATGCGTCTAGTGGAAAGCTGTCTTTTATTATACTTGGAAGGTTGCTCAACTTTTCTGTGTTGTGAATGTGATCTTCTAAGTTGAAGTATATTCCAACAGTGATTAAATGGAACCCCCTTTGTTCATCAAGAATATTCAACTGGATATGAGCAAAATCAACTCATAAGTCAAAGAAAACTACCCAGATTTTGATTTCACATTTGGTCTGGAAGCTCAGACACTTCAGAACGTACTTCTTTCTATAATTTGCAAGAGGACTCTCTATATTGATACATACATGAAAATAATGACTCAGGTGCCTATTTTGAACCTTGTGTAGCTCTTCTGGAATTGCAGTGTCAGCCAAGTACCATGTCTGTATTTTGTTAGTTTCTTTGTTCATCTCTTCACAGCAAAATCTGTGCTTGGTGTGACATTTACTATGCTAAGAAAAATAAACCTTATCCAGTAAAGCCTTAAAATACTTTTTTATGGTGGCTTGTTTGTCATGATTATGAGCAACATATTATAACAGTTGTAATGCTTTGAAGTGCCTGAGCCACTATATGTGTGAACAGTCTCTTCACATTGATTCTATTGTTTATACATTTAAAATTCCTTGACTTACTAGAATCAAAACCTGTGTCCTCAGTTAGTAGACATGTCCTTTGAAGCTAGTGTGGGAGTCATGTCTGAATAAAACCTTCAGGATAGTATGCACTTGGAGTAATCACTCTGAAAATGTCACTTGGCATTTGAGGTTTGCTTCTGAAGTTCAGAGACCAGCATGGCTGTAAAATATCTCTGGTTTCCTGCTGGTGAAATGGTGCATGATCTCTGCTTTCCTGGATTACATCTACTCAAGTTACATCACCTATGAGAAGCAATTTAAATGGCCTCAAATAGACCAAGAAATACAATACCACCAAGTGGTTATGGGAAGTGTGATGCATTCCAAGCTGTGGCTCTATTCAGTTGTTTACTTCACATCTGTATAAGGTAGTTTGTCCCATTTTTGGTTTTGTATGATGCATTTTAACCATATATTCAAGACAGCAGTGGCACATTTTTTTAGTGCTGGCAACTCTTTTTTTTATTTCACAAGACCCTTTTGACTTTGTTTCGTCCTCTCTGTGCCAGTATATATCTTGAGAAAAGTAAGCAGAGAGATGAAGTGGCATATGATCCTGAAAATAAATTTTTGAGGCTGTGTTGAGTTTTGAGGCTAAATGACTGGATATAGCTATATTGTTTTCAGCACAACCATGTCTTATGAGGCCATGCACACTTTACACATTTTACAGCATAATATAAAATCAGATTAACAAAGTTTATCACTAAAGCTAATCCTTAGTCTTAAATATTACTCCTAACTTATTGCTATTTCCTTGATAGTATTTGGGAAACAACAAGCTTCTTGGCCAGAAAGTATGTTCTTAACTCAGTTCAAGTTGTACTGCTGACTAGGAACACATTAGTAGTACCTGCAGACTTGAAAAATAAAGTCCTAAGGGTTTTGTGCGGTATTCAATCCATAGTATTCCTAGGAAACTTTTAAAAAATGGCATAGTATCAATAGCCTAAAAGAAAACTGGAACCTATTACATTACTTGATTTCCATTGTGAATATCCTAAAGTATTAGCTTGAAATTAATAATAATTTCATTATGCCCCATGTACTAATGCATCTTTCATTTTCATGCTGGCAGTACATGGGACCATATAATAAATAGATATAATATTTTTTTTCCTTCGTATTTGTTTATAGGACTAATGTAACAGAATGCAGTTATATGGTTAGAACTATAACGTTTTCAAGCAAATTATCTGCAAGTAATTAATTTTATTACTAGAGAAATCTCTTATTCCCTGTAGAGTTCACCTAATGGGAACAGATTTTATAATGTCTTAGTTGACCAGTTGAGTTAATTCTGTGATGTTACATGTTCAGAGTATCAAAAATCAGATTAAGAAGTGAAAGTATTAAATACTTTATCTGCAAAGCCATTACAAGGTTTATTAAGATCATAAATTGAAATTCAAAAGATGTTGTATGTTCAGAAGTTACAATTTTAATTCTGGCTTAGTGTCTTTGAAAACAGTGGCTTTTGAAATAGTTGAGAAAACGTATTGAGCTGTAAGGCTTTCAAACCTGTTCATATTTGCAGTTGAACAATATTCTGAACACCAGAAACATCTAAATGCTGCTCCAAAATGCGTTAAAATTATAAACTCTTCTAATGTGTTTATGAAGACAACTTACCTGCATTGATCTGTTGAATATTCAACATCAGAAAATCCTTTGTCATTTTGTTTACCCTGCATAATAATGACTTTTGTTTGCCTGCTATGAGCTTTAAAGTAATTATAAGAGGATAAACTGTTATTGGTAATCTATATCTTTGGCAGAGTTGTGTTGATTTTAACTGAATAACAATGACAAAAAGGATGTTATCTTCAATGAACCAACCATTTGCAATTAAATCAGAAGATTGGGGAAAGGATTAACACTAATGAGGTGAACAGTATGGATTACAGGATCTACATTTTTGTCCAGTTAACTTCAGAATCTTTATATTTAGCTAAAACAGTGCTTGGGGTAAATAATAGCTAATAATTATCAATTGTACATGAAATAAAGTTTTGACAGAATACATTTGCAGAATGTACAATCAAGTTGCTAAGTAAATGAGGACGTCAGTGCCTGACCCATTAGACACACTCTACCCAAGATCCATTAGCAGCCAATATGCTGAGATAGGGGAAGGTGTGCTATTTGCTCTCCTTCTGGAAGGTGGCTGCAGTACAGTTATGTGCAATGTGAATGAGAGAATCTCTACAAGAGCTCAGTCCGGATGTTTCCTAGTTCAGTTTTAACTCGGGCAGTACAAGGAGTACAAGAAATATTGAAACTTTTCTTTGGTCTTTTATTAGTTGAACATTAACTTGCTGCATGAAAGAAAAAAAGAACTCTAATATCTTTCTAACTGTAATAGTCATATGAGAAAATGATTTGTAACAGAATTCCATCTCCTTGATAGGCTCCTCCTTAGAAATGGTGACCCCCTCTCCTACCTTCATCCTCGGCGCAAAGAAGGAGTTGCAAGTTACCTCCAATTTTAGTGCATTAGCTCAAGTAAAGAGTAAATTTCATGCCAGTGTGTCTTGTCAGGACTTGCATTCAGTTTTTTTAAAAATTCGGGGGGAGATTTTTTTGCGCTTTGTTTTGTTTTGTTTTTTTCTGAAGGGGGTATATTCTTATAAAGTCCGATGTTCTTTTTAGTAGCTTAATCTTCTCAAAGCACTTATTCTTATTGTGCAAAACTATTTGAAATAGATACATATGTAAGAGGAAGCTTCTACAGTAGTTAAACTTCGTGTAGGCAAAATGTGTTGTCATTTTTTCACCTGAAAGCACTGAAATTTTGTGCATATGAACTCCTCAAATGCCCTGTGAGTGAAGACTTGTGAAAAAGATACAGCAAATATACTTATAAGGAAATTAGGGAGTGGTTACAAAGAAGCTGAACAAATGTAGGTAGCTAGAATCTAAACCATGGGAAAGAGTCTTTCCAGAACTCCTGATGCTTAATGTAGCTTGAATAATTTGCCAATTTTTGTCGTCACTTGAGATGATTTTATACACCCCTTAAGAATGTTCTTAATTGAATTTCCATTTTACTTATAATTATATTATGACATGCTGTTTTTTCTTGTTATCTTGAGAATTCTAATATAAAAGAGTACTTATTTCAACTGCAAAAGCAACGTGCAGAAGAACAATTGTTTAGCAAACCTTTCAGAATATCCTAAAATAACAATAAAAACATCTAGACAAACCTAATTTGAGCAGTTTCATAGAGATACAGGGACATCACCCAGTACTACTTCTCTTAAGAAGCTGGTCTGCTCTGCCTAAGATAGAAGAAAATAGATGGAAAGAAATTTCCGCTATTGTGCTATCCACTGGAAATCCTTAATTATTTACTGTTGTCAGTTGGAATGGAATAACAATAAACAATGAAATACACTGAAATTACTTTAGGGGTTTAGATTGTGGAATTTTACTTTTTTAGGGGAGGGCATGTGTTAAAATTTCATGCATAAGATTGATTATGTTTATAGAAATTGGCTTTCTTAGATTGCAAAAGTTTGCCTGAAGGAAGCTGGATTTGTTTTCAGCCACACACAGAATATAATCAGGAAAAGTGTTAATGAATGTACAGTACATTTAAAAGATCAAAGAATACTGTAGTAAAGTGAATTTTTCGGATACTAGTTTTTTTCTGTTTCTTTGGCTGATTACTTGTGAAGGTAGTTAACACATAAAGGATGAACCATTGCATAATTAATTTATAACTGTAATACTGCATGCATGCTAAAAAACCCTGTAAAACTAGAATATTAATATATGCACTGGTGATTATGTCAAATTCTTTCTTTTTTCCCATGCATGTAATTATTTAATGCAGTATTTAGCTGTGACTAGAATTATGAAAGGAAAATAGAATATCTGAGTGATTTAAAGTGTTTATAAATATATGCTTGTGATTTTTAGAAATTGTATTAACTTGAGATGATTTTAGGAAGTTTATTTGAGTCTTGCTAATTTTGCTGTTATTTATTTTATGTCTTTCCAGTGATGACATGTCTCATGGGTAAAAGTCTTTTTATTAAAAAAAAAAAAAGAAGAAAAGGATCAGTGTCTTACATTTCCTGGTTTCCATACCCAGTTTTCAATTATTGCAATTTAAATTCCTCTGTGATGTATTTTTTTTCTATAGAGATTAATGAAAGTAAAAATATGGAGGCAATCCCCAAATTTTGTGCTGAGTGCAGCTCTGGATAGAAAGCAAGGTAGGAGTAGGGAGAAGCGGTTGCCACATTTGAGTTAGAAGGAGCTTCTATTCTTGCAGATAATCATGTCATGTATAATCATAGGAAGTTTTTTTAAAAATAAATTATTGGGTAAGTTTTTCCAAAGGTTCCTAAGTATCTTGGCATTCTCTGGTCCGTGTTCGAAGAGAAATGGACCAATATTCAGTTTTTGTGAGGGCAAAGCTTGAAGGTATAGGGAAAGAAAGCCCAGACTATCCAAATGAGCTTTGAAAGAACAACACATTTAAATAGAGAGTAATGGGGGCTGAAAGGAGGGAAAGAAGCACAGCTTACAGCTCTTCTTTTGGTTTGTTTGGGTCTTTATATATGTGGGTTTTTAGGGACTGTAAGAGCACATGTTACTATCACCATCGTTAGGCCAAGTACCAAGCATCTGGCAAGCTGCAACACTTCAGGCTTTCTTTTATACATTTCTTCTTCAACATAATGGCACAGAAGGGGCTTCATAAGGTCCCTCATTTTTTTACCTCTATGAGTTCTGTAATCAGTGAATCCAGTGGGCTGTCAAGGGAGCATGCTCTGCTCTCCTGTGCTTACTTGCCACACAGCCACATGCGGTCAGGTCACCTACAGTCTTGCTTACCAATGTCCTCAGCAGCCACGAATAATAGATAATGGGATTGTGAGCTGAGGCCAAAGACAGGAAACAAAGTCTGGATGAAAGCATGGGAGGAAGCGTGGAGGAAGATTTAAAAATTTTACCAGTTTTGTTCTTCCCTGCAAGGCTTGGAGAGTTTTGTTTTCCTTAATGCTAGAGCACTTGGACTTAGGCTCTTCGCCTGGTTAGGGCTTCTGGTTGGGATTCCAGTGACAGACACAGAAATTGCAGCCTTCTGTATAATTCAGTTGCTCTGGTACACCATCATAACTTCCATGTAGTAGCTGAAAAGTCTTCTAATTTTCCAGCACAAAGAGAGCTAAATCATTTAAACAATAATTTCAGTAACTCTAAAGGCATTTATGTTAAAAATCTGAGTGCCTTAAACAGTTAGAATCGGCACAACTTCTTAATTAATTAAAGATTTTTCTATTTTGCACATGCAAATCTTAGATAAGCTGCGATAGTACTGAGCTGTTATAGTTTAGAGGTGCTTTTAACTTGTCTTGAAACACAAGCCAAAACCAAAATAGTTGTAATACTGGTAAACAAACAAATTTGAATCTATAAGTGTGTTAATAAGCAAAATATGAGCTTTGCTTAGGTAAGATGTTTTGAACTGCTCCGTCTCTGCAAAGTCTACATTAGTGGCCACTTTACTCACTAGTCCTGTGAAAATGTCTCAGCTTTTAAACTTTCAGACACTGATTTGATGAAAATGCTCTTCAGAATCCAATTAACCTGATCAACATACCTTTAAAGAGGACTCCCAGACTGCTAGGTAAAATTTGAATTAATTGTAAGATCTGTCTAATTACATGTTATTCCTATTTTGACTGCTATTTTCAAATATTTGCAATGCTAATGTTCTAAATTGCTCTCTATACATCACATCATAAATATTCACATCATCATTTGACACCTATTGCTAGTTTATACTCTACAAAATATTTGTAAAGTGCTGAAACATTTTCCTCATCCCAGTGGAAGACAAAACAAAAAATATCAGAACTTCTTTTATTTTCAAAAAGGTGAGAAAGAAAAGAGTCTGAGGATTTTAAACAAGATCTAATTAATTCTAGTGCCTGTAATATTGCAAAATGCATTGTATAAGATCTCCTTTAGCAAATTAGATTTTAGTTTTGAAGTGTAAATATGATGATGCATGCAGATTATCTTTCCAATAGTAATTTATTGCTCTGGAATTTCTTAAAATGTAAATATTAAATTATGGAATCTCTCAAAGAACTATTGTTCAAGGACTACAATGATCAGAAAATATGAATGCCATGCGAATGACATGATTTCATCATCTAAAGGAGAGGTTCAATTGCATGAGAACTGGTTACTTTATACCTTATCACTGATGGAAAAAGGGTGGGAGAGTATTTTCCATCTGAGGCTTATTATGATGAAAAGCTGAAGCAAGTAATCAGAGAACCATCTAAAGATCAAAAGCTTTTCAGTGAAGAGAGACGGAGTTGAGCAAACTTCCACATAACTTGCTGAGATAATGACTGTTTTCTGAGTCAGGTAAACTTGAGGGCAATAATTGACTCGTATTACTTCTGATAAACTGAGTGGAAGAACTTGAAGAAATGTAATATTGCTCTTTTTTGAACAAATCACTGGTCATTTTAATGCTTTAAAAAGAACTACCTGCATTTTTTCCCAGGTAAGTAAATCATTACACCAGCTTTTAAAAGATATTGCTGCAGAATACCATCCAATAGGGTATGCACCATAGCAGACTTGTCCTATTATCGTGCTGGTCCTCGGATATTTAGTGTTAGCCATTATGGAGGTAAAGTGCTGAAATGAGTCTTTACTGTGTTCTCGTATGGCAGTCTGAGCTACCTTGAAAGGTATACAGAAATATACCTAGAAAACTGGAACAACGAAAACCTGAGAAAGCTATTAATATTTTCCCTTGATAAAGAACGTATTTTTCTTTTTTTTAATTAAAACAGATTTCTCATAATACTTATTTAATTTGTAAAGTTTGACTTTGCTTTTAACACTACTGTGAGACTCTTAAAAAATTTAAACTGGTAAATTTTGAAGAACAAGGAAAGGCAAATACAAAAGAAAAGAAAGAGAACATTAAAAAACCCCAAAGCTTTTCTTGTAGTGGAGGCGGATTGGCTGAAAATTAGAAAGATTAATTTCTTCCTTTCAACTCTAAATGCTGATATATACAACAGGACATAAACCAGAAAGGTTCAGACAATAAAATTAAGTGATTCCAGAGAGAAAAATTAACTAAATGAGGTATATTGCTCTTGAGAATAATCAAAGTGAATATTTCATCATGGGACTAGATAAGTGAGAAGGAAGTGGCACCTTCCTAACATATAACAAATGTTACACTGAACATCCTTCTGTGTTTAAAAGGATTCATGTCCACATTTGTGGGAATTTTTCAGCATTAAACTTTGTAATAGCAAGATGTGCCAGAGGCAGAGATATCCTTTTTAGTTTTCTTTCTCCTCTAACACTTTTAGTAAAGTGAGGGAAATTCACAGAACACCTTTAAAAGGAAGAGGGTGATATAATAGAAACAGCAGGAGTTCCAAATTTTCAAGTTAGCATTCTAGCATATCATAGAAATAAATACATATGCATAGTTCTGGAATTTACTTAGGTATGCAAGCTCACAAAATTTTCTTATTCTTTCATGAAATTAAAGATTAAAGTCTTGGTGTTCAGTTTTTTAGAGCACAAAATATATTAAATTGATTATGTTGTTTTGTTATTTGCATTTATACTCAAATGGTTCCCTCCTTGAAAGCAGACTGAATGGCTCCTTGAAATATTAAGCATTCACTCACTGAACATTTACAATATGAAATCTGAACAAATTAATACATTTTACTGAAGCATATCCTAAGTGTCTGTTATCTGTACTATATTAAGCAGAAGAGGTGCTTCACTCTATCTGAGATTTTGCAATACAGCCCTTTACTTTTTTGAGTGCAGGAAAGCTCACATTTCTGCTTCATTAACTTTAAAAAATCTAATTTTGTTCTTATTCATTGTTTGTACCTCAGGTTTTTCTTTGATATTTGAAGTACTGGTTCATTTTTTATAAAAGTCAAGTGGAAATATGACCTGAACTTCAAAAGGTCTGAGAGTCAACTCTTAAACAAGTAAAGCATTGAGTAAATGTGTATTTAAAATGCCATACAAATCCCAGCTGTTTTCTCTTACCATTGTGAAGACTTTTTCCCTCTGGGTAAATATTTATTTATATAAGCTTAACTTAAGCCAGTTAGAACAGCCTTACAATCCTCAAACAGCATCTTCATTTTACAACAGATTCTGGAAATTATATTTAGAGATATTTCTTCGTATTTAAGATATGTTATACATGTTTGCTTCTCCATTATACGTGTGTGTCAACTAAGCCAGAGAGATAAGGGAAATCTGCTTGGAGTGAGATTGTGGGGCAGTTATCCATCTCTGTCATTTCTGTAGGACTTCAACATCAACTTTTGATGGAGTTATGAATGCTAGCAGGTGAATGATTTTCAGATAGGTAGCTTATTTAGGTCTGGGGAAAAAAAAAATGGTATAAATTGCCCTGGATCCTTCCCTGATGAATCATTGTGGCTCTTGCTATTTTTAGGACTGGTTTCACAGGGTGAACTTGATTGACACATTGATGTCAGGTTCTGCATGGTTTACAGCTACTGAGGAGGAGAATGAGAAAATACTTGCAGACTGAGAGACCTCTCACTATGGTCAAAGGCAAATTTTTCACTTCTGAATACTGGGAGGTGGAATTGTAGGCCTGGACGGCAGGGTGGGTGTGTGTGTCAACACAGGCCTCCTCTGTGTTTTCATAGCAACAAATTTGAGCGAGAGACTTTGGCTTCACCTTCCAAAAGGGGAACGATACACTGCCCCTGAACCCAGATGTCTGACACAGGAGGGTCTGAAGATGACAATGTGTGTATGACTGCCCAGAGGTCTGTTACTGAGCCCTGCTTCCATAGCCGTGTCACTCTCTCACCTCTATGATCAAACTGATGTTCAGGAATTGTTTCTGTTGTTGGTGAAAACTCTGTGTTCATATCCAGCACTAAGCAGATCTAAGAGTTTGATGGCTAAAGCCTGATTCTGATTGTCATTTGCTTTATAATACTTCTGCTGGAGCATGTGAAATACTATGGGCAGCTGTAGAAGTGATCTTCAGTGATTATTTCCAACCACTTATTTTTACTATAGCCCTTAGGCTCTTTCTCATATTTCCTCCCAACTGCACTTCTCGCACCTGTCACACTGTTAGTTATTAAGTGAATTGTTCGTTTGATTGCCACTGGTCGTCATTTAGCACATCTGAGTTATAAATAAGGTGTGGATTTTCTTTCTGAAGTACCTTTAAAAGAGATAAAACCTGTGATGAAATTAAAATCTTTATAACACCTAGGTTACTATCAGGTGAAATTATTATCATGAGCAATAATTCCCCTTTCCCTATTAATGAAATATCTTGTTGATGAATCAACAGCCACACCTTACAGATATAATCATGTTGTATAAAGTGATCATTTGTGGTGATAGTAGACAGTAAAAGCGGAGCAAGTACTTTTCTCTCGCTTTAGCTGCCCTCTATTTGTCCTAGTGGAACATTGCACCTTACGCTTTCAATACTCAGACTGTAAAAAAACCTCATGGATTAGCTTTCTAAAGAGGAGGAGTGATCAGATGATCTGGTGGTTGAGGGCCATCTTCTCTGGGTGCATCTGTTTTAGCATTTCAGCTCGTATTAGAACTGCCCTCTGCTGCACCAAATTTCTTGACTATTCCCCACTGCTTTCACTTGGTTCACATTGCAAGGCAGCCCTGGAGCATTCTGAACGGGATTTCTTCATGATAGCAATAACTCAAAAGGTCACTGCAGGGATATGCTACTAGTAGCCAGTCATTGTCAGCAGCACATCAGTGCTAGTCTGAGATGTATGTTGGTAGGACACTACTAACTTAGCAGCAATAATTTCAATACTTCGTTCTACAGATTTACCCCTACTGTGCAGCACTGTTTGGTAGTGTAGACATTACCTGTGACTGTTCCATGAAGGTTGGTTGGTTTTGGTTGTTTTTTTTTAAAGTTAATTCACGTCAGTGAGGTTAACTATACAATAAAAGGCTTCTTGGAGAAACCATGACAGACTCTCATCTTTTAATTTATGTTAAGTATCTTCTTTTTGGAAATTGCATACAAGGATATTAATATATTCATATGAAGCATTCTACATGCAACAATGTGACTTCATTAGCAGTCTCTTCTGTCTCACAAGTGGGATGTACACATCATGTGAAATGGGTAGTAGTGGTAACTAATGATTTTTTTATAGAACAGCAGGATAAATATACACATAAGACTTTGCAGTGGCTACTGCTACCTTCCAGCTATATGACTATGTGGTTTTTTTGGTTTTGGTTTTTTTTTTCTGGACTTCTATTTAACTTGCTTCATTGTGGAAATTCCTTTTTCCTCACCAAGGAAAAAAATATTCTTAAAGCAGACCTTTATTCTCAATTTAATTTCAAGACCTTTGTTTTTCTATGTCCTTCTTTCTAAATCTTGTACTTTGGTGGTTACCATAGCTATCTGGAAATAAACAATATCTGATTCCAGTGTTTTGGGACATTTTTTAACTTAGCTGGGGGTTGGATGGTGGTGGTGGAGAGGAAAAGCTGCATCCAGATGAAATCCTCAATATGTACTTCACTTCAATTTGCAGAGAAAGAGATATTACTAAGGCATATTTTCCATTGATTCAAGTCTAAGACTGACAGAGAAGGACAAGTTATTAGTAAGAAATATATTGCACAATGGCTAAAAATATTTGCTTAAGAAATTCAATATCCCAAAATGTCACTCTTGTCTCTAGAAATTAGCATGACTCCTAGGATAAAACCGGCTTCTGTACTTTGGTGTCATGTCTTAAGCACTGTCTACAGAACCATCTGAAGGCATTTATGCAGTTAATGTGATGAAAGACTGGATTGTGATGTGAAAAAACATTATAAAAATCACTGTTGAAATCACTGTGTAAAACTGCTAACTGCGTCTGGATATACCATAAGAAAGGTATTTTCCTGTGCTGTTAATTGCATGACTGCATAAATGTCACTTTAGAGGAGTTCTGCTCTTTATTGAGGCCAGCAGGTAATCCAATGAAAGACCTGAGGATCTGTCACAAACACACAGAATCACACACAGAATAACCAGGTTGGAAGAGATCCACCTGATCATCGAGTCCAACCATTCCCACCAATCCCTAAATCATGCCCCTAAGTACCTCATCCACCCTCACCTTAAACACCTCCAGGGAAGGTGAATCAACCACCTCCCTGGGCAGACTGTTCCAATGCCTAACTACCCTTTCTGTGAAGAATTTTTTCCTTATCTCAAGCCTGAATCTCCCCTGGCGAAGTTTGTGGCCATTCCCTCTCGTCCTGTCCCCTGTCACTTGGGAGAAGAGGCCAGCTCCCTCCTCTCTACAACCTCCCTTCAGGCAGTTGTAGAGAGTAATAAGGTCTCCCCTCAGGCTCCTCTTCTCCAGGCTAAACACCCCCAGCTCTCTCAGTCACTCCTCATAAGATTTGTTCTCCAGCCCCTTCACCAGCTTCGTTGCTCTTCTCTGGACTCGCTCCAGAGCCTCAACATCCTTCTTGTGGTGAGGGGCCCAGAGCTGAACACAGGATTCCAGGTGCAGTCTCACCAGTGCCAAGTACAGAGGGAGAATAACCTCCCTGGACCTACTGTCTTTGTGCAATCTCCTTTTTTTTTGTATTTATATTACTTATTTTCTGTTACTTTTTTTTTTTTCTTTTCTTTTCAAGGTGGTCATGTTTTTCCTGGATGGTCATGTAATTTCTTCTAGAGCAAAATTTGTTTTAAGGAGATTTTGTTTCAGTAGAAACTAATAAGAAGTGCTTTTTTAGTCATAAGCTCTGTTCCAAACAAGAATGGAGTACTACAGGAAAATAGTAAGTAAAGGCTATAAAGAAAAACAATGGTCAGTTTTCAGCAGCTGGGACATGTTCATTTAAAGAAGTGATGATCTGTGTTAGGAAGGGCTCTCAAGTTAAATGCTTGTTTCTGCTAATTATTTAATAAAGACAGTGTTTCACCATAAAGCTCTGCGTAGACATGCATTTCTTGTTGGACATTGCTCTCAACAGTTCTTTCATATCTGGTTTTGGCATGAGTGATGGCTTTTTGTGGGAAATTGGAATAGGGTTGGTTGATGGGTGTATGTGAATGAAAAGTATATGTGTCTTTTTATATATGTGTGTTATCAAGTATTCTGGGTGACACTTTTCAAAATTTATTAGAATGGCAGATACCATAGTGAACAAACCCATTTTGAGGTTTACCTGAACTGGAACTTCTAACAGTGCTTAGAACAGCTTATTATTAGTTGTCTTTATATTCCTCTTTGTTTTCATTGGTATACACATACCTAATTCCATCAGTTACTGTTCTCTTTGAAACAGTGATAATTTTCTATCTGCTGAAAGATGTTGTGTTACGGAACAATGCTCAAATATGTATTTTAAGAATATAATGGTTTGAAAATTGCCTTGAATGACACATTCCATTAAATACTATTAATTTCACAAGAAAAAAGGCTGTTCTCTTCTATTGAACAGCCGAATTCTGAAAGACTGGGGGTTGTGCAAAAGAGTTTTTGGTAATTTCTTGTGTGTTTAGTTTATAGAAACATGAATAGAAATAGCTAAACAGTTCAGACTTTAAAGCTTGGAGTAACAGCAGATATACTGTTTACAATATGTTAAAACATGCATCTTGGAAAAAAAGGGCATAGATAAAAAAAATTCTATCCCCTTCATGCAAAAATAAAGTATATTTCAATCTCATAATAAAGACAATTAGAGGTAATTTTGTTTATGAATAAACTTGAATGAATAGAGAAGTGCTATTATGTGTTTACATGAATATCAAACTGCCTGTGTTAACTTTCTTTAAATGAACATAATCAAATCTAACAGCAAAATGTTCCTCTAGTAAGGAGGATTCCTATTCTGTTTTCAAGATCGTAGGTATTTTCGTAGGTTTTTTTAAATTTCGATGTGAAGTGCCTTAAACAGTACAGCTGCATTTGTAATGTAGTTGTAGCTGTTAAAGGTAAATTTTTTTTCATACATGATATACTTTGATGATATGCCATAAAATTTCATCTATCTGAAGAAGGGTTAAAATTGTGGCTATTTTTGAGACTACTCGACAAGAACTTATTTATGTTCAGGAGGCCTTTGCATTATAATCAAAAGGTGTTTTAAAAACCACATTTTGTTACCAAGAACATTTGAGAAAACAATGTGAATGTTCTGTGACTGCCTTGTAAATAAATACTACCTGAGAATATTTTAGCCTATTTACTTTTAATAAATCCTTTGTTTTAAGCTCAGAGGAAAGAAGAGGTAGGGTGGGGCAGTGGGAAGGATGAGTAAAAGTTGTATGTACTCTTACGTCTGATACCTTTTCAGCGAAAAAAAAAGTTAAAAAGGAATGAAAGAATAGATAAAAATAATTTGTAAACTGGATTTATGACTCTTATTATTTGAACTTCATTTACGGCTTGTTATGTTCACTTTTAAGGAGCTTATTACATGGATAATACTTGAATGATGCTGTTCTTGATACAAATAATTATTTGCAGCACAGCAGTGCAGACAATCTGTGCTTGACCTGAAGACGTTGACTTTGTGGTTCTTGCTCCAAATCTGTCAATAAACAGGGGGAAACATCTGCAAAGAGAAGTAGACATGATGAAGATGTAGCTGAGTGTTAATTAAAAGAAAAATAGCCTCCTTGTATGGAGGCATTTTAAGTGATCAGTGTGATGCAAACATGAATTAAGTGAATGGTGCCCATGTTGTGGTATTCATGCTGGATTGTACATGGTTTCTCACTTTTGAGCAGCGCTTATTATTTATTTTGCTTAGAAACTTTCACTTTTAGATTATTTTTTTAATAAAAATCAGAGATTAACATCTAGTAATGGGATTTGATTTTTATGGTAAGTGTATCTATCTGTACTTACTGTTGTTTACTTACTAGGGATGTTCCAATTTTTGCTTTTGAAATGTTTTCGTCTTGAATGAAGTGGATTAGAACAAAACTGTGTTCCTTACTTACTACCACTGTAGCTCATGATCACTCGTTTCTAATTTGCTTAGCTTCTCAAGCCTGATGCGAGATGCTGGAGTTGAATTTTGGCTATATAGGCTCCTTTGATAGTGTTTAGCAGTATTCAGAAATGAACCCAGTTGTCCATATCTCAGAAATTTTATTTTAAAACTACTGTCATTTATTTAGTCTATATGCTTTTTTTTTACTTGGGATCATTCATTGTAGTGACATATTGCAGTTACCATCACTTTAAGACGAACTGAAAGAAGGATTCATTTCTGCTGGTGTTACAAGGTCAACTTCATAAAAGTTATTGCTTAATGGTCTTTTGTTTACAAGTTTATATTAATGAATAACTACTGGAATAACTACTGAGAATTTTGCTTTGATGAGTTGGAGACTTCTGGTCAAGTTCCATTGGTTTAACAAAGATAATATCAAATTGTTACAGATTTTTCTTCTGTTCATTCGTTATTTCTAAACATTGTTTTGAATTTGGACAAATAAATGTATTATTAAGTATCAAAATTATTCACGTGAAAACCACAGTAAGCACTTCATAGGACCAAGCTTCTTCCCACAGGAGACTTTTAATCCAGTTGAGGATAAGGCATGGTGAGACCAGGTTGGATAGCTTTTGTGCAGTGTACTTTTAGTCCTGAAGAAATCCAGCTAGGAAATACTCATGCAATGAGTGATGGTTGCGTGGTTGTTTCATATGCAATTTGTTATAGTGTCTGCAATCTGAACAAAAATCTGTTAGATGATGATGAAACATTCCATAATTTCACATTGGCTTGTATAGATTACTACCCAGTTGTCAATCTCACCTTCGGTCCCCCAGTCCAAGCCCAATTTATCCTCAGGTCCAGGCCTCAGTCCTTGTCCAAGCTATGTTGTAGTTACCCTTTTCTCCTGCCATCTTCTAGAGAATTCATGACTGGTTCCCCTGGGGAGTGGGCAGAATTGCAGCTCATGGTTAATAGGAACCCCAGGATGCTCAGATGAGCACTCCTACAGACAGCGGTGGGAGATAAGCAAGAAGTCTGAGGGACAGCAGAGTTGGGCATTCATCTTGTCTGTGCTAGGCACTTTCCTGGGGCAGGTGTCTATTTGATGCACAGGCTGCTCCCTTGTAAAGTAATTATATAACTCTTCCTGCACCTCTCATATGTATTTTGCTAAGTTTAGTTGCTCTTGTGTGTGTGTGTGTGTGTGTGCGCTTTTTGGTTTTGTATTTGGGTTTTTTTTTGGTTTTATAATGTACAATTTGCACTCCTGGATAATTATAAGACCTGGGTAGCTACTACCAAAGGGTACAATTCAATTTAAAGGAAAAAATATGTTCACGCTCCTACGTTGCAGATGGTCATGCTGGGCCGCTGAAGGCCTCTGTGGCATTATGTGGGCTCTTCTAGTATGGAAGCCAAACATAAATGATTATTTAAATACAAACTGAAGAAGACATATTTTTTTTTTCTTTAAAGTATGCTGTCAGAATTACTGCAGGTTCATTCTTTTCTCTCTCTGGTGTGCCTTCCGTTGGAGAAGACCATCTGTTTGTCAAAGGAAGTAATAAAATAATATTTGACGTGAGATTTTCACTGAAATCCTGACATCTAGCAACAGCAGTTATTAAAACAATTATCTATAATGTGCCTAATTCATTTATATTTTAATTTTAATCCATCAGTGTCAGATAAAATAAGTTATTTTTCCTCCTATTCCTGCATGGCACCTCTAATAGCTTAATGTTGCCTGAATAGTAAAATGGTAAGTTTTGAAGTCCTGCTGCTAGCCAGGGGCCTTTTTTGTTGACAAAAGCTGCCCAGATGAAAGCTATTTTTAGAAATAATTAAACTTCATATTTCTGTAGTTAATGATTGTATTTCATTTCTTTAAAATGATTTGCCTATCACAATTATTTGAAGCCTTATGTAAAGGGAATATGAATTAAGGATAAAGCAAAAACATGTAAAAAACTCTGGATGTGAAGACAGTGATGAGAGTTGAGAAGAAGCAGATTTTGTTATGTGATTGAGAGAGTTTCCTTTGTATGTTGCAAAACTGGTAAAATAGCTGGAAAATTAACAATGCACTTGTGTGCTGCTCCAGGTCTTCTAATTTGACTCATCGCATTAAATAAGTGATAGCACTGTTCTTTCAGAAAAGCATGTATTTACCTCATTTCTTCATTTGTCAAGATTTACTACCAACCTCTGAAAATACGTAACTTGGATTCATAGCTTCATAAGGCACCTCTAGATAGAACCTTAAGCACTTCTTTAAGAATTTCTGTAATGCATGCTCTCTATGATTTGCAGAAAAGACGGCTCTTAATGTCAGGGAAGTTCTTTTAGAATAACCTATGTTGTCTCCTTTTAGCAAGGGTCAAACATCAGAGAAGTGTCTCTCACATGATCTTAAGATGATATCGAGTCATGACATCATACATGTTTCTTCACGGAAAGGGTGGTTAGGCATTGGAACAGGCTGCCCAGGGAGGTGGTTGAGTCACCGTCCCTGGAGGTGTTTAAGGTGAGGGTGGATGAGGTACTTAGGGGCATGATTTAGGGATTGGTGGGAATGCTTGGACTCGACGATCAGGCGTGTCTCTTCCAACCTGGTTATTCTGTGATTCTGTGTGGTGGTTTGTATTCTAACTAAATTTAATTTGAGGCTTCTATTTCACTAGCATTTGTGCTTTTATGATTTTAACTCCTTTGCTAGGTGCCATAGGAGGCTAATTCTGTGATGGAAAAGGTGTGCCTTCAATTGCAAAGTCTAATCAAGTCACAACAGATGTGACATTCCTAAATCCACTGTTCATCTGAGTCGGACCCTTCCAAACAGCAACAGAGAGACATACCCATAGTGAAACATCAGGATTCTAAGTTACGTTTCTAGAACAAAACTCTATAGCGTTTATCTGCCTCTTTAAGTAATAGCTTCATATCTTGAAACTAAATCTCCCCTGAAGTACACCAAAGAGTACACTATATGTTTCCTCATAGTCTCCCAGCTAAAAAAGTGATGAAAATTACATAAAGTTCATGGTGCATTATCTATACCAGCCTGTCTTTTAAATCTTGTGATTTAGCACCAACCAAGAATGATGTTGCTGCACACTCGCTCCTCCAGAAAGAAGTGAGGAGAAGTAAAAAGAAAAGATAAAACACATGGGCTGAGTTAAGAGCAGTTTAACAGGGTAGCTAATGGAGACAAACTAAAACAATAATAAGAGTGAAAGAATATACAAAAGGGGTGACATGCAATACAAATTGCTCCCCACCTGGAAGACCAGTGCCTGACTGCTCCTGGTTAGCAAAGCCCTCCCCACAATTCCAGCTGGCCATGGGCCAAGCTTTGCTGCAACTGAACCAAACTGTGCTGTGCCTAGTTGTGCTGCAAAACTGAAACTCAAAAACCAAGCCCAGCCTTGCTACCCTGCTCCATCATCTCAGATGCTGGAGATGATGCTGATGGCACAGTATATATATTAGTGTTCACTTTGGTCAGATGCCTGGACTGTTTCCTTTCCCAGCTTCTTGTGAAAATTAATTCGTCTCTCATCCATGCCTCGGGATTAACACTTTCCCAGCTGGAAACATGACATTTTCTCATACAGTAAAATGAAAAACTGACTTTTTTATTGCCACGTAAATAGTAGCTACAATTAACAGTTTCTGGAACGCAACTCTACTTAAGATTCCCTTTTAACATCTAGTTATATTTAGAAATCAAGACATGTCTCCTCAAAAGGGCATACCTTCCATTGATCTAATTATCAGGCTAAATAACTTTGCAGATGTGGGCCTGAGTATTTTTATCATTTGCAAAACTGCTGGAGCATATTTGAAACAACCTGTCCATTTCAGGCTAAGCTGGGTATGTGTAAGGCCTTCAGCAGTTAGCAAGGAGTCATGAATATATAGTGTGAAGTGATAAAGAGGGAAACAAAAGAATCCTGCCTTGTTTCATGTCTGCTTTTGATCTGCTAATGACAGAACAAAGTAATGTATTGTAACTATATCCTCTTTTAGAGAATAAATGAAAATATGACAGCTACATCACACAGATTTATTCAAGAACTTTTAATCAGTGAAATATTTTCTTTCTGTTGCCTCAGACTCAGGTGTTTTCCTTATAATGCCAAGGGTTTTACAAAATTTTATTTTTCTAGAATATTCAATGACAAATCCTCTAATCTGAAAGCTTGATTTATAAAGGACTATTATTCTATTTTATTAATTTGCACTCTGCAAACTGAGGGGTGCTGATTTCTGTTTTACAAGAGAAAAAATAAAGTGTATTTTATCTGTTGTTACACTAAGCTTCTTTTCTTCACTTGTCTCTTTACTGATAATAATACAGCTATTCTCACTATAAAATATCCTTGTGTTGCTAGGAAGCAAGTGTGTGGCAAGTGGCTTTGTTCTGAGGTTCTGAAAATGTGATTTATTTTCAGTAACTGGCTAGTTTGGCTGGCTATGAGTTTACTAAAACTCTTCATATAGATATGATTAGCCTAGAAAAAAAGAGTATGATTAATTCAGAGTTCTGTAGTTTTATCTTTCTGGCTTTCATATGCTTGGGAAAAGACTGTTTTTCACACAGTTTGAAGATAAGCACAGCTGAGAGATAGACCTGTAAGTATTCAATGTGTCATATCATGGTCTCCCCATCATCCTGGGCAGAGCAGTTGCCTCCTTTCCTTTCTGTGGAAGAGGAAAGATCTAGTGCTCGTTTGTGTCTCCCATTGAGATGGGCTTGGGACTATGTCAGGGAACACATCTGGTGTGGACGTAGGAGTACTAAAAGCTGGCTTTGATTTGATTTAAACTTCAAGGAACAGTGAAGTTGGTAGTTTCTCAATATTCAGATAAGCATCTCTCAAATGTTTTTCTACAATGTTGTCTTCATGAATGAAAAAAGCTTATTGTAAAAACTTGTAGGACAACTGTTATGCTTCTTTTATGGCTATAGAGGAATTTTACAATGCAATGGTAGTCTGCAAAAAACATCAGCACAAATAGAGCTTAATTGTTGAGAAAGGGATTCTATAGTGGAGTTTTTCTCAGTACAGTCATCAGGACTTTATTCTCTTGCCCTCCTGTGCTCCATAGAATAAAACCCACTGCACCACCTAAGTTCCATTGTTCGATAACATGTTCCTTCCAGCACAAAATTTTGAAGGATCCTCCTTTAAAACAGTATTCCCAATTCTGCCATCAAATTGGAGAGTACCTACTGTGTAGTTGAACATATAACTATGACAGAAATAAAGATATTTTTGAAAATGGACACAGATTGACTGTGTGCTGTAAAAAGGGGGTGCCAAATACATTTTTTTGTCAGTTATCTACCTCCAAATTAAAAAGAAAAAAGTATTTTCAGATTCTTTCAGCTCTCCATTTACAGGAGTCATTATTGCAAGGGAATGTGTCAATGAAAGTTTCTTGGTAAGAAAATTGTTTGGTTTCATTACTTTAGGGCAGAAAGAATATCTCCCGAAGGGAAAAATATTTGTCCCATCCATTTTCTGGTCTGTTTTTGATGTAATGTTGGCAAAATGAAGCTGTATAAAATAATAATTTCTGACAAATATCAAAATATCAATCTTAGCTGTATCATGCAAATAGCTAATTAATCAATCTGATCTTTGCATTTCCTGCAAATAAATGCTAATTTACAATCCATTACCTGCTACTTTGTTTCTATAGTTTCAAGAGCCAAACTTCAGAATCTAATGGTTCAGTTTAACTAGACCTGGATTTTGGGCTGGGCTGTTTGACTTATTTTTTCTTTGTTTTCCCCCATTTCAGTGTGTGTTTCTTCTATGTGCTCCATGTTACTAAACTATGTTAAAAATCCAAACTGCAGCGAATGATTCTATTTAAAAATTCAATAACCTTAGTGGCTTTATCTACAACCACTGTAACCTTCTATTCTTTGTCTAGCTTTGTGGAGAGAAATACCTACATTGTGTCTAGAAAAGATTTTAAAATACTGTGCTATTCACTAGATACTTAGGGCCAGCATATATAGAACTAGAGCGGATAACGTGTATACTTTGCTATCTGCTTCTGGCAGTATCCGTTCAGTCAGTGGTCATGGCAGAAAATAACTTCAATAGTGAAAACCAACGTTTTGTAACATGCTTAAAGAGGAAGAAAGAAGAATTACATTTTTCTTGCCGTTTCACAGGAAGGGAATGAGTTTCTAAAAATGATAAGTATTTGGCTTTAAAAATGAGGCAGCATGAGAATCTGAAATGGCTGAAGTCTGTAGGAACTGCTTGTGTTATCTACTGATGTGTATTTATCTGAAGCTGTATATTGTTTACTTAAATAACAAAAGAATAAGGTCTGTAAGAAGAAAAGGGTTAGGTTAATGTTTTAAATATCTTTCTTTTTTTTTAAATATCTATCTTAGATTTCAACAGATGGTTTGATAACTGCTGTGTATTGTTGCTTCAGGATAATTCCTTTTTTAACTTTTTATGTTCTGGTCTTCCTTCCTCCTGGTTTTCTATTTAGACTGTAAAAACTTTAAGGGCAGACCAATCCTGGTTTGTGTTTAATCATTTTTTAACACTTTTGATTGCTGTCTGTAAATTTGTCTGTAAATTTGTCTGCGCAGTTTCCCCCCCAACCCCCCTCCCCCGGCAGCCGCTGCAGCTCACCTGGAACAATGTAGGAAAAAATGTCTCCAGAAGTGGTTATCACTTAGATAAACAAAAGTGTGGACAGGAAATTGTTGAGATAAAATAAATCTGCCAAAAGTCCAAAGCCTATATATATAGTTGCAGATCTGAATGTTATAATTTTTGCCTCTACCTCACATAGAATATTCCCTGATAGATTATTTTTCTATGATGCATGAGCAAGAAGGGTCTCAGGGAGGATCCAGGGAACTACAAGCCTGTCAGTCTGATCTCAGTACCAGGGAAAGTCATGGAACAGGTGATCTTGAGTGTGATCATCAAGCACACGCAAGAGAACTGGGTGATCAGGCCCAGTCAACATGGGTTCACACAAGGCAGGTCTTGCCAAACTAACCTGATCGCCTTCTATGACAAAGTGACTCGGCTGCTGGATGAGGGAAAGGCTGTGGATGTATCTTCCTGGACTTCAGTAAAGCCTTTGATACAGTTTCTCACAGCATTCTGCTTCGGAAACTGTCGGCCTCTGGCCTGGACGGGCGCACACTCTCCTGGGTGGAAAACTGGTTGGCTGGCCGGGCCCAGAGAGTGGTGGGAAATGGTGTTAAATCCATCTGGAGGCCAGTTACAAGTGGGGTTCCCCAGGGCTCAGTGCTGGGTCCAGCCCTGTTCAATGTCTTTAACAACGACCTGGATGAAGGTATCGAGTGAACCCTTAGCAAGTTTGCAGATGACACTTATCTGGGTGGAAGTGTGGATCTGCTGGAGGGTCGGGAGACTCTGCAAAGGAATCTGAACAGCCTGGACCACTGGGCAGAGACCAATGGCAGGAGGTTTAACACAGCCAAATGCCAGGTCCCGCACTTGGGACACAACAACCCTGTGCAGCTACAGACTAGGAGAAGTCTAGAAAGCTGCCTGGAGGAGAGGGCCTGGGGGTGTTGGTTGACAGCGACTGAACATGAGCCAGTAATGTGCCCAGGTGGCAAAAAGGCCAATGGCATCTTGGCTTGTATCAGAAATAGCGTGACCAGCAGGTCCAGGGAGGTTATTCTCCCTCTGTACTCTGCATTGGTGAGACTACTCCTCGAATCCTGTGTTCAGTTCTGGGCCCCTCACCACACGAAGGATGTTGAGGCTCTGTAGCGAGTCCAGAGAAGAGCAACAAAGCTGGTGAAGGGGCTGGAGAACAAATCTTATGAGGAGCGACTGAGATAGCTGGGGTTGTTTAGCCTGGAGAAGAGGAGGCTGAGGGGAGACCTTATTACTCTCTACAACTACCTGAGGGGAGGTTGTAGAGAGGAGGGTGCTGGCCTCTTCTCCCAGGTGACAGGGGACAGGACGAGAGGGAATGGCCTCAAGCTCTGCCAGGGGAGATTTAGGCTGGACATTAGGAAAAAAATTTTCACAGAAAGGGTCATTGGGCCCTGGAAGAGGCTGCCCAGGGAGGTGGTTGATTCACCTTCCCTGGAGGTGTCTAGGGCACGGGTGGATGAGGTGCTTAGGGGCATGGTTTAGGGATTGGTAGGAATGGTTGGACTTCATGATCTGGTGGGTCTCTTCCAACCTGGTTGTTCTATGATTCTATGATCTGTTATCCACAGATGAGGATACCTATATTGAATCTTTCAACTTTGCCATGATTTCTCACTCCTACTGACTGCTTAAAGACCACCACTTTTTTCTTCCTTTGTGAGAACTAAAGTTTTGCTAAAGGAAGTTTTGTGTAAAATGTGATTTTCTTCAAACTTTAATAATGTGAGATTATATCCCTCAGTACAAGTCAGAGCTCAGAAAGCATTCTTTTCTTTTTCCAGTCTTGTTTCTGTATTGGTATCCAATGATAATCATAGAATCTTCTTACTGGTTGTTGGTTTTGGTGGAGTTTTTGGGGTTTTTTGTGGTTGTTCTTATTTTTTTTTTTTACTTGCATCTAAATTAGCTACAAACAGTCACGCACACAAGCAGAACCTGCTGCTAAGCAACAAAGCTGTGTTACCTTGAGAATAGTATTACACTACATTGTATACTGACAGAATTGGCAAGCCTTCTCAAAGGAGAAGGATCAGTCACTGTTCTGTTACAAACCTATAAACACAGATGGTAATAGTGATTAGCAGTCTACAGGTTTTCTGGCTTAATAACTTACAGCCCATGTCTTTTCAATACATACATTTCAATTGAAGTCTTACTCATCATAGTCTTTCAATATATGGAAGTGTTATGGAAATCTACAGACCAGCAATTTTGAAGAATACAGGCATAATCAAACCGGCTATGAACATTTAGTTTAGTTTTTACAGCATTAAGAAAACACTTTAGAAAAGCCAAACTTTTAAATGTTGTGATTGTCTAAAAGCCAAATTTAAAATTTTTTTAGTTTCATACCCAGTGTTAAGTAAAGACAATTTGCAATGTTAAAATTATCCAACCATGGAATACTGGATATTGTTCCACAGTATATGGAATATCACTGAAGAAGAAAACTGGAAGTATATTTTTCTGAGACTTCTTCAATGAGCTTAGATCTGCTAACAGGCCATTTTATGCATTCCGGTATCTACTGTTTTGTAGCATCTTATGCATTTTTCTCTTTATATATGAGATTTCTTTAGCTGTGTGATGTAGGACTAGATAAACATCAGATTTATGTCTCTGTTGTCATTAATGCCTGTATACTTTTAGGAACAAGTTAAAACTATGGAGATTCCACTTCCACTTTCTGGGCCTGCAGTGTTATGCTGGGTAATTGTCCATAATGTCTTGCAAAATAATAATCATGATCTCTGTTGAGTGAATTTCTGCAGTCTGATTTTTGTTTCTGATGAAGTGATTGAGAGCAGCCCTGCAGAGAAGGACGTGGGGTTGCTGGTTGATGAGAAGCTCAACATGAGCCAGCAATGTGTGCTCGCAGGCCAGAAGGCCAACCATGTCCTTGGCTGCATCAAAAAAAGTGTAGCCAACAGTGCAAGAGAGGTGATTCTCCCCCTCTATTCACCTTTTGTGAGACCACACTTGGAGTATTGTGTCTAGTTCTGGAATCTCAATATAAGTAGGATATGGAATTGTTGGAACAAGTCCAGAGGAGAGCCACAGGGATGATCAGAGGGCTGAAGCACCTCTGCTATGAGGAGAGGCTGAGTGCTTTCGGGGTGTTCAGCCTGGAGGAGAGAAGGCATCAGGGAGACCACACAGACACCTTCCAGTACCTGAAGGGGGTCTTCAAGAAAGCTGAGGAGGGGCTCTTTACAAAGGCACGTGGTGATAGGACAAGGGGGAATGGATATAAATTGGAGAGGGGAAGATTTAGACTGGACATTAGAAAGAAAGTCTTCACAAAGAGGGTGGTGAGGCATTGCAACAGGTTGCCCAGGGAAGTTCTGGATACCCTAACCCTGGACGTGTTCAAGGCCAGGCTGAATGGGGCTTTGGGCAACCTGATCTAATGAGAAGTGTCCCAGCCGATGGCCAGGTTGTTGGACCAGGTGAGCTTTGATGTCCCTTCCAACCCTAAACATTGTATGATTCTCTTTGGACTTTTCCCCAAGGATATAGGGAACAAAGTATTTACTTCCTCCTGGAATCAGTCTGTAACATGTTTCCTCATTAATGATATGAAAGTAAGATACAGAAAGTGAAGTGGAATTGAACAGTAGAACACAACTGTGTTAAACCAAATAAATTCATAAGTACTTACAGTTACTTTCCTCTGCCGTTTCATGCATAGCCAATGCTCAGTGAAAAAGGCTTCATTCTGGTTTGGCATTATAGTGTGTAAGACAGGCAACCAGTTCTATACCTGCTTGTAAATATATACCTTCTTTTTCAGAAAAAGCTTTATATCCTCCTACTTCACACAGTTTACTGCTACAGAATGAGCTGTTGAGCCAGCTGGTCCATCCATACGTCCTGCATTTTCTTTGACAGTATTAGTCTTGGTTAATCACATCTGCCTGCTGTTGCCAGTACACGTGGGAATGCCCTTCCCAGACTTGCAAGGCCTGGGGCCCCTAATCCCTTCTGCTGCTCCATGCCACAAGCCACTCTAGGTGCTGTCCAATACAGTCCACAATTATGTTCAACCAAATATCACCTTCTTTGTATAGATGAATGCTAGAATACAGAACAGCTCAACCATGTGTGTTGTTTTCATGTCTGTAACTGCTTCTGCAACATTATGATTGAGTTTTTTGTATAAGGTGTCCTGCAACTACTGGACATCAGCCTGTGCCTCAGCAAAGGCAGACAAGTTGTAATTTATCTGACACACCTTTGTGACTTTCCTCTCAATTCCAGAGTAAATGGCTTTCTCATATCAATCATTCAAATGCACAGCCAGGTTATAAAGTACCTGCTACTTCTCTGCCTAACAGCACGAAAAAGACATAAAATGCCTCTTACCTGTTCTCTTGACATACCCAACAGTAAGTCTCTTGGCTCCCCCTTATCCATTTTGTGAATCAAATTCACAGTCTAATCTCCACATATCCTTATGACTTGCTGAGATAAGGAAGAATATTCATGATGAACAGATTCTATGACAATTAGACCTTCTTTGATGTTGCAGCCAAATCCATCAGTGTACTAATTCTCCCATACGAGCTGATGTAAGTCCTCATAGTCTAAATGAACCAGATCTGAAATCACTGGTTTCAAAGCATTTTAATTTGAAGTAGTGCCGAATAGAACTCATTTGTGAGACTGTTTTCATAAGCAAAATAGAGAATTATTAATCTGACCTTAAGTCTTAAAAATATTCTGCAACGTTGGTCTGAGTAGTGCCATTTGCTGTTCAGTAAACAAAGAATCTCCTTACTCTATGATTGGTCTTCCTCAATTGAATTTGTTTCTTGTCATAATACTTTTGTTTAGTTTGATTAAGGTAGAGCTACATCACTCACCCTGATGTGCGGATGAAGCCTTTTCAAATAAAGCAGTGTGAAGTAAAGCTTCTGTTTGTGCAGTTGTAGACATTGTAGTTCTATCTACTTGATGTCTTGACCATTTTGAGCTTAGTCCTCTGATGGGATCTAAATTCTCCCTATTTATGCTTCTTTTTGTTTGAAATCACTGGCAACCAATAATTTTTAAAAAATAGTGGTGAATCATAGAACTGTTAAGATTGGAAAAGACCTCTAAGATCATCTAGTCCAACCATCACCACAACACCAGTATGCTTAGTAAAGTAAGCAAGTGAAGACTTGACAGAGTGAAAAGCAGGTGAAAAAAGGTGCAATGGTTTGTAGGAGGAATGTAGAAAAATTAGTTGTAACTAAACAGGGGTTTAGGTCTAACTCAGTTAACCGTTTTTCCTGACTTCTATTAAATATTAATTAAGTATCAAAACCTCATTGTTACCATCTTCATTGTGAAAGCCATCCCAAGATCTGGTTTTCAACTATTTTTGCATGTTCCTGGTGTAGAGCACTAGGTGTTTGAACTGATGTGTTTTCTTTAGGGTGAGGAACTGGAACTTTTTCAATTCTGTGTGTGTTGTGACAGTCCCACAATCCCATAAAGGGTTTTTAACCCACAGGATAGGCTCTTAGACACAGCATAACACTATGCAGGAGATGAATGAACTCTGTGTAATTATATTACATCTAAACTTGAAGATATCTCTTGACATGTGTGTAGGAGTGGATCTGTTTTCACAAAATACTATCAGGTTGGAAAAGAAGAACACCTTGCTGTCTTTCCTTCCTACTATTGTTAGTTGTTACTGATGTAGTATTTCACCTTTGTAAAACTTGTCATGCGTTTGGGTTCAAAGGACCAGCTGACTTCCTGATTTCAATACCGGATTTTTATAAGAAGTTTCTGCATGTGGTACTTGTTTACAAAACTTAATAATATATAAGAAATTTTCAGCCTTTTTTAGGTGATATTTTGCTCATGCCTCTTTCTTACTACCTGAGTAAAGTTCAGTCTCTTCAGTTAAGCTGTTCTTAAACCTTGCTGTTACTGTTCTTTAAAAATAAAGAAATTCACTAATGTGACAAGCTGGATAAAGGAGCTTTTTTAGGGTGTGTGGCTGGGTTCATGGCAGACGATAGCATTTTCATAGGGCACAGGTGTACAAACCTTTTATATGGGGAGCTATTTATTTCCTTGGTCGAAAGCAGAGTTGGCAGTAGATGACATTGGGAATTGGACAATCCAGTTTGCTGTCCAGTTTTTAGCTTGAATTATTTACAGCTTCAGAGAGATAATAGATCAGGACTTGGATCAAAAATGCAACAAGAAGTCTTCAGGTGACTATACACAGTTATCAAATATTTGCTTTGGTTTGCTACAGTGTCCCATCAGCTTGGCAGAGCTTTTGGGAAACAAGCCCATAGTTGATACACTAAACTAGAAAGAGAGAACGCATACTGCGGCAGACCCAATTCCGACACGTATATTCCATGCTCAGTCTGTGGCTACGTCATCTGAGGTCTAGGTTGGAGAAGGCAGGTGCATAATGTTTAAAGGTTCATCTTTAGTAAGGAAGTGACATACCCTGCTGTGGCTGCACTAACCAGATATTCCCCTATTATAAATCTATGAGTTGCAGTGATTGATAGCATAAAAACATTTCTATAAATTGGAAAATTCCCAGCATTGACTGTTGTATATTGAGTAGACTTATACCTGTTCATTTTGTCTCATGTGCACAGGAAGAAATGGCTTTTCTGCATAAACTGAAAATTGTTACTACTTTTTTCTCTCAATATATATTCTACTGTGGCTTTAGTGTAGCAGTGTGATAAAAATGAGTGTCAACTGCTAAGGTGTCTGGAAAGAGAGGAAGCTAAACATCTAAGCAGATTAAGTAGGCATACTTCTTTTCAATATACGGGAAATGTGGACAACACAAGATGCATCTTTTTGTTGTAGACGAAAACAGTAGAAATTTTTCAAATAACTGTGGTGATGAAGTTTGTGGTACTGTTATTTAACTAAGTTCCTTCCTCTTTAAATGGACGATGAAAACAATAGTTGACATTTCTTTGTCCCTTTATTCAAGGGCTTCTATGCATACATACAGATCAGAGATATATAAGATACAGGTATTTCTGCTCTTTCTACTGCACTTTGTAAGATATTTTTTGCATTATATTTTGATTTTTGACCTTTTTAGAGACACTGGTTTATGTTGTGATTGTGATCCTGATAAATAGTGACATTCTCTAAGTTTCCTGGTGGGGGTCACTGAAGGGACATATTCTTTAAATAAACATTTAAAAAATTTTTATTTTTTTTTTTCTGTTATAGGTCCTACACTATAATTTTCAGGTGAGCATTATAGGTAGTGGCTTCTCTCATGCAGTATCCTAAAGCTATCAAAATAATTTTCTTTTCAGAGAGATTAACACCATAGCTTTCCAGTGTCAAGTTTCTAATGGATGATTGCATGAACAGCGTCACGTTAAGTAATTTTCCAGGAGAGTGTCTGCTTACAATCTGAGGTTGATGTGTGTCTTACCAGACTACTTCACTCTTTGTCTTTTACAAATAACTCAATGTATACTGTATGGACAGGCATATGTATTAGACTATCATCTTTTTTGTACCTTTGTTCTGAAACACTAATGCAAAATTTTGAGCATTTGTATATGGACCCAAAACTTATTCAGGGCTCAGACTTCCGTAACCTTGGAAACTATGGTAAATGTTCCTTTTCCATCATCTTCCAACAGTCCTGGAAGACTGGGGAAGTTCCACTGGACTGGAGGCTGGCTGATGTCGTGCCCATCTACAAGAAGGGTCGCAGGGAGGATCCAGGGAACTACAGGCCTGTCAGTCTGACCTCAGTGCCAGGGAAAGTCATGGAACAGGTGGTCTTGAGTGCCAGCATGAAGCACATGCAAGAGAACCAGGTGATCAGGTCCAGTCAACACGGGTTCATGAAAGGCAGGGCTTGCCAAACTAACCTGATCGCCTTCTATGACAAAGTGACTCGGCTGCTGGATGAGGGAAAGGCTGTGGATGTATCTTCCTGGACTTCAGTAAAGCCTTTGACACAGTTTCTCACAGCATTCTGCTTCGGAAACTGTCAGCCTCTGGCCTGGATGGGCGCACACTCTCCTGGGTGGAAAACTGGCTGGATGGCTGGGCCCAGAGAGTGGTGGGAAATGGAGTTAAATCCATCTGGAGGCCAGTGACAAGTGGGGTTCCCCAGGGCTCAGTGCTGGGTCCAGCCCTGTTCAATGTCTTTAACAATGACCTGGATGAAGGTATCGAGGGCTCCCTTAGCAAGTTTGCAGATGACACTAATCTGGGTGGAAGTGCCAATCTGCTGGAGGATCAGGAGGCTCCAAAGGGATCTAAATAGGCTGGACCACTGGGCAGAGACCAATGGCACTAGGTTTAACACTTCCAAATGCCGGGTCCCGCACTTGGGACACAACAACCCTGTGCAGCTACAGATTAGGAGAAGTCTGTCTAGAAAGCTGCCTGGAGGAGAAGGACCTGGGGGTGTTGGTTGACAGCAGAGTGAACATGAGCCGGCAGTGTGCCCAGGTGGCTAAGAAGGCCAATGGCATCTTGGCTTGTATCAGAAACAGCGTGACCAGCAGGTCCAGGGAGGTTATTCTCCCTCTGTACTCTGCATTGGTGAGACTGCTCCTCGAATCCTGTGTTCAGTTCTGGGCCCCTCACCACAAGAAGGATGTTGAGGCTCTGTAGCGAGTCCAGAGAAGAGCAACGAAGCTGGTGAAGGGGCTGGAGAACAACCCTTATGAGGAGCGGCCGAGAGAGCTGGGGTTGTTGAGCCTGGAGAAGAGGAGGCTGAGGGGAGACCTCATTGCTCTCTATAACTACCTGAAAGGAGGTTGTAGATAGGAGGAAGCTGGCCTCTTCTCCCAGGTGACAGGGGACAGGACAAGAGGGAACGGCCACAAGCTCCACCAGGGAAGATTTAGGCTGGACATTAGGAAAGAATTTTTCATGGAAAGGGTCATTGGGCACTGGAATGGGCTACCCAGGGAGGTGGTTGATTCACCTTCCCTGGAGGTGTTTAAGAGATGGGTGGAGGAGGTGCTAAGGGGCATGGTTTAAGTGTTTGATAGGAAAGGTTGGATTTGGTGATCCTGTGGGTCTCTTCCAACCTAGTTATTCTATGATTCTATGATTCTATGAATTGATTTATTTCAACAGTGTCCAAACGTTTTGGATAGAGAGTGAATTACATTATTACACTTGTTAAAATATATTTGTATGACTTATCTGCTGTTGTTGTTGTTGTTACACTTAAGTTATTATTAATAGTAGTATTAATAGTATATTTAATGAACACTTCTTTCTTTGTAGCACTTCACTGAGAAGTAAAGCATGAAGTCTTGGCTTCTGTTTCGAAAGATAGTCTTTGTTTTGGAGAGATCATGCTCTGAGGCCTAATGGAGACAGATAAAGTTGTTAGTTGCTAATTAGAGAGTTCTTAGAGAGCTTTATAAGAAGGATCTGATTTATAGTCAGCTCATGTGAGGATCAAACCTGTTTTGAGAAGGCTGTAACAAATAAATGTAAACATAAATTGGGAAGTTATTTTCCCTTATTCTTTGAAATAACATGTATTAATATTGTAAAACATTGATTACAATATTCTAGTGAACATATTTTCACCCTTTTTAAATTACTGACATTATGTTTTAGCAATTATTTTAAATGGATTGTTATGAAAAATCACTACTCTTTTGGAGAATTTTCCTCATCTTTCAGTGTCACTGGTAGCAAGACACGATTATTCCATGTGTAAACAAATAATAATGATAAAAAAAAATCAATTAGATTTCTTCCTGTTTTGAAACAAGAATAAAATGTATTTACAGCTTTCCTTATTTGTAATTGTGTGTGTCAGAGACAAAATATCATCATATTGCTTGTTAGCACATGTGGCACCACATTCTTCTAAAATCCGAACATCAGCTTTTCACCACGGTATCTGATTTCATCTCTGTTTCACAGCTACATGTGACAAGAGATTGAACTTTAGCAGGGAGAGTAAAAGCAGCTATGTTGGAAGACTGAGGTCTTCTAAAATATTCTAGGTTATTTTATAGAGGTTTAGTAAAAGCAAATGTGAACTTGATAAATACTAGAAGAATACCGTTGTCACTAGATATACCCTTGCAATAGATGTGCTTTGCTGCTCACTCTCTTAGCACTATGTTTTCAAAAGAGATATTTTGCTGTTGTCTTCAGTGAAGGCAAACTTGGACAGTAAGTATGTATACAAACGGGTTTGACAATTAACTAATGTTTAATTTCTCTGGAGCTTTTATGGAAAAGTGTCCCTGATGCTATCAGCAAAGTACTTTTGGAGTTTTAGGGTATGTCAGTTCTTCCACACAACAGCTTTAATTTGATTTTTTTTTCTTTTCACGCTGGACTGAAAAAAACCCATTTTGAATTTTTTTTTGCAATAGAATTTTGTCAGAACAGATGCTCAGAGTTCAGCAGCTTTGGTTTGTTTTTTTTCTTCAAAATATTTCTAAAACTTGTCCACTAAAAAACATTGTAGGAAAACAAAATGTCATTTTCTACGAATTTTGCAAACTATTTAAAAGTCTTGCCTGGAACAAGAGCTCATTTCTCATGAAGTCTTAAATCATTATGACACAAATAGAATGTTTTTCTGTAAAGAAAGGTAATGCCAAAATTCATATGGAAATGGAAAAAAAAATCTCCACAAATGATGGTAAAATGAAAACTAGTTATTGCAAGGTAAGAAGGTAGTGGCATTTTTTTGCTGTTTAATTCAAAGCTATTAAATTATTCATTAAGTTAACATCAAATACATTTATTATCATTGTCTAACTGAGCACCTTGTTCCTCTAAATTTCTAGATATTGAAACAGTTTCTGGCACTAGGAGTAGTATGTAACTTTGCATAAGATCAGGAAGGCTGCCTCTGTTGCCAAGTGAAGCCATTCTTTTGGGATTTACATGTTTAAGTAATTGTGCCAAACATTCCTACTGCATGTGAGTTGTACTGTGTTGTAAATGAGGGCATGAAAGTCTTCGTGCCATGTAGAAGGGGCAGCAGGAGAAATGTTTGAAAACCTTAATGTCATGTGCACTCATAGAAAATGGCAACACATTTGAGCAACTTAAGTACTTTATGGTTTCTCCTTAATATTGTTGCTTAACATTAGTATGTTCTGAAGTAGCTTTCAATTATTCGTTACACATATAATTATGTAATTTTTTAGAATACTATTGTGATGGATACATATTTATTTCCTTATAAGAGTGTATTAAGGTACATGGAAGTCAGATTGGTATACTGGAGACATACTGGACACAGCTGAGAAAAATAACAGTATAGCTCAATGTGGTTTTAACTCGAAATAGGTAGTGAGAGCTGCCGTGGACTGAAAGGGACAGCTGGCATGACAGCACTTGACAACCTGTGTGTAATTGGTTTTGAATGCCTGACAGATTTAAAGTAGTACAGAGGCATTTAGACCAGCAGGTAAGTGTTGGGAATAGATTGAGTGATGCAGAGCCCATTTCATATTACTCTTACTTGAGAATCCTTTAGACACACTTAACATCAAAGATATGTTCTCTTTTAAGTTCAAGTGCTTGCCAACAGTTACACCCCTTTTCATCAAAATAAAAGAAAAGCAGAGCAACTTAAAACCCCTGTAAGTTATTTAATATAGTGTTCATTGTCAAAAATGAAATTTAAAGTGCAGATATATACATAAGGGATGGGAATTAGAGTATTGGCTGGGCAACCAGCGTTTAGATTTTGTTTGAATTATTTTTGTTGGCAAACCCTGACGAAAGGATCACTTGTGAAATTGGTGTTAGAAATTGATCAAACAGCCCCAAAACTACAGAGACAACATAAGATGTTCGTGTCTGTTTGAAGTGATGGCATTTTTATATTTTAATATGCATTTAAAAAATAGTGCAATAATTCTTAAAAAGCTACAGATTTGTTTTCCTTTTGCCTTAGGTGACTGGAAATGGTCAAGTAAATAATCACATCTCTAAATAGGTTTGATTTTTGCATTTACTCTTCCAATTTTTTTTTTTTTTCTATCTGTGTTTCTCATTGAAGCTAAGGTTCACCATTGGGATTTTAGAAGAGGAGGAATGGATTTGGGTACCTTCATTCTAGGATACTGAATATACAATAATGTAAGGGAGTTTGCATTGCAGATAGTTAAACATACTGTATTCTCTGAAAACCAGGCTACCTGGAATCAAGCATCCAGACATTGAAGATTTTAAAATGACCAGCTGCTATAAAAATCTAGGTCATACATTTCTAGACTTTTTGTCTTTAAATTGATAAAAAAGTATTTTGTTCTTCAAGGATAATTTCTTAGCTCTGCGATAAATTGCTGCTAAAGTTTTGGCATTTTACATAAGGTCCATTAAGGTTCAGATTTGGATGGATACTTGAATTTGGGACAATAAAATATCTTGCATTATAGACTGTAAATATCCAAAGCAATTGTAATCTTAAATTTAACAGACTATGCCAAGCAATGTTCATAATATTTTATTAATGGCTGTAAATTAGATCTAGAAATTTTTACAGTGGTTGGACTGACCATTCATCCAAAAGACATAGGCACTTAATTGTCTCTAAGCAGCTGTCAATTTTTGTATGCCCTTAACATGTCCCTTTTTCACTTGGCTGATTACATCAAGTTTGGAGCCTCTGAAATGTTCAGACTTGAAGCAGAAAGGAAATTTTGCTTTTGACAAAACTGCAATGGCTTAACCATTATGGACATGTCTAAATCTTTATATTTCTCTGGAAAAATATTCAGATGGACAGAAAAGGTCAAAGACAAAGTCTTTCACAAAAATCTGAGAAGCTATTTTGCAGTGTTTTTTGTACTTGAAAAGTAATTTATTCAGTAACGAGATGAGCCATTTTGATGGCAAATAAGAAGTCTTTCCAAACTGAAAAAAGCCAGCATTGTTGTGCTCTGTAAAACTCTTAATTTCACCAGAGGTTATTTTTTTGAAGAAAACCATGAAAGGGTGGCCCACTGAGGACCACAATTTTCACACAAATAGGGGTAAATGGCCTTGGTATTTTATTTTTCAAAGTTAATCAGTCAGATAATTTCAAGTCTGGCTGCTCAGATCCCTTTAGTTGTGCAAACTGATCTTCACTTTTTATTGTAAAATTCCGTGGGATGTTTCATGTCAGAGTCAAAATGCAGTGTGTTCTATCTTAGTGTTTGCAATTATTGGGGAGAAGAGGTAAAATATTAAATCAAGACAAAATCTTGCACTACAGGAACATCTTGGGTGTCCCTACAAAAATAATTTAATGTGACAAAGACAAAAAAATTGTTCAGTTAATAATTATAGCAGCTGTTAAATACTACTTGAGTGGTTATAAATTCTTACTTTTTCAGACCCCATTAGTTTAGAGCTCATAAATAGCCGGTTAGGCACTGCAGTTAATCTTATCAATTCTATTGTCATCATCTCCTAAATATTATTTGGGTACCAGAGGCTTTTTGACTCATTGGGGAGAGATAGTTCACTGCCATTAGGTATTTGTTACAAATATCAGACAAACCATTGATTTAAAATGTGTTCTTTAATAGTGAATAGTTTTTTAAAAACATATTTTTTTGCAGTAATTTAAAATTTAATTTCTTAGTAATTGAGGCTTTCTAGAAGGACCCTCAAATCTCAGTTAAAATATTGCATGACTTGAAAGACGTTTATTAAAGACAAGACATATTTGGAACATCCACTTATCCTTTTTTGATTTAATAATTCTGTCGTGTGCACAGGAGAAAGTAGCTGTAGACAGCCCTGTCATTGCAGATGAGAAAGGTATTTATCTGGTTAGGTTTAGGAGGCAGTCCCTAGAAAATATGGACTAGTTCATAAAAAACTAGCCTAGATTAGCCTGAAATAGCAAAAGGTAGTATTTGCCATGAAGTCACTAATAAGACTGAAGAATGCATTCCCAAATATCACGTTAAAGTAAATGCATAGAAAATGGGTACGCTGGTGCACTATAAGCTATGTAATACTGGCCTCATCCTTATCTGTGTTATGCTTTACTGAAATATACATATGGCTGAAATATTTTCTTCCTTTTTTAAAGCAGAAATATGTGTTGTTTTTTTTTTTTTTAATAATCTTTCTTTTTCTTTCCTTAAAATAAAGTAAGTCTTACATAAAACCAAAACGTACCTAGGACCTGCTTGTCCTCCACAGCTGAAAACTGGGAAAATCCTATGAGCACATACAGTGTCTCTTGCACTAAAATGTGACAGAGCGGTAATTTAAATTATGAAGGAGGGCCAGTTCCCACTGAAGCCTATCTAAGCAGAATTTAGCATACCTGTCATAGTCCATTTCATTTTCAGGAGCATTATACATCTGCTGCCTCCCAAAAGGTAATCTTGGAAAACCATTTTGTATCAATTTTTGACTTAGATATTCAGAACTTTTATCCTGTCCTAACAACTACACAGACTGATTTAAATACACTGGGTTCTATCAGTGTTGCTGCTGTGTATTTTGGATGATAAAAGTAAAGATGGTCTAAACATATAGCTGTAAAATTTCTCAGAAGCAAACTGTGATGTGCTAGATCCTCCAAAATGTATTTTTCTTTGTTATCACAGAACTAAGATAAAGATTATTTAGATCTGATTTACATATTTAATTAGAGTATAATTGTAGAGGATAGGATTTGAATACCTCAGTGTTGATTGGAAATTCTCACATATAGTCCTCTTTCTGTATGTAACTATATATGATTTTATTTTGTACAGTTCTAGGAATCATTCTACAAGAGGAAATTTTGAGTGCTGGCTCATTGGAAGCACTTTGGACCTAAGATAACTTTTCCTCAGGGATGTTATGACAGGTTTATACTTTTGCTTTTCCAGACATGCAGTCAAATTTCCTAATTTTCCTGAAATGTTTTATAGCTATCATATGTGGCCAAAAGTAAGAGCTGAATCCACTTACAGCAGTTGAGAATATGCTAGATAAATCTTTATTTAATCAGTTTTAGAGGGTACATCCAATATAGTTCATCCCATCCACTTGTAGGTCCTGGAGCCTTAATACTGATGTAAGTGATTTCTTAAGACTCACAATGAGTTCTAGTGAAATATGGTAATTTCTTTGAAGCAACAGCAACTTCTGTGCTGCAAGACACTTTACTGCAAGTTCTTTACTGCTTTTGCTTCTAGCAAACAGAAGCTGGAGACTGTAGAAGTAAGAGATCAGCTCTTCCACCCCTTTTCCATAATCTTTGCAGTAGTTAAAAGCTAGTCTTTTCCTTTTTCCAATTGCACCTCTGTTTTTAGTGTCAGGGAAAGACTGGTGTTAAGTCTTCTATCTCAAATTCTCTCCTGTTATTGTGTCAAGCTAAACAAATGTGCAAAATACAGATCAGAATTAATAGTGAACTTTTTTCTTTCCTACTTTCATGTCATCCCCCATCGTGTATTGAAATTGGGAATTGCCCTGATCCAGGTGTAGGACCTTGCACGTGGCCTTGTTGAACCTCATGAGGTTCTCACAGGCCCAGTTCTCCAGCCTGTCCAGGCCCCTCTGGATGACATCCCATCTTTCTGGTGTGGCAACTGCACCGCTCAGTTTGGTGTTATCTGCAAACTTGCTGAGGGTGCACTCAATCTCACTTCATCATTGACTCAATCTCACTTCATCATTGATGAAGATATTAAAGGGTACCAGTTCCAGTACTGACCCCTGAGGGACACCACTTGTCATGGATTAATTGTTTAATATCAGTATTTATAGGGACAAATTTATTTTTCACAAAGCTCAGCCATAATGTTTTTGTAAATGATCTTCAAGTGTAAAGCAGAAATAGAATAGTTTCTACTATGTAGTTTGATTTCAGAGAGAGCAAATATATTTGTGTCTCTTCTCAGCACATACTGGATAGGAAAATGTTGTCTATTCAGCTGATAAATGAAAGTGCTGCATACTATAACAAGTGCTCAAAAATCCAGATTTATTTGCAAAGGTAGCTGTAATGATAAAATAGAACTTCTAGGGACAGACTTCTTACAACACATGAGTCCAGGGATACGCATTGCTTGGTTGATTTTTTATTTTAGAATACACAGTTGCTCTTCAAATCTTATGGAACTTTCCAAAGCCTCTTCATTAAAGAAAATACTATAATGGACAGCAAAAAACAACAAGCACAAGAGGTTTTAATGGAAGAATCTGATGTATGAGGTAGAAAAAAGGTATTATTTTTTTTTAAAATCTGATTGGGAAAAAAAAAATCACAGAAGACAATTATTGACCAGATGTAAATACATACTGAAACTTGTTTCATTATGTAAGTTAATACGACAAATAGTCACAATGTGAGCAGGAATCTTGAGCTTACAGATGGCAAAAACATTTGTACCAGCCCGAGATGATCATCAGAACTCAAAATAATGGTAAGTAGTGATACTTAATTCACAATCAAGTAGTTTTCCAAAGTATTATCTATTATCACCCTCTTTGCTCTCTCAAATATTCCTAAAAACTGAATCTTCATTTTATTCTATGTAATGTTTTTGTAACAGTGCAACTCATCATTCAGACTGACTAGGCTTCTGGTAGTTTCATCACCATTCTTGTTTGCATTGTTAAATGGTGAAATCAAATTATTTTACTTCATCTAGGTACATGTAGTGCAGCTAAGTTCTCTGGAGAAACATTGATGAAAGATTGATATAATGAAGTGATGAATGGAGTTATGAAAGTTAAATTACTGTGTTATTTTGCTTTAAAGTCTTCCTAGCATAAAGGATATGGCACTAGAAAATTTCACATTAAACAACCCAAAAAATAAAACCCCAAACAAAATAGCTAGCAAACAAAATGAAAGTAATGAGTTCATGAATCAATAGCCTTAACCCATTAATCCTGATGATCTCACAGTCTTTCTTTCAGCATTTATTCTTGAATAGCCTTCTATACACATAGAACTTGGGTTGATTTATATGTTGTACACTCTAAGAGCAATGTGCAATTAATGCTTTACATAAAGTAGCTGTTCTTATCAGCCATCTTTGATCAGTAATCAACAACACTTGCTTTATTCTTTTTTTTGGTATGATTAATCCATTTATTTTAGTCATGAGTATTTTATTTTAAAAATGTTAGTGACAGACAACAAAGATGTTAATGTGAATCCTTCCATTATTGTATGCATTCTCTGTGCTTCCATATGTGATAAACTGTGACGACGGAGGAAATGGGTCGACACAATGATCAATATGATCCAAATGAATCCGCATTATTTTGGATTAACTGGCTACCTTCATACCCCAAGCTTGCCAAACATTGATTGGTCGATTCTGCCCTAGTAACAAGCATTCATTGGTCACAGCCCAACCACACAACCATGTTGCAGGGTACATTTCCCGCCTCCAACAGCCAGCTTCCTCATGAGCATAACACAACAGAGTCGTTATAATCTTTTTGTATGCTTGAAGACCCTGGTTAAGGCTTCTCTACTCCACCCAGCCTCAGCGCTTTGGGCTGTTCATAAAATGCTGTAGCCGCTCATCAATAAACATGTTGTTAAGATCAGTTTTTCTAAACAAGGATGCTACTACCTCTGTAATTACCCTTTCTAATGTAGAAAATAGATTCTTCTAGGGAGAATATTGGTTTATATCATCTGCTCTAGGGGTTACATGATTTTGCTTATGAGATTTATCAAGTATTGTTTGTCTTGGAAAGCAGAGTGAGATCCCTGTGTGGAGTGATGCTGTAAGGGCAGTTTCCTGTTTGATGTGTGGCATGTTTGACCCAGCCAGAAGCTCCAAGCTGAGTTAGGAATTTTAGTTTCATTTGCAGTTCTTCTCAAGAAGCCTGTGTTTGGCAAAAGATGTTAGTCTTGTTATGGTGGTGGTGTTGGTGGGATAATTGTGTTGTCTTTGTAGACCATAACTGTGTTTATTTTGTGCTGATCATCTGAGAGTCGTGTTATTCAGAAGACCTGATTACGAGCACACAGGTTACACATCCCAGTCAGTTCAAGGTTGTGCATAATTCATCTGCATAGCCCACTACTGGGATGGGGAATTCACTCTCTGGATGGGTGAGAGGCTAAGGAGATAACTAGGTATTAGTCTGCATAGCTGCCACCTGAGCAATGTACATGCTTGGAAATATGTTTTTTTGAGCGGTTGTTTCTGGAGTGAGCAACTGCATGAAATTCTTGTTATTAGTGATGCAGGGCAAGGCTACAGTTCAGAAAAGCAATGTCCGTGTGATCTTACCGTGGTTAAGACCTGATTTGGATTTTGAAGCAGCCTTGTTTGAGCCCAATTTACTATAATGTTGAGAGTGGACAATTCCTTTTTGAGTGCTTAATACAAGGAGAGATGCAGATGGATTTTCACAATACTCACTGGCTTCATGTTATTCTAGTCATCAGTAAAGATGTTATGTATTCTATTACCTTGGTCGACTGCTCTAGACAGTTTTAATTTCCATATGGGGTGTATCTCAAGAAGTATTATCACCAAATTTTAATTTGTGTGTTGCAAATATTCATGGCTGTGTGGAAGTGAATGGAAGAGTCTATCTCTGCTGTTACTTTCAGCAAGAATCATTGCAAACTTGTGCAAATTCTGAACTTTCCTACCATTTTTCCATGCATGTTCACTGCAGTGATCAATCATATGACAGCAAAGTACAAGAAAATCTATTTTGTAACAGTTTCATACGTTGCTGCCCTGCAACATTTTCATGGTGAATAAATGATGTTTAAATAGTTACTGAAAAGAAGAAAGCTTGAAGAACTGATGATTTTAATTTTCTGTTCATTTTTTATATATTCTGATAATACATGGTTTGATTTCTCATAGGAATTGAATTTTAATCAGGAAAGAAAAAAATGCTCTAAGGAATAAAACCTGCCAACATTGTTTAGTTCCTTTAGTTAGGAAATTATGTATGCCAGCAGCTTTACAACTGAATGGGTATACAGCAGTATGGGTGGATCTCTGAACTTCCAAAGGAGCATCACATAAGTCAGGTGTAAGATTAGAACAACTTTATGAATGCAATCAATCCCTCTCTTGAAGCAGCCTCTAAAAATTATGTAGGATTTCCTTACCTCATAATTCAAGTGGTGTTTAAGAAGACTGAATTTTCTTTTGTTAAACAAACAAAAAAAACCAAAACAAAATGAAAGGAATCAAAGTGGTTGTAATCAATTCTTGTTGTGCAAAGAGGTCAAAAGATACTGTATGATTATAAGTTGCACCATAGACCCATTAGAAATTGCTTCTGTATATATTCCTTAATCATTGCTAACAGATGGCGAGTAATTTAGAATTTCCTTTTACTGAGTCCTTAGCCAGATCACCCGTACTGATCAATTTGCTTAAAAGTAATGCATACTGTGTTTGAGTATGTTATAAGTACACTGAACTTTTACGTAGTTTTGACCCTAAAAACTGAGTTAAATGATCCATTGATTTCACCCAGCTGTTAGCTAGCCTCCCTTGAAGCCTAAAGTCTGTGGACTGATTTTTCTCTCATAATTTTTGAAATCTGTAAGACCACAAATCTCTTAACTGAACATGACTCATAGTGGCCAATACTTTAAAAAGTAACCAGCATGAATTCCAGCTCTGTTTTGTTTTCTGTCATTGGGAACTGGAACTGCTGCACTTGGCATGATGACAGACAATCCACAAAACTGTTCTTGATTCTTCGGAAACATTTGCAGCCTTAACATATCTAATTAAATTCACTAGTCTCCCAAAAGAAAGTCCTAGTTAATTCATTACCGTATATATGAGTGGACCTCCCAGTACAGTCCCTAAGAGAACAATATCCCATGATGGTGCATTAAGTACATGCTTTAACATAGGTCTTCAAAGGACCTGCAGAAATAGAAAGAGGTGCTTGACACATATTTAAACTGAATAGAAGAATTCAGTTATTTATGTGGATTTTTTGTACTGCAATGACCATGTGTGGAATGAGAGGCTCATCAGGATTTGAATTTGAAGATTTTCCCTCCTCTTGTTAGGGACGAATGCTTGTAAGATGTAAACAAGGATCTTTTTACCATACCTCTGCCCTCATGAGATTCTCTTACTATAGCAGGCTAATTTTGCTTCCACTGCTATGTTGGCCATATTCCTCTCTGCTTGCCTGTAAACTCCTGACATGTGCTATGCTGTGTTGTGTTTCACCCTCATTTTCTCTTGCTCTGCAACTCCTTTAGTTTTAATTTTACCCTAGTTCTGCTAACTAGAACCTAGCTAAATATTTGGTTTATTTTCCTGTTATTAACCTCCATGACATCTGGACAATTTAAAGCTTTTAAGCTTGTTTGCAATAAAAATATGTTTCTTCTAACCTAAGTTTTTCTTCCTGTTGCTCCTGTTCCATGTCCTGTCCCATTTCCATTGGGGTAGGAAATGTAAGTTTAGAAAAAAACCCCCCACAAATCAAATTTAGTGATCAAAATTAGGACTCCTTTGGTCACTGTGGTTGTTCTCAGGGTCTGCCCAGTTGTTTCTGTAGTCTTGCATTCTGAAGCTCTGGCCGGAGATGGTGGTCTGTTCATTAGAAGTCTTAAGTTTGAACAGAATTCTCTGTAGAGGAATAACGTAGCTGTCTTTTTTCACAATAAGCTTTATAGCTGCATTAATTCTTGGAATAACTTTCCACTTCTCTATATCCATTTCTCTTCCATCTTACTTCAAGTCTAGTAAAATTAATTTCTTCCATTATCATCCATTGTTATATCTTTCTTGCTGTTAAAAAGGTCAAGTCGTCCAGTTAACGACACTTTACCGAGTCAGTGATCACATCAGTAGTTTTAAATCACAAGTAAAAATAATTTCTTCCCTTCAGGACCTGATACCTGTACCATAGTGAAGGCTGTCATAGGGTATAAAAGTTTCTTAGTTATTCTTCTAATCACTAAGCTTCAGGTGAAGCTTTCTCAGTAGTTGATGAGCCTCAGACAGCTGGGGAACCTTGAAGACCCACAGCACTAAAGATGATCTAGCATGCAATATTAGTAGGATATATTAATCCCTGCTAATGAAAAAATACTATAATCTTCTACATTAAAAACTGTTTCAAGGGAAATTCAGAACAATAGATCATGTTTGTTGTTGGGTTTTTTTTAAAAAAGTAATTACTTTGTGCTAAGGATTTCCACTTTAAAACATATAATAAAAACAGGGTAGTGTTGAGTGAGGAGCGTTGTAAAAATACGGCAATTTCTTGTGTCTAGATAATAGTATTATTTCATAAGAAATTATTATAAGCCTCCAAAATTAATATCCTATTCAGCCATTGAAGGAAAATTAAATGCAAATGAAACTCCTCAAATGAACGCGTAATGCTTACTGCATTGATGTTTCAAACCACATTTGTGAGGCTGAGTAGAAAAAACAGCAAACTTACATGGATGCACTGTGAAAATGCAAATGTCATTATTCGTTTCTTCTTATGCTTTTCTGGTTCTTTGTTTTGCAAATATGATAATTATAATGCAATTGTATTAAAACTGGAAGAAGTCATCAAAATTCACCCAGCAAGTACACCCTTCTCCCACAGTTAAGTGTAAAATGGATTTTAAGTCACCACTTTTAAAGCTTACTGTGTTACTTTTATTTATTCTACTATGACATGAATGAGATCAGAAATATTGACACATTGGTATGGAACTACAAAAAATTTTGCATGTCTTAATGTGCAATTTGTTTTTCTTAAATGGAAGACTGCCAGATGACATTGTTTCTGTCAAGACAAATGTTTTACTACATATACTGAGGCATTTACCGAAACTTTGAATGGTGTACCTCTGCATGTTTACTTTTTACTTCTAGTATTTTAATTTAAAATTATCTTGATGTGTCAGTTTCTCCATACAAGTCCTGTAGGAATCAATCTTTTAAGCCCAAAAAAATTACGTTTGACTTGATGAATTTTACACTTCCATTTATCCACATCCAATGTCGTTCCAGCAAAGCTGGGAAGAGCTCTCTCATGTTTTATATTCCACTGGCTGCAGCGCTCTATGATGCAAACTTGGAAAGTTGAAGAATCTTTCTCTAATACACTGTTAAGCTTGCTACATAAGCAAGTATACATTTTAATCTAATATTAGTTGTGACCTTGAAATTTAGGTAATCTATGCCATGGTGATTTTGGATAAGGGAAATTCAAATATCACCCTATCATGAACAATGTGTGCTGGTGACTTGCTGGTCATCGGTCAGAGAGTATTGTAACAAGCTGACAAGCTCAAGCCAGCTAGGATGATTCCATAGCCTAAATTCCAGTGTCTTTACTGTTACGTTTTTGCACAAAAATAATATACTTCTAATGTCAGATTTCCTGAGGTACGTGCTGAGTAGATTATTATTCTGCACCAGCAAGCAACTAGTAAGGAGTTAAATGGTACCGTCCATCTGGGATTGTCAGCAAAGATAGCAGATTAAGTGTGTTAAAAGAGAGAAAGCTGAATCATTCTAAGTGACTGACACAGGCTTTATTTTACTATATTTCAACTGGAAGAAGCTGAAACAGAATATTGGTGTTAGGTATGTGGCCTGTAGGAATTTGTCAGAGACCCTTTGCTTTGTCAAATGCAAAAATAAAACTAAATTTGGAAAAAAATACCAAATCCCACAGTTCTGACAGGTCATAATTTGTGACAAAGCATACAGTGCACAAAGCTTGGATAAAAGGTTTTGAAAAACTGAGCAGTAAGAAAGGTGATTATTGCATAAATGAACAAGGAGCAAAAGGAAAAAGCTTTCTTTCATGTGCAGTATCTAGTGAACAGAGAAAGGTGGAGGAACTTTAGGGAACTGATTTTCAGAAAAAACCCTAAGGGATAGCAAAAGTTAAAGTATTTTATATGATTTTATGGGATATAAAAGTTACATCCTGTGTTGAAAAAGGTGTGCAGTGAAAGAAAACAATTTCCATAATCATTATAAACTAGTATAATCATATTTGTGCATGAAGGACAAACTGACTAGACATGACCAGCCTCTCAAGTGATACAAATACAAATCAGGATAATTCTGGGAATCAGTAGAGTTATGCTTGTTTGCCCAGGAGGGCTTGGCAGAAAATCTGGAAAAGTTCTGCTTTTTAATATATATTGTTCAATCTATTCAAAAGACCTTTTGCTCTTTTTCAAAAGGAGCAGCTGTTGCTATGAGAGACAGATGCAGCAAACACCAAAACTGTTTATGGGATGGTTTCAGGTGTCTCATAAACAATTGTTCTTAAAAACTCACAATACCTTTCATAACAAATTCCATTATCAATTTTGCCAGCTAAATCAACATCAACCAGTTGCCAGGCAAAATCAGATGATGACCATGTACCAGGAAAAAATGAAAAAGTTCTACATACAGGAGGAGACAAGCACTCTGCATTGGCAAACATGGTGTTTGCCCTACCAACATTTTTTCATTAATTTGAGGAAGGCTCCTGAATGACTGCTTTTTATAATCTCTCTGGTTTTTTAATGGGCTCTGTGGACTGGGTTCTGTTTATGTGCATGTCTCTTAGTGAGTCTGGGCATTTAAGCCTTATAGAAATACATTTGAGTTATGTGAATTATGGAAACTAAATATAGCTGGCCTTTTAGTCTGTATGAGTTGGAGTCACTAAAATACATAACTGCTGCAAGTACTAGTTCTTCAGTAGTTGATTTTTTTTTTCCTGTGAGTCACTGTGAGTAAATCAATTTTCCAGCATGGTGGGTCATAATCTATCAATAATTCTGCATCCTTTAGAGGTGTTCTCATTCAATTGAGGTGTAAACATGAGGGGAGTTCAGTGATAGATTTACTGTATATCTGTCCTCTCAAAAATTTTTTTCAGTGTGTGTGTGAATGGACTAGAACTGTTTTCAAATAAATTTATATAAATATAGAAGTTCATGAGATTTTTTTATCCAACATAGAAAAGGAAAGCTAAGAGCTTTCAGTTTTGTCTATTCTTAATCCTACTGTTTTGCCACAAAATCTGTTTTTAATGGCTAAATTATAGAAAATATTTTAGCTTGGGTTGGTCAATGCAATTTATTTTAACCACGTTCCTTTTCAGTTCTAGCTGAATCTATAGTTTTTCCTTGGTTTTGTCAGGTTAATCAATACTTCATTTGTTTTTGCAGCACTAAACCTGAAGTTCAAACAAATACTATTTAAACAAATAGCATTTAAGATCCCCAAGTATAAAGAAGAGTGCATTCGGCTTTATTTGGTGTTTCAATTTCTGTATGCAGATATGCTGATGTTTATGAAACCACCAAGCTTTGATCATATTGGTTAATCCAATTTAAAGATCTTTAGAGTACTTGTTTAATCTCCAGCTTGAGGTTTCAGAGAGAGGGACTGATAGAATATTTAGGAGACATACCATATGCGAGCATTTGCAGCTATTACCATTTAAATAGCCTGTGTCAACCTAAACAATACACAAGGGTTTGAATGACATTTTTTGTGGGAATTTGATTCCGAGGATCCTTATTGTATGAGAAATACATGATCCAAAGTGACTTATTATGGAAATATTCTAAACTGTGGCAAACAGATCTCAAGCAAAGGGTGATAGGCAAAACTGCATCCAACACAGAAGGAGCAAGAAATAGCAAATAGATGAAAAGCACTTTAAATGCTGTTCTCTGATATGTACAGCATATGTGACATTCATCAGAGAAATCTCATCTTCTCAGACTTCTTCCAATTTTATGCAGACTATTTGGGCAAGTCCACTTCTACTAGTACCAAATTTAATGGACACGTAGAGTTTTTGTTCTAGCTGCATCCTTACTGTCAGAAGAACATCTACAAATTCTGAACTCTGTGTTCCTTGATCTGTAAATATCATACATTTGCTTACAGGTATAAGCTTGAATAACTCATTACAGTTAGTGTTTGAAAAACAATTGGAGATTGAGGATTAGGGGAAGTTGTAATTTTTGGCTTTGTTTCTTTTAGTGAATAAAAACCCCTGGCAGATTTTGTGAGACCCTCCAGAGGAGTATACGTTATAAATAAATCAAGGTCTGAAAAAAAGAAAGTCCAGGGACTCTCAGATTTATAAACTTACACTTGGAATGTTAAGCAGGAATGAAGAGTGCTTGCAACCTGCTCTGGCAGGACTGCAGTGTAGGAAGCTGCAAGCACAGGGCTGGAGGAGTGCCAGTGCCCAGAGCTTAGCAAAGGTGAATTGAGAGGGAGAATGCAAATGTTGGTAGCAGAATCTGATGTCTAGATTGATTTTTAGAATATCAAGTTTGTGCTAAATTGCAGCTTATCTCTTACCTGTGTAAGTGTGACACTTTCATAATAAACCCAGGATGGCTGGGTTCATCTGGAAACAGTCTGACATGTTTTGTGAATTTTATTTGTGTAGACATTTTATATGTTATCTGCTGAGTGAGCCTAGTGCTTTTTCCCCCCTTTTTGTTCCAGATCTTGCTTTGAGTGCTTACAAAGAAAGAAGAAAACGGACGCCAAGAGGAACTGTGCCTATAAAACTTGTCTTAAAACTTTGAATAATGTATTTTTGTAGCCAAAAACATCTCAAAAATTGAGGAACTTATTTTTCTGGCTGTATTTTTTATCTGTGAAGTTGCTTAGATTCTTTGTTTAAGAATTTTTTTGTCCTTTAACAAATGGTCAAGAATGGATTTGTCAATACTAACATTTAAGACAAAGTTTCTGCTTGCAAGCAGAAAGCCTTATTGCTCCAGTCAGATGAAAGGCGATATGTGACACAAAGCAGTAGGGACATCATAATATTTTCCTTGCATTAAGTATCTCATAGGTGAAATCATATGAATGACCATAGGGACAGTGTTATTATGTTATTGTTGTTTATTTCTATACATATACTCTAAAGTGATTGATGCCTGAGAATTTCCCTAGTTTGGTATATTGACAGTGCTTTGTTTAACAGGGCTCTATACTGTCTATATAGTTTGTTCTCTATTTAGATGTTCTTTATATAGCTATCCATCCATTTCCTGCCTGTGAAGTACTATCTGAAAAAAGGATTCTGTATTTTTACTTTTCTTTTCTTATTCAATAGTATCTATGGAGACATATGTATGTGTGCACACATATATACACGTATGCAAACAGACGCACAGGCTGCCTGCATTTGTGAGGGTCATGAGAACTGTGGAGATGGTTGTTCACACTTCAGCTGCTTCCTGTAAACTGTTAACAATTTTAAAAGCTCTATGTTTATGATGATCCAATTGGAATCTAGTCTAATCTATGCCAGTATCTTGCTAATAGATGGTGTATGACATATGTTCAAACAAAAAAAAATTTAAAAAATGGCACTCAACATTATCAGCAATGTTAAATGATGCAATACCATCAGTCTTGAATCACGTTATACTTAATCATCATTTATAATTCATTTGAATTCCTCTTAAACTCTGCTTCAAGCATCTTCTAGGTGTTTAGCCTGCAAAAAGGTAAGATGCATAGATGTATATTGCTGCCTAATAAATCTGTTTCATTTTTTTCACTTGCAGAGAGAAAGTAGTCTGACCTTGGAAAAGGGCTATATTCTAGTGGCTTTATAGAGATGACGAAACAGCTTTGACAAGTAGAAGTTAAATCCTAGATGGTCCAGGACTATCTACTCTCTGCTTAATCTTCTTAACATGGTAAGACAAATCCCATTCTTCATTTCTATATTAACATATTTCATTTTTATTACCGTTTTTAACTCTTAAGCAGAGCTGTAGGAGCTTGGATAGAAATGCCAGGCGAGCACATACATTAAAAAGAAATAGAACTCCTCATCTCAGCAAGCTTACAAGTTTCAAAAAGCTTATTTTAAATGTCTATGAGTGAGAAAAAAATGAGGGCATTGAGCAAACCTACGCAACTACTGGAGAGACAATACAATAAGGAATATAAGATGAGGATTAATTACCATTAACAATAAAGTACTTTTATTATAGGTAGGACTCGCTGTCAAGATAGGATTCCTCAGTGGGCACAGGCTTAGAAACATCCACTTCTGACTGTTACTTGCATCATCAGCAAGTTGCATATTTTTGGGAGCAGGATATGATTATCCCCAGTTATTTCTGAAAATGAACATATAATGTCAAGTTTAATCTTTGTGAGGTGACTGCCTGTTGTTATAGTCTGTTATAGTGCTCAGAGACTGACCAGAAGGATTTCACTTTGAAAACTATTTCTGGAACTGCAGCTCTCTTCTTTCCAACATCTTCATTTCATTTCTCTCTCTCAAACTAGTATTATGGATATTGTTTTGTATTTGAAGAAATTTTCTGCCACTGAGCAGGTTACGCATGCCATAAAAACAGTCAGATAACTAACTGAGTCATAGCTGAAGTTGGCCAGATTAATTATGGACATCATTAATATTTTCAACAACCCATTCCTTTTATTTGAAAATAGTTATATATTCTATAGTTAACTTTAAAACATTTTAACTCCTTTTGCAAACAGAGGGACAAAGGTTCTATGGTGTCTGCTCAGTGTATGCTTTGGATACAAAATTTTTTGAGCTGTATAGTTGTTCCTGTATGTCCTGGTTTGTAGTTGCTGTCATTAGATTATATGATATTTTCTAGGAAACTTGTCCCCTTATGGGTTAATTTCTTCAGTAAGGAATTATTTTTCTTCTGTAAAACAGACAAACAAAAATCTACTAATAACACAAAATTCAATATTTGCAAAGATTTGTGTGAAAATTCACTAAAAAAAGTCAAAATTAAAATTGGTTCTGCTCAAGTGAGTCATTCTGAAGACATTTCTCATGTTGCATTAACTCTAACATTTACAGTCCCATGTGGAATAAAATGTTTAGAACGTGAGGGATTATCAATCCAAGCCAAACCACCCCAAGTCAAGTTTTACACTCTCACTGTAAGGGTGTAACTGATATTGGGGACCCTGAAATTCTAAGGGAGGATTTTTATTCTAGCTGGTCAGATATTGATTCTTTTCGGTATGATTGCACATAACCTTGGAAAGGGATGATTAGTTATGAGATACAGACCGCTAAGGGATTACATATTTTTAAATACTTAAAAGTAAAGCTGATTTCAAAAGAGGTAAAACATGATTTTTCTGAAGCTGAATGACAGATGGAATTCAATTTTGCTAAATGCAATGGAATGCATATATTTAAATAAATATTTTGACTTAGTAGTTACTATTCAGGAAGGAGATTTTAGTGTTATTATGATTAGATCAATAAAACTGTTGTCTCAACACAAGTTAAAGAGGAAAATACAGTTATACAAAACATCAGGGGAAAAATAAGAAAAAGAAAAAATAAGTTCAATCCCTTTGAAGTCTAGGTTGCATTGTTACCTTGAATATTACAGACAAGACTGGTAATAGTCCCGAAAGGAACTAGCAGTACTACAAAGAACAAAACCAAAAAAGGCATGGAAATGTTTCTTCTTGTGGGCTGATTAAATGTCTATATACATTTTCCTCAGAAAAGAGAGGACTAGGGTTATGATAAAGGTCTAATAAATGACAAATGCTGTTCGAAAGGTAGCATTTTTCATTAATTCTTGTAATGTAAGGATGAAGGTGTACTGAAAAAAAATAATCTTGAAGCAATTTTAAAACCAACGAAAGGAAATATTTGTTTCATAAACACATAATTAAATTGTGGAATTCCCTGTCAGGGGATATGATGGAGATTTGAAATGTGAATAGGTTCAGATGGGTTTTGATTACAGGTTGTAATGAATAGGTCTAATTTTGTGGATTTTAAAGACCATGCAATATTCAGATTCAATTCCTACCTCTGCTTTCTGATAGAATGTGCTGTTAGAAGGACATGCCAGTCTGCATTTTCTTAGTTTCCTAAAGTATTTCCCAACCGTGGACCTTAGTTCAAATAAAATGTATCTGTTCTTGTGATCTTCAGACATTTACGAACAGGATTAATGCTATCACTATAAACAGTTTCTCTATGAAGTGTGATAGTAAATGCTTGCATATGTTTGCACTTTAATCTTGTGAAGTGCACCTGCAAGACATCCGTGATCAAGCACGCTATGCTTGAAAAGAATTCATTGATGGTCTATGTGCTATCTCAGTATCTTCATGCACATGAACTTTGCTCTGCACTATAGGTATTTTTGGCAGTCATGGGTGATTGTAAGGACAAAGTGCAGGTGCAAATTTAGGGACTAGTCTTTGCTGCTGGGTGGTTGCTGTTGCTTTTTTAAGGAAGATATTTTTCTGATGATATAGTCACATCAATTGTCATCTCAAATTTTGGACTAATAATTTTATGTGGAAGGAAATTAAAACCAAAGAAAGAATAGCACAGAAATTCTCTTTTCCTGTTTGGGATCTTGTACCCCTGGCAGTACACTGTTAACAAGTCGCAGATCAGTCCTCTATCAGGAGCTGAAATCCATCCTCTTACATGCGTGCGTGTTTTTTCCTTTCCTATGAAGAATCAGTTTAAATGCTGCTGGCGATTTTTGAGAGGCCTTTTTTCACTTTATCTGCTTATCAATTTCAGGAACATTTAATTATTTTAAGGTTTTTAAATTTTTTCCTGTGCTTTTGTGGTCCTTGTAATCAGCAGTGTGGCCAGGAAGGCCAACAGCATCCTGGCTTGTATCAGAAACAACGTGCCCAGCAGGAGTAGGGAAGTGATTGTTCCCCTATACGTAGCACAGGTGAAGCTGCATCTATAATACTGTGTTCAGTTTTGGGCCCCTCAGTACAAGAAACACATTGTGGTGCTGGAGCATGTTCAGAGAAGGACAGTAAAGTTGGTGATGGATCTGGAGAACAACTCTTATGAGGAGCATGAAGGAACTGGGATGGTTTATCTTGGAGAAGAGGAGGCTAAGGGGAGGCCTTATTGCTCTCTACAACTACCTGAAGGGAGGTTGTAGTGAGGCTGGTGTTGGTCTCTTCTCCCAAGCAGCAAGCGATAGGATGAGAGGAAACGGCCTCAGGGTGTGCCAGGGGAGGTTTAAATTGGATATTAGGAAAAATTTATTTGCTTAACAACTCTTTCAGTACTGGAACATGCTGTGCAGGGAAATGGTGGATTCACCATCTCTAGATTTGTTCAAAAAATATATTGATGTAACACTTTGGGACATGTTTAGTAGGCATGGTGGTTGTGAGCTAATAGTTGGATTTGATGATCTTAGAGGTCTTTTCCAACCTGAATTATTCTATGATTAATAGGTGTTCGGTTGCTTTATGGTGAGTGATACAAGTTCATCAACGTATGTCAGGTCTCTCAATTTACCAGATTCCTTTTCTTGTCAAAACGAGACACAGGAAATGGAGGAAAATGGGCTACAAGACAAATAAGGTGATGGTAACAGAAACAGAAGGAGATGTAAATAAATTCACTGGTATTTTGAAATACCGCATGTAAGAAAACATATTTTCAGCAAATTCTACAATTTTTTTTGGTACAGAATGAAGAAGAAACCCATTTCAGAAACAGATGATGCACTCCGATTCCCTAAAGCTTCTCCTTTCTACTGTGGCCTAAATTTGACATGGCTGGCGTATCTTCCTTGTAGCAAAAATCCTGGAAAATGAAGAATGGTGCAGCTGGTCCCTGCCTAGTTCATTGCTAAGGGGAAATCTCACTTAAAGCCTACTTCATTATGTATTACTTTGTTGTTGGAAGAGATCAGATGTTACACAGAATACTCCATGCCAAGGACAGCTTCAGAGAGCACTGGGCAGGGAATAAAAGTTCTTTGGAGAATGAGCTGTTTTTAAAATAGATAATGGTACACAGAGGAAGAGTTTTGGAAAATTTAGCCTTTACTTTAGTTTTGCAATGATTTGGACATTCTGTCTATAAATGTATCCACATCCTGGAATTTCTGCCAGTCACCTGCCACTTGATGTGATAACATCCAGACAGACTTCTTGCCAAGTCCTACTCTATGCTCAAAGATTTAAACCAGATTAAAAAGCAGCGTTGAGAACCAGAGCATGAAAATGATCCTTAAATATCTGGGAAGCATGCACTAACCTCTCTCAAGTCACAGCACTCTTTGGCATGGTACAAATTAGACCTAAGTGCCAAAGGATCTCAGCTGTGAATGAGAGCATGCTGGTGATGTCTACTTTGAACAGTTTCTGTGGAACACTGTAGCTCTGTTGGTAGCTTAAGCAAAATGTTACATTGCCTCAAAGAGTATCTCGCAATACTGCAGCTTCAATATTTCCAGATGGGATAATTCTGCTTGAAGTTTATATGTAAACATTAATTTCACCATGGGAAAATGAAAAAAAAAAATGTGGTTAAGCTGTTCCCTCACACAGAGTAGTGGAACTGCATGTTTTAGGAATTTGTTTAATAGAAAAGTGCTCAACTTAGTATCCAAGAGTTTTGATATTAATATCCTCAGCAAAAAGTTGTTTCCTCATTGAAACAAAAATACTTTCATTTTCTAAGTTCCTTGCAGACTGTTTACGTGTGCTCAGGCTCAGGTTTGTTGGCAGAAATGAAGAAGCAGTGCTTTTATAGGCTTCTGAGTTTATAAAGCGTTGATTTAAATGGGCAAAAGAGCCCCCCTTTCATAACCAAATCATAAGGGTGAAGAGCATTCAGTAAAATGCTTCATGTTTTCATAGAGAAGCTTTACTAAGTCTTCACTCCTGAATGGATTTAAGTTAAAGGATTTGTATTAAGCATGAATATTTAGCTCATCCATCTCCTTTTGTGGCTACCTAACAATGTCTAGATAGTCCAGTTCTTTCTTTCCAAATATATTTTGCTCTTACTTGCACCTTTTCAGTCTCAGCTATTTCATAAATCTTCCAAGCAATCTGTTTGGAAAACTTGTCCTATTATGATAAAAGACATGGCCAATAAAAACACGCAATGCATCTGTCAGGACAACTGGGTGAAGACGTAATTTTATCGTATACATTTATTTCTCTGGGTATCATTGTCTTACTCTGAGAAACAAGTAAGTCTAGCCGAATATGTAATCAGATGATGCTATTTGTGTAGTGTTTGTTAGTGGCATTTGCTGGAATACTTAGCTTATATTTTACAAATACGCAGTCATTCTCAGAAATATTTTAGTAGCTGGTCTGTAGCTCAAGCATATCAAACCTGAAGTACTTTCATCTGTTTTTAAATTAATATGTCCACATCTCCATAAAACCAGGTCTGACAGGATTTTAGTGACACTATTAACTCTTGTGAAAGTATGCTTCATACCAGAAAATTCAAAGGGAGTTGGAGGGAGAAAATAGCTAACTTTTTAATTTATTCAGATAATTTTGAACTCTTAGAATTATTTTATCATTTTGACAGTGCATTAAAATATTTTCTGCCTTTCTTCTTGAAAACGTTTGCACATCTGAAAAGGTGTGTCTCCTCAGATATGGGTACTCTTGGCTGTATTTAACTCATCCACAGTATTTCCAAGGTCAGGCCAACAGCAACATTCAAGGACTCAAGAATCAGATTTTGATTTGAGCCTCAGCAGTATAAACGTATGATAAGATATGACACTGCAGTGGTTTTACTTTGACTGTATTTTTGAGAGCAGAATATGACTTTTATTATTACATCAAATATAATTTTTATGTTAAAAAAAATAACAAGCTCAGCCTACTTTGGAAATAACATTTAAACCAAAATTCATTTAAAAAAATCCACAGAAGTAATCCTATTGGCATTTCAGGCACAGAGCGTAACAGAAGAATGCTTTTATATACAGTTTCATACCAACACCTTTCTGTCCAGCAGGTGACTTTCTACATTAAAAGGTTTGTAGAAGTGGAGATTGTAATAGGATGAACAACCTTGATAAAAGACTTTGATTCTTATCTTTGAATTTTTTTTCTCTATTGCATTAGCCTTAGCTGGTGCTGCTGCAGTTAGGGGGATGTGGATGCTCCCATTGCAAACTCCTTTCACGGGTTTTTATGATGTCACGGTGAAAAATAGCTTTTGTCTGAAATACAGCCGAATTGGGTTTTTTTGAAAATAACCCTTTTTTTTTCAGTTAAATAGTGAAAGTTAACTTGAAAAAAGACATTTATTGCAGATGAAAGGGCAATCTTCAGCTAAGAGATATCACCTCAGATTAGAATTTTAAAATACTCTTATATTTATTAATTTTGGTCTCACGGTTAAGGTTGGTTGTTTGCTTACCTTTTTTTGCATTACACTTTGTTTAGATAGAGAAAATAAATCATGTTAGTTTCAATGGGCTGGTAATCATTTTCCCTCTCAGGTTGTCAGTACTGCAATAATTAAGATGCAATGGCTACAAGGTAAGTTTGATGAAAAGAACTACATGTAACTGTAATTTTCTGAAAAGTTCTAACATTATATCTATCAGTTTTTGGTTCCATCTGTGTCACAATCCAGCAGCTTTTGCCTTCTCAGCTCTGATTTCTACCCTCTTGCTTGTGAATCTTGCTGCAGAAAAACCTAGCTTTCAAGGATACTACCTGCAGTTCTTCCTTTCTCCTGATTCTGAGGGGCTGTTTTAACAAACAAGCTGGAAGACAAATGAGCAGGGAATTCAGAAGGGTGAGCTCCTTCCCCTGCCCTCCTTGTCTTTTTTTCTTTCCAGAACAGGCTGTGCCCTTTCTTGTTGCCTGACTTGTGACAATGCATCTGACTTGTTTGTTGAGTTCTCCTGACGTCTGGGTTTATGTTCTAAGCAGTGACTTTGCTGCCGTATAGCTTAGCAAAAAATACATTGTAATGGAAATGTCAGTCACTTCTGTCACAGCGGCCTCAGTGCTGCAACAAATAATCTTCTAGGCAGAGGTATAAGTTTAGCGTTAACAGGTATGTTTGGGATAGCTATAAAAGAACGATTTTAAATCTTAGGGATTTGAAAGTGCTTTTGTAATTGATGCAGGGCTGACATGAGGCGTCAAGTTTTAAAGGCGTTTTCTTGTGAACATAGTGTAAGAATTCAGGACTTGGGGAAAGACAAGTCCGGGTAGCAGAGACAGCTTGGAGCTCTTTGGGTAGTCAAATGCAGCTTCTTTGTGGAATATGTTAGTGTATGGAGGGGTTTGCTTTTCCACCCGATACATTTTTCTCTCCTTGATGAAAACACAGGAATACAAAGGCCTATATTTACTCTTTCTTTAAAACTCTGCAGCTCAGATCTTCAGTGTCCTGTGAGTTCATTATTTGTATTTATGTGCTAATTTATGCAAGGCATGTACTGTGAAGCAGCTAAATGTTTAGTAATTTGTTACTAAATAAGTATCTTATTGTTGATTATATTATTTTCCCCTTGTTTACAAACCAGAATAAACTGCTGTTATTTAATTCACTTAACACGGTTTTGTTGGAGTTACTGAATGCCCTTCTCTGCTGGAGAAGGACATATGAAAGGGTAACAGTGATAGTATAAGGGATAGCCTGCAAGCACTTCGAGAGAGAGCATCTAATGCAGCATGAAAGTGTGTCACTACTATTGCTGGCAAGAGAGAACCATTAGATTTGACTGTGAACTTCTTTTTAAATGTACAAATCCTTTAAGAAGAGATTTCCAGAATGTCTATTTCAGATCACTGAAAACTTTCCTCATTTGAAATTCGTAGACTGAACATATTGGTTTTGTAATTCAAAACACTAGGCATACTTGTTTTGGTTTGTGTTAGGAAATATTAGAACTGTGCAAAACTGATATGAAAGCTTTAACTAGAAAATATTTAGATTTGTGATGCAGATGAATTTATGAAAATGATACATTGTAAATAGATGAATACTGGAGCTCAGTTATTTGGAAGTAAAGATACTAGCAGTAACTCTGGGATCTCATTTTTCAAAACCTGACTATAAATGTCTTGATTATTGCTCAAGAATTATCAGATTATCTCCATTTTGCTCAAATTTATGTGAAATACTTCTCAGTATCTGTAGAAAAATGGTATGTGAAGACCTAGCTATTTTGACTTCTTTTTTTTCATGTTTGCCACGTAAAATGCAGACTGAAAAAAATCAGAGTTGCATTGTAAGAGTCAAGTAACATGTTTTTTTTTTAAAAATGAGCTTGAGACAAAGGATTTCTTTGTTGTTCATTCCCTTCAAATACAACTAATCAGGAAATTCAATTTAACTGTGAGATGAAATAACTGAAAGGAGAAACCTACTTTGTATGTAGCCTCTGCAGTCCCTAACACCCCACTGACCTCTTGATATTACCTAAGTGAATACTGGCTTTATATTTAAAAATGCTGCTCCTTCCATCTACATTTTGAAGGAAAGATAGAAGTGTGTTAGGCCCTACATACAAAGTACAATCCAGAGGGACCGTGACAGTAGCCAGGAGTGAGAGTCTCAAAGCACAGGGGTTGTCCCTCTTGTCTTCACCTGAGGAAGCTGGGAAACCGTCTCACTTCCAAAGGTTGCTTTATGAAAAATAACTTACAGTAGAAACTGAGATATTTATATATGCAGATAAATGCCCTGACTGCTTTTCTTTCCTGTAGCCTACATGCCCTAAATTTCTCTGTTGTGCAGTGGCATAACTGCAGTACAATTATCTCCAACCAGAGACAGCCTATACCTAGGTAGCCAAAATTTTCTTTTTCTAATAAGAGATGCACTAAAAATTTCTTCAGCAGAGAAAGAAAGTACAAGCCATGCTCCTTCCACCTACATTTTAAAGGAGAATTTAAGAAGTGTATTGGGCCATGTGATTTCAGCATTTCCATTTTTCCAGGTTTCTCAGGTGGACTGTGGGAAGCTCTGCTCATTGTGCTGTATTGGGTGCTATTGTGCTTGGTGTGCGCCATTGAGACAAACTAGGGTTGGATTTAATGATGGAAGATGGTGCTTAACAGCAGTCACAGAAATTTTTTTATGATCTTCTCTTCTTTTTCAGTATTGCACTGTATGGCAAGAGCATTTTTTCTTTTTGGATATGATTAGGTGGCTTCTTCATCTTTTGTAAGGCTGAAACTGCAGATATTTTGGGCTGTGTATGTGAGCATATATTCTTGGAATAAAGGATAAAAGTCTGTAAAAACTCCAGCTAATGAGCAGTAAAATTATCTGGCAAGTTATTGTCCTTTCCCCTTGGTTTATTCTTAGGCTACAAAACTTAGTTTAGAATATGAATGAAGGAGAATAGACTCCCTTGGTGCTTTTGCACCCTCTGCATGCTTCTCTGTGATACAGAGGGGTTAGCATTGAATACAGTTTTCCCTGTTTCAAAATAAAACATTAGCCAGTCTATCAGCAGGCAAAACATTGTCAATAACATGAGAGTTTCTTCTGATAATTTTACTTTAGTATGTGCCTGTGCACAAACAGCATTTTTAAGGCAGGCTGTTATTCTCCAGCTCCCGAGTCTTACTGGTATCAGCCATCTGTCAAGGCAACGATTACTTAATCTTTAGTAATGCTCCATATTCTACCCATTTCTGATTTTCAGGGACTTAATTAATTGTCCTGAAACAATTCAAAGAGGTTGAAGTGGGTGAATGTTTTGTTTTTCAACCATTCAGAGAATGTACAATATAACCAAACTACTAGAGTGACAGAATGCTGTTAAAACAATGTGGATTTTATGCAATATAAAGTAAATATAACATCATCTTACTGCTTGATTACCTCTGCCTGACTCCCTCTAATTGACTCCATTTTAATTATTATCTCCTTGACTCTTCACTTTTCTCTCAAATTTTTGTTTTAGCAATTATTTATAAATATTTCAATGTTCCTGCAGTGTATCAGTTTGGCTCTACAGGATGTATTTTACTTATCCATAGAAGCAGCATAACAGAAACAGTTGAGCAACTTGTTGTGACAGGAAAAGGTACTGGTTTCTCTGTCAACTCTAATTTTAGCTTTCCTCTTACGATATCTACTTATTATAGTGCTGATGTGTGGTGGGTTTTTTGTTTGTTGGTTGGTTTTAAACATATCTACCCTTATTCTGTCCTATCACGCTGTACATCGGGACTCACGGGCAATCTGATAGTGATGTTCGACTTATGATGACTTAAGCACACTTTCAAGTAGGCATTTTAGAAAACCAAGAAAATCAAGTCCCAAAATCAATGAATTCTCTTTGTAGCTACTTTTTTCCCCTGAAAAATAAGTTCCATCATAATCTTACATTAAAGTAGTTTTTAAAAGTGTCCTTTTTTCTAGGAAGGGGCAAAATAGTTGTTTTAGACTGATATCCCCTTCTGGCTGTGCTTCCTCAGTCAGCATTTCTATTCTCTCCTTAGGCAGAAATCACATTTTAGTGCTCCTTATTTTCCTTTCTCTCAAATATGCTCCTGGATGAGTTGCATGGTTCTAGAAACCCAGCAGTAAACTGTAGAGATCAATTTGAGAAGATGATAGAATGATGATGGTCCAGAAAGTATTCCAGCTGCAAAACAGCTTCACTCGACATTCTGAACAGTTTCACTAAACTGCTCATCCCTTCCTCTCTTCATCTTAGACTTGCCATAAAGTGTGTTCATGTGTTGAGCATTGAGTTAAGTTGTGTTAAAGCTGAACCACAAAAGGACACACTTAAAACTTGTGTGCTGAAATGTCTTTCTTATGGGTTTGGAGACTTGGTTGAGGTGCTGTTAGTATCTATTCCACATTCCCATGTTCCAACCTCATTCTTGTGTCAACATTACAGAACATAAAATGTCCAAGACTAGTAGGCTTTACTATAAACCCAATTGTCCATTTCATGCCATAAAAAGTTACTTTAGTTCAAGTGCTAGTAATATCCGTATTCTTAGGTGTTGTTAAAATGTAGCTTAAAAGAAAGAAACAAATGAAAATATCAGTGCAGTGTTAATGTACCAGTCATATGCTATGTAGAATAATTTGTTTTATTTATTTCCATGTCTGTCTTTTATTAAGTCTTTCTCCATCAGCAATGCAATTGGAGCCTGTGTATTATAGCTCAGCTTTGCATTTTAGTGATACTGCTAATGTGTAACAAGTACTTTCTTACTTCTTAGCCACTACTTCTCTCTGTGTGCACCAAGACAGAAATAATTGTTAGGCTACTGTGTGATTAAATGCTGGTATGTCTGTCCTACAGATCTGTTTAAGACTGTAGGTTTATTAAAATGTTTGGTATAGATTAAAACATCATCACATAATAAACTGCAGTAGCCATCTCCTTGGAATATTAAGTAAATGCAGATAAATGACACTATATTTAAGTGATGCGTAGAGGAAAAATAATTTCAACAGTTTTTGTCACCAGCTGTAAAAGGAGAAAAATTCTTTATAGTACTTTAGATAATGTAATCCTGAAGCAGACCTTCCTGCCCCAGTCCAAGCATAATCCATGCAATGGCTATATTGCAGTGAGAATAGGATCATACTGTAAGTACCATAAAAGTACAATCTGCCATAGTTTCCCAGTTTTCCCTTTTCCAGTTCCTTTTTAAAATCAGACTTAAATAGATTTCAAGCAGTAGTTTACCTGTACTGCATCAGAGGATAGATATTTTGGGCTTATGAGAACAAAAAATCCTATAGGTAGTAATTGCTCCTCTCTCAAAAACATTTGGCGAAGTGTGTCTCATACCTCCAAAAATAAAAAGAACGAAAACCAAACAAACAAGCAAAAAAAAAGGTTACTTTCAGGCCCCTTTGCAATCTAAAGTCATCCTAAACTATGTATTTAATAGGGAGAATTTTAGTGTACGTAATTAGAGAGGTATTTACCTCAGTGATGGAAGAGATTTGTAAAAATGTGAAAAAACACTAGTGTTGACAAGGACAGCTTTAGAAAACAAGTAATTTTCCATTTTAATATCAATTGTGGCATTTCTTAATATTTTAGAAGCTAGGGAGCAATGTCCGTAAAAAATCAAAAGCTCCAAGAAAGCTGTACTTTGCCTTATGCTTCCTAAAATGGACATATTGCCTCACTGCACGTGGTCTGGCCGTGCCACTTACTTGAAATACGTACACAATGTATTTGTTATCAGCATGTCTGGATGCAGTAAATAGCCAAAAACATAAGAAAAATGCTTTGCAAAGCTGAAGCTCTTTTTGTTTTATATGCTTCTTAACAGAATGATTCTGATAAGGGTATCTACAACTTATCATAGCTATATGTCACTCTGATAAGTAAGCGTATTGGTCGATCCAATATTTTCTAGGTATCATTCCCCCTCCTCCACTTCTGCAGAAACTTGTGGATTGGTGAGATCTGTTGTATTTGTCTTCTAAGGATCTGCTGAGTACAGAGGGAGAAGAACCTCCCTGGACCTGCTGATACAGGCCAAGATGCCATTGGCCTTCTTGGCCACCTGGACACACTGCAGGCTCATGTTCAGTCAGCTGTCAAGCAATACCCCCAGGTTGGTTTCTTCCCATTATATATGATTATTCTTAGATAAGTTTTAGCTTGTGTCAGGGAATGTGACTGTTTCACACTACACGGACCTGTGTTGGCCTGAAGGAAGTTTTAGAGACATCTGAGCCACATTAGATTTCTGCACAGAATTCAGATAGAGTAAGACATATTAGGTGTTTAAATTCTTTTGTATGCTCCTGGAGGACAATTGGAATACCTTTCTAGCATTGTGTGGAAATGCCATCTTTCAAAGTAATTTTGAGAAGGTACATACTATGGCATAAAAACCAAGTTTCTCAATTTTCTTCACTAGTTTACCCTGTCTTAAGTTTACCCTGAGTATAACCAGGAGAAGGTTACATTGAGTGTTACTCTAGTCAAGGGGTTTTTACTGAGTTTGAGGCCTGCCACCACTGGGGTGTCTATCTCAGGATCATGATTTGCCCAGGCTGGTGTTAGGTATTTGCAGATGGATGGTTTGTTCAGGTACTCCTTTGTATACATGGATTAGTTTTCTAGGAATTCCTTCAGAGCAATAACACAGATTGATCTTGAAGTACATTCAAGATCCTGAAGCATACCCTGAATCAGAGCTGCTTCTGCAATGTGCCAGGGTGCAGGAATGCTTGATTGCATCTTGGAGGCAACAAAATATACTGGCTGCAGCGTGGGTTGGAGCTTGGCTGCTCAGCTCTACCTTTGGAGTAAGCTGTTCCTGTGTCATTTATGAAGATATTAGTCTAGCCAGTAATGAGTTACAGAATTTACTGGTATTGCATTAGGAATGTCTTCAGCTTCATATTGGACATATGATTCTTCTAATTCTTTTTGGTTTTGCATCAATAGTTGAGTGGGAGAAACAAACAAAGAATCCTTTTATTGGTTTAATTTTTACAGAAAGTGTGATTTGTTTCAGATTTTTATCATTGCTTGTGACTAAGTTCTAGCTTAATTCACTGATAACTTATCTGTGCATTAGGGCAAAGACTGTTTAAACATTCTCCAGCCATTGTCTTAATTTTCACAGATTTCTCAGTTCTGCTAGAGATTTGACTTCTTCCTTATTCCGTTCAGGATTTTATTGGGTCTTTTTTTTTTTTTTATGTACTACCACATCCTTTTCCAGCAGTCTGTAAGAGGCAGGATATTGGATAGGCATACTTGGCTCAGGATTTGAATTTTGGCTGAAGCCTCAACATAACAAAATAATTGACTCCAAATCAGCTTGGATCAATGACTCTGAAAAATGCAGTCTCCCATCTGTGACTCCACTTCTATTTCTTGTTCTCTTCCAGCTAAAATGCCTTCTGAAGAGATGAACCTTAGGGCAACTGTTAACACTTAAAGATCATCTACACTACTGAGCACTTAATACCAGATCTGTGACAAGTATGAAGCAGCATGTCCTAAAAAAAGTAAACAGAACATGGAAACAGAATATTTCCTTCTCTGATCTATGGGATTTGCATGAAGATTATTTGACATGTTCATTAATCAATGAGGTGACTTGCTGCTTTTACTGTTTTAAATTTCCACTCTTTCTAAGAGCATTCTCCTCTTTTAAGGATGCTTTCTTGAAATGGCAGTTAAACTGTGAGTGAATTCTTGGACTCTTGGAGTGAAACCAAAAGCTCTATTTATTTCAGAGTGTTGCTCACCATTCTGTCTAATTTCTTGAGCTGATTGCAGAGCTTTAGAAGTCTGTGGTATTCCACATTGCAGATTTCTTGGCTTCTTGTGACTTGTCCCTGCTTGGCTTGAGAAACGAAGAATAAACCCTAGAGAAATTTTCTTTAGTGACCTGCTAGGGAAATAACAAGGCACTGGACCAGAAGTTCTTGATACTGGAGACGTTTCTTGATATTAGGGATGAAAAGGTTGGAGAAAGGTAGCTCTTCAGGATTTGGAGATCTTTCTTGCTTTCTCTTTAATAGGTATAATGCAACTACTGCTAGTGACTTAGATTTCTGAGAGACATGCTTTTGCTGACATGAATCACTTTTGAATCCTTTCAGCAGACTGCAGTATGCTCTACATTTGGAATGCTATAAACAAAATCTCCCAAATTTCTTTGGCTGGAAAGATCCTCTCTCTCAAAATGGAATATAATAAAGAAAAAAGGTATTTATTTGGCCTTTTCAGTCTCCAGTCTGGTGATGGAGACACAGCTGTGCCTCTCATCCACCATATAGCTTCTCTTTGCTATGTAACTAATTTCCTCCTTGCTGTGACACTTGAAAGCTATGGGTACTAATAAACTTTGTGCTTATTTGCTACTGCTTTTTGTTTTATTACTGTAGCTGGATGATACAGCTTTCTTCTAGTCCTAAAGGAAATACTTGCCATCTTGTTGGCATGATTCTGTTCTGATCTTTTCTCTTGGTTAGTATTCTGTTCCTTGGTGGAGCTCTGTACCACCTAATGGATTTCTCTCTGCAAAGGCCATCAAACCTGTAGCTGAATACAGGTTGGTGCTTAGCAACCCTCACTTGCTAACCTGGATTTTCAACTCAGTCTAATTGCTATGAGAGACCAATCTTACCCCCTTGAATCTCACAACCTGCCTCTTGACAACACGGACGTTTTATGCATTAGACAGGTTACCTTGCACAAACTGGTTGATTTTCCTTTCTTGAAGGGCATCATGGTTTTCCCATGATCTTGAGAATTCCCAACTTTAACCATGGAAAGGATAAACTTGTTGGCGCCTAAGGCAATACAAGTAAAGAACTTGCCAAGCTCAAACGTTTATACTTTTGGGAATATGTCCTAAACACTGTAATTTCACAAGATTATTCAGTTGCCCCACGGCTTGCTTATTCATAAAATGTTAAACACAATTATTATAACCATCCTAATATCTCTGGAGACTTTTTGTTCATAGTATTGCTTGGAGCCTGTGTAAAATAGTCTGGAGTATTTTATCATTTTGGTTTTGTTTGCTTTTATTTTTTGAGACTGGCAAAGGAAATCACAAAACCACAGTATTTTCTTTCCTCTTGCAGGCTACTACACCCTGCTGGTGAAGCTGTGCTGTGCTAGTTCTGTCCTGGAGCAACACAATACAATTTAGGTACCTGTGTTTTTAGTTGTACTCAGGGATTGGTTTTCATCACTATATAATGAGAACATTGTAATGTATCCTATAGGGGACTATTTCTTGTAATCAAATAGAAAAGGAAACTGTCGGTTTGTTTATTAAGTAGATGGTGATGCTGTGAGAACATAAAAGTAGTGTTCTGTTTGCTGCGGTAGCTGTCTGTGTTTGTCTAGGATGTCTCCAAAACTAGGGGAAGATTTTGTTTGATTTTTTTAAGACTTAAATTGTCTGAGATCTGGTCCTGTTGGAATTTTTTTCCTGTGTGATATTGTCTCATTTATGGTTAGACGCAGAAAAAATGCTTCATTTTCATCTCTGAATGTTTGGTAGGTGGTTAAGGACACAACTTCTTCAGTGACGAGTCATTGATGGTAGAACTCCTGTTACCTTTAAGTGAACATGTTCGTATTCTTTAACTGCCATTTTAGTTTCCTAAGCCTTGGTGGTGATTTTGGCCTTCAACTATTATAGTAACTGGATGAAAGGAGAAGTGGTTTTAGTGGGGTTTACTCTGGCAGCAAACATGACATGAAATAATGATGAATTTGGGTTTTAGATTTAGTCATGCATAGTTTGATTAATGTTAAAACATCAGGAGTGTATTTGATACTTAGTAATCTTCCAAATAATTTCTCTTTTTGCGTGATAGGAACATGACTAAAGGCTAGGGGAAGAGGGTCCTTTTTCTAACTGGGGCTTCTAGGCCATTGATAATAATTTTTACATGGACTCTTACACACTTAATAGTACAGAAAGGGTGATTTCAATGAGTAGACACTAAAAGTAGACACTTCCTAGCCTTTCATCTTTGTGGAAGACTATCAGCTTTTAAGCTCAGTGTAAGCTAAGTTCATTTGCTTATTTTACCTGATAAGGAGTTTAAAAGAAATATAGAGAGGTAAGTTGGATTTGTTGACAGAGTTCTGAAGGAAAATAATAGGCATAAAGAGTTGCAGAATAAAGAAGCCATCTTCATAAAATCTCACAAGTGGCACAGGCTCAAGTCACTTTGGGCATTGTAGTTATATGGTAGGAAGGCCAGGGTAAACAGAGATTGATGTACAGCTGAACAAACAGCAATAGAAACTTAACTGTAGTCTTCAATGAGTTCTGAGCTCACCTTTTTTATGAATTTCGTAAGTGTTCAGTGGCAAAGGTAATTAAATCTTGAATAATCTTAAAAATTCAAGGAAATACTTTCCATTGGTTTTATCCAATAAAATGTCAGTTTGAGTGCTAAGATCATCTGTAAGCAGAAAAGCACACCAAGACAACAAAAAACAATCCTAGACCTAAAGGAAAGCGTTATCTGAGTACTTATCTCTAATAATTGTCTATGAATGGTAGCACTGTTTGCTGAATAATATTTCTGTTTCTAGGCTTAGTGGAGGAAACCTTTAAATAAGGATTAGTATGAGAAATGGGACAAGACAGTTAATTGTGATGGGTGTTTGAAACCAAGGAGAAAGAAGAAATTGGGGAAATGGAAACAGGAGTAATAAAATCAGAGCAGAAGCAAGTTTGTTCTCCAGCTCCTCCTCAACATAGATTTTGGCACTGATCTTTTCAGCCTAAAAACATCTAGTAAAGGGAAGAAAGGCATTTAGACCACTGCTGGTTACATTTTTAGTAAGGATGCAGGACATACCTTCAGTATGGTGCCACAGAATCTGAAGGAGCAGTTTGATCTTTGTGTTACGACATTCCTGGAAAACAGTGATTTCATTCTGCTGTCACTGATTTCAATAACAATTATTATCTTTTTAATTTGTGACTGACATTGTGAACATAGCTAATGACATCTAAAATCCCTTCCATTTGTTTAGCTTAGGATTATGCTGGTGTGCTCTCTCTTTTGTCTTTTATCCTCACATCTGCAACAAAATATGTGTCTCGAAGATTTATATGAAATGACTTTGCCTATGACAACAACCAGATTGTAAATGAGATGTGACAAGGCAGAGGGTGGATATTCTGCTTTAATAACTACAATTAATCAATCGATCAATCACTCTATGACCCCAGGGAAAATGGTACATTATATGGATACAGTTGCCTTATTTTATGATCTGTTGCATTGCCCTTGGGGAAGTTCAGGTTCTTCTATGTGATAATCATCTGCTCATAAGAGACAGTGAATTTAAAATACTGCCTTTACAACCTCCCTAGGTTGGTGGATCATCAGATTGGATGATATAGTCTTAGGCCAGTGTAGGTGATCTGTACCTCTGTTCTACCCCAAGAGAATAAGAGATGTTTTGTTGAGGCTTTCTGAAAGTTGACTGTAATAGAGAAAGATAAAAATTAGTCCTTTTAAGATCTCTGTCATGATGATATACGCTTACATATATTAACTGGTGAATACAGATAGAGAAATAAATTGGATGGATAATTCAACAGAAAATCTATCCAGGTGTCTCAGTTAGAGGTATGGCTATGTTTTGTTCTCAAAGTTAAACATAAACTTAAATCTAATTAATTTGTCTTTGACCTGGAAAAGTGATTTCTTGCCCTGAAATATTGAAACTCTGCAGGATGAACTGAAAGGTAAGAGTTCTTTTCCTGACAGTGAATGTTTTGACCCTTTGTCACTAACTCTAAACCCTGAGTTGTTTTAATGTAATGCAGATAGAATCTTTGGTTTGAATGAACCTTGTAGAAAACAGTCTGATTAAACAATTCTGTCTGTATTTATCACCTGCAGCCTATTTTCTTCTCATTTGTTTTTCTATAGCTTTTTTCACAGCTAAACGGATCTGTACCCTTTATTTCAGCTAATCTATTACCGCAGTTTTTTTTCCCCTCACCTAGGCTAATAATCCTCTATTTTCAGCACTGCCAGCATCCCTGCAGTAGCCAGCTGATATGTCACAGACAGCAATGGATTATTATTTCTATTTAAGAATATATAAAACTTTAAAACCATTTTCATGTCCCAATTTATAAAATAAGAAACTAATCTTGTTTTTCATCTAGATAACAAAATTAAATGTAGTTGCCTTGGCTACATAAATTGAATGAAGCATTCGTCCCACGGTGTGAAGAGTGTCCTGTTTACAAGACGGTATCCTCAGTTATTCCAGTGAGGAATAACTCTTCTCTTGCTATTATCTAGCTCTGATTTTAAAGTATTTAAAGGGTAGAAAACAAAGATGAAGTATAAACAACTGTATTGCCTCAAAGAAGCTAAGATAATTTCAGAGTATGGAAGACCTAACCATTCGAATTTAGCACTGTTATTTTGCAGTAAAGCTAGTCGGTATTGCCAAAACAATTTGCAGTTATCCACACTTTAGTTAGGAGCACAGCTGTGATTTTTTAGGTATTTATTGTCTTATATGTTTTCATAAAGAATATAGTGTTATTTGTGACATTAAACCATTCTGAATATGTGAATTGGAAAATCCACACAAATAAGCATTTCAGAGGATCTTGTTTTATTAGGACAAAGTGAAAAAGGTATCTTAAAAATACCTAATAAAAGTATATTTAAGTATTTAAGTTTGTTCTTTCTTGGTTATATGAAATTTAAAGTCCAACTGACATTTGAAAGTCTCAGTATATAGTTAAAACCAACAAAGCATTTGTGTCACCTGTCAATGAGTAGCTCAGAAACTGAATGTATTATTCATGCTTTACCAGTTCTTTTACTCAACAAAGATCTTATGCAGTCATCACAAAGTAGGCCTGGAGGCATTTAATTTGATCTGTCCTCAGTAGGTTTTAATCTGAGCAAGAGTGAACTTATAATTTATAACATGGCTTTCCAAAGATGGAAAGAGAACACTAATTATTGGGGAAAAATAAAGGAAGAACCCAGTCTAAAATAACATTTACTTTCACGAAGCCTTCTTTGGCTTGCGTATTTACTGTCCAAAAGTGGTCTGCATCATGAATTATAGTCCATAGAATCACTATGTTGGAAAAGAAAGTATGTAGATTGGATCCAGAGATCATTGAATAACTGAAATAAATGGCAAACTGATATTATTAGTTAAGAAGACATTCTCTGAGAAATGATAGTTAGCAATAAGAATATTCCTGTAGTGTAGAAAATCAGCCAATAGTAATGTGAATGTTGGATTCATCATTTCTGTGTGTGGAACACAAAATCTTGTGGCATATTAGAAAGACTCACTGCTGTCTCAAGAACAAAAACTGACTATGCAGGAAAAAAAAGTTCTCTAACTTGCAAAACAACTTACCTCTGTTACCATGGTATTTGCAGATGTAAGAAAAAAACCTGGACTGAGGAGAATTTGCAGTAAAAATAGTTGATTACTTTGGCCCTTGGTTTTACTTGATCTGCAATTTGAAGATGTCAGTTCATTGATACAAAACTCTAACTCTCGAATTTTATTCTCAGCTATTCAGTCATTGTTATTCATAGTCATTATCCATATGCTGTTAGTTAAGTATAGTTGCTTGGATACACTTTGGGAGCCTGTTTCTACTTCTCCTTGGTTATGTAAATGCTATAGGCTATACAAGTATTTTTGGTTGTGAGCATTTGTAAGTAGAACTAACTCTGAAATTCTCCTCCTGTGGACATTCATGAAGAAACCTTGGTTTCATGAGTAATCTCAGAAAGTATCAATGAAACTGTTTAAAAGTAATAAGTGAGTTACAATGGGTATTGTTACTCTTCTAGAGTGAAGTAATTCATTACATTCCAGTAGAGTGAACAGCCAATGAGATTTTTTACTGGAAGATTTTTCAGGGCATAGGGTTTCCCTCCTTTGCAAGTACACGTTTTCTCTTCTTTTGGAAATAACATGAAATGATGTGCAATTTATTCTACCTTGAAGGATGTAAGAAAAACCTTATAAGGAAATCCTCATAATTCTTTTTCTTCTATCCCCAAAAAACCCACACTTTCCACAAGAAAATATCCTCTAGTCCATAATGATAATTTTGGAGCTTTGAATGCCTAAAAGCCTAGTATTAAATCTGATCTTTTTTGTAGGTAGGAAATGTCTTTTTCACCCACAGTTTGTTCAGAAGAAGCTAAACGTGAAGTAGCTTGAGTAAGATATTTGTACATTTATAAGACAAGAAGACATTGGTATTTGACAGACTTTCCTGTGGAATTGAATACATTTCAGTAGTGTATTAATTTATGTCTTAAGTCTCTCTAATGTTGGCTAAATACCAAAGACTTGCTTGAATTACAAAGGCAATAAAAGCTTCGTGTTCATACAGGGTTTTATCAGATAAGTCACTGCAGTCTCACTATTTTTATTTTTATAACCCAGAGTATCATTTTTTTGATGTAGATATTGAAATGAAAACCCACTTCAACATAATATCTCTGAGGAGAATTTTCATTGCCTGAGATACTTTATGTGGATTATGGCATGTACCTGTTTTTAACAGTATTTTTTAATACTCTAGGTATGTGTGTGTTACACTGCATGCAGCAGTCATTACAAACACTTCACTTCCTTTGATACAAAACTAACCATCATCTGTGACCAACCAGAATGTACTGTATACGTAAGAAAATCCTGGATTTACTTAGTATAAGAATGAGTTCATCTATTGATCATAAAAAAATGTCGGTCATTTACATTAACTAGGATGTGCATAAGAACCATACTTAACGACTTTGTGCTTTTTCAATTAAGTTTTTCTTAGATCAAATCAAATAATGGTAGGATTTATTGATGTGCAAAACTGCCTTCCACATATGGATTGGCATGAGATTACCCCACCAGGGGTTTAGAATCTGGGAAATTAAAAAATATATATCTGAATGACTAAATGTTTTGAAAAGGAGAAAACATCTATGATAATGAAACAGAGTCTATTTTAAAATGCAAGGAATCCTCTTGAAAGCCAGTACTAAGCACAGTCAAAGAAAACATTGTGCACTAAACACTATGCATTATGATTATGAAACTCAGTCTCATTTAATCCATCAATATTTTGGCATGCTTAATATTTAAAGAGTCTTTTTAAACCATTACCAGAAAACCTTGGGATAAAATTATTTCAGAAATAACAAACCATATAAGAATGGAAGATAATTTGACCTTTATCTCTGTATTGTCATTAGTAAAAGATATTCAACAGTAGCGGTAGTCTGCATATATATGTAATCTGTATCTTTTCAAAACAGAAGAATACATCATAACATTTTCCATAATTTTGAGACTTTTATAAATCAAGAGCATAATAAAATATGAGACTGTAATAAATGAAGTTATGAATCCCAAATAGATGCCAAATGTATTTTCTTATTCAATGCAAGGAATTGAAGATAGTTGAAGGAAATTTGTTTTCACTGTAATCAATAGAATCAATTTTAAAGAGTACTTACTGAAGCTGAAACAGTGAGTCATCACCTTTGTTTTATCATAATACAGGAAACATTCCTTTATCGACTTGAGTGACCTGAATATGCTTTTCATATTCTGGAGTTAGTTTATAAACAAAAAAAGTATTTGTGGAAAAATGTGTTTAAAAAAGTAATATGACTGCACTATTATTATTTGAAAGAACATCTTTCTGGCAGATATATATTTCTCTCTGGAACGTTTTTTCATATGGATCCTCTCTCAGTGTGTATTAATGTTACACTGACTGGCAAGCATACTGAAAGGTATTCAGGAGCTTCTGAGCTGCTGCAATTCTTTTATCCCTTCTGTGCTCTACCATGCACTGTTTCAACACTGTATTTCACAGTACTAGCAATTCCAAAGTGCTACTATACATCTTATACAGATGTTAAACCACGTATGTAGAAGTTACAATCTATAAGAATTCTAGTAGGAAGCTGATGATTGTTTCCTTTGCAAGAAGTACTAACTACACATATTTATGGCTTGGGTACTTCTTACCATGTTAAGTTGAGTGTGTATATCCAAATACTTCCTGTGTGTATGCCAAATAACACCACTCAAATTAATATGAAGGGTCTGGCAAATCCTATATTTGTGCATTGATATTATGGTACAGGCTTTAACTTAGAGGATCACATAATTTCTAACCACTCAGATGTATGTTGCTTTAATCATTATGAGGCTATATGATGAGGATGTTGGAACCTTACATTGATGGAGGATGTTGAGTACAGTAAGTTATCTCTGTCTTTTGCAGAATATGTGTAGTGAAATTGCAAGCCACTGTAGCTAAAGGTCACCTTGGAAAATCTCTGCTCTGTCACATGGAAACACATGAATAATTGAACCTACTAATAGAGATCTCCTTAACGTAATACATATAATTAGAATCCATGTGAATTATATGACTTGCTATTAGTTCTTGGTTATCTCTAATTAACGTGTTTTTTGTGTCCCTACTCATAGGGTTTCTTTGGGCAGGGTAGGACATTAAACTGCTTAGTGAATCTGCCTGTTTTGCAGAACTGGCATATACTGAGTTATGTGGCATCAGTCACATCATTTAAAGTGTCACAGAATGCCAAATACTCAGAAAAAGTAACTACTTTAAGGCAGACACCTCAGAAGAGTGTAAAACCTTTACATTTGAGGGCACAATGAATTATAGGGAGAGCTAAAATGTTGTGAGTATCTAGCTTTTGGCAGAAGGATGAATAGGCCAAAGCAAATTCATGTATGTCACAAAGAAGATGCTGCTGGCTTGTTTAAATTCTATGGATGCCTTTATGTCGCATTGCTGTCACTCATTGACAACAGAGAAGACATATCTGGGCTTCAGTTTTCCACTGGAGATAAGGGAATACTGCTTTATATCCTGATGACAAATTGATTGGAGGCTGTTAGTCATTCAAATGATACAGGGCAAAGCTTCACAGAAGAAACTTATGAAGAATTTAATAATGAGGTATTCAAAACAGGTTTTTGAAGTGACATTAAAGATCTGTTGCATCAACCTCAATAATGGGGATACAAAAAAAATATTTCTTTGTTCTTTAAGTGAATGTTATCCATCTTATTTACCAAACAAGCTAGAGTCTTGCAGAAAACATAATATTTGAATCAATGATTACAGAATGGATGATGTCAAATCTGCTCTTGGAACTGAATAAAAAGTTATCCGAGTTATTGCTGTTCACTTTTTGTTTTAGCTAAAAATCAGTAATCATTCTTTGGACCATAGCAATGCTTGTAGTCTGTGTCAGACCAAAAAGTGAAATAGGATTGCTTAAAACACTTTTGGTGATGGTTAAAACTAAGAACTTCTTCCCCTTGACAATAGACTCCATGTCTCAGGGGATATGATCGTAACCACTCAGCTCAGACTCAGTTGCAGAAACAAGTCTAACTGTGCCCTGTGTTGCAGTGTTAGAGCCATGTATGCTCTGAGCTCTGACCCTCTCAGAACTAAGAAAATCTTGGTAGTGATGCCAGCACCAGACAAAACAATGTTCAGTTTTACAAATATGCATATAGATATTCCAGTCATAATTAAGAACAGAAGGTGAAGAAAACAGCCACTTTTCCTTTCCTTGCTTATTTCAGCTGACCACTAAAAATTAGTACAATAGTTTCAATTTATATGATTGTAAATTTTGTAAAGTTATCACTGCTTGCAGTCTGAATTGCTCATGCTCTCAACTGTTCTATAGACTAGACTTATGCACATGCTTCCTAAGTAGACTATAATCTGAGTTAATTATACTCAATCATAGTGTGTTTATGCAGCAAATAATTTTTAGAGGTATTTATTTCATTAACAGTATCTACCTTGAACAAGCCTAACTTAAATGAACTCTTCCTTCTTTAGTAGTTTCTTACCTTGTTGCTTTTCTAGACACTGAAAACTATTTTGTGCACTTTATAAGCCTAAGACTTTGATGTGTCTCTCAGAACTCTTCAGGCCTGTAGTGGTGCATATTTGCTTTTGATTAGCACCAAGAAGAGGGGAAATAATGAAAATTAAGCCTGCGTACAGGTTGTCTAGTATTTGACTTGTCCTTTCTCTCCACTCCTGCATACCTCCCTGGAAGGCTGCCCATCACACCTAACAATGGGCTGCTGGGATGAAATACAGATATTTGTAGGGGAGAAGTCAGATTTTTGCACTAGAAACTGCCATAAGGAGTCTTTGTAGAGTCCAATGAAGACCTGATGATAAAAAAGCATTGCTTGGCTTACCCGGGTCGCCTTGGCTTTATTACAGGAGAAGTCATTACATGGCTTAGGCCTTGAGTTTTTCTCTTCTCCAGTGGCAGATGGCTGTGAAAAGCTGTACGTAGAGCTGTCAAGAAAGTCAGAGGGACATTTGAGTACCGAACATGAGGGAGATAAATGCATGCGAGTTAGTTACATGGTATAAGATACAAAAAGCTTAAAGGGATGTGGACGTCTAATAGAAACTTATCAGAAACCAAGCCAAAGGTCTGTACAGTATATGAAAAAAACCAAGTAGTAAATGGATTTAAGCATGTTTGGATTCTAAGTTGCCATACATATTTTTAACAAATAAGAACATGAATATTGTGAATTCATGCAAGGGTTACTCAGAATTACCTTTGTAAAAAGAAGAAGAACCTTTTTTATATTATGAAAAGGTTTTTACTGCTTGGCCATTTTCAAATATTTTTTTTTATATATATCTCCCTCTGTATTTGGAAGTGATTATTTATAGAGTAAAAACTTTGCATTTTAAATCACTATTTACTTGCCATTTTAATACATAAGTGCATGAAACAGGGAAGGAAGATTTGATTGCAGCAGGTAGATTTTTTAAAAAAGCATATTTAATGTGAAAATGAGCAAAGTGTAATAAGAAGTGCTGTGTGTCTCTTTTTACTTTGAATTATCTCCCCTATAGGGTATCGATGAAGAAAAATACAGCTCATAGAAAGATTTTAATAGTCCTTTCTGATAAGTAAAAGAATTTATAAGTGTTTGTCAGTAGCTCAGTAATCTACCATACTCTGGTAACCATGCGTTTATTGCAAAATACTAAAGAGCTTATGTAAGAGGTTAATGCTGTTTTCTGACATTGGCGCTCATCTCTGTATATTTATATAACACTTATTTAGGACTTAGTTTTTCTGATATGTGCCGGTTTGATTGCAGCCTCTGTAAGATCTCTTTGCAAAATCTGTGAGAGCTGCAAGCTATGAATGAAGTGTTTATATGGGAAGGTCGGAGACTCGTGTGTTATCTGGTAGATTTTTAAACCCTACTGCCATCAGTGGGAATGCAGCAGGGTCATAACAGCTCTCATGACTCTGTAAGCTGCAAGATGAACACTAACAAACCCTAACTGGGGTTTTTCTACCTGACTGCTTTTCTGGTGTTCTATATCTGCTGGTATTCTATGATCTGCTGGTGATTATAACACCTGCTTGGAAGCAAGTGGATTCATGGCACCTCAAACATGTGTAAATTATTTTCAAATTTCATCAAGATTCTGTGTGAACATCCAAGAAAGAGGAGAAAATGCATTTAATTTGCAAAGCAGGTCACTGGAGATGACGACCATTTGAAACAGCACAATGCTGCCAAATGATTGTGAGGGAAGTCTATTTTCTTTGACAGCAGGTGCTCCAGTGTAACACTCAGCACAACTAGTATTTAACACCCTGAAAGGGAAAGTGAGCTGCATAGGAGAGAGTTGTGTTATTTTGATGGCATGATGGCAAGTTGGTCGTATCTGCATTTTATTTATCAGATAACAATGGAACTCATGTTTCTGAGTCTTGCTGCCATAGGTTTAGACATAGTTCTTTGTGTATTTTGTACTTTAGTAAAGGAAGTTGATTACATACGAAAGACTGACTTTCTGAAGTGGTCTCCTGAAGTGTGTGAATGTGATGCAAGACTGTGAGTGAAATCTCTAGAATCACTGGACAGAGAACAGTGGTGGTGCCTGAGATGACTCGTGTAAAGGCAAGTGTGGAAGTCTGTGGTTTCAGGAACACTGAGAAAATCAAGGTCTCTTTTGTGTGGCAAGCACACCACAAAGAATGTGTTTAGTTTATATGTGGGTATTTCCTCATTGTAGAGGAGAGAGGGTACCCCTATGTCATTAAAGGATGTAACCTGCTCCCCTCAACCAGACAGCAAAACCCCAGATCCCCCTGGTGAACAAGTACCATGTGCTGCAGGTGGAATCCAAACCTGAGGATGATGGATCTCACAGCCTAGAATCTATCCCTAGGCCACACCATCCTCAGAAAAAGATAAAAACATCCTCCATTAAGAAGAAGAGGAGGGTGATTGTTGTAGGGGACTCCTTCCTAAAAGGAACAGAGGGACCCATTTGCAGAACAGACCCGCTCCACAGAGAGGTCTGCTGCTTACCGGGGGCATCAGTGAAGGAGGTAGCTAGAAAACTTCCTTCCCTGGTCCACGAGACAAACTACTATCCTCTGACAGTAGTCCAAACTGGTAATGATGATTTAGTAAACAGAAAGACCAAAGCCATCAAGAAAGACTTCAGGGCACAAATTGTATTCTGCTCCATCCCAAGGCTAAACAGAGAGGAGCTGGAAGTCAGGAAGAAGAATTTGATTAATGCCTGGCTCTGAGTCTGGTGTGAGGAGAGGGGCTTTGGCTTCTTTGATGATGGGGTGGCTCACGTACCCCCAGGCTTTGTTGTTAAGGATGGGACACGTGGATCGCCTATGGGGGCTAAAGCCCTTGTTAAAAACCTAGCTAAGCTCATAAATCGAGCTTTAAACTAGATGTGAAGGGGGAGGGGTTCGAGACTAGGCTAGACAGGAGCAATCCTGGATGTAGTGATTCGGAGAGGGTGTGCTGGAGAGGACCACCAGTACATCACCACAGAGAAAGTGGGGGAGAACACACCTGGGGGTGGTAAGGGAGATACGGGTGCTCTGGTGCTAGGTACTCCAGTTACAGGCAATTGGGAATGAACTCTGTTCCCTCTAAGAGGGCTGAAGGCTTGGCAGCTCAGCTGAAGTGCATTTACACCAATGCATGCAGCATGGGTAATAAGAAGGAAGAGCTGGAAGCTGTTGTAGGGCAAGGAGCCTATGATGTCGTTGCCATCACAGAAACGTGGTGGGATGATTCATATAACTGGATACAAACTCTTCAGGAGGGATAGGAAGGGTAGGAGAGGAGGCAGGGTAGCCCTCTTCGTAAGGGAGAACTTGGACACTGTTGAAATGGATTGTGGTGATGAGGAGACTGAGTGCCTGTGGGTTAAAACCAGAGGAGCCCATAAGAAGGTAGATTTTGTGATGGGAGTCTGTTACAGGCCACCCAGCCAAGGAGAAGCAGCTGACGAGCTCTTCTATAAACAGCTGGGGTTAATCTCTAGATCGATGCCTCTCATTCTTGTGGGAGACTTCAATCTTCCTGATATCTGCTGGAAGTACAATAGAGCAGAAAGGAAGCAGTCTAGGGGGTTCCTGGAGTGCATGGAAGACGACTTCCTTGCACAGCTGGTGAATGAACCAACAAGGGAAGGTGCCCTCCTGGACCTGCTGTTTGTGAACAGAGAAGGCCTTGTGGGGAATGTGGCAGTAGGAGGATGCCTAGGACTAAGTGATCATGAGATGACAGTGTTTTCTGTTCTAGGCAAAGTGAAGAGGGTGGTTAGCAGGACAGTAGCATTAAATTTCCAGAGGGCAGATTTTGAACTCTTCAGAAGGCTGGTTGGCAAAGTCTTATGGGAGACAGTGCTTAAGGGCAAGGGAGTCCATGTGGGCTGGGAGCTCTTCAGAAAGGAGATCTTAGCAGCTCAGGAGAAAGCCATCCCCATGTTCCAGAAAAAAAAGCCAATAGGGGAAAAAACCAGCTTGGTTGAACACGGAGATCTTGAGTGATATCAAGAAGAAGAGGAATGTTTATGGGCTCTGGAAGAGGGGACAGGCCTCTTGGGAGGACTACGGGAGGGAAGTGAGATTGTGTAGGGAAAAAATTAGAAGGGCAAAGGCTCAACTAGAAATCAGATTGGCAAAGTCGTTGAAAGATAATACATCTTTCTATAAATATATAAATAATAAAAGGAGGACTAGGGAGACCATACAGTCCCTATTGGACACAGAAGGAAAAACAGTGACAGAAGATGAGGAAAAGGCTGAGGTACTTAATGCCTTCTTTGCCTCGGTCCTTAATTGTAAAGAAAGTTGTTCCCTTTCTGTACAAACCCAGGAGCTAGAGGAGCAAAATGAGGCTCCCATGGTACAAAAGGAGGTGATCAGAGCCCTGCTAGCCCAACTAGACACACACAAGTCTATGGGGCCAGATGGGATCCACCCAAGGGTGTTGAAGGAGCTGACAGATGTGCTGGCCAAACCCCTTTCCATCATCTTCCAACAGTCCTGGAAGACTGGGGAAGTTCCACTGGACTGGAGGCTAATGTTGTGCCCATCTACAAGAAGGGTCGCAGGGAGGATCCAGGGAACTACAGGCCTGTCAGTCTGACCTCAGTGCCAGGGAAAGTCATGGAACAGGTGATCTTGAGTGCTATCATGAAGCACTTGCAAGAGAACCAGGTGATCAGGCCCAGTCAACATGGGTTCACAAAAGGCAGGTCTTGCCAAACTAACCTGATCACCTTCTATGACAAAGTGACTCGGCTGCTGGATGAGGGAAAGGCTGTGGATGTATCTTCCTGGACCTCAGTAAAGCCTTTGATACAGTTTCTCACAGCATTCTGCTTTGGAAACTGTCAGCCTCTGGCCTGGACAGGTGCAAACTCTCCTGGGTGGAAAACTGGTTAGATGGCCGGGCCCAGAGAGTGGTGGGAAATGGAGTTAAATCCATCTGGAGGCCAGTGACAAGTGGGGTTCCCCAGGGCTCAGTGCTGGGTCCAGTCCTGTTCAATGTCTTTATCAATGACCTGGATGAAGGTATTAAGTGCACCCTTAGCAAGTTTGCAGATGACACTTATCTGGGTGGAAGTGTGGATCTGCTGGAGGGTCGAGAGGCTCTGCAAAGGGATCTGAACAGGCTGGACCCCTGGACAGAGTCCAGTGGGATGAGGTTTAACAAGGCCTAATGCAGGGTCCAGCACTTGGGGCACAACAACCCTGTGCAGCTACAGACTAAGAGAAGCCTGGCTGGAAAGCTGCCTGGAGGAGAGGGACCTGGGGGTGTTGGTTGACAGCGACTGGACATGAGTTCTGGGTCCCTCACCACAAGAAGGATGTTGGGGCTCTGGAATGAGTCCAGAGAAGAGCAACGAAGCTGATGAAGGGGCTGGAGAACAGGCCTTATGAGGAGCGGCTGAGAGAGCTGGGGGTGTTTAGCCTGGAGAAGAGGAGGCTGAGAGGAGACCTTATTGCTCTCTACAGCTACCTGAAAGAAGGTTGTAGAGAGGAGGGTGCTGGCCTCTTCTCCCAAGTGACATGGGACAGGACAAGAGGGAATGGCCTCAAGCCCTGCTAGAGGAGATTTAGGCTGGACATTAGGAAAAATTTTTGACTGAAAGGGTCATTGGGCACTGGAACAGGCTGCCGAGGGATGTGTTTAAGGCACAGGTGGACGAGGTGCTAAGGGACATGGTTTAGTGTTTGATAGGAATGGTTGGACTCGATGATTCAGTGGGTCTCTTCCAACCTGGTTATTCTATGATTCTGTGATTCTAATTGCCCAGATTCTTAAAATACTGTGCCAAGACTGGACTGAAATTAGCTGGCAGCACATAATCCATCAGAAAATGGATAAGATTTAGTGGATTTTGGTTACTGCCTGTATACATGGTTCTCTCAATGTTTGGTAATACAACAAAAATGCCTGTAGAATATTTTGATGATTATTAAATCTCCTGTGTACATCAGCTGCTGGCCTTTTTCTTTTGCAATAAGGATATCTAAAATCTAGGCCATACCAATCACTACTAGTTGCTTCACTAGCTGACAGTCTCACAGGAGAGATCAAGGAGAGGATGAACACAGAAAATGAATTTGTCTTTTATCCCTGTGGGAAGGTTGCCCCTGCCAGGTCTAGGTTTAGCTGCATGACTGGTCAGTGGCAGGAGTTTGTGCTTTCTAGTGCAGACTGTGTACTGAGCTTGTTCTTAGAACAAAAGGGTTTGGTTTCTGCTGATGTCAATCTAACTCCTCTTCAGAAGCAATAAATTCAGTCAAAAAAAAAAAAAAAGAGAAAATCTTTTATGCTTTTATGGCATGCTTTACCTTAATCTTAACTTTACCTTTTTTTTTTTTTTACTTTTCCCTTTTCAATTTGATTATTCATTTTGTCTTTTGATTGAACTTTACTTGATCACCTGTATATCTCATCAAAAAGTGTTTCAGACCTGAAGACAGCTTGACTTCTCTGAGTTCTTTCTTCACACTTTCAACTCTAGATTTTAATAAGCATCCATCTGATTCTACACCAGCTGTAGCAGCTTATTGCATCTGCTGTGGTACTGATTTAATTGTGCGGCTGCACTACTGCTGTGCTGAGATTCCTGGAATCTCTATAACCACATGATTTAGTATATGCTTAAACACAATGAAAATTCTTTTTTTCTAAGACTTAAGGAAGACGTTTTCTAATTCAGGCTGGTGTTATAGAAGGAAAAGAGAACACAAAGAGGTGGTGACTATATGCAGTTTTATTAATCCATTGGTAATAAGAATTTCACCTGCGGTGTTAGAGATGTGCTTTTGGTAACAAGTCACAGGATTTGTCATCATTTGGCATTTCTGGGTTTTAATTTCATTAGATGTGTGTGGACTTTTTCCCTTGGTTGGTATTAACTGGCAGCATGTCTTTTGACAGCTAATATTATTACAAAATTCATGCTGCTGGAATTATGATGATTTGCATAGCTGAAAATCCCATATCTTTGATAAAGACTGATTGCTTTTAAATCTATTTTATAGACTAGAAATCTACAAACATTGTTAAGATTCTTTAATGCAAATCTCTAGTTGATTTTACCCTCTGAAACTTACTACTGTATGGAGGAAGAGTACCTGGCACTGCTGAATTCACTGTTTCTGTTATGTTATAATAAAGCTTTAGTTTATGTGTCATTTATATTATTTTCCTAGCCCATCTTTGTGGTGTGTCAATTTTGGTTTTGATTTTTTTTTTCTTGTGAAATTATTAAATGTTTTGAATCAAAACAATGATGACATTAGAAAAAAGTAATTTATGAAAAAATTGTTAGTATGGTGATAAAGCATATTATATAGGGAGATATTTGATAGCCTGGTTAAAATAATTTTCTATTATTCTTTGGAAATAATGGAAGGAAGCTGCTGTGTTACACAATTTAAAATAACTTTTGATACAGGAAAGAAAATATGCCTTCCATTTGTGTTCTAGAAAAGGGCTGATATTGTGCATAAATTGAGGGATCACAATTTTAAAAGTCAAAACATTATTATGAAAAATATGCAAATGTCTCCCAGAAAAATATAAGGACATTAACTTGAAACAGGAATGCTGTTGAACAGGAAAGAACAGTGGGATAAGATGATATTTTTAATGGGGAGAACTGATGCCTTCAATAAAGTAATTAAATTGCTTTTCTGATCGAAGCATCTTTCTTACTTTCTGTATAGCCAGCCTGCTATGTTAGCTGTTTCTTTGATATACTTTTAAAGCTCAGGAGTGGTTTTAATCACTTTGTATCCCAAAGGACTAATTTTATGTTAAACAGTGATTTGAACACAGCACTCTTTTAGAAATATCTGTTTCCCCTCATTTAATATTTATATCTGAGGATCATAATTTTTTTTCTTCATGTGGATGATGTACAAATTCATTTGGTGTTTATCTTGATTCAAGGACAGTATCACTTCATCTCTTCTTGCCTTTGTAATATCTGTTATTCAATGGAAGAGATTGTCTGCATCTCTGTTGGAAAGAAACAAATTTGTTGATCTGTAGTATAATGCTGTTTTAAGTGGAAAGATCTTTAATCTTTCTTTACATGACATTACGTTGCTGATAATTTTACTTCAGATTCAGATTTTGTGCTGTGAGTTTATCAGCTGACATGTTCAGATGTTGTCTTTGTTTACAAAAACAGATGATGTATGTCTTCCTCTTTCACTTTCTGATGATCTAAAACATTCTTTTGCCTACTGAAGAAAAATCTTGTTTAAGTTATAACTTAAGGAAACTGGTGCTGTCACTTCTCAATTTTTTTGAATAGATCTTTATTCAGAAATATACTTTTTTTTTAGAGTTGCCAAAAAAAGAAAAATCTAATGTGGGTCTTGTGAGGAACGAAACAGCATTATGTTATTTGCCATCTACTGGGAATAAGATCCACTTCTTTCCGTTCTGAAGTAAGCAAGTCTATTGGTGCTAGAATGTTTTCGTTTTGCACATGCACACAAGGGAAAAGATTAAGTGAGTTATGTGAGATGTTATCTGAACTTTTCTCAATAGTAACGTTGCTGTGCAGTCAGGAAATTACTTCAGCCTAGTAACATGAATTGCATAATTTAAAAGTTCAAGATAACACTTAGCCATATCTACCATCTGATCATAAACTCAGCTGTAATGTACCCCCTCCCCATGCATCATTTGTAGAAGGCATGCAGAACACGGAGCCATAATTCAGTTCAGGGGACTGTCCAAAATGTGTTCATTGCACTGAAGCGTGGTATCTTCTTAACCTTTTCCACAAGTGCAACAGTTATATGCTTCATCTCCAACATTATACAGTCCTTAAAAATGAAATGTCTGCTTGTGTTAAATGCCTCTTTCTTTTAAAAGTCAAATCCGCATATTCTACATTACCTTTTAAAGGCAGAAATTGTGTTGGAACCTACCTTTTAGAATTGTTGTAATGATTCTTCCAGGTGCTAGCATGTATCCCTATACATCTTGCATTCAAATGCAGAGTCTAAGAGCTCTGCTTTTTGCTCAAGATATTTCATGTAGGTACTTTTGTAAAGCTTTTTCTTGCATTTCTAGTTTGAATAAGAATTAGTTTCATGGTTTCCCCACTGCATTTCGTTTTCAACTTATGCATTTTGAGTTTAGATTATTTCCAGTGAGGGGCCTTTAAAGGCTCTGGGATTATGTTTCTTACCTACAGTTTATAGTCTAGACATGCAGTTTTACAGAGATAAGTAGGTATTTGATTTTGGTCGCTTTTTAAAACATGATCAGAAAATATGGCAACATCTTGTGATTTTCTTTCTATTATTTATAATTAATTGCTTGGATTTGCTGAATGACACGCCTGTTGCAGGTGCTTATAATTGCATATCGATCTATTTATTTTACAAAGTGACTTTAAAATAGAAATTGCTGTGGTATACTCTGATGATGCTCAGTAAATCTATGCTGGCAACCTCAAGTATATGCTATAATTAAATTTATAGATATGACTAACAAGTAACAGAAAATACAGCATTTTCCATTTGTGTATAAACACGGAAGATAAGAGAATTTTTGAGGCTGAATTGTTTTTATTTACAAGCATATACATAGATTTTTCTTTAATTGTTACACATTCATTGCATGTAAGTAGTTGTGAATTATGGCAATAAGCCTGGCAATGAAAGAAGAAATTATACAACTCATTGTAAAACAAAAAAGGGAGAATTTGTACAACTCATTGTAGAAACCACGAGTGAAGTGTTCAATTCTTATTTATTGTGAATATACTTACAACAAATATTGTGTAAAGAGAACAGTTAACTTAATATTGTACAAAATTGTAAAAAGTTCTGAAATGTTGCATACCTAAGGAATGTGGATATTCTTCGAATTTTAAACATTCCTTCCTTAGATAAAAACCAAACCAAAAAAGCCTTACAGGAAAAAAAAAAAAAGCCAAACCACAAAACCCCTCTGTTTGTCCCAGTCTAGTGTACTGTACCAATAAAATATGATCTCCATTATAATAGCCTACTTTATGAAGATTAAATGGTTTTGCAATTCAAACAAGGTAAAATTGGTTTAAAGCAAAATCAAACACTAGTTTGCTAGTTTATGATTTGAATAGTGGAATGAGAAATCTTTTTTTATATTGCTATTGTGCACTGGTCAGCCAAGAAGTAATTGCTTTTTATAAGGCAAATTTGCTTTTACTTTTCCAAGGTAATGAAATGAACCTGAAACTTTTCCTTTGAAATCAAAGTCACTATCTCTCAAACATCACCAGAAGAATTCCATCATATAGTTTCAGCAAACATATGATAAGAAAGTAGTGCTTGGAAATGATTGACAGAATTCTATTAGAAAGCTTTACTACAAATTAATCAATAATTACTTGTGTTGTAAATCAATAGCAACTTTTTATTTTTATATTTATAAGTTACTAACATGTAAAGAGACATCTGGAAGCTGTTTGAGAGGAACAGCCTTCAAATATATACTGGGAAAACTGCAAATGCATTGAGGGAAAATGCTCTGAATTTAATTTATTTTTTTCAAATGAAATTCTGTGCAAAAATATATGCTTGTTGACACCAGAAGATCCTAAAATATAATATGCAAAATTATTCAAGGAAAAAAAATCTAAGATTTAACCAAATCTTTAAACAGATATGCATAAAGGTCTAACAAAGAAATCATTCCCAAGAGGAAAGATAGTTGCATAAAATCAAGCTTCTTAGGGGAAAAATATGTCAAATGTAGTTTAGCTCCTCTCCAGCTTAATTATCTGTTCAGAAGAGGAGACTTTATTAGTGGTCTGGGAAATGCTTTTGGAGGGCAGAAGGACAAGGATTGGAAATTCAGTCTCAGTGGGAGGGCTGCGTACTTTTAGCAAAATAGAAGGACGTTGGAAAGGATGTTGCAGTAGGACCATAGAGTAGAGCAGTTTTCAAGCCCATCCCAACGATTTTGACATATTTCTTCTTTAAAACAAGACGACATTTAAGGTGAGTGCCATGAAGTTAAAATGTAAATTAAACAAACATGATTTCATGTTAATATAGAGCTATTACAGCATTATCATGGGAGACTGTATTTAGAGGATGTTTTCAAAGTTGCTCAGCAACTGAGGAGGAAAATTAACAAATTTAATACCACTATAGAAACACTGAAGCCCAGTGGCACAACTCATGATTTGATACTTGGCGTATCGGTGAAGATGTAAGTGGCAGGAGGGGAAGAGAATGATGCCTTATGCCAAATACAGACTTAGCTCTTTGAATCACTAGTAGCCTGGAAAACGTCCAATGGCAATGGATGAATCTTGTAAGAACTGAAGTGCAAAACAGTAACAGTGGGTGTTTGCTTTATAATGATCGCACCCGAGAATATAACAACAGTTCTGGAAAGGCATATTTGAACGTAGCAATAAAAATATGTACTCGTACTTGACTGTGAAGATCATGGAAATTTTTATATGAAGTTTTCATGCTAGAACCTGTATTCAACTAGTTTGACAGTAATTTTAAAATATCTCAGTATCCTGGAAGACAATTAATGACTCAGTTGCATGCTGATTAATATTAACCAAAAAATATTAATTTTGACCTCAAATGGACTGAAAAGGAAGACTCAGTCGCAGCTCACTAAAAAGTGTTTGGCAGCATACTGTTCACTTCAGAAATGTTGAAAAATGATTTAGACAATCTTAACCTGAAGTATAACTGTCAATTTTGATTCTATTATAAAATATCCAGTGAATTATATAATTATATATTATATAATTATAGAAAAGCCAAATACCACATTTGATACAGAAGATTCTCTTTTACTTTTGAAAGCAAGTGGGCCTATTTTAGGGAGAATTAGATGCAACTCTGTAATGCCAGAGAGCTAGATTGAACCAAGGAGAAGTATGGAAATAGAGAAAATACAAAGGAAGAGTTAAGAACTGCAGAAAGCCAGATGATGGGAGAGAAAAGAACGTAAAAGAAAACCTAAGGCTGGAAGGTTTTGGTTAAATGAGTACAGCCTGGATGTAAATCTAGGGCTAGAATATTTTTGTTAAGTGAGTATATTCTGGTAATGGCATTGAATCAAATTAATGTACTTGAAATAGTGAAACTAGCCTGTTGTGTTATATTGAAATGGAATAGATATTTTCAATTAACAACACTCAGCTGAGGATGAACTAAATTAAATGTCTGTATCACACCTGAGATTCATGGTGCTCTTAACAATATGTGAAATGTAAATATGTTAAAAATATTCATAAAGGCATACATAAAATATATAAAAACTTTGAATGGTAAATGGATGAGCATAACCAAGGTTATGAAAAATGGAAAGGCATTGAAAACCACACCTAATTTTCAAAGATTTCTTTAGAATGAGTGCCTTAAGAAGATCTTCAAAGTGGACATTTTGTTCATTATTTTTCTCAGAAAAATGAGAAATATCTCACGAGATCAAAAGAAAATTAACACTTTTTTCCAAGTGTTACGAGTCAGTTTCAGAGTTTTCATCTTTACTTCAGTCCATGCAAAACAATGAAATTATTGAGAAAAGGCTTGAATGATGAAGAATTGAAAGCTAGAACTGATATTAATGACTCCTGATGGAAGACAGATCTTGAAAGGGTGGCATGCTATGATTTTTAATGTGATTTAGATTGGCTGATATAGGCAATAGTGTTTTATGAGATAGATTCCTGTAAGCACTTGTTTAAGACTTTAGTCGAGAAATAGAAGGATGCTAAGTCATGTTGTGGACCTTGAATAAAGTGAATTTGTAAGTAAGTTAGTAGTTTGAGCAATATTTGAGCTAGTAATGGTTTTTTTCAGGCTATTATTTGGAATACTTTTCTCAATGACCAGGAAGAAAACATAAAATTGTTAAAAGTGATGGTACAGTGGTAGAGGTATGTGGGGGAATGAGTGAGTGATGATTAGAAAATTGTACTGGTGTTGATCCATAGTCAGTGGAATGTATACTGTTAGGCCAAAGGATAATATATTTTTAGGTTTGGAAACAGAAAATCTTAATTAGGGATGTTATTTTCACTGCATTTGTCACTTTTACAATCAAAGTAGAATGTTAAGTTCTGTTTTGGAGTCCACAGCTCCAAATATGCCAATAAATTCAGACAGGTTCATAAATTTCTGACAGCAAAGGAAAACATGCCTCATGGTGAAAGATAAAAAGTATTCTACACTGAGCATCAGCAGGAAGTGTGTTAAGGATCAGCTTGACCAGTACATAGCATTTATAGAGAAAACACATGCAAAAATATACAGTGTTGGGATTTAGTGCTACCCACATTCTTTTTTTTGCTTTATTTAAATTGGCATTTTCTATGGAAACAATAATTAACCAAACCAGAATCTTTTAGGCATTGCTCAGGTTTTTTTTTTCCATCACTGGTGGTTTTAAAATGAGTATTTGATTATTTCATTTTACCAGAAGATAGTCTAGTATAGAAGTTGGGCATGCTGGAACCTATGTTGAGATTTAGTTGGATCAAGTTCAGTGTGATGGCAGCTCTCATGTAGATGGATCTTCAGCTGATCTGGTTTGTTAGTAGTACACATTGTGTTTCTGAAGATTAAGGGCATTTCTGGAAACCTTCAACAAATATGCTGATGCTTTCTCCATGACCTCAAGTGTGGCTGTATCTCCTGGGACAGATTTTCTTTCTCTGCCTATCTGAAGACTACAAAAAGTAAGATGACATACTGATCCTAGAGGAATTCACAAAGCTATTTGCTTACTGGAATATTCTAGTTTGCAGTAAATCTCACTCAAATTATTTATCAAGCATATTTCTATCCCTCTTTCTTATATTTTGCAGGAAAAGGAAGACACAAATCTGGATCCTTTGAATAAATTTACATTTTTTCTATAACTCTATGAAATGAAGCAGATTTAAACCATCTGTCCTCACTTTCTTTAGGGATGGAAACTGTCTGGAATTCACCTCCGAGGCAGTTTTACGTGTCTTATGGAACATCAAATCACTTAGATTTGTTGATGGAAGAATTTTTCTGCTAATACAAAGGTTAAACATTTTTCTTTCTAACTAGTATTTCAAGTCAGGTGGGTATAATTTGCCATGACAGCATTTGGAGTCTTCTAGGAGGATGATTTTTTTTTCTTATGTTAATATATGTTATGAAACTTCTCCTATGCTAAAAAGGTCTTGATTTCTGAAACAGAAATTTTGACTGGGTTTGCAGTATCTTTGCATGTCCTTGACACTTGATAAAATTCCATATGTATGTATATGCCAGAAACCCGAAGAAAACTTACAGAAGGATGTGGCAATTTGATCTTCAACAGTTTGTTGGCAATCTTACATTTTGGTCCAATTGTCTTGGGGATCAGTGAGTTGGCATAGCACTAACAGGCTGGAGTACTGATTTAAGTCAACAGGGTTCATGGTGATATTTCTAAAACTACCAATTTTTAGAAATTTTGCATAACATGTTTTTATTTCAAAAACTGCATTTACAAAACCATTAAATAAACCCTTATGCATAAAGACAGGCAATTATAATATATAAATATTATAAATATTGGATAAATTAAAGAATATACCTACAAAACAGAGGACAATATAGATTCTGTTGGTAGGTTATGGCACAGCTGATTTTTCTAATTAGAAGGGCGCATGACAAATTGATACAATGCATAATTGGGTTGACTCATATGTATCTAATATTGTTAATTGTTTGCTACTAAAGACACTATTGGAAAGAAAAGATATCAGACATTAGTTAAACTGAAAACAGTACTCCCGTGGCCTAGAAGTATATGTAATACATGATGCTGAAAGCTCAAGTATTCCATTTTTGATGACATAATTAACTCTAATATAGTTTCATGATAAAAAGTATTGGCTACTTTCAGTAATAAGTAATTTCTGTAGCTGCTCTTAGTCTGGCAGAAAATTTCATGCTCTTTAAAGGTGAAAAGGTTTTCCTTTTCATCCTTTGAAATATGGATCAGTAAATTTTTAACAGATGAAAATATCACAACTGATCAACCAAGTAAACAAAACCCTCTTGCTGGAATTTGGCTTCTTTCAGTCGATGACCATCAGGGATATTTTTGTGAGCCTCATGGGGTTCCCACTTAAGTTTTGCCTTATTGCCTAATTGATAGGCAGACCAGCTATGATTCATTTTGCAAGTTTATTTACTGAAGTCAATTGTTGAAATCACTCAAAAAAGCCCTTTAAGCTGACATTTATGAAATGCATTTCTGAAGTAAAGGAAGTGTGCAGGATGGGTAGTTGAGAGGCAACAGTTCAAGTCATCTTCAGTGAGAGGTTCCAACCATATATAAATGCATCTGATTTAAATGATGGGGGTTTTTTATCTGTTTGTTTGTTTGTTTTATCTTACAGAAATCTGCATTGCAGAAAATATCAATATAAATATATTTATAGATACAGTGAAGGTGATTGGACAAGCTTTCTGGTAAAACTTGAACATTAATCACAAAATAAAGGGCAGAATTTTAGTGCAGCATAATGTTCTCTCAGAAGAAACATGGAAACCTATATTGCAACTCAACAGCCTCTTCATGCATAAGTAGTAATGTACAGTATAGATTGTTATCCGCACCTTTCTGTGCTTCCTCTGTCCTTTCTTTTACAAAGGAAAGAAACAAGCCACGGGGTAATGTATGCAAGACGTTAGGATGTTTACACCTACTTTGTGACAGTTTGATTACTCCATGATGTTGTTGGGGTTTTAAATAACATACAGTTGTGGGTGATTTCTTACGGTTTTCCACCTCATGGAATACTGTGATATTGGTACGGTGTTGAAGAAACAATTAGAATGTTAGTTTACAGCTAATTTAACATTGTATGATCCTTTTACCGTTCATTATAGAGGTTGTTGCCCTTTAAAACCTTTAAAGTTTGTTGTGTAACTCATAAATATTCTGATCAAATTTAATTTTGATAAATATTTTAAGCTGAATTGTTCTATTTTTTTCCCTAATAAGTGGGAATGGCTAGTGGAATTACTTGTCTATAGTATACCATTTTATTTTTATTCTTGCATTGTGTTGGTATGACCATTGATTTTAGAATACAGTATGAATCTTAAATTTTTGATGTCTAGTCTCAAAAAGAGCAGAATGGGAAACAAAGGTGATTGCCAAGCATTGAAAGGAAAGAAAGAACAGTTATTGTGAAAACAGCTCCTGCACAATTCTGCCATTATCAGAAGTGAGAACAAAGACTTGTGCCAGAATCTTCCTTCTGGCAAAGACAGGGCCATATGCTGCCCATGTAGCTCTTACAGTCCTGTTGTCATCCTTGTACCTCTCTTCAGTTACTGAATTGTTTAAAACAGGCATGAATCTGATGACAAAATTTCTAGGATAAAAAAGTCAATGAGGGACTTCTTTCCAGTGGCTTACGATTCTCTCTTGTGCTACCTCAGAGTCTAAGTGTATTGGTGTGAAAACAGAAGAAATCCCGGTCTTCCTTACTCTGGTTGGCTTCTTTATTGGAGAAATTCATCAAAAATCCACTGACTTTGTTAGGAGTCTTGCCTTTTGTTACTAGCTGTTAAGCTGTCTAGCAAAAATACTATGTGTTGTAGTGATTAATCCACTCATTTTTCCCATACTCTGTACTAACCTGATATTTGCTTCAATCTGAAGGTAATGTTCATGTGCTTTGTGAGGGAGAGTGACAAAGTTATAATCAGCTTTGCCAACAACTTTCAGGAAGTTCTATTTTTATTCCCCTTGCTATGCTTTATATATTTACCCACTGCATTGCATTGAATCATGAGAACCATAACCCATGTTTTGGTTTTGGTTTTCTAAGGTAGCGGAGTACCCAGTAAAAGCTGTAGGAATCCTCTGTAAATATTCATTTTGATTTCAAATCTTAACCTTTAGGAAGATTAGAAGAAAACTGAAAAATCAGTTACGACTTTCTGAACAGAATACGCTAAAATTCTATTTGCCAAAATGCTGCAAAGAATTTCACAGAATCACAGAATCACCAGGTTGGAAGAGACCCACTGGATCGTCGAGTCCAGCCATTTCTATCAAACACTAAACGATGCCCCTCAGCACCTCCTCCACCCGTGCCTTAAACACCTCCAAGGAAGGTGACTCAACCACCTCCCTGGGCAGCCTGTTCCAGTGCCCAATGACCCTTTCTGTGAAATTTTTTTTCCTAATGTCCAGCCTAAATCTCCCCTGGCAGAGCTTGAGGCCATTTCCTCTCGTCCTGTCCCCTGTCACTTGGGAGAAAAGCCCAGCTCCCTCCTCTCTACAACCTGCCCTCAGGTAGTTGTAGAGAGCAATGAGATCTCTTCTCAGCCTCCTCTTCTCAAGGCTAAACATTTCTGTAGGTTTCTTTGTATTGTTGAGGTTTTTTAAGAACAGTTTAATGATTGAGCATGACCTTTAATCTCTATGGAAGTCAACACGGATTAAACCCTAGTTGAGAAATAAGATTTCTCTTTCTAAAGTGTCTATAACATTTTCTGGTTTAAAATTATATTTGTAAAGAACACTGACCACAAATATATAATCACCTCATTTTTTGTTGCCCATAAACAGCTTATTTTGCCCTTTAATTTTAATTTTACAGAATCACAGAATCACAGAATAACCAGGTTGGAAGAGACCCACTGGATCGTCGAGTCCAACCATTCCCACCAATCCCTAAATCATGCTCCTAAGCACCTCATCTACCCTAACCTTAAACACCTCCAGGGACGGTGACTCAACCACCTCCCTGGGCAGACCGTTCCAATGCCTAACCACCCTCTCCGTGAAGAACTTTTTCCTAATCTCAAGCCTAAATCTCCCCTGGAAGAGCTTGTGGCCATTCCCTCTCATCCTGTCCCCTGTCACTTGGGAGAAGAGCCCAGCACCCTCCTCTCCACAACCTCCCTTTAGGTAGTTGTAGAGAGCAATGAGGTCTCCCCTCAGCCTCCTCTTCTCCAGGCTAAACAACCCCAGCTCTCTCAGCCGCTCCTCATAAGGCCTGTTCTCCAGCCCCTTCACCAGATTTGTTGCTTTTCTCTGGACTCGCTCCAGAGCCTCAACATCCCTCTTGTGGTGAGGGGCCCAGAACTGAACACAGTACTCATAATTTTGTGTTATAATAAATAACCTGTGGCATATTTCAGTACATGTGGATTAAACCAACTCTTTTACAGATAAGTAAAAAGGCAGTAACCTATGGCGGCTAGATCATTGTGTGAAATAACAGTGCAGTTTACTAGCAGAAATGATCTGATACACTAGCACGTTTCCCAAATATATATATATACACTCCCATTTTCAAAGGAAGAATTAAAACAACAGTGATATGCTGCAATAGGCACAGAAAAGTCTTCCTCTTTCTTTGTTGCCTAATGCTGCAATCAGAATCGACTTGTTCCCCAGAGTGGTCCATTGTGTTGATTTACAAGTGCTGCTCCTGTCTGTACTGTATTCATAGGAAGCTCATGGCATCTGTCCTTGTGCTGAAAGCAAGTAAGCAGTGTACAACACAATTACTAGATGATGTACGACCAGTGCATAAGGGAGGGGAAGATTGGGCAAGATCTGGACAATTTCTGGATCTTGGTCAACAAGGTGGCATTACTTGATTCTTTTTTTCATAAAAATGTCTCTCTTCTCCGGGGTGAGACTACACAGTTCCTTAATGTTCAGATTGATCACAATGTGTTGAATGTTCTTGACTGCATGACAAACCAAACAGGAAAATTTCATTTGGTCGGTTATTTCTTTCCTACCACTGTGTGTGTGGCTGCCTTCCACATGGGCTCAGCTCACACTCCCAGAGTGTGCTCTAGCCTCTTCACTAATCACTGTGAAGATGAATGAGAGATGTTGTGCAGACTTCTCCTTTGGATACTCTTATGTTCTGCTTCCTACTGGTTTAATGAATGGAGAATTTGATTTCTGAAATGATGAATTAGATTTAGCCATGCCAGAGGCAAGTCTTTTTCAACTCTCCCTTATTTTGCTCCCCTTGTGGATTATTTTTCTCCAAATTCAAGATTTTTGTATCTTTTATATGAATGGAAATCTGCATTTTGCTTTTTGCCTTCTGTTATTTCTCCACCTTTATCTCCATAAAACCCTATAATTTTTAAGTTGAAACATGTTTGGATTTTTTCAGTTGAAGGTCTGTTCAGGAAACCCTTTTGCTGAGAACACTGTGCAAAATACAAAATAGTGCTTTAAAAGGACCTTATTTTAAGTTTCATTTAAGGGATCAAGGCCATTATTCACTTCTGTATTCTGAATGATACCTACTAGATATAACGACAGCAGAGGCTGCTAAGAACATTAGACCCTAGCGACAGCATCATTATTCAAAGTTCTGTTTGTTCTTTCAAAACTGGTCCTAATGCAGAATGCCCCTTTTGTAAGTAAATGACAGAATTAAAATCTGTTTAATTATTCTTTGTGTAATCCACATTTACAGAAAGGAGTCAGAAATGTTTGATACCTTTTTCAGAACTGGAAACAGAGAGAGCTTGTTATTCCAGCATATGTCTAGATCGGTGCAAGGCCTGTAAGATTAGTTTGGTATCCTAATGACCACTGGACCAAGATGATGTCCTTATATTTTAATCATTTCTTGTGTAGCAGGCACTGTGGACTTTATTTTTTGGATGGTTGCTGGTGTCAGCATCTGATTTCTGTAGCTTGATTTCAGTGATGTGTTTTGAGTGATCTTTGAGAGTTTCAGTGCAACACAATATTTTTAAATGCTTCTCCCAGTAGACTGTGAAAGGGCATGGTCTTAAGGAGATCTAATGGGTTAGTAGATTTTACATCTATTACTGTTCCAAACATATGTGTTTGCCTTTCCCTAGTAGCATTGTTTGGTGGTTAGTATTTCGGTTATCCCCTCAGTGTTTATGAGGAGCAAGAAATGATGAAAATAGGATAACATCTAACAGTGCCAGTGGCAAAAAGCCTGGGTTATTTGTGACTGACTCTAACAAAGAGACTTCTTAATAATGTATGCTATGACTGTGCTGTCCTGTGTAAAAACTTAAGCAATTTCATATAGCTGACAGCCTGTTTAATCTAGATTCTCATTTTTCTGCAAATTAATTTGTATAGTCCAATGATGAGGAAATGTCTTATTTTGCAGAGTCTAGTCTTCTCAAAATATCTGCAACTTCTATAGCAGAAGGACAGAAACTTCAGAAAATGAGTTCTTTTCAATTTCAACTATAAATTGAATTTAGTCATTGAAGTTACAGGTGTTATATTCTGTAGCAAAACCTGCAGTTGGGATTTCTATCCAATGGCCAGAGAGTACTTCATTCTTTACAATGGACATAAGCAAGCCTAAAACCAGCAAAGTTTCTTTGAAAATTCAGAGGTTTTCTGCCCTCTGTTTAGTTATGTGTCTTGTTAGCTCAACTTGAGAGTTGTGGGAGCAGTTAGTTTTATGGTAGGAATCAGCTAAAACTCATGTGTATTCCTCATGTAGTATTTTGAAAACATGGGTAGAAACAGTACAATTAAAATCAAATGCAGGAACTCAGCAATTAGTTCATTATACCTTGGGAAATAGTAAACTGCTAACAGCCAGGATGTTTCGTTAAGATCATATTGTGGCTATGCTGCTGACTTTTCTAATGAAGCTGGGAAATCTCAAGCTGCAACTAAGGATTGAAGTTAAAGCACTGGAACGTTTTGTTTTGTTCATATTGAAATAATTCAGATGTTTTTGAAGGAAATCATGTTGATGCTTTTAACTTATAAATGAAACAATTTTGGTTTACTTTTCCATGGGAAGTTTCAGATCTAAAACAAGTCTTGAATTTTTCACAAGAATTAAATTACACTTTCTAACCTTACTTGTGTTTCAGCTTTCCATATTTGGATAAAGACATGTACAGATATATAAGGAGGTAATCTGTCATCTGTCAGGTGCTGTCTGATGTCTGTCAGATGCTATTTACTAATTTTGACCCGACAATGCATTTTACTAGAGTCGCTTATTTAACATTAATTTACAGAGCACATAAATAGGAAGACTAAAGGAGAGGTTATATGACTCCAACTGAACTGAAAAGCATAAAAAAATTAAGCATCTTACCTCTGATATTCTGTCCTGCACTACTGCAAGTAAAAGAGGCTCGATTTTTTTTGGCTTTTGGAACTATTCCCAATGCTCAGGCAGTCTAAAAGTTATGAAAACATTGTTGCAAGTAACAGCCTTTGGTAAAAATGGGCACTAGGGTAAGGTATCATCAGTAGCTACCGGGATCTGGCATGTTAGAATCATTATTGGAATCCTATTTCATTTATCCTCATTTCATTTATGAATTAGCAAGAAACTTGAAAACAAACTGCAGCATCACCTATGTGTCATTTAGTTTTGTTTGCTAAGAGAACTAAAAATGCTTTTAGATGAAAATACTGTACTTATTAGATGTGTGTATTTTTAGGATGAGAACTAAATGTGAATTTGACTTTTACTCTATTTTTTTAAAGAATATCTATTTATCTGAGGAAAAAGAAGAAATATTGTCGTATGTCTTGTTATTTTATATTTCATTATCATGTTTAAATACTGAGTGACAAAAAGTACAAAAATTCAGACCTCTCCATAATATTTGTTTGGACTTCAATAAATGAAATAAATATTTTCCTCATTTTTTATTTATTATATCTTCCCATTGATTAAATTGTGGGTTGTTAGACAATAGCTGGAATCTGCAAAGCATCAAAACTGTATGAAAAGATGTACAAATGAATCAGCCTGCTCACTTTATCACTAGATTTTGATTCAAGTAGCTGGAATTACTTTAGTTCTTTTGGATCCAGACCATTCAAAAAATCAACAGTGTTGATTGCAAATCTGCCTTGTCTGAATGTCTTTTCTGATATTTAACTCTTCAGACCAAACAGCTCTGCCTATCTTGCATCTCTTCTTAAAGCCATATGCTGTTGCTAAATGGCAGTTTTTGAAGAAGAACATGACAACCTGAGAAACAAATGTGTGGTTGGTGTTTAATGATCTTGAAAATTCTGTTGCTTAAAGATTATTTGAAAGTCGGAGCATTGGTTCTAAAATTTGCCTTTTGAAAGTGTATAAAGTTTCAGTGTTTTTTTTCTGATTTAAAGATAAGTTATAATTGGCAAAGAAGATATTTGCTATATTTAAGAAGAGGTGTACTTCATAACATGTAGATATTTTCAAAGATGTCTTAGAGCCAGCAGTGAAATACAAGTGAAATGCCTAAAAGGAATTAAGGAGTGCACTTCTTAAGAAGGTAACATACCAGATAGCCCAGCTGAAAGGCCTTTACTCCAATGCATGCAGAATGGGCAACAAATAGGAGTTGGAAACCTTTGTGCTGCTAGAAAGCGACGACCTGGTTGCCATAACTGAAACTTCATGGAATGAATCCCACAACCGAAGTGCAGCTGTCGATGGTTACAGGCTTCTGAAGGGACTGATGAGGAAGGAGGGGCACAGGTATCAACCTCTACATCATGAAATGGACGGAGTGTGAAAAGCTGTTTCCGAAGAACAGTCATGAGCAGTTTGAAAGCCTGTGGTTAACAATTAGAGACCAAGACAAGAAAGGGAAATTTACGGTTGGTGTCTACTGTAGGCCACCCAATGAAAGGGAGCCTTATTTGATGAATGGTTCTTACTCCAGTTATAGAAGATATTGTGTTCACAGGCTCTTATCCTGCTAGGGGCCTTCAACCACCTTGATATCTGCTGGAAAAGTAACATGGCAAACCTTGTTTTCTGAAGGAAGTGCTCTTGTTTCAAGAGTAAAGAGTTGAAACTTTAGTGTTTCTTTCTTTAATTTGATGCCCCAAAGGACGTGTGGAGAATCCATAAATAACGCTAAGGTCCTAGGCAGCCTGCCATTCTGACAGCATATTTTATAAACAACCATAAATAACACTCACTGCAGCATATCAGAGACAATTATACCATGCCATCAGTCCCATTGTTCTGATTTACTGGGGTCTTTGAAGAAAAGAAATATTCACCTGTCATGCCAAACTGCAGAGCTCTAATATGGTTGATATTTTTTGTCTCAGGGTTCACTATGTTTGGCTCCTGTTTTCTGTGATTTTCTACTTGTTTTCTGTCTCAAAATACAGTCAAGACCAAACCTAGATTATTTCTTTTGGAAAAAAAATGCCTGAATGGCTGAAACAAATTACAGGTGAAAATCCAGTAGTACTGCTAAGCAAGAATAATTCTCTTATGAGAAGAGTCTAACTTTTTCTTCTGGCTCTTCTGAGTAAATTACTTTTGCTTTTGAAGTATCTCAAGGAGCAGTAGCAAAATAACAGAGGATTAGAGGGATAATGGGAAAGTAGCAGGGCCTGAGGACAGAAGGGTTACCAAGAAAAGAAAAGATTATTAGGGAGGCATGTTTCTGTGATGCACTACAGTAAGGCTCAAATGTCTTTCTAGAGGAGAAGTGATGAGATACAATGAATAGCACAGTAGATCGGCCGATATGCTCTGTAGCAACAGATGCCAAACAGCTTCAGTGGCAAAGGGGTGGGCCCTGGGAAAGTTTCTAGTAAGGGCTTAATCATATAAGGCACAAATTCCAAAGTAGAAATTGGTAGAAATCAGAGAAAAAAACCTAGTCTTGGGAATCTCAATGTATTTCCACCACAGATAGAAATGTCTAGCCCCATTAGCTTGGCTGTCTATCACCTTGAGCCCCACTGATCCTGTATGATTTTTTAGAGGAAAAACTGTGTGGAAGTTCAGTGGCATTTTCTTGGTGAAGAGGTCAAACAAAAGTTTAGAAATTAACAAAACCTTAAAAGTTACATGTGGAAGGGTGAGCCTACAGGTGTGATATTCATGCTCTCATTTTTTTCTAGTGTTAGGGACATGTAGGCTTGACTTTATTGAGGTACATCTGCTTTGCCATCTGTGTGGAACTTGTGTAGGTGTACTTCAGCTATGCACCAAAGTGTCATAGGTGTTAAAATGACATATCCTTGACAATCTAGGTCTGAGCCTGTCACTACTTATCCAGGGTTTTGACTTTGTGTGTATTGTAGATATTAAGGCCATTCAGCCTGGTGGCATGTGTTGGGGTTTTGTTTTGCTTTGGGTTTTTTTTGTAGGAATTTTTGTTGTTGTTTTTGTTTTGTTTCTGTTAAAATTCTTGTCGTGTCTAGATGAATCACAGCTACCAAGTAGGTATAGCTTGGGAAATTTAAGAGGTCCGAGTTCTTAACCTACTTGGTAATTAAGCATCCTACAGCACTTCTCAATGAGAGACCTGAGAGCCTGGCCAGAACACAAGGGAAAGATTTTTATCTTCTTTGTGTGTCCCACAGAAAGATGTAGTCTTGTGACAATGTTTTGAAAAGGTTTTAAATGCCACAAATAATTTAAAAATACATATTTCTCAGTAAATTAATTGTATTCTACAGTTTGCAAAGGTTTTAAAGAGGTATCTTGGAGATGTGAAGAATATTGTCTAATGCTGCTGTTTTTCAAAGCTGATGCTGGACTTAAAAAAAAAGAAACAACATTATTTAGTGACCTTGCAGCAGGCAAAACTTAGAAAGCAGAATTTCATGACTTATGGATGCTTGAAAAAACAAGACAATCTTCTATCTTGCAGGAAGAATGTGTCAGTAAAAAGTATAATTCAGCAAATTAATGTAAATAGCTAGTTGTTATATGGTAGCAATCTGGAGGAGAAGCAGTATTGCTTGGAAAATTTCATGTGGTGAATTTTGTGTGTACTGGACAGTGAATTACTCTAAGCTGTCTGATTGGCACAAAAGTGCTGTGTTTTCTGAAGTTTGATCATTCTTTGAAATGTAAAACTTTTTAAATCAATAGTCATAAAACTTTTCCTTGCAAATATTGTTTACTTTATCACTTGCCAAGCATGTTGATTCCTCCCTGATAATTTATTTTTCACACCTTTCAGATTTCTCCTGACCAATAAAATATTTGGGGCGTAGGCTGATTAGAATAAAGAGCTACAAAAATGCTATTTGAGGAATGATGGTGCTGGAAGTTAGTTTGACCAATGAAATCAGGCAGATTGACATAACCTTGAGAAACTGGAGTCCTGGAGAATTACTGAGGTGCACCTGGGGCTTCTTTGTTTGGATTTCTTTTGTGAGTACAAAACAAACTGATCAGTTCTTGTGATAAGTAAAAGGCTTGGCTCTTTCTTCAGTTTGCAGGCTGTTTGTTGCAACACAGACCAATATAAATTGATAATATGCAAATTATTTTCTTTGAAAACTTACAGGAATTATGATTAAAGAATTTGTGCCATGCTTTTCTTTTTTTTTTTCTTCATTCTGCATGCTGCTGTGTACACTCGGATGCTAGCTTCCAATTGTGCAAGATATTCCCATAGGATTTTTCTAGCATACTCAGTTTTTAATCTTTTATAAGATGGCTTCTGCATAGTGCATATTCATCATAATTTCCATGAGCACAAACATTTAATCACTTATCTCTGAAACAAATCCAGACTTCCATAGCACTTTCCATGGAAGCTTCTAATTTAAGAAGGCTTTTGACAACTTACTTCCCAAATTGTTCTTTGTCTGTTGAAGTCCAGGAGCTGACCTTTTGTTGAAATAAAACCCCATCCAGATGTAAGTCAGCTGAAAATCTGCTGTTGGGAGTAACTGAATAGAATCCACCTCCTGCTGGACTCACTCATTCACTGGATTTACATCTAGGTGAGCTAATTCAGATTGGATAGGTACAGATTCACTATGTCAAAAATAACAAAACAATAAAAAAATTAGGCAGACAATTGTAATTCTCTGTAAAATCCAAACCTGAATCCCATTCTGCAAAAAAAAAAAAAAATCTAATATTTATTAAAATGAATATTGAGTTATCTTAGGATAAAGTTGTGATTTTTGTGTAGATACAAAAAATGAATTCTCTTTCTTACGTCCTCATCTATATATTTTTTTTATTATTGCACATGATTCGGGGAAAAGTGAATCTAAAACCAATCTCTTTGTGTTATAGTTATTTGAATGATGTTCTAGTGAAAATTATGTGTTAAGATATGGTGTTGCCTAGAAAAAATGTCAGAACTGCCTGTGGGAAGTGCAAGTCATGGAAGAAATTTATTGTAACTTTTTTAGATAGATGAATTCAAGGAAAGAGAAGAAATAATGAAGAGAGAAAAGAAGAATCAAGTGTCTATCTTTATGTAGCACTCAATTCTGTTGCAGGCATTTCCTCAGGACCAGGGTTACTTAGTTGGTGTTTTATTAGCAGATAAAAAAATGGGATGCCACTTTACAGTGTTGCCAGGAAATTGATAACTGCATCCATGCTGTAACTGAAAATATAAGGAATGCTTTGCAGATCAATATGACTGACTTTTGTAATGTGCCGTAAGTGCTTGTGGCAAGCACCAAACCACTGCCTGTGTGGTCTGCATTTTGCAATGTGTGCATAATATGCAGTATGCAGCATAAAAAATATCAAGCAAGCACCGGTCAGAACATGGTGCAGAGAAGAAAGAGTATGTGGAGAAAGAAACTTGGATCCCAGAGCAGTGTAGCTGTATTATAGGGGGCGTTGTGGAATGTTGATGTAGCTTGCTTACTTTGTGGCTGGCAGCAGCTCAGGTAATCCTTTGCTTATCTCTTCATCATATCATGTAGACAGGCATCAGAGCTAGGATTTTGGTCATAGTTCATTTTGTAGGAATCTGAAAGTTGAAAGTATTTCGAACTCTGGATAGCCTGTTGGTTAAAGACAGCTAATGCTTGCATATAGACAACTTGCTATCCTATCCTCCTTGCATAGCAGGATTCACAGATACCTGTGATGTCCGGTAATAATACACAGATAAGTAAAAAGTGTGTGATTGATTTTCTTTTTTTGCCCTCCATATTTCAGCCTCAACATTTTAAATTGAACGGAACTGTATTTTTAGCAATGTACTGATATCTGCAATACACTACAATCTCAGGATAACTTTTATGTGATTTTAGGTGCAATTCAGGTTAGATAAATAAATAAAGCTGTGCTAAGAATTACTTAAATGTAGTGTTTTGTAATGTTAATATTCATATAGTAATGACTAAGCAGTTATTATAAGCATGTACATTACTGGTGGTATTATTAGAGCCATTAAACTCTGTTGGTTCTTTGTTATAAATTAAAGTGTTTGTTCAGTTTTCCTTATGTGCTTAAACTCCAAACTTAGTGTGCCTTTTTAAATTTTGTTGCTTTTAATATTACTGAAGTCAAAGAAATGTAAATGTCAAATTATATTCATTTACCATTGCTAATAAAACCTGAATGTACTCATATTATGGTTGTCATGCAATAACTGTATATAATAGTAGCAGGTTTTCCTTACTTATTCTCATTTATTTGTTAAGATTCAAGAAGTTCTTTCGTCAGATGTCTTTGTCCAACTTATTTCATTTATGATAAATCTTTTCCATATTCAAAACTGGATGCAGACTTCTTAAAATATTATATTGTTATTTCATCCCAAGAAATAGGATAAGGAAAATTTTTGAAAGATTATCATTTAAAAATGTATTTTTTTTCAAACCAAAATGCTTAGCACACTAGTTATGGTACTTACAGTATCATATTTAAAGTTTATTTTTACTTTTCAGCTGCTTTTCTTCTGTTTAATAATATAGTAACATGAATAGCATTTGGTATTTTGCCAGTTTTGCCCGAATCACTTGCAAATACAAGTTGCTAATATGAAGTTTTTTTCAAATTTTTATTTTAGTGGATTAAGCAAGATCATGAAGTAGAGGGTAGAAAAGGAGTTCTGTAATCTTACCCAGAGCCTCCTGGGCTGTGTTCTTTATTTTCACTACAGTGGTTTCAGATGATCCTATTTTTTGAAAAATGTTACTAGAAAGAGGAACTAGCAAGTTATGATAGGAGAAAACAGAAGAGAATGGCTAAAATATACTTGAAGTAGACCAATACAATCCTTTTTTGATTTTGTGTATTGTTTGCATTGCACAGCAAACAAGTTTTATGTTACTTTTCATCCCTGTTTAGGTTTACTTATAGAAAAGCCCCTTCAAAGAATCAGGAGACCCTAGCAAGTTAGTATGTGATTTTTTAGTGCCTGCCCCTAATTTCTTTTAGATGCCCTTATCCTGGTTTACAGGATTTGTGGATAATTTGGGAAGTCAGTATTAGCTGCAGTGATGTAATGTGAGACATCTCTCTATTGCAAAACTCCACTGAATCTTAGAAGAAGTGTTTTTCCAGTTGATTGTCCCTTTCACGAGGTACTTTGTACTGTTTAGAGATTTTGTCATGATGCCTGTCATTGCAAGATCTGAATGTTTTCACTTTGTTATTCCTGTCCCCTCTAACTTCTTACCAGTTTAAATTTGCAGAGAAGCCAAGAAGGCTTTTAAGGTTTTAAAACCAGATTGGATTTTGTTACTGAATTTGGGAAAGCCACTGGGAAAAATATTTTTTTCTGAGGAAGTTTTTTGTTTAAAAAAAAAAAGAAAATAATTGTAGGCAAGTTATTACATAAAGTATAATAATGAGAATCTAAGTACTGATGCAGGAAATAGATGCCAACTGTGGAGTTTGTAAGGCTGATGTTGAAGAGTTTAAAAGAGCACAAGGGACAAAGCAAGGCATGACCGTGGCCCTTTCTACAGCACACTCCTATCAAGAGGGTGAGCCTCACAGTGGATGCTTGACCCATATCATAACCCTTTCTTAGGGGGATAAAAAAATTACAAGACCTTATGATGCTTTTAATGAAACAGTGGGTATTTTTAAAGCAAATCCTTTAATGCTCAGTGCTATCCATGTCACTCTAAAAAGAAAAGATGGAGGAGTGGAAAAAGGGGAAAGATGGAGAAATGTGGCTGCCAATGTGCGATGTCCTGCTCCATTGTCTGAACACACAGGCATTAACTGCTGGAGTAAAGTAAAATAGATTGGGCATTGATACCAACTGCTGGTAAAACTTGTAGAATAGGTCCAATAAGCAGGGATAATTTTAAGAGATGTACAGAAGTTGAAAAGTGATATCAAAAAGGAGAAGGGCAGGAAATGGGTTTTAAAAATAGAATATATGTAGTCCTCTCAGAATGTGAGCAGTACTAACTAGACTGTGGTAGAATTAAATTTGAAAGTCAGAAGCTAACCCTACAATAAGTGTTTTTAATTCATGTGTTAAAAAGTGTGTCTTTGAAGTGTAAATAAGAAGGGAAAAAGAAAATGGTGAAATATATGTATAAGCATCATGACTCATATCATTTTTAAAAAGAAGTGTGTTATAAGGGAGAGATTGAACAAAAGGACAACCAGCAAGAATAGAATATTAATAAATAGGCTTTTAAGAATATTGAGTAAAATTTAATAAGTAACAGTAAACTCTAAGGGTTTTTCTGGGCTGATTGTCATGGCTAAAGTTAAAATCAAAGAAAAACATGCATAAGGACCACGTAATATGCAAACCCACACATCTAGCTTCACATGTTTATCTATCCAGATAAGAGCAACTTAGAGAACAGATGTTTGTCTTATTATTAATGATTATAAAAATTAGTAGAATTCCAATATACAAAGCCTATTTGCATAATATTTTATATATAATCTATAAATGGGTGAAATGTATTGTTTATACAGCAATATTTTCAGAGGTGAAAGAAAAAGTGAAATGATCAAGACTTTTTTAAAAAGTTTACTATTTGAAAGGATTCTTTTCTTTTTTTACATAGTTATATTAGCAAGTCTAGCTCTGTAGCAGCAGAACATAATTTTGTACTGTCCTGGGGATATTTAAAAAATATAGTGATTAACAAATGATATGGAAATTATCAGTTATGAGAGTATCAAAATACTAACTACACATACGGTATTTAATCACTTTTGAATTTGAAAGAAACAGTTCTTTCTATTATAAAGGTTCTGATTTGGCAATTTTGGAAATTTGTCGTAGTGTTTCTGAGATACATATCTATGAGAGTGAACTACCTGCCAAATGAAATGTTCAAAACTGTCTCTAGAGAAGCTGCCAGAAAACAGCAGCTTTATGTATTCATGGTGTATCTGAAGGTATTAATTTTCAAAATTCAGGCAATTTCTTAGAGCCAAATTTGGCTAAATGTGCTTATGATACTGCTGCTTTCTAATCAACCTGTAACCAATCATATATGTGGAAACCAGTAATGTTTGTATATTTACTTAGTGCTTTGAAATTGTTATAAACTACCTTATTGATTATGACCCAGCTGTAGCTTCACCTTTGTGAGTGCCAGAGCTCGGAAAGGACTGGTGGTCCTGGGATGTTGATGCATCACAGCTTTGGAGGTGAGTGGGTGATAATTCACATCCTGGTATCAGCTGAGGCTGGGGAAGGCATTTGGGCACCTGCCCTACAGTGACTGGCATCGAGTGGGAAGGAAGAAGAAAGTGGTAACAAGGGGTAAATCTAACCTAAATGTAACTAAGGCTTTCCTTCCCAGGAAAGAGACTTTCCTTCCTTCCCTGGCTCTCATATTTATCCTGCCAAAGACCTCACCATTGCTGTGACTCACCTGCTTAAACACCATGGGGGTTAGCTGTGTGGCATTCTGCATTATTCTTTTAGCAGAATTTGAAGCAGCTTGATTAAGTGTGGTTTAGCCAGCTCATCTAAAACTCTGGTTGTAACATTGTGGTATTGTAGACATGCCTTGATGTACTTAATTTATTTTAGTTCTTCCGTTAAGTATTGCCTTAAAGGAAATACAGCATAGACTGGAAGGGTAGATGTACTAACTAGGATGTCTGGAACAGGAAAATTCTGGTTAGGACTTCAGATCATACACTAAGTCATTCTTTATCCAGAGTATACATTGGAAACTTTCCCCAGCTTTTGAAACTGAATTGTTTTTTCCATTCTAGCTGATGAAGGGTTACCTTTGATTAACTACCTAGATATACAATTCCCCAGTGAGTGAAATATGCATAGGGGCTCTTACAGAATGTTCTCCATAAAAGTAGCCAAGGTTTTAATGGCATACAAGGTACACATTATACTCTTAATTGTTATTCTGTGCTGCTGTGGACAGATGCTTCTGTATAGTTTCTGACTGAGGAAAATTTATCTTGGCAAGAAATGGCCATGTGTGTCACATAGTGTCCTTCCTTAGGTAGCAGTTCTTTCTTTTCCCTGAATGTATATTCCCAAGAAAAAACATCTTGCAAATACTACTACATTCCAACCCTTTAAAGGTTGATTGTGATAGTTGAGTGGATAAGCATCTACTTCTTCTTTGGTCTAGCATCAAAATTCAAAATCAAAGGAAAATTTAAAGTAATTCACAAGGTCAGTAGAAGAATTGATTTACTCTTTTAAGAATACATTGTAATGTTTGAATTTTGTGCTATCAGGATGTTCAGTTTTCATAGATGCTATTTTATTAGGTGGATTTTTGTTCAAATATAAGAGGTCTCAAATGAAGTTTCAGGATGTAATTTATGCATGGGCTTCAAATGAGTCTTTCTCAAATAAGTACACTTTTCTAAAGAAATTTGCATGATGTTTAGTGCAGAAAGAAGGAAGAAATAATTTTTAATATCGTCATGCTTATTTTCTATTTTTAAGGTGAAATTCAACTTTTTTGGGAGGCTTCCTCACTGATAGCTCAGTTCTGCACAAAAATGAAGAATGCTGCCTTCCTTTGCACTGCTGTGATTTGGAGACATCCGTCTGGTTGTGGGTATGTATTTATTTTACAAGAAATCCTTTCTGTTTTTTCCATCCTGACCCATCATGCCACACTCAGACACGTCCCTTCATTTCATCTGTAACTCTGACTGACGACTGTTCTGCAAAATACTTTATGCTCTGCCCCACTCTACAGCAGGGCTGGAGCAAGGAGATGAAATGGAGATTTACATTTCTGTCTCCCCTTATAAAATGCATTGCTGAGTAAGTGTCACTCCCAGTTCTCACCTCTCCTTTTTGCAAAATTAACGAAAATGAGTTGTTAGGATGCTTAAGTCAGGTCCCCGAGGGCTCTAATAGGCCTCAGTGGCCATAAGAAGCTTGACCTGATGCCTCCAGGCCATGCCTGCCTGAGCCTGTTTGCTTAGCCTTGGGCCTCTAGCACCAGCCTCAGCACCAGGCTCTGCAGCTCAGCCAGGCTGAGGGACCTGCCCGGTGGTCTCCAACCAACCCTGACTTTGTGGCTTGGCCTCAGACCTCCCTCATTGCAGCCTTATGCCCTGGGCTAGTGCCTGGAGCTGGCCACCAGCTCTGTGCCTGCCCACCACTGAGATCCAGATGCCCTCGTTGTGTCCTGGCAGTGCTGGTGTTTGTGGTTCTGCCTGTCTGCCGCTCTAAGTGCAAAGATGATCTGTTTCATGTTATTGAATATTTTGGTAGAAAATATTGTGTAGGAGACACTCTGGTTTGTGAAGAGATTCACTTGGTTGCCATTCAAATATTGGCAACTACGTTAAAGTCAAACAAACGTATTACCAACTAGCTACAAATTTAGTGAAACTGAAAAATAGTTTTACTCATGGGCTTGTGATTGTACGACAAATACTCTAACCAAGGCTCTGGCACACAGGAGTGTTATTGAGAGGGATTAATTAATGTGAGGATGGTGTTCTTCCCAGCAGAGGAGAAAGCTGATTTATAGCTTCAGGAATCGGTGTCAGCTGTGGAATACATTATCTGTCTGCAGATCAGCAAAGCATGTTATGCCGTTAGGTCAGGAGTGACCAACCTCATTCCCCACCAGAACTGAACACCTTAATTAGAGGAACATTCCTGAGACTTCCAACATCCTGAAATTTGCTGTAGGGTAGTATGAATTTGCAACATTCTAAATGAAATGAGTTCTAGGGTTCTGATTTCCTACATGAAAAATAAAATTCTCAAAGCAGTGAATCACGATTAATGAACAACCATGTTGCAGTTATTGACAATCCCTTCAGAATATTCTGCAGAGCAGCAAGATGCTTTCTTCTTCTAATAAGGCTGAAGATGACATAAGATTCTATTTGAAGGACCTTCTTGCTTTATTAATCTCATTATGACTACTTGAATTGCTACATCCTCTATAATGATTAAAACATTTGACTCCCAAGTGTGATATTATAATGAGGATGGAGTTCATAGAATAAGGCATTGTATTGCTCTGCAAAGGCTGTCAGCAAATGGAAATATAAATTGAACCCCTCAGTGTAATTTCCCTCCTGTTTCTATGGAAGAACAAACTCAAAACTTTACATACGTGCATGTATATGCAGGTTTCCAAATCCAATGAAGAATCCTCTTATGGAAGATATATTTTTGCATAATTAAATCTCAAAAAATATAGATGCCTTAAGCACTAATTGAAAAAGGCATAGAGCTTACTTAGAATATGAATTGCTGATCTAAAATTGACCCTCTGTAAAGTAGTATGCCCTCCTCTTCCCACCATATATATGTTTTGGGGAAGGATGGAGGCTCAGTGTATGACCCAAATTCCAGTTTGACAAATTATGTATTTGAGCTTGTTCTCTGCACTTCTGTACCTGAAAATTCATAAACTTTTCTTAATTTTCTTGAATATACCATTGCTTAGAGGAACAATATAATTGAATGCATATTCAGAAACATGTTTTCTTAAAAAAAATCTTCATCTCTTATCCAAAAAACCAAAAAATTGTGCATGAAATGTGGAATCTATCTTGTTTGTAAGTAATAAAACCAAACACAACAAAGATAGGGAATAAAATTTAATTCTGCCACATTTTCTTCTACAAGGATCTTGAAGGATAGAAACTCTACCATTCTCCAGTATGACTACCTAGAATAAAAAAACCCATCATGCATCTTGGTCAAGCAGTCAGCAGATATGAAACGAATTAGTAACTAGAAATGAGAATAGTTATTTTACTTCAGGTCTGTCTTGTCTATTTTTTAAACTGAGCTGAAGGGCTTGTGTCATTTCCTATAGAATTAGTTGATCCAGTACTTTCCAGGTTCAAGAGAAATTTCTGTGGGTGCAAGCGCTGCCTTAAAACTCTTCACCCTTGCTCTACTCATTGTGATTTTCTCCCAGTAGTTCATCTGTCCCAGCACGGAAAACCCAATGACTTCAATTAACTGCACATTCAGTTTCTTTTTTACTTTTGCCTCTTTGGTCTGATTACCTATTTGGTGGATACATCTGATTCCCCGGGTTGTGTTGTTTCTTAATCTTAGTGAAAGCAGGAAATGAGCATAATAGAATGCGGTGTTATTAGGGTAAAAAAGGTTTACATTTCAATGCAACTTGGAAAGACATGGAAAAAACCCTGCTTTCAAAACCTCCTAGGAAGTATTCCCCAGGTAGTCAGGAAACCTAAGTGATATTTGGTTTAGGTAAAACTGATTTGCAACTGACTTTGTCTGGATCTAGAAACCTGCTGTCCTTTCAGGTAGAATCCTTTCCAAATTATCTTTTTACTGCTATTTTTACTTTGAATTAGTCAAATCTTGCTCAGAATTTTGCCTTTGGCTTGTTATTTGAAACAATTCTATAAGGTACATCAGATAAGTGTTTTCAAGCCCTGAATAGATAAACAGAGTCTAATTATCAAAGAAGTAGAGAAACCACCATCCCATCATCTCAGATTTAGTCTTGTGAGAGACTGTGTGCCAGAATGTTAGAAAAAACCTTGAGGACACAATTCTCTGTACTTTTGAGCATTTCGTGTTGTAGATACTGGAAAAGAATATAGAAAATCCACTCCTCCCCTGACCCTGATTACAGAGGTGAAAATGTAGAACCAAAAGGACAGGCTGTGATCAGCTGTTACAAGAAAGCCAAAAAAAAAATGCTAAGATATACTGTGAGACTTTTTCTGAGGGTCATTTTTATGACATAAAAATAATTTACTTCATTTATTGCATGGAAGGGATTGTAAATATTTGTAAGCTGTGTGGCTTGGTAATTATATCACTGACATTCAGTTGTCAAGCTAACTGAATTTCCCATTTGGTCTAGGATTGGGTAGAATTCTCATTAGTCTTAATAAAAGAGACCCCACAGTTGCACCAGGAGGGATCATGTTCTCCTTAATGTTCATTAAAAACATAACTGCTTCAAGTCACCGCATTACTTTAGCACTGTAAATTGGGCTAAGGCTAACTGTTTTGGTTTGGAACATAGAGTCAAATCTTAACAGTGAACCTGACTTTCATATTTCTACATGCGTTTTATGTAGCCTATTTCATAGAGCTCTATATATAGTTTGCTACTGTCTTTACTGCTTAATGATTGTTTAGTCCTAACCAAACTACCAATACTTTTAGAAGGACAAACATACTTGCAAGTAGACAGGATACCTTGGAAGTATTGAAAGAATGTAATGTATAGACTTAGCATAGTTTTCTGTAATACAGGTATTGGAACAATGGTATTATAAGGCAGTGCCAGATGCCTGAGGCACACAGCATGATTTGCTGTTTAGCTAATAGGTATTTAGATATGTAGTTGTGGGCTTGTGGCAAATGTCCCTTTGGCAGCACTGTATCTGATGCAAGAAGAGGAGTGAAGTCCATGTGGTAATTTTGTATGTACAATACTGGTATTCAGCTGTTTGCCATATACTGTGTATTTTACTGGTCTAGTACACAACTTTAAAAATGGAAATAGACCTCCAATGTCTTATTCAAATAAAGATAAAATACCTCAAAAAAAAAAAAAAGAAAAAATCCAACCAGATCCTTTCTGACAACACTGCAAACATCAATACATAGGAGACACTGTCACTTTATGTTGAAGTAGCTTTACTTGTTGGAAACTCTGTAAACTGTAAGACCTTCATTGTTGAGAATAAACATACTTAACATTCAAAGTATATTCTGCTGGTTTAGGTCTGAGTTTCCACAAGTGCTGTCAGCAGTGGGGAAAACACGTGGATGGAATGGCTTGTTTTCTGTTACTTGTCTAGGGATTGCTTTAGTTTGCTACAGTACTCTTCTGTTTGTAAAAACACAGAAATAGATATATTTTTATCAAGATACCAAAATATGATCGTTCAACCTGTTGAACTGATCATTTATGGAGATACATATTTTTTTTACAGAGAGAGAGAGGGAAACAGGGAAGCCTTACATTGGTAATGTCACAACAGCATGACGTTCTTTGTAAGTTTGGAATAAGGTAATGACCACAAAGGAAAAATTAATGTATTGTCTGAAAAGATAAGAGGGTGTCATTCATACTTGTATAGTTATTTGTAAAGCCTTCCACTTAAGAAAATTTATAGCTTTAGTGTTTTTATCTGAGTCTGACTAGACCACAAACTGTTTTATACTAAAAGTTTAAAGTTGTGTGTAATGAAACATATAGGTCTTCATTGTTTGCAAATGGTTCACTTGAACTTGGGTGGCTTTGCTCTGTGCATACTTGTATGTATGATATTCTTATATTGTCCAGACAGCAAATATCCTCACTAAATGTGCAATTCATATTTTAACATTGTTCGGAGGATAATGTGGGTTTGTTAACATGCTAGTTTGTGTTTGTCAAATAATGATGCTTTCCTAAAGAAGAATAACTTGTGATTTAAATAACAACAAAGTCAATCAAGTCAATCAGTCAGAAGTTAGTAAAAGATTGAACAAATATTTCCCATACAGTTTTGTTTTTTTCTTTTCTGTACATAGCCATTAGAATACAGTCTTGAGTCAGGAAGTCATAAGACTGGAGGAGATCTTGATCTCTCCTAATTTCTGCCTTGGGCCCAAACCTAAATTAGCTATACTGTGTATTCCTAAAAAGTATTTCTCTGCTGTTTTCATAAATGTTTGCAATTACAGATAATCCAAAACATCACCCGTCAGACTTTGATCTCATACTGCTTTTTCATTAGAATGACTATTTTAAGTAGTCCAAAGAGTTGCTCACTTAAACAGAACACTGATTACCTTTTGTCTTATTGATCTCTATGTATCTGAGTTAATTTACTGCATGCTATTTAAAACTGTGCTCTCAAGACAGATTTATAAATTTCAGAGGCATGCATCAATATAAAGATTAAGTCTTTTGCTAATTTTGATGCATTTTTCCAGTCTTTCTGTAATTCAAGAAACTGATACCTATATCTTGGAGCGTAAGGTGTTATATAGTCAGAAATATCCAGTACTGCTGGTTATTACATTTAAAACATTCAGGATTCTTTTAGGGTTTGTCCCTACCTGCAAAGCAGTCCTTCTACTGACCTTACTGAAAACTGTGAGTGCTCAGTTCTTCCGCAGAGCACTCTAAGCTCCCAAGTCTATGTATTCAGACAATAAATAGACAATTAATGTCCTACTTTGAAGAAGTGATCCCCCCTCATGTGATTTGGGAGGTAGTATTGGTGCCAGAGCTATACACCTGGCTCATACTCTGTTACCTCAATTCAAAGAGTACAGCCAGGAGGTAATTATTGTCTACATACATCATCTTGGAGGTGGGATCCCATTCTGCCTTCCTCTCTTTTACAGTCTCCTGGGTACAGGCAAGGTACAGTTATTTTTTGAACTTGCGTAGAACAATGTCAGTCTACTCCAGTTCAGATCACATCAGTTTCCAGAGAATGCACACACTGATTTTGCAGTATTTTCCAAAACTCTCTGATGCGGTGGAAAAACAGATTATACTGCATCCTTCTTATTGAATGCCTGGGTAAACAGGGTGGTATATTGAACTTTTAACCCGATTTTTGATGGAAATTTTCTGACAGGAGAAAGCTTAAACTATGAGCAGCTCTAGGAAGGACTACACTCGGGGATGAAGACAAGTACCCTGGCTTATCTCCTTAGCCCAAGACCCACAACACAGTAAATCTGTATCTTCTGCTTATTCATTTCTTATGACTCCTGTTATATCTTCTAACCCTGCAGCTCCTCTCTTTATTCCTTCCTCTCAAAATACTCTAGACATGTGTTTTCTTTACTTTAAGTCACTGGTATTCACTTTTTAACTTCACAGATATATATGCCAGGTATGGTGACTTCTACTTTACTTGAAAACTACCAGAGTTCCATGGGAGTAGAGGGGACAGGATCTAACTGTTAGTGTAATTTGTTGTCCCTCTGGAGCAATGAACAGACTTTTTTTAGTTGACTCCACCTGTTTTCACTTCTGTACCCTTGTGATTATTCTGAAGGAGAGTAAGATGTGGTAAAAGCCATCAGAATTTTAGTGCCTGATTGGCTTTTGCTGTAGTTTTATTCTGCACTTCTTATATTCTCATATATATATAGCCACTAAGAGCTCTATTAAAAAGTTCTTTGATCAGGGTGAAAGAATTATCAAAGCTAGCAAACTAAAAGTTGAATTGGCAACCAGATGCTTGGAAAAAAATGAGCATCATTTGGCTGTGAACTACATTTAACTGAGATTTAATTACAATATTCATTCCTTCAGAGATTAGGAAAATCCAATATGACAATCTTAAGGGACCAATAGTAATAAAATAATGAATGAAAAAATATCTTAAAAATTAACCAAATGAGAGAAGATATCTTTATCAGTAAAACAAACTATCATAATTAAAACAGGCATTTAATTTCAAACATGTGGCTGTTTTGTGTAGCCTCTAGAGAAAAAGGATAAAAAGACAAATTCTTGAAAAACCACTGGAATGTGCCCTTGTTCTCCTGCTGGATGCCAAAGATGTTTTTTCTGTCAGTTATGAATCCTTTCTGCTAGTTTGAGTCAGTCATGCATAGATATTGTTGAAATCGCTACAACTTTTTATTCCTTATTGGCTTGGATCCATTGTTGTCACACCAAGGTTAAATTCCAGCCCATCTGGTGAGTGACAGAAGAGTGTAAAGGTCAGGGGACTGCTTTTACAAAATACACCTGATACCTGGTCATAATGTCCTTCCTTTCAAATTGCAAATAGTTATTACTTGATTTTGTTTTAAAGCAGGTATTTTGCATGTGTATCACTTAGATTCCGCAGCATAAGAATATTATGGTGTTTAATTAAATTATAATTTCTGCAGAATTTGTTTTAATCTTTGTTTCATGGTAGCAAATACATTTTAATAAACTATATATCAGCTCTGGGCACCTCATATAAATTGTGTAACCAACCCGGGGTTCAAGTGTCAAATACTTGTTTTCCAAATGTCAGCATTTTCTGAAACTGCACTTATTGTGTCAATTAATATTCTTCTTTGCACTCTGCTGGGAGATACTGGCATTAATCTGTCACTATATATTAAGGCCACACCTGTTGCAGATAATAGCACATTGCCACTGAATTGTTGTGGGTGCCGTTTGCTGCTGTTCTATCGAACTGCTGAAATTATTATAACCTGGCAAAATTTAAGGCTTTTCTGAAGCACTCTCATTGAGCAAAATGAGATTTATGGTAAACCATGGAAGAGAACAAAGAATACTATTTTTTAAGACAGTATTTTCATTATAATTTTTACAGCTTATTACCCGATCTACTGTTTCTATTATACAGACTTCTCTTTCCTATGTCATAGTAGCATAAGTATGTATTTATGGTAAAATACATATTTAAAACCACAGTTCCTTCCCATCTAAAAGGCTGCATTTTTTGTCAGTCCTGAAATAACAACCTTTCAGGTAACTTTGTTTTAAACAACAGTTTGGCTGTTGTAAATCTAAAATGTAATTTGCTATTCATACTGCACAACGCATTTTCTTTTCAATGTGTTATATACATGTATGTGTAAAAATAATATAGTCCAGTGACTGCTACTATCTCTTTCTTACATTGTTAAGTGTTTCATTCACTACTATATGTCCCAAAGGAGCAAGACTGCTTAGTTTCATTTGATTGGATTTTAAAATCTATTTGATGAATTAGGTCCACCGAGGCACACTTCTAATGTGACATGACTTCTATATATAGTATTGGGAATGCAAAGAAAATTACTCAGATAATTCTGTTTTTGAAATCTGCTTCTAAAAATGCACTGGATTTAACCTGAATGAATGAAAAAACATATAAACTGAATATTGTTCCCAGCATGTTTTCTGCAACAAGGGCATTTATCTTCCTTAAAGTCGAACCCATACTTTTATGCTTCTCTATAAATCTGTGTTAGTCAAAGAAGGAAGGAATGTGGGCAGAATATGAAGAGGTGGTAAACCAAAGTAATTTTTAATGAAAAGTCATTAGATAGTTGTGTTTTGAAGAAAATATATACAATGAAAATTCCTGAAATTGTGTGCTCTGGGCTGTATAATAGTCACTAGCACTTCACTAATAGAAAACCATAAAGTATAAATATTATCAAATTATAAAAAAACCAAAAGTAAATCTTGGCCCCAAATGTGGATTTGGTAATTTCTCTGAGAAGGAGTTGTCTGTAAAATATAGATCTTTGATTGGACTTGGCAGCTTGACAAAAGATTTCGTGAGCCTCTAGCTACAGAGCCTAAATGATATGAATATTTTTCAAAAATTTTTGTATTAAACATGTACGTTAATCTGTATACATGTGATAAAATGTCGTAGTTTATGTCCTTTGATTCACATTATTATTCTTCAGTAATTTAATCTACTGAAAATAAAAGGCACCTCACTTATTCTGAGGAAAGTAGCATTTTTGTGAATGAATTCCATCAAGATGATTAACAGAATGAATTGGAGTATATATTACTCAGAAATTAGTTTAACAATATTTTCAAATATTATATATACTAGATGAGAGCAAGATGAAATAAAGACTGACTTTCCATTAGCAATATTATGATTCCAGAGTAACCTATGTCTTTACTTCCATATCATCCATATGCATAACATCAGTACCTCTCAAGGTATTAACAATATCATTACTTATTGCAAATGATCTTAGCAATTCTGGAAGAGAACACAAACATAATTTATTTCTAAAAGCAGCAAATTGCTCTGACATCTTCAAAGATGTCAGGTATCTAGTCAAGAGAACAGGAAACTGAAACAAAACAGCCTCGAGGGTGTTCTTTGCATTTATGAAAGAAATGGACATTATAAGGCTTATTAACAAGTTCATGCATTTGATATTTAAGAACAAAATACATTATAAGGAGAAGAAATATAAAAATTGTTAAAGTAGGAAGTTGGCTTTGTCCTTCTTTAAGGTTGTAGAGAGGAGGGTGCTGGCCTCTTCTCCCAGGTGACAGGGGACAGGGAGGGAGGGAATGGCCTCAAGCACCATCAGGGGAGATTCAGACTGGACATTAGGAAAAAAATTTCAGAGAAGGGGTCATTGGGCACTGGAACAGGCTGCGCAGGGAGGTGGTTGATTCACCTTCCCTGGAGGTGTTTAAGGCACAGGTGGACAAGGTACTAATGGACATGGTTTAGTGTTTGACAGGAATGGTTTGACTCTATGATCCGGTGGGTCTCTTCCAGCCTGATTATTCTATGATTCTTTGAGGTGCATTTAAGGCAATCTTGGGAGAATAATGAAGTAAATTTTCAGAAGTGGAGAAGAAGAGAAAGAAAATTTCTTTTTGACATAGATTAAAAAGTATGTATTTGTTTTTCTTCTGGGAACTTTTAAGTAGAAAGTAGAAAAACGTTAGATGGGACAAGAATAGGACAGGATATTTTTTTTCCGTAGTCCTTCTACTTTCAAAGTTTGAAGAGGACTCGAAATCACACTATGTCCAAAAATGTTCAAGGGCACAGACTCAGGTTTCTTTTGTGGTCAGTGAGGCCTCTGTATGTAAACACAGATCTATCAGTTAGTGTTGACTTGCATCAATATGTTACCTCTGTAATATCATGAGACACCAAATGTCCACGTATCACAGCTTCTAAGTCTAAGTGGAGTACAGTGATACTCTCCTAGGCCCCAGCTGTAGAATTGCATGTCCTCTCACTACACCCATAAGGATTACTGTTATGCTTGTTTAGATTCTGAGATCCAAACCAAAGAAATTGCCTCACTGGAAATACAGCTGTAAGGGAAAGGTATCGTAGAAGTCTTACTGAGGTTTAAAAAGTTGAATTTAAACATTTTAGTGATAAAGACTTTGCCTTAGAATTCCTGCATGTTCACATGGTGTCTGGTATTTTTTGTACTGAGTAGAATTCCTTTGGATGTTCCAGAAATAAATTCTTGTTCTTTTGATAGAAAGAAAGAACCATTAAAAAAAAAGAATTATTTAAATTTTAAGTCTTGCTGATTCTATGAGAAAAGACAAAAGCCTGGCTCATTTAGCCAGGGAGAAGGATTTGCATGCTGATACAATTGCATTCCACAAATAGATTTGTATCAAGAGGCAGGAAGGAGGAGAGGGGGTTGTGTGTGTGTGTGTGTGTGTGCGTGCACAAGTTTAGGCAAAAGTCTAGTTTGCAATATACGAATAAACTTACTTAAAAACATTCATACCTTAGCTGGAAATTCTAAGAAGCATATATCTGCTAACATAGAGATATGCTCAATGCTCTTCTGAGAGTTGGTGGAAGTATTATGCTACAAGACTGTTAGTGGTAGTAAGTGCTTATGGTCTTTAGCACAGATTTATGACATACAAACTTTGGTGAGGCTGTTTTGTTTGTTTTTTTTTTTTTCTTTTTTTGATACCACTGCTGTCTGCAAAAGGTAAGATTACAGTTTCCATTCCCTAATGTGTTTCCAGTTTTGCTGATTGGTGCTAAGGTGGATTGTTTTTTACTTTACTTGACTTGACCCATTACATTTTTTTATTAGATTTTGGTGATGTAAAATGTATATTATTGACCAACCTCGGATTTTCTGTCTTACTTAAGTATTTTGAATAATATCTCGTATTAAGGAATTCTAAAGGTGTTTTTTTTTTTAAATCCATCATTCTTAAATTGTTGCCATTCACCTTCTTAAATATTTTTTTCATTTTGTTTTGATTTTGCAAAAGGCGTAAGTTTTGTCTTTACCTTGAGAATTTTTGTGGTGTTTATGTTCTTGACAGCATTTCAGAAATCGCTTGTCTGTTATGTAAGAGATGAGTATACAGTGCTCCTCCAGTATTGCAGATTCTTCATTTGACAATTAAGCTAATTTATAGGATAAATTATAATGGATTGAGAGGTTCACAGATTAGCTGAATGCTATTCATTCTAACACTATCGGAAACCACAAATTTTATCATTTTAAGTGATTGTTTCCATTTTCTTGCTTTCAGGGTCAATGGGTATTTTGGGCCCATCTTTCTGAGAGCTGCTCATTTGCCATTGAGATAGACGGTTTGAAAAGCTGCACAAAACCAAGCACTTTTCAGATTCTACATTAAATTTATAAAGTGATTTTGGATTAAATAGGACAGTATATCTAAGATTGGGAACAGGAAATTTACAGCTCTTAATTCAGTACATATCATACTTGAAATCGCCATTTTACACTGGATTAAGTGTCTGTGATCATGTGCCTTCATAAATTTCCAGAGGAAACAAATGGGAAACTCACTTACCTTTTCCAGATATGTACAGTTTATTTTTAGCTTTCAGTATGTGCTGAATAAACTTTGTAATAATTAGAGACCAAATAAAGTATTCATTATGACATTGTTTTCCTTCTGATACACTGTTGACTATTATTGGACTTACTGATGCAAAGCCTTTTATGTAGATGTATATGATTACATGGATACTGACATTGATCATACTTCTGCTTTTTCTGAGATTGTAAATCACTTTGTTCTCTTGTGGGTTCACATAGCAAAGAAAACTCAGGATTAAAAAATAAGGGATTCATAGGATCATAGAATGGGTTGAGTTGGAAGGGACCTTAAACATCATCCAGTTCCCCTCCCAACCCCTACCTTAGGCAGGGACGATTCCCACTAGATCTAGCTGCTCAAGGCCCCATCTAACTTGGACTTTGAACATTTCCAAGGGGAGGACATCCACAGCTTCCCTGGGCATCATGTTCCAGTGCCTCACTACCTCCATTGTGAAGAATTTCTTCTTAATGTTCAGTCTAAATCTTCTCCTCTCCAATTTAAAGCAATTTGATAACTTGGTCCTATCACTACATGTCCTCGTAAGAAGTCCTTCCCCAACTTTCTTCTAGTCTCCCTTCAGGTACTGGAAGGCAGCTATACTGTCTCCCAGGAGCCTTCTCTTCTCCAAGCTGAACAATTCCAACTCTCTCAGCCTGCCCTCATAGCAGAGGTGCTCCAGACCTTCGATAATCTTCATAAGATTTGCTGTTGTTGTTCTTGTTGTTATAACACTTTGGATGAATCTTCATTCAGCAAAGTTTTAAGTTCATTCCTACAAGTTTCCAAACAAAACAGATCACTCATGTTCATACTAAAGGCTGAAGTGATGTACCTAGTACTGATAGCTACAGGGATCTATATAAGATGGCCAAATAACAGAGCAATTTTTATGTGGTAGCAACTGCTTTTGCGTGATCCCTCTGCAAGTAGAATAACTTTACTACTACAGAGGTAATGATATGTATGCATGTGTGTCAGTTCAATGAAATGCGTAAGGTAAAATCTGACTAGAGTTCTAAACAAGACTAAATCAGCAACAAACATACAACCATCAACACAGGCTGGTTTAGAAAGGGTAGAGAAGGTCTTACTGAGAAATGATAGGAGTTTTCATTAATACCTCCTGAGATATCTGTACTGAGAACAACTTTGCATTTCAGTAGCTACATGAGATTTAGATATTGCATTTCTACAAGTACACGTATATGCAACACGTGGAGATGGGGGCATCCAGCTGTGGTCTCACTGAAGAGCACTGATGCCTAATGTAGATTCATCCTTTGATTACCGTTACTTCCTTTTTCCTTGGAGATCAACTAAGCTGCAACTGTATAGGAGCTTGTTTAACCATACAAATTAGTATGAACATTGGCAGCATGCACATCTAAAGCATATTGGTTCTTTATCAGTATTCATATTAGCATACTGTGTTAAATCTAAGCTTCTTTGAAAGTTCATTATATTAATCATGAAAAAAAGGCACTGTCTTCTGGAATAAGAGTAATTCTGTGTGTGAATAATTTGTAACAGCATACACAAGCAAGTATGTACCTAGGACCACTTTTTGAATTGGTGCAGGCATTTTATCTGCTTTCACTTTGAAGATTATCTTTGAAGCTGTCCTTGGATTTACCAGAAGTCTGCCACCTTGTTTTTGCATTTGATCATTTATTCTGTTGCTAGATATACCAAAATTTTTGTCTGTTTTTTTTAATGCTAAAATTATTAATAGCTTTGTTAACTAGTATAAAAAAAAAAAAAAAAATGCTCCATTGATCTCCAAGGTGAGGATTTGGCTAGTCCTGAATAAATATAGATGTGCAGTTAAATTAATCTGACATACTGAACTTTCCACCTCATCCTACTTGACAAGCAAAAACTGGAAAATGATGCTAGCTGATGAGCGTAGAAATGAGGACTAGAAATGGTTAAGCAATATTTAATCTGAAACTCATTAAAAATATGAACAATCTTATGGCCACTCCATGGTTTCTTATGTCAATGTAGTTCAATGACTCTCCTCTACAAAAAGACACATATGGACTAGGAAGCAGAAGGAATTTTTTTCAGTACCCAAAGATGACTGTGGTAGAAAGAAAGAAAGGAAATGAGATGCCTAGATTCTTAGGTATATCTGTAATGATTTCATAGACTCTTAAAATGTATATAGATATTTATTTGGACGATAGCTGAAATTGACAGAAATTTTGTGGTAAAACAAAAAAAATTATAGAGCTTCACAGCTGCCTGACATAAGCCTGTATATATAGGTCATTCAGGCACAAAACAGAAATGAGAGTAGGAATTCAATGAGGGCACAAATTTATGGCAGAAAGTCATCAACTTTTCATGCCTAGCAGGCTAGAGGATAATGAATTTCCTGTGGTGAAAGCCACTGTGCCCAGTGGAATAGGTAGTGGCATAGGGGCCTGTCTTACCATTTGTCATGTATGCTGCAGCTTCAGTGAAAGTATCTGGCTTTAGGTTCTCTGTAAATGTGAACAATGTTTCAAAGGGTAAGTGTGCAAGTATTTGTTCTCTTGGTGCAGTGAAATATGAGAGTGTAGGAAGCAATAAGTATGCAAACAGTGAACTGGTAAATACAAAAGGCTTATGCACATTGTTTAATAAGTAAAATGTAGAGTAATAGCAGTTTCTTGTCAAAGGTCTGTATTGTTCTTTGTTTCCATTTGACTCAGTGTGCTGATTTATTTTTTCTTGTTATTTTATCTCATTCTTTTGTCATATTTTTATTAGATTTATGGGTGCAAGCATTTTTGCACTCCTTGGGCTGAAAAGAGATGTAAAACGAAGCTGGTGAAGGGTCTGGAGAACAGGCCTTATGAGGAGCGGCTGAGAGAGCTGGGGGTGTTTAGCCTGGAGAAGAGGAGGCTGAGAGGAGACCTTATTACTGTCTACAACTACCTGAAGGGAGGTTGTGGAGAGGAGGGAGCTGGCCTCTTCTCCCAAGTGACAGGGGACAGGACAAAAGGGAATGGCCACAAGCTCCACCAGGGGAGATTTAGGCTGGACATTAGGAAAACATTTTTCACAGAAAGGGTCATTTGGCTCTGGCGCAGGCTGCCCAGGGAGGTGGTTGATTCACCTTCCCTGGAGGTGTTTAAAGGACGGGTGGACGAGGTGCTAAGGGACATGGGTTAGTGTTTGATAGGAATGGTTGGACTCGATGATCTGGTGGGTCTCTTCCAACCTGGTTATTCTATGATTCTATGAAAAGCAATTTTGTTACTTATTTGTTGTGAGAAAATAGATTTAAAGTATTAAAAAACGTTTAGTTACAACTTTACCACATTTGTTAGTAAACTCTAAAATACTACCTTTATCTGAGAAGTATTATGCATCTATAGAAGAGTAGGAGTATATGGACAAGTTAAATAAAATTGCTATGTTTAAGGCTGTAGTATTTCCAAAGTGGGTCCATGCTGAGAGACAAACTTTTAAAGTAAATAATAAATAAATAAATATGTGGGAAGTGCTGTATGAAGAATAATTCCCATCATCATCACAAATCTATGTGGTATATCCTTGTTACAGATAAAAATAAGTTCCTTGCAGATACTTTCCACTTTAATATGCAGAATTACTTACAGATGACTCTAAATTACAGTATGAATGTTAAGATGTCGCACAACTAAATCTTTCTGTCAGTATTATACCTATCCTTTAAGAATGTTTAGAGTGTTCTACTTTGCTTATATTTGTAGATTTTTCAGGTAAATGTTACTAATAATTGACCAAAATTTCATTTCATATTCCCAGATCAGTTGAGTAAATGATTTTCATCCTTTTCCAAGGTGAGTTTTGTGCAAGTTTTAACCTGCATGCATTTTTGATACACTTGGAAATTGACTTTCATTTCCTGTATGCCTAAAATAATTCCATGTCTTGTTAGATTAATACCATACATCATATTTACCTTAATAAGTTAAGAAAATGTCTTCCTTAGAGCTAAAACTGGAATTGGGTCTTAAAGATTAATCAGTTAGTGGGTAACTTGCATTATATAAGGTAGAAATACAGGCTGGAGATAATAATGTTTAAAACAGCATAGTTATCCCTTGATATGATGTATTTTCATATGTTAATAATCTTTGATTTTATACTTGGATAATTTCCACTGAGGCTAGCACAGGAAGTCTATTTTTGGTTTCTTTGGAAAATACTATTGAGTCTACACCCAATAGAAAACTACTTAATCTGTCACCTTCTATGATTTCCTGCTCTGCCTTGCAATTATGTTGAATAATATGTGTTCCAGTGGCAGAGATCAAGTGACTAGAGTCCTCTGCTCAGGAAGGACACGGATCCATTATAATGAGTCCAGAGGAGATGACGAAGAAGATCAGAGTATTGGAGCTTAGGACAGGCTGCGAGAGTTGGGGATGTTCAACCTGGAGAAGAGAGAAGGCTCCAGGGAGACTTTATAGCAACCTTCTAGTACTTTAAGGGGGCCTATAGGAAATTTGTGGAGAGGCTCTTTATGAGGGAGTGCAGTGATGAGGGACTGGTTTTAAGATGAAAGATGGTAGAAGTAGATATTAGGAAGATTTTTTTTTTTACTGTGAGAGTAGTGAGGCACTAAAATAGGTTTCCCAGAGAAGCTGTGGATGCTCCATTTCTAGAGGTGTTCAAGGCCAGGCTGGATAATGCTTTGAGCAACCTGATCTAGTGGAAGGTGTCCCTGCCCATGGCAGGGCTGTTGGAACTGGGTGATTCTTCAGGAACCCTTCCAACTCAATCCATTCTATGATTCATTCTACGATTCAGAGAAAAAGAGGTCACAATGAAAAGTAGTGTTCTTGTAAGGAAATGCCTTCATTTTGTTGAGATCAGAGATTAAATTCTCCTACTTTAGATAATAACTGAAGAAAATATCCTTGTTGTTAATAAGTAGTTTAATCCAACCTTAACAAGCAACAGCAAGTCTTTTTTCAAATATAAGGAACTTGCATCGTTACTCTGCTATTGAACTAGTTTGTGTAAATATTCTTCCCTAATGTGTAATTGTCTAATACTGTCCTCACATCTGCAGACTTGGTGTTGTTCTTTTTAGCATATTCATTTTATTGTAGTGAGATTGTGACATAAGTTTCCTTGTCCCCTGCTTGCTTATGATGGTATCGTTGAGTTAAATTTAACTTCCTTTGCCAAACTAGTGCATGCGGGGGATGTTCTTCATCAGACCCAGATTTTATCTACAAGTTGAAAAGAATAAAAATATAGCACTTAAAAGCACTGTTCTGTTTGCCTTCTCAAAGGGCTGCAGGAAGCCTCTTTGTAGAAATTGTAAAGCTTTTCAAACAGCTTTTTAAAGGTTTTGTGTGTGTGTGTCTGTATGTATGTAAGGACTTTGTCCTCCTGGTTCCTTTATGTAAAGAGCAGGCTGTGCGAAACAGGAAAAAATGCTTTAAAAGTTTTACTGCGATATATTTCTTTGCCTAGGAGCATTGAAGACTTTAATATAGATACTTTTTGTTTTGCTCCTTTGCCTTTCACTATACGTTCCCTGGTCCTTGGGCTCTGTCAGAGGGAGTGGTGATGTTCATGAGATGCATCCTGCCGCTACCGGGTCAGATGGTTAATAGCGCTAGATTGGAGAAAACATGCTGCCTGTTTATCACGCCTGTTTTACATTTATATGAGCCATTGTTCTGTGTGGTTCAAAGTAGAGCCCCAGCTGACAAATAATTCACTTGCAAAGCATTCAAATAGTTTCAAGCAATCATTTGGCTGGTTTTCAGACTGTGTCCTGCTGTAATTTCTATCCTTCGGGGAGAAGGGAAGGTTCTCCTGCATAATTATAGCAGTCATTTTGCAGTAATACAGAGATTCCTTGAGGGGGGAAATCCTTTCTACAGAATACATATAAAAGCAAAGTAAGTTTTGAAACAGAAATGCATAGATGCTTTTTTTTTCCTGAGTTCTCCTTAGAAATATTGACATAATTTGGAAAATATTGCATAAAATTGGAATAATGTTATGTGTATTTATACAGTCTTTCCAAATTGATCCCTGTGAAATTTTACTGTGTAATAACAGGTTTATTGAATCTAGAATAAAACTTAAGAATTTCTAAACTGCCAGTATTACATTAGAAGCTGGTAACAGATTGTCTTTATTTTGTATTTACATATTTCACATTACATGTGACAAATATTTTGCAAGGACAGCATGATTTGAAATTATCCACAGCTCTGAAATAGATGAAGGAGTTGTAGAGCTGTGGACTGTTAAAAGCCATGGAACGAAGAGATGTTGGCAGAGAAAGAGAAATATTTCAAAATATAAAACATCAATATTGAAAAGATTATATGAACTACGTCTAGTATTGGAGAGTCATTTATAGTGGTAAATCACAGAATCATAGAATCACCAGGTTGGAAAAGACCTCTTTCATCATCGAGTCCAACCATTCCTATCTGCCAGTAAACCATGTGTAAACTTTCTTTGCCTTAAACATTATGTCTGAAGACTCCCCATTTGTGTGTTTTGTGGTGCCAGCTGGTCTGTGGTACTGGATTCAGCAGAGGGGCAGTGCAGGAGTGGCTGCTGCTCTCCCTTGGTTGGCTGAGCTCAGGACCTGGAGCTGGCTGTTGCAGGAGTAGGTGGTGGCAGCTTGTGGTTCTAGCAAATCCCCCCACCCCTTGCCTTTCAACTGAGCAAGTTGTAGGAGGCCTAGGCATGAGTTAGCAGCTCATGGATCTAGGAAATACACCCTGTCTTTCAACCGGGCAAATTGATAGCTCGTGGATCTGGGACGTGACCACCCCTTCCTTCTCTCACTTTCAGTCTTATTCTTCTTATCCTCTCCCTTTCTTAAAAGTGTCACCACTATAGACAGCATGGGCTTGAGTTTGGGATTTGAGTTCTGTGACAAATGTTTAAGTCATGGGGTGGAATGTAAAGCCTGGCTATACTTCTTTCTTTGCCTTAAACATTTTGTCTGAAGACTGCCCATTTGTGTGTTTTGTGGCGTCAGCTCATCTGTGGCAGCAGGTTCAGCAAAGAGGCAGTGCAGGAGTCGGCACCGCTCTCCCTTGCTTGGCTGAGCTCAGTACCCCGAGCTGGCTTCTGCACGGGGAGGTGGTGTCTGCCTCTCTCCCCCTTCCCTCTCCCTAGTCATCCTCTGCCCGATGGACGGCCTGGGCTGGACCCTCTTGAAAGACACGAGGCAAGACCACCCCAGCACAAGCTGATGGAGGTCGGATGGGCCTTATAAAACCTCGAAAGAAACCACACACCTGGATCTTTTGTAGTATATAAGAATACCAGTCAGTATGTTTCCCTAATCCAAATGAAAAATATAAATGTCAGATAAATTATTCTTAGTTCCATGCAGATTTTAATGAAATAGTATGGCTTTGAGTTGTTTGGAAGAGCTTCAAATAAGCTTCACATATTTGTAAACTGTGTGCCTTTATATATTTTAAGCTTTATTTGATCCTTTACTGCATGATCTTCTCCATTTGTTGTCTACTTTCTCTGCTTCCTAGGAAGCTGTTGAATTCAGAATAGAAGTGTTAATTGGAGACAATCCAAAGTTGGAGCTTATATTCTAATAGCATAACTTTGATCTTGAAAGAATCACACTGTTTTTAGGCCATAGGAGGTGAGGATTTTCTAACTCTTAACTTCTCAAATATGGTTTGGAGAACAAATACTATGAAGAGTGGTAGGATCTTGATAATAAGCCTAATATTCTTTAATATTTTATCAAACTTGTTTTTTTCATCTCTGTTTTTGACCTAGCACAAAACAATTTATTTTAGAGTTCATTACAGAAGTTTGGGTAAACAAAAGAGATCTTATTCTTCTGAAGCACAATAAAGAATTGTATATAGCATTTCTTTGAGAGCCCTTAAAAGGAATGTAAAATGCTGTCTGGGTATTGCCTTTGGGAGGGAAAGCTGGTGACAAGTGGAGTTCCTCAGGGATCCATTTCGAGATCCGTATTCTGGAGAAGCACTTCATAACTTTGCATCAGGTTTCAGTCTCCGTATATTTTCAGGCCACCTAGCAGGGATGTTTGTCAGGTGTTGCTTTCTAGTTTGAAACTGCATGACATGTTGACCTTATCTGCTTAGAGTAAGCAATCTTACATTTCCAGCAGGCAACGTTTGTTAGTATCGTTTCACTGTCCTTTGTATGGTACTGTATCACGGTGAGATTCTTTCTCTCTTTGTCTTTTTTCCACCTCATTTCTCTTTTACTTTTGTACTATGTCTTTCTGTATCTATTTCTTTCTTTTGTCCTTCCCACTGCTCTTATTCCTTATAGAATCCATCAGTCTTTATTTACTCTGTTGACAATTTGTAGAGGGCTGGTTCTATCAGAGCTTGGATCAGTACCGCTGAAGATGATGAAGATGTTTTCATTGAACTCAGTGAGCACAATTTGAAAATGAAGCTGTGACAGTACAAAGGGATATACAAAGGGATGGTACCTTTGGGTCTTACCAATATGTAGTTCATAGTATTGACTGCATGAAATTTCAGTCTCTTGAAGTAGCATTTGGTAAGTAGTTATAAATAGTGTCACACTGGCTGGCTAACTGGTATGCCCAAACACTAGCAACTATGTGAGGAAGGGAAAACTCAGTACCAGAGAGATTAAGTGCACTTTTTAAATTCCATCAGGCTCATATCACTTGATTTCTTTTCTTAGTTGCTGTTACACCTGTATGCAGATAAGTAGTTGACAGAGAAGAATCTTGTATCCATAAACAAAAATTCAGACATAACACTGTTTGTGCCAAAAGTTATTTTCCTTAAAATTTTTTCCATGTCATAAGAGATTAATCTGCTATGAAAAATGTTGCAATTTTTTGGGTGCAACCCTGTTGGATTTTCAGTTAGTGCAAGTCCATGAATCGGCTCATTTCAGAAGAGATGGGAATATTCACACAGGTTGAAGTTTTGAGACAAGATCAGTGTTTATGTGACAGCTTCCGAATGTTTAGTTTGGGCTAAAGAAATATAATCACCCTGTGTTCATAAAGAGTTTCTGTACTATAAAACTGATCTGAAAATCCAATAATTATTTTATACAAAATGTCTAGTTTTTCTGCATTAGAGTAATTTAAAGCTACATATATAAACATATGTGTTTTAATAAGTGTAGAACCTGAGACATCCTGGAACTAACAGCCCTTTTAAAAACAAAGAAAGAAACCACTTCTGCCAAAATTGTAGGCTTGTGACTGTTAGTCATGTCATTTCTCAGATTGTTTGATTTCTTATTTTATTCTGGTTTTGTCAAGGGATATCAGTTGTTACTTGCCTTTTGCCTTTTTCCCTGTTTCTGTGTAGAAGGAAAGTAAAAGAACTATTATGTTTAAGGCAATTAAGTAAACCACCCACAGTTAATATAGACAATGTTCAGAAGTTAATCACAAAATGATGGGGAACTTGCTCAAAAAATGGAGGCTAAATCTCTCTGCTCATCAGAGACGAGCTGGATGAGGTCACAGATCACAGATACATAGAGCAAAACAGTGTGTTTTATTCAAAAAGAAAGAAAAAAAAGGTTGGTTGAAAGAAATCCGAGTCTAAATCTGGAAAACTATTTTTACCATTTATCTTTCAGATTATTTCTCCTTTGTGCCCTTCCCCTTGTACTGCGCTAATCTGGCAGCCTAGAATGTATTTGAAATGCCTTCCCTTGCTGCCTAAAATGATAGCTTTTATTTCAAAATGTGGCTTATTATTATTTGATCCTCCAGCCCCTTAAGGCCAACATTAGCAGTTGGTGTCAGGAAATTCCAATTCCCAGTGCCAAGGGGTTAATTGCTTTTTGCTGTTTGATCTTTTTATACCCACACTATATGCTACCTGACCCTTTTACCATCTATAGGAGGTACATATACTTTTCTTTGCTGGCCTGCTTCTTGAATCTCCCCATAGCTTTCCCAATGCTGCCTTGCCAATTTAAAGTTACATGCTTTTCAGCCAAAAAATTGCATTTGACCTGATTTTTCGTTTTTACATTTTCCAATTTTTCTGGCAGGAATAGGAACAGAAATAGATAAATAAGATGGACATATGACATATATATATTAAAAAAAAAAACTTGACTATGTATAGAGTTATGAAATTGGTCTGCTGATGCATTACATTTGAAGAGCTATGTTTCATGAAAATAATTTTTATGTCTTTATAAACAATAGAGCCAAAGTGTTTGTGATGAGGAAAGGGGGAGCCCTCAAAACCAATTCAAGATATCTCAGATATTAATGTAAGTTAAGTAATTTTATCTCTAAGCAAAACAGATGATCACATTTGTCAGAAATATTTGTCTTGTCAAGACATACTCTGCATTCGCTGAAAATTTTGTTTTGCCACCAGGCTACAAGCATAATGCACCAATTTCTTTAGGGCTGTTTGGTTTAAAATTGAGATTTTATTTATATTTCCTTCATATTCCACAAAGCTAGGAATCAAGCTGATATTCTGTGATGAACACACTCTTCTGAAATCTTTGCAATTATTTGTAGGCAATTAATTCTTTGTTATATACTTCAGTTTAATTAAGTCACAAAATATACAAAACAACTGAGAAAATAAAAATAAACAAACCTATTTCATAGCTTTTTATGGTTACAATTCTGAGAAGTACTTACCTCCTTGATTTTTAATTTCTTTGGAACTTTAGTATGACAGTCAAGATTTACAGATTTTTTAAATACCTATATAATTTAGTAAAGTAAAATAACATGAATAAGGAAGAAACTTGAATAGCAGCCCTGTAAGGGAATGGTCAATATCAGGTCTTCAGTATACAAAAAAGTAATTTAGATGGGGGGAAAAAAGTCCTACCTCTCCTAGAAATTACACATATTCCAGCGTATCTGTGTCTCATGGTAAATAGGTCTCAGTTTTCTAGTTTTCTTCCAGTTTATGATGTTATTAAATTTCTTGCATGAGGATTATCTGGTCTGACAGCATGAGATTTCACACATAAAGTATTTTCCTCTAGCAGGGCACTTAGTTCTTGTCACTGATCTTTTAGACTACCTTTTTTCACAACAGCAGCAAATTTTCTTGAAAACGTTAGTCATATTTAGTTTTGATAAAAATGTAGTGTTAATTTAGAAAATTAATTTTTGGGGAGAAAGTGAGAGGCAGTGAAAGGCGCATGCAAAAATTAGTGCATGCAAAAATATGTGAGATTTACTTACTTCAGAAAATAGAATTTAAAAAAGTAGAATTTTAACTATCATGAATCCTGATATGTTTAAAAGCTTAGCTGTATTGTGCTAGTTCTTTGAAACATATTCAGTAAAACTACAGGTCTTTCAAAATGTAACTTGAAGCAAAATTTACATGCTCTTGGATTCTGGTATGAAGATAAAAACCTGCAAAGATCATTTGATAATCCACATAGGAGTTATGAAATTCACAGACCTTTATATTGGTGAATTTTGCATATTTTGAGTTCATTTATCTACTGCTCAGTAAAAATTTGTTTTCTCTGCCTTATCATCTTGGAGAGGGCTGCTATTTTCATACTGGCGTTTGCCCTAAAGAGGCCAAGAGGACAGAGCCTCTTTTAGATACAATTGCTCATCCTCTACTCATCACTGACCTTTATTAGAACTCTTGTTCTGTGGTCAGAATACATAGATTTTCATTCAGTTGCTTCTTTGTTAGATCCTTCTAAGTGTGGACTGAATGGTGCCTTAAAGAGCAGGGAGATCTTTGGCCACACCAGGTTCTTCAGAGCCCCATCTAACCTGATCATGAAAGTTTACAGGGATGGGGTTTCTACCACCTCCCTGAGTAACTAGTTGTAGCGTTTCACCATGCTCATTGTAAAAAATTTCTTCCTTGTATCTACTCTAAATCTACCCTGTTTTAGTTTAAAACCATTATGCTTTGTCCTATTGCAAGACGCCCTGCTAAAACGTCTGTCCCCTGTTTCCCAGCAGGCCAAATTTAAGTTCTGAAAGGCTGCAATAAGGTCTCACTGGAGCCTTCTCTCCCCCAAGATGAACAACCCCAACTCTCAGCTTTTCTGCCTAGAAATGTTACAGACCTCTAATTGTTTTTGTGACCCTCCTCTGGGCTCATTCTAACAGGTCCATGTCTTTCTTGTGCTGAGGGCTCCAGAGCTGGACACAGTACTCCAGGAGTAGAGGGAAGAATCACCCCCCTTGACCTTCTGGCCACCAGGGTCCTTTCCATTTGGTTTGAAGGTATGAGACATCAGGAAGAAGGAGGACTTCAATGTAAGCCAGATGGCCTGGCCCTTCTGACCACTGATTTTTACTATCTCTCTGGATATTGCACGAATAAAATCAAAATGTGTTCCTCCTTAACTAAGATGAAAGTTAGAGTGATAAAGGTTAACTAAAGCTTTTTATTTTTATGTATGTATTTCTAAAATAGGGGAGGAATCATGAAAACGCCTGTGGCGTTGGTTGGTATGATTAGTATTTTCTGTGAATTCTGTGTGGAAGTCGACTCCGTCAGTGTGAAAACAGAAAAAACAAAAAAGCCCGATCTTACAGCAATTTCTGTCAGCCAGCAGAAAATAGTAACCCATGTATTTATTTATACATAAAATACAGAATTCTGAAAATATAATACAAATGTTTTCATCTTGGCTGCATTAGCAATGGGTCAAGAATCAGTCTTCTACTACCTTTCTCATTCATTATCCAGACTTTTATCTCACTACACCGTAAAAACTTGCTTAATTTCCCTTAGGCACCTATAAGTTTTTCTGGTAGAGAAGTGCAATTGCTGTGTCTTCATATCCTTTGTGGAAGTCAGTATATTTTCTCCTCAAAAGTCAAACTGAGAAGTACAGTCAGTAGAAAAAATAAGTGGAAAATAGAAATGTTTCATTTCAACTTCTCGATGCAATATTTCATATCTTTCATGTTTACGTAGCTCAACAAAATTGTTTAATAAATTTCTTTTCCAAAGGGCAACTTTAAGACTTCATTTTCTAGAAATGATTATAAACTGGTGTGAAATGTTGCAACAAAAGTTATAGTAGGGAACTTTTTTGGACTAACAAAGCCAAAATATAGAAAGAACTGTAGTGACTTAGTTGTTTACCAGAAATATCTTGCTCAGGCCCCAGGTTATTTTTTCAGTGCAAAGGAAATACACCTTTTCAGAAAGCTGAGTGTAGGGAGAGATTTTTGAAGTGGTTGGGAAAGATTTCTGTTAGTTCAAGGAGTTATCAGAGGTAGACAGCTCTCTTACTGGGCTTCTGGCTCTTTGCCAAACCAAAGTAAACTATCCTCTATGTAACAAGTAGAACTCTCTAAACAACCTGCTTTTCTTATTTCTCCTGCCTTTGTGTGAAGAAACAATATAGAAATCACCGCTAGGTTGAGCAAGAGGGTAGGTGAGGTGCAGTATTCTTTCAGTGCATGTTTAACACTTTTCCAACTGCCTCCTTGGATCTTGATAAAGGATTCCAAGTATTTATTTGGTTTTGCTGTAGTAGCAGATAGCAAGTTACAAGATCTCACTTAGGAAAATCTTTGAGTTTCTATGTGCTTGTACGTCAAGAACAAGCCTGGAAGATTTCCATGAACTATAAACCTCTTTGTACTGTGCCACATCTACTCTGTCAAGCCATTACCTGAAGAGTCTTGTAGCTATACTACTTTTAAATTTGACAGTGACCTTTTCTTATTTTCATTCCCATAACCTCTTAGCCACTCTTTTCCAATTTGAAGGACATTATACCTGTCTGGCACCAAATGGTTCAATTAATCAGGAGTTGGAGTAAATTTTACAAAATAATAGCAGCTAATTAAAAATCTGTAGTGTTGACATCTGCTTAATACATGCAATATTTCAAGAACTTGATAGCAGTCCACCTTACAGTAGCAGGGGTCTAAGTCAGACTGTTTAAATAAAGTAATAATGAAGTATAGTGATATGATTGTAAACTTGGAGCAGTTCCAAATGGAGTCATAAAGTGTGATAATTGGTTCTGAGAATTGGAATGTAGTAAAAGTCAAATTTTACAACAGTGACTATTATACAGTGGAATTAACTTGACTGCTCTGGAGGTTTTAAATATACTCAGTCATTAAGACACAAAGTCATAAGATTATAGGGATTTTACTTGATGAACAGAGAGATTGGCATGTCCCTTTTAATAGCTGAAGATTAAGATAACAAGAACAACTTAATTAACATATTTAGTTAAACGAGGAGAATGTACAATGCTATTTGTTGGAACAAATTAACAGTGCCTACAGGCTTGATTAGGTAACATGTTAGAGTATTACCAGAAATTTAAGTTATGATTTGAGTCACATGTTAATAGATCAAAATATATTCAATTTGTTGTGCTATCACTACTTAAGCAAAGTTAAGAAGCACCTTAATTTCATTAAATTCATTAAGTTAATACTAAGTATAGAGATTACTGCTTTGACAGTGATGAAACTTCTCTAAGTTTTAAGACTATAAGATACAAGCAAAATCATTTGGCAACAAAGTAGTAAACTCAACAAAGTACATCAGAAATGCTACATCTATTTAATATATTTCTGTAAATTCTAAACTAAAAGGAACTGTTAAAAGAGTTTCTACTTCAATGGCTACAGTTGAAGTACCTCATCTTCTGTGGCAGCAACTCCTCAATCCTTTCAAACCTTTTTTCCTACTTGAATTGGTTTTTTTTTCTATATTGCTGGCAATTGGTATGGCATACTTTATTACAACTTGGAATGAAAAAATACCAAAATACCATTTACTGGACAATTACACTAATAGTAGTACATAGGGAGCATTTGATTGCTCCCCTGTTATTCTTTATTATAATCTGAACTAATTCTCTAACATAAATTCAGTTAGTACTTTAATTAAAGCTAGTTGTGTTCTGTCCAGTTTGTCCTAGTGAGTAGCTCAGCAATATACACTGAAACAGAACTCTGCTGGACTTTCCAGGATCTGTTATCTATAGAGGCATCTGCTACCAACATCCTGAATACAGAGGAACAGTCAGGTATGAAGAAAATGCATGTTGGAGAAGGAAGAAAACTACTAAACGCAAGCGAGAAGGTCTTTTTTTCTTTAAGTCTCTGAATTCTCCGTATCTGAGGTAAGACAATTTAGAACAATACAATTTGAAAAATTTATCAAAAAGTAAAAAAGCATTGTATGAAATGCTTTCTTAAGTTGCACTGAAGCAAATGAAATGAACTGTAATAGATGGTTCCCAGTAATAATTCAGTTGGAAACAGGTACAACAGTTGAAGTATTTAAACTGCACAAAGATGATGTTCATTTTGCATCAATCCACAACTGTGCAGTAGCTGCTCTTTTAAAATAACGTTATAAAATTTTTGGCAATAGTAACAGTAAGCAAAGTCTAGGACGACGTTGTTAATTTGATACTCGGATAACCAACACGTATTCAGAAAAGCAGTTTTGCCATTGATAATTGAATTTGTGGTTAGCTTTTTTCCAAACATGCTATTGTAGAAATGGACAGCTAATAAAATGGGTTGATGTAGTCTGCTGAATTTAGATAAATGCTTACCTTTTTAATGCATTAAACTGTCAGAGTAATACAATGTGAAAGGAAACCTTGTACTTGAGCCATTCCGTTTTAAAAGAAAATATATTAATTTAAACTTTGCAGAGCTAAATGGAGGCATTATAAAAGGAATCATCTGATTCAGATCAGATTTACTATAAGATGCAACGTTGTTATTAAAACTGTCATGAAGTGTACTGCCAGAAAAGCATAATATAAAGCTTGACAAGATCAGTTATCTCCATGTGTGAATAAGAAAAACAAGTTTATTGAGCTGTTTATTGAAAAGTCTGGAAGAAAACCATAAGCTATAGAGTGTGAATTATTTTAAACAACATAGTTGAAAAGGCTTCTAGAGGAATTCTGCAGGATGTCAGGAGAAAAGCCCGTTGTCAGGACCTCAGATGTTTCTCAGCAATGTGATCAGTAGAAACTAAACACAGGAGCTTAGTGGGGGAAAATGGGGTTGCTGTGACCTCTTTAGAGAAAAGATGTGTTATAATCAAGTAGCTCTTGTCGTCCTATTAAAGACTGAAACCTATGCTTTCATTTGCTTGTCTGGGATTATAATGGAAGAGGAAAACTTTGGTTAATTCAAAATACATCTTTTTATTGCTGGTTTGTTTGTATTGTAATTTGGTAATCAGAAGAACGTTACATTAATATTCTGAGAAATCCAAAGACTCAAGTTGTTGAGTCTAAGCTGTGCAAATTTTTATCAGAGCTGGAGTTATCTTTCATAGGAGATAGTTTGATTTATGTTAAGAGTGTGTAGAACAATGAGACTATTAGGTATTCTGCAGTATCAGGGCCCAGAAAGTACTGTTTCTAACTTGAAACTATCTGCATAAACTTGCAAACAAATATGAATGAGAAAAGACATAATTTAGGAAATGCTTCTTTTTATGTTACATGCTGCTAGGTCCTCACTGTCCTGGTCATTAAAAAAGCTTAATGCTGACATTTCAATAATAACCTCTCTTGAACAGAGAGTGAGAAGATTTCAAACCAGCACGTACCCTGGGATTGCTGTGTGGTGCTGAGTGTCATTCTTCTGGAAAAAATGAGAAGCCAAGTGCTGCCACATTCCCACCTCAGGGATAAGAAACATTAGTTATTGATTTTTTTTAATATACTTTCATAGTTTAATTTCATGCAGAATCAGGGATGAAATTTGGAAATCAGATTGACCTTCCACCCCTCACTCCTGTAACAAATGACTTCAGATACTGGTCACATAGAGTAACCAAGTGAAAACCTAGATACTTTTCCAAACTGAGACTTTGATCCTGAATGTAACTTCTTTTCATTTTTTAAGAACACTCTTCTGTAATCTTCATTGGTTTCTCACTGGGAGTACACTGCTTGCCCTAAACACCCATTTGTAATGAGGCCATGTAAGCAGCTTCCTATGTCTGATTGTGAGGTTTACCAGAACTGCATCAGGTACAAAAAATCTTTTTTAAATTATTAGAATTATTCTTTCGGAAGAGGGCCTGGAGAAAGATGTTTTTTCCTGGAGTTTACAGGGAACCTTCTCAGTTTCTTTTCATCTTGCTATCTGCAGGACAAAACACTAGTGACTGCTGAAATTAATTCCTTATACATATTCCTCTTTTAAGAGGTCTGTGACATTATATTCTATGAACAAACAGAGCAACTTTGAACATGTATGCAATATTTGAACATATTCTTTGCTAGTTCCTTGTTTTTGTTTCTTTCCAATATCAGGTGATATTAATATAACTGTTCTGTTTTATATCTCAGTTGCATAATTTTAGGATCTTCCTGAAATTAGTACTGATTTTCCTTTAAAATGTAGATAAACTACTTTACATTTTTGGAAAAACAGACTTAAATTGTGTCATAATTTTTACCTATCATTTTTTGCATCTCTTAAAAGACACGCAGTATTTTAATGGCGCATATTGATTTCTTTTTTTGTTTTTTTAAAAAAACTTCTTGCTAATATAATCTTTCTTTGTTTAGCATACTAATATGACTGCAGGAATCACAGGGGATTATGTAATTTAAATGTTATCAAATTTATTAATGTTTAAAATATCATTGTGCATTATTCACAGTTTTTCATTTTTGGTAAAATACATTGGTAAATACTATGATATCAAAAAAGCATCCATGAACTTATTCTTTGTAGGTAGGTTCACTACTTCTCCCAGTTGCTCCATTTGGAACATCAGATGATTGCAGCTATAGGAGAAAAAAGATCAGATATTTGGGTAAATATCAGTGAAGAAAAGGAACAGAAAGCATTAGATCTGAATTTCTAATCTGAATGTTCAGTTACTTTGAAACTGATCTTACCAGAAGGTAGGTCCAAAAAGTAAAGACCTTTCTAGTATTAAATTATAAAATATTCGGTAGCGTGGTGGAGTCACGGTAGTTGTGTACAGAGTAGGACTTGTTCCTGGTTTTGTTGAGGGAATGTAATTTGAAGAGGAATTGTGGTTTTGTTTAATGTTTATATAGAAATAAATGTGAGATATAAAACTAGTTGGCTATCATGGGGGATTTTCAAGTTTATAACTAAATAAACCTTATTTGGACTTTCATATTTTAGATTATTTATTTGAGCTAGTTCTGCAAAAGACACTAAGTTTTTGAAGAAAATGCTGGGGAAACACATCTCTGCTGCAAAAAGTGACACTGTTTTCTTTTTTTTCTGATCTCCTTTTATCTTCTGTTGCCTGCTTTCGTTTTCTTTTTTTCTCTCAGGCTACAGATACAGTGCAGAATACTGATGAGGCCAAATTCAGCATATATTAAGACATTAATTTGCAGATAACTGCTTTGGTCTCTAATCAGCCAAAGTGTTTATTTTCAGTAGATGAAATTGATTCTATTCCATTCCCTGTAGATTATGAGCCAATATCTGTTCTTTTTTTTTTTAAATCACGTCTTAATGTTATCTTCCATCGCTGAAGACAGAGAGACAGCATAACCTCTCTTGTTTCTAGCTTTCTTCTTTTCTCTTAGATATATTTAGTGGAAGTTTAAGGATTCAGGGCAATTACTAAAACTGTGAAGATTGTGCATATGCCATGCATCTGCCTTAAATCCATACTTCACTATTGTAAGATAGTTCAGCTTATGAAAAGATATTAGTTGTGGAGCTCTGCTTTCATCTCTTATGGAATACAAGCCAGTTTAGGAAAGTTTGGTTTTAGCACCATACTTGTTGAGTCAAGATAACTCCAGAAACCATTGTTTATGGTAATGGGATTCCTTGTTTAAATAATATCCTCTGACATATTATGAAGGTGAATTATTTCGTAAAACAGATGGTACTACTGTATTACAGAGCCTCCAGTGGTGTATGCCACTTCTCACCCTTGAATTTATTTTTAATTTCATTATCAAAATCTGTTAATTGGAAATAGCAAGAGTTACCAAACTTTTTTTACCTAGTTTGCTGGCAAAAACCTTCACAGAATTCAAACAAATGAGCATTTAAAGTCTATTAGTAGCCATGTGTGATGAAATAAGTAAAAAAACCCACTCAACTGGTTTCATCGATCCATCCTCAAGAATTTCATGGTCTGTACATGTCATGATGAGTTTGCATCAGTATTAACTCTCATGTGTAATCAGTTTGACTGGACCAGGTTATGTTTGGCTTGCTGTGCTGATTCAGATGGACTGCATGTTCTATGTGATGTGTTGGATTTGCTGTACGTGTATAGCAGATCTGATGAGGACATAGGACATATTAACAAACTTACCGCTTTGGATAGGTATACATTTTTTAAGTACGACGAATTCCCTGGTCATAGGAATCCACACTAGATCATAGGCAATCTCCTGTGAAATATAGCTTCTAAATAAGAGGGAGTATGATTTCCACTGGGGATATCGTAACTGGAAAGCTCAAGCTTTGTCATAATTATCAAGATGTGCTCTAACTGCAGATGGTGCAGGAACAGTAGAGTTCATGTGGGAATCAGTACCATTCATTTTCCTGGTAATAATGTATTTGCTTCCTTTTTGATTACAGGGTCCTATTGGTTGAAAATGCAGCCTGACTCATTATCAACCTGAAACTGATCTCACACTAGGATAACTTGTTAGGAACTGAATTGGGGTAATCTGGGAGCTAAATCCTTTAAGCTGCGAAAACACATTAGTACTGGTCCAAATAGCTTCAGTCCCCCTTTTTGGGCTTACAACTACTATCTAGCAAACAAAGGTTTAGTATTTGTAAGCAGTTGGAGAAGTTGAAGGGGAATTAGAAGAAGGAACAGAAAACATCACCTTTTTTATTCTTCAGTTCTCAGGACCTCTGAATCTTGTTTTACTGAAGGGAAAACATCCTGGTTAGTCTTGCTCTCTTCCTGTTTGGAGGCCTTTACTGTACCCTGATACTTCCTTTTTATTTTATTTTTTTTCATATGTACAAAATGAAGACTGAAGATAATTTTCCCCTCAATCTAGCAAGTCTTTTCTATGCATTTCCACAGTGCCAAGCACAGCAGACCTCCTGTCTCAGTTAAAGTCTGTGTGTGTTACTGTCATCTATAATCCGCCTCTAAATGAATCACTTCCAAGAAAAACCTCTCTGTCCTCTAGTGGATTTCAAAATAGCAGTAATATTTTGCTATATTTGTGTAATATTTTTCCTCTTCAGGTTGCATGTTTTCAAGTAAGTACTGTGAGAAGGGTATTAATGCATAAATTTCTTCCTGAATCTTGAATTACATCAAAATAAAAAATCAAGTAGATTTTCTTTCATGAAATTATTCTATCTGTCATCACAAGAAAAAGATATGAATCTTAATCTAGTGTTGTCATCTAGTATCTTTCAGTGATAAATAGCAGGGCAGGCACAGTAACTCTAGTTGACAGATATTTAGTTATTAAAGTAGTTTGAAAGTTTTTGTGGTGTACACTAATGGATTTGGAGTTGCTTGATGAAGTAAAGGAAAATAACAATTTTAGCAGTCAAGATTTCATTCCACACTCTTTAGAAGCTCTACAGGTAATTATTACATTTTCCTGTCAATGACAGTGTGATGTGACAAAAGGCCTAATTTATGAATATAGAAGAAATGTTTTGAGTTTCTCCAGAAGCTTTCAAGTATGCAGGAAGAAATAAAACTGTCTAGTTACATGAATTGACTTCAGCTCTTCTTTTCTGTTTCTCTTAGGATAGTTTGTAGGACTCTTGCTTTTGAGCAAATATATGTGTAGTAATCCTCTAAGGAAAATACAGCTACAACTGGCAAAAACTTGCCACTCAAATCCAATACATTTGTCTCCTATTCTGAGCAAATGCTCAGAGGACAAAATATCTGGTAAATTATAGACACTAAATCCCGTATTTATTCATACGTCACAATTCAATTTCAGTAGTATATGCTATATTCATATACATTATGTTAATTTACTATATTTTTTTAAGGTTTAATTAAAACTATGAAATGAAAGAAGGAAAGAAAGTTAAGACAAAAAAGAAATTTATATTTTCCTGACCTAGGATGAAATTCTGTTTCTTCTCTTACTCTTTATGGATGTGTTTGAGTAGCACACAAGAAAACTAAAATAGGTCTTCAAAATATTTACGTACCTTGCTTTCTTTCTTGTCTATAATTGCTTTCCAGAAACTTTCACCGAAAGTGTTTCCTCAGTTCCACATGTATGTAGTCTTCACACTTTCATGTAAGACAGCTGTATCCTTCCCTAACTTCCATATTTTTGTATTTCTCTTGTCCTTCAAGCATGTAAACCTTTCCACTCAGCTTTGTGCCATCTGCAAACTTGCTGAAGGTGCAATCAATCTCACTATCGATGTCATCAATGAAAGTATTAAACAGCATTGGTCCCAGTATGGACCCCTAAGGGACACTGCTTGTCATGGTTCTTCATCTGGACTTCAAGCCATTGACCACTACTCTCTGAATGCAACCATCCAACCAATTCTTTATTTACTGAATAGTGAAATCTACTTTGTCAAAGGCTTCAGAGAAGTCCAGATAGATCACATCCATTGTTTTTTCCCATGTCCACTGATGTAGTCACTCCATCATAGAAAGCTACTAGGTTGGTCAGGCAGGATTTGCCATACTGGCTGTCTCAAAACACCTACTGGCAGCCACATGCTTTAATAAAACTTCTAGGAGTATCTGTTCCATGATCTTCCCAGGAACCAGGGTAAGACTGACAGGTCAGTAAATCCTAGTGTTCTGCTTTTTACTATTTTTAAAAACGAGTGCAATGTTTCCCTTCTTCTAGTCAGCAGGGACTTCTCCTGAGTGCCATGACTTTTCAAATATCACATGTTTGGAAACCACCTCAGTCAGTTCCTTCAGGACGCTGAGATGCATCTCACCAAGTCCCACAGATTTATATATGTTCCTCTGGTGGAAGTTCAGCTCCATCTGCTCCTTGGCCTTCCTGACCCCATCGTTACACAACTGGGCAGTGTCCCTATACACTTCCCAGGTTACCCATCACTGCTTGCACTGCCTGTGCAGTTCCCTCTTGCTATTCAGTTTGTCCAGCAGGTCTTGACTCAGCCATACTGGTCTCTTCCCTTCTCTGCCTGATTTCCAACATCAGGAGACTGAGTGTTCTTCCACTCTTCCTTAAAACAGAGCTCTGTTCTGCTTCCTTGCCTTGAGGACCATATTCCTTGAAGAGCTGACTAATTCCTTGAAGAGCTGGAAGTTTGCTTTCCTGAAATTTAGGAAAGCAATCCTTCATGACTTTGAACTCCATCAGTGCATGATCACTGTAGAACAGAAGTCTCTGATCTCGATATCAGAGACCACTTGCACTGGTAACCATCAGCTTCAGTGTTGCATCCTCTCAGGCAGCAGTGTCCATTACCTGGGTCTAGAATGTCCATGTTCTTTGATTAATATTCTTGGCCAATTTTCTTAACTTTGCAATGACACTGAGAGAATGTAATTTTTGCCTTTTTTGGCTTTTTTTTATCTTTAACTTCAAATTTATTGGAATGTCATTCTGAATAGTCTAGTTTTATTATGAAGTGTTGTTATTAATCAAGACGCACCTCAAAGTTTTATGACTAGCTTTTAACAGGCAGTCAACTGCTGTAACTCTTCAGTAAACTGATTTTTTTTTTTTTTTCAGGAAATAAGCATCATAATTAGGTATTCAACTGGAAGTTCTCCATTTGGTTCTGCAGTAAGGGATGCAGATGACTTTAGATGGCCAAGTTGAACAAGTGAGTTTTAGTTAAGCTTGTGTGACTCAGTCTTATGTTCCTTATGGCTTGAAGGTTGCTACATGGGTTCTTCTATGACTAGAAGTTTTCAGTGATTTTACAATCTTAAAATGCTTGTAGGATGTTGTGGAGACTCTAGGACAAGCATAAGAATATGGCAACTTTTGTGAAACCTTACTTTTGTGACAACAGGTTTTAGAGCCTACTGAACTCATATTCCAAATATGAGAAATCATGAAACACCTCAGGATGGAAAGGATCCTGAAAGATCACCTAGTCCAAACTTTTGTTGAAAAGGGAGACTAGGTGAGATTATCTAGTGCCTTCTCCAGTCACAACTTGAAAACCTCCAGTGACTGGAATCTGCTATGTCCCTGGGGAGATTGTTACAGTGACTGATTGTCCTCATTGAAAAAAATATCTTTCTTATATCAAGATTAAACCTCTCCCAGTGCAACTTGTACACATTGACAGAGAGATGTGTCTCCTCTCTATGTGTCTCCTTGCCCCAAGAGATTCTCTGTCCCCTTTGTAGCTGCCCTTTAAATACTGGAAAAATGTGACGTTCCCACTCAAGCTTTCTTGCCAGGATGAAAATACTGAACTCCCCAGCCTTTGGTAATCTTCATGGCCCTCTTTTGGATCCCCTTCAGTATTTTTTCAGTTGTTGGGAACAGAAAAAAAAACTTAGAACTCTAGGTGCAACCTGATAGGTGATGAGTAGAGGGGTCTACTGGTTATGTTTTCATTGACTTGCTGAAGTAGATTGTGTTGTTGTGTATGGTGAGAAACGAGTGATAAAGGTGCTTATAATTACCTGTTATGAAATAAAAAAAAAAAAGTTTGTAACTTTAAGTTAGTCTTAAAGTAACTCTATCTAACTTGGTTTCCAAACCCAGGACTATTTTCATTTATGAGGTACATATTAATTCTGCACTGTAACTGGGTCATATATGTGTGTGAGAAGGAAATAATGTGATAAGTATAAAAATAAATTTATAACACCTAGATTGTGTGATAGCTGCTGCTCCACATACATCTGCAACAAAAAAAATAACCTGTTTTGGGTGTAAGTGGAAATATATTTGAAAGTGAAGGGAGGTAACAAAAAAGTAAAAATGGGAGAGTCTGTCTTATAATATACTAGAGACGATAGAAACTGCATGACTTCACAATCCCACATCCCAACTCAGTTAGAAAAGTAAATAAAACTAGTGAGTAGTTATCACAAGGGTCAACATTAATCATTGTTCAAAGACTCATTTCTAGTGCTGTGGAATGGTTTTTATTCCAGCAGCACTGGGACAATCAGTGGCATTACTGATAAATCAGATCAGCCTACAAGGTCAATCTCATTTCTGAGTTTGCACCTAAAGAAGCAAATGTTTCAAACTTTATTTCTTTTACAAACTCACACTTGATTACTGAATCATGCATCTGACTTTGGAGCTGTTAGTTGAGTGGGATTTTTTGAATCCTCTCCAGAATTCACTCTGAAAGAATGTGGAACATCGTAAGATAAAAGCAATGGATTTCTGATACTTAAGGATGTTTTTATAAGCTCATAAATAGTCAAACAAAATTGCCATTAAAATATCTGCCTAGTCTCATACCAGTTATGGCTTTGTTAATGTTTAGCACCAAAGCAATAATAAAGGAACATAGACAGGAAATGAGAGAAAATGAGAGCTGAGAGAGACAAAATTATGCTTTTCCTCATTAAGAAAAAAGATGAAATAAAATATTTTTTTTTATTTTTGATTTAGGAGAATAAAACATAGAAATATGTTGCATTATCATTTTAAGAATCTAAAACTTTGCTACCATATATCATTTATCAACAAGAAGGTGGATTAACGTTACGTTGTACTGTTCCTAACATTACGTTGTACTGTTCCTATGTACTTTGAATTGTGTTAGATCAGTTTTTATTCTAATACGCATTCAAAAGTAATTCCACATTGGTACAACTCTCTAATTTTTAGTTATTTTTTTTCTAATAAATCAAGGTCCAAGATAAGACATGCTTGTTTATGAGGTTTGGAGTTTTCCATTTAATTGGGATTTTTTCTTCTCCCCTTTTTTTCCTTGAAGGGGGAGGTTACATTTTTGCCTGACTCATATGATATTAATATTATTGATGCTGACACATGTGTGTATTAGGCATCACATCAGTTGTTTGTCTCATAAGTATATATATATTTGGGTTACTTTTTTAGCAGAGTTTGCTACTGTCTCAGGCCAACACTTTTTGAAACGCTAGGGATTTTTTTTAAGAAACACTTAGTAGGTTCTGTTGTATATGTAGCTCATTTGCTATCTGATAAATTTGCCTGTTTCATATTTTCAGGATGGTATGGCTAGCCAGAAAGCAGATCTCTTTTTTCTTTATTCCTCCCCAAAACAAATAATCCACTGACATAAGCTTAGTAATTGATCTGAAATTAGATAGACAGAATCATCCATACCAAAATGCTAGCTCGCTATTTCCTGTCAGCTTTTAGTCTTCATTAAATCAGTATATTGAGCAGTAATACAGGATGAAGTGGCCAGGACTGCACTGGCTACTCCACAACAGTTCTGTGCATGGAAACTGTAAAATTGCGAATTGATTTTGTCCCAGTGTGGAATGTTTAAAACCAATGAATTAAAAGGATGAGCTGCAATGTGGAAAACTCTGATTTACATACTCTTACGCAGATTCAGACCAGGTTTTATTTGTCTTCCCAGATTGTGTAGGAATATTAAACAGATAGAGAATATTAAACAGGTCAGTATGGTGATGGCGACAGATACTTTTGTCATCTCTGGCTTTTGAGTAAATTTCATAAGACTGACAATACCCTGCCTGATTTTGACAGTTATTTTTAATTTTTGGCATCATTTAATTTTTGCACATTTGAAAAGTAGATTGGTTTGTAATGTATTGGTCCAGATATGCAAGTGAAGAGAGTGTTTCAGAATGCCAGGAATCTTTTGTTATTGTTCGTTTTGTTCAAATTGTTAGAAAATTTACATATAAACCAGATTTAAGAGGAATTAAGAGCAGTTGTTTAAACAAGAAAATCCTGTATTTCTGTGTATGCCATTGAAATAACAACCAGGTGTGGAAGTGTAATTATCGTGTCAGAGAATTACACTGTTTCAAAATATTTCTTATCAATCACAACTCTCTCCCATACCTAATAGTCTGAAATTCTAACAAATAATAGTTTGAATCAGAAAATGTTTTTGAACACTTATTATTTTTACAAATTTACATTTGCCGAGTCAGCTAAAAAAACCCTGTGCAATTGTTTTTGTATTATAAAATTGGATATGATAAACTGCTATTTGCTAACTGCTTTTATATGGTCTGATGAACATTTTTTTTCATCAAATACTTCATAAAATATTTAAATGTAGCTAGGAAGAATAATTTTCCAAATTAGCTCATCTGTAATTTGGCTTTTCACATATGAATCTTCAAGTGTTCAGGAAATTTGTGTCCTTTAGCAAATGGAAAAAATGGACTAAAACTTCCCAAAGCATGTTGCAGTCCAGTGCTCAATCTGAGAACATTAGAGATGTTCAGAGTGCAGGGCTGAGTTTACCTGTACCATCTTCTGAGATCTAGGCTTTGTCCTTAAGGACTCAAGTATGTAGTTTCAGTTAAACCATCTAAAAAAAGGGCTGACACGTGCTCTTCTTGCTCAGGAGAACGTATGATCCTTGATTTCCAATCTAATGGACAGACCATGCCTGAGATATAGTTTCTACTTAAAATAGTTACACAAGGCTTTGAAAGAACTAATAATGAACTGTTAAACAGAGGAGCAGTGTTAATGTTTTAAGGAGAGAATTATAGAGATGGCTTTTAGCCTTTATTTTCCCACTATGAATGACATAATTTTAGAATGTATGCTATCAATGCTGTCCTTTAACACAGAACTACTAAAAAGCAAGAGCCAGAAGTCTGGAGATTGGTGGTTGGTTTTTTTATCTTGCTTTTGGTGTGTGTGCAGGTTTTTTCCTCTTCAGTTTTTGGTGTTGTGTTTTTTTGGGTTTTTTGTTTTTTTTTCTTTTAAAGTGAACAACTAAAGGTCACTGTAGCAATAAATTAAAAGTTTATTCCTACGGAACAGTTTAAAGAGCTAGCTCCTTGCCTCCCTCCTTTTGTTCTGTACATTCCAGTTACTCATACAGTATTTCAGCACAGCCAGAAGTCAAACAAAAAGGTCATTGCCTGGGTTACTTGTGTTTTGGTCCACCATCCAGCAGGTCTGCCTGCTGCGTTATATTGTCAAAGTTAGCCTTTCTATTGATATGTATATTGATTTCCTGATTAATGTACCTCTGTTTTATTGGCATTTACTACAGGACACATAATTTTAATGTTTGTGTAATCAATAGGTCCATCAACACCAAGAATTCCTACTGCTAGGCTTCACAGCTCTAACTATGGGGAGTTGTATATTTCCTGATAAATACTAAAGAGAATGTAAACATTAAAAAAACCAAAGAAAATTGAAGTTCTCTGTAGATTCCTATTGTATTTCACCCCCTAGGAGCTACTACAAAAACTTTCAAGTAGTTCTCTGTAGGAAAGGTAACCAGACGGTACCCGATTTTTGGGCCGGAATATAAATGTATGGAAAGTAATTACTTTTAGAATTCCCATTTTGTAGTCACTTCATCTCAATGTGTAAATAGTCATAACAGAAATTCTGGCTTTTATTAATTTTTAGATTAAGAAATGGCATTTTAAATACCTTTAGTTAACTTTAGTAGAGGAATGGAGTTCTGTGAATGTCAGATGCTTCTAAACTTGCAGCTGTCCACAAATTACACAAGGTACCTGAAGGCATCTACTTAAAATGTAGCTGAAGTAGTTTTTGTTGTCAGAATTTTAACGGGCTTTATAATCTCCTGCTTGTTGCCAAATAGTTTTTTTCATTTCTTGTGCCTGCCTGCTTGCCTTCCTTCTGTCTTTTAAAACCAGAGAGGGGAAACAAAAATTTTTTTTTCTACTCAGATAAAATAGTAAACTTAAATAATCACTTCTTTTTTCTTAAGCGTTGAAGCGAGTTCATCAGGAGAATGACAATAAATTACACCACTTACCAGAAACTTTGTCTACATATTTTTCAGATTACATTACTTCATTTCCTTATAGTTCTTAAATAATGACTATATTCCTGAAATAATTCACCAAATCCATGTCATACAGATCTACTGATATTTGTACCTCTGAAAGTTCTTCTAGCAGTAGTGCATGTTTGGCTGGAACAATAACAGAATAATATAAGTAGATGCTGCTCCTGATAGCTATCTCTATGGTCCATTTTAATTGCATATTAAGTTGCATAGTAAGTATTCCAGACCAGCTGGTTTGAGTCATAGCTTTTGAGTGATTGTTTTAACTTGTGGAAATTCTTTAAAGCCACAGGTTTTCCTGGGGGGATGCTGTTGCTGCCTTTTATGTCAGTGACTTTGGTTCCCAACTTCTGTTTCCTCTTTTGTTGAGTAGAGACTTTACAGTTCTGAGGTTTCACTAAATTACTTTATACACTGTGGGACTCTAAATTCTTTCTAAGAGGCTGTCAGAGGTTTGCAGAGACCTTCTTGGGCCACAGCAGAGTGAAAGGACTTACAGAGGACTTGCAGTTGATGAAGCACTATCTATGTAAAATGTATACTCATACCCCAGTGCAGGTTGGGTTCTTTGGTTCACTGAGGGAAATATCTGTGTAGCAATTTGAACTTTACACTAAAGGACTGTAAGACTTCAAAGGCTGGCTTTGATTAGCTATTTAGTTCTAATTCTGCATTTCCTCTATAACTTGCATGACTGTATAAATATTTGTTACATAAAAAAAAGGAATTGCAAGTGTCTGTGTACCTCCACAGTTTTGTTAAGTAAAGGACTTGCATGTATAAATCTTTATGAAGATCTGAAACAGTGTTGTAGAGTGTTTGAGTTCAGGTTTCAGGAAGCAATGACTCTCCTTGGCCTTAGGCATCTTATTTAACTTCGTTGTGATTTATCACAGAATCAGAATAGTTTGTGTTGGAAGGGACCTTAAAGATCATCTAGTTCCAACCCCCTGTGATGTCCCACTAGATGAGACTTCCCAAGGCCCCATCCAACCCGGACTTACATCACTTTGTGTTATATGAGGGTAATGTATGTAAGTGATACTTGAAGAAAAAAACTGCTTGGGTAAGTAATAAGTACCAACCAGAAAGATTTAATAGAGGAAATGAGCTGTCTTTTTTTTTCATAAAGGAAAATATACTCTCTTACAAATGGTTCCAGCAGAATTCAAGAAAAATGGTACTTTTCAGGATTTATTTCAGGTTTCATTTCAGAATTGGTCATTTGTCCAACTTGTAGCCTCAGATTTCTCCGTAATTCAACTTTCTCTTTTTTTTCTCTTTTTTTAAGCAATCACTATAGCAACCTAGTGTTATCTGATGAGTAGTGCACACAGAGGGCAGATAACCATACCTGCAGCATAAGATTAAGAACAAAAACATCAGAGAGTCAGGTAGACCGGTGAGGTAGTACATTAGCACGTCATAAGGAAGATCAGAGCATAAGCTTCAGTTTTTAAGTTCATTAATGGGGTTAAATTTTGGAGTATCATCCACCTTAGTGGACATCTCAACTTGGTTGGTGATTTCTCCTCTAAAGAAGCATGTGAATGAACTAACCATGTAGCTGGTGTTTTCTATGATGCATAAGAGCTGAATAAAAGCTTAATCAGGTTTTAAAAACTATCTTATTTCCTTCTAATTGTGAACAATGCAATCATGTTTCTTGACAACTGAAAAATGTTTCTTGACAGTTGTGTTAGTTCAAGGAAGGATATGTGGGGACAATATGAGATGAGGGAAGACAGGCTTTTCATAAGGTTTAGGAAAAGGCTTGGATTTTAATTTAACTAAAACCTCCACAGGCTCTGAAACACTATGTCAACCTTTGAAACTTGCAGTATGATAAGACTTTAATTCCAATGACTCAGTTCTTCGGTGTTTATTCTTGTTGATTAGTCCTCAACTAATACAAATTGCATCCAAAGTAGCATCCAAAGAGAAAAGGAGAGCCCCAGATCTGTGGAGTTAATGAAGCAGTAACAGGTTCTTGTATGAATTAATCACTTCAAGAAAAGGTGCATCTGATTCACCTGCTGGGTACTCCTGTGTTCTTGTATTTGTTCAGAAGGAATGTAGTGAGTGGTTTAATTTCATGCTTTTCTGTCCCAGCTCTTTCTTCTCCTGCCAGACAATAGAGGACCTTTTATCCCTCTATGTCCCAGCTTTGTTCTCTTAAGTCTTTACTGATCAGCCTCCTCCTTTCTATATGGTTTGTGCCTGGGAGAGCAGCGCTAAGAGCAGGGAAAGGTAAGCATTCAGATACTCTGCTCTTACACTTCAATGCATAGTTTGTTATGGTCAAGGATTTTAGTTTCAAGTATCATATTAGTTGCAAAAAATATAACTGAAAAAGTTCATTTAACACATGAAAAGGAAGAGGAATGTTAATGAGCTCCATATGTTTTTCTGGCCTAATGTGGACCCCCTTGTCTCTGCGGTGCTAATTCTCTATGCAATTGGAAAAGTGCAAAGAATGTATTTTTCTCTTCTTACTATGAAAGACAGGTCACGTTTTAAATAGCACTTCTCATAAAATGTGTCTTACTTGCTGTCATGATGGGTATCAGCACTCGTTCTGTAGGCATGTCTCAATTGTAAAGTAAGGTTAATCGTGCCTCATCCTTCACCTTCCGAATAGGCGCTATTTTACACTGATTTATACTGGTATTTTTATTGATGGAGGTCGTTGTGTTCTTCAGCGTAGCAGCTGTCAATTTACTTTTTCTATTCTTGCTCCAGGCTCTAAAAAGACTAAAGGACTTAGTAAAATCCTTTCAGAGTTTTCTGGAGTGGCAATGAATGAATCTGCCTATATTAGTTCTCATTATCATGGGGATGTCTGAGCTCCAAATTTGCTTTGTGGTTCATGAGAAGGATATGTCCATCCAGTTCGGGTCATATGGAGGGTTTGGGGGAAGAGTCTGCACGTCCTTTCAGAGGATGTGAGGCCCTGTTAGGTGCTTTCTCTGCACCACACAACTGTGATGGCTCCCACACCAGGTGTCCAGCGGGGTTGATTGGCACATCAATCCAGAAGAGAAGACAAAGGTATTTCACTACGAATGCTTTAGCAAGTGACAGCTTGGAGGAGACGATAACAAGGAAGCAAATGAGTGAGGCTATAAAGATCTATAATTAACAACTTTAACCAATACTTTTTCTTCTTACCTTTAGCCTTAGCTACATGCTCCTCTGCCACATATTTGAGCAATCAAGACTGATGACTTGCTCAAACTCTGGTCTTTCCTTCCTAGTTTTGTCCTGTAGACCTGTAAGGAGTGAAGATATGTTAATCTAGTGAGCTCTCGTGACAAAATGTGCAGGACAAGAAGCAACTGAAAAAGCATTTTCAGGGTTGGTATGCTAGGAGGTTTTAGTTGTGAGAGGAAAAAGAAGAGTTTTGTACTCCAAAAAACCTACTTTTTCCGTGTATTTCAGGAACAGGGCAAATGTAATGGTGGAAAAATTATGTAACTCGGGTAATTAGGATGACTCAGCTCATGTTTTACAGAAACATAAGTAGTCCATTGGAAATAGACATCAGCTTACATTAATTTAAGCAAGATTTATTCACAACTCTTAGCTACTAGGTGTTTCATAGTATGCAGAATTTGAAAGAAGAGTGTGTTGAACCTGTTCTGTAGCAAGTAGAATATTAAGCTAAAAAATTGGCAGTTGTAGAATAAATAAGAGCTTTACCTTTAAAACCTTTTAAATCTAAAGTAGAAAAGGTAGAGTTATCAAAATCTTCCCAAGCACTTAGGTACAGCATTTATGAACCTCTACCCCGCACCCTGTAGGAACTAACAAAATGAAATTTCTCTTCCTTATCTAAGGAACTGAATAAGACTTAATATTTTTCTGATGCTTCTTTGTCCTAAATCACAGGGAGAATTTGGACTGCTGAGAATAGACTGATGTGCTTGAAAGTAGCTTTGTTCTTCTCTACTCTATTTAAAACAACATAACTTCTCTATTTAAAACAACATAACAAGCTCCTCAGTCTCTGCTTTTAACCCAGTTATCATATGCTTTTAATTGAACATATGAAATCAATATCAATTTAGCAAAGATTTAAGAATCTTTAACTTGAACAGTAGGTGCCTGATGTGAACAGTAGGCATTTGATGAATAGCCTTTTAAGGGTAGATACCCAGAGTTCAAATGTTTTTAAAACAGAAAGCAACAAGCTGTGAATTCTTTTATTAAATGTGAAGAAAGAAAGGGGTGCTGCTTCAGTGGCAGGGTCAGTTTAGATTGCTTTTTTGCTGAACTTTGGTCCCTGGTCTTTTACACTTGCAACTGAAATTACTGTGGAAACTTATAAGGATAAACACTAATGAAACTTTCAGGCATGATTTAGTGTTACCAAGGTAACCAATTGTAATTAATTTTAAGCATCAGCTGGCTTGTGATGAGCATGAAACCTGACAAAGGCTCTCAGAAGGACTGTTTCCCATTTTCTTAGCTGCAGTAATATAAGTATGAGAAATTTCATTTTAAAAAAGCATATATAACAACAAATCAAGCTACAGCTTTCATAGTGGTGAGTTAAGAAGATTACAGAAATAGATGCAGATGCAGAGAAGAAGGAATGCCTAGCAAAAGAATGGGGATTGTGAACTCTAACTTGATGGGCCTGGGAGACTGTTTAGAAAATATGATTGTTTAGGATCATATTTTCATTTTTTTCTTTTCTCCCATAGCAGTAGAAATGCTTTCTTTCATTGCTAGCTTTTCTTAATCAACAACATGATCATTGCATAATTCCTGCGCTCCATCATCTAACAGTGTGTACAGTCATAGTGCATATGCAAAAATCTTAGCAATCTAAATAAGTTCTCTTCAAAATAGTAAAGCAGAAAAAGAATACGGGTAGGTTTCATAGTCTTTGTGTTCAACTAGAAGCATAGAAGAATGCAGAGTGTGTGAATGTTTAGAAATTGAGCTAAGGTTGTGACATGGCTTGATCATTTTGCTTAGGTCTGGAGAGTTAGAGTTATTCTGTACAGTGGGATAATACAACATCAAAACAATCATGAGTGTAGTGTTTTTTCCTTCATTTTTAAAAGAGAAGCTATTCTAACCCAAAAGATCGCTAATACTTTATGTGAAAATAAATATCCTATCTTAAATTAAGACGTTATTAAATTCAAGCAAGTAAAATCAGTCAATTTTTCATTTGGTTTTGATAGTGACCTCCTTAATCACATCTGAAAGCTTAAGATTAGTGAAAGCTAAAACATTGCTTCTGCTCAAAATGAATGTCTTTGAAAAAGAAATTAATTTCCCTATCCTACAAGTGGAAGCAGTGCTGGAGAGGGTATAAATAGCCAAGTCAAAATCTAGCATTTCAAGTAGCTAAGAGTGAATAAACATGGTTACTACTTTAGTCCTGTACAATGTATGTTGTAATCTGTTTGGTATGACCCTGATTCTAGACTTATTTATCCTGGAATACATCCACAAGAAATTAATGAATGATACCAATGCTTGGAAGACAGTGAAATTATAGTTGAACTATTCCAGAATAACTGAGAAAAAAAAAAAAATCTGTCCTATTTATTATTTCATTTGACACAAATTATCCCTAATGAGTCGCATTTCTCTTGTCCTTAATTTTCCTGGGTAGGACTTTGACAGTGGAAAGTTAATTTACACAAATATGATGTGTTTAGAGTAAAGAGGCAATTGCAAACATTGCAAAGGCAAGTTCACAACAGAAGATTAGGGGCAAGAATTTACTCCTTATCAACCGATGGAAAATATCCTCTTAGCGAGCAAGTTCTGTGGACACTCAATGTGGACATTCAAATCTCCCACAGGGAATGAATTGGATATCTGGGTCTGAGTGGTGGCAGGCAGTTCTGCATAAGCCTGTCTTTTAACAGGCTATATTCAAAACATAAAGAGAGGAATTTTGCTGAGCTCTTTTCTTCCTTCTTTTGTGTGTTTCTTCTCACTGTTGTGAGAAAGGGAAGCACCCTATTTAAAACATTGCATCCTCATTGCCTTGAATGGGAGAAAACCAGTATGCTTATATATATCTCAGTTATCCTTCATTCTTGGTGCCTTTCCAGAGCAGCAGCCTCAAACTGATATAATTCTTAAGGGTTTTACTGCTACCAGAGAGTTCTGAATGACAGTGGTAAACCAGCTCTGTCTTACTAATTTCATTATTCTATTATACAGAAATGTAGAAAAACCAGCTTGTTAATAATATTCAATATTGCAGATCCTTCTCCAAACCAGCATCAAGAGTAGCATTCTGATTTAAAATTCATTGATGTTGAGGAATTTTCTCTTGCTGCAGGTCACAGAAATGAGTCCACCTCAGTGACATAATGACTTGAAACTCAGAAACAAAATGTGCAGTAGACAGAAAAACTGCAGCTTTTTTTTTTGTTTGTTTTCTTGTTTAATTTTGCATGTAAGGCATTTGGTTAGTTTTCTTGTTTTTTTGTCCAGCTACAAATCAAGCTTGCTTTCTAAATGTGTTTCTAAATCTAAGTATTTAATACCTGTTAGTCAATTATGCTTTCAGAATGAAAGATTTGAAAATCAAATATTTATTTTGAGAAGTGTTGTTCTCTTCAGCAGTTTAATTATCCCACAATGAATTCTTTCTGCAACTCTAACATACTTTTGCTGTGCATTTAGAGAAATAAGAACTCTTCTGTTTAAATAAAATCATGTATGTACAGGCAGATAAACGTTACAAAATACAGATAATGTCTGATTTGCCCTTAATATCCAGTAGTTCTTATGTTTCCTGACTTTCTTGAAACTTGAGTTATTTTTCTTATTCATCCCAAGTCATTCAAGGGAAGATGCAGAAACCTATTCAGGTGGAATCCTAAATAGTTTCTAATTGGTTTGCCCACAACTATGAAACAAAATGGGATAATTCAGTGTTAAATGTTCTTATTGAAGTCAATGAAGTGATATTTATGCATTCATTGAGAAACTGGGCTTCAATGCTCACTAGCAAACTGTGCAGCTCTATTTTAACAATGAAATATAGTCATCATAATCCATGTTGAATTCTCTGTAATTAATTATTTATAAAGGCAGAAAGATTTTTAATTATTTTCAGTGCTGGCTGAGTGAAACTTGTGTGTGAGATTCCATGTGATGGCTAAACAAAGAACTAAGAAACTTCGAAGACTTTGAAGGATAATGTTTGCGGACTGAGAGCATTTGCAGCCTCAGGCTATGCCATGAAACAGCCACAGCATTACTCTGCCTCAAAATCCACAGAACAATTGTTAAGAATTTTTGTGGGAGTATTGAGAGGAGTAGAGGGGGAGGCTTGGAAGTGTTTGACTTTTAGTGTATCTGCATACATGTAGGATAAAATGCATTGGAATATTACCATATCTAAACCAGTTTCATCTTTTGTATTACAAAATAAAAAGAAAGAAATAAAAGAAACAGGAATGAAAAGATGGGACTGCAGTGGTGGGTGGAAAGAACCCTTCTATTTTCATATTAAAGCATTCTAAGTGTAGGGCTTGAAACAATTTAGGAATGATTTTTAAGTTCAGTAGCATGCCCGCATGTCATAATAAGGAATCTCTAGTAGGTTACTGAGGACTTTAATGACACATGCTTAGTAAAATCACATGCATGTCAATCAAAATACTGTTTTGCTATCCAGATTTTTTTTCTTCTTTATCTGTGCAGCTGAGTTGTATTTTCTCCATATCTGTGTCTGTTCAGTTTTAAATTGAATGTGGGCAACACATTCTGTCACCCATGAGGCTTACTCTGAATGATTGTTTCTTAATAGCTCTCACACTGAAGTTGTTTACTACCAACAGCTGAAATTAAGGGAAGTGCCTGGCAGCCCAAGAGAAACAAAATTTCCAAATTAGAGGCTCAGCACTTTTCATTTCTCAAGGAGCCTTTACATCAAATGGTTTCAGAAAGCCAGTAGAGGACATTTTAGTAATTTAGATCTTGGTAAATGATTTTAAGTTATTTGTTTACTAAATCAAGTTTACTACTAAAATACTGTTTAAAATTCGTTAGGATGTGATGTGTGTCTGGAAGAGCAGCGTGAATGAGAGACAGTGCTGTGCAAAGCTGCCTAGGTGGATTTTCTACGTCTCTTTGCTCTGCCCTACAGTGTCACTGGCATTCCTGTCCTCTGCTGTTTCTGAACAAAGAGGTCCCTGTGCTTGTGAAACAGCCAAGTTTAGGAACAAATTTCTGCCAGGAACTGTTGAAGTAATGACGCTTGATCTTAATGTGAAACCAATGTTATACTGATGTGGTTATCTGGGTTTAAAAAGTGTAGTCCTGTAGCACAGTAATAGCATAATTGCCACTGCTATCTACAGGCCCCAAGCACTGTCCTAAGTCTGCAAGGCCCTTGGACTGAGTCTTCTCAGATCTTACTTGGCTGAACTCATCTTGACTTCCCTAGAGCTTGTTTTAACTTGGACTTGCTATCACAATAGTTTTTCTTCTGACCAGGTGGATGTGCCTGCACTGTTTCACCTATGCATACCTTTGCATGATACAAAATTAGTTTTCATATTAGTAATAGTAACAAGTGTAGAATTAGATATTTATGACTCCAGAGTAATGCAGAAATGCAGGGCTGGTATTACAGAGGTTTTGAAAGCGGAGGCATCAGAAGCAGTGTAGTGGAGTATGAATAGGACATGATACAAGCTAATATTGGAGACCCTCAGGATTGTAAAAAAACCTCCAGTATTCAGTAAAAGAAATGCAGGTATGGAACTGGACAAAGTCAGCCACAGGGATAAAAAAGAAATAGTACATAACGTATGTAAAATACACCACGTATAGTAAATTTGTATAAAGCATAAACTTTCAGACCAACAAGGAAAAAACAACAAGTAAAAGTGGTCCAGGAAACATATAGAAATGTCCCCAGTCAGATCTTGGAGAGACAAAGAAGAAGCCACCAAGATCATATTCCCTCCAGTGCAGATCCAGCATGCATGCAACTTGCTGTACATCCCCCATGGACACTCTGAAACCATTGACATTAGGACCCAGAGAAGAAGAGCAAGTGAGCATAATAGCAGGAAAACAAGTAGGTACCAGTAACTGAGTGCATAACAATTTTAATTTGAAAGTTTTAACACTTCTTTTTTTTTTTTTTTTTCCTGTGGAGTAATTGTTTTCCCGTCTTTCTGTTATAAATTTGAAATAATAATAATTACTTGATTAGACTGTTAAGATTTCAGCTATACATAGAAAAATTTTTTTTTGCTTTACATATTAGACATGTTTTGGTTTTGCCAGTAACAAGATTTTCAGTATAACAATTAGTTAAAACAAGGAGGACTACTGCCTCTGCAGAATGCACTGGCCATAGTGCTACCTGAGCAGCTGCTGAGGTGGCCAGTCAACACCTTTCTCCTCCAGTTGAACTGCTTTGTGATTTGTTCTTTGTGTTCAGAGGTTGTCTCATTGTTTAGCTTCTAAAGACTGTATCCTTTTTTTGTACTTAGAGCAGATGTTTTGCTCAGGGAAGCCTCAGCAATGTTTTGCTAGAGGTTGCACTTCCAGTCATCAATAACTACTGTTTGCTACTCCACCATATCTCATGCTCACTGGCCCATTCCAGTTAGATCTTCAATAAACAGTGAGAAAAAGCATTGCTGCTTCCTACTTAAGATCTGTTCCTCTTCCTGGGGTTGAGAAGAGATCAAATAGTTTATTCTAAATTCCAATCTGCAAAGTGTAGATTTCTTTAGGTGTTCGGCCACCATCCCCTCCCTAATGCTGCTTTTCTAACTTCTTTACAACTCTCCAGTGTTGAGTCTCAGCAATTGAGATAAATCAAAATCAGTGTTTGTGAGCATGTACTTATTGTTCTTGCTCTCTATGTTAAAAAACTAGTTTGCTCTAATATTTACAGTCTTGCTAGCTCTTCGCCTGCATTCAAATCAGTTTCTTTAGACTGTGGTTTCATGATGTGTGTAATCCACACACATCTGACTCCAGAAATCTCATCCTGCTCTTGCAGCCTTTTACCCAGTGTTTGATCAAATGGCAAGGTACCTCTCTGCAGAGCTGGATCAGTCTGACTAAAGTTTATGATTTTTACTTTTTTGATGGGGTAACTTTTCCATTTATTAAGTCAGACGGTCTGGCTCCCAGTGCAGTTTCACAGGCCTAGAGGTGGTTGGTAATCTATAGCTGAGATCAGGGAGGCCATGGCCACCCATAGAACAACTTCTAGTTAGATTGTGTAAATCCTTTGTAGGAAGCAGAATCCATTTTCCTCTTAAAGGATGAAGCAACACTTTCATTTCAGTGGATGAACTTTGTAGCCTGGGAGAGATCTTAGAAAACCAGGGAGTCCAAAAGAAGTGAGAACTGAGTACTAAACAAAAGGATGTGAAAATATTTTGCTGCATTCCTTTTGCTCCTCTGAAATGAGTACTTATCATGGGGGAAGCTTGTTTTTTCTATGTAGACTATTTACAAAGAATCAAAGCTAATAGGGGTTTTTTGTCTTCTTTGATTTCATCTGATGAGTTGTTAGTTTTGGGATCGTGTTTGTGTTGGGTTTGTTGTTGAGTATTTTTTGTTACTGTTTTATTTATGTGTCTTAACAATATGTTACGCAGAGTTGATAATCAAAAATCCTAATCCCTTCTGAGTCATGGGATGTTACACTGCATGTAGTGATCATCCCAGAGGAAAAAAAACAAACTCTTCACAGCACAAAACTAAAGTTTCTTGCACTGATGACTTAAAAATAGGGCAATTCTACGATGTGAGCCACTTTAGAAATGAAAGAGTAACTGGACTTTAGAAAGAGAGGAAAGAGTAATGCACCTTGAGATTTATTTCTCATCTTTAATGCAGTTTTAACAAAATAACAGTGCAGAATTTTTTGCTTTTATCAGTTTCTTTGGAGCATAGCACGAGCACAGACTGAAACAAATACAAGTGACAGAGCAGCCCTCAGAATTTTAATTCATTTTTACTCCTATATAAAGCAGGGTTTGCCAGCCAGACATACTTTAGAAGAAGTATTCATTGTAGAGAAGGATTCTTCAAAGGACCTACAAAGACTTGGAAGGCAAAGATGTGTGGTAACACTTCAGAATACACAGAATCACACACAGAATAACCAGGTTGGAAGAGACCCACTGGATCATCGAGTCCAACCATTCCCACCAATCCCTAAACCATGCCCCTAAGTACCTCATCCACCCTCACCTTAAACACCTCCAGGGAAGGCGAGTCAACCACCTCCCTGGGCAGACAGTTCCAATGCCTAACCACCCTCTCCATGAAGAATTTTTTCCTTACCTCAAACCTAAATCTCCCCTGGCGGAGCTTGAGGCCATTCCCTCTCGTCCTGTCCCCTGTCACTTGGGAGAAGAGGCCAGCACCCTCCTCTCCACAACCTCCCCTCAGGTAGTTATAGAGAGCAATGAGGTCTCCCGTCAGCCTCCTTGTCTCCAGGCTAAACAACAGCTCTCTCAGCCGCTCCTCATAAGATTTGTTCTCCAGCCCCTTCACCAGCTTCGTTGCTCTTCTCTGGACGTGACCTAGGTAAATGAAGGAGCTTTGTGATTTGATCCAGAACAGAGTGGGAGAGGTGAAACCCTGGCCTTTTTACAGTCTTTTATTTCTTTGCAATGATTCCAAGAATAAGGCCATGGAAATAATAAGTATAAACTTTCTCAAATTCTCTCTTCCCATCCTGTCTCATCCACTCCACAGGATTAATGGCAGTGCCAATCATTAAGGGGTTGGAGACAGTCTCCAACTGTATGTTTGTAAAGAAAAAATGTCATATGCATGGGTCAGGGCAATCCCTGTTTTCAGTACATGATGGGGGATGACGTGATTGAGAGCAGCCCTGCGGAAAAGGACTGGGGGTGCTGGTCAATGAGAAGCTCAACATGAGCCGGCAATGTGTGCTCACAGCCCAGAAGGCCAAATGTATCCTGGGCTTTGTCAAAAGAAACAAGCCAGCAGGGTAGGGGATGGGATTCTGCCCCTCTATTCCTCTCTTGTGAGACCTCATCTTGGAGTACTGTGTCCAGTTCTGGAATCCTCAACATAAGAAGGATATGGAGCTCTTGGAATGGGTCCAAAGGAGGGCTTCAAAGATGATCAGAGGATTGGAGCACCTTCCCTATGAGGTCAGGCTGAGAGAGTTGGACTTGTTCAGCCTGGAGAAGAGAAGGCTCTGAGGAGATCATATAGGGACATTCTAGTACCTGAAAGGAGCTTAAAAGAAAGCTGGAGAGGGACTATTCATAAAAGCCTGTGGTGATAGGACAAGGGGGAATGGATATAAGCTGGAGAAGGGCAGACTTCGACTAGACATTAGGAAGAATTTCTTCACCATGGAAGTGATGAGACACTGGAACAGGTTGCCAAGGGAAGTTGTGGATGCCAGGTTTAAGAGAAGGTTGGATGGGGCCCTTGGTAACCTGATGTCGCATGGCAAGAGGATTGGAACTAGATGATATTTAAGGTTCCTTCCAGTCCTAACTATCCTATGATTCTATGAGCTTAACAATGTTCCCCTATTCCGAATGTTTGCTGGTCAGCTGAAAGGCCAAATTCCCACTAAGGTAGAACTTTTGTGTCAGCAGTAAGACAAATCAGAGAGAGAGAGGGTCAATTTACTGTTGATTTTACAAATGTGAGGCACTTCTCCTTTTATCTCTGCTCACTAAGTACAAATAAAATGTTTTGGGTTTGAGTTTTTTTATTCAGATAGAATAGAATCATACAACTGTTTGGGTTGGAAGGGGCCTTAACTCCAACTCCCCTGCCCACGCAGTTCCCTCTTGTTCTTGAGTTTGATCATCAGCTCTCAATTCAGCCATGCTAGTCTCTTCCCTTTCCTGCCTGATTTCCTACATAGGCCTAATAGGTTTAAAAAGCAATGTGTATGATCAATGAATCATTTCTCTAATTTGTACCTGTAATTTTTTTTTCCAGATGAAATCTAAAGTGCAAATGAGGCAATATTTTCTTCAAATAGAGTACCACACTGTTCAAAAGGTTTGCTTACATAGACTGGAAGAGAAGCATAGGGATAGTCTTTTCAAATTGCAGACCAATGGCATGCCCCATGTTTTTGTGCTGTGGAAATCACACTGATTTTACAAAGGTGTTGGCAGTGAAAACCTGAGCCTTAGTAAGGGAACTGCTCTTGAGTTAAGCAACTGAACAGAGAGACAAACTGAATTCAAAGCTTGAGATCTGGTGTAGCGTACAGCACGTTTTCTTAAGCAAAGCCGTCCATGAAAGTACACGTATTTTGTTCCATAGAAACATAGAATGGTTTGATTTGGAAGGAACTTCAAAGATCGTCCAGTCCCCACCCCCCTGTCATGGGTAGGGACACCTTCCACTAGATTAGGTTTCTCAAAGCCTTGTCCAATCCGACTTTGAACATTTCCAGGGATGGGGCATCCACAATTCCTCTGGGCAACCTGTTCCAGTATCTCACCAACCTCTTAGTAAAGATTTCTTTTCTTTATGTCTAGTATAAGTCTACCTCATTCAGTTTAAAGCCATCAAACTTTGTCCCATCACTACAAACCCTTGTAAAAAAATCCTTCTCCAGCTTTCTTGTAGGTTTGCTTTTGATACTACAAGGCTGCTATACGACCTTCTCAGAACTTTCTGTTCTCTAAGCTGACCAACTCCAACTCTCTAAATGTGTCTTCACAGGAGATGCGTTCCATCCCTCTGATCATTTTTGTGGCTCTTTCTGTACTCACGCTGACAGGTCTGTCCTGAGTCCTCCAGAGCTGGAGGAAGTACTCCAGGTGAGGTCTCAGCAGAGCAGAGTAGAGGGGCAGAATCCTCTCCCTTGATCTGCTGGCCACAGTTCTTTGGATGCAGCCCAGGATAAGTTTGGCTCCCTTGGCTGCAAACACACATTGCCAGCTAACATCCAGGTTTTCGTCTACCAGTAGCTGCAAGCCCTTTTTGGCAGGGCTGCTCTCAATCCCTTCATCCCCCAGCCTGTATTGACTCCAGAGGCTCCCCTGACCCAGGCAGAGAACCTTGAACATGGCCTTGTTGAACCTCACGAGGTTCACGTAGACTTACTTCTCTATATTGTCCAGGTCCCTCTGCATGTATCCCTTCCCTCCACAGTGTTGACTATATCACACAGCTTGATGTCATCAGCAAACTTACCGAGGATGTCCTCAATCCCACTGTCCATGTCTGTGACAAAGGTGTTAAAGACCACCAGTCACAATACCAACCACTGCGGTACGCCACTCATCACTGGCCTCCACTTGGACATTGAGCCATTGACTGCAACTCTTTAATTGCAGTCATCCAGCTATTCCCTTATCTATTGAGTGATCCAGACATCAAATCCTCATCTGTCTAATTGAGGGACAAAATGTCATGTGTGACAGTGTCAAATGCTTTGCACAAGTCTAGGTAGATTATATCAGTTGTCATATAGGTCACAGGTTCACATGCAGTGCTATTCCCAGCTGCATGGCTTTCCTGGGAAAGGTTTATGTTGGCTTGAAAATCTTCATGCTCCTCTTATTTCACTGTGGCTTGGAGCTCCATGATAGTGAGGAAAGGTGGGCCGTCCTATAATGTTTTTAAAATTTCTGATGTAAACTGTGGTACAATGGAAAGCAACAAGGTCTGCAGTCATCACAGAATCAAGAGAGGGTAATAGTGACTGAAATGATATACATACATGCATATATGTGATAGCAGTGGAAGTAGCACTGTACTGGGTCTAAATAAAGATCTGTAGAGAGGGATGAATTTTTAGGGCTGGGTTAAAATATTGTCCAGTCCTACATGCATAAAAGCAAAGTGGAATGGGCTGGGAGAAAAAGAGCTATGAACACTAAAAAGAAATGAAAAGAAGGACTAAGAGTTAAATAAAGAAGCAGTGTTAGGAAATGGGGACAGAAAAGGAGAAAATTTCATTTTGGTGTCTGTATTTCCCCTGAAATAAACAGGTGATGTGCCCATTAAGAGCACATTAATTTATATTCCAGGGATTACTGCTACGTGATAATATGAACACACAGTGTTGCTAATCTATCTCCAACATCTTCCTTTTTATAGAGCAAGTATTGTAATTAATGGTTTCTATTTTATTTACTCAACATTTTGGAATATATTATAGATAATGATCTGTGAACAAGGAGTACTCAGTATGTTAAAGAGTATGAAGTTTTAGGTCAGCCACTCATCAGGAAAAGTTTTAGTTTGCATTTGCCATGACTATTTCTTGCCATAGATAAATACTAAAAGATGTCTACAAATAGTCTCAAAATAATGAGGAACTGATAATGCTGAAAATATGCAGCTGATTCAGAAAGTTTGTGTCTGAATGGTGTGGATTTTGTATGTGTCATGGCAACTATTTCTCTTAATGTCACTGTTTTGGACAGAGTGATTGACCTTTACTGCACAATACAGATTTTAAATGTAAATTAGCTACATATGCTGCTTTTTGGTTTCTAGGTGTAAAAGGAGGTTACTAGTTTTTCCTAACATGGTATAAGGTGAAGGATAAACTGAATAAGAAGGAACTTGTAATGTCATAAATCTTTGTGCCCGAATACTACAAATTTGTGGAGAGGAGGGAGCTGGCCTCTTCTCTCAAGTGACGGGGGACAGGACAAGAGGGAATGGCCTCAAGCTCTGCCAGGGGAGCTTTAGGTTGAACATTAGGAAAAAAAATTTCACAGAAAGGATCATTGGGCACTGGAACAGGCTGCCAGGGAGGTGGCTGAATCACCTTCCCTGGAGGTGTTTAAGGGATGGGTGGATGAGGTGCTGAGGGACATGGTTTAGTGTTTGATAGGAATCGTTGGACTCTATGATCCGGTGGGTGTCTTCCAACCTGGTGATTCAATGATTATGTGTTTCTATGTCACATAATTCCTTTCATTAATTTAGTGAACTTCATGTTTAAAGCAGTCAGGAAAACTATGAAAGACGTTATTGATCTAGGAGTTAGGTATTTCTAGCCTAATGTGCTCATGCTCAGCTGTCTGTGTGCTTGTTTGTCAGTGTTGTCCTTTAATGTCAAAGTATTTCTTCAGAGCTGTGTGTCCCTTGGCCCTACTTGTAAGAACTCTTTTGTTTAGATTAAAGACACATACACACTCCATAGACCGTCAACCCTCCCAAAAAATGCACCAAACAACCTGCAACACTACCCTCTTACTGTCATCTCTTTGTTTTCCTTTTATTTTAGGGAGTTTTTTTCTGTAACAATTCTGCTTTAATTAACTATTACTTGAAGATAGCTGATAAGTTTTATATGAGTGGGTTCAGAGAATGTCTTGTAAAATTATTTTATTTTTCTTGCTTGCTATGCCTTAAGGTCATATTAGTTTCTCTTGCAGCTGTATCACATTGATAGTTCATAGTCTTTTTATGATCAACTTTTCTTTCCTCTGCATGCTTGTTTTAGACACCTTCCATGCATGAATTCCAAGTTTGCCAAGAAAACTACTTTTTTTTTTTATACTATTGAATTTTGTGGCTTCTCCTGTGGCAGATCTCAAGATTTTCATCTCTGATAAATTCATCTTCTTCATTCTTAAAGACAGTGTCACTCATTCACTCCTACTTTTATCCATGCCATCAATGAGAGTACTCAATAAAATACTTCACAAGAATAATCCTGGAGGAATTAAAAAAAACCTGTTTCTCACCAGATGTGTTCCTTTCCAATGTTTTCATTTTCTACCTTAAACTCTTTAATTCCTTGCATGTTTTAAATTCTGCTGCTAATCCTTACTTTCTGACTTTACTGCTAGCTCTAATGTGACACTGTGTGTAACGCTTTCCTGAAATCCAGTTAGATAAGATTTTCTTTGTACCCCACTTACCTTGTATTGATAATCTATTAAAAACCTGTCAGGTTAGCCTGGTGTGATCCATACCTGGCAAAATTGCATTGTGTTAGATCTTATTTTCCAATTTCAACTAGATTTTGAATTATGTTTTTCTTGCAAAATTTGTTCCACAGTTTTGCCTGATTTTGAAGAGAGTCTATTCCAAAGTGGATCACTTTGTGTGAGTGTATGTGTGAGTTCTTTATCTCTCTTTGAGCTTGTGCCTTCAAAGGGGCAGTAGCATTAATGAGAGCTCCGGGAACCTTAAAGATTGCAATACTCCTGAGTGTTAAAGTTAATTGGTGCTGGAAATAAGTTCTTAGTCTACTACTAACAATGCTAAGTCACTTAAGTATATCTAATTAAACCTGAGATTTACTCATATGAAATAATACTGGACCAGGATCTTTTTTCCTGTGTGTAGTACTTGTGACTCAAATGAAATTCAAGAGATGTAACTGAAAAATCAGAATTTTATCTGTCAAAGTTTCATCTGAAGCATAGGACACTACATGGAGAGCACTTTTGGATAATTTAAATTTTTGCCAAAGATCAAGGAGCATTTTTGCATCCATAGAACACTCTCACTTGATGTAGACAAAGTTGTCATAGTAGCGTTAAGAAAAGCTGAAAGTCACACTTTTTTGTTATAAAATCTGTGCAACTGAAAGATAATACTGAAATAAATTACTACTGAAAGATTTCTTCCCAGCTTCTGCCCCCCACTCCCCTCCATTTCAGTTTTCTTTGCATATTACACTCTTGCATTTGATATCCAGTGGAAAGATTTCTAGCTTAAAGAAGAGTAGACAATGCCAAAGGTATTTGATTCTGCATAAACATTTATTTTGTAATGTAAGGCAGCTGTGAATTATACTAACTAATTTACAGAGTAGGAATGATAGCTGGAAAGTTGATTGTAATCATATTCTTTGACTTACTTTCTGAATAAATACTTCTCATGCAATGAACCAATATAAATCCCATGTTTACGGGATGCTCTGGAAAGGCTGAGGCTTAGTGCTCCATTAAGCTTTAAATTATATAATCTGTGAGATGTAATTTGGGCAGAGAAACAACTGTATGTGCATCTTACAGGTATCCTACAGTAGATGATCAAATCATTCTCATTGATCCTTCCTCACTTCCACAGGGAATGTACATATTGAATGGAAGAACAATGCAATCTGCTATAGATCAAAAAACCAGCAGGATTCCTTACAGCCCACTCTATACTTAGTATTCTATTTAGCATGCCTTTCCTGGACATTTTAACAATTTCACAGATTTTTGACTGCTTTGTGGCTTTTAATTAATTAAGAGAGACTTGAACTTAAACCAATTAATTTTTACTCTTTTTTTCAGAATTAGAGTAAAGAAGTGACATCATTAAAATTGGAGTTATAGTTAATGTTGTATAAGCATTTTTTCTAACTTACATATGGCTGATTTTATTTCAGTTTGGTGTTCTATTAGGTAGATTAGCAAAGAGCATTTCAGTTTGTACTTCCTATACTGTCATTGTTTTTACTGCAACTTATTTTGCCACCTGATTGTTCCCACTGAAAATGTCATAACTGCAAAATTAATTAGTATTACTGTAAAATTATCTTTACTGAAATACTTGCCTCCTGACTTAAATCCACACCTTAGGGTTTAATTAGAATAATGGTATCTGATGGTTTTCAGTATTATTTCGAACAAAATCAAAATTTAAATTATTTTTTTTAAATGGAAGGTTTGGGATTTGCTTTTTTAATTAAATACAAAACCTCAATTCAGATATTTTGGAAAAGTTTTCTAAAGTGCATGGGAAAAAAGTGACTTTCTTAAAGAAGTATGGCAATTGCTTTTGCTTTTGTATTTAATTACCTTATTCTGTATCTTCCTTTGAGTTTCTACATTCCTTCCTTTCACTGTTCCTAGAGATATGTGTTAGGTTTTACAACAAATGGTAAGTTGAAATGATTTGCAGTCTTACTGCTGTTGATTAATATGTCTGTATATTAATCTGACTCAGAGTTTTGTTCTAATAGCTGGTATGCTCAAGGATGACATGAAAAAGTGATAATATTTCTTAGCGATAGGAACACTGTTGTTATAAGAATAGCTGTTGTTACTAAAGTCAGTTAGTACTTCTATGCTTAGAGGTAGTTTGAATGCTAATTTTTAAGTGATGATGTGAAGTTTGTAATATGAGTAATTTAGTTACTAATATCCTTTAGAGAAAATTAATTGATTCAATTTTCAAGCTGGAAGCAATTCGTATCTATTTATTCCTTGTTGTCTGACACTGTTACTATTGTGATATGTCATTTTTTTGATATATGAGATCTGGATTTTGCTTCAGTTAGCCATTAAGTTCTGAAACATTGAAATGTGTAATTTCACTCGAAAGGTATTATTTCATAGTGTCTAACGAGAAAGAGTCGATTCATTTTGTTACATTTGAAATAAGAAAAGGCCATTAGAAGGTAATACTGTTAGTAGGGGGCATTAAATGTATGTCCGCAACAAGAATATTTTAGGATGATGGTAAGTGTTGCTTCTGAGCCACATGCATAAGAGGGAGTGGCTGTAAGCTTGTACCGAACGCTACGGCTTCTTTGATGCATTTCCTTTTGTATAGACAGCTCTGGGTAGGATAAGCTTTGACTATGTGGTTTCAGCTTTGTTTCTGAAGGAGAGTGGGGGCTTAAAACCTGGCATTGCTGTGTGTAAGTATCTGTTAACTCCTTCCTAATAATTTCTGAACGTGTTCAACAGGTGCCTTCAACTTAAAAGAAAGAACTGAAGTCTTTGAGACATGAGATTGCTACGTAATTAAAAAAAAAAAAAAAACCAGTGTTTTTTTTGTCTCTCCCACATCTAGCAGGTAGGCTCTTTAGTGGAGTGTATAATATTTGCTCTTTTTGGATTTCCAGTGGCTTTTTGAGTGCAACTACTTAAAAGGGTACCTTTTTCATGAATAATATTGTCAGTTTTGCTCTTTTCAGCTGCACAGGCTCAGAGTTGTGAAACTGGATAGCAGAACATGCAGCAGAAAGCTTTGATTTTGAAAATTGCTCTCATACTTCATCTTTTGATTCCATATGGGCTTTCCTTGCTATTATTTGCTGTGGTATCCGAATGCTGTAAGGAATATGGAGTGATTTGAACAACAACAGGTCAAAGTTCCCTTATATTATTTTCTGCAGTAAAAGGAAAAGCTGTGTACTCTCTGTCGATTGTGCACACTAAAAATTTACTGTGAATTAATTTTCTTGTAAGTGGATCTGCTTTGCCATGTGTGCTACGCATCTTTGTGAGACTCTTTTCGGTAATAATGTACCTATCTCTGCAGGAATTAATGTGCCTATTGCAGAAGCATGAGGTGTAATAGCATTTCCTAAGAAGCTGGGCTGTAGGGAATGCCTTTGCCTAGACTGGCAATGGCAGACGTTAACTCTGTAGACTTCCAAGACTGATACCCCACAGTACTAATTGCAACCCAGAGAATGGCGACGAAGGTTAAATAATGCGAGGCCACTGTGTGTTCTTTCTGTTTTGGAAAAGCTGATTTTAAAAGGTCATTCTGTCTGGCTTTATGTGACTAGATGAAGGACTTACATTTTGTAATAGCTGTGACATCTAACTTAGCCCAGAAATACTGGGAACTGAAAATGTTTCTCATGAGCTGCTGTGGAATATAAACACAACTTTGAACTTGCATACCGGTAATGGGCTTAAACAAATTGGTACTTATTGAAAATTTCAGTTTAAGTGACTTTTGGTGAAATGCTGTTTATGTATACATTTGATATTGAACCCGAGGAAAACCCTTCCAGAACTTCTTGTCTGTGTCTCTACGTTTTCTGGTCCAGCACCATCTTGGTAAAGAAGGGACTTTTCTCAGATCCTGTGCATGGACCGCTTTGACAGCTAAAAGGTAGATAAAGAAAAGACCTTTTTGGCTATGTCATTGAAACCCACATACCAGTTCATTAAAACAAAATATACAATGCATTTAGCTGTCAGACTACAAAGGGCTATTATTAATATAAACTTGGAGAAGATTTAATGAATTTTTTAATTCAAATTTCTTTACCAAGTATGCTGCCCTTCGTTCATATTGATTTAGAAGCATAATAACATTTAATTCATTTTTATATAGGCAATACACTCTTTTTCTTGTTTTTCTAATAAATTTCAGATAAAGACTTTTCAACTCAAAATTAGTAGGAGATAGCATTTCTATCTAAACAAATAAACCTGAACAAAATTAATAACTTAGAATCTTTGTAAATTAAGATTGTTGGCTACCTAGATTGTAGCTTAATAATATGTTAAAGATCATGTTTGCAGTGCTCATGCAATAATTTGGGAAAATGTCATAATTAATACAAATGATGTTTAGGTGCCAGTCTTGCTGTAAGACTGTATTTTCTCACTTTGGATTGTAATTCCAGATTCTTCATTTAATGGAACTCAGTTTTCTCTTCTTATAGAAGCCACTGTAAATGGAACTAAATTCCATGCCTTTCAGTCTTGTACAGCTCCTCGATATGAATTCATTCTTTTCCTGCTGCATAATGAGCATGCATAATCAAAACCTAGGAAAGCTTTCTGGATTCTTGAAGAACTATTCTTGCCCTAATGTTACCATACTTTGAAACATTTGCCAGGATGACCCTTTGCTGTTTTCCCTCTTCATCTTCCCCAAAAAAGGCTGTCAAGCATTCCTAAAAAAGAACCCCTGACACCTCTTTCCTTAAAATACCTTGTTACATCTGAATCTGTATGAAGTATCTTTCTTTTGACAATTTTCCTTTCAGAAGTTCAGTATGCAGGAGAAAGGACATGATATTTGCAGATATATAGTCTTTATAGAAATGCTAAAAATGTGGCAGAAATGAACAGCTGCATAACTGAGAAAATTTTCTTTCTTTGGGGCATTCAGGTTCTAGGTAAAAGTCAGTGGCTACATACCCACAGAATAATTATGGAACAATAAAAAAAAATATTAACTAGAAAACCATGTATTGCAATCATGCTGTGGACTTGTGTTGAAAAAAACCACTCTAAATGAAGTTGTTGACATTGTCTTCCATAGACAAAAGCCACAAATTCTTGATATGCCTTTTGTATGTGAAACATCTTGTTTTCTGATATAGACTTGTATTTATATACATATATGTGTGTGTGTGTGTGACTTAATGGTAGCTAATGATGAGTAAAAAATGCTATCTAGATTTGCACAAAGTTAAGGGCTACTCTCTGATTTCAAGGAAGCAGTTTGGACCTTGTTTTTTGTTTAGAAGTTTAAAACAAAAACTCCCGTTGTTTTCCCCTTACACTTCTTACAGCTATGCCTTCCCAAAATTAGATGATTTTACATACCAGTTTTAGCTCGTATGTTAATAACTGAATCAATGTTAGTTTCTTAATTACTTTAACTAGCTATGCTCAAACATAGCTACGGTTGAACATTTTTTTTGTGACACATTTTGGGGCACAAAAATTTTGCAGGAACACAATTAATCTAAGATGACCTGGAAAAAAAAGAAAACACTAGAATTAGTAAAAGAATTTTCTGGGATCTCTGTGTTAAAATGGATGCATTTATTTCTGGAGCCCTGGCAACTGTAGCAAAAGGCTATACTGAAGAAGTGCTACCCACTGAAAGGTAATAATGGAGTAGCCAACCTGATACGGTGACACAAAGGCAGATTATGAGTGGCTTGTTGTCAACTTATTTGTCTTTACGATTCTGCTAATAGTCAGGGTAATATGTTGCATAAGTGCTAGGTGGGTTCCTGTTTCCTGTTCACTTCGGAAGTCCCAAGGCTCAAACATTGTGCCGAGGGCTCCCAGGGTGCGGCAATTGGCACATTTAACTACCATCTCCCAAGTTGCTTGGTTGCCTACTGCATTAACCTTCAGTACTCTTTGAGAAGTAGTTCATTTAGTGTGGAATCACCATGTGAAGGTAAGAAATCTGTTCACTAGATTCAGCTTCTCAGGTGAGTGCCAAGAGGGACAAATTATGATGTAACTCCTGTGAGAGCACACTTTTTCTAAGAAAGTGTATTTTTAATGTTTACTTTTGGGAGGAAAGGGAAGATCCAAAGATCAGATGTACCACAGCAAATAGTCCTGCTATAACACAGAAAGGAAAACCAGCAAGAAAAAAGTGTTTTCTTGTCTCCTCTCTGTTCTAAACGTTGTTCATCCCAGTGTGTTCTCATCACAGATAAAGTTATGCAAACAGTGCTAGAGGCAATACTTTCAGCATGAATGCTACTCATTGATTTTCTCCCCAGACCTGTCTGAAATCAGGATTAACACATCAGGCTGTCAAGAGAGTCAATGGTGCCACTTGTGGCAAGGGCATTTACAAGTTATCCTGTGACCACTGGGTTGGGAAGGTTTTAGAGGTAAGTACAACTCAACCAGCGTGAGTATCATGACAAAATTGATTGAAACCAAAAAAAAAAAATTCAAGCTTAAATGTTGATGGAAATCAGATTTTCAGTCACGTGGTTGAGAGGCTTATATGCAAGTGTTTGTGGCAGTAATTCTGAGAAGACTGATGCTAGGAACACAAACTTTGACATGCAACTTTATCATCAGTAGTAAAAATAATTATATTTTACTGCACAATACCAGAGTTCTTATAAATGTTGGCTATGTTAGAGGCTCACGGTTTTGCCCTATGTGCATACATGTGATATAAACATGTACACCCGTGGTATGAATACATGCATATGCATGCATACATTACATGTAAATTCCAACTGCCTAAGAGAATTAAGCAACCATAACCATGAAAAATTTCTTGACTATGAACCATTCACCCAACTCCAACAAGCAGAAATGCAGATGTCAGTAAGCAGACACTGGAACCGCAGAAGCACAAATTGCAATATGATTCTGTGAAATCTGCACAAACGCCCTGCAGATTATTCTTCCAGGATGTGCATGATTTGAGTTTGAGCCAAGGCATGCCAAGCTTCTTATGAACAGAGCACAATCCTGGACTTCAGACTGTAAAAATACTAAACTGTTGTTGATGACTTATGTTATTTTTCTGTCAGTTATTAAATGTTTCTAGTGTGGATGAGTACAAGGTAAACTCTGCACAATAACAATGTGTGTGGTTGGGCAGCTCCTCCATGAGGTCTGTAAACACAGTCATCCCTGAGGCCATCAGTTTGATGATACTCTGTTTTTCTCAGGTTTTGGAAAGATCATTTTCACTGTCTTCTGTACTTGCTGAAATGTGGATCTAAAGTTAAAAAGTATGGGAATATGCATGAGGTTTAATTATTCCCTCTCTGTGTGCTCCTTATTGTTACAGCATGCAGGGAGCATTTACCATTGAACTGTGTTAACTAGTAAAAAAAGATAACCATCTCACTGTCCACTGAGGTTTGGTGGAAGCATTTCTTCTCTTCCAAACTTTATTTCCAAAATAAGTAACTTTGATACATATTTTGGTCAGTCTTTTTTAAAGGCTTTTACTTAATAGATAAGATTAAATTGGGCAAAAGGGAACCTGTAAATACATTTTACAGTAGTTGCCATCTGTATGCAGCTATAATTACAACTCAATATTTCTCAGATGTTGATTTAGAATGAGGAAGGCTGTGGTGTTCTTTCCAATTATTTGTCTTCTCTGATACCAAACTGACTCCTGAAGATGGCCAGGAATTTTTGTAGATGTCTTTAGTAGATATGTCTTCAGATCTGATTATCTCTACTGAATGGAAAGTGAAAGCTGAAGGAACCCTTTTGGTCTTTAAAAGGTATCTCTCTGGTACTTTTATTATTTACAATTGTACAGGTACTGAATATAGCTGACCTGTTGGTGTGGTGGAGCTTTCAAAGATGAATTGTAAGCTGGCACACAGGTGTGCAATTCTTTCTTCTATTGGAATGACAGAACAGTATTTTGTTTGCTGTGAGTACAAATGGCAGATGGGAGTGGTAAAATTACAATATATAATCCCTCTACTGCTGTAACAGAGTCAATAGTAGATATACAGCTTGATGAGACCTGAAAGAATAACTATCTGAAAAGGAAATTATGCTTATCTTTGTATTTTCTCTATTCTTGTGCACTCTAAATGACAGTAATAAAAATAAATCTTTCTATCATTCCTAGTTACAGATAGTTCTAGTTGGCAAGCAAGATTTAATGGGAAATCTGTAGCGGCTTGGGAATAAGCTCAGTTGGTACTTTTTTTAACCTTTCTACAATTTAAAAAATCTATACACAATCTGCTTTAAAAGTCAAAGACACGTCTGCTGGGAATCATCCCTGAAATTCCTGGGATATTGAAAATAATTCAGTTTATCTATAGTACATCATTCACAAGTTTCAGTAACATAAAAATAAATTACATAAAAAAATCATTGCACTGAAGAAGATATTACTGGTTCAGATTTCTGATTGATTTAGATTTTTTTAAGGACATCATATTGCAAGGCAGGGGTGCAATTCAAACACTGAAACTAGTGACATATTATATTTTGTGTACTTTGTTTTTGATTATTCTGTTTACTGAACAACAGCTTGATCTTTCCATTTGACCCTCTCTTGTAGAATTCTTCTCTCTTTCTGTTGTCTCTGACCTATTTCTGTCACTTAATTTCACTATTCACTTTACCTTGGAGATACTGAGAAGTTTTTGTTGGGTATTTTCAGCATACCACTCCACTCCTGTTTTACATCACCGCTACTAAGGGCTGCAGTTGTGTTTTGACTTCCTCTTATGTTAAAATTCGATTTTCTATCTTTAGTTTTATACTAATGTTGCTAACTGTTGCAAATATATCATTGTGTGGGGTTATTCTAAACTGTTCCTACATATTTTGATAATTAAGTAATAGCCATGTGTTTTAGTTGCACTAAAATGACTGCAGGTTGCTAAATACTTGATCGAAAACTGAGAGAAGATAGTGGAAAGACTCTTGACTTTGTAGCAAAACGGAAAAATGTGCTAGGGATATGTGTTCTGGAAAAAACCCAACAACCAAAAACTACAAAAATCCATACCTTTTTCTCAAATTTATGTTAGTGACTGGTTTAAGTTTGAAAATATTAAAAAATAAAATGCTTTGAGATATTCTTAATTTATACTGCAAAGCTGTGAAACAGTAAGGATGAAATACAGATCATCGTGATGTTTAGGGTAGTTTTGGTGCTGATGTGACCCAGGACCAAGATTTCTCTTTGGAAATGCAATCCTATTAGCTCTTCGAGTTATTCTGCTCCAAGTTCTTTGATGTCATTAAAATTTTATTACAATGTTTATCTATGTATTAACAATGAAAAATGTCAAAGATTCCAGCTGTCTGTCAATCTTTTCAAAATGCAAGAAACTTTGCAGTAACAATTGTTACACAAGCCTCTTGCAAGACTTGAGACAGGAATTTTTCATCAATTTTAGATTGGATAGATGACAGATGAAGAAAAATCCTGAGAATGCAGAGAGAGGAGAAAAATCTCTTTCTGCCAGTAACTCTCATAATGACAGCCCATAGGAAAAATTAAAGTTACAGTCTGAAAGTCTCTATGAGCTCAGTACTGAAAAAAATAATTCCAGCAGTTTCAACAGTATTAAACTCACCCCTCGCCCCCTCCAAAAATAAACACTCAACTTGTTTTTTTTTTTGTTTTCCTTCTCTGCCACACAGATCAGATAAATGATCATTCTAGCCCAGTCTGTACCAGCTGCAACATGTGATGCTATTTTGGGAAGGTACACCAGCTGGGGCAGGTCCCATCTGCATCTGCCCCAAGTGGTAATGATCATACCTGAGATGTGGAGGGAGTGGGGGCAAACAGTGGAGTCAAAACAGTAAAAATAACAGGTACAGCTATCTACTGTTCATTAAAATTTTTTCCTCCTTTATAGTAGAAAAATTCTCAGTTTTTTAAAACAAAGTGATGTAAAATAGATATTCATTTCAGCTTCACAATCTTTATGATCTTTCATTTATACACTCATCTTTTTTAGCTGAACATCTTTCTCTGAATTTACGGGAAAAGAAATCAACCTTCCTGTTAAACCTTGCACAAAATATTCCCCTAAAACAACTTGAAAAGAACCAATGCAAGACGAGAAGTACAACATTTAGGATTTGTCATCTCACTTTCTCAGTGCTAAGTAGAAATTAATGGTATTCTTCTTTCAAGGACTATTAATGGCTAATGGAAGAATTGGCAGTAGAATGTCACCCCTCCATCTGATTTTTGTGTTTCTCCATTTTCATAAGTGATTGTTTCATTAAGTTTAGAAAAAATAAAACTATGTTTCAAATTTTGCCCACTTGAGCCTAAATATGAATCTTATGTCCCAGTAATGTGAGAGTGAATGGAGGAAACCATGTTACCCTCTCCAATGTTAATCTTCTACATGCTTAGTAGTATGATGTTTAGTTGAAATCTGATAGTAGGCAGTATTAATTTATCTCATTTGATAGGATTTTTAGCAAACTCTAACTTCTGTTGGATACCCTGTAACAGCTTTTTGAAGGAATAAAAAATGCCTCATGTAGGTTTCAACTTCAGATCCTGGTCTAGCAACTTCAGCAGGTCTGCAAGAACAGAATGATGGAAAACGTCAAGGGAACCTGGAAGGAATTACACAGTAACGTTCATGGCTATCATGCAGAATACTTTCTCATCTATCTCAGCCAAGCGAGAAAGGGCTGCTATTTTAATGCTATAGAAATATCTTGAAATTTGTTGACAAATTTCCAGAGTGATGGTACACTATCTGAGGTGCAAGTATAGCAAAAATGGTATGGCCTTTTCAGACAGTTTATTATACACGATAAAGAAACAAAGAATTTTATAAGTTGGAGCTCTATTTTATTACTGTTTTCTGTCTTCTTCTTCTTCTATATGTTTTTCCTTTAAATTAAATCAACTATTTTTTGTGTACTACATGGAAATATATTGTTGAAAACATGTATTGTTAAAGGTTTCCTGGAAGATAATCTTCTTTCTGAATGCTCGATTACTAAGAGAAGAAAAATAATTTTTCTCCTGAAGTGAATGTTTATGTTTAGTCAGTGAGCTTTCGTGTGTATCATCTTCCAGACTAAAGAGGAAAAGTATATCTTCTGTCAGCTGCTCTAAGCTTGTATCTAATTACACGGAGAGTTTGAGTCCAGAGCTCTCAACTACAGCTGTAACTTGGACATGCAGGGAACCTTCATGCTATCCCTTTAGGCAGTTTTCATAAAGGTTAGCTGTGCTGAAGGCCCATGGTATCAGAGAATCAACTATATCTCTAGAATATATTACACTCCAAAAAAGGCAAAGGGAAGACAGATCTTCTTTTTTTCTAAATGAAAGTACTGGTGAGCCTCTTTCAGTGTCTTTGCTTTGGAATCTGTCATCTCATTGAGTGCACCCTTAGCAAGTTTGCAGATGATACTAAGCTGGGTGGTAACGTAGATCTGCTGGCAGGTAGGGAGTCTATACAAGGGATCTGAACAGGCTGGACCACTGGGCAGAGTCCAATGGCAGGAGGTTTAACACGGCCAAATGCCGGGTCCTGCACTTGGGGCACAACCCTGTGCAGCTACAGACTAGGAGAAGTCTGTCTAGAAAGCTGCCTGGAGGAGAAGGACCTGGGGTGTTGGTTGACAGCCGACTGAACATGAGCCAGCAGTGGCCCAGGTGGCCAAGAAGGCCAATGGCATCTTGGCTTGTATCAGAAATGGTGTGACCAGCAGGTCCAGGGAGGTTATTCTCCCTCTGTACTCGGCACTGGTGAGACCGCACCTCAAGTACTGTGTTCAGTTCTGGGCCCCTCACCACAAGAAGGATGCTGAGGCTCTGGAGCGAGTCCAGAGAAGAACAACGAAGCTGGTGGGGCTGGGGAACAAGCCCTAGGAGAATTGGCTGGAGAAGAGGAGGCTGAAGGGAAACCTCATTGCTCTCTACAACTACCTGAAAGGAGCGTGCTGGCCTCTTCTTCCAGGTGACAGAGGACAGGACTAGAGGAAATGGCCTCAAGCTCGATCAGGGGAGGTTTAGCTGGACTTTAGGGAAAAAATTTTTCATGGAAAGGGTCATTGGGCACTGGAACAGGCTGCCCAGGTTGGTGGTTGAGTCACCTTCACCGGAGGTGTTTAAGGGACGCATGGACAAGGTGCTGAGGGACATGGTTTAGTGTTTGATAGGAATGGTTGGACTCAATGATCCAGTGGGTCTTTTCCAACCTGGTGATTCTGTGATTCTATGAATCTATGTTGGTGGATTTTGTCCTTGTTTTGTTTTGGTTTTTAATTGAATGCATTTAAATCAACCTAGCTTGGTTTTTGCAAGTTTTTAGTAATGAATAGCCTTGAAAAGTTGACTTACAGGACTGAATGTTTTGTATCTTTTTGGAGTCTGAAACTACTGCTTTGAAGTTCATCCAAAGCTTTCTTCTTTTTCTTCTGTAAAATGTATTCTGAGATGCCTGGCTGGTGAACAGTTTAATCTTCTTAATGAACTGTTTTTAAAGACAAGATTAGGCTTTGTATCATGACTGAGGCTGTAGACAGTGGCTGGAGGTTTGGAAAGAGGTTTTATTATTTGTGTTTCTGTTATATGGAATTCACCTGTTCTTGATATCAAACAGCTGAATAAAATAGAGATGTGTGTAATATAGATGATGAATAGCTGTTTTGTTCTCACCAAAAATCTAATGAAAGACTGTCATGAATCATTTTTTTAAAGATCCTGCTGGCTGTATTTGCAACTGCCTGCAATTGAGACAGAAAATATTGTTGTTAGATAAAAAATGATTTTTGAGTTAATTAGTCAGTGTTCTCTTGCAGAATTGAGACTTGTTTGTCTAACAGATACCTAAAAGTGACACCTACTTACATGAGTTCTTGTCACAGTTGCATCCAAAAAAGGTCTGGTATATACCGATTCTCCTCTAAAATGTGTATTATTGACAGCATACTGTTCTCTGTATTCTTCCTGTGCACTGGACTGAGATTTTTTCATTTCATGCATCATCATTCACAGCTTGCTGAAGTAATTCCATAAAGTCAGTACATATCCTTAATACACACAAACAGAAGAGGGAACAATATATTTTTGCTGTTGTTTTTGAAAGCTGGACACTTTTGCATAGATCTAATTTTCTTTTTCACCTCCTGGTGAAGTCTACCGGGTGGGGGAAAAACCCTCCAACCTTTAGTTATAATAGAATATTTGTAAACTTGGAGTCCATTCCTAATTTGTCACAGTGCTTGGTTTTCTGCATTTCAGCTAATACGGAAACCAACCCTGGTTTAAAAGAAGAGGTATTGTACAATGTAGCTGAAAATATCTTGATGGTGTTTCACCTGTTAGCATTAAGGCATTTAAATCATTATTGTGAAATAAATATCCTCTTGACTTTGTTCTAGATGTGTGGATAGACTCACAGGTTCATATTCTGCCATGTAGCTTTGTTTATTAATGCATGACTGGGGCAAGAAATCAGTTCATTACTCTAGGAGCTGTCTAATTTGTGTGAATCTTCAGCTGGTGAGGAGGAAACATAACTGAGTGTAAAAGATATAGGGTGGTTAACTGCTGTTCTGCAGGCTTGCTCTTGGAAGGCCCTTTACTACCTGGTACAGTTTAAAACATTAAAATTATCTTGAACTTGGTGGACCAATATCAAGTTAGCTTTTAGATCTTTGTGTTCAGATGTATAATGTCTTGTTCCTGTAGTTATGGTATGCTGCATGTTGCTCATGCTCCAGGCTGGAAAACTTTGGCAGCGACATCAAACTAAGTATCTCCTATTGCTGATTTTCTTTTCTGTCCCTTCCCTGGTCTCTGTGCTGTGTCCCTGGCTGTGTGTTTGTATCTCTGTGATATCCCATCAGTTGAGGAGTCATACTGAGAACAGGGCATGAAGGAAGAAACAGTATGTCATGGCAGGGATGGCAAACAGATAAAATGACTCCTTGAAATGCCTGTATTGCTACATGTTTCTGAAACTTCATTACCACCAATAGGAAGATTTGGAAATATAATGACTAGTGCATCACCAAGAGTAAAGAGGGATATGTTGGTCCTTTTAGTTTGTTATAGGTATACAAGAATATGCATCCACTTCTGTAAAAGATAGCTGGAAGCTGGCATGGGTTCTCTCCAGAACAGAAAGTGTCACGGTTGACCTAAGGCTGAACTGTGTGGCCAGAAGGCTGATAAAATAAACATGTGATTTAGGTGCTGATTAAAAATGCACACGTTTATGAGGGAAAGCAACAGGAAATTCTGAATGCAAAGAGAGGATATTGGGGAATTAACAGCATCAGTGTAGTGTTTCAAAATAAGTTGGAAAAAAAGTTAGCTGTTTTCAGGCTCACAGCTTACTGTGAGAGGCATAGTATTAAGAAAAATCCTGGTGCGTTAAGTTTTCCTTTGTCTAAGGACATATGACTTGATACATTCTTTATGAATAAAGAAAACTACATCAAAATTACAACATGAGATTGGTCTTTCTGATCAGTCATATGAAAAAAATTTTTTGTTTGTGTTTTGGTTTTGTTTTCTTATCTATTTCCAAAAGCTGAATGTTACTTTTTTGGAAGTAATATTTCATATATTTCATACATTCAGCTTTTCGGGTTAAAACTGATTCCATGGCTAATATTCCTCATTTAGGATAGGCTTGATTACGCGTGGCAACTGAACCCTAGTTTCTGTAAGTCTTATGTTTCCTGTAGATTTTCTTTTTCAAAAAGCGCTTCTCCGTGGCCTTGAGACTGCATCCAAAAGCATACTGTATGATCTAAAATAAGCCATGATATTTTCCATTTATATCTCCATAGATTCCTAGGGAATGATTAATGTTTATAGGTGTTTACAACTTCCAGAGTATCTCCCAGTTTGAGCGCACATTTGCTGCATGCCTGTTAGGCAAATGCTCTGAATGTGCATACATGCCAGGATGGTAAGGTTCATTAGAGGTCATGTGGCACCTTATGGTGCTAAGAACTTTTGAGAGAAAGAGTTGGTTACCCGAGTCTGAATTCTGAATTGAACCATATGGCAAGTGCAGGTAGTGCCTCAGTACGTGTGTGCTACGTAGATAGTGTCAAAGGTGATATGTGGATAACGACTGGTCACCACGGTACTTGTGCATATCTCAATTTCCTGACCTTCTACATCACGTGAAAAGGGAATAGAGTTGAAGGCACCTTCCATGTGCTTGGATCTTTTTCTATAACATATACTTAGCTCTGGTTTTATCCTGACAGAAAAGAACATTTCTACAATTTGAACTGAGTTAGTTTAGTCCTAGCCTTGTTTTCTAAGCTCAGCTTAAGTGCAAAGGGAAATATATCTATAGTTGTCGTCATTTCTGACTGCCTCTATACTGTGTATTAATATTCTGTGCTGTCCACAAATATATTTATGAGAGAAGAAATTAAATTTTTTCTGCTGTTTCAGAATAAATTAATTTTTTTCTGTTGTTTCAGCAAAATTGCTTGACTACTGTGCCACAAACAGATTGGACTCTGCTCAGTTTAGCAATACAACACTGCAAGAATGATTGTGTGCTGCTTTGAATACTTTCAAAGATGCTCATTGTTTCATGATGTAGAATAGTCTGAGAAAATGTTAAGGAGAACCAAGAGTAGGGTCCAAATTTATACTAAGAGTTGTAGGTGTAGCCTTTCCTCAGCACTAGCAATTTGCCCTCCAGTTAAGAAGAAACTCTTATTATTTGACACTGTGTCAAGGTGCTGCCAGCAAAGGTGATGGCCTCAGACCAAGGTGCTCTGTGCCAAGGTAATGTTGTGGGAAGAGACAATAGTATCCAGCCACTAAAAGTGGCAGCACATCTTTAAGAAAGTTAGAGCTTGAAGATGCTAGATTTCCCAATTTTTCAACATTTGCTGGTTTGTGTATGTGGCCAATACCAATGGAAACGTTTAATCTTGAGTATTCTTTCTTCCTTTTTGTTTTTTTAGTTTTGTAAGATAACTTGAGTTTGAGACTAGGTGATAATGTGGGATTTGCAGTGCTGCCACTGTGTGCAGCCTCCGAGACCATCAGTTTTCAGCCTTGGGCAGGACCAGGATCCCAATTTGTGAGATGTACTTAGTAGATATAAACAAAACCTACTAAAGATCTGCCAGGGGAGTAATGCTTACTACATTTCCTAAAGGCTGAAAATGGAGTATTGTTTACACTACCTTTATTTTTATTTACACTACTATATTTTAGGTCAGGAGTACCTGCCAGAGACTTGCAACATTGTGAAATGAAATATGCCTTGCTGCTGCTTTCTCAGAAGATGAGCTACTTCCATAAAAATCCCAACCCATGGCTGGAAACTATATTTGAACTTATACTGTAGCAGAAAAATCTTTTTCTTAGCAATAATAGAAAACTTATTAAATTCTATTAGTAAAACGTGATTCTGAAAACTAGATATTGTATTTCACTAGTTCAAACTCTAGCATGCTGAAATTACTCATATAACACTAAATGTTATGTAGCTAAAACTTTTTTGTTATCTAAACTTAATTTCACTTAGCAGTCATAGCACAATTTGATATTTAGTTTCCATGGTAAAAAAGTAGAAGTGAAATATTAGTGTAACATTTTTAAACACTGAAAAGATCTCATTTGTTCCACTTTCAAGGATGATCAGTTTGTGTTAGCAGGCATAGGATCAAGCTCAAGGAAATGAAACTAAGTATGGTAGTTAAAATACAGTGAGAAATTACCTCTAAATGCTTCTCCATTTTTGGATGTACGGTTTTTGTCAAGTGTAAGCATGAATAAAATATAAACCATTGTTTAATACTTTCCAAGGAATGCAACATAATAAAAATCCATAACTAAACTTCAAGCATTTTAATCAGTACTGTATAAGAGAAATAATTTCAAATGTCTTAATCAGTAATGTATAATAGAAATAATTTAGTAACAGTTTATACTCACTTATAATGAGGCATGCACAAAAAACAAGGTAGATTAAACCTCAAGGTCTGAATTCTGATCTTAATTAACACCAACATAAATCTACAGTAAATTCACTGAGCACAATATTGCACCAAGATCACTGAAAATAGATTGAGGTGTCAGTGTACCAAAAAATGCTGTGCTCTTCTCGCTCATTTAACACAGTTCCATTCGTATAATAATGTAAAGCTAATTGTCCAACCCTAAGTTAACACATTACGTTGGTCTGTAGCTCTTAATTAACAGAGCAGAGCTTTTGAGTCATTTGGAAGTACTTTGTATTTTAAGTTCACAAGGAATTTAGGAAGTATTAAATTAAAGATAACATCACACATAAGTGATTAGAGCGACAACTTAATTCCATCTTCTTTAATACTTGGTTTAGCAGCACAGTTCACCATTGACAACTACATAATCAGCTCTCATGTCAAGTGATACCTACAACTCTCCTCCCTCTGACTGAGAGGGCAGTTCCTTCAGGAGGCATCTGGAGAGTGACCGGGCAGTTGCCAGTTGAGCAGCAATCATTTAAAATATAGAAACTAATCTCTTTTCATCTATATCCCCCAAAGATAACTAGCACTCTCAGATTAAAATCTGATAAATTATTAGAGTGCAAAATCAAGCAACATAAATTTAGAACAATTACAATATGTTTGGAAAATTCGGTTGCAATATTTTACAGGTAGGAGATATTTACGACTAACTGTCTTCACAGAGTCATAACAGGCAGCTGTCAGAATCCTAGTAAAAGAGCTTTATTTGGATGGAAGTTCCCTGTTGTAAATCTTTTCTACAGTGTTATTAGAGTTTTCCAATATTCGGCGGTAATAAGGAATCTCGTTATCATAATGGCAACAGCAGAAGTCATATTTATAGGGCTAAGCAAGTCATACCTTATGCTGGGTTTGAAAGATATGTTGATATTGGTGTTAGCAAGGATATATTGAAAAAAGAAGTCGTCCTGTCTACCAACATAAGCATGAGTGCCTGGATGCTACTGAGAAATCAAAACTAGCTCCCTTATAACCAGCCTTACCTCTGATACAGTATTAATGGACTAACTATAACATACTCCATTTAGATGTGTTCCTTTAGGATCCAGCTGCAGAGAAGATTCAGTATGTTTTGTGATAAAGGAGGAGACATTCAATAGGTATTTTTTCATGCTTGCTGTGGCAGAAGCTCTATGGAAAAGGGTATAAATGTATTTTGGCCTTCTCCTATTTTTCTATTATCACCCAAGCAAAACCACAAGAACAAACCAACCCTGCATATCAGAATGAATGCATTTTAGTATATGAATACAATTTTACATTGACTTATCATCTGTTTTTTAGGTTCAGAAGGAAAACATAGTTGCTTTCACCCATGTTATACTAGACAACAAGAAAATATTTGCTTTCGTATCTTGGAAATGCGGAGAAAATGACTTCTGGTGCTCCTATTTCCTGACTGGGTGTTCCATCTATTGGGCATAGACCTGTCTCCCAAAAAAAGGTAAGAGGTTCTTCCTTCAACTTTGGAAAAAGGAGGAGGAAATAGGAACCTGAGTTTAGAGGAAATGTAGGCCTGCCAATCTAATTGAGAGAGAGATACTACCTCATACTTCAATGGTGGGACGTGTCATCACTTTGTCCTTATTTGCTGGTTATTGGGCAAAACACAACCTTTAGACACATCAACATCTGCGACGCAGTTGACAGCGACTTCTGCAATATTATTACATGATTCTTCACTGAGACTCTCAGCACCATGTTCAGGGCTCTGGATTTCATTTATATGTGTAAATTTCCTCCCTGCTTTTATAGACATTTTTATTAGATTTAGCACCTAACATCACTGTCCCACCCTGAAATCAACAGACAAAAAAAGAATGCATTTGTATTACAGAAAATATATGCATCAGGTGTTGAAAGGCATTCCGATGATTTGATAAAAAAATAGTTACAGATGAAGATGGCTATTTCTTAGAAATAATAATCTAAGACTGATCTTGTGGTAACTAACAACACTGGTTTTGAAAAGGTGTGGTGGTGTTCACCATGCAGTCCAATTCAGACTGAGGAAGCTAAGAAAATTGGACTGGAAAATGTGATGGATACAGAGATGCCTGGTGTTTTCTAGTTGAAAGAATCCTGAAGGAACTTAATCTTGCAGTCCTACTAGCATTGGCATTTGGTATGCTACAGCTGTAATAGCATGCCCAGAAAATGTAATGTAAATTCAGTGTGACAGTTCCTAAGGTAGCATTAAATAGAAATTAGCAATTTGTAAAAGCTCTTTCCAGAGTTTTATCAAAGGAATAGAACATGCATGGGACAATAACTCAGGTTTCAGGAAGTATGTTCCTATTAAACTTTTGGAAATATGATTTGATTCACGTAGGAATTGCAAGTAAGAGCCACAGGAGCAAGAGGCTTGCTAACAATCTGAAACCAAAGTATTGCTTTTCTCTTCAAGCATTAAATACACTAAATTTACTTTTATAATAGTATCATATTGTAACTTTGGAAATTATTTTTTTCAAATGTGTTCTCTTACCTTTACATAAAAATGTCCTCTCTGTTTCATGAAGGATTATTAAAGATCTGTACAAACAGGTTTTAAAGTGCCAATTTGGAGTGTTTTTCTTTTTTGTTGGAAAGATGTGTTTATAAAAAACAAAGTCTAGTGGTATCTCTGAAACCTAAACTATAATTTTGCTGTATCAGTTTTATATTAAAGTTTCTTGATGTTATTCATAACTGGAAGAGAAATCAAAAACAATCTAGAGAGATTCTAATTTTTCAATTTCTTCAGTCACTGCTTTTCTTTGTTACTTCTTATATGCTAATGCTTGTGTTCCCTCTTGTGGATTTTTTTATTGACCTTTGCTTAAACTCAGTCTTTTTTGATAAAGATCAATGAGGGTTAACTATATTTGACATCTGTAAACTGAAGGAGGAGAAAAAGATGCTTGATTTGTTTGGTTTTTATTTGTTTTGTTGTATTTTGGGTTTCTTGATTTGTTGGGGTTTTTTTCATAAAAATGCCACCAATAAACTTTTTTCTTACATCTCATTAATATATCATTTGGTGTCACCTCAGTTAGACGTTTCTTAAAATCAAGGTAAGGATGGATCCAATGAGCAAATTGCAACTCAACCGACTTATATTATAAGGAAAGAACCAACAGTTTCACCTGCACATTTCAGTAATATCTTAAGTAGAATATAGTTTTCATATTATACTTGAAAGTCAACATACTGACACATTTTCATTAACTGGAAAGCAGAATTACATGATGAATAATGTGTGACTTTCTGGAGGTGTAAATCTGATCAGTGTAAGAATGCCAGCGTCTTGAATTTGTAAAGGGAAATTTGGCAAAAATATGAACTAGCATTAATTTTATTTTGGTGTCATCACTTCAGACTGTGCCCAAATACTAATTTAATTGTGCTTATGAAATCTTGGTTCAGTAATCTATGTGAGATAAGACAGGCAATCATATGGAATATTAAGGCTCTGTGTTGAGATACCAGAGTAGCTTTTGTCTATGTAGAGGAACAGTTATAGTTCTCAGTGAATTTTTATGGGTTGCATTTGAGATCATAGAATCATAGAATAGAATCATAGAATAACCAGGTTGGAAGAGACCCACTGGATCATCGAGTCCAACCATTATACCACTTCCTTCCATCATATAACTACATAAGGGGTGAGAAAGTCAAAGAAACATGCTCAGATCATGCCAGTAATCATTTCACACTCAGCTTTGAGATCTTATGTCACCACCATCAACCTAATTTAGTTGAGCTGAAGATCTGTCACTTACCAGTAATAAAGATAAGATGGACTCTGCCTTTGATAGCATTTATCTCATATCACCTAGTAGTATGACACTATTTTATCTTGTACCATATTAATTCATGTATTTTATCACATTTAGGGTTCATGCTGTCTTTTAATTCTGCTTGTACAATGCCTTAAATTCATATCAATTTTTGAAAGGTACAGTTTCTTTGGAAATTATTTTTTTGCCGTCTCTTCATTCTTTTTGTGCAAGTTGACATGTTCTTTCTGATGCATTCTGACATGATTTGCTCCTGTCTGGTAGAAATAGTTCAGCATGCTATGAGGAATAGGGACTTGGAGCCTTTGTGTTTCTCTTAAAATATTCAGATATAGGGTGACATCAAACTTTTACTGCTTGGTTAAATATATGATTCTTTAGGAATTTGCAAGGATCTGGCTGTCAGTGCTGGGGTTTCAAAGCTTTACTGACGTTAGCAGACCTCTCTTGTCTTCTACCTGCCCTTGGCACTGTCAAATAAGATCTTTTGAAGGATCTTTTGAAAGATTTGGGAGGTGGTTGACTCGTCTTCCCTGAAGGTGTGTAAGGTGAGGGTGGATGAGGTGCTTAGGGGCATGGTTTAGAGATTGCTGGGAATGGTTGGACTCAACAATCTGGTGGGTCTCTTCCAACCTGGTGATTCTATGATTCTATGATTATTATAATGAAGCTCGGATAAACAGGTAGCAGATAATACGTATCGTAGCTGCAGATAACTTCTCTTCCAAACCACCAATATTCTCAACATGCTTTTAATAGGAACTTCACAATTATGCTCAACCAGGACCAAAAGCTACTGGCAGCATAACTGGTCTTTTGTTGTCAGAATGACCTTAACAATTAAGAGTACATTGGAGTTAACAGTCAGGGGGTTTCATCCTAAATGTCAGTGTTGCTGTTAGAATGCTTGGTATCTCCTTCCTTCAACAGCTCATCTATCACTGTGTTTTTAACTAGCTCTGTTATGTTTCTAATTCTTAGGTACTAAGAGATATATCATAAAAAACCCCAGCAACTTAATGATGATAATAAAATTAACTTATTCATTGCTTTAGGCAGTTAGTGAAACTTCTTCAGAATTCTTCAAAAGTCATTAATTAAGGTAATAATCAAAAATTCTTCATAGCTCCTAATATTAAGGCATTTGCTATAGTAACAGGCGTCTAATGGTATAAATGGTAAGTAAGGTCCATAATGGCCAGAATCAGAAGATTCATGTGGTTTTATTGTAGAGCTTGAGAAAGATTTCAACATTCTTTCTGTGCTAGGTTTTGTAATACTGAAGTAATTCTGTTGAGGGCATTATCTCCTGTATGGCTGCTTAACAAATGATTCACTTATTTATGCTACTACAGTATATGAGGTTTGTATCTTCGGATAGCACTACTCTTTTGTCCATGTTAGCAACTATGCTCTCTCTGCATGTAAAGGAATTAAGAGGTAATTCAAACTACATCAAATGAAGAATGAGAGAAATTTATTTTGGGATAAAAGCTGGCTTTGTAATACTTGTTAGAATACTTGCCTAGAATACCCTAAGGTGTTTACACTGGAAGGTCAAATATTTTCAAAAGAAATTTTGTAGTAATTTAAATTATAGAAGAGAGTCTATGAAGACACGTAGGTCCTTTGTGTTGACTTTTTCGAATGGTATCTTGGATATTTGAGGATTGTCATGGTACTGCATGAGAGAAAAGGCTCTTTTAAGATGAACTGGCATGATCTATTTCACATTTATAAGGTAGACCAATAGTTTAAAGCATGAGAAATACTTTTGGTAAATAAAATGCATGCTAATTCAGTTTTGGTATAATTTTGTCCCAACAGCAGCACCTTTTATAGATAGAGTGCTGCTCTTTGCCTTGACTGATCCTTCTCACTGGCCTTGGAAAGAATACAGATTTTAAGCACCCTCTAAAGTGGCATTGATGCTGAAACAGTACTGAAACCTGCCAGTATTGTCAATCCAGATCTCTCTGCGCGGCATGCAAGTTCAGGCTGTGTTTTCCAGTTTGACCTAAAATTTTATGATGATGTACAGCTGACTGCAACCAAGAGTAGTTTTTATTCAACACATGTAATAATTTTTAGGATATAATTCATATTGATTTTTTTAAGAAAATTAGGAAACATACTCTGAATACAGCTGAAAATCTTTGTCTTAATAGTGACCTAGAATAATCTCTCATTGACAAATTTTTTATAGATTCCCATATAAAAATTAACTTCTCAATAATTTGTCTGAAAAGGAGTATATTTCTTTTTATTTTTCCTGTTTCACAGTTACTGCAGCTCAGTAGCTTCCTCACTGAGTCAAGTTGCCTCTTCATCTTTTAAAATGTCCTTGGGTCTTCAACTAGGAGAATCTGAAAATTATCAAGGCAAAGATATTAATGTGTTGTGACAGCATTTTTAAGTTGAAATTTTTTGGGGCTTTGGCTTTAATGTTTTGGCATACGCACTTTTGTTGAAGATCTGGTGCCTGATTAAAAAAACAAGAGCAAAGAAAAGGTTAAACCCAGGGTTTGAATGAGCAAATGTTGCCACATTTACGCAGAAGCAGCTGGGATATTTTAAACTCCATTTACTTCATTTTAACTGAGCTATTTGAAAATATAAATAAACACAACTTTGCCTGCTGTTACCTGCATAGGACTCTTCCTGCACTTGTTGCATGCCTTTTTTTTCCTAGGGGGAGTAATCTCTTATGTCCTGAGACTTGTACATGTGTGCAAAAGCCGCTCAGTGAGGAAACAGACCATAGGCTTCCCTTAACAGCAGCAAGTAATTATGGATTTGAAAGGGCAATAATTGCTAAGTGTAAAATACATGTTGCTCTAGTGAGTGCAGATGCATACAAAATGTGTAAAGTATTAGCTACAGTGTGTTCAGCTAAGTATAGGGTATTTTTTGTTGTTTTTTTTCTGATACAAGACAGAGCAAATTAATTAGTTTGCAAAGGTTTTTTTCTACTATCGACGCTACATCATGAGAAATGTAACAGAAAAAACCTTATTAAGTATTTCAAAGAAGAGGATGCTACTTTTTTAAAAACAATATGTATTTTATTTCATTGATTTTCTTCAGGATTTTTGTATATTTACAAAATCTTGATATTTTTGTAGTTATTTCCACCCAGCTATACAGGAAGAATAGGGGAGAATTTGAGACCATTCTGTTCCAAAATTACATTTACAGGGTAGAAGTAGCAAGTCTCCCTGCAAAGCCATGATTTCCAAGGTAAATAGTAAATGCCAAAGATTAAGTGATGAACGCTTGTTTGATGCTTAAGGGAAGAAATGAGGTTCCTTGTTTAATTTGTGCAAACTAATGCCATTCTGACAATGCATCGTTTTGTGCAAGTGGTTCAGTTCTCCAATGTGGGCTTCTTAGGAGCTAAGCATGTAAGAAATTAGTGATTAAAGCATGATGACCTTTTTAGCCAAGGGAAATATATTTTTCTTTTCTGACTTGAGACTGCAAGTTTCATTTACTGTTACTTTACTGACCAGAAAACTAACTTGGGTGGTATCCTACTGAAAACGTTTCCAGCCTGGCTAACTGTACAAAATGCAAGTTAATGTTACGTGCTTGATTGCTGAAGTATCAAAAACAAATATTAAGGAGAAGATAATAATATTGAATTCTATCTGTAAGTGAACTGTGCAGACACCAAATGTAGCAGAAATGCTGAAGTAAAATTCCTTAAACACAATAAATTGCCAAGTTTGCTCTGTAAAGAAAGCTAGTCACTTGGAACTAAGAAAAAATAGAATAATTCTGGGCACATTTGGATGTGCAGATAGAAAGATGCATCATAAAATCACAGAATCACAGAATTACCAGATAGAAAGAGACCCACAGGTTCATCAAGTCCAACGGTTCCTATCAATCACTAAACCATGCCCCTCAGCACCTCACCCACTCATCTTTTAAATACCTCCAGAGAACGTGACTCAACCACCTCCCTGGGCAGCTTGTGCCAGTGCCCAATGATCCTTTCTTTGATTTTTTTTTTTTCTAATGTCAAGCCTGAACCTCCCCTGGTGGAGCTTGAGGCTATTCCCTCTTGTCCTGTCCCCTGTTACTTGGAAGGAGAGGCCAGGTCTCTCCTCTCTACAACCTCCTTTCAGATAGTTGTAGAGAGCAGTAAGGTCTCCCCTCAGCCTTCTTTTCTCCAGGCTAAACACCCCCAGCTCTCTCAGCTGCTCCTCGTAAGGCCTGTTCTGCAGCCCCTTCACCAGCTCTGTTGCCCTTCTCTGGACTCGCTCCAGAGCCTCAACATCCTCCTTGTGGTGAGGGGCCCAGAACTGAACACAGGATTCAAGGTGCGGTCTCACCAGTGCTGAGTACAGAGGGAGAATAACCTCCCTGGACCTGCTGGCCATACCATTTCTGATACAAGCCAAGATTGAAATCTCCCACAAGGACAAGAGGTAGTGATCTTGAGACTACTCCCAGTTGTATATAGAAGAGCTCATCAGCTGCTTCTTCTTGGTTGGGTGGTCTATAACAGACTCCCATCACAATATCCACCTTCTTGTGGGCTCCTCTGATTTTAACCCACAGGCACTTGATCCCATCATCACAATATTTGAGCTCAAAAACATATGCTGAGCCAGAGTTGCACAGTTTTGTTGATGTCCTTTGGATAGCAGCAACCACTACTTCACCACCTTGGAGCAGGTTACAGCTTGTTGAGAGCTTATGAGTCAGGATGAGATTTGTAACAAATACTTCTTCAAATTATAGCACAAATGGGTGCTTTCAAGTAAGGATGTCCTTCATACTGACTTGCTTGTGAGTAAAATGGAGCCTATTGCTTTTCTTGTTGGGATTTACTGATTCCTGTGACTTGCATGTTTGTGCTACTCTCTAGTGGGAAGAGAATCTCCAGGTGCTGTACCATCTGTTTGGGAAATACTGTCCTATACATGACTTTTAATTTTGCAAATTAAGAGTAATGCTTAGTATTTGGGGATTATTTAGAAAAGCAAAATTTTTTGCAAATAGGAGTGAATATCTTTCCTCTCTAGGAATGACAATGTTTTAGTTTGTTAACTGCATTGGAAGATCAAATATTTTTGTTCCTCTTTTCCTGCTGCAGTTAAAGAAAGGCCTAAGTATTTCCCATGTGCCTAAGTCCAGGAAAAGAAAATCAGAAGGGCTTTAGTAAAATTACTTTGAACATAACATTTTACAAGTAATAATACCGTCTTTGTTAGCAAATATATATGGAAATAGCACAAACTACTTACATAATCATTAATATATCCTAGGTCCAAACTTTAAGTGTTGATCTCAGTCTGGACAGTAGAGTTGCTTAGTAATGAAAGCATTTTGTTTTTGCAGGATGGTTAGGAATTGCTGGTGTAGGTTTTTACCTTGTATCTTTGGTACTTTAGAATTTCTTTCACACCAACATTTTATTTCTATATCTATTAAATGGGTACATGCAGTCCCCTAACAGAGACTGGCACTTTGTTTTACTGAGTAGTGCAAATACATACAGTAATAGATTATTCTACTGTCATCTAAATCGACAAGACAGATGAGTTTGGTATTCAGGTAGTGGTTCTATCCTCACTTGAGTAAGGGACAGAGTTTTTCTCTCCTGCATTTTCATCTGTAAAAGTCTTTTACTCAAAGCTCAATCAGAGTTACACAAGGGGTAAGGTAACATTTTAATGGCACAGTGAAAAAATTTTGACATTACTCAGTTATTTTAGGATTATAGTGGAAGTTTGCGTTCAAGCTCAGCTCTGAATCCTAACTAACTCCATTTTTTGTTTAGTCATTTGAATTCCAAGGTCATATTTCCTTTGTACTTGAGTCCCTGGTGCTGCAGTGTTCTTGAAGGTAATAAGGTACCACGTTATTCAGTTGGAGTAGCATTACACCTAAATGTCCTGGGATATTTCTTTCAATGTACTTGTGGTTCTATAGGTAACTAAAAGTGAAATTTAATGAATGAGTTGGGATTTTTTCATCAGCTAATATTTTCTTCAGTCATTTCTGGGAGTAGCTGGAGAAATTGAAACTCACTGTTTTACTAGGCAAGATAATACTGCTGGTTTGTATAAAACATTGAATGATAGAATGGTTTTAGTTGGAAAGGACTTCAAATATCATCCAGTTCCAACCTCCCCGCCATAGGCATTGACACTTTCCACTAGACCAGGCTTCTCAAAGCTTCATCTGACCTGGCCTTGAACAACTAACTTTAGGGATGGGGCTTCCACAACTTCTCTGGGCAACAAGTTCCAGTGCCTCACCACCCACATCATGAAAAATAGCTTCCTAGAATATAATCTAAATCTACCTTCTTTCAGCTTAAAACCATTCCTCCTCATCCTATCACTATAACCTCATAAAGAGCCCATCCCCATCTTTTCTGCAGGCCCCATTTAAGTACTGGAAGACTGCTATAATGTCTCCCTGGAGCCTTCTCTTCTTTAGGCTAAACAAGCCCAACTCTCTCAGCTTGTCCCTGTAGGGGATGAGCTCCAGCTCTGCTTAGCGGTCTTCCTCTGAATTCACTGTAACAGATCCATGTCCTCCCTATGCTGAGGACTCCAAAACTGAACAAAGTACTAGAGATGAGTACACTGGAACAAAGTAGAAAGACAGAATAACTTCCCTCACCCTGGTGGTAACCTTTCCGATGCAGCCCAGCATACGGTCGGCTTTCTGAGCTGCAAGTGAACATTGTCAGCTCATGTTGAGCTTCTCATCTGCCAGTTCCCCCAAGTCCTTCTCTTCAGTGTAACTCTCATTCCAGTCTCTGCTCAGCCTGTAATTTTGCTTGGGATTGTCCCAACCTGGGTGCAGGACCTTGCACTTGGCCTTCTTGAACTTCATCAGGTTCACACAAGCCCACTCTTCAAGTCTGTCAAGGTCCACCTGGATGGCATCCCTTCCTTCCAGAGTGCCAACCATGACACACAGTTTGGTGTCATCGGCAAATTTGCTGAGGGTACCCTCGATTCCACGGCCCATGTCTGTGACAAAGATGTTAAATAACACTGGTCCCGACAAACAGCCCCCCCTGAGGAATGCCAGTTGTTACTGGTTTCCATGTGGACATTGAGCCATTGACTGCAACACTTTGAGTGCAACCATTGCTTCAGTTCCTCATCCACCGACTGGTTCATCCACCAAATCTTATCTTTCCAATTTAGAGACAAGAATGTCATGTGGGATACTGTTGAATGCTTTGCACAAGTCCAGATAGGTTATATTACTTTTCCCTTATCCACCAATGCTATAGCTCTGTCATAGAAGGCCACCATATTTGCCCTCAGCAAAATCTTGTCACTAGTCACCTCCTTATTTTTCATAGAATCATAGAATAACCAGGTTGGAAGAGACCCACCAGATCATCGAGTCCAACACTAACCCATGCCCCTTAGCACCTCCTCCACCCATGCCTTAAACACCTCCCTGGGTAGCCCATTCCAGTGCCCAATGACCCTTTCTGTGAAAAATTTATTCCTAATGTCCAGCCTAAATCTCCCCTGGCGGAGCTTGAGGCCATTCCCTCTCGTCCTGTCCCCTGTCACTTGGGAGAAGAGGCCAGCACCCTCCTCTCCACAACCTCCCTTCAGGTAGTTGTAGAGAGCAATGAGGTCTCCACTCAGCCTCCTCTTCTCCAGGCTAAACACCCCCAGCTCTCTCAGCTGCTCCTCATAAGGCCTGTTCTCCAGCCCCTTCACCAGCTTTCTGCTGGACTCGCTCCAGAGTCCCAACATCCTTCTTGTGGTGAGGGGCCCAGAACTGAACACAGGATTCGAGGTGCAGTCTCACCAGTGCCATGTACAGAGGGAGAATAACTTCACTGGACCTGCTGGTCACTCCATTTCTGATACAAGCCAAGATGCCATTGGCCTTCTTGGCCACCTGGGCACACTGCTGGCTCATGTTCAGTCGCTGTCAACCAACACCCCCAGGTCCTTCTCCTCCAGGTAGCTTTCTAGACAGACTTCTCCTAGTCTGTCATCTCAACAGAGTTTCTAGGAGGATCTGCTCTGTGATCTTGCCAGACACAGATCATGTTTGTAACATAACTCGGTTTGATGAAATTATGGGTCCCCATATAATATAGACTGAGCTATGTGACACAGGCAGGAAATTATTTATATATAATACATATATCTTCCATTGCAATATACTTTTTCATGCCAAAACTGATACAAGACTAAATGCATAGGGTAGTATTCTCTAGCAGTTCAGCTACTAGTAGTCCTCAAATTATATTGGGTCAGTTCTAATTCTACTAGTAAGCTAGTTTCAGAAATACCTACCATAGTCACATTGCTATCAAACACTTTTCTGCTCTGAGACTTTTAGAAATATTTAAAAGACAATGTAGTACATGACTGTAAAAACGACTTTATAGAAAGTCATTAAAACTGCATTTCTGTAGAATTTAGTCATTGCTACCACTTGTAAATCTTAATCTCAGAACTGATCACTTTTTTAATAAACTGAGAGGATTATATACTAGGCTGATCTTGAATATCTTAATCTACGTATTTCACTAATGCTAATTGAAGTTTTGTCCTAGTTATGCCTGAATAAAAGTCAAAGATGTATTTTATGCAAGATGGATAATCCAAGAACCAGGACACGTGATGAACATATACTTCACAATATATTTAAATTTAGCTAAATGTGATTTTGGTCTTGAAATTCTTCATTGCATTTGTGAATTACATTTTATTTAGAACTCCAGTGGAACTAGAGTACAGCTGGGCAAACAAAAGTTTTTTGCTGACAGTTTTTAAAAGATCTTTTTAATTGAGTCAACAGCCTAATGACAGTAGCACACTTAATTGCACAAAATATGTTCCTTTCTTGCAGTACTTTTTATTCATTGCTACCGAGAACAGAGGTAGTGATTATTCTTGGTGCTATAGAAACATAATGTATGGACCTTATAAACAAATGCAATCTAGTGAACACTGAACTGCTTATAAGTGTGGGTTTTTTATAAGAGTGTTAAAGCCGTATCTAAATTTTCAAAAATGATGAGATTGAAGCAAAGAAAAGACTTGCAAAGTCTCAGCATAAACACCTAAATGCTTTCTTTCTAAAAGTATAGCCTTTATTTCTAGTTTGTTAGATTCATACTGCACAAGAGCACTGCAACTATTAAAGCTAGATGTGATTGGTTTCCACCTTTTTCCATCTAGAGGTATGATGACATGTTTTATTTTCTTTAATTATGGCACAATTACTTGCTACTCATACTATTTCTATTATAAACTGAGTTACCCTCTTGGCCTTTTCTGTTACTAATCTGTCTTTTGCCTCTCAGCATGTGCTTTCCAAAGTCTAAAATATCTAGAATTTATCCACACTGTCATCTCTGCAAGTCTGCAAAGTGAAATATGATGTGGGAATACCATCAGCATTATTAGACATTTAGCCAAATGCTTTTAAGCCATACAAACTAATGATAAAATGTTCAGATAAATGCTATATTTCATTGGACAACACAAGCACATCAGTGCAGTAAGCCATTTCCAACATTGTGCAGAGATAGTTTAAGACACTGCAGCTGTACTTCAATCCCAATGTGTCTACTGTCTTCATCCTCTTCCTATTTGAATTCCCTCACTGGCCTATGCATTGCTGATGTATCATAAACTTTCGAACCCCCATTGATCTGTTGTTATATATATGCCTTACTGAGTCAGATAAAACCATATCATTGGGCACTGGAACAGGCTGCCCAGGGAGGTGGTTGAGTCACCTTCCCTGGAGGTGTTTAAAGCACGGGTGGACGAGGTCCTAAGGGACATGGTTTAGTGTTTGATAGGAATGGTTGGACTCGATGATCCGGTGGGTCTCTTCCAACCTGGTTATTCTGTGATTCTGTGATAACTAATACAGAGGCTTTATTGTAAATACAAATGCAGCTTTAAACTTTTGACTTGCCAGGCAGGACCAGCTGGAAGTTTCACCTTTCAAAGTACTTTTGTCCTGTTTTATATTCCCATTGCAGGCAAAAGTGTAATGAACTAATTAATAATTCATAAAATACTTGGCACTATAAAGGGATTTACTTACCTGGTGGATTGTTTTAAATAATACCAAGAATCCTAGTACTGATTTTTGAGACAGTGCAAAAGCTACAGTATCAGATCATTTTTACATCTCCTTGAGGGATTGTGAAAGAATATATTGTGCCAGAAAGGCTTTTAATAAGAAGTGTCCCTGAAGGGAACAAGAAGTTAAGCAAGATGATTTCACATTTTGTCAGAGAATGCAGTGATTTGAGCACAACATCAGGAAAAAAGTCCCATTTGAATCAAATGGGAAGACAGTTGAAAATAATTTTGGGTTAAATGGTGTATACACGACCAAGGTTTTATTTTGTCATTTATGTATGAACCGATGTGCAAAGACCAGAAAATAAAAAGATGTGATCTAATGTCTAAGCTATAGAGCTTTCCTGAAATGGTTTAGGGCTTCCTACTTATTCATGATTTGTAGTAGTCCTCTGAGAACATTAGTAACAACCTTTCAGAACTACTGATTACAGAGGGAGATGCTGTGCATATTAACAGCTGGTCTTTACCCAAGAGAATCTACAATGAGACCGACAAAAGCTAAAAAAGAAACAAGACAAGGGAAAAAAGCAAGGCAACTGGGTTTGAGTAGAATGATAAAGATGCACTTGAACTAAACCAAGTTAAGTAGTTGACATTGTAATGGAAAAAGAGAAAAGAAAAGTCTTTTAAAGCACCTCTCACTTAACAGATTACTTTAATAGGCTTGGAAATGGGAAAAAGGGGAAGCTAGTAGGTTATGCTGTGTAGGAATCTGCACAGTAGAATAGACTTGAATTTTCTCTCCCCATTTTAAGACACGTACATGAGCTTTGTCCTCTGCTTGCTTTCTTTGTTCTAGTATGTCTTCCTTCAAGTAAATCAAATTACACTGTATTTATACCACTATATCAAAAACAGAATCAAGACACTCACCAGCTTAGGCTGGTTCCGTGAAAAGTAAAACTACTTTTCTTATTTGGGAATTAATGCAAAAGTTGCTATAGTTCTGAGTTTAACTCTTATTTCACTTATGAAAAGGTAGCCAGTTAAATGTGTTTTAAAGGCTCATAAATTTGTCATTTTACTTAAAGGAATAAGTTTCTGAACTGCTTTGGCATGAAATAAATTCTAGGCTTTTCTAATAAAAATATTTTATCATTATTCTCACAACAAAACTTACTAAGAAACAGCTTTAAAACAGTGTTTGAAAACTATGGCACTAAATTGCCATGTTGGAAATATTTAAATCAGGCATTTAGTTACCCATATGTTTAGTTTATAAATCTTATCTGCTGCAGGAAGACTTTGAATATTAATCAATATAAGCAGAGTTACACAAAAGAAATGTAACATACATTATGGGATGAGGTTGAATGTAATTGCAATGATGATTAAGATGCTTGAGATAATATAATTTAATTAGGGATATGCCCTGTTTTTTCACAGTACTGACTTTAGTCTCACTTTTTAAGAAACATTTGTGACCCAGCCCTGCTCCCAGTATTCCATAGTTTTTAGATCATTATCGTTTTGGTAGTGTCAGCTGTGTGTCACCTTAATTTTCTTGGATGCTGATTTCCAGGCATCTCGATTCTGAAATTTAGCCGGAGTAACTCTCATGGTTTTCCCAGCCGTGGAATGAGATCAGCAGGAGCTGATAATCTTTCACTTCAAAGAATAACAAGCATAGTGTTCTCCTCTGCATGTGACCAAGGCAGAGCAGCCTTCACAATCTGTATGGAGAACGAGGACTGTATCCTCACAGAGGATTGTTGTCTGTCTGTGTTCCTGTCAACACTCTCCATCTGAGGTTTTAAAAGACATAGTATGTGAAGATTGAATACATTCAGTGCAAACAGCTCTCATTTGTTTCTGCATATTGAAGTGGGCATCACACACCTTTGAGGAGTGATTTAAGAACTCATTGTCTTTTTCCTTCCTGTAATCAATGTCAAATGCAGAGAAATTCCTCATAAAACATTAGGAAAGATGACTAGTGCCACAGGAGTGGTATCTCCAAATCCTTTCACAGCCGGCTCGTGCATCAACTCCATCTGTGCAGAGGGGTATCTGTGACAAACTTGTTACATACAAAAAACCCAAAAATATGTATCTGTGGATGAGAAAATATTCACGCACATTTCCTATGCAGTGGGAAAAGAAAGAGTAAATAGGATGCTGTGTGGGTTTCTCATTCCTGCGATTTTCAGTGTTATTCATCTTTACTTTTAATCTCAAAACATATTTAATTTACATACTTGGTTGAGTATTATGGCAGTCACTTTTCATGGTTCTGTTTATTTCTGCAGTTTGTTAGCCTTTCTGAACTACAGCCAAAAGCATTTCCTTTGGCATATTTCTTCTTATAACTGTTTTACATCTTGTCAGTGTTGTCTTTAGTGATTATTAACTAGGAGAAAACAGACAGGGCAATTGTTTAAATTTTTGAATGATCATTTCCAGGTCTTATTAATTATTCTGAAAAGCATTTAGCAGCTTAATAAGACAAGGGTTTGACCATGAATGTCATTTTAATTTGTTTGTGTTATTTAAGACTGTCGTAACTGGCTGCTTAATGGCCTGTGTCATACAGGTGTATTATTAGCTCTCATTGGCACATTTTACTCAGTTGTCATTAATGGCACAGAATGGCCATTATTTTCTTTTGGAATCCCAGATAGAGAGCAAGATCAGTGACAGTTTTATTAGCGAATTACACTGAGCTCCTTCTCACTCATGAATCAATGTATTTTCATCTCAGACTGGTCCCTGCTCTACATATGTCACTGTCTCATTTGCCAAATGAATAACAGAGTCTCATTAAATTATTGCTATGATTTTTTGCACTGGATTACCTGTAATATGTTCAGTTTGCTCTTTTGATTTTACTCAAAAGTGGCTCTCAAGAACCAAAGAATAAATAACCACACTAAATAAGAACTAAAGAAAACAAAATTATATTTGAGTTATGAAATCAGTCATGGTTCTTAACTGAAAACTCAGCAGTAATTGGGGAGGTTAGAGGCAGTGAAGCACATTATTTCAGCTTCCAGACTTACAATATGGTTGCTTGTCTTTTTATTTGTGCTAAATAGTACAGCAGGGAAAAGGAAAGAAAGCAACAGCTTCTTAGTCACTCTCCTCCTGGATAAGTCTGCACATGACAGATTTATAGTAAGAAAAACTCAAGGTATAATGTATGTATTTACTCAGTTTAAAAGAATGAATTTTAATTTGCTGGCCAACGAAAGCCAAATGACCTTAAGTATTTAACCCGTAGAGAAAAATCCATCCTACTAGAGTCACTAAAAAATGAAGATGTGTGCTCTTTTGTCACCTTAGATGTGGAGGAGGGCAAGCTGAAGGAGTATAAACTGGTTTGCGATACTCCAGTTATAGAGATTGGTCTGAAAAACAGGAAATCCAAGCACACAGCCTTTCCACTAGCCTGGAAAGTACTTTCTGGTTGGAAAGCAGTTCCATGCCAACATTTGTTGACCCTTGGCTGAATGTGAGTTATTACCAAGGGATTGGGCTAAAGGCTACTGCAAATCAGTATGAAATAAAGTGAAAATTAAACAGTCAAATAAGAGGCAAGGAAAAAGAATGCAGTCCATTAGCAATATCAATCAACACAGAAGCTGTTAGAAAATAAATAAAGGAAGATGAACTTGTAAAAATCATATAGTATGACATGAAAGTGAGAGAGTAACAAGGCTAAGTGTGAGATATGGCTCTGAAAAGAGCAAAACCTTTCAAATTACATGATTTCCTCAAACACAAGGTAATTTAGATAAAGTACAGCAATAGGAGCCATAAGAAGGTAAAACCAGGTTTTTAGAGTCATAGTGGGTTTGGGTTTTGTTTGAATCAGCCATGTCACCATGTACCAATGACCACACATTTAAAGACTCATGACCTGACCAGCCCTACAGATATTAATTGTAACACTGGCTCTTTCTGACTTGACAGCAAAACAATTGTGTGTATACAGGGTTGCCATGGCTGGCATTACTAGACAAAGCATTACTAGTGCTGTAAAACATTAAAACTCAAACAAAAAGAAATTAATAGTACAAACATCTCCAGTGTAGAGGAAATCTCTTGTTTGGGGAATATGGTGCCTTGCAACATTTGATGTCATTCAAAATATCATCTATATTTACTAAAAGGAGTAGCATACAGGAGTATATGTTCTCTCTAGGCAATTCCAACGTTTCATATGACTTATTCAGAAGGATTTGAACTAGTTATTGGGCTAGATGCTTTGCTATTCTGATCAAGATTGTTGTACATACTGTAGTTCATTGAAGATCTTGTCATTTCAAAAGTAAAATGAAACAAACAACAAATGAAGCAAATCCTAAAGTGAATTTGGCAAGCAGTGATTAGTTTCAGACAACTCAAAAGAAATAAGAGCCTAAGGTAGTTTCTCAGTTTCAGAAAATTAAAGCCCTTACTTCAAATGCCTGCCTTTGATTTTAAGGGCTACTAGGGAAGGTTTCCTTAGGGAAGAATATGAGGTCATTTTCTTACCCTGCCCTGTAGCAGCCAGAAAATATGTACAGCTCCTTCCTTTTAAAAATGCTTTCTCCTGCAGGAGATAAGAGATCTGTTATGATTTCCTATGTAATATGCATCATTAATAGTTTCCTGCTTTCTGTACTGCCCCTCTTGTAAGGACTTATAACACAGACCTGTATTTTCATTGCCCTTAAGTTTCTGGATTGAGCAGGGAAATGCACTGAGGGAAAGCAAGTTGCAAGAGAACCCAGGGTATAAAGTCTGATTCATCATACTGGATATGTGGTTATAGAACATTTCAAGTTGCTTGTTGACCATATTGTTGTGAGCAATATCTCACAGTAGACTTGGACATATTGTTAGGTAAAAATCAGAGAAATAGTTTCTATCATCCTGTTAAACTTTGGTTATCAGAGAAACTTTCAGTCAGATAAAAGCAGGAGTCTTTTTTTAACCTTTGGAAACAGTCAGCTGTTCATTGGCTGTGTTTCTTTCCAGTGTCTGCCAAAACATTAAATTAACTGAATTCTATGTACTGTAATATTTGACATTTGCCATGAGTAAATGGCATGATAAAGATCAACATAGGACACTGCAATAATAATACATTGAAATTAAGGTTATAAATTCAGGTTTTCTGATGTGCATTTTATACTTAAGATTTTTCACTTACTTATGGTGTCATAACCACTTTTATCGCTATCTTTTTCATTTTCTTTTGTCAGTAGTGTTAGAAAATTATAAAAGACATAGTTATAAATAAAGGAAAATAATTTGAAATTAAAATCCCTCTTTAAAGTGTGCATTAAGATACTAATAAGGTCATGTGCTGGAACAGGTTGCCCAGAAGCAAGGTGGAATCTCCGTCCCTGGAGATGTAAAAAACTTACCCGAGCAAATCCTGGAGCAACCTGATCACACTTTCTAAGCTACTTCAAACAGGCCTTCAGATGTGCCTTCCAACTTAAACTTTTCCACTCATTTGAAGTATAAATGTGGCTTCAACATTTTGAACAATACTTCCTTTCTGTGTTGCTCATTTGCTTTTGCAGAAGCAACTGAGAAATGGAGTTGTGTTCATACTGTCATTGCACAGCTATCTGTTAAACAGATGAATGACAAATAGTATGATCAAGGGAATGTTTGTGTTTGTGTATGTTAATGGGGTCCGTAAAACAGTGTGGTAAAGTTTTATGATGAGTCTGTAATATACATGTAACAACACTAATTTTTTTTTTTTTACTGTAAGACGTGATTTGCATATACAAAAAAGCAATATAAACTTAAATATTATTTGATTTCCATCATAAAATATTTCTTATTTTTCTTTCCTAAGAGACTTCTTACTGTTCACTCTATTGCAAAATGTTCTAAACAGTGAGGCTATATTTTTTCCTTTGTAATTGATAAAGCAGTACCCTTCCTAGAAAAGAAAAGTAGTAAATTTGTTCTACTAGAATGATGGAATAATTTTCCTAATTTTATTCAATACTAATTGGCTTTCAATTGTATATAATAATACAAACAATACAAAAAATTCTATTTAAGCATGTTGGCATATCAGATGTTAGCTTTGGAGTTTTCCTTGGTATGTCAAGATCGCTGATAGTTGGGTCACTTTTTCAAACATCTTTACAGAGTTTCTTGTCATTCATTTTGTAATTCAATAGCTGTATTCTGTCACATAAGCCTTCTTGTTGGTAATAATATTCTTTTGATTAACAGAACAAGAAACTACCCTTGAGATATTTATTTTGCTATAAATTTTCTTTGTCAGTAATAATCTGCTGACATTTCTGCTGAGGGAACTTGATGAAGTCTTGTGGTTTTGACCTATCCTTGAGATCCACTCCTAGGGAAATTGCACACCACAGCAGAAAATATTGGAGTTGTAGTGTGATGATGTCACATTAAATTCATTAGAGGTACCCAGAAACTGAAATTCTGTTAGCCTCAGAAAAGAATGACATATGAACTGCTGTACTAGAGAAGAAAGACATGAGTGGGAGAGAAAGAGAAAAAAATATTTGTCCCTGCCTGTTGGACCAATGCCTTTCTTGGCCTTACACTGTCAGTATGAGTAGAGAAGAACAGTGAGTATTCTTTCTTTCTGTCTTGTTTTCTGGATCAATCTGAATCTTTTTTTCATTTTGTTTTCTATGAAGTGTTTTATTATGGTTTAAATGTATGCTGGATGATATTTATCACTTGATTTTCAGCCTTAATAATCCCCAAAACTATAATGAGAGTTAGAGTCCCTAAGAAAAAGCTTCTTTATTCAAACTGTACATTAGTTGTCTTTCTGTACCTTAGTGCTGTGTTCCTAAAATCTCAGGTGTTTTTTAGATGAGCAAAGTAGGATCCATCAGTCCAAGCAAAGACATCTGTACATCAAATATGGGTTTTAGTCACCCATGCAGATTATTCATTTTATCCACAATTAGCAATCTGACAGAGTTTAAGTGGATAATGTCTCTCCATGAACTATTAGGAAATTATCAGTACAGGTAGTAGCTCTCAGAAGTCAGGCGAGGTAAATCCTTTAACTGCACTTTACACATCAGAAGCTAAGGTAATTCTCATACAAGAAACTCACCATGTTAAGACTGAAACTTGAAACTAAGTTAGGAAAAGTGGGTTTTAACTGTTTACTTGGGGTCAGAACTTGATCGGGAGACAGAACAAAATGATTTGCAGGTTCCAACTTAGCTGTGAGAGCCCTGAGCCCCTTGTAAGGCTTTGTTTCTGGTGTCCTTATTTGAATAGTCCTGTGATACAAACTCTGCTTCCCTGTCACAGCCACCAAACTGGTTTTGATTGCAGAATGTTCTAGCATTAAGCCTGGCAACTTCTATTATACTAATTGCATTTCAGTTGTCTTTTTAAAGGGGAAATAAGATTTGAAAGCAGAATCAAAGATGGAGAGCTCTCTCTCTATTACATGGTGGTATCCAGAGCCTTTTTTGGAGACTTGCTAGAGGAAGAATTGAAATCTGTGAAAGGCAAGACCTCATGACATTTCCAGAGTTCTGACACCTGGCAGATGCATTGTAAAATGACAAAATATGCTGAGTTATGAGGAAAAGGTTGTTGTTTTCTTTATTTCATTTTAAAGAATTTTTATTGACAAAAATACAGTAATACATTTTCAGATTACCCTAGAGAAAAGCATTAAGGTTTTTAACAAGAGTGAGAACAGGTTATAATTACTAGTTACTAAATTACTTTACATTGCTTGTTTTTTTTTTCTTCAAAGTTTTCAGGGTTTATTTTTTTCTTTTTCACCCATCTAGCACAAGTCATGAGGAAGTGCAGATGCCATGTACCAGTTTATTATTCTTCAATAAATTGTTTAAACTCCTTGGTATGCTGCTATTAAGCAGAAATTCATTAATGAGTATTGCTTACACAATATTTTTTCCTTTAATATAAATTTATTTTTCCTTGAGGTACTGTCATTGTATTTTAAATTGAACAACAATATTGCTTTTTGAAATAATGTATTTTGTGATTCAAAAAAATAGTCTTTATTAAGAATATATTTCATTAATACTGACTGAGAATGAGGCATGTCAGTATTCATGTTTAGGTCTTCTTTATATGATGTAAAGGAGCATATTTTATCTGATTGTAGCTAACTTTTGCATTCTATGTGATCAGTGGGTTCTAGTTGGCTTTGCAACAAGCATGTTTTTGTTCATATCCTGAGTAGGTATCCAAAACGGTTTAAATACTGTGCTACACTATAGTTACTATCAATCAGTAAACTACATGTTTTCACCACGCAGATTTCAAAGCCGATTGGAACTATAGGTACACTGACGCAAATATTTTGATAAGTAATATATTCACTTAGTGACAAAATTAGTTTGGAGTATTTTATTTACAACAGCCAGCCTTTGGAATTAGACTAGAAGACACGATTTAATGGTGGATTATCAGATTTTTAAAGGTAAATTCACAAGAAATATAAATAAACTTTCCCATGTTAAATAATTTGTTTTTCTTGAGTCCAATATGTTTTCCTTTTCTTTTTCCTCATCTTCCCAGTTTTTTGGTTTACTTTCCTTTCAATATTGTTCCATTTTCTGTTAGTGTATTTTAAATGAAAGCGAGAAAAGGGAAAAGAAAAGAAGCTCAAATAATGCTTCCTTGTAGTGGGGTAAAAGAAAAGGAAGAGTTAAGACTAAGACATTCCTCTCAACTGTTTTTATCAGTCCCTGTAAAAATCAACACTGTGATTTTCAGAAAACCTTTCTAATCTTGACATCCAACTAATGCTGCCCCATTTAAGGAGTCAGTAGTTTCATGAGAATTGAATTAAAGTAAGTAAAACTAAGAAAAGAGGGTAAGATAGCTGAGCTGTGAGTTCGTTTCTTCTATGGAGCTACTTGGGTTCAAGTAGCATATAAACAAAACACTCCATTACTATATGCCAGAGGTATAGGCTCAAATATTAGAACACTTCTTCCAGTAACCTCATTATAGAAGCTGTGAACTGAAATGAAAGACAAGGTTAAGTGTATTTCTTTGTAATTTTTTTTTTAGCTGGGCACACAACAAAATCAGGAATTTCCAGTAAAAGTTCAACATGCCATTGGGGAAAAGATGGTAAGAGTTTGGTCGGTTTTTATTTTTGATAAAAAACGTAACACAAGGTTAGAAATTATTAAAAAAAAGTCGTTGAGTTTTGAAACCTGCAATAATGTCTTTCATGCCCTTTCTGAGACCTGGTCTATTGTGCCTTGGCTATCTCCGAGGAGATGTAGACATGACTTTGTGTTTCTTCTTTTTCCTCCATAAAGAGATGTATTTAATAGGCCTCAAGTGTAAACGAGTAACAATGGCCTGTCCTTTTCTAAGATTTGGAGTACTTAACTTTTTCAAATATTAGACAGACAAAGTATCTAGTGAGACAGACAAGATTGCTGTAATAATCATTTAAGAAACAGAACAATTTTACCAGTGTGAATAGTGTTTTTTAAAAAATACAACTCTGAAACTGTTTGCTATGGTACATTTCATGCTGTATTACTGAGAGGCCTCCCTTGTCATTCAATTTGTTAGTTCAGAAAAGACCAGTATGTGAAATTCATTTCATGACTACTACTTGCCACCAATGTATTTAATTCCCTATAATTGCTACAATTCACTTGTAGGGTATTTTAATTTATATGTTATTGAAACTTGCTCTTGACATTAAAGTACTTGAGATTCTCAATTCTGTTCAGTGCATGATAGAAAAAGACTCTCAATTCTAGGCAGAGGAGCACTAAATGATAAAGAGAGGAAAGCATCTTCTGCAGAAAAAAAAAAATTCTTTTTAATACTAGAACAAATATTTTGGTGAGTTTCCTGCTGTGACACAGAAAGCACAGCATTCTGGTGCTGAGAGACTAAGTACCTTTGTTGTATGAAAACACTAAAGAATTACAGTTGACGTTTGTCTTCAAATAATAAACAGGAAACTATTGCAATAAAAAAACCCCAATCTTGTGACAAAATTTTACATTGTCTACTTTCTTCTGCTGCTTTCATGGTTCATGTTATCTTACGTCTTTGAAAGCTGGAAAACTGGAATACTGAATCTCCTCCCTCAGAAGCTGCAGCTTGAGGAGAATGAATTTGTTTTATTCTAGCAGCTTGTGTTGATATTTCTATGTGCTGATATTTCTATGTGCTTCAGAGAATGAAACAGTTCAGATTACTAAGGATCATTAACATCCTGTCAATACGTAGCTTCTAGAAGTCGTCCAGTTGAACTGCAATCACTTCTGGTCCTCAGGTGCCACAGTTACCTGAAGATGTGTGCAAGTTCTCTTCTTACTGGGGACGGTATATTGTGTGCTCGGTTCTCAGTAAATGTTACCCACTTTGCAGTGTGTCAGAGGAGAATAAATAAGGACAAATAAGGTCATGAAGATGGCGTCTGGACTGAAGGAATGGCAACTGAGACTTTTTTAATTTTTGGAAAAGATGAAAAATGCCTCTAAGTCAATTAACACTCTTTTCCTCTAAATTGATGCAAGAAATACAAATTACTTTTTTACCTATACCCTAAGAATTTACAACTGAACAGATTGGTTCAAGCATCCCATGCACTCACAAAACATGAGTGTTACAATGTAATTGTCTTCTTGAGAAGGAGTTAACGCTCAGCCATCTGTGAGACAGAATCATAGAATCATAGAATGACCAGGTTGGAAGAGACCCACCGGATCATCGAGTCCAACCATTCCTAACAAACACTAAACCATGTCCCTCAGCGCCTCATCCACCCGTCCCTTAAACACCTCCAGGGAAGGTGAATCAACCACCTCCCTGGGCAGCCTGTGCCAGTGCCCAATGATCCTTTCTGTGAATTTTTTTTCCTAATGCCCAGCCTAAATCTCCCCTGGCAGAGCTTGAGGCCATTCCCTCTTGTCCTGTCCCTTGTCACTTGGGAGAAGAGGCCAGCACCTTCCTCTCTACAACCTCCTTTCAGGTAGTTGTAGAGAGTAATGAGGTCTCCCCTCAGCCTCCTCTTCTCCAGGCTAAACACCCCCAGCTCTCTCAGCCGCTCCTCATAAGGCCTGTTCCCCAGCCCCTTCACCAGCTTTGTTGCTCTTCTCTGGACTCGCTCCAGAGCCTCAACATCCTTCTTGTGGTGAGGGGCCCAGAACTGAACACAGGATTCAAGGAGCAGTCTCACCAGTGCCGAGTACAGAGGGAGAATAACCCCCCTGGACCTGCTGGTTAAGCCATTTGGGATACAAGCCAAGATACCAAAGGCAAAGAAGGCAAAGAAGAGCATCATAGAAGTCAGAAGGGTTATATGTAGAGGTATTTCAAGTGGTCAGACATAAATTAAACTTTGTATTACAATACAATGAATTTGTAAAATGAAGGTTTTGATTCAGGTTAGAGAAATAATGGTTTGAATTTGTCTTTATTGCACTTAGGTTTGTTTTGATTCCTTGATTTTAATATGCTAACTCATGCGGTATCTTAAAGTTTTGCTGCTGCTCTTATGGTGTGTTTCATTGGCATCCTGCTAACAAGAAAAGCCACTATGAAGAAACGTCTTTGTGTATGTGCAAGTATTCCTAATCAGATGAACAGTCTCCTTCTAACTGTTGGACAACTTTGTTTTGCCAGCTGGAACATTGGCCTGATGGGTTAGCAACATAAGTGCAGTTCTGTGTAGATTCAAATGTTAGCCCCAAGAATATCAATGTGTACGTGAAAATCTGTATGCAGTAATATTTTTCTCCTGTGGCAGACTCCTGGAAACTTTAATCTAGTTCCATGGTTACAACAGGACGTATTCACAAATATGGTCAAATACGTTGTGAACTGAGAAATCCACTGAGCCAAGCCAGACAGCTGTCTCCCACCAGTTAGACCAAATTTTCAGCAGTATTTTTGAGAGTTTGTTATACACATAGCTTTAGGTTATGCAGCTCCTTACTCCTTTTGAGCTGTCTAGAGCATTCACAAACGATAGTATTTTCTTACTTGAATTTATACTTTTTGGATATTACTAGTCCTTTTGGCAGTGAGATGGATGATTTGACAGTACACTTGATCATTCCTGTCTGGGAACAAATATGGAGCAACTTACCAAGGAGTTTTTGGAATTAGAAAGTAGAGGAAAGAGAGAATTTTGCCTTTAGGAACTCTTTCTTCAAAGGGAATTCCTTTCATCTCATCTCTGTGTTTTTCCTGTCCTTCATGGTGTGACACTTAGTGCCAAGGCATGTCAGTCTTTTTTAGGAATTTTTTTTGAGAACTGAATTTTACATATAGTTTTGTTTAGAAAAGGTGCTGTGAGATGGCACCAGACAGTTATGCATGTTAATATACTTTTAATGATGAAAGGTAAATACCTATTAGCTGGATAAATATTTTGCTCAAACACAGAATAACTATTCTTATCCTTTTATAGTGCAGGGATGCTATGATAATGTCAAAGGTTTTAAAGGTCTGGAATTGGGTACTGAGATACTTTGATAGGATCTAATTGTATGCATTATGTATCCATAATTCCTCAGACTTTCAGCCTACGGAGTTTTTGCTTAGTCTTTTTCAGATCTAAGATTTTTTGCTTCTGAGAGTTTGAGTTTCATCCTTTTAATTGTCCTAGACAATAAAGATTTCCTGATTTGATGCAGCTGCTTGTTTCAGATAGCGAAAAAACCTTAAAGCTGAATAAACTGTAAGAGTGAAGCATTAGTCTGATTACAATTGGTGACCATTTAAGTAAGGCACGTTTCTTAAAATTGCATACAACTAGGCACAGACTAAAAGCTGGAGTTCAGAAACCCCCTTATATGACATTAAAAGTACTTCTTTTTCTGAATATTTCATCGAAGTAGTGGTCTTCACTTCATCTTTGTCTCAGGAGGTTTTCAGATACAAGGTCTTTTGTGGGGCTTTTTGTCTGTTATGGAATACAGACAATATGCTATATGGAATATGCAAAGAATCCAAACTGGAAAACAGGCTGGTGCCCCTTGTATCTCACAAATGAAAGGTTTAATTCTTAGATAATGCTAGATTATGCTGATATTTTATGTGAATACCCCATGAAATACAGACAAGACCAGAGTATGTCTGGCAGTGCGGTTGCATGTGTGCTCCCCATCACATAAACAAACAATGCTTTCCCTCAACCTGCAGCAGCCCAGAGGGAAGTCTCTCCATTTCACACAGCCTTGGGATGGCACAGCAAGAAAAAAGGGTACAAACAGGATATCTCCCAGTGCTCCCAGCAGAAGGCTGTTACTGCAGCAGCCTTTTCTCTGTGTCTTTTCCTGTCCCTAGCTTCAATCAAGAGCTTAAGTTGAATGAGCAGCACAGGATGCCTCTAAAAGGAACTCAATATTGTAGTTGCAACCATCTTTTAGCTACCCTCCTTCCCCTGCCTAGTCAGAAGGAAGGAGTGGGATTTAGCTATGTAAAATATCCCAAAGAAGTTCGGTATGGGCAGAGGAGATATTTAGAGGAAGCATAGGTCAGAGGAAACTAATCATGTCCTGTATTTGTGATTTTCCATATTCTTGTGAGAGAGACTCAGTAAATGAAAGAAATCAGTGTTACCTTACTAGAGACACTTTGGCATGCACTGCACCCTGCTCTGTTACTACCAAAAAGTTCAAATGCACTCTAGTCCTTTTCTTTGTCCTATATTTCCTCCTAGAGGAATAATATTAACAATCAAATCTTGTTTACTTAATGGTTGTTGTCATTATATCTGATATCATGACAAAGAGAAGAAATTATTTAGTTTGCATATTATATGCTGTTAAGAACCATTGCTTGACAAATTCTGCGATACTGCACACAGGACTGTCACTCTGTATTATTAATTTGCCCCTCAGCAAAACAAAGGTACATGCTGTACTAAGTGTAAAGCTAAAGTGACAAGAGTCCTTTATGCAACTGAAGTAAATACATCCCTGTCACTCTGAGATCAGCAGTGTTCTCTGGCATTGTTTTACAGGTACTATTGGAGGTTAAAGGAGGAAGTGAGAGAGAGGGAGCTCATTGAATTGCCTTGCATATGGATGTATCTACACTGATTTTAACCTTACCCATAAAAGGTCAAGCATAAAATTATTTTCTCAGAGCAGCTGTCTTCAGAGGTTTAAATTAACATAGATGGAGAATGCCACAGGAGGAAAAAAAGTTCATTTTACCCTAATTGGATTAAGATAAGTCTCAGGCATACTGCAAGGGTGAGGTTTCACTGGAGTACAAACTGCTGGGTTGACAGAAAGGGATTAATTTATGTGCCTCTTGTCAGGCTGTTGACTAATAATGTATTGATCGTATCTGTAAGATATGCAGAGTGTCTGTCAGAAAGGAAGACACTCTGGAACTGGAAATTGCTAGCATATCTGACATGATCAAAGCTAGATTAATACTATCAAGGAGTAATAAGTAGGCTGCAGCATATATCACATGAAGAGTTTCATGTCACAAATCTTGGAGCAGACATTGTAACCAGGCATAATACCCAACCTCAGCAATGAGTGACTGATTTGTGTAGATCCTGACATTTTTTTCTGCTTTTATGCTTTCCTGTAGACATATTGAACTCCCCCAGTATAATCCCAGAGGAGCCTGCAGGTGGTATTGTCCTTGCATTGCCAAGTTATTAAATTCCTAAGGTCACCATAAAAAAAGTTCCATTAAATTGAGTTAATAAAAACATTGGGCAAAGGTTTGCTAAGAGTGCAGGTGTCAAAGCCTTGGGAATTAGACTGTCTCTTATAACCTCGAGCTAAAAGAATATTTTAAAACACATCACAATATGAAGATGCTAGAAATGCCATTTCTGTGAATTTTTACTTGGGTGGGATAGAGACACTTTGCTGAAGTTAATGTCTTATTTAGTATTTATATATTTTCAGAGGGAATGGACAGTTTTCACTGATGAAAGCGTTACTGTTTCTACAAAAAAAATTAACTCTTCTTTCTGTTGTTGTCTTCACATATGGATGCACAGAGAGATGCAAAGATAAATAGGTGTACACAAAAATGTAGATTAGGTATATAGATCCACAGGTGATCTGTTGTTAACCCCTGTTTTATACTTAACAAAGGCAACTGAGGCTGCTGGTTTTCCAATAATACTAAGAAACTCTGAATTATTTTTACTCAGTGAAGCTCCTGAAGAAAAGAAGGATTTAAAATCTTTTGAAGCCAATTTCTTTATTGGACTTTGGGGTGAAGCCATAAATAGCACTTCTCCTTTTAATGTTAGCATGAGATTCCAGCTCTGATGAGGTAAATAGCAAACCCTTCATTTATTTCTGTACAACCAAGATTTCAGCACAAAAAAATGCATGTTGTTTCACTGAAATACTTCATAATGCCTTTAAAATGAACAGCTGATGCTATTTTCAGCTTCAAAATATTGACATGACAAATTAAATTTATTTTTGTTGCATTTATTGGGTAGCAAATAAAGCAAAAGGAAATTGCTACATTAACAATGAATTTAGAATCTATCTCCCTAAGGATTTAGTTTTGGGTGGCAAGGTATTTAGCTATATTAAACAATAAATTTCTTTCAGGTTCTGGATGCAAGTTGTGTAGGATAGTTTTTAGTCATCAGCTACTTCCCTACTTACCACTTATTTACAGTATGATTTTTTAAAAAAAAATTGAAGCATTTTAACATATATAATACCTGGCAGTCTTTTTTTAATAGCCTGTTTTGTAAGTTATGTTCAGTCTTCGGTTCGCTCATATAGGGGTTAAAGTGTTTTAAACGTCAGGTATAAAATAGATTCAACTCACAAATAAAAGCATCAAATTTCAGGCTTTCATCTACAGCTTCTTGTAACATGCAAATGTCAAGCATAGCAAACTATTGTTTAATGAGTTGGATTGTGGGACTTTATGCATAATATATTAATAATGAAAATGAATATAAATAAATTAGTAATGATGAAAACACAACTTATAAATGTGTTACAGCTAGAATTCAACCCAATTAGACATACATGATCTAGCAATCCTGGTGACTGCTAAACTCAGTAGAGTTTCCCTAATTTTCCATATACATTTTTAAAAGGATAATTTTTCATCTGATGTCTGCTTTTTCTTGGAAAAGTGTCAATTTAGCCCTTGTCTTTAGGAATAACATCATATTAACTTAGTCTGCTTAAGAATAAAATAACATTCTGGCATTCGTTCACATTTCCAGTCACAAGTGCATATGTCTCAGAAGCTTCTACAAGTTAATAAATTCTCTTACTCTATTCAAAAAGCAAAAGGAGCAATTATTAAAGAGAACATACGGCAGATGCTTTAAAACTCCAGGGTGACACTAAAGCATAGGACTACAGCTCATTATAGGTATTTTCTAGGTATTTCTTAATTGCTCTAGTAATTAAAATTCACCAAAATTTGTGAAAATGTCAAACAATTAAACAATACGTTTCTAATAAATATATTGCCATATTGCATGTAATGAAAAAAATATATTTTTTTAAACTTTTAAATTAAATTAGTCATCTGTGTGGTTACATGGATTGAATTTATTTATTTATGAAAATAAATAAACCAGTTTATTTTGTCAGCTTTTTGCATTTGTTTTTAAGAAATTTTTGATTAGGAAGGCAAAATGTAAATAAAATTAATTTAAACAAGGCTGTCACTAGAAGCAAGAGAAACACATCCATTAAATGACACATAATCTCTATGGAAACAATGTGGATAGTTAACAGTAATGGGAATTCCACCTGTGGTCAATAAAGTTATGATGAAATAGTTTGAAATAGTTTAAGAGTAGCTTTATAAGGCCTTGGGAGGTCTTATTCATTTTGATAGTACATCAAAGACACTGATGTTAAAAAAATAACTTCAGGATCAGAGAGTGAGGAATCTCGAGATTTAGGTTTGAGATTAGGAAAAAGTTCTCCATGGAGAGGATGGTTAGGCATTGGAACGGTCTGCTAGGGAGGTGGTTGAGTCACCGTCCCTGGAGGTGTTTAAGGTTAGGGTAGATGAGGTGCTTAGGAGCATGATTTAGGGATTGGTGGGAATGGTTGGACTTGATGATCCAGTGGGTCTCTTCCAACCTGGTTATTCTGTGATTCTGTGATTCTGTATGTTACAGGCAGAGTTTTAACAGTTTTGACTAGATTTGTAACGCTTATTTTTGTATATGAAATTGGATTCTTAAATGCAAACCTTTAAATGTTTAGTGGTATTAGAGGTTAGATAACACCCTTGAGGAAACAGTTATTTTAAAAATATAATCTGAAATGCATGGCAGCACAGCCATTGCAAATTGCCTTTCAAGAGAAGGTTTAGTTATTATGGGTTTAATCAATTCTAGCTGTAAGGAAATTAAGGGAATAGCATAAACAGAAGAAAACACAGTTCTTTCTTAAAGGCAAAAAGAGAGAATTAGAAACAACCAAGCTTTTAAGAGGTGTACAAAAAAATTCCTTTGTGGGAGTTGAGAGGGAAGGAGGGTGATGTGATTATCTACAAGCAATGTATTTTTACAGCCAAAGAAACCTCTAGCCCTCCAATTGAACAGAAAAATGAAAAAAAAATATTATGAAGCTAAACTGTCCATCTCAAGTGACTGTACATGTAGCCCAGGTACTGTTTTCTGGGCACCCAGAAAATGAGGAATATTCAATTAGTAATTAGTTGGGAAAAAAGTTCTGTAAGTATCATTTCTGCTTTGTAAAATTGTGTAACTGTTTTCCAGGGTACTATAGGGGTGCTGCAAGCCTGAGACTTCTTCATTTTCTTATTTACTGTGTAATTTGTGAACTTGTGAATGCATTTTTACCTGCACTTTAACTTTACCCTATTCAGGGCTTTAACCTCTCAACAGAGAAAAAAATCCTCTTTGGGAAGGAACCTCATGAGCAGGGATGAAAACAGAGTTGCAGAGACATCTGTAGAGCAGTGAGTATTCCCCTGGCTCCTCCTTTACTGTCTTCTGGATTTCTTACTGCTGTGGCATTGCTCCCATCCCTGTATATATGTACAGTCATTGGGACTCTGAGTTTATTCTTCCCTTGAACCTGTAGCAGTGGAGCTTTTACTGATCATCCACTATGTTCTTTAATAAAGAGAAGCTTGTAATATCACAGAATCAGAGAATAACCAGGTTGGAAGAGACCCACCAGATTGTTGAGTCCAACCATTCCCACCAATCACTAAATCATGCCCCTAAGTACCTCATCCACCATAACCTTAAACAACTCCAGGGACAGCGACTCAACCACCTCCCTTGGTAGACTATTCCAACGCCTAACCACCCTCTCCGTGAAGAATTTTTTCCTAATCTCAAGCTTAAATCTCCCCTGGGGGAGCTTGAGGCCATTCCCTCTCGTCCTGTCCCCTGTCACTTGGGAGAAGAGGCCAGCTCCCTCCTCTCCACAACCTCCCCTCAGGTAGTTGTAGAGAGTAATAAGGTCTCCCCTCAGCCTCCTCTTCTCCAGGCTAAACAGCCCCAGCTCTCCCAGTCGCTCCTCATAAGATTTGTTCTCCAGCCCCTTCACCAGCTTTGTTGCTCTTCTCTGGACTCGCTCCAGAGCCACAACATCCTTCTTGTGGTGAGGGGCCCAGAACTGAACACAGTACTGGAGGTGCGGTCTCACCAGTGCCGAGTACATGCTGTTTCAAGTCATGTACTGGGAAGGTAAAGCCATGACTTCAGCTCTTGCTGCTGCCAACCTTTTCCATGTGTGTGCACTTATCTGGGAGTAAGAAGGTGTCATGGTACCAGCTCTTGCCTATGAACAGGTTAAAAGAAAAGAAAAAGTGCAAGGAATTGAGATCTTCTTAAGTTATCTGCGCAAATGTGTACAGTAAGATGTTGTGAGTTCTTATTCCCTTCAGTGCCAGTCAGCTATAGCTACATGCTATTGTATCTGACTCTTAAATACATGTTTTGACTTTTTCTTTGGCTCCTCTGCTGCATCCCAGTTATAGCTGGGATGGTGGTCATTTCAAGTGACAGAGTCACAAAGTCTCAGTCTGCATGGCTTAGGTTTGAATTAAATGAAAGCTTAATGGCTACGGTTGTAAATAATTTTGTCTAGATGAATTAATATAGAACTGAAGTCTAAAGAAGAAGGAATTAATATCATGAAACAGTTAGGTTTTTGTAATTGTTCAATCAAAAGATTCTATTACAATATTTGAGGTATAGATCTTCATTAAAGACCTCTATGAATGTGCCAATCAAACCTAAAGCAAATCAGAAGTCAGATGTCCCATAGTTATACTATTATATGAATTTTAAAATAAAGATATGTAAATCACTGCCAAGTATCTCAAATGTTTATCTGAGGGATTTTTAATGTCTTCTAAAGCATCAGGAAATCTTCAGTCTTTCATGCATACTTCACAGTTATCCCAAATTCATTAGCAATAATTTTTGTACTCTTCCTAAGGACTTAAGAAACTCAGGCACTTTTAACCATGTATGCTGTAATTTTGCAGTTTTATCACATAAATTGTGTCTTAAGCCCTTTTTGGGGTGATAAGTTTAACATTCAGGCAAGCTCATTACTTTTTTTTTTTTTTCCTGGCAAGGTACTGTTTTCTGTATCATCGTTAGTGACAGGGGACAGGACAAGAGGGAATGGCCTCAAGCTCCACCAGGGGACATTTAGGCTGGACATTAGGAAAAAAATTTTCACAGAAAGGGTCGTTGGGCACTGGCACAGGCTGCCCAAAGAGGTGGTTGATTCACATTCCCTGGAGGTGTTTAATGCACAGGTGGATGAGGTGCTAAGGGGCCTGGTTTAGTGTTTGATAGGAATGGTTGGACTAGATGATCCGGTGGGTCTCTTCCAACCTGGTTATTCTGTGATTCTGCGTGATTCTATGATTAATCACATATATCTTAAAAATCCATTCCTTAAAACAATAATTCTTATTTCACATTTCTGCACATCTTTCAAAAAAAGAATGTAAGGATTTTTCTAGCAGTGTTTCTGCATCAATCACTCAATTCCCCAAAGTATTCATGGGTATCAGTGTTACAAAAACAACATAGATTTTCTGAGTGGTATTAATTTTTGAACACTCTATAACATCACATGCTTGCCCCACAGTCCAGTCACTAGCTGTTGCTGGCTCTGCTTTATGCAGATTGGAATTGAAAACCTCCACATGGCCTACTGGCCTCCCATCTTGGGAGAGCATTTGTACAATATCATACAGCAGAACTTAGTTGTTACCAAAAATGATCTAAAATAGGTGAAATGTATTGCTAGTAATACACTTACGTTGGTATAAACAGTGGACAAACAGTTCAGGTGATACAGAAGAACAGTTGTTAGAGCAAATTTGTCTGGAGTTCTTTTTCCCTTCAGTTTTCTCTGGTCTTTGTCTGGACCATCTCTGAATTTTTATTTCATTCTGTGTGTGTTTTTTTTAATGCTACCCTTTTAAAAATGTATGTAGTGTTAGCTTACTCTCTGCAATTGGTTATATTTGTGTATATATGTTTCTTGAGAGAGAAGTGGTCAAATAAGTTTTTTTTAGCAATCTTTGCATGTGCCATTGTAGAACCCTCCTCACTTGATTTAAGAGTGATGGATCTCATTACTTTCTTAATTGTATCTACAGCTTTCAAATCTTTGGTAGATGCTTTCCAAGTATTGATTGTGTGTATTGTACCAACACATCTCTCTTAAGATCATATTTCCCAGCAGACTTTTTGTGGCATGCTTACTGTTTCTCTGAGTAATGGCATAATTTCTTTTTTTCTTGTCAGTTCCTTTATTTTATTTAATACTAAAGGCTCTATTACCTGAATAAGATATAAAACATTTTAAAAACACTTTTTAGAAGAACTGTATTTGCAAATGTGAAAGACAGACCTTGCCATAGATACCTTTCAGTAAAGGAGAAGAATTAGCTATATAATGGAAGAAATAAATGAAACATGCAATTGTGAATATTAACCTTCTGTAGCTGCTGGAAAATTAAGTTACTTTCATATTCTTTGTAAGGTCTACATTTGGCCCATGTATATTGTGAAGACAATGAGGTGAAAACAAATAAACCCTACTGAATTATGGTGCCAGACAATCAGGAAGGAAAAAAAAAATGTGGTTAAATGTAAAATAAATCTTCAGACTCCCCCTCTGTGTCTTCAAGGTCCTCTCAGAATAAGATTTTCTGTCTGTTCTAATGGTCCCTTGAGAGCTTCTAGTCTTGCAGAAAACAGTAAGTGCCAGAGGTGTCATCAGCAGTCAACAAGTCTGTCATATATACTTTACTCATGTCCCGACCTGTAAAATGTCTAATCTGACACATCCCTTGGCAGTTCTGGATGTTCGGCCTTTTACCACCCTGTAATTCTGATAGCTAGGCTTGCTGTACATGGTATTAACACATGCAGTAAAAGTGAAATGTTCTTTATTGCAGTGATGAAAACAGTTTCCTGTGATAACACAGGGATGGACTTGATGATCCAGGAGATGCTTTTTCACGTTCTATGTTTTCTTCTTAGTAGATAGGATTCTGACTTCAGTTTAGGATGTTCTGAATAGTGATCTAACAGCATCTTAGAAGATGAAGTACGGACTGACACAAACTGACTTGTTAAATTAGAGTCTGTGCAAGGATTACCAATTTCGGATGGCCAAGAACCAAATCCTTCCCTTCCCTACTACGTTACTCCTCCTTCTGTGAGACCAGTCAGACCCTGCACCCCTGTCTACCCTTCCTCAGAGTTTTCTTTCTTCTTCCACCCCCTAAGGTTGCTTTATTCCTCAACCATGACAATGCAAACAGCAACAGTTTCTAGAACTTCAGCAATCTGGTTCTTGCAGTCCTAGAGCCCACTAGAAAAACTGGCTAGGGGACATGGCAACCCTCGAAGCCAGATGCCATCTACCACCTCTCTCTGACTAGTGAGTCCCTCCCTTCTCGGTAATTGGAGAGGGTCTCAAATGCAATAAAATTTCTGGTTCTCCATAGAATGGATCAGACCCATCCTCCCTATGGCTAGACTCACATCTTACACATTCGAAATTATTTACTTTCTTTTTTTTCTGCTTTAAAACTTTATTTCCTGGATGTAAGAACTTGTCCTAATTTGTAGTGGCGATGTGTAGGGAGTCACAGAATAGGATGGAAGCTTTGTTACTGCAATAGAGCTGCAGGTGAGCCTCATTCAGTGAAAATTCACTGTAAGGCACATGCCCAGGCCACAGTTTCATTGCCAGTTGTGTTACTCAAAGTGTTTCCTCTGGTCTTTTTAGGCAAAGAAGCATTTTTAAAAAAATTACAAGAGACATGAGGATGCTGCTGGCCCTCTAACTGTTCATCTGTTTTATTCCTCTAACTTTGAGCTTTGGCAAATTGTACTCTTTTTCCTTTTGTCTTTGTGCAATGTCTTCCTGCACTTGCCTTAGGCTCATCTTAATTGCTGCACCATACGGCTAACCTGTTCTTAATGTATTTTGCCAGGACAGAGTTCTCTGTTCTTCTAGGTTACTCTTCAAACTACTCCTAGTCTAGTAGGTGTCCAGAAAAGTGCTTCATTGCACTGAGATGACAATCACTTGAAGAACTGCAACATATAGCCAGAGGAGCTACTGGATGAATTGATCCTGACCAGCAGCTAAGACCCCTCGCAGGTTCTCACTTCCCCCACCTTGTCTCCCCTTCCCCAGTAGAACGGCGGTGGGGATCAGAAAGACAAAAAAATCTTGAGTCAGGATACATATGTGACAGTAAGGGAAGAAGAAAACTCACATGAAGCCTCAAATGATTAAAAAGCAATCACCAGGAGACTTAACGGTGCATCACCTAATACATAAACACAAAATTTACATAAGTGGCACTCTCAGCTCCAGGTTGTTGATGTCTTTTCTTTGTGCATCGGACTTGAGTTTGTAGAATACTTCTTGCACTTTGGCAGAGTACAGGGAAAAAAGAAACTGTTTTTTAATAGTTCTTAATAGTTAGCATTTCGTGAAATTTTCTATACCATGCTAATGCTGCTATTTCTGTCAGCCACTCTTCACAGAAAATTCATGTCTGCCATTATTCCTGTTCATGCAGATGCTTGGTAATGGGGCAGCTAGTGACTGAACATTCAGGGAAGCTTGTTTAAATACATATTTTATGATCGGTTTTATGCTGAGCATGAACCAATGCTGAATTTGAGCGTAATTCCAAATTTTCCTGAAATTACTATTTATATTGTCAGACTTTGCGTTACAAGGCTCCTAAAGGGCTTCAGTACTGTTTACTGATGACATTTTTCCACAGGACTGATGTTCAGCAGGTAACAATTTATTTGCATGTTAAGTAATACATAAACATAACTGAAAATATTTTAAAACTGAAAACATTTTAATCCTTAATATTTTAACTAATTATTTAAAATAGTTATTTAAATAGACATTAAAAAATTCTTCTGGAATCAGTTTTATACTGGGTAGTTAATTTTGAACATTAATATTTGAATAATCTGGCCTAATGAGTTGGTCACAGTTAAACCATATTCACACTAAGATTAAATTTGGGCTCTCTGACTGGATCCTTCCACCCACAAGTTGCTGTGCTGGTTTTATGTTCTAATTCCAATAAAGCTCCAGTAGACAGGCTTCGTTTCAGCAAGTCTTAATGCCCATGTACATTATTTTGCTTTGACATACTGTGCAGAACGCTACAGTTTTCAATTACTATAGATTGCCGTGCTAGCTTGGAGATCTTTGGAGAATACTGATTTTCTTTCCTCCTCAAAAACAATTAAGAAAACATTTAGCTCTGTGATTCCTGGATTACTTTTGTGGAAAGGGAAATGGTATATCTGATAGCCAATGATATTGGCTTTCTAGGGCAGATGATTAATAAATGCAGTTTTTAATTTCAGATTTAATAATTATTTTTATTTTGTATCTCAACACCATTGTAGAATCCCATAAGACCTTTACTGAAACAGGAATGAAACAAGTTAGCAGGTGTTAATAAGAGAACATGTCTGTTGCTTTTGCAAAATGCCAGAAGTTGATTGCAGACCAATGGGGGAAGACCTATGAGATCCTTCCAGTGTACACAAAAGGAATGAACCTATAATTAAATTACAGTTAAATACAGATGGTTATTTTACAGCAGGTGCTCAACTTTGAAAGAATATCTCTGGACTGTTTTTGTTCCTACATGGTGTATGATCCCTGTTGGGTTTCTGGCATCATTTTATGGTTAGATAAAAATATTCCTTTGTATAGTTTTTAATTTTTTGCAAGGATAAAAAGCTATCAAGTTCTGCTAGGTTTTAAAGGCAAGCTAGAAGAAATAAATGAAGCAGAGATTAAACACAGCACAGGGAAAAATAAATATTAGGTTGTAAAAAAGGATACCTTCATACCATTTGCGAGAGCTAGAGGACTAACATGTACAATTAAATCTAGAGCTCACAATTTGTTGTTATCCAAGGTGAAATAATTGCTATGCAAATATTGTAGCTAAATGTATCTTTTATTTGAATGCTGAAAAAGATTACACTAGACTATTAAAATATTGTAAGGTATGTTTATATGATTTATTTATGTATAATAAAAACATTTCAAGGACTATGTAGTCTTCATATGTGACCTAAGTCAGCGAGATGTGAAAAATGCTTCTTAGAAGTACCTCAGCTCTAATTAGAGTAATTCCTTTAAGTACCACGTGCTGAGATAAACATAATTCACATGAAAATCAATATTGATTTCATATTTGATTTTGAATAGGACAAAAATCTTTCTCACATGCAATGACATTCACAATCATGGGAAAATATCAAAGCTAGAACTGCAGTAGCCTTGTCTTTTCATGAGTGTCTAGATTGTGGATGTGGTTTGATACTGAGTGAAGTTTTAATGAAATTTGTGAATCTATTATTTCTATAACATTGTATATTGAATTAGAAAGTGGAAGTTTGACTTGTCAAGATATTTTCCAAATAGGTCAGTTTAATATTTCACCTTGTGCATATTGAGGAACTTCCAGAGGGCATTCGATTTGCTGTAACCTATTGGGTCAGCCCATATAAATAAACCAGTAATAGAGAGGCGGCAGTTACAGAACAGTTTTAAGAGCAGCTTAGGCAAGCTTCACAGTTTTCTTATTGTTCAGCGCATGCTTTTAACGTATACCTCCATCTTCAAACACAGACTTAGTTTCTGCAGCCCCAAGGCTGGAGAAATCTCACGAGATGTCCAAAGAGTGAGAGCTGCCACAACCTGGACCCACGAGCCACATGCTCGTGTCCAGCCCTGACTTGGGGGGGGGATTGGATTCGTTTGTCTGTGTGGTGGTCCAGAGGCCAATAAGGTCACTCCCAGGGTGGATATCAAAACATAATTTATTTCTGGCTCCAGCAAACCTAAACACACCAAGATGCTGGGGCGCACAACAAAGACACCCAAAGTAACAGAAATGAATCCCTGAAAACAACCCAAGTCCCCTAGGATCTGACCCAACACACCCCCCATGAGGTAATGGGGGGTGGTGGGGGAGAGAGAGAGAGAGAGAGAGAGAGAGAGAGAGAGAAATCACCACATCAAACGCAGCAGATGACCTCAGGAACACGCGGTCTAGGCCATGTGGTCTGGGCTGGTCCGATCGAAGTGTGTGAGTGCCAGCAAGCATGGAAGTGAGCCCTGACTCCTCCCTTCCGAGTCCTTATATCCCCAAGTCCGTTTTGGGGGCTCTGGAAGCGAGGAGATGGGGGGGTAGCGGGGGCAGCAGCAAGGGCTGCATCCCCCCCACCTGCCAAAGCCAGCGCCGGGGCCCGACTTCACCCCAGCGAGGGAGAGCGGGGCCTGCTCCTGCGCTGCCCCCGCTGAACCACGGCACCACAGCCAAGCTGGTGCCACACGTGGGTAGTCCTCCGACAAATTGTTTAAGGCAAATAGATAAGCACAGTCTGACTTCACACCAGCTCAGATGCTGCTGAAGAAAAGGAGCCCATGTTTACTTGAACAGTAATGTGGCACCTTTCTGTAGCCGATGAGCTTACTATTTCTGGATCTCTAAATAACTGTTTCGTAGGGCCAGTTTGCCTAAGTATCTTATTTCCTAAGCTATAGGAATCCAAATAAGGATATTTTCCACTAATATCTTCATTGATTTATTCACTTAGCTAAGTAATTAAGTTGCTAGTGTAAGAAAAAGCAATTTGTTTACAGTGAATAGATTATCACTTACAAATGGCCAATCTGTCTCTTCTTTCAAGAAAAAAAAAATCCCACTAGTTTTTTCCTGTGATCAAGTGTGCAACCTGAGGAAAAGCATTCTACTCTATAGCAGTGTAATAATTGTCTAAAAGTTTCCCATTCATCTCCATCTCCTCTGGAATCGCTTTTCCTTTTTGCTTTAGTGATAACAGTCTTGTCTTTGTCTACTGCTCTCCCTATTCTTCTCACCCTTACTTCAGCTCCGATAGAGTAGTGCTTTTCAGTGGTCCAGATAGTGACTCTTTATTTGTACTGACATATGCATTCATCCCATTCTTCATTTGCAAATTTACTTATTTTTTTTTGTCTGAGCTCCACCATTTTTGTTCTTATACTTGCCCTCTCTCCTGCAGTGCTTCTCAACATTGACCTTCCTAATATACCTGAAATGTGGTGGCATCATTCCTGGAATAACTGCAAGTCTGGGCTTTCAACCCCGACCCTCAACATTATACTTTTAAAACTCTGAAAATATGGAAGCTCTCTACATTCTCTTATACATACATGCAGTGTTTAGAAAAAATCTTATTTTGCAAATAGAGCAGATTCTGAAATATTTTTTTTAAATAATTGTCATTTTCTTTTTCCTTTTAACCAGTTTCTGTGATAACTAGTGCTATTACTTTAGTTAGAACTTTGACTGTTTCCTTTTATCCATCACTCTCACAAGATTATATTTTTAATAAAACTCAGTATATTTACAATTTAAATAAGTAACTTTCAAAGATGATCCTTACTAGATGTAACGCTGAAAAGGGGCATCCTAGACTTTTGAAAAATATGCAAAACCACAGAAATATCAGCATTTTTACACATTATGTGTTAAGAGGTCTATCTTTTTTTTTTATTCTATATCATCATTTCCTAGTTGCTATTTTCAGCACAAATCCTTATTTTTTTAACTTATCTGTAATACTGAGACAATGAGATTGAAGATTTCCTTGTTATACTTGAAAGATGACAATTTTCTTAAACATTAATGACATGAAATTTAGTGCTTGTTTTGGAAATTTAGGGTTAGTTGCAGGATTTATTCTGTCAGAACTACGTGAAGAGACTACAGTGTTTTGAATTAGCGTTATACAATGTTGGCTAGCTGTGCATTGTTTCTACTTAAGATTCACCTTTATGGATTTTAAATTGAAATTAGCTTAACCTTATTGAAGCAAACATTATAGTTTTATCATAGGTCAATACAATATAATGGAAAGTGTAACGGCGACATGGCAGAAAAAATATTTATACCATAATAAATTCTAAAACTTATTTTTTCTCTTTTAAGATCAATTCACATTCTTTGCTAATATTTAATCAGTCATACTGACACAGTGATTTAGTTGGCATTACCTCTGATGCATTCCACTGAGGCTCTGATTCTTAAATTATTTGTCTTTGAACTCACCATGACCTATATTCAATCTTCTGGCTCATGAAAATTACTTCTTCACCTTTCAGTGCTGATGACTAAACCACCAAGAAAAGAAATATGCATTGACACTCCTAATAGCTGCATTAAGTTAGTCTTAAAGTATTAATATATGAGAACTTTTTCATCTTGTATACATAATGTTGTGGTAGTGAAGAGCAGCAAACCAGGTCACGCAGGTATTCAAGACTTCTGAGCATTGTTGCAAGTGCAGCCTGTCACACACATTTCAGCTATGGTAGCCTGGAGAACAGAGATGCTGGAGGTTGAAAAGGTGATCACCATTTAACAATGGTCTCTATGGAAAACTGGCAGGAACAAAGAAAGCAAAGCAAGCATGTCACAACACCAGTATGATAGACACAATCCAATTAATGTAATATTATGCAAGATAAATTGAACTGTTAACACTAATTTGAATTCTTGAACTTTCTAGTATGTTATTTCCCCTTTGTCATCTTGCTTTTTTTCATTTAGCTTGTGGATATTCTTTCTGTTGCATGGGAGAGCTTTTTCCTTCTCTCTACTTGCTTTTGCTGCCAAATGCTGCATCTCATAGGTGGGGAAGAACAGGCACATGAAAAATTCTGATTTTGGCAAATATTCTTTTAATCATAAGTATTTGTATAATTTTTAATTATTTCCCGCTGAGGCAAACATTTTCCACAGTTTAAGAAGATTAAAAAACCCCCAGAAATTTAGCCACAATTTGTATCCTGGAGCTACTTTCCTCTGATGCTGCGAGCAATAGTATAGTGGTAGTGATGAGATAATGTCTGTTGAGTTTGGGGTGTGGCAATGTCTTAAGCACAGAAGGTATAACAACCTTTAACAAGAAATAAAAGGCAAGGGAATTTGGACATGTTTTATCTTCTCATGATTTAGAGTGTAAAACATGGCTCCTGTAGAAATGCTAGCTCTTGGAATGTCTCTCCTCTCTTCAAATCTTGGCTCTGCAAACCCCATGGGTATGTATTTCCAAGTTCACACAATCAGATTTAGCAATGCTGCGCCGATTTGTGAAGTCCTGTATCATGTTTGCTGCCTACTCTGCAACACCACAAGGTTTGACAGTAACAGAGTGGTTGAGGGCACTTTCGCAAAGGCATCTGGTAAGCCGTGTAGGGCAGAGACAAGCCTATAGACAAGCCTGGACAGCTGTGCTCAAAGATTTGTCTTAAATAGAGCTAAATCCAGCTGGAGGCTGGTCACAAGTAGTGATCCCCAGGGCTCAGGGCTAGGTCCAGTTCAGTTCAATATCTTTTATCAGTGGCTGGGATGAGGGGATTGTCTGTACCCTTATTAAATTCGTGGATGACACTAAGCAGGGAGGAAGTGTTGATCTGCTTGAGAGAACACTCTACAGAGGAATCTGAACAGGCTGGATTGATGGGCTGAGACCAGTGGGATGAGGTTTAACAAGGCCAAGTGCAGCGTCCTACACATGGGAGACAACTCCACACAGCCTTATAGGCTTGGGGAAGAGTTGCTGGAAAGCTGGCTGGTGGAGAAGGACCTGGGGGTGTTGGTTGGCAGCCAACTGAACATGAGCCAGCAGTGTACCTAGGTGGCCAAGAAAGCCACTAGCATCTTGGCTTGTATCAGAAACAGTGTGGCCAGCAGGACCAAGGAAATGATTCTGCCCCTGCACTCAGCATTACTGAGGCTGCACCTCTAATCCTGTGTTCAGTTTTAGGCCCCTCACTACAAGAAAGACATTGAGGTTCTGGAGTGTGTCTAGAGAAGGACAATGATGCTGGTGAAGGGGCTGGAGCTCAAGTTTACGAGGAGTGACTGAGGGAACTGGGATTGCTTAGCCTGGAGGAGAGGAGGATGAGGGGAGACTTTATTGCACTCTATAGATACCTGAAAGGAGGTTGTAGAGAGGTGGGTGTTGCCCAAGTGATAGATGATAAGATGAGAGGGAATGGCCTCAAGCTGCTCCATGGGATGTTCTGATTGGACATTAGGAAAAACTTCACTGAAAAGGGTTATTAAGCACTGGAACAGGCTGCCCAGGGAGGTGATGAAATGCTTAGGGCTATGATTTACTAGTAGACAGGTACGGTTGGAGTTGATGATGTCAAAGGTCTTTTCCAACCCAGGGATTCTATGATATAGCACCCGAGGCAACTCGTTCCTAGTCACAGGAGGTGGTGGGCACCCACTCTAAGTCCTTGCTCATCTGATAAGAAAGGACTAGGAAAAGCTCTGTCTAGTAAGATCATCCAGAATGGAAGGAGATCCTGAACATCTACCCTTTAACAGGAAAAAGTGGGATTTTTTTTTTTGTGGGGTTTGTTTTTGTCTCCAAGTCCAACAGACTGATATAAACATTTGGTCCAAAGGTAGTAAGAACTCATCAGGAGACAGGCAAAAGTCAGAAACTGTTAGTAGATAGATGCTATGAAAAAATTTCTTACACAGTTAAAAAATGCCATATCACTAATGCTTATCATCCAGTAGGGTGCCACCCCATACTCTTCTTTGATACAAAGGCATTATGTTTCCCCCCCTTTTTCTCTCTATACATACACATTATGAAACCGTGAAATACACCCTGCAAGCTGAGAACATCAGCATTTCAACATGAACCTCTGGGATTTCTAGTCTAGAGCAATTTGTAAAATTGTTTCAGTGCTTTATTGATGAGAAGCTCAACAATCTGCCTTTTTATCTGACTCTCCTGAAATGTTAAGCTCACTGTATTATTATATTTTTTACATTGTTGCTTTTAATTAAACTGTAGATCTGTCATCTTTGTGTACTTGGTTCCCAAATGGGGAATTATAGCTAGACAAACTATTACTGACAATATTGTCAGAAGAGAGATGTGGAGATAATATATTCATGTTAATAATAGAAAAGGAATTCCCAAAGCCGACTTTTAATGTGTATGTCATTCCCATTCACACTGCAGGGCTCGCTGCTCAATTCTTTATTTGGGTAAAGAGAATGGAGTATGAGTTAATTTAAGCTCTTGCTCTCCCTCTTCCAGAGGAAGGCAGAAAAAGACGACTTACACTCTAGCACTGTAAACCAAGCCTGTTATTTCAGTTAAAAGAGTAGAAGGATTCAAACCACTGGCCGTATGTCCTCAACAAGTCTTGCTTAAATGAAAAACAAACAACAGAACCGATTGAAGGTTTTTATTAATGAGGAATGAATAAAACCTAAAAACTCCTGGTTTTGCCAGCAGTTGTCCATGCTTGTCCTGCTTGGCTCCCAGGGCGCCGGGTCAGCTCTGCACAGCCGGGAGGACCAGTGGCTGGGAGAGGTGCCCATCGCAGCTGGTTCTGGAGGCAGCACAGCCTGGGGGCGAGGGCTGAGCCCCCTGCAGCTCCCAGGCAGCTCTGCCAGCCCAGGACGGGGCAGGCAGCAGACACTCAGAAAAGGGGTCCTGCCCCCACCCCGAAGGAGCTGTGCTGCTGTCCATCAACCCCAAACCTCGTGGTCGCCTTGCTCACCCCGCCGTCTCCTTCACAGCCTCTGGTTCCCCCACAAGCCCGCCCTGGCCGTACCATCCTGGCCACCAAGCACAGCCTGCTGCCTCCTCCGCTGGCCCCGGTACACGGGGCCATCCCTGCCCAACAGCGCTGTCTCCTCGTACTGGGAAGCAGAGAACAGATTTACTGATTCACAGGGACAAATCCTGCATCCCTAAGAAGCCTCCCACCCCCAGCTCTCCCTAGGGAAACTGAGGCATGGACTCCTCCACATGCTCAGCATCACCATTGGCAGCTTAAATACTGTTATAAATAACGAACCAGACTTCATCTATGGTCAAATATTTAAATTTATCATATACTAAGTTCCAGGTGCTGAAGACCAACATATGTCTTTGTAGTGCAGAATAATCTGAGAGCAGGGTCCTAAATATGCTTTTATGCCTCAACTGTGGAATCAATACCAGCATCATTAGTGTAATGATAGGGGGAAATTTTAGTAATATGTTGAGTTAGCTATAAAAGAAATTAAAAGATACCATGAAGTGTGACAACGATGATCACAGATAATAAGACAGCCCTGTAATGCAGCACCACGATGTTTCTGTTAAGGCTAAATAAGTTCTGCTTTATGCTAAAAAATAATATGTAGCAAATTCATCTGTGTTTATGCTATTTTAAACATGGTTCATAAAATTTTATGATTTGATTCTTGTACAATTGGACTGGAGGTTTTTATTAAAGGCCTGGTGAGTGACTGTAGGCTAGTGAAAACAGGTAAACGGAAAAGCTTACACTGTCAGGAGCTAGGACTATGACTCTATTTTGTAGTAATTAGCCCTGGAGCAGTGGTTTGATATTAGTTTAGAACTTCTATCTGTTCACAGTAACATCAATCTAGAAAAGAGCTGACAAGCAGCAGAGAGAGAAAAAGTAAAATGAGGAAAATATATATGCTGATTTCTGAGCTTACACACATAGAGCCATTAGCATTTCATATTGAAAACCTTATCATGAACAGACTTCCTTAATATTACTTACATAGAATCACCAAGTTGGAAAAGACCTCTTGTATCTTCGAGTCCAACCATGGAAAGGTCACATGAAGCAGAAGGTCATGATGGATTCCACCTTTTAAATCTACCTAGTAGTCTTGTCTATTGTCTGTGAAACCACAGAATCACAGAATGACCAGGTTGGAAGAGACCCACTGGATCATCGAGTCCAACCATTCCCACCATTCCCTAAATCATGCCCCTAAGCACCTCATCTACCCTAACCTTAAACACCTCCAGGGACGGTGACTCAACCACCTCCCTGGGCAGACCGTTCCAATGCCTAACCAGCCTCTCCGTGAAGAATTTCTTCCTAATCTCAAGCCTAAATCTCCCCTGGCGGAGCTTGAGGCCATTCCCTCTCGTCCTGTCCCCTGTCACTTGGGAGAAGAGGCCAACTCCCTCCTCTCCACAACCTCCCTTCAGGTAGTTGTAGAGAGTAATAAGGTCTCCCCTCAGCCTCCTCTTCTCCAGGCTAAACACCCCCAGCTCTCTCAGCCGCTCCTCATAAGGCCTGTTCTCCAGCCCCTTCACCAGCTTTGTTGCTCTTCTCTGGACTCGCTCCAGAGCCTCAGCATCCTTCTTGTGGTGAGGGGCCCAGAACTGAACACAGTACTCGAGGTGCGGTCTCACCAGTGCCGAGTACAGGGGGAGAATAACCTCCCTGGACCTGCTGGTTACGCCGTTCCTGATACAAGCCAAGATGCCATTGGCCTTTTTGGCCACCTGGGCACACTGCTGGCTCATGTTCAGTCGGTTGTCAACCAGCACCCCCAGGTCCCTCTCCTCCAGGCAGCTTTCCAGCCAGGCTTCTCCTAGTCTGTACCTCTGCTTAGGGTTGTTGTGCCCCAAGTGCAGGACCCGGCATTTGGCCTTGTTAAACCTCATGCCGTTGGTCTCTGCCCAGCAGTCCAGCCTGTTCAGATCCCTTTGCAGAGCCTCCCGACCCTCCAGCAGATCAACACTTCCTCCCAGCCTGGTGTCATCTGCAAACTCGCTAAGGGAGGACTCAATGCCTTCATCCAGGTCGTTGATAAAGACATTAAACAGGACTGGACCCAGCACTGAGCCCTGGGGAACCCCACTTGTCACTTGCCTCCAGCTGGATCTAACTCCATTTCCCACCAGCCTCTGGGCCCGGTCATTCAACCAGTTTTTCACCCAGGAGAGTGTGAGCCCGTCCAGGCCAGAGGCCGACAGTTTCCGAAGCAGAATGCTGTGAGAAACTGTATCAAAGGCTTTACTGAAGTCCAGGAAAACTACATCCACAGCCTTTCCCTCGTCCAAGAGTTTAGTCACTTGGTCATAGAGGTGATCAGATTAGTCTGGCAAGACCTGCCTTTCATGAACCCGTGTTGACTGGGCCTGATCATCCGGTTCTCTTGCAAGTGCTTCATGATCGCACTCAAGATCACCCGCTCCATGACTTTCCCTGGTACCGAGGTCAGACTGACAGGCCTGTAGTTCCCTGGATCCTCCCTGCGCCCCTTCTTATAGATGGGTATGACATCAGCCAGCCTCCAGTCCAGCGGAACCTCCCCAGTCATCCAGGACTGCTGGAAGATGATGGAAAGGGGTTTGGCCAGCACATCCGCCAGTTCCCTCAAAACTCTTGGGTGGACTCCATCCGGCCTCATAGACTTGTGGGCATCTAGCTGGGCAAGCAAGTCTCTAACCACCTCCTCTTGGACCTTGGGAATCTCATACTTCTCTTCCAACCCTTGGGGTTGTGCACAGAGGGAACAATTTTCCTTACTGTTAAAGACTGAGGCAAAGTAGGCATTGAGCACTTCAGCCTTGTCTTCGTCCCCTGTTACTCTTGTTCCCTCTGCATCTACCAGGGACTGGAGATTCTCCCTAGTCCTCCTTTTGCTGTTGACGTATTTGTAGAAAGACTTTCTATTGTCTTTCACGGTCTTGGCCAATCGCATTTCTAGTTGGGCCTTAGCCCTCCTGATTTTTTCCCTGCACTTTCTCACTTTCTCCCTGTAGTCCACCCAGGATGCCTGCCCCTTCCTCCAGAGGTCGTAGACCCTCCTCTTCCTATTGATGTCTCTTAGGACCTCCCTACTCAACCACGCTGGTTTCTTACCCCTCTGGCTACTTTTCCGGAACTCGGGGACGGCTTTCTCCTGAGCTGCTAGGAGTTCCTTCTTGAAGAGCGCCCAGCCCTCATGGACACCTTTGCCTTCAAGGAGCGTCTCCCATGGGACTTTTCCGACCAGCCTTCTGAACAGCCCAAAGTCTGCTCTCTGAAAGCTGAGGGTGACTGTTCTGCTAACCTCCTTCTTCATTTTACCCCGCACTGAGAACTCTATCATCTCATGATCGCTTTGCCCCAAGCGTCCTCCAACCTTCACATCCCCCACCAGTCCTTCTCTGTTCACCAACAGCAGGTCCAGGAGGGCACCATCCCTTGTCGGTTCGCTCACCAGCTGTGTGAGGAAGTTGTCTTCCAGACACTCCAGGAACCTCCGGGACTGCTTCCTTTCTGCTGTATTATATTCCCAGCCTATATCTGGGAAATTGAAGTCTCCCACAAGGACTAGAGGTAGCGATTTTAAGACTACACTCAGTTGTTTGTAGAAGAGCTCATCAGCTGCTTCTTCTTGGCTGGGCGGTCTATAGCAGACTCCCATCACAATCCCTTCCTGCCCATGGGCCTCTCTGATTTTCACCCACAGGCACTCAGCCCATCTTGACCGTAGTCCAGTTCGAGGGTATCAAAGCCCTCTCTAACATAGAGGGCTACCCCACCTCCTCTTCTGCCCTTCCTGTCCTTCCTGAAGAGTTTATACCCCACCATGGGTACGCTCCAGTTGTACGAGTCATCCCACCACGTCTCCGCAATGGCAACGACATTGTAGTCTCCCTGCACTACCATAGCTTCCAGCTCCTCCTTCTTATTTCCCATGCTGCGTGCATTAGTGTAAATGCACTTCAGCTGGGCAGGAGTAGCTAAGGCCTTCACTATAGGGCTCCTCCCCAACTGAGTGGTCCTTGACTTAACTAAGGCCACAGTGCCAGTTTGCTGCCTACCATCCTCAGCTGCACTCACCCCCTCTTGCTTAGTGGTGATATACCGGCAGGCTTCGCCAGCACACCACCCCTTTGCCACTGAAGTCTCACCTCCAGGCTCACTCCCATCCTGCCTGGTCCCCATCCCCTCCCCCCTCACATCTAGTTTAAAGCTCGATTTATGAGCTTAACTAGGTTTTTGGTGAGGGCTTTTGTCCCCCTAGGAGACAGGCATGTCCCATCCCTAGTGAGAAAGTGTGAGAAAGCCTGGGGGCGTGTGGGCCTCCCCTTGATTAAAGAACCCAAAGCCCCTCTTCTCACACTAGTCCTTAAGCCATTCATTAACCCGTTTCTTATTCCTCATTTCATGCTCCTGGTTCCTTAGTATAGGGATGGAGTTGAATATTACCTGTGCCCCAGAGCCCTCGATCATTCTCCCGAGTGCCTTGAAGTCCCTTTTGACGGCTTTAGGCCTTCTATGTTCTATTTCCTCATTACCAATTTGAAAAACTAAAAGTGGATAGTAGTCGGTGTCTTTGACCAGGGAAGGGAGCTTTCTAGTAATGTCCCTCACTGATGCTCCCAGCAAGCAGCAGACCTCCCTATGGAGTGGGTCCGGCCTACAGATGGGACCCTCCATTCCTTTGAGAAGGGAATCCCCCAAGACAATGTAAATATTAAACGTTAATCTTTGTTTTGGAAGAATTCAATGCCCACTTGCATAATAAAATTGAAAGCTTCTCAATGCAGCCAGTATGCTGTTAAGTACAAATATGTTATAGATGTAGGAAAGAAGAAATTAAATTTGACCACAGCAGAAGGAGATTTTAAAAGCATAAATATATGTTTTAAATTAAAATTTTGGTATAAAATGAAACAAAATATTTATATCTATGTATCTATATTACATCAATGTTTTCTGACTAAATATTAAGCCAAAAAACATACCAATATTGCAAGTTCTAGTCTAGACCTGTCTATCACTACAACTGCTGGCTAATTTTATTTGAATGCTACTCTGTCATCAGAGTATGGTTCAATTGCAGATGTATACACAAATATATGCTGTTGCCTGGCATTTAGAATACTCTCGCCTTATGTTCACCACTTTTTTTTTCTGTCAAATACTACTCTACGTCCTTTCAGCTCCCCCAGTGAATTATTATATTCAACACCATCTCTTTTTGATACTTTTACTTCTAAGTTTAACTTCAACTCTAACCTTCTGTTGTTTTACACTTATCTGCATAGACTGAATAGAAGTCATAAGGCTCCTTCCAGAAAAGCCTTCTAGAATTAACCTTTCTGCCTTCCCTGGACTATCAGCTAACACATCCACCCCTTCATCTCCTTCTCTGTGGACATAACATCTGAAATCACATCCTTTAAAATCTTCTCTGGACACTATTCTAAATATTAGCACCTTGCTTTCTTGTTGGACTAGATAACACAGTTTACATCCCCATCAATCTTTATTTTTCACTACTTGAAATAAACCTTTCTGGCCCGTGTTACAAGGCCTCTCAAAGCTGATCTTCTGTCATTTCTAGAGCAACACTCAATGCAGTAGGATACGTGATCTATGATTTTCTACTTCTGTGAGAGATATCTTCAAAATTTTCTCATACCTAACAGTTAACAGCTTTACAAAAGAGGAGTCTTTATCCACTTTATCCTCTTTCATGTCTTGCTCACCACTTCCATAATGCCAAAAGGAATCTGATTCACCAGAGAGAGAAATATGACTGCTACTGCTGGATAGCCAAGAACTGAAAACATCCATTTTCCACCACTAACCTGTCCTTCTATCACAGAAATCTTTTCTGTCTCAACAACTTTTATGCCATATTTTAGCTTGCAAATCCATGCAGGGACTGTGTTTTATAATATATTCAGATATCTCATACCACTGCTTGGTATGCGCCCAGCTTAGTTTCTAATTGAAGTATAATTATATGTATAATTTGCAGGGTTTTAGTTTACTTTTTCATAGCTTAGGCAGATGAGATCTTTGCATACAAACAAATATTTTTTTGGGAGTACTTCTCCCTATCATTTGGTTAACGATGATAAATGGCTACAGAAGACTTTAATTTTTACCATTTACTAGTTTCCTAGATTTTTTTTCCATCTCGAAAGATGGAGATGACCAAGCCCAATTTAGTTCTGATGGTATAAATCTAGAATTGCTTTTTATTTTCATTTTGCTACCCACTGATGTATAAGTAATATGAAGAGATAAATTCCAGAGTCCGTGACCATAAGATGCAAAGAAAAAAATGAAACAGGTAGAAGAGCATGAACAAATACACACTGAAGACAGAGTTAGAGGACAACATTAACTCTTGAGGTGCCATACTGAGAAATCCCTGATTTAGAGAAAAGGAGTTTCTTTCCCTGGAATTCAACAGAAAGACAGACGTTTGTCTACTTTATAAATATAGAAGGCTAAGTACAGGGTTAGGAAGCTGATTCAAAATCGAAGACTTATTTAGTTTTTCTGAAATAACCTTTATGATCACAGCAGTACCATCATTTTATATATTTGGCAAAATAATAGTTATAATAAAGTTAGAGGTAATTTTAAAACTTGTCTTGTCGGGAGGGAATTTTTATGCTCAATCCCTAGGAAAGGTACTTGAATGCCAAAGTAAAGGGCATCCCTAATAAAAGCTAAATTGATGAATTGATAAAGGAAAGCTGAACTAGGATTGTAAAAAAGTCTTGAAGATTGAAAGGCTGATTTAGAGGGGAAAAACTGGAAACAATTAAAGAAGACTGAAGATTACAGAAAAGAACAGCCTGGAGAAAAACATAGCTAGTATAAGAGATTGACTAAAAGACATAAAAGAGAAAGAGAAAGGAAAAGGAAAAAACTTAGAGACACAGTAAGCTATTATAGCTCTCCCGTTTTCTGGAAGACTTATCTTTATTCCAAATTTTGCCCTATCTTGCTTTTATGGTGGATTTAGCCACTTTCAATAAAACATGAGACCGGTTTATTGGTTCTTTACCAGCTGCAGTTGTGGCATTGGTACTTAAGCCCCTCAGAAGAGAAAGTGCTGATACTAAGATCTGTGAGTATGGCACCTCTCTAGGTACCATCTCCCTGCTCACTGACGGGACATCTGAGAGGCTTCATTTTGTCACCCTTCAGTTCTTAGAAAGAAAGAAAGATATAATCCTGGAAACTGCTGTGCTGTCTTCAATTTCAACAATTTTCATATTCATTTCTTCTACATTTTCACCCATTTAACAATGAGAGCAAAGAGGTGCTGCTTGAGCTACCTCAGCAAAAACAGGAAACTGCAAACTTACTGTTTTTTAATCTTGTTAAATTTTGTTATACCCTCCTAGGACACATGTCAACTCCTGCCAGGATAGTGAGAAGGGAACTTGCATCCATTCACATTTTTCAGGATCTTCTGTCAGTCTGACAAAGTATAATGGGCTTCTCCAGGAAGCAAATAGATATACCTGAGTTTCTTCTGTTTACTTTAGAGAAGAGCAGTTATTCCAGAAATCTCTAAAACATATTCTAATTTTTTATATCGCCAGTTACATTGCTTTGGAGAAAATAACTTCTGTCAGAACCAAGGAGATTTAAACTTTTACATATGAATAGTTTTACACCATACTTCAATATTTTTAAATGTTGTGCTAGTTTTGACCAGGATAGGATAACTTTTTTCCATAGTAGCTAGTATGGGGCTATGTTTTGGATTTGTGCTGAAAACAGTGTTGATAACACAGAGACGTATTAGCTGTGGCTGAGCAGTGCTTACACATAGCCAAGGCCCTTTCTGGTTCTCACCCTACCCATCAGTGCATAGGCTGGAGGTTCACAAGAAGTTGGGAAGGGACACAGCTGGGACAGCTGACTCCAACTGCCCAAAGGAGTATTGTATACCATAAGGTGTCATGATCAACAATAAAATGCTGGGGGGAAGAAGAAGGAAGAGGGAACACTTGGAGTGATGATGTTTGTCTGCCCAAGTTAGTGTTATGTGTGATGGAGCTTTGCTTTCCTGGAGATGGCTGAACATCTGACTGCTGACGGGAAGTAGTGAATTAACTCCTTGTTTTGCCTTGTTTGCGTGTCCAGCTTTTCCTTGACCTATTAAACTGTCTTTATCTCAACCACCAAATTTTCTGTTTACCTTCCTGATTCTCTCCCCCATCCTACTGTGGTGGAGGGTGAGCAAGCAGCTTTGTGGGGCTTAGTTACTGGCTGGGGTTGAACCATGACAAATACATATACCTTTAAGGTAGAAGATATAAAATCTTAAAATAATTGCTAAGCCTTTTAGCCAAAGGGGGAAAAAAATAGAATCAGACTTATGCACTGGAACTTTAACCTATCAGAATTACATCAAGCTTAGGTTTTCACACTGACCAGGGACACGCTAGAGCATGTTGAATAGGATTCCTTATCTAACAGTGACACCTGCGAGTGCTAAATTACAAAATAATTTTCAAGTCCAACTACTTTAAAAACTGTCTCCACTTGGGTTAGTCACAGTTCACAAGCAGGAGCATTTTTACCATTTTATACTTTCAGTGACATCTTCTTTTAATCATTTTTTTTTAAATATACCTCCTAGAGTTTTTGTCCTATGTTGTTGCTAGAAGACTTACACTTTAAATGTCAAAGTCTATCGGGAACAAAAATATTCCTGTGGGAAGGTGAGTCAACTTGTGTGCTAATCACTAAAGGAAAGCATGACATGATGAAAACCTTCACGTTCAGAGAAAACTAAATCTGGGACTATTGATAAAATAAATGCTCAGTTTCAATGTATGATTGTCAGACATAATCAATATAATGAGACTGATCATTGCAAAGATAAGAGCATGAAAAATGGTTTAGAGGTGCTACTAAATGAAAGCAACAATGTTCATAAAGCAAACTAACTTTAATTAACAAATAATTAATAAAGCGACTGACTAAGTATCTTCATCTGGGGTGAAATGAAGATTTCCTCTAAATAAAGGCTATTGTTTTCAGGACTCTAACTGGGGGGAGGTAAACAACTTAATACGTTAAAACAGCTGCTCAGGGTTTCTAAAGCATAGAGGAACCTATGAAGAGAGATTCTTGTGGGAAATTATTTGAGTTAAGCAGTACAGTTTCACTGAACTGATTTATTTTTCTAGAATTGAAGACAATTTATTTGCCTTTGTTAAAAAAATCTGCTGTTTTTCAGACCTGCCCAAACTGAAGCAGAGACATAACTCTATTCACACAATTAAATCATCTTATATTTATAATGGCTAATATTACTAAAGAATCTGCAGTTAACTTTGGAATAAAACTCAGTCTGACTTCATTATTATATAATTACATTTTAATTCTCTTGATTGGTTACTGTGTTTGATTATAGTGCTTACTCTACATTTAATAAACATCATTGCATTTAAAACACTAGATAGTTCACATGTATTAGTAAGTATTTATTCATGGAAAATACTATCTGTAATACAAAATGGAGGGTAATATTTCACATAATGTAATGTAATACAGAGAAATATCTTAATTGACATTACTCATTAATAAAGAATTGCATAAATCCTAAACATTATTATTCAATCCTGATGTTAGTTAGCAAGATGAACCTCAATATCCAGTAGTATAATATTATTACATCATAACTCTCAGTAAGTTTATGCCAAGTTAGTGTGCCAAGAATCAGTGTTAGTAATTGAGTTCCACAAGCTGCGTTTAAATTGTATGAGCAAAATGTGAAACTCAGACTAACTCTGGATATCTGTTTACCTTGATATCTTAACTAACCTTGATATTTGTCTCTCTTCCATGAGGACTGAGAGAGGCAATGGCTTCAAGCTGTTTATCAGTTATACCTCTCTCTCTCTATATATATATACCTGGGATGCAAGAGGGCAAAGACAGTCTGTTGAGGGCTTTAACTTCTTTATCTGCTCCAGCTAGACCTACCAAAGCTTGCTCGCTAGAGCTGTTAGGCACCTGAGTGACCTCCCCACTATAAAGGTCACTGTTGTCTAGAAATCTCTCCCTTCTGCCACATTATTTCCATTTTGCATCTTTTGTCTATACTTTGGGTACTTTCTGATAAATGTGTGGACCAGTTACTCAATGCACCTTAGCATGGAAAAAAAGTGTGACTACTACTTTGCACATTATTCCAGTGTTGATGTTTTATTTTAAAATTGCGATCCCAAAAGAAGAAAATAAAAAAAAAATGCTATTTGAGGACCTGGAATATCCTGTATGGCAAAATGCACAGTACTGCAGCTTTTGCAGTCAAAAGCAATTGCACATTGTAACAGAGAAAATAAAGGCAGAAATCTAGCTGCATCCTCCAACTCTTGGGCAGTCCCTTCATGTAAAACTGGACATGATACATATCAACAGCCATTAGTTGGGATAGATGCTATGTTTTTTGATTGTATGGACAACCATAAGGTTATACAGCCTTTCGATGTGAAATGTAAAAGCAGCAGAGAAGTTATTACATACAAATATACAAGTATGCTGTGGAATATTCATCTTGCTTTCTTTCTAACCAGACAATGGTTTAAAGGATTGACATACATGTTACATCCTTTCACCATTCACGAGGCAGCAGCATATAAATGCCAATATTCTCAGGCCTAGGACCTGTACAATGTTGCAGACTGCAGCACCCTTCATTGGGTTCAGAAGTTCAAGCTTTCAACCTGTAAGAATTTTGGCCCATCACATTGTAGGAGGCTGGCTATTTTGACACATCTTCTACTGAAGTAATAGAAACCCACATTTAAGCATTTGCCTTAAAACAGAGACAAAAAGGAATTTGCTGGCGGAATACAAAGTCTGGATGTGACCTTGGCCTCAAAAGTTCTTCCCAAGCTGATTAAACATCCATTAATTCAGTGATTGCCAAAATATTTTACTTATTGCAGATATGAAAGTATGTGCCTAGACAATTCCCAGAGTTTACACATTATGTGAGCAGTACACAACAATTATTATAAATCTCCTATAGATGCAACAACTTAGGATTCTACTAGCCCAGTTATTTTGAGGAAAGAGGAGGAAGAAAGGAAGTTTTAATCAGTGAACCCAGCTATGATCTGACAAATTACCTCATCTATTGCCACCAATAGAGGCTAACCAAGCTGAATTAATTTCTTTGCCACCATAATACTTTTTCTAGTCCGGAGATCAAGGTCATGTTACATTCACAAAACAGCAACCAGATGTGTATTACTCTTCACCAGATGGCCTAATTTTTATTCTTGAGGCAGTAGCCAATAGTGGCCTATTGACAATTATATATTATAAGGTTTCTCATACATTTCTGTTTTTCACAACTCCTACAAACTGCCTTTGCACAATTTAGTAATATATATGGTTTAGGAAATTGACCTCTAAAGAATATTAAATAGCTGTGTGGCAGCTAAAAAGCAATTATCTCTGTGACTATTTGGATATACCTAAGTAATTTTTAACATTTATAGTGCTGGTAATGTTCCCTCTTGGTGCTTTGATGTACCAAATCATAGTTAATCTATGCCCACTGCTTTGTGTAACAAATGCAAATGTGTTTGCTTTGATATAAATACTAGACAAAATGAAATTAATTTTCAAGCTTATACATGCAAAGATACTTGTAGCTGTCATTTTCTTTTCTATGACCTAATTACAAAACCTTGAGGGATATGGAGAGGAGACAAAGTGTTTGAGCAAACAGGATATACCTGCTCCAATATTAGTTATGAGTTCACTGGGCTGCAGGAGCAAAGCTCACCAAATCTAAAACATTCAGGTTAACAACCATGAGAAAGAACAGAAAGGATAATAAATATCTAAATACAATTGAAAAAAAGCATCCCAAGAGAGCAGTGTATCCACCATGTAACTAAACCTGTGTAAGAAATCAGGTTATTTTATGCATCATTAACATAATAACTAAGAAAGTGCTCCCTTCACTGCCCCCATACCCAGCAGGGCTGAACTTTGCTGACACTCTGACAGAAGTGGGAAAAGGAGTCATACTCCTGAAGAATCCACCTGTCTTTTGTGTTGATGTGCAATTTCTGAGATATTTTACAAGGAAGTTAGTAATTCTTCTGCTTTTTTTTTTACAGATTTTTAAGCATGCCTGGAGAAAAAATCCATCCAAATAATAAAAATAATCTCAGGTGGCTTGAAGGATAGCAGGAAATAGAGGAATAATGACATTTTATATGATCAGCTAGATGTGAGTATTTAGTTTATAAACTTTTACCCGGGGTAAAAATTGTGAAATCTTGCCCATTATGCAGTAAATACCTAGTTTGATTCATCTCAGCACATTGATCAAGGCCTAAAACTTCCCTAAATTTAGATAAAAAGGGGATAAAATTGTTCATTGTTTTACATTTCAATAAACAACAAAGTCATTTTCATCTAACCTGACACACAAATACCTAAATTACTGATACAGTATACAGACCTATGCATCATTGTAATTTCTTCCAAACTTCAGAAATTAGCATTGAAACTTTGCAACTCCAAAGCAAGTTGCTTCTGCAATAATAGAACATTAAAACCCTGTGGAAGGATATGTTCAAAATTGCCTGTTGAAAGAAATTTATGATTTTATTATAGCTGCATATTGACTATCCCCACAATAACCTGAAGGCAGAACCAAACAGTGTATTTATTCAAACTGCAAATGAAATTGGACGAGAAAAGTAATTAGCCAGCAACAAAACCTAATGGAAAAGCACCATAAAAGCAGTTGTGAATTTATGTCGGTTGTCAGATAGTTAGAAAAATAACAGCTGAAATTTAAAAAGATCAACTTTTTACATATAGCACACAGTATATACAAATTAACCACGAAGCTGGTTTTGAAAAAGTCCAGAAACCACAGAGCACTCACGTCACCCAGCCTCTTCTCCTGCTTTTGAGTGGAAATGTTACTTGAAAAATCAGATGTGTTCCTACCGGTATCCATGGGGGATTGACTCAAACAATGCAAAAGTTATTTTACGTAAAAGAAACTAATTTTCAGAAATGTTGATTCTATGGAGGGTCTTTGCCCATTTTTTTTTTTTTTTTATATTAATAGGCTACATTTATTTTCTGTGAAAATGAAGGCTACTTTGAACTGTGCAGCTTTCCATGAGCTAAGGGCCTGCTCCATTTCCTTCCTCTCTTTCCTGCACCCCTCTGTACACTAACCCTGAACTACAACCCTGCACCAGCTTGGGCACCGTCATGTTTCATATTCAGGAAGTTTAGTTTGTTCGTTTTGACTTTCTTAATCTTCATATCTCACACTGTTTCCTAATCTCTCCCCTGTCCTAGGAAGGACTTCAGTTTCCTGACTACACAATAGTTCCTCAAATTTCTATATCAAGTTTAAGTCAAAAGCTGTATTTTGGGAGGTAAAAGTCTGAGTATCATTTAATGTGGTAATGTTGCTTCCTCCCCATTTAATCCAATATTATTCCTGCTAGTGATTCTCTGCTGTAACTGTTCAATCTTTTTATTCTAATTTTAAAATCTGACCATTGCAGTCTTGGTTTTAATTCTCTCACAGCAATTCATATGTGTGTGGGGGCCAATGGGCTGCAACGTGCTGACCCCTGGGGCTGCTGTTCCTTTCCCAGCTCTGGCACTCACGGAGCTGAAGTCAGAGAGGCTGCGGGCATGAGGGTGCTGGACATAGGAAAAAAGCCCCAAAACTCCGGACAGCTGAAGTCCAGAAACTTCCAGGTGCCTGTTCTGCTAGGACAAAAGAAAGCACTAACAATGGCAAAAATATCATATTTTTTTAGCTATTCTAAGACACTTTCAAAAGATGGTCTGCTTTATTGAGACTATCTCATTTTCCCTGGCCTTAACAAATTACTCATTTATGGTTTTACCCATGCTTCCTTGTATATCCAAGATGCAATCCTGTCTTTATAAATATTTTCCTACTGCTTAGTGCAGCTATGAATTTTGCAATACTCAAAGTGAAAGCAGGAAGAAACAGCTGGATTATCACTTTGACAGTTCCTTTTTGTGTGGTCACTTTGCTCTTACTGTGGAAAGAGTGTAAATAACGGCTATTACTATTTTAATGAATAAGCCCCAGAGTGCATAGAATCATAATTCCAAAAATAAAAGGCTGAATTCTTATGCTTATCTTAGATATTTGTATTCCTTCTAACTGAATGATCTCTTACATCCTACCATAATTTACTAGGAAGGCATATGATTTGTTTCTTTTTTAAAGTCTGAAACAGAATGTTTCTGAATAACATAAAGTCCAAACCACATTACCCCCATGCATTTATTGATTGTAAAGTCAGACTTTTCAATTAAGTGCTAGGATTTCACTGAAAAGCACAGTAGGTCTTTCTGGGTTTGATTTTTATAAGCTATACTATAACAATCAGATGTGGATCAATGTTCAGTCTTGAAAATCTGTAACCATGAAAATCTGAAATAAGAAAACTGAAAGAAAAGATCAAAAAGTGTTTGCTTCTGATACTTTGTATGACATCAGTAGTTGCAGTTCAATGGTAAACAGACTCTGCTTAAAAGCTGACAAGGTTACGTTAGTATTTTATTTCAGATCTAGACTGCACTTATGGAAAGAATCTCTCAGTTACCCTCACATCATGCAGTTGCTTTTGCATCACAGAGTGATCTTAGAGGAAACAGGGAGGAAAAAGATTGCCCTTTCACTTGAAGCTTAGCCAGATGTGGCCCAGGGAACAATTAATTTTCTCCAACTGCCAACTGGCATTCAGGTTACAGGACAGCACTAGATGGAGTCTAAAGTAACCTCCCCCAAATCTGGTACTGTATGGCCACTTTTTTCACTGTAGACATACTGGTTCTAATTACTTGCAGATACAGACTAAATCTGTAATATTTTTGCTCCAAAACTACACACATTGGGAATTTCCCTCCTATGCTGTATGAAATGGTTCTGTGTATTTTGGGCAGAATGATACAAAGGTTTTTCCTGATATGTTTTCTTTCTCTTGAAATACTTTACCTATCTGTGACAACAGCAAAATATCAATGGTATCCAATACCCATCTGGTACCCATGTGTAGCAGGTTACTGAAATTGGGTTTTGGACTATTTAATCTAAAATAATCTTACTTTAAGCTCTCAAAGGATGCATTCTAAGGCAAAAGAAGTAGTATAGAAATTTAGAAGCTCCCTGACTTTTGATACACTAAATTTCCTGTATTTAAGTTCACAAACAGATACAAGTTAGTTGCCTTTTAGTCCATAACAAAGTTCTTCACTAAAGAGGAGCCTGAGAGAATATCACTTTTGTGTTATCTCCTGGTTTCTTTCATGCACTGCATTTTTTCTCAATTAGCTTAAGGCAATTACCTCTAACAGATGGCCATAAGTACATCTATTTTAAAAACATGAATCTGAAGCACAAACACCAACAGAATCTAGCTTAGTATGGGAAGTAAAGACAAGTTTATCACACAACAATCGAACTCCAAATTCTCTATATTCAAATTATTTCCTAAGATAATAAACCCATGGATTCAAAATGTGCAGGTTCATAGTGGATGACTAGGGAGAGCCTGAAGAGTTTGGCTTGCTCACAGCTCCTCCTGACAGGCAAATACCACTTCTTTATTTCTGTCCTCTACGGGAAAACCCCACAGGACCTGACGCTTGCAGTTTCCCTGCTGAATGAAATCCAGCTCCTGTTGGAGTGAATGCCGAAAGTCTTACTGATGTCAATACAGCCATGATTTCACCCAACGACTTCAGCACAATACCTTCACAAGCAAATCTGAAAAATGACCCCATGCTGGTACTGCAGCTCCATTAGTCTAATGACAGCAGTCAAAGAGATGATGTTTTCCTCAGAAACACCCCTGAAAAGAAGGGGAAATGAGATGATGTACACTGAGAAATATCTGCTCTGGATGCACCAAGTCTCAAAACACACAAAGCTCTGACACAGCAATTCTATGCACAGAAATGATTTCTAAATGACAGACTTTAACAAAGAATAATACCTAAGCTCTGACCTGAATAGGAGGCAGGTACCAGGTTACTTTCTAATTAAACAGGTACAGTCAAATACTAATACAAAAATAACTAATATCTTAAACCCTTGATTTTAATTTCTAGGCAGGGACTGTGTAAGAGAATCACTAGCTACATAAATTGTCTTTCAAGAGACTATCATTAGTGTATACCAGTTCATTTGTTCTGCATTAGTACTTCTAGAAATTCATATATGGTATCTATATATGTATTGACTCACATTCCATTGATTTGAAATTATTAAGGTTAGACTTTTAAACTATCAGAAATTTGGTACATTAAGTCTAGGAATGAAAACTTGATTACATTCCTCTCATAGACACGTTACAAATAATTTTTCAGAAACAAGAGCAGAGCAAACCTGTCCATTGCAACATCCAGTCCCAGTCTCCCTTTAACTGCTGACACACAGTCTTCCCCTTCCCATTCCCCTCAAGTTCCCATCCCTAGCCTTGTTCTGTCTCTCTGACACAATAAGACAATCAGCTCTCTGGGCAAATGTAATCTCCCCCTACTTTCCTTCTTCCAGGAATCAAGCCTAGTCTCCTCAGAAATTGGATCAATAATTTCTTCCTCTGCTGGTCAGAAACTGGTATTATCATCATGTGATACTGAGGAAAATAAACCCCTGCGTTCACAGATTGGTAGTACTCACATATTTCCAGACATTCAAAACCTGGCCAAGCTCAGATGTTCATTACAGAAACAGAGAAAGACTCATATCACTGGCACACATGATGAATTTTAAGGCTTCATACATGAGGCATCCAGGACTCCCCAGATAATACATTCTTAAAATACTTTAATATGGTTAATGCCTAATCAATTTAGTTATAAAAAATATCACTGTCTCACTAACAAATGTCACCACAAATAACAGTAGTTTGTGTTACTGCATCAGATAATGGCTCTGACATCTTAAGAAGACACAGAACTGTCATCCTGTCTGTACTACACTTAGGGAAAGTTTTTCTTAAATTACATGATTTGCAACCTCTGTTTTATGCTACCACTGAACCTGAGTTTGTTTGGTCTATAACCAATGTACTGAATGCAGAGTAACAGAAAACAGCAAGTAGAAGTTAGTAAGAGAAAGGCTACTATCTGCCAAGGAGACGCTGATGCAAACAAACAGCAAAAGCACCCTACTGTAAATGAACACAAGCAAATTCACCACCTTTTCAGCTGAAATCTACTTGATGAGAACAAACTAAATGAAGTTGCCATCATGGGAATTTCACTCCTAGATTTTGCTTTCGTAAGAAGGCAAGAAAAAAGTCAGCACAGGAATGAGATCCATAATGCTGGGGATATCTTCCACTCAAGCGCTGAACACTAAAGGTACCTTGCAGGTATTTTGATTTTTTTTTTTTTTACTATTTAGCAATATTAGTATCTTGTATTCACAGAAAAAAATTATTTATTTCCTAAGGTATTGAAATTTGTATGCTTCACATCTGAACATAAACACTGCTGGCATGCACTTCCACAGCTATCCTTGATAAAACAATTTTGTATGGTCTTGCCCAAGGACCAACCCAGAATGTGGAAATGTTTTGACAAGCATTGCACAAACCCAGGAAAAGCAGATAGCTTTTGTCTCAAATAATACAGGAGAGTGTAGCACATGCCTGTTATCTAAGGAAAATTGATGCTAGGGAGTAGATAGCTGTGCCTTGGGTTTATTTTCTCTCTCCTCTACTGCACTCTTCCTAGGTTTTGCTGCTTTTGCAGGTGCTTCTCTTCATTAGTTGCAATGACCGGGGGATGTGTGGTTTTGTCCTCACACCTCCTAACATATAAAATGCAGGCTGAGTACATTTTATATGCACGAGGCAAAAGTGGAACAAGAGAAGTCTCTTGCCCCAGATTTCTCCTAAGAGCAGTAGCCTCATTGTGGGCAGGGCTGAGATTGTTCAGGTCTGTGTAGATGTGGGTTATCTTCCCCTTCATCTGTCTCTACTGAATTCATTACTATCATTATGTATGTATCATTAATGAATAAAAGATTTCTATGACTTTCTGTTAATGCTGATATGACTATCAATGGGTTCAGTAAGACCAACTTATGGTTTATCTAAAGTCATTCAGAAAGTTTTCAATGATTGTTTTGTTCCTTTTGTCCTAAATAATTCCAAAATCTAATCACTATGAGAGAGAAACCACACCATTGCCTTTCCTTTTCCAACAACTAGAAGCACTGCTAATCATTGAGAACTTCTTGAAAAATGTCATTCTACAACCTCATAAGGTAGTTGCTGTTTGTTAGGGATGGCTCAAAGGTTAAATGATTGTTTACTTGAAAGTTCAAAAGATAAGTGGATATTTAGTGAGCAGTATAGGGATGCCCTGACTGAAAGAATAAATAGTAACCTTACCAGGTATCCTTTCTTAGTCCACAATAAAGTGCTGATTTTCATTGTCCTTTGTACAGCCTGTGGGAGGAATTTACTGCTAATTTTCTGTTGCCTACTAAAATTTGATTTAGAATTCTACCAGTGCAGTGTTTTAAGGGCCTGAGGAGTAATTAGACAATTCCTGAAGTGGTAAATCAAGATGTAGGTGCTATCTTAGGGTATGCATGGCACTGAAGCAATTCATAGTCAATCAGCCTAAAATGATTAGAGAATATTGGTACTTTAAATAAGTCAGCTTCACATTATTGCTTTTTTAAATTGTATTAATAAGCTTGTTTAGTTTTGCTGATGAACAGATAACTTCAGAAAAAAAAACAGCTTTTAAAAACAAGGTTTAAGATAGGAGTTTAGTTCAGAAATATATAAAATATAAAAATATTGAACTGCAGGCTGATTTACGCTGATTTCTAACATCTGTACTCCAATTCAGCATTTTGAGACAGGCTATTAGAAACATTAAGAAGCCTCTAACTGGTAATAATGAATACAATCAAGCCATCTCAGAGAATTTTGTTACTGAATAAATGCAAATTATATGATTATAACATCACAGTGAATTTATTCATTTAATGCCAATGTCACTGCTTTACTATGACTACAACTAAATTTTCTTTATTTTTATGTAACAGCTAGACACACCGTATATACATATGCCATTATGAAATTAGAAATCACATAATTGCCTCAGAATAAGAAGCTTAAATTATGACATCTCATTTTGATTCAAAAATTCCTATCTATTTGAACAATATGTAAAATATTTTAACATGAAATCTCAGTGGGATATGATTTTTAAACCTTGCAGTCTATGTTTTGTTAGATCAGAAACAATTTCTAAAATGTATATTTCTCCTAAATGAGGTTGCAGAGCATTTGAGGCCAAACTAGTGGGATTGTATCCAGTCAACCACTGTATCCCAACCTGGTGGCCTATTTCCTTTGTTGGCAAGCAGGGCTTTTAGGTAAAGACCACTAACATTCAAGTATGTTTGACTACAGGGAGCTACCACAGGTGTGAGTCCATAATGCTTCTGAATGTGCAGTATTTTGGAGTTGCCTTGCTCAGGTTTTCTCTTGTATAATACTCAAAATGTACAGCAGAAGAGACTACTCCCTTAGAGAAAAAAATTGGTAAGAGTTCTACTTTGTTTAATTTCAGTCATATATTTGGTGCAAATGTACTGCTCAAGGAAGCTACAAGGGAATTTTCTAAATCATCATTTGAATGAAAAATGCATTAAGAAAAAATGGAATTACTAAGCAGAAGGGCTAACACTAAGAATTTCAGTTCCTCCTAAAGAATAGCAAAATTCCTTTATTAGAAAAAAAAAGAGAGCATTAACACTTAAAAAGGTATATCAGTTACATAACAGCAACTGCCTGAAGCACTCTAGACAGCAATGATCCACAGGTCAGCAAAGGACAAATGTTTAAAGTGGAAGGCACAGAATAACCAGGTTGGAAGAGACCCACTGGATCGTCGAGTCCAACCATTCCCACCAATCCCTAAACCATGCCCCTAAGTACCTCATCTACCCTCACCTTAAACACCTCCAGGGACGGTGACTCAACCACCTCCCTGGGCAGACCGTTCCAATGCCTAACCACCCTCTCCGTGAAGAATTTTTTCCTTATCTCAAGCCTGAATCTCCCTTGGTGGAGCTTGAGGCCATTCCCTCTTGTCTTGTCCCCTGTCACTTGGGAGAAGAGGCCAGCACCCTCCTCTCCACAAGCTCCCCTCAGGTAGTTATAGAGAGTAATAAGGTCTTTATTTGTTTGTTAAATTCAAAACTTCCAAGTGAAAATGGTAGTAGAAATATGTCCTTTCATGGCACATAGGTAGTTTAGAATCTCTCTAGTCACCTCACACTTATGCAAACATGGGAATCCATAGGCTTGGCCACCCTCTGCCCAAAAAGATCTCAAGCATTGAATCAATATTTAGAGATACACAATTGATGAAAAAATTGGATACAAGGCCAAACAACACTTTCACATGTTTGACAAGTTACTGTAGCAAAATCTACCTGTGCAAAATGGGGCAAAATAATTTTGAAGCTGCAGAGAGTCCTTACGAGTGGGAATCATTGTAGGAAAACACAGTTTCAAGTAATGTGATATTGCTCATGCAAGCTGGAACACAAATATTAAAACTATTTCTTCAAATAAGATACAATGGGGACTTCAAGGTTTGTAGCCTTTTTACAGAAAACTTCTGTTATCTGATTATTATCTCATCCCAGTTGGAAGACTAGCAGAACCAGTGGATTAAAGAACATTACGCTGTCTCAGGAGCCATGTGAAGGAATGACTGCATAATATGATATGGCATTTCCCCTTAGAAGAGTTCTCTACTGCTAGTTCTCTACTGTACAGCCCAAACCAGTTAAAAAATAAACAAAAAAGTAACTGTACCATTTGTTATGACTGACAGGAGTTTAGAAGGTACAGATGATAGAACAAGCCATTGCTGGATAAAAAGAATTGTTATATTTTAAAGATCAGGTGTTTTAGAGAATGCTTAAACAAATTTATATGTTAAATGTCAACATATCCTTAAAAACACCTACTTATAAGTGCTCCTAAGACAAAACCAACCTATTGCAAATGAAGGTAAAAATATCATTAAACATGCGTTTGTTTAAATAAAATAAGCAGTGTAACATATTTTGATATTGTTTCCTTAATCACTTCAAAACCACCTATTTTGCTGTAGCTTTTAGTGGAACAACAGTCTTTCCTTTCTTATCAATAGCAACAGTGCTTCATATTACTGCAAACACATTCAATGGGGCAAATTCCACATCAAATCCCTATTCAATAAGAAATGCACTGAGATATACTAAGATATTGTATTTTGCATCACTGCAACAAAGATAAATAATTAGCACAATTTTTTATTCAGAAGAAACAATGCTTAACTCACTTTAAATATTTTTTTTGCCTGGCAATGAGAAACAACATGTCCTAGGAAAGTCAGGGTCATAGTAAGCCACATGAAGCACTGCAGAATAAGAATGAATTCTATCTGCAGTATTATTTAATGTTTATTAAAATTCTCTGTATTCTTATGTTTTTATACAGTCTATTATTAGTTCATAGTGCATATGATGTGTCAGAGAACAGGAGATAATCAAGTAAAATAATGACTTCATTTTCAGATTCTATAGAGTACCTTCTAACACACATTTTGAATAATTTTCTGGCATACCATAACATTAAGGAACAGATAGACTCCTTTTCTTGCCTCTGGTCATTTCACCTGGTCAAGATTATCAAGTTTATTACCCTGTCATATGACAAGACTGAAGTTCAGTGATTACTCAGTTATGATTAAGGTCCCTTTTGCTTAACAAAAACATTCAAGTGTGATGTAAAATGTAGCTGTCATTATTTGCATTTATACTCTTGTAGGCAGTAAGAAAAATCCTTATACAGAAAGTCTTCCTGGATACTAAAGCGTTAGGAGATTTTTTTTTTTCCCTCAAAAAACACTGCTTATCTGTAATAAAAAGACCCAGCTGGAAGCTATAGAATTAGTCAGGTTTAGAGATATGAAAATGACACATGAAACAATAAGAAAGTACCCACAGTTGAATGAATTTTCAAGGGAAAAAAAAAAAGAAAGTCATTAAGGTATAATTGAAATCAGTGGGAAAAGAATAGCCTGAATAAAATAGATTTAATCATAAGGTTGATTGAGATGTCTATGAAAGTTGATAATGGGTGGCAATAAGATTTATAAGTAAATTAGGTATAATAAAAAGGTGTTAATTTTTAATGAGATGAGCTCTCATTAGAGGCTAAAAAGAAATCTAGACTTTTAAAGTTTACATTTCATTTTTGAAGGTTTCAGAATTTGATCTGAACTTCTGTCACTTATAAGATATTTTTTATGATTTCAAGGAGGTCTGCTCTCTCTCTAAGTTTGTAAAGTAGTCATAAAAAGTAAGGCATTCCCTCTAGCTTTGTGTTAACCACTGATAGCTTCACAAATAGAATTTTATTACTTAAAGATCATGTAGATATTTATTTCCATATACTCAGACAGCAAATGTTTTCTTATCTGTACAGCACTGCTGTTGTATTGCTGACCCAGATTCACAAGGGATTTCAACATTTTTAAAGAAAATGATGAGAAAAATAAATGCCCACCGCTCTGTGCCTGAAAGGAATCTATTTCAGGAGGGAATTCAATGTTAAGAACTAAAAATCTAATGTAGGCACTTTCCTGTTACCTCGTTAGGCCTCTGACTCTATGAAAGGTCTGGCAATTAAAGCACAGTCTTGATAGCACTGTCTCTGTCAGACAGGAGAGTCCTGTCCCTGACAATGTCTTGCAAGCCACTTAAAAATGCTGCAAGATTTATCACAGAGCTGGAAGCTGCCATTCCCAGTACTGTAACAACCACCACAGTCAGTGCTCGTACCTCCAAAAGTGTCTGTGAATCTCACTCTACAGCAAATAGTACATACAAAATGAAGTTGCTGCAGCTGAAGAAGTCAATAGCGAGCCAAGCTTCAGTAATCGACACTAAGCTCTGCCTGTTCCCAGCCTTTTTTAACGTCATGCTTTAATTCTTAATGTACACATAAACAGATGTTATCAGGATAAATCAGTACTCACAGTCATGTAGATTCCTCCATGAGGAGCGATACCTTTGGAATCCATTTGTAGTTCATCTCCTTACTTGGGACAGAGAAGAGTCTGGAAGAACTCTCTTCCCATATTGCTGTTGCAGAAGGGAAAAAGAACAACAACCCAAAACCATTACATTATCATTCTGAAAAGAGATGAAAATAGGATTCAGAGTGTAAGTAATTTATATACATGCTATATCTTATAGAAAAGTAAGACTTGCTAGTTAACTATAGAATCTTTAGTAGTTATGGATCTGGCTTTGAAGTCATAGTGTAGGTAGTGAGAATATCAACAGATCTCAGCATATTGTGCCATAGTATATATCCACGTTATTCTTCCACAAAGATAAAAGATCTTGTCAAACAGCACCAAAATCTAGAAAAAAGTTAAAAAGATGTATTGTGAAAACACTTGATTACTCTTGGTCAGAAATTATCTACACCATTTCTGCTGGATTTAAAAATCATTTTTGCAGATTCTTTTTTACTATATTCTATTCTTATCACATGCATTGACTATTTTCTCACAGTAACATGCAATACTGTTTCACTATCTATGGCAGTGCCAATATCAATGCCTGTAGTCTGGTGTCAAATCAAGAAGTTTCTTCAAAAAAAGAAATAACTATAGATGTTATTAAAAACACATTAGCTGAAAATGCTTCCACAATTGTTTTACAGCATTAGTCACTATTAATAGCCTATAAGGGATCTTCCATCAAAGCCTACTAAAACTACGCATCAAGACAAATTACATGCAAATGTGTGTGCAGATTTGCATGGCTGAAGATAATGCATCTGTAGCAATTGAGGCACGGACCCTGTTTTAAGGTGCCAAACAAGATCACTTTATTAAGGACAAGCAGTGCCTTTTATACCCCTGCATTGTTGAGGCAGTGCTTTTCACTTGCCCAAATAGCTCAGGTATGCTTTCTTGTTTTCCAACCTTGCAAAGTTTGTGTTTAGCCCAATTATCTACAGCTCTTAGCAACAACCAGGGTCCTGCAGTCTCCTCCCTTCTGTACCCCACCATGTCCTGCCTACAAAGGCAATAATATCTTTATTGTTTTCGGTTAACAAATCACCACCTGGCCCCACATGCTTCTATGCCACATATACTGGTCTTGGGTTTTTGTGTGAGATTACAGTCAGCTGGGTACATTGGAAGTACTGGATATAAGTAGGTGTGTTTAACCTCCCCTTCTTAGTTATCTGCTTGTTTTATTTAAGTATAACACTAGCCACAGGTGTAACCACATAGCTTACCTCTCCTTTGGAGAAGAATTACCAAATCATAATCTCTGATATGCAACGCAGGATGAAGCATTCATAGACTTGGAGCAATATTTTTTTTCAGATTTATCTATGTGCTAAAGCACATATCAATGTCAAACAAGAAAATCATATTCCTGGAGTCATCTGAAGAAAACTACAATAAACACAGTTGCAAGATGTAAAAGCCAGGATGTTAAAAGATGTACAGAATAATTTCATTTTCTGAGCAAAATTTATGAAGGTAAACGTATGATTTGAAAACCAAGTCGTCTGACTGTCATTCTGCATGAGGTGTGGACATGAACTAAGACATGAAGAGAAGAAACACCAAAGAGCAAAGGTGACATGTCACAGCTCTTCAATGTTTTATCACACAAGAGGACTATATCACAGAGCAAAATCCAAGAAACATAAAGTATGGCTGTTCTATTTTCCCTTGTTCTTCTACAGTAAATAGCATTGGCCTCTATATATTAATCTTATTGATTTTTAATGATATGCTGCGAAAAGTAATTCCCAAATGCTCACTTTGTCTCTGTGACTAATCATTTTTCCCCCTTCTCTAAATTTTACACCTTGGGAAGCAATTGTATCAATGATGCTTTCCATTAATGTGTCCTGAACCTGTCAAGAGGTATGATCTAGTGGCCAGATGAACCTTATAAATAGCAAGATGCCATTTAAATACACCATAAAAACAATAATCAATAAAGAAGCTAGAGGTAGACAATAAATTTATCTATTTTAAATAATTTAAACTAATTTATACTACAGCCATATAAAATGCAACACCAACTTAATCTCATTTTCTCCTAAGTTCTTGAGTGAAAACTTGTTTATGTCTTCTCATTACTTCCTTCTTTATGTCATTTTAATGTTCATAAAAATGTAGCTGTAAAACTAAATTCACTAAGAAAAGCCTCAGACTTTCACAATATGAAAAAATGCAGATTTTTTGAATGTTAAGTAGTAAAAAATTATCTGAAATAAACTTTGAAGTATGATGTGCTTCCTTAAAAGTAAACAGTGTAGGAAGCTGTCTGAAAAGCAGCTTGTTTCCTTGTATAGGAATATGCTCAGTTTTATTCTAGGATACTTACAGACTTGGCCAAAGAGATTTCTGAGAACAGAGTGTCTGTGACAAAAGGAAAAAGAAAAGAAGCAAGAAAGAGAGAAAGAAAATGGAAAAATTATAGTCCAGAAAGATAACTTCAGACCTCCCAAAATTTCTGAACACATTATCCATCTACTTGTAACCATCTAGAAGCTAATAGAGAAAAATTGCATACAGTATGGGTTTGTCAGCATCAAAAAAGTCAAACCAATTTAATGTCCTTTCTAACAGGCTAGTGGATCTTCTGTGTTTGAGAGACAGGAAATAAATACTCTTACATCTTGATCTTAGAAAAGCTTGGCAGCATCTGACTTGAAATTCTTATCAGCGCTTGACAAGTGCACTAGCCAGTAAAAAAAAACCCAAAACAGTGGCAAAAACTCACTGAATAACCACAGTTCAAACCTGGTTTTCTGTAGTTTGTTTCCAAAACAAAGGAAGCTTATTTGGCAGAAACTCTCCTGGATTTGAATTTGTGCAGCTTTTTTATTAATAATAGTAGTGACTTAGCTAAATATGTATTTGCCAGAGATGTGGATATCACAAGGCTGGAAAGGATTGTGAGCATATGGTGGAATTCCACATTATCTTTGCAAACTGGAGGTTTGTATAAATTGAGGTGAAAAATTATGATCAGTATGAAATGTTACATGAGGAGGAACAACAGCTGCACAAATAAATCACTGCATAGGAGTTCAGGGGACAGGACAAGAGGGAATGTCCTCAAGTTCCACCAGGGGAGATTTAGGCTGGACATTAGGAAAAAAATTTTCACAGAAAGAGGCATTAGGCACTGGCACAGGCTGCCCAAGGAGGTGGTTGATTGACCTTCCCTGGAGGTGTTTAATGCACAGGTGGATGAGGTGCTAAGGGGCATGGGTTAGTGTTTGATAGGAATGGTTGGACTCGATGATCCAGTGGGTCTCTTCCAACCTGGTTATTCTATGATTCTATGATTCTTACATTGTTTGTAAGGGAGGACAATGTCAACAATGGTGAGTACTCACTTCCAAAATTCTTGTTCATACTTTCAAGTCATAATAGCTAAAATCTAGTGGATGGGTATGGAGTAGTGCAAGGAAAGAGTAAAGAAGGGAAAAAGCCCTTTAATATTTTTGTGATAATTTGATAGCTTCTGGATTACATTATTCATGATTCTTTCATAACAAAGAATTAAGACATTCTTCACTGTCATTCACTGCCAAATTAAAAGCTTGTTCATACAGAAATTATTTTGATCTACAGCGGCATCCAAAATGTAATGAGCAACATTCCTCAGACCTCAAAGATAAAATTACAAATCTATATAAAATACAGAAAAAATACATAAGAACACAGAGATGCATTACTAACTATCACTTATTGAGGGAACACATGCATATTTTCCAGCAGAATACTGACAGCACTCAAAGAACAGTAATCACATTCATCCCAGAAATAACCACTGAAGAAAAAAGAGGAAAAAAAGCATAAAAAGAATTGGAATATCATGTTCACTGGGTAGAATTTCACCAGCAATAACTAGGAGATTACCACTATGACCCTGCTGGGTAAGTGGCATGTTACGTATTGCATGTGCCAATTATGACAAACAGCTTGATCAGAGATGTTTAGAAAGGCAAATGATCACAAGAAAGTAATCAACTTTATTTTCTAACATCTTTAATTTTTAGCTTATTTGCAGAGCTGTTGAAAGCATAGCACACAATTAGACTGCTCCATGGTGAGTTTCTGGAAGTACTGTGACTTCGAAAATCCTATAGTCTGCAGCAGTTATTTTTGCAACTTCCATCAACTTATCATTAGATGCAACACAGTCTCCATCCAAATTTAACTCCTGGACTAGAATGAAATTTGGAGCTATGGCATTCTGTTCATGCCAAAATTGTCAACATATTTTCTCCAATATGTAAATAAAATAGAAAACATGCAGCAGGACAGGGAACCCTTTCCATTTTCATGTGAACTTCTTTCCATCCTAGTTTTCAGATAGTGCATTTTTATTCTTGACCACTACCTGGCAGGATAAGTGCTTATGTCTGGTGAATAAGGCTACCACAAGCAAATAAAACTGAGCTTCATTTACTTGGCAGAACTATGCTGACTCTCCACATCCAAAACAGACCTTGACATTAAATTCCACTTCCTTTCACTAGAAAGGTTTGGATATTTTAAATATTTTCTCTTGTAAAGATTAACATAAAATGACTCTCTTGCCCCCTCTCCACAGATGTATTTTCCAAACTATATCTTCAAAGATGCTAGGAATCTCTGAGTGTCCATCAGTGAGATCCAGAAAGGTTGTTCACCTGATTCCTGTCCTTTAGACTTCAGAGCAGCACTTACATTAGGAATTTCACTGGGGTCAGGAATACATTTTTAAAGTACATCTCTAAATTGCTCCTACTTACTATGCTTCTGATTTTAGATTGTGAAGAGGGCCTTTAGATGAAATTTATGCAATTAAAATGCTCCAACTGTTAACTGGCATACAGTCCATGATAACAGACTACACAAGTCCAAAACAAAACTGTTGAGAATGATGCAGTGTGGATGTCAGATTCTCTGCCTCATCTGATCAATTTTACAGACCAACAGAGGAGTTCACACACCTCTCCTTTGTTGACGTCATTTTATTTGCTAATGCAGACCTAGTCATACAGTCTAGGATAGAAAGTCACAGAGATTTCACTAATAATTTTAGGTCTGTGTAGTCATGCGTGCCAAAGTTGAGTTTCAAGAAATTTTTGGACTTCCATTGCTACAGACCACATCAGGAGTAAAACATTAGCATTATGAAATAAATCCAAGGCCTTCAATAAATGCAAGACCTTCAATAATTCACTTACTGCCAGTTCTGCTTTTCATCCGGTTCTCTAAATATACTTGAAACATCTTCAAATATTTAACTCTGGAAAAAAAACCCAAAAAAACCCAAAACCCAACAAATGTCTTGATCAAGCATCTGTTTCTTATAGAAAGTGTTGAGCTGTATTCTTCTCAATGTAATTTAGATATCGTATATGAAATACAGTTTCAATAAGAAAGGCAGCTGGAGAAAAATAAATGTTGAAAAATAAAAGTTACCTACTATACATTATTTCTTCATGTTGTTGAAGTTGTAAAACTTTTAATGCTATTCACCTGATTCACTCTTCAAAACCTAATAGAGTTCACTTTTTATTGAGAATGTAGTGAATACTCCATGAAGTATGAAGAAATATTACTCTTTCTTTTCATGCATTTCACGCCTAAAACTGTTAGTGCCCAATGGTTGAACTGGGTGTCATATACTACAACTAGATCGTATATATTCACATTGGAAAGCTAAAGAAATGTATTTGGAACAGTAAGAAAAAAAAAGCAGGAAAATGAAAAACAAGTTGGGCAAGAGACACACAAGATACTAAGAACAAAATGCTAATTCTCAGCTTCACTTAAGGAATTTAGAGTTCTGTTATATACCTCAAGGTTTCTGAGGTGAAGATGTATTATCTGAAAGCCCAATTAAACATTGAATCACTTTTCCGGGGAGTTAATGGTTTTTAAGAAAGACCTAGTGCCTAAAGTGTTCTCATGTAGATGCTTAACTGCCAGTCACTTCTTAATGTTGTTCTCATTGCACATATTACTACTTATTATGAATAACCTGTCACACTTTAATGAATAACAATAAGTCATGTATTTATGTTTATGCTTTGGATCTAATTGAATGACAACAATAGAAATAATAAAAATTATTCTAATGACATTATATGTCTTTAAGTCTGCTCTGATTATTAATCACTTAATCCAGCTTTGCTGCATATAGTCTCAAGACCAGATTGAGTGTTGATATCTAAACTAGTGCACATCTGGTTTCTTTCTATAGGCAGAAAACCAGTAGCAATTGAACTCCCTAATGGAATGTGTTCTGGTGTTCTGGTTCTAAATAAACAATCATACAAGGGGAAAATGTCCCACTAGCATTTGATGGTACGAGTGTGATATAAAGGTTCTGAAACATCATTCTCACTCTTATGCATCAAGGCTTTTAAATTATCCACAGTCCACAAATAACTAATATTTCTTCAAACAATTTTCCTAGGGTTATTTTCTTATGGCCTGCACCAGAGATTGGTTTATAACTGACAATTTGCCACCAGAAGGTGGGAAGCTAAGGACAAAAATCAGTCTTTTGTTAAGCACATATGAGACTGAGTGGTATAAATAACCTCTGCTTAGAAATATTAAAGAAACAACTTTTCAGGTCCTATAAGACTTTTCCTTTAGCTCCACATGTTTTTTCCTGGGGTTTTAATTGGTTCATTTTTGCATTTACACATGACTATCGTTCATTCATTAACTTATTCACTAAGGCTAACTGAAAAATACTTATTTAAAAAAAATCTCTCATTACCCTGAACACACATACTGCAACTCAACAGCAGCAGAAAGTGTCTGGCTTCCTATAGTGTCATTTAAAGGCATGAAAATAGACATAATTTTAACCCATCTTTATTAACTCTTAATGTGGGCTTTTTTTTAGAACCTTATAATAATTAAGTTAACCACATTAAATACATATTATTACAGGATTTATTTATATGTAATAAGTTTAAGCTTTACTTGGTTTTAGTTTGAGAGCTATAATATGAATAATTTTTAGTCTTTTAATAAAAAAAAATCCACAAATCCCTATTTCTAAAAAGCTTTTTAACTTATAAGAAAAAAATCACAAGGGAACAAGGTCCTCAGTAAGCTTGTTTGGATTTTTTTGCATTTCCAATAATTTTTATGTTTTAATTTTGTTGAGTTTTTTGATAACTTTTAACTTTGACCCAGAACATCTGGGCTAACTTTGTAATCAAAGAAAAATATTACAACATTTTCTAATGGTCTTTTCCCCTTTAATTACCAAACAGATAATTATAATTCTAGATTAAGATCTCTGCATGCAATAATTTTGCATTCCAGTCTCAATAGAAGTAAGGAAGATAAATTCATAAAGATTGGAATAAGCAGTCTTCTAGATCATGAATCAATTTCCAGATGATGGTTTACTCTGACACAGGCAAATCAAAGGGCAATATACACTTAAGAGAAAAAGAAATAATAAAAAAAATGTTGCATCAATAGAAACCTGTCTTCTGTGTTATAAACACTTCCCAAAAAGGTTTTTCCCCCACGTCAGTATTCTGCTAAAGAAATTGAAAAAATTTTGAGGAAAGTATAAGACGTAACTTATACATTATAAGACGTAGCTTTTTGCTTATTAACTCCCTAGTTGAAGAGATGGTGGTGAACGGATAAAGGTTCTGTTCTCAAATTTATCTTGTGCATTCATTCTGTTACCAATTTTACAATAAATAAGATACATTCTTGGACAACTGGGATTGTATCACAGCTTTCTGGCTGGACTTCCCAAAGGTGGTATATCTTCCATAGGGAAAAGCCTTTCCTCTCAGGAATAACAAACTGTTCTGCTTGGATCGCAGGAAAAACTCAAGCCATAAACGTGCACAAAACAGCCTGTAGTAGATGCGCACAAATGGGCCGGTTAACCGGGTGAAAGTATAAGAAATGAACACGCACTGAAAGGTAAGCAGATATATATAAAAATCCTATTCACTCATATTATTTAGAAACTGCTCTGTATCTACAGCTTATTTAAAACATCAACAGCTACACTTTCTACAATTTGTGCATATGTCCTTGTATAAACAGCATCTGATCTTCAAGGATCAGAATGGCAACAGATCAGGCTGTGGAACAATGAGCAGAAAGCGTTCACTACAGTTCATTAAGTACCTGGTACAATATAAAAATATGTAGATCTCACATCTCAAAGACATAAACTTAACAACCCTGCATAAATCTAAATCCTAGCTGTAAGTAGTTCTGATCTTTCATTCACATTTCCTCCTTTCCAGTATGGAATGAAATACACGAAGACATTTTTTGTGCCCTGGAACTATGTCACACTGAGCATCTAGGATATATTCTCTCTTGGGGAGAACAATGAGAACAAAAAAGGTGCAGGAATTTTTCCTTAAAAATCCACAAGTCACACCTCCTTAGTAAATATTTTGTAAAAGGGATTTAATGCATTTCCAAAGCTAACTTAACCTGAAAAGAGTATTTTTCTCAATAAACAATGGAAGTCATGTGAAAGTTGGACAGGACTATTTTATGCATCAAAACAAACAATATTAATATCACTATACGACAGTTCTTCACTGTTTCAGCTGCTATATTTTTATTTCATGGTTTTGGCATCACTCTTTACCATGCAAAATAAATGTAAGAATTATTTCCCTAAGAGCCACTGACATTTTATAACAATACTTTGGAAAAATGTGATATTGACTGTGCATGGAATATGAGTGAAAATCCTTTAGTAGTTTCTTTTTCTGAAATTCACCACAGCCCTAGAAGCACCCAGTGCAACATAAAAGTAGATGTATTGTACCAGCACATCTAAATGGTAACATTTTGTGCCCAATTTTTATTGTTAGAAAATAATATTACGTTGTGCAGGGCATCAGTTACATGAAATTATTAAACGATCAGGCTTATAAAATCCTACAGGGTTGAAAAGGGTTGGTATGTCACTGTTGCTGTTAACAGTACAGAATATGTTCCCAAACAATGAAAGTTAAAGAGTTTCGGTGTTTGTGGGGTTTTTTTCTGTTTTCTTTTTTTTCTTTGTTTGGTTAGTTGTTTGGTGTGTGAGTATTTAACTTCTACTGGCTGATTCACTAGGCTTAGAAATCACAGGAAATTGTGTTTATCTCTTGCCTATGAGCCATTATTCCTGACTTCAAAACTATTTACTAGGAGTACAAGACTAACATGTGTATCTGTCAACAAAATGGGTCACCTCTATACTCTTCTATATTTTCTTTAGTTGAAATCAATAAAGAAGAAATCAGAAGCATCAGACACTGGAGGGCAGGAATGATGAAGTGCTTAACATTGCTCCCTGGTGTCTGTATCTCAAGACACGTGGCTGATTCATAACTATTCTATCAGTTTTCACACTCTACCTGTTTATGCATCCTCTAGCCCTTCTCTTTTGCATGCTAAGACTTTTTTTGTCTTTGTCATAAGGTTAAGAACCATAAAGCTGAAAAAGATTATTAATTTATTTTTAACAATTTGCATAACATCAATATGCAAACAACATGCCTTGAGATTCCATCTCCTTCGACATATCACATATATGCAAATCATATTGCAGGAAAAAACATAACCTGTAAGCAAAGCGGTATTAATACTATTGTAACTAATGTGTATAATTTTCTTTGACATACTAATAAAGGATGGATTAAAATTTCTTCAGTATGAAAATAATTATTGAAAATAATTTATCTCTTTTTAACATTTAAAAGAGAATCCTTAATGACCTAGAATAAAAGTTATGTTTGGTCTTCTAGCATCCCATGTAGGGGAGTGAAAAATAAATCACTATTAATGCAAAGTAGACAAAGCAGCAGCAAAATCACAAAAACTGTAAAGGTGACAAATTTCCCCCTGCCAGTATGCATCTCCTGAGTATACTTTGACTGCAAGGTCATAAACTCCAGATACATAACCTTAAAGTATTACACGTTGGCAGTGTTGTCACTACAGATGATTAGCCTGGTAACATATTATGACACCTAGTAAGGCACAGAGGTAAATTTCAAATTTGCTAGATGACTAAAATAGAATATTTATTGTACTCTTCAAAAATGTAGCAGAATACTTCACGCATCAGTATGCTTCATTAAAATGAAGACAACTGAATGTATACTGAGAGCATTTTCTGGCTTACTATTAATATTGTCCTAGGTTTTTACTCACAAGAAAATAACAAGATGGTCCGGGAGGAGAGATAAGTTCGTATTATATTAAAATTATATATATATAATATATATCAAATATAGATAAGAATATATATTTTTGAATTAACCCAGACTCAGCATGAAAATCTGGGTTTCAGAGTAGTCCAAACATCAGAGAGATTTAAATATACGTATTTTCATTTAGAGTCAATGCATGCTGAAAAAAGAGAGAAATAAAGTACGGTGTTTAAAGTGTGCAGCCTGGTGCATACAAAGCTGTGAGGGGCCATGACTTGCAGTATACAGCTTACAATGTGTGGCGATATTTTGTAATGGCAGTCAGCAGAGGCAATGTCCACATACACAGGATCGTGACTCAAGGCGGGATTGGGCATCAAAGTCAAAAAAATGTAATTCTGGTAATACAAACAGCTATATTTTATGTCAAATGAGGCATAAGCCATTTACACGTTTCTGACAGTCAGGGAACAGCAAAATGCGTCCTTATTTTTGCTATTGTTGCAAGTTACATTCAAACCCTCTTCAGTGAATGTAGCAACAATCATCGAGGACAATAAGCATTGCCTAAAGATGTACATAGCAAATAAACTTCTTTGTAAGCAGGAAACAACAACAACAAAAAACCCTGTTGCAATGTCAGCACTATTTAAAACACAAAAACAAAAGCAGAAGGTGTTGCAGAGCCAACTGATCATATAGGACTGTGGCTCTGCCACACAGAACTACCTCCAGAGGACTGAGGCACAGGTTTCTAGGTATGTTTTTCTCAATGAGTGGCAAAAATACAGATTCACCACAAAATGGGAAAGTCATAAAATTACATGAAAAATATCTTCTTTCTGTTTTGTTTTTACCATGAAATCCAGGTACCAACACTACAACATTGTGAATTATGCTAACTGCCACAAAAGATAATTTCTCCTCCTCTGATCCAAGACTTCCATCACTCTTTGAAAGGGACATATTTTAATATATTACATGCAATATAGACGCAGGTTAAAATACTCCTCTGGAGAAAGTCAAATAGATACTCTTCCTGAGACAAGCGGATATAATGCAAGACCTAAACACAACCAGCTACAAGTCTCAAATTTTCAGTACAAAATCCAGAATGATGGTAACTGTCAAGCCTCTGCTTGTTTTCTCATGGCCCCCATGTATTTTCTTGAAGAAATTGAGAAAACTAAACCCAGCTATTTCTTCTGTTAATACTTTCAAACTGGACAATATAACAAACACCATCTGAACAGATCGTGCTGTGAAACTTCTAGAGTATATTTGGTTGGATCTCTACACAAATTCTGTCCTAATTCTAGATATTTGAAAAATCTTGGCAAAAGAACATTATCATCATCTCACAGAGGTCCAGAGTTGTTTGTTTCCATAGGAAATCTCTGAAATAGAGTGTTAGATATATCTTCTTCTCACAGATAGAAAATGAAGAGTTGAGGTCCTAATTTCCTGTTGTTATTAATAGCTTAGCTGAAGGAGAAAGATTTAAAAGTATCAAAGGAAGATTTTGGCAACCACTTTAATGAACGTCTGCTACTTGCTAACAGGTGTTGAAGTGATGAAATTAGCAGTGGTAAATTAGTCATTCCATGTATTATAGTTTAAGATCAGCCTGAGATACATTTGTTTGAACTGTGAGCCTGTGGCTCTACATGATAGACTCTCAGGTTTTCACAGTCTCCAGGCAGCCCTAAAACGATGATTATACCAAAAGTAGGCAGCAATTGCTTCTTTCATTAAGCAGTGGTAATTTAATTTTCTTAGAAGGTAGACATCTCCTGTTTAAGAAATTGCTTGTTTCTATAAATTAAGCAGTTTACAGGATATTAAAAATGGTATTCTTTACAGGTTATCTTTTTGTTATCTTTGTATGTTTCTTTCTTTTTCTTAATATCTGTTGAGGTTCCAATAAATGAAATGGTGCTAGTCTGATGTTCATATAATTAGCCTTTCTAGCCTACATTGATACTGCTAATTTCAATAAAAGGGATGCACTTAAGAGTTGTAGTAGGTTAGGTTGATGTTTTATTGCTTTCCTGACAAACTAATGCCTTACCAAGACAGTATATCATGTTCCAGTAATCTTGATTTGATAAACTTAAAATTCTTTTTCTGGCTAAAGATTGCCAGAACATTAAGCATTTTGATGCAGTTACATGTACTCACCTAATATTATTCCAAACTAACTAATTAACATGAGGGCAGCATCCACAGCCTCTGAATATTAAAGTCATGTTCGTTCATTTAAAAAAGAAACAAAGAGTTGCTTCAGTCACTTTCCTTATGACTACACATTGCAGTGGAGCACTGAAGAGCATTGCTGGGCTTCCTCTGGACATGCTCCTCTGATGCTTTGCTTACTGTGTGAAGACACTATCCTAGGCCCTGAAAGTGTCCAGCTACACAGCCATAGCTGTGAATTAGAGTTCTTCAGCCCTGACTTTCTTTTTTTTTAAGGTATCTTAGGAAGGGTTGTTTTGAAGGGACAGAAAAAAATATTTTTAATATTTGTCATTAACCTTCATTGAAAAATATCCTTGTTAAACTTTTCATGTTTGAGTTGTCCATACTAGACATGTGCACCATGTTGAAGTTGTCAGAAAAGTAATGGCAAAGGTAGGGCTAGGTTTAGAAAGAAATCTCACAAACATTCAGAAAATGGCCAAATATTTTAATGATAGAACTAAAGCGAAAAAGTTCATACAGAGTCAGACTACTGTTGTCTTTTTCGTTCTTGAATATCTAATAAAATCTGTGTAAATTTTCTCACAAATGGTATTTAAACTTTCAAATATTTCATAGAATCATAGAATCATTAAGGTTGGAAAAGAACTCGAAGACCATCAAGACCAACCATCAGACCAAATCCACTGTGTCTACTAAATGATGTCCTGAAGCGCCATGTTTACACCTTTTTTTGAACACCTCTAAGGATGGTGACTCCATCACTCCCCCAGGCAGCCTGTTCCAATGTTTCAACACTCTTTCAGTAAATATATTTTTTCTTAATATCCAGTTTAAACCTCCCCCTGGCACAACTTGAGACCACTTCCTCTTGTCCTGTCAAGAAGGAAACACTTTGTTCCTAATGTCTCAATATCTGTCAGAAGTAAAAATATTCACAATAAAATCTTCAAGCTTCTGACATATTTCTTAATTTTGGTAACAACTTTCACATGAAAACTCACCAATTCCTTTAACATATCCATACCGGTAGTATTAATCACCAGGTACCAAGGAATTAAAACCTATGCCACAGGCAGAGCCAAGGAAGATTATCTGATAGTTTAAACATTTGTTTAGTCTAGTGGGAGATTTTACACTGAAATATACCATTCCCAGCTGCCCAGATGTATTTGAAAATCCTTCTCAGGGTTCGGAACTGAGTACTTATGACTTCAATATCTCAGTCTCAACACTAGAAACATTGGTACACTGAAAAAACCCACACTAGATTAGAAACACAATGCAGTACACTTTTCATCTGACAAGAAAAGTGCTTAAAATATCTCAAAAAGATGCAAGATGTCAAACATTAATCATAACCAAAACACAGTGCTATGGTCCAGTAACTGTTGGTACTTAATTTCAAAAAAATCACAATCCACTCTTAACCTTTCCTATGTGGCTGTGTAAACATGACAGCAACTTTAAATCTTATTGACAGTGACTTTGCAACCCGTCAGCGGGCAAGTAGCTGTAGTTCAAACAGTGCTGCTCAGAAAAGCTTTTCCAAATTCCCACCCTGAGCACCAAACACAACAATGTATTTTGAGACACAGTTGAATTCTATGTGAAAGATGTCACTGCTTTTCAAGCAATTAAACAATTAAAAAGTACAAATATGAAACAGGGAACAAAGGTTAGTTAGAAAGGAAAAACAACTGGAAATTGAAAAAGGACACAATGCATTTCAGCTACCTTCAGAAATTAAATCAAACCTGTAACACCCACAAATTTAAGAAAAAAATATCTTCAGCAATATACCCATATTATCATAACAATTAGGAATAGGACAGACAGACATATACTTCCATGTTTATTACACACACCTGCCTACAAACATAAAAGTTATTACACAAAACCCCCATTGGTAAGTGAACGGGAATTCAACCACTGCCATTAACCATCATTTGAGAAGTCTGGGAAGAGTCAAAAGTGTAGAAATAAATGTCGCATGGATACATTAGCTAACCTATGAAGTTCTGTTTCTTATTTGCTTTAGTAATATACCTTACATTGTTCTCATAGATACAATCAGAGGTTTATTATTTCTTATATCACGTTTACTAACATTCTGCTGATTCAAATCACTCCAAAAAACAACACATACAATAAGATGTTGAAACAGAATAACTTGAAGGAATGACTTCTGGATTCCAAAAAACATGCAAGTTATTCTGTAGGCAGAACGTGATTATATAATAAAAAGTTTCAGGAGAAATGTCAGATGAAGAGGATATGTGTTTTAAGCTGCTCTAAACAACATAATTAGTTTTTAAGCCTGAGTTTTCTGCATACTTTGAGGTTTGGGGTTTTAATATTTTTAATAGCTATCTATACGAATAACACAAAAGATCAAAGTGAAGTTGTAGTAGGTCTGTTTGTCTTTTAATATCTCTTCTCTGCTGTATTTTGATATTCATCCATCCCCACAGAGCAATTTTAGCCACGAAAAGCATCAGTGCCCATAGGCTTCAGTTTTAGGGAATTTCTATTGAAAAAAATGGGCATGTTTCTAGTTATATTCCAATCCTCTTGAGAGAATCCCTGTATTGTAACAGCAGCCTGCCATTACTATCTGCAGTTTCTTGAACTAAATAAAGGAAGCGTTAGCAATTTGATTAATAGAACCTGATTCCTTTCCTTGAACATTACAGTATGTTAAATGAGAAGCAGCATAAAACAAATAAATGAAGCAGGTGCATGTCAGATTCTTATTTGGAGGACTGCCAGCTGATCAACTCCACCAAGGTTTTATTATCTAACCAGAAACACATTTTGTTGATGCTTAGATTTTCCCCTCAAGAATAACTTCTGCCAACACTGGAAACAGCTCAATGAACAAAGCACTCTACCTACTGAAGATTCAGGTAAATGCTCTGTAGCAAGCATTGTCCTTCTTTACATGCATAAAGATACACATGCAGGCTAGTCTGCATATATTTTCCAGTCTTTTTGCCAATAAAAAGCACAAAAATAACAACAGGAACTCAAAAAGAGAGACCATATTTTTCCACAGTCTTTGTCATAAACATTAAAGCAATAATTGAAAAGCAAATCTCATATTCAGTAATATGGAGGGCATATTTTCCAACTGGATAGCTTCCTTTAGACTCTCGTAAACAGCTGGAGGGGATGGATAGAATATTTTGTAATATTGTCTACTTGGCTTTTCTTCTCCTTTCATCAAACTTTAAAATGGATTGCTGGGGAAAAGCATGACCGCAACACCTTGTATTTATGCCTAGTGCATATCATTTGCAAGAATGTCAGACAAAGTGACCTGCTACACACTCATTCCATGACAAGAATGTTAACAATTTTAATCGACATTTTAATGATGCCTCTAGTGCTTGTAAAGTATGCATTGCAGTATTGTCTAGGGCTACAGTCGCACTGAATTTCAGCCCCTGGGCATGTTTTTTTTTGTTACCTACCCTCAACATGAGAAGGTGTCAATCTTACTGCTAATACAGATGTTCACGTATTTGCTGTCTTAATAGTGGGTGTGGATTTACAGAAGCATATTTTTAAGCATCAAAATTGCTACTTTCTAGGGTATTTAAATCAGTTCAAATGCTAAGAAATTTCTTCCACTCTCCAATACAGAACATTTCAACCTGCTTACTGCTCCTCTTCTTAACTCAAGGATATCACTCATAGTGTGGTAGTACCTAATAGTACCTTTTCCCTGGAGAAAGATTCTATGAGTACTGATTAAACACACTTTGCATAGTTTTTAATATATATATGTTACGAAGGGGGAAATTCACAAAAGTGTGTTTATGGTAGAGGCCTATATTGCATTGCCCTTCAGAAACGTACACATACCTTTGCAAACTGTAAATTAGATTTGAGAGCGGAACCCAAGGTTTCTTTATTATTGCCATAAAGGTTATTAAAAAGAAATCAATACCTTTGTCAGAGAGAAAAAAAAGCTTAGTCCTCGGTCTTTCATTATTTTATGGGTAATACTTAAAGAAAATAATAAAAAAATAGCTGGAAAAGCCTTCAAACGGTCTCTACTCTCAGACTCTCACTACAACAAAGGATTAAAAATAATTAACCCATTTTTTGGTAGGTGACTGTATATCTTATTCATAAAAGCGTTTAGTGATGAAGATATCATTAAGTTCTAAGAAACTTAAACAGGAGAGCATCTCCTCCTGTCCTTACTTTAAGAATTTTTTATTAATGCTCTATAGGAATTTCCCTTTCTGCAACAGAAGCATAACGGTCCTTGGGCAGTGGCAGGGCAAGGGCACGGGGGGGAAGTTTCTGACCTTTCTCTTCAGTTTTCTTTAAAGCATTTGAAGACCTACCAAGTCTCAAGTTTTCATTTTTATCACTTACAATAACTTTCCATTTCTTTTTCAAATGTTACATTTTCTAGATTTTGGAGTCTTCCTTCAGAGCATCACTTGATTCTCCCCAGCTGATCACTATATTTCTTGAAGTTTCTGTCAAAAAGTGACAAAAGGCTTTATCAACACTGAGCAGGTGTTCTTCCAGTTTTTGAACACACTCCTGCTTTCACATCCCAGGATGAGGCTTGCCTATTTCCACAATGGCAGAATGTTACTGGTTCATGTTCAGTTTATGATTCATTAATAGGGACTTGTAAACCACTAGGTTTACGATAGCAATACTGCTATCTAATGGGTTATTCTCTTTTTCACATGAATTTTACCCCCTAAGAGTAATATTTCTAATTCTACTGAATCAACTATAGCTTCTCATATCAGACCCTTTTTTCAATTTGTCAAGTATGCTTTGAATTGTAATTCTGCCCTATAAAATTCTTGGATTCCCTCCCAGCTTGATATCATCTGGAAATTTAGTAAGCAATTCTCTGTACCTTCAAAGGCATAAATAAAACATTATGAACTTAAAATATCCATGTGAAGCCAATTCTTTATGTGTGTGTATATACATTTTTTTTTCCCCAAGGACAGTCCATATTTGGAAGGATAAGTTCTGATCAAATTCAGTCAGGTTAAAGAAGATAATACTGTACCTTCTCAGTAAGAACACCTTCCTTTCAGAGTGGTAATAAAAATTATGGACAAGTTCAAATTAAGCTCTAAATTTTTATGATGGTATTTTAGTGTTTTCTTATGGGTGCAATTATTATGTAAGAAGAAATCTGAAAATATGGCAAATCACACAGTACTATGTCTACAAATATCATCAATGTGCTATGTAAGACATAGCTCAGCATCTATTTCTCCATTCCAGAACTAGTCTCTTCTACCATGCACCACAACACTTCCTCAAATTTTTATTGTGTAAACTGCCTTAGACACAAGATTAATCCCAAATCCCAATGATAACCATAGGTCAGAGAATTATCCAGCAGATTATCTCCTTTATATAACATGGTCTGATTCCTTTTCCATGTAATTAACTAGTACCATCCATTATTAAGATATATTAAAATTATCTGGGAGTTTTAAAAAAGCCATCAATATACTGTTTAGATTAAAATTCTTCATAAGCCACTAACATTCTTGAAGACCTGGAAATGAATAAAGGGCTATCTGCATATGACAATGCTGCTTAAACAAGAAAAACTTCCTGTGGGGAATTCTTCAGAGATACATTTTGAAAAAGTCTACAGTTTCACTGACAGCATATGGGATGAAATGAAATTAAATCAAATAAGAACATAAGATCAGCTGTGTTGGGTCAAAACAAAACTCCATATAGCCTGTATCCTTTCACTGACAGTGATAACCATGAAAGGCAAATGCAATATGCAGTGATATTTTGCTCACATTCTCCTATCCTTTAGCAATACAACTCTTAGAAAGCTCTTAAGGCACAGGTTGTATCTTTGTGTGCCTTAGTGGATTTCTCTTCCGTGAACTCCACTAGTCACCATCTCTTTCTGTATACTCCTTCTCTAAAGCAATAAAATAAGAAGCATCCACTTTAAGTATATATTGTGCCTTGCATTCCAATTATACATCAAGTTGAACCATTTCCAACATCCTTTGGACTCTAATATATTCTAGTCAGAAGAATGGAAAGATGGAAAGACAAAAAAAGTAAATAAAAGAATGTGCCAGAAAAATCTCTCTTTCTAATTTTTACGCCACCTCTGTCTAGCAAGGAAAAAACACACTTATTAAAAACCTCTGACAATGGAAATCCCAAAGGGTTTTAGAAAGACAAAATTCACGTGTTTTACAGCTGGTAGGTGTACTCTAGCTCCTTGGACCTGACCTTTTTCTGAGTGTGCTCATGGGGGCCATCTGCATAATTTTCTCCACTGAAATCTGATCGTTTGCTCTGTAAGAAAGAGATACAGTGAACTGCAATTGGATAAAAATGGTATTATCAATGGAAGAATAGGTCATCTATCATCTTTCTTCACCTCAGTTTTAACTAACAGGGAGAACAAACAGTGATAGGAGAAATTTTCCTGCTTTAATAGAACCAAGCTTTTCTTGCTTAAGGAAATTCCAGTTTCACATTTGCGCACCAATGGTCCTTGCTGCCCACTATACCACAGCTCTGCCAGCAGTCGGCATAAGGGCAAGAGTCACTGTCAGGAACGCCAGTAACAATGCTGTATCAAAGACCATGCTCCACTAGGGAAACTTGCTTGTGAGCCTGTCTACATGAGGTTTATCCTGGAGTGGGGGAAGAAACCCTATCATTTTCTCATTTTCTAAAGCACTAAATTAATAAGAAGAGAAGCTTCTACAGAGACAATGTCCTGGGGTGTCCCTCTGAAAACATATCCTTGAATATCAGTCCCAGTAGCCTGAACTGCTGAAACAGCAGGATGCCTTGAGCAGCTGCTGTTTCTTTGTCATGCCATTCACTGGATGGCAGTCTTTTTTAAAAATGCAAGAAATACAGTCAACACCCACTGCTAAAATTTTAAAGCTACTGCCCAAAAGAATGCTTTCAAAGGGAGACGGTACTGTAACACCTTTAGATAAAAGGTATCTGTCTTGCATCAGCTCACCTCTCTATGCAAGTTGAAAGGAACCATGCTCACCTTAACATGCTGCACTCGAGATCAAGCAAGATGCTTTCATTTTAAACTAAAGCCTCATTTAAAATCAGATTTCACAAACTGTACCTTCAGCTAAAGCCATAATGCATGCATATGGCATTGTTGAAAGACATCTATATTTTTCTTCAAAAAGAAGGAAGAGAGATTCATACAGCAAATATATAATTCGAGGTGAACTTCACCTGGTGCACACTTCCTAGAAGAAAAAAGTGAAATACGAGCAGTCTCAAAGAGAAGTTAGCAAAGATCTGTAACAAGGAATAACCTAGTTGTGGGGCTCACATTTTCCTGTTTCAATCTTCATATGACTTCAGAGCCATGACCACAGCTGAGAAGTGCATTCCTTAGTTTTCTGCACTAGGCAGAGAAAAAGAAAACATAGAAAGTATACCTTAGCTTTTATTATAAAATGACTTGAAAACTTCACTTTCTAGATAAAGGATAGAAAATTCCTAAGAGGCTTTCTGAAACTGGACTTGTCATTTAAAAGAGAAACCCCACTGAGAGCTAATTTCCTGTGGCTTAATAAACACAAGATCATAGTTCTGTAACAGAGTATTTAGGATTTTTCCAGTCTCTAATCACCACAACATAGATTAAATTTTTGCAGTTTTCCTTTCGGCTATGCTCAACATTGAAACACAGCTTTTCTAGGAGAGCCCTGAAAATTGGCTGGAGTGTGGTATCCAGCTCTGGAATCCTCAACATAAGAAGGGTGTGGAACTGTTGGAATGGGTCCAGAGGAGGGCCATGAAGATCAGCAGAGGGCTGGAGCACTTTGGCTGTAAGGACAAGCTGAGAGAGTTAGGGTTGTTCAGCCAGGAGAAGGCCCCAGGGAGACCTTATAGCATCCTTCCAGTACCTGAAAGGGGCCTGCAAGAAAGCTGGGGAGGGACTTTATACAAGGGCATGTAGTCATAGGAATAGGGGGAATGGCTTTAGATTGGAAGGGTTCCCAAACCATGAAATACATTAAGTTGAAACAAAGCTGTCACAATTTACATGCATTTACACTAATGACATACCAATTTACACTAATGACACATCATCTCCTTTCCTGACTTTGTAAATGAGGAAACTGCTTACCTGAAATTAAACCCCACTCACTAGGATAGGATATCTATATCACATACTATTCCATATTATATATACAAAGAGAATAACAACAACTATAATAGTAACAAAACCAACAACCAAACAACCAAACAACAATAATAATATTAATAATAATAGTAATAACAATAATATTCCTCATCATACAAGCAAGATTCTGTTACTGAGAAACATCTGTGCACTGACATAAATTTGACTGCTTCAAAATGCTTACGGCAATGGAAGTGAACAGTAAAGGGGTTGCAAACCATAAAATGCTTTCGTAGTAAACTACCCCACTATAAAAATTATGACCACAATCTCTAGTGAGTCCCATACACCAAAGACAGGCAGCCAGCTGCAGATCCCACACCAGATCTAGCAGCAGGAGATACTGAATGATGTACTATTGTCATCAGAGCAGCAGGCACTGTGAACATGCAGTGTGGGTTGAAATAGCAAGTCACATGCTTCTGGTATTACTCCTGGCATACCAGGCTAAGCAAAATCAATGTATAATTGATGACTTTCTTAAAATCTAAGGGATTCAGGATCTGCCTACGATAAAAATCATTACAGTTTGGCTTAAAGGCACACAAACTTTCACACACTCACAAATTAAAAGGATAATCCAAAGGATAAAATATCAAAGGGACAAAAGGCAAAAATGAAAAACGTAAATGAGATAATTTCTAAATACTGATTATGAAAGAACGGTAAAGATAAAAGAGTCATTTCGGAAAAAGTTTCCTTCAATATTCTGGCTAATACAGTTTCTTTAACATGACTCTAAATCAGGACAAGAATATTTGGTTTGCAATCTTTGTAATGACTCACTGGCTTCTGTAGTTAGCTTATGTTTCAGAGGTACTCCCAACTCATTTTTTATACAACTGCTACTTCCTCTGGGACAGAGTCTACTAGTTGTTAGAAAGTCAAAACCATTTCACTCCCTTCTTCATCCTCCTATTTTTCAGAAAACATCACCACAGTTTAGGACAATAACTAAGATAAAATCTTTCTTGTACTGCCCTGAGGGGGAATGAAATCAAGCCAGCCATGACTCCCAAGGTAAGTCATAGACCAAAACCAGGATTCAGTCTTGAGAAGCTTGCCTGTTGTGTGATGCCAGACTGGAAATTTGCACTACCTCTTTCCACATCCACCACTCACCCCTCTTCCCTCCCCAAACTGAGAAAACATAACTTGTGATTTGCAGTTGCTCCATGTGGTCTATGTCATATTGACTTTTCAGTTTTAAACATGAAATTGTGTTAGGGCATCGGTTCTGCACTGTCTATGAAAGGATATAGCTGTCTGCCAAATCAAAAATACCATTTTCTATATGAAGAATAGCAAAAGTCATAGACATCACTGCTTTTCCACTCATTTCTATTTATGGCAGTGACCATGAAGACAATATTTTGCATAATCAAACTCTTTGTGTGTGGCCCCATTGTAATAAAAGAAAAAGGATCTGGGCTTGTGAAGATAGCATTTTGTTAAGTAACCTGTTTAACTATGGTTCTTTTTCCAGCACATTAAAGCACCTAGAACAGGCTATTTTTCAAATACAGCTTATTTCCGCAGTGCATTCATAATTCATGGTTTCATTTGGGATTTTACCCCAGGAGTGAGTTAAGACAAGAGATCTAGTGAAGGCAACCCAAGGACATGCACTTATTAGGAACCAAAAATTGCACTGGGGCCTTGGGTAAAGAATCTTTATATAGATCACAAGAAAAAGTACTGCTCAGGAAACAAGCAAGTTTATGAAGAAAACAAAGGCTATTATAATGATCAAGGGAGAAGAACTTGACAATAAACCTGATATACAAGGTAAACACCTTGGACACCTGGACGCCTTATTACACAAATTCAGAAGGAAAGATGTTTCTACTTTTCCTATCCTGCCTAAAGAGTTTATATCCCACCATAGCAGCACTCCACTTACACAAGCCATTCCAACATGTTTCCTTGATGGCAACTACATCAAGATCTCCATGTCCTACAATAGCTTCCAGTTCCTCCTGTTTATTGCTCATGCTGTGTGTGTTGGTGTAGATGCACTTCAGTTGGGCTGTTAATCCCACAGCTCTCATAAAATGAATGGTGTTCATTCCTATATGACTGGTCCTTAGATTATCTAACCCATCAGTGCCATTTACATCTTTTCCATCACGAGATGTACTCTTCCCCACTTGCTCTGAGGTGGCATACTGGAGGTCCTTGCCAGTACAGCATCTCTCAGGCACTGGAGTGCCATTTCCATGCTCCCTTCTGTCAAACCTGGCTTCATCCCCCCCCCCCCCCCCCCTTCACATCTAGTTTAAAGCTCTATTAATAAGCCCTGTTAGATTTTTGGACAGAATTTTCATACGTCCAGGGGAAAAGGGAGCCTGGAGGTGTGTAGGCCAGTCCATGATCAAAAGAACCCAAAGTTTTACTCCTCACACCAGGTTTAAAGCAAGGCATTAGTTGTCTGATTTTTCTTGCTCTCTCCTCCTCTTCATTCCTTGTTATTGGAATAGCGGATGTAAACACTACTTGTACCCTGGAGCCCTTTACTATGCTTCCCAGGTCCTGATGTCCCTCTTAATTGCCTTCAGCTTCTTCCTCTGGATAAATATATATAAAAAAACATTATCATCATTCCAGACTATATTGAAAACCTGCCTTCTGAAGCAACTCTATCATTTAGCTATCAAGACTTAAATCTACCCAAACAAACCAGTACCCCCTCAAGTAACTTACAGTAATAATGTCAAAAATTAAGAGAGGCAATTTATGAGCAGCTAAATTTAAGAATCTGCAAACTTTAGCCTTTTCAACTAACACCATCTGCTAGTAGAGATTAGTAGGTATATGTAGGAACATCTGTTTCGTGAACATAAGCTGAGTCTTTCTAAACATGAACTTGATACAAACAACATACCCCAAAGTATGGTCAGAGTAACACATATAATACACTGTGTTTGCATATTTATAGAATTCTATATAGTTCTAAAACACAAAAACCGCATAACTCAGTCTGAAGTGACACATTCCATCTATCCGTATTAACTCTGCTTTTCTATTATGAAAACTCCACTGCATTTTGTAAAAAGGTATAACAACTCTGGAGTCTGCAGCATTAGTACTAGGTGTGTTGGCAGGAGGCAGGACAGAGAAGTGGAAAGCAGGTGACAGGAACTCAATTTCTGTTAGAAGATATTCTCCTCTATGAGAAAGACTTTCCTTCTCTACCCTACGTTTTGATCAGTACAGATATGCTAGTTTGCTGCCCAGCCCCTGCACATATTCCAAATAATTCTTTCCAGACTCTTGTAGTATAGCTCTGCCAACACAGAGGACACATACCCTCTGCCCATCCTCACCCTCCCCCGAGCTCCCTAAAACTGTAAGAATAATACATATCAGTGACTTTTTACAAACACCACCACCTAGCTTTCTTCTGGTTTCTAAGCATAAAGAGAAACTTCTGGTTCCTGGGCATACAGAGAATTCTCAGGTTTTTTTCTACACAATGTATTTGCATTGATGTGTATTCATTTAACACCAGAAAACTAATGTACTTTTACAGTCACCTTCTAGCATTCTAAACCACCTAAATTCATCAACATTGGTGAGAACTGGAAGCTTGCAAGCACTTCATTACTGAAAGTTTTCATTAAAATCTTTGTCTCTCTTGAAGATACAGAAGGTTTAGTTTATTTAATTAATGCTTAGTTTATATGCAAGGGGAAAAATGTGAAGAACAAATATTATTTTTCTAATTTCTAATAATCCATTTAAAAAGGAGAATTTCAGAGGATGAGATCTACTAGTTCTGACTAGTTTTGTAGCTCTGATCTGAGTAGCTCAGTATTTTAACTGTGCAGTTTACTCCTGTATAACAAATTGGTCTTGGTATAAATTTGTTTAATATCACTAAACTTTGTTCTATGAACATATGTAAACTTTTGCAACTAACAAAACAAAACCCAAAATAATTAAATATCTCCATCTTAATTTCTGTTCACACTCCAATAAAAGGATAATTAGACTTCCACCAACAGCAAACAGTAGGAAATTAAAACATATATAAAAGCAAAAATATAAAAATTAAAGTAGTGCAGTCTCCTACTTATCAAAAAATTCTGTTTGGCTTAAAGGCAAAAATTAACTGAAATTTATGTATTGTAAGGTTCTAACCATTGAGAACCTGGAATTACTACAGAGAAGGAGAAAAAAGCAAGCAAGATAAAACTCCACGTTATTGTTGTAAGAAAAACCTGGAGATGGTGATTTAAACCAGTCCATATTTAAAAGTTTAATAAATAATATTGCTCTTAATGGACAATTAGTAGACAATCGAACACTGAAAGGTTAATAAAAACTTCTGGATACAAGAAAAGACAAACATGCAATGCTGTAGCAGAACAGGTAAAATTTGAAGTTCCAAAGGCAAGATAATACCAACCTGAAGACTGAATGTATAATCTTGAAAGTACTGATGCATAACAAATTCATAATGTTCTTGAACTGTATGAAAACAGTTATTCTTCAAAGAACAGCACTAACCCTGTGTTTTTCTTCAAGTGAAAAACTCATATCATAAAATCAGTAGTTTCAGCTCCGTAGATAGAATACTTAAGCCCATGAATAAACTCATAACATTTGGTTGCACTTTCATTGTAAGCTTACTAAAAAGATATTTTTAAAAACTAAAACGAATGCTTTGATTTAGTTTAATAAAAGAAGCCAGGCACAGTAATGGCTAAATTTTTAATAGGACTGAATACTCAAAAGAAGAGAATAAGAAGGTGGGCTGATCTGGACAGGTCAGAATGAGTGTATCAGTACTAACTTGCTATAGAGCCCTCTTGCCATGATAGCCATCTACATGGATACAATTGTTTTGCTCAGGGACTCTCTTAATTCACAGAATCACAGAATCACAGAATAACCAGGTTGGAAGAGACCCACTGGATCATCGAGTCCAAACATTCCCACCAATCCCTAAATCATGGCCCTAAGTACCTCATCCACCCTCACCTTAAACACCTCCAGGGACGGTGACTCAACCTCCTCTCTGGGCAGACTGTTCCAATGCCTAACCACTCTCTCCATGAAGAATTTTTTCCTGATCTCAAGCCTAAATCTCCCCTGGCGGAGCTTGTGGCCATTCCCTCTCGTCCTGTCCCCTGTCACCTGGGAGAAGAGGCCAGCACCCTCCTCTCTACAACCTCCCTTCAGGTAGTTGTAGAGAGTAATAAGGTCTCCCCTCAGCCTCCTCTTCTCCAGGCTGAACAACCCCAGCTCTCTCAGTCGCTCCTCATAAGATTTGTTCTCCAGCCACTTCACCAGCTTTGTTGCTCTTCTCTGGACTTGCTCCAGAGCCACAACAACCTTCTTGTGGTGAGGGGCCCAGCACTGAACACAGTACTCGAGGTGCGGTCTCACCAGTGCCGAGTACAGAGGGAGAATAACCTCCCTGGACCTGCTGGTCAAGCCGTTCCTGATACAAGCCAAGATGCCATTGGCCTTCTTGGCCACCTGGGCCACTGCTGGCTCATGTTCAGTCCCTGTCAACCAACACCCCCAGGTCCCTCTCCTCCAGGCAGCTTTCCAGCCAGGCTTCTCCTAGTCTGTACCTCTGCTTAGGGTTGTTGTGCCCCAAGTGCAGGACCCAGCATTTGGCCTTGTTAAACCTCATGCTGTTGGTCTCAGCCCAGCAGTCCAGCCTGTTCAGGTCCCTTTGCAGAGCCTCCCGACCCTCCAGCAGATCGACACTTCCACCCAGCTTGGTGTCATCTGCAAACTTGCTAAGGGAGCACTCGATGCCTTCATCCAGGTCATTGATAAAGATATTGAACAGGACTGGACCCAGCACTGAGCTCTGGGGAACCCCACTTGTCACTGGCCTCCAGCTGGATTTAATTCCATTTCCCACCACTCTCTGGGCCCGGTCATTCAACCAGTTTTCAACCCAGGAGAGTGTGCGCCTGTCCAGGCCAGAGGCTGACAGTTTCCGAAGCAGAATGCTGTGAGAAACTGTGTCAAAGGCTTTACTAAAGTCCAGGAAGATACATCCACAGCCTTTCACTCATCCAAGAGTTTAGTCACTTGGTCATAGAAGGCAATCAGGTTAGTTTGGCAAGACCTGCCTTGTGTGAACCCGTGTTGACTGGGCCTGATCACCCGGTTCTCTTGCAAGTGCTTCATGATCGCACTCAAGATCACCTACCTCATGACTTTCCCCGGTACTGAGGTCAGACTGACAGGCCTGTAGTTCCCCGGATCCTCCCTGCACCCCTTCTTACAGATGGGCACGACATCAGCCAGCCTCCAGTCCAGCGGAACCTCCCCAGTCATCCAGGACTGTTGGAAGATGATGGAAAGGGGTTTGGCCAGCACATCCGCCAGTTCCCTCAAAACTCTTGGGTGGACTCCATCCGGCCCCACAGACTTGTGGGCGTCTAGCTGGGCAAGCAAGTCTCTAACCACCTCCTCTTGGACCTTGGGAATCTCATACTTCTCTTCCAACCCTTGGAGTTGTGCACAGAGGGAATAATTTTCCTTACTGTTAAAGACTGAGGCGAAGTAGGCATTGAGTACTTCAGCCTTGTCTTCATCCCCTGTTACTCTTGCTCCCTCTGCATCTACTAGGGACTGGAGATTCTCCCTAGTCCTCCTTTTGCTGTTGATGCATTTGTAGAAAGACTTTTTGTTGTCTTTCATGGTCTTGGCCAATCGCATTTCTAGTTGGGCCTTAGCCCTCCTGATTTTTTCCCTGCACATTCTCACTGCCTCCCTATAGTCCACCCAGGATGCCTGCCCCTTCCTCCAGAGGTCGTAGACCCTCCTTTTCCTATTGATGTCTCTTAGGATTGCCCTACTCAACCACGCTGGTTTCTTACCCCGCCAGCTACTTTTCCGGAACTCGGGGACGGCTTTCTCCTGAGCTGCTAGGAGTTCCTTCTTGAAGAGCGCCCAGCCCTCATGGACACCTTTGCCTTCAAGGAGCGCCTCCCATCGGACCTTTCCGACCAGCCTTCTGAACAGCCCAAAGTCTGCTCTCTGAAAGTTGAGGGCGACTGTTCTGCTAACCTCCCCCCTCTTCATCTCACCCTGCACCAAGAACTCTATCATCTCATGATCGCTTTGCCCCAAGCATCCTCCAACCTTCACACCCTCCACCAGTCCTTCTCTATTCACAAACAGCAGGTCCAGGAGGGCACTGTCCCTTGTCGGTTCACTCACCAGCTGTGTGAGGAAATTGTCTTCCACACACTCCAGGAACCTCCGGGACTGCTTCCTTTCTGCTGTATTATACTCCCAGCCAATATCTGGGAAATTGCAGTCTCCCACAAGGACTAGAGTAGCGATTTTGAGACTACACTCAGTTGTTTGTAGAAGAGCTCATCAGCTGCTTCTTCTTGGTTGGGTGGTCTATAGCAGACTCCCATCACAATACCTGCCTGCCCATGGGCCGCTCTGATTTTTACCCACAGGCACTCAGTCCCATCTTGACCGTAGTCCAGTTCGAGGGTATCAAAGCCCTCTCTAACATAGAGGGCTACCCCACCTCCTCTTCTGCCCTTCCTGCCCTTCCTGAAGAGTTTATACCCCACCATGGGTACGCTCCAGTTGTACGAGTCATCCCACCACGTCTCCGCAATGGCAACGACATCGTAGTCTCCCTGCACTACCACAGCTTCCAGCTCCTCCTTCTTATTTCCCATGCTGCGTGCATTGGTGTAAATGCACTTCAGCTGGGCAGGCGTAGCTTCAGCCTTCGTAATAGGGCTCCTCCCCAACTGAGCGGTCCTTGACTTAACTAAGGCCACAGTGCCAGTTTGCTGCCTACCATCCTCAGCTGCACTCACCCCCTCTTGCTTAGTGGTGATATACCGGCAGGCATCGCCAGCACATCACCCCTTTGCCACTGAAGTCTCACCTCCAGGCTCACTCCCATCCTGCCTGGTCTCCATACCCTCTCCCCTCACATCTAGTTTAAAGCTCGATTTATGAGCTTAACTAGGTTTTTGGTGAGGGCTTTTGTCCCCTTAGGAGACAGGTGTGTCCCATCCTTAGTAAGAAAGCCTGGAGGTGCGTGGGCCTCCCCATGATTAAAGAACCCAAAGACCCTCTTCTCACACTAGTCCTTAAGCCATTCATTAACCCGTTTCTTATTCCTCATTTCATGCTCCTGGTTCCTTAGTATAGGGATGGAGTTGAACATTACCTGTGCCCCAGAGCCCTCGATCATTCTCCCGAGTGCCTTGAAGTCCCTTTTAATGGCTTTAGGCCTTCTACATTCTATTTCTTCATTACCAATTTTAAAAACTAAGAGCGGGTAGCAGTCCGTATCTTTGACCAGGGAAGGGAGCTTTCTAGTAACGTCCCTCACTGATGCTCCCGGCAAGCAGCAGACCTCCCTATGGAGCGGGTCCAGCCTACAGATGGGACCCTCCATTCCTTTGAGAAGGGAATCCCCCAAGACAATCACCCTCCTCTTCTTTTTAACCGAGGATGTTTTTAGGGCTGTGGGAGGATGATGGAGTTTTGAAAACATTTCTAGGCTGTGGGTGCAGCCCTCTTCATTTTTAGGGCTAGGATGCACCCTCAGCACCTCATATTTGTTCCCCAGAGAGATCTGGGGGTTAATTGCCTGGGTGGGGGGAGCAGGTTTCCTTATCCGGACAGGAACCTGCTGCCATTCCCCATCTCTGTCTCTCCCATCCTTGCAGCTTACCGGTGGGTGGTGCTCAGCTTCACTAGCTCCGGCAGCCTGTGAGAGGGTCCTGCTCCACTCATCTATCTCCCTCTCACATTCCCTGATGGTCCTCAGCTTTTCCACTTCTTTCCTCAGCTCTTCCACCATATGAAGCAGTTCCCCTACCCAAGAACAGTTACCGCAGGAGGAGCCAGTGCCAGAGGCATAAGCCTCTATCATCACTTGATCTGGCAGCTGTAGATCAAGTCTAGCTTGACACTTAAAAAACTCCGGAGCTCCATAGTGTTTGTAGCTTTTGCAGGTGCTGGCAGTTGTCACTCATACCAAGAGGCTGCGGTGCAGGTGTGGGAGCAGGGGAAGAGCCTGCTGCTTTCCTCCACAGGCCCCCAGCGTGGGAGAGATTTAGCCCTGACTCTCTTCTCACTTTGCCAGTAACTTTTTACTCACTAATGACAACAGAATCACTGATTAAAAATGTCAGTTGCCCTGCCTCTATCTTCCAAACATATTTGGCCTAAATATAATTTATGGTTGGTGCTCACACAAAAAACATTGCCAAATCTCAGTAATTATTAGAGAACTAGCTAGACATGGAAAAGAAAAGTTTCTATGCATTTTAACAGTGCTCTGACATTACAGTAATTAGGTTAGTTATTCACATCAATTTACTTTCTTAAAAGATTCCCATAATGGCAGCAAAAGTGAATTTCATTTTTTTTTAATTTAAATCAAATAAAATCCTGGCATTTAAACGTGCTTTCAGCTATCAGGTTTGATGCTGGATGTTAACATTTTTTATTCAAAGACTGACAAATGTTTCAAAACCATGTGCTTTATACTATGCAGGACAGAAATCAGACTTTAGTCAATAAAACACTAATATGTTGAAAATTTTATTTAATACTATGTGTATTTTGAGAGTTTGATACCTTACAATACAATTGAGCAATACCCATTCTTTCTTTGAAACTCCAAGAAGAAAAACACGTCTTATCAATTGTTTCTGATTATTTTAGCAAGCAAAAAGTGATTTAAGGCTTGGTCCTTCCTTTCAAATACATGGGTACGCAGTGCTGAGCAACTTGTAAAATCAGGTACTAATCATAAACACGATGGACTAATACCTACAGGCAACGTTAAAAGATGTGTAAGGAAGTGCATTTAAATGCCCACTGGACAAAATACATAATCTTCTCATTATTTACTATGATGACTTAATAAACCTTCCAATTCTGAGTACAAACATAACTCAAAATAAAATGTACTTGCCTTTAAGTTTTAGCAAAGTCATTGCCTATGTAAGACATTTAGCTGACTTTCAGACGCTGCTTTTTTCTGCACTGAACTGTGAGACAGAGTGAGAAAGAAGCCTCAGAAAGCTGTTCAGAATTCACGTGGCTGGTGAAAGTTTCCACCAGAACTGAAGCAATTTTTATTAGAATTCTACAAATAAAAACACAACTACTATTTTTTTTTCCAGAGTATTCTTTCAGACTTGATATGGCCTGGCCTTTGTATCCCTAGGAACAAAGATCGTATGAACTCCACCAAGGTGCTCCTTCTAAGTTTCTTGATGCTAAAACACTGCACTCTGCAAATGGGCTGGAGATGATGTAAAACAGGAAACCAAGCAGTGAGCGCCTGCAGTGGCCCCCAGGGCTGCAGCGTAGCGACTCCTTCCAGACTCAGAGTAGAGTGTACACTAACAGGCATTTTAGAGCAGATCTCCCAGGTCAAGTAGTAAATTTTGCTTCACATTTATAGTAACACAGTCAGCTTCCGCTTTATTCAGATATTAGTCAGGACTAAGCAGCAAGCCTCTGCTCTTCTTCATTCCAACAATGAAAGAGCCACTAGTGTCTACTCTTTGCCTTCCTTCCTGTTTGCCTTTCTGTGTAAATCACCCTTTGTTGGGGTCCCTGTCTCCTTCATTCTTTGCAAAACCAGCTTCTCTTTGGGCAAAGTGCTGAATGTAACAGAATCACAGAATAACCAGGTTGGAAGAGACCCACCTGATCGTCTAGCCAACATTCCCACCAATCCCTAAACCATGCCCCTAAGCACCTCATCCACCCTCACCTTAAACACTTGCAGGGAAGGTGAGTCAACCACCTCCCTGGGCAGACTGTAACACTTAACCACTTTTTGAGTCAATGAGCAAACAGAAACCCATTTGTCAGATTAGTGAGCTAAACAAACTCAATAAGTGGTGTGATGTATGCCAGAAATGATGCAAAGGAGTGGAAGCATGTGGCAGGAGCAGAGGATCCACCCTGAGGCAGTGAAGCTTCACTGACTCGTCAAGTGCTCAACAGGGACTATTTAAAATCCATTGAGGCTATGCATTAAACTACAAAGAAGACTTAAACCTGAATGTCATGTATACAAGTGCTTTGAATCACATATTAATTTTAGAGTTAATATCACACTTTTTCAGTATATTCTTGCTTTAGGTTAGGCTGCAGGGTTACACTTTAGCCAGCTTTCCATTCCTTTTAGAGTTACTTAGAGTAATGCAAAGCTACTCCTGATCTGTATCAGGAAAAGCCACAGAGGGACAGGATTCCCTGTGATCTTTGTGGTAATAATTATGCTTCATAAATAGGTTTATACACAATCAGTATAAAGATGTGCAGATCCTTATTGGAGGTTTTCCTCAGCTATACAGGGTTTGAACTTTACAAATATTAATTGAACCAGAAGAATTAAATAAGCTTAATATAGCCTGCTTCTCCACTGACTTTAACTTTGCAAAGTAATTTAAATGCGTTACAAATGGGTTCAGAGTACTGCCATCTTCATGGGGTAATGATTTATGAAGTGTTAGCACACAGGTGAATATGTGTAGTGCAAGAATTTGCAGATTCAAACGCTTTGTTTTCCTTTGTTGCTATTTAATTATGAGTGAAGTGGAAGTAAAGAGTTTAAATAAACCTAGTCAAGTATACATTGCCGAAGAAGCACTAGAGAGTTCAAGAATGTACTACAACTTCCTCTTTACCTGAGCTTTGTTGCTTTTTAAATAGTTACAGCCCAAACAATGTAATTTTTTCCACACTCTTCTCTCTATCAAATTATTTCTTATTTATTTTGTAATTCTTCTTCCTCCCATAGGAATTAATTGCTCATTAACATCCTTCTGCAGCCAGGCTCAAAATCCAGATTTTTACAGTCTCCCTTACTAAGCAATGTTTCCTTTCCTTGGTTGTCATCCCCAAGTGAAAGCCACTGCTTAGAACAGCGTTCAGTAAAACATCAAGAAACTACACAGTCTAAAGTCCACTTTGGCCTGTCTAGTAACCATTGGTCTCCAAATAGATGTAAATGCTGCCTTATCTGTTGATATAAAGGGATATGCACCACTGTTCTGCTATGTTAATAAGCAAATTTTACAGTCGTTTGTCTTATAACTAACCAGCAATAGATATCTCAAATCTTCATTAAGATTTTCATATATGTCAAAGTAATCCATTGCAAAAGCCTAAAAAAGATAAGAATTTTTAATAAAAAAACCCCAAAATTGCACATGACAATCAATGCAGACAGTATCGTTGCATGCTTTATTACTGCAAGATAAAAGGTTTGCATTTTAGACGATCTGTCTTTAAAATGTTATGGTGAAAAAAACCTAAATCACATTTTCTTTAAAAGGAATAAATTAATTCCATCAGCATAAAATATTATATCAATCAATCCAAATTCCTATTCCATGGCATTATCTGGGATATAAAGCTGTTTTCATGTTGGCCTATGATTTTATATTCCAACAAATGCTATTTGTGAATTAAGATTGAAAGATGAAGCACAAAAGAAAATGACATTTTGTGTACCATCTAATTACCAATTATCTGCCAGTGGAACTAATCAAATTGTATAAATTTAGACTGCAGATTCATTAACCAATTACCTTAGAGAACATGCTACGCACCCTCATCAGTGATTCAACCAACAGTCCAAGTATTAAACAACTTACCAGGGATATTATAGGGATCTATTTTATTCATAGAATCATAGAATAACCAGGTTGGAGGAGACCCACCAGATCATCCAGTCCAACCATTCCTATCAAACACTAACCCATGCCCCATAGCCCCTCACTTACCCGTCCCTTAAACACCTCCAGGGAAGGTGAATCAACCACCTCCCTGGGCAGCCTGTTCCAGCGCCCAATGACCTTTTTTGTGAATATTTGTTTTCCTAATGTCCAGCCTAAATCTCCCCTGGTGGAGCCTGAGGCCATTCCCTCTCGTTCTGTCCCCTGTCATTTGGGAGAAGAGGCCATTACTCTCCCCTCTACAACCTCCCCTCAGGTAGTTGTAGAGAGCAATGAGGTCTCCTCTCAGCCTCCTCTTCTCCAGGCTAAACACCCCCAGCTCTCTCAGCTGCTCCTCATAAGGCCTGTTCTCCAGCCCCTTCACCAGCTTTGTTGCTCTTCTCTGGACTCGCTCCAGAGCCTCAACATCCTTCTTGTGGTGAGGGGCCCAGAAATGAACACAGGATTCAAGGTGCAGTCTCACCAGTGCCGAGTACAGAGGGAGAATAACCTCCCTGGACCTGCTGGTCATGCCATTTCGGATACAAGCCAAGATGCCATTGGCCTTCTTGACCACCTGGGCCACTGCTGGCTCATGTTCAGTCTGCTGTCAACCAGCACCCCCAGGTCCTTCTCCTCCAGGCAGCTTTCCAGCCAGGCTTCTCCTAGTCTGTACCTCTGCATAGGGTGGTTGTGCCCCAAGTGCAGGACCCAGCATTTGGCCTTGTTAAACCTCATCCCACTGGACTCTGCCCAGCAGTCCAGCTTGTTCAGATCCCTTTGCAGAGCCTCCCGACCCTGCAGCAGATCCACACTTCCACCCAGCTTGGTGTCATCTGCAAACTTGCTAAGGGAGCACTCGATGCCTTCATCCAGGTCGTTGATAAAGACATTGAACAGGGCTGGACCCAGCACTGAGCCTTGGGGAACCCCACTTGTCACTGGCCTCCAGCTGGATTTAATTCCATTTCCCACCACTCTCTGGGCCTGGCCATCCAACCAGTTTTCAACCCAGGAGAGTGTGAGCCCGTCCAGGCCAGAGGCCGACAGTTTCCGAAGCAGAATGCTGTGAGAAACTGTATCAAAGGCTTTACTGAGGTCCAGGAAGATACATCCTCAGCCTTTCCCTCATCCAGCAGCCGAGTCACTTGGTCATAGAAGGCGATCAGGTTAGTTTGGCAAGACCTGCTTTTTGTGAACCCGTGTTGACTGGGCCTGATCACCCGGTTCTCTTGCATGTGCTTCATGATAGCACTCAAGATCACCTGTTCCATGACTTTCCCTGGTACTGAGGTCAGACTGACAGGCCTGTAGTTCCCTGGATCCTCCCTGTGCCCCTTCTTGTAGATGGGCACAACATCAGCCTCCAGTCCAGTGGAACTTCCCCAGTCTTCCAGGCCTGTTGGAAGATGATGGAAAGGGGTTTGGCCAGCACATCTGCCGGCTCCTTCAATACCCTTGGGTGGATCCCATCCGGCCCCATAGACTTATGGGTGTCTAGTCGGGCTAGCAAGGCTCTGACCACCTCCTCTTGGACCATGGGAGCCTCATTTTGCTCCTCTAGCTCCGGGGTTTGCACACAGAAGGAACAACTTTCTTTACAATTAAAGACTGAGGCAAAGAAGGCATTAAGTACCTCAGCCTTTTCCTCATCCCCTGTCACTGTTGTTCCTTCTGCGTCCAATAGGGACAGGCAAACATATCCCCCAGCACAGTAATTAAAAGATGCTGCAAGTTATAATATTGCTAAAATATCACTATTGATGTAAAAGTATTTTAAAAGTCTCTAATACTAATTTAAGTTTGTTACTTAAACTACTAAATAAGGGTGATTTACAATAGTGAGTTAATGCAAATTGAAATTAATGTGCTATATTCTACAAAACAACACTTTTCATAACCTATGCTTATGACACAGTACAATAAAGTGATGAACTACAGTAGGCAACTGGCTTCTAGACAACAATTTAAGCTTTCATTTCTGTTCTTCACCTAAATTTAGAAGAAATTATTTAAAAATAAAATGTGTTGGCTTTTATATGAACATTAGTTTTCTTTACCTATGAAAATTCTCCATTAAATGTAATTTTATTTTCCTATTCCAAAAACTTGATATAATGGCAGACATTAATTGAAAACACATCACCTGCTAGTGAATATCTTTCAGCATATATCTCAAAAGAAGGAAAAGTAATGTTTTTTTTCTGTTAATCAAACCACTCACGTAGTAAGTATGCTGGTTAAAAGCACTAGGACACCTAACCATGACAACACAATCTGAGTTTTCTATTAATTTGGCTGACCGTCCTTTTGGAATCCATTTCTAAATATAGTTACAGGACTATCTTCAAATCTGTTGGGAATTACTATATCCATATTAAAGAAAATATTGATATTGTCTAGACAAACAAACAAGCGTTTGGATATTTTGTAGAAAACTCGTACAGTACTTCTTTCTCTGAGCAAGCCAGTAAGTGTATTATATGTGGATAATTCATAGATTTCTTATTTGATGGGATATCAATACTGCACTAAGAAAAAATATTGGTTCTTGTTCTATCTTTATTTGATTCATGTACAAAAATAATAGTGGTATCTCAATTGATGCCACACACCTTTGCAGACTGCTGCATGCAGCATGGCAGAAAATAAAGTCTCATTTTTTTGGGGAGCAGCTCACAGATTTCCCCAAGCAGGACAAACCTACCTTGCTCTAAAATCTCATCTATGGGTCCAGGACCGTTAAGAGTGATGAATGAAAATTACTCAAACTTCAGTCATAATTCACTTACGCTGTAGCCCCATACAGTTTGCCATTGCCGCAGGCTCTGTGATTAGCTCACAACGGAGGCCTCAAGAATTGCCAGGCTTGCTTTGCCAGGGTTCAGCTTGCCGAGAGCTTTGTTTTAGCTTTGGCTGTTACAACAAACCTCTAATGAGCTGGTTGCTCTTGCCTAATTCGTTTTAGTTTAACTTAGCTTCGTGTGACTGCATCTGCTAACAGACACATTGTTAATAATTTTGGTACAGATAAGAATAAAAGGAGCTATCCTCTGTACAATGGATATCTCCAAAGCTAAAATAATGCTGTGGGTAGGGTCCTTAGATAAGTAGCAGCCAAAGGATGAGACCTGTGGCAGCAAACAATTCAGCAGTGGTCAGTTACTGGTAAAAATGCATCCCTGGGAGCTAGACAAAACCAGTTTTGGGAGTAAGAGAAAGGACACAGAGCAACTACAAAGAATATTCAAAATCTATCATACATGCAGTAAAATCAGTTAAAATGTGGAGGTGCTGTCCAGTGAAGAGCAAGGTATAGAACATTTTGAGAAACACAGAAATGACCAAACCTTTGGAGGAGAGAACATCAGTTTGATTCTCTCAGCAAACAGGAGGAAGAAGAAACCTCCATCAGTAACATCTCATTCCCTACAGGGCCCCACAGGCTGCTGACAATGCGCTGTGACCCCAAGAGAACCTCTGCACTTGGTAGAGCTGGGGCAGGTTGAACATAACACCAAAAATCAGAAAGGTTCAATAATGTTTTTTTTTCCTTCAGACTTAAATATAGCTGAGTTATCTAATTAACATAATGCTGTGCATCATGGTATAACTGCAACTGAACTAGTAATCACTGCTTGCAGAGTTTTGATCATACTCTCAATTCAACTAACAATAAATGTTGGCTTCATACACCTGATGCATTTCGCTTTCTGCCCCAGATGAGACTTGAGGAATATATAGATGTGGAGAGGATATTTGTCCTGTCCTGTTATCATGCACTAAACTTCAATATGCTGCATACAAATAACTCCATATGTTCCTAGAATCCATTTAAAATCACTGCTTTCTCAGAGTGCTCGTTATATGCAAACTGTTTCTGAGAAGTATCCTAATCAGGCAGTGGTTATTCAGTTCCCTGATGCCTCTCAAAATACTACTTCTTTCTCCAGCAGACAAGCAAAAGTGCAACAAAGGTAAGTCTTTTTCCCCCAAATCTAGGGATACAACCAAGGAATTAAATTTCTAAAGTTTTGGTTTGCTTTTTATGGATTTTTTAAATACAGCTTTTGCTTTCTTCCCTTATGAAAAACATGCATTGTTTCTGGTAAAATGCGTTTACCAAAAGTGACAGTAGGTGTAATACTGACCCCGACAGCTTCAGACTGAAGGCTGTAGACCACCTTTGTTTTCCATAGAGCTGATTTAGAGATGGTCTGGTGCTGCATAGAAGTGACTGAAATCAGATGTATTTATGTTCAGTCACTCTCAGATACAGAATATATTTGTGCTGGCAAAAATATAATGAACTGCAAGTGTTTTGAAAGCAGAAATAAAGTTTAAGTGATAGTGTTAGTGATAAAATTGAAGGGGTAAAGTGTGATGTGATTATAATTTATGATACATAACTCTTGTATCACTGTTAAATATAAGAAGTAAAACTATCATTTTTTACCTAGATTTTGTCTAAAAAGCATGAATTTGAGTGTATTGTCTTATTTATTTTCATCTTTTAACGTGCCACGATGGCATGACAACCTTTCAAAGATGTAGTTGTTCAGTAAGAGTCAATATAAACCAAACTGTGTGGAATTATATATCTTTAGCTAAATGGATGATTATATATGATATAACACATTTACTGTTACAGATTGTACAGAGCATTTTTAACAGTGATAAAGGAGTAAAATGAGTAAAATAATTAAAAAGAAAAAAAGTTCCTGTGAATTCTGTGAGAATTATATTTTAGTTTAAATATTATTTGCTACATATACCCCTTCCCACAAATATTTAGCATACATCACCATGAACTATGAAATGAGAGTATATTTACTTTGAAGTGCTGGAAAAACACAGAGCAGCATGGTTTTTTCCTGATCTGTTACACATTATATTGTTCTTTTTATCTTCCCACAAAGAGGACTCATGGATTCCACAGAAACAGTTTGCTGAACATATTACTAACTTCACCTAACTGTGTCAAACTACAGTATGTCACTGCTGTTAACTACAATTCATATGAAGATAAGTCTCCTTGCCTTCCAAGGCAAGGAAAACCCATATTTATAGGCTTCTAAAGCCATATTTCTATTTCACAGATAAAAATTTATTATGTAGCACAAAACATCCCAACACTTCTAAAATATAGATTTGCAGCTGTGGTGTACTGTCAAAATTTAGTACAGCTTTTATGTATAAGTACTTCACAGTTGTATTTTATAGTAGCATAATCCACACTTCCAGATTACCCAGTGGACTTTACACTCACCGTACCTATTTATTCAGACTTCTTATCTGGACTGCAAAAACATTTGTTCTTCTCTAGCTAAGGGTAAATAAATGCAGCATTAAATAAGTGAAAGGAAAAATTCTGCCATTAACATTAATGAAATAATACAAACTATTAGACTAGAAGAAAACAAAGAGAAAAGGTGTAAGACATGTTTGTTTTAATAATAAAAAAACACTGAATGATGCAGTCACAAAAAAAAGATCATGATCAAAATATGAGTCATGGAGGAAAAAATAGTGGCTGCTACCTTAGGAATTTATTGGAAAGTAACAATGGGATTTGAAATCAATGTTGTTATTGCATCTTTTGATTGAGGTTACATTGTATGGATCATTTTCAACAATGGAACTGACAATTTGTCAGCAGTACCAGAGAGAACAATGATTGATCCAAAATATATAAAATTACTGACTTCCCAATTGTACCCAATGAAATATTAGCCATAACCAAATGGAGATTTCCATTTAAACCCTGTGAATACTAGCAGTTATTGCCTGCAGTTATTTTTGGGTACTTTATAGCACAAACATTGGTATAACCATTTCAACTGTCAATGATATTTAAGCTATATGTTTACCTGCTAATGATAGCTGAGTGTTAAGACTAAATTAATGTTTCACTGTAACTCTCTTATATTTGTCCTTAAGCTTACATTTTTTTTTTATCAAGGCAAATATTAAATAAGTAGCTTCTCTTGGTAAGGAACTTAAGTAGCCTGAAAAATATGCTTCCATTTGCCCCATACCATTCACACCTGCCAAATCTTGACCTGTCAAAATCAGGTTTAGCTGTCTGGCCTTTGCTACCCTTCTCTTCCCTCAGCATGACACTGTAATTTTATGCATTTGGTGAGAAGCATTAAAGCTTTTTTATTATTTCTACTAAAGACTCCTAGGAACATACTTCCTATATTTACCCTGTTTATACTTCTTCACAGGTAACTACCTGAATGTCAGAAGAGTTGGTCAATAGGCCTAACAGACTTGGCCTATCTCCTGCCTGTAAGTATTGTCAAAATTGTGTAATAGGGTAGTAAAATGTTAGGACTAAGATACAGAAGATATATGTGAGGAAAAGAATAGGGAGTTGGAGGATTTGTTTTTAATCCACATAATTTTGGTAAGGCACAGTCTCACAAACAGCCAGAACAGTTTATCTAAAGAGGTAGTGAACATTGGAACAATAATGGGAGCAAATATTCCCAATTTACAATATATTTTGACAGAATCACTAGGCTAGAAAAGACCCACAGGATCATTGAATCCAACCATTCCTATCAATCACTAAGCCATGCCCCTCAGCACCTCATCCACCCATCTTTTAAAAATCTCCAGGGAAGGTGAATCAACCACCTCCCTCAGCAGCCTGTTCCAGTGTCCAATGACCCTTTCTGTGAATTTTTTCTCTGATGTGAAGCCTGAACCTCCGTAGTGGAGCTTGAGGCCATCCTCTCTTGTCTTGTCCCCTGTCACTTAAGGGAAGAGGCCAGCTCCCTCCTCTCCACAACCTCCTTTCAGGCAGTTATAGAGAGCAATAAGGTCTCCCCTCAGCCTCCTCTTCTCCAGGCTAAACAACTCCAGCTCTTTCAGCCACAACTACATCATAATCTCCTTGCCCTACAATAACTTCCAACTCCTCCTGCTTACTGCCCATGCTCCGTGCATTGGTGTAAATGCACTTCAGCTGGGCTGGTGAACCTTCAGTACTCATAAAGGGAATAGTGTTCATTCCCAATTGACTGATCCTTGGAATATCTAACTCCTCAGTGCCAGTTTCATCCTTTCTGTCACCAGATGTACTCACCCCCACTAGCTCCGTGGTGACATATTGCCAGTCCTTGCCAGCACACCATTTCTCAGGCACTGGAGTTCCACTTTCAGTCTCACTCCTGACTAGTCTTGCTTTGTCACCCTCCCTCTCCCCCTTTACATCTAGTTTAAAGCTCTATTTTGAGGCTCTGGATCATATGGCACCCAACCCATCTTGAATCTCTCACCCGTAATGCCATATGGGTCAAGGATTCATGAAATTCAGAGTTGCATATGAAGATTGTACAATGCATAACACCAATTGCATTTAGAATCTGTTGTAGAACCATGGGTACCTGTCTAAACTCTGCTTATATATCTTTAAACTGCATGGAATAGCAGTTTATCTTTTACATTGCTGTTGGTAAAGCGTGTTGAAAAGAAAAGCAAAATAAGTCTTAAACTTCAATGGAAACATTCAAACATAGCTCAAATGACATAAGTAGTTTTTCTGGGTTTTGTCCAGGTGCCTGGATAACACTTTTGTCAATCATTTGTTGCCCATATTAGACAATGTTAGGTCTTATCAGAGTGGCCATAATCACTGTGTAGGTACTTCTAAGTGTGTATTCCTGAAACGGTGAGCACTGAGTACATCTCATTTGAACTGAATCTCTAAAAGTTGCTTGCAGCTGGAATTCAGGAGAGCAATAATTAAAATAACTATATGAGTGATTTTTTTCAACGTTGATTCATATTCTATTATATTACTTTTTGTCTCTCATGTTCACAAGCTTTATATTTGCAAAGTGAAATCCCTCTTTAATACAGTCTTTGTTTTTCAAAGAAGCTATCGGATTTCCCTTGTACAAAAGTTTAGTAATAACAATAAGAGCGATGGTTAGGATTACAAAAATGCCTTTTCTTCCCTCAAAGAATCTCTTCCCAATGGCAGACAGCAGGAAACAATCATTGCACCTAATGGCAGAGAACAGGTAAATCTTCAAACCTTGTGGCTCTATTGTACTCCTTCATATCATCCCCTACTAATATTTAATTCTTTCAAAAATCTTTTCACTTGCTATTTTTTCTCCTATGAGCTTCATTTTCCTAACTCTTTTCATGCCTTTTGATACAGTTAAGAAGCTTAAACAGACTTAGGAGAAAAACTTCTTTCTTTTTATTCTTTTTAAACACAGTAGTCTTTAGGGTGTCTTCTAAGAACAAGATGTTTTCTGAAATTACAGTGATTGTGTCAGCAGTGCATACAGCCACGTGACACTTAACTCCTAATGTGAAGTCCATTTTACTTGAAGGAGTCATTCCTTGACTTCAGTGTTGTTGAAACTCAGCCTTTTCCATCGATCAGTCCCCACATTTCAGCATTTGTTAATTAAAAGGAAGGGAAGTGGTCCATGTACCATGAAATTCTGACTTTCAATCAAAGATACATAAAAAGAACATCTGTGCAGTCACTCATTGCCTTCGAGGCTCCTAACAGTGGTATTTGTACCACATTAGCATATTAAAATGATGCACTACCTTTTTCACAGAGGGTGACTGAGGCTTTTGAGCTGGCCTAGGTGTGTGACATATTTAAGAGCTGCTCCCAAGGGAGCCACTGGCTTCCTCTTCATCACATGTAGAAAACTGCCTGGGCAACAGCTACAGGAAAGAAATTAAGCTTAAGAGGCTTAATGCCTCCAGGCTACAACAGCTTGGGCAATGAACGCTGCCTTCCTCAATGCCTGTAGCTGGCAGAGGACTGAGCTGGGAGGAGCTGCAGCAGGCTGCATTTAGGACTCTCTCAATTACAGTTTCTAAGACTTGCTCTTTCCCCATGTATGGTGTATGTTTTGTTGAGCTATCCCACGCTCCATATATTTTCATAGCACAAGAAAGCAAGGCAATAATAACATTAGAAATAATTTCCAGTTTATAGAACAGAATGGTGGAAGAATGACCGCTAGGAGGAAACAGCCCTGTCATTTCAAGATTTCAGTTTCCAGTTCAGCCTGAGCTTCTTTCTGACCTTGGCCAATCCCAGTTCCTTTGATTTTTGGCTTCAGAGAAGAATAAAAATTCCCAGAGGTAATCTAGATAAAATCTGTTCCTGAGAATGAGACATTCTTAATACTCAAATAAAAGCTCTAAAAGTGTTTAGATAGACAATATTCTTCCAATAAATATGAATGCAAATTATTTCTTTTGGGGTTTGTTATGGTTTACCCATAATCAGATTCCAAAGTGTAGAGAAGTCACCTGCTGGCCTGCTCATAATTTTTGTTCTGCTTGTGGTTTCAATTGTTCCACAGTAGTTCTGAGATAAGGTTTGTATGTATGTGGTTCTCTAGGATAATGATGCTTACCAAATTGTCTTGTATGAACAGATTAATCCTGATGATGCCACAGCAAGCCCACTGCCTGAAATTTCTAAGTGGTGCAGGGGGCCTAGCTACCTGAAATTAGGTGATTTAAACCATAATTGGGCTCCCTATCAAAAATGGTTAGATTTTCAGTATGTTTAGCACCCACAGCTCCTACTAAACAAAACTTCATTAAGTTATAAAAAGACACAGTGGGAACATCAGAATCAATAATAGAACTAAGGGATTCCTAACAGACAATATAGTGTTCATGCCACTGATCTCTATTATAATGAGGCTTGTATAAGGAGGAAAATTTCAGCATACACAGTAAAAACCTTAAGCATAAATAATGGAGAGAAAATGAAAATTTGGCTTGACAGAAATCCGGGGCTATATTGATCGTAATTCAGGTAGGGCTTAATTTTAACCCTTTGCACTTTATTCCCATGTGTAGCAAGTATTTAGGTGGCCTTGGTGGCAAATAATTGTTACAAAGTATTAAAATACTCTTCAAGTTGCTGCAGAGGCAAACGACCTTAGAAGAGAATCCAGGGAAGACTGGATAGAATAAACAGTGTAACAGAATAGATTCATTTAGGTTGGAAAAGACCTCTAAGATCATCAAATATAACCATAACTTTAATAGTGCCAAGCAAAGATAGTGTTGTTCTAAGAGTAAAGGTAGTGGTTAAAGTAATTGTATGTCTACTATAGGAGAGTGTTGCTGCACCAGAAGAAAAGATGTAGTAGCAGTAAAATCAAAGAGGGTGGGATACTGAGTAATAATGTACAGTAGTAACTGGAAAATAGAGTTGTAATACCCCACAGGAGAATGGTAATCAGATAGTATCATAGAATCACCAGGTTGGAAAATGTCTCCAGGATCACCGAGTCCAACCATTCCTATCAAACACTAAACCATGTCTATAAGCACTTCATCTACACTTCTTTTAAACATCTCCAGGGATGGTGACTCAACAACCTCTCTGGGCAGCCTGTGCCAGTGCCCAATGACCCTTTCTGTGATTTTTTATTCCTAGTGTCCAGCCTGAACCTGCCGTGGTGGAGTTTGAGGCCATTCCCTCTCGTCCTGTCCCCTGTCGCTTGGCAGAAGAGGCCAGCAACCTCCCCTCTACAAACTCCCTTCAGGTAGTCACAGAGAGCAATGAGGTCTCCTCTCAGCCTCCTCTTCTCCAGGCTTAACACCCCCAGCTCTCTCAGCCGCTCCTCATAAGATTTATTCTCCAGCCCCTTCACCAGCTTCGTTGCTCTTCTCTGGACTCGCTCCAGAGCCTCAACATCCTTCTTGTGGTGAGGGGCCCAGAACTGAACACAGGATTCAAGGTGCGGTCTAACCAGTGTCGAGTACAGAGGGAGAATAACCTCCCTGGACCTGCTGGTCACGCCGTTCCTGATACAAGCCAAGATGCCATTGGCCTTCTTGGCCACCTGGGCACACTGCTGGCTCATGTTCAGTCGGCTGTCAACCAACACCCCCAGGTCCTTCTCCTCCAGGCAGCTTTCTAGACAGACTTCTCCTAGTCTCTAGCTGCTTAGGGTTGTTGTGCCCCAAGAGCAGGACCCGGCATTTGGCCTTGTTAAACCTCATGTCGTTGGTCTCAGCTCAGCAGTCCAGCCTGTTCAGACCCCTTTGCAGAAAGTTAACTCCATTTCCCACCACTCTCTGGGCCCGGCCATCCAACCAGTTTTCCACCCAGGAGAGTGTGCACCTGTCCAGGCCAGTGGCAGCCAGTTTCTGCAGCAGAATGCTGTGAGAAACTGTGTTAAAGGGACTTGAGTTATTTTTATTTTCACAGCACGCAAAAAGTAAGAAATTAATATAGGATGTCCTGAACACATTTTACGAAGGGCAGTACTAGTGGAGCAGAATACTGATTAATCATGAGTACTACTCATTTTTATAATATTCAAGCTGATGAGGAATTGTCTACAGTATATACACACAGTTGGAATTTCATTAGTGTTAAAGGCTACAACATTCTAAGATCAAATTTATAGAACGTTCAGACATTATGATTTTGTTTTAACATTGCTAATAATAGATCTTTCAAAAAATGTGATTAGTTAGACTGTATGTTACATATTTAAATCACCACTACTCCTCTGTTTCACAGTAACTAAGAGCTCTGGGCAATAATAAGAAGTGAGTAATGACCCTTTTCATTTCAGTACTGTAAGCAAGAGGTAGGAATGGTAACTGTTTATGAGAAAGGATAAAGTTGTGATTGGTGGAATGAATAAGCAGTAATTGTTAAAAGTAAATTAAGTAAACAAGAAACTATCATATATTAATGCATTTTCCATTTTATTACAGCTCAGTCAGCTATTCCAATCAACTACACCAGGAACTGAATGAATTGGCTGCACCCAAAGATGCTGTATATTAATTTATCTTAACAAATGGTGATGGTATGTCAAAGTAAATTATGTCACTCGTCTTTGTATGTCTTTGTATTGAAATAGCAGCAGGGGAAGAGATTTGTTCACTTGTCCTTTTCAAAGTCAGAAGGGTTAAACTATGCATCTGTTGTTGGATTTTGTTTTTCCCTCTCTTTTCTCTATAATTCAGATCAATCATAGGGTAACTGTTTAGGCATACAAAAATAGATAACTGTACAGATGTTTTCTTAGACCGCCTCCCAGACTCCTGGTTCTACATCCTTTTACTTCTGCACTGAGATGTTATATTATATCGAGATTGTTTATTGTCTGTTTAGTATAACATTAGCGCTTGGAATCCACACCAAAGTTTGCTTTTCATGTGGAGATTACATATATGTGCATGTGTCTAGATTAGCATTTAAATATTTACTATGCATACAATTGTATAAGTACACATGGTCCTATAAATTCATAAACTAAGAAACTGTTCTTAAAGCTAAGGGACAGCCATCAATAAAAGTAGAAAGAAAGGATTATTTTCTTTTCATCCATTAGGACTGAAATATGAAACCTTAAGCGATTTTCCCAGTGCGTGAAAGTAATTTAGTGTCACAGTCAGGAATGTAACATAGGTCTTACTCACTTCAGGCTTCACCTTTTTCAGCCTTTTTTTTTTCTCTCCAGCAATATTTCTGATGTTCCTCCACATTCGTGTTCCAGTGGTACTACAACCTTTATAAAAGGTCCTTTTGAAGACCAATATCCAAATGCAGAATTGATGCAATGAGAGTCAATTTTACTGGGTTTGGCTGTATTGAACTGGTAACAGTTCCTTGATTAGAAGTTAAATGATCAAATGACCACTTTGGTACCTGTTTTTTCACATTTTTCAGGTGTAAACTTTGAATCATTGCATTTGTATTAATGAATGAAATTGTATTAATGAATTAAATTTGATCCTGTATAGGTGATGTTTTTTCAGACAAAGATGAAATAAGGTGGGAAGGAGGGGCAGAAATGTTCACATATGTGTAATGTGAATATTACCACCTTGAATTGTCCAAACAAAATCCAATTTGCTGCCAGATACAAAAATGTGTTTGTAATACTCTCTTTATAGCAAGTAAGAAAAATTGTTGTATGAGCTGGATTACTATTCACAGAGATTTTTACGGGACATATTAGCAATGCACACAATTTTAGAAGTATTTGGGAGTAAACATATCTGAATATCCACTTTTTTGGTATATAAACTTCTTGATGGTATTATGTGGTGATAAACATTCATTGCAACAGAAGTTAAGTATTTAAAAAATAACAGAATACTCAACAATATACACAAACAACATGCACAATCTGCTAATTTGGAAAATAAAAAGCTAGAGGACCGTATCTGTGAGCCTAGTCTTAGGATATGCAAAGTGTTCGCATCACTAGCGGAATCCATCCACAGATCATGGAGTTATAGAACAATAGAGTGGTTCGGGTTGGAAGAGACCTTAAAGATCATCCAGAGACACCTCCCACTAGATCAGGGTGCTCAAGGCCCTATTCAGACTGTCCTTTAATACTTCCAGGGAGGGGCAACCACAACTTCCCTGGGCAACTTGTTTAAGTGTTTCACCACCCTCATCATGAAAAATTTCATCCTAGTGTCTAATCTAAATCTACCCCCTTCCAATTTAAAGCCATTCCCCTTAGTCCTATCACTACATGCCCTTGCAAATTGTGCCTCCCCAGCTTTCTTGTAGGCCCCCTTCAGGTACTGGGAAGCTGGTATAAGGTATCCTTGGAGCCTTCTCTTCTCCAGTCTGAACAAGCCCAACTCTTTCAGCCTGCCCTTATAGCAGATGCATTCCAGCCCTCTGATCATCTTGTGGTCCTCCTCTAGACCCATTTCAGCTGTTCCGTATCCTTCTTATGTTGAGGATTCCAGAACTGGTCACAGTACACCAGGTGGGGTATCATGAGAGAAGACGGGGGGTATCACGTACCTTGACCTGCTGGCCACGTTTCTTTTGATGCAGTCCAGGATATAGTTGGCCTTATAGGCTCTGAGCACACAGTGCTAGTTCATGTTGAGCTTCTTGTCGACCAACAATCCCAAGTCCTTCTCTGCAAGGGTACTCTCAGTCATGTCATTCCCCATTCAAAAGTTAAATTCCTCAATCTTCTCCTCATTTGTTGATGCAAGGTCACCATTTTCATTCATCATTGGTGGCACACTATCTTTAACCTTCTTTTTCTGGTTTACATACCTATAGAAGACCTTGCTTCCCTTGCCAAATTCAGCTTCAGCTGCATCTTGGCCTTCCTAACCCCATCTCAACACAACTGGGCAGCATCCCTATACTTTTCTCAGGTCACCCGTCCCTGCTTGCACTGCCTGTGCAGTTGCCTCTTGCTCTTCAGTTGGACCAGCAGTCTTCCTCCCAGCCATACTGCTCTCTTCCCTTCTCTGCCTGATTTCCTACATCTGAGGACTGAGTGGTCTTGCACTCTGTGGAAAGCATTGTTAAATATTTGTCAGCTCTTTTCTTCTCCTTTGCCCCTGAGGACCCTTTACCAGGGGGTCCTACTGACTAATTCCTTGAAGAGCTGGAATTTTGCTTTCCTGAAATTTATTGTCCTTACTATACTCCTTGCCTGACTCATGCCCCTGAGGACCTCGAGCTTCACCAATGTGTGACTGCTGCTGCTCAGGCTGCTGCTGATCTTTCCATCACTGATAATCTCTCTTGCATCGGTGACAATCAGGTGCAGTATTGCAACCCCTTGGGTAGAGGTGACTATTACCTGGGTTAAGAAATTATTTTTAATGCACTCTAGGAGTCTCCTGGACTGCCTAAATCTTACTGTTCTACTTTTCCAGCAGATGCCAGGGTGGCTGAAGTCCTCCAGTAGGGTGATCCTAGATTTCCCTTTGCCTAGCAGTCAGGGTGACTGTGTTTCTCCAAATATGTCTGCAGAAGTTGTTTGAAGTCAAGATCACTGACATCATGACCTGGATTTCACTGTTTTCCTAAACTGCTCTTCTGCTTTCTGCTGTATTAATGGTTGAAAGCAGTGGTATCCCTGTGCAGGTGATGCTCGGTGAGACAATCTTTTCAAATTCAGTTGAAACAAAATAATATGAATGGAAAATAAACCTTTTTTCACTAAAAATATACAAAACAAAGTGACAGTCTGTCACTGAGTTGTATGGGTTTTAGTATTCCACCATACAAACTGATCAAGAAAATTATTTCCAGCAAATTGCAAGGAAAAATATGTTGCCAGAACATGTGTCTATTTTTGAAAATTGTGTGCTTGATATGGAAACTGCTGCATGTTTATGAGTAGAAAATATTACTGATATACCCTCATAGTAAAACCCTAAAACTCATTTTAGAGTTAGTTTGCATTTTGTACCTCATATATATTTTCCTTTATTACTGTTTCTATGTTGTCAGTGAAACAGAACACAAATACTTTAAAAACAAAATTGAACACCTGAATAGTTACTGTAGCCTTGTTTTTCAGAATGATTTTGGTAGTTTCTTTAAAGCCACAATATCATGGGGAAAACAGTTAGCAAAAAAAATGTTTCATCTGGGTAATCCACAGCTGGGTCATTCTGATAATAGTCTTCAAGAACTTTGTTGGAAATGCATTCTTCATGAAATCCATCTAGGAAATCTTAGGAGAGTCTAATCAGAACATGTTAATACTTTATAGAAGCTGATAAAATCTTACTTTTCTTGACTGCTGAAATACTACAAGGAGTGGAAAGAAATGGGGCCATATTTTTTTCTTCAAAGTATTATGTGTATGATTTTCAGTGCTTAGAAGATTACACTGCTTAGATTTACACTTCTCAGAAAAAGAAATTTCAACTTTCTCTGAACTGCAAATTGTGTAGAAAATAATGATGATGGTATTCTGACTACACAGAGAGGAAAGCAGTGCAATTATTTGAAAGACCTAATAGGTCTGGATTATTGCTTCTTCCTGTTTAACGTTTCAGATATATTAATCCTTCAGTTGGTGGACACAATAACAGAATTTCCCTAAAGAATGAATAGAAAATCCATATATGAGGCCAAAAATCTCAATGAAATTATTTTTGGTTTGGATGACTAAGTGAAACATAGGTGTAGTATTTCGCTTAAAAGCAGGTGATTGCAACCACTAGGCAAATCAGCAGTGCCGATGGAGAGTAACTCAGATGTGCCTGTTTACTGTGCTCTGAAGTCCACTTCTTTATTGCCTCAATGTGTTTTCTTTACGTTTTAGGATTAGGGATATGAACGCAACCTGTCTGAGGTGAGCTAATCTGGTGTGATGAGAGAGAACATTCTTTAACTGCAATTTAATTAATTGCGTTTATGCTTTTAGATGTGGAAATTATGGATGCTTAAGATGAAATCTGAGAATTAATAAGACCTGAAGTATTTTGCTGTATCTATTATTTCTGACAATTCATCACTTTTTTAACTGTGACAACTCAAATTTAATGCCATAAATCCTCATTTATCTTACTAGATGATAAATCTTTCAGGGGATAAATACTTGAGCTATAGATCTTGGTCATCATTACAATTTATTTTGTTTCTGTGGATCTTTAATATTCATAAAGCCACCTTATTTCATATGATTTTACGAAAATTTAAGTTGAGGCTTTTACATTTACAAAACAGAGGGTGATTTTTGTTGGGGTTTTTATAATGTTGTGGCACTGGTAGCTCATGCTATAGATTACTGTTGCCCTGTGATACTTGGACCATATGGCTATTATTAATATGGGATAGGTTTAAACTTGGTGTCCTACTAAATCAAAGCTGAATTAAACCTTTAATTAAATTCTTCTTTTACCAGAGACTGGTCAGTGGCTGATCATGAATAGAAATTAACTTCAATTTATAATATAAATTGCCTGATATTTAAATGTAATCAACACCTCAAGTGATTTGCTCAATTGGCATTATTAACACCTATTATTTACATTAAAATACAAATGTATGGGTATGTTCAGAGCATTTTTTATGTTGTTTCAGTCTTCAGCTTTTTTAATGTTCAGGTCCAATGCTATCCCAAAGTACTTAGCCCATTTTTTTCAAGAAATCTTAATTAGGGTCTTCAAGAATTTCAGGAAAAACTGCAGTAAACAAAACAAAACCCCAACAATGTACATACAGGTATTAGCATATGTTCCTTATACTGGTATGTTTTGAATCACCTGCATGTTTAATTTTTATGTGCTCACAAACACAAGCACAGAGGTCTGCAGCTTTTACAAAGGTAAGGCTTTTAGTACAAAAGGTGTTCAGAATTGTAACAAAAAGTGTGCAACTGAACAGGGAGTTCTGCAAAAGAGGAAGAAAAGTTTAAGAATTAAATTATTTGTTCAGTGTCAGTATCTGACACAGGCATTGTTACCTTTTACTGTCATGAAACAGCACAAATGTATTATGAATAGAAGACTGATTTCATATTTTAATTGAGCTTTCAGTTTTTTATGAATTCTGTGGACATGCGTCTGAGTTTAATAACCTTCAAATACATGTTCAAATTGAGTGACCAGATCAATTATTTCCTCAAAAATACTTATTAGGCTTGTATTGGAGGCATACAAATAGCAAAAGAAACATACTCATGAATATGCCACTTGTTCACAAATTAATTTCTCTCAATCATGCCAACATACTTTTTGTTAAATAATTATTCCTGTACTTGAGGCATTGTAGTAATACAGCAAATGAAAGTTGCAGCACTCTATCTATTTGCTGAACAAACGAGCTTACAATCACAATGCCATCTGAGTCAGTGCTCCATTCCCAAGTACGGTCAATGTGGCTTCATTTGGTAGTGAACAATGGAATCTTCCTGTAATTGTGGTGCTCAGTGACTCACTGCATTGTGTTTTCTCCCAGGCAGTATTTACCAGTACTAGCTAGTTAATTTTGGTATATATTAATTGCCAGTGGGAGAAGTGCAAGGAGGTGACACAGGGAGCATTTATATATCACTGGACAACCACTGCCATGACTAAGTCTTTTTTGTGGAACACTTTGCCAAAAGCAAATAGCATATTTATCATATTTTTCAAAAGTATAGAGCAGCCATGGTTCCTTTTGAACTTTGAAATGCACTACTGTTAAAATTACTTACTTTGTTATCACTTAACTTTTTAATGAGCCACAAGGTAAGGCAATATGTGGAAAGGAAAAAAACCCAAGTTTTCCTTATTAGCACATATTCTTTTGTCATTTACATGTAAGCAAACTACGCTACATTCAGAAGCACAATTTCTGGCACTGCATAATTTAGTAAATTTTCTCATTGAGAAAGGCATATTTTGATCACAATGTTTTTCCTTAATGCACTTAATTTGCATGTAATGAGGACACCTGGCCTTCACCCCTTCCTTCTACTGTATTAATCTTCTAGCCTTTTTATCTCAGCCCTCACACTGAATAATATCATAAACTAGAAAAACAAAGGATGACACCAAAGAGAAACAAAGAAATATTACTGAATAACATACAGGTAGGGCTAATACTAATTTGCTTAGAATTTAGTGAGGATTATTCTGTCATATCATCCATCACAGACAGATGTTAGAGTGAGAGAGAAGTAAGCAATTAAAAGCATGTCTTCTTTTCATGTATTTTGTGATATTTCTTTCAGTTAGGTTTCATTGACTTTTTCACTCTTCCTGCCAAGTATAGAGTCATTTTTCAATTTTTGAGGTTAATATAAGTGTCCATGAAGGGACTTGCGTTGACAGCCACTCAGGATGGAGTATAAATATATCTTACTTTTAGGACAGGTGCAGTATTTGTAATGACAGTTGAAGTTTCTCCAGGCTTCCTCATTATCATGTGCTTCCACCTTCGCCTGTGGTGTAAACTCTTAGTGATGAAATCTAACATTTTGACATTCAGGTTGCTAGACTTCCACATAGCACAGTCCAGTCCACCTGTAGCATTTCCCGCCTCAGGAAGATATCAAGTCAAGTACTGTGCAGGATCACTAACAGGATTGAAGTATTTTACATGCAGTAAGGACAGTCAGAGGTGTGCAAGCTAAGATAATAAGTGTAATCAAATTTCATACTCCAGGGAATACACTGATTGCCTCGGGGATCACAATAAATTTAACTCCATATTCTCACCTTTCGTGCTGCTTCATGCAAGCAGAGCAGATGTAACAGAGTAGAAAGTCCTCTAAGGCATCATTTGTTGTCCACATTTTCTGGCAGGGTTCCAAATTGTATAGACCAGTAGTTCAACAAATTAGAGCCTATAGAAGACTGAAAATCATTGGTACTATTGAAAAAAAAAAGACAATTTGAGGTGGGAGAGAGATTTTTTACATTGTAGCAGCTTAAATTAAAAAATGGTTTACTTTAGACTTCTGATAGTCTTTGATTTGTCTCACATCACAATCCTGCAATTTCAGTCTTCTATCTAATATTTTTGCATGTCAACATGTGTGTAAAGCTGTTGGCATCATACAAGTACTCTTTGAGCCAAATCCTGGCTCATGCAAGACCTTCATCACACCAGTTAAGTCAGGGAGCTAAAGTACTTTATGCCAACTTAACGTCTTGCCCTTAATTATCAAATTCCTTTGTTTCTTGATTTGTGGGATAGAAAAACTCTGCAGGTACTTTTGAGCAGGTTGCCAACTCATTTGTGAGCCACAAGTAAAGACACTCACACATTTCTCTGAGCCTGTAAAGGTGGTGGGGAAGCCTGCTTACCTTACCTCAGCAAGGCTACTTCAGCCTTCTTGGTGTTTAAGGTCAGTTTAAAAGGTGCAATGTTTAACTAATGTCTTTGGCATGCAGTTTAGACTAAAATCAAGGTTAGTTCAGGAGTACCCAGTTTCTGCCATACCTTCTAGCTGTAAATAAAAATAAAGTTGTAAAATAACAGCTCACTCCTTGGTTAAGAGCAGTAGCAGGGATTTAATACAGGATTTTGTGTTCTGAAATGTTATTGCTGAAATCAACTTCCTCAGCTGTAGAAGGTGTTGACCCCCCCTCTGGTGAAATAAGCTCATTTTGTGAAGGTGCTGTGGGCCTGGCAAACATTAATAGCCCTGACCAGCCTCTCCTGAGACCCCAGGCCCTAGTTAAGCTCAGCTGAGAGCTCTACATCTTTTTGTTTTTCTTAGCAGGGTTGTAGGCAGCCTGTCTCTAGGGTCTCCTGGACTTTTCTCAGGATTTCCAAGATTATCTTTGGATTTAACCTGGCCTGACAACCCTGAACCTTGAGGGAGACTGTTGCCTTCACCAGACCCACAGGTATGTGGGTTGATGATGCGTTTGCTCTGCCAGCTTCACTCATGGTCCCTGTTTTCCCCCCCATCATGTTGCAGCCCTGTGCCCAGACCCATCTTATATGGTCATCTGAAGGTGGTGGGATGAAACCCTTGAACAAGCAAGTGTCTGTCTGGTTTCATTAACCTAATTTTCGGAGTCTGGTGTTTGTGATGTTCGTGTATGCCTCATTGATCTCACCTAAAGGTGACCTGAGGCCCTTGAAGGGATGAAGGGGCAGTAATCTCCCCGTGGGGGAAGTTTGCATTTGTCCTGCTTGGTTTTCTTGGGCTTTGCTGGTCAGTTGATGTCCTGATGCATATGAAATTTTCTGAAGGACTTTGTGGTTCCTCCCTAGTTTGCTTTTCTTTTCTAAAAATCTCAACAAAACCTCCCCAAATCCCAGACTTGTTTTCTTTTTTATTTGTTTTTCTATAAATGCATGATGATTTATATAGTATGCCCTTGACAAGAGGTGAAATATTAACTAACATTTTCTGCCTTCCTTACATGTTATAAAATCCATAGTAGTCATTTTTTTTTAAGATAGTGATGTTCTACGAGTACAAAAATAGTTTTTAATCAAGAAAATGTCTGATAACTGTTGCTTTTTTCATAGCCTCTAATATTATCTTTTATAAGTCTTTTAAATTTTGGTCTTTGTTAATTTTAAAAGAAGACGCATGTACTAGTGAGAGTATTTGTGGAGGTACAGTTAAAGTCCTTGAAGGGTGAGGTGGTGGAAAGCTCAGGATTGGAGATGCCACTTAAGGCTTCAAGTAAACTGAGATAGTCTGTGGGCAGTGGAGAGAGGAAGGAAAGAGGCTTAGCTGGCAGGATAGTTGTTACAGCCTTATGGCAGAGAGCAAGGTGAGGAGGGAAGCAGAAGTGCTGTAACTGTGTACTCAGTGTGAATGCCACAGCAGCTCAAGTCAAGGAAGTTGTCCTGGTAATGGAAATAAATTGTGTGCTGCAGATTTGCAGAGGAAAACACAATGACTGAAAGACTGAGAATAAGATGTTAACTACACTAGACTTGGAACTGTAACTTGGATATTGAGCTGAAGTGAAAAAGGCAGAAGCAAAATTAGCTGACTTAAAAAAAGGGATGTGTAATGCTAAAAGTAAAAAAGAAGGAGACTGCCCGTCTATAGGTATGGTAGCTTAAATGAAATGCAGCTTTCTTGGTTGTGGTCTTGTAGATGCTCATCTGAATTTCTAAAGAGCAATCATCATGAGTAAAAGGCAGCTCTTCCCTGGTCTTTGCTAAGAGAGATATATCCTGCAGGTATGAAAGCACTATTCAGAAGATAAATAAGACTGAAGAAATTTTAATTATTAATATTCATAATGCTGTCATGTACTTCAGGGGTAGCTCTGACTCTGCTTTTATCATAGTACAAAATGGCAGTATGCTGAACACTTGCTCCCAGTGCCTTTTCTCAGGGCTGCCTCTGTGTTTCATGAGTCATCTGGTGGGTCTGGGATGTTGTCACAATTATATTTGTTGTTTAGATTATTCAGGTGTGACTGAAGGAACAAAAAGAAAAGTGTTGATGCTGCTTCTTTCAGAGCGGTTGCAGCTTATGCTGGCTGGGCTCCCTTATATCTGCTATTAAAATAAAGCATCTTATTCTTTGTACTGCACAGTTTCTGTACAGAGGATCAAATCACCTGGGTGGCTGCTGCTGGTTTAATAGTATAATTGAGTAGTCTAAGCAGCATCTTAGCAGCTGCTCCAAGAGGCTTTAACCTCACTGTATACACATTTACTAGGATTTTGTTCTACAAAGAAAGGGATTATTGTCGTACTCACTGTAATCACTTTAAGTACGGTGGGCCTGATTCCTGACTGCCTTGTGCCTTCTGCAGTCATTTAGTTGTAACTGTCTAAAAGAACTATAAAATGCGATGACACTAGAATGGCTGCAATCTTATCACATTTGCAGAGAGATAAATAAGTGTACATTGCATATAACAGTGAAGAACCAGGCCATGTGCAGAATGAGTAGAAAGTCAGTAACAGTATTAAGTCATTGCTGAAGTAAAAGTGAGCACAGGGTAGAAGAAGGCAGTGGGGACATCATACTGTAATTCTAATAGAGGTTTCTGTTCAAATCTATCTCTGTGTCTTGTTGTGGTCTTTGGGCTTGCTAGGAGTTACATTGATCATCAAGAATAATTCTTCCTCTAGGCATGGTATCTCCAGGGTTTTTTTGGGTTGGATTTTTATTCTAGACTATATTCATCAGGCATCTTCAGCTGTCAGCAGGGTGTCATACCAGGATTGGGCCCCAATTGCTAGGAACTGATTTTAGGCAGAAATGATTTTAAGTCAACATAAAGGAGAATCTGAAGCTGGGTTTTGCAACTAAAATGCTTCTTAGTTGTGCTTAAAAGAAACCAAACCCAAATGTGAACAGTAGACAGACTCCTGGAAGTTACATCAAAGCTTGGATTAAGCTTGCAGAACCTCAAAGTTTGGGCTAGTTTTGCTTCAGAGACAAAGTCTGAATAGCAGAATTTTTCCACCTGAAGTGCCAGCTCTCCCCAGATGGAGCAGAATACTGAAAGTGCAGATGCCAGGAGGTTCAGGCCAGCAACTGAATCTGAGAAGAAAAGGCAGCCCTTGGCTTATACTTATGACAAATCTGCCTTTGCCCATGTATGTCCAGTAACTGAATGTTCTAGTTGTACTGAAGCTGTAAATAGCTAGATATCCTTACAAGCACCAGGGAAAAATAGTTCAGTCACCTCTCAGGGGCTGCTTATATGTCACTGTTCGTGACTCCACTAGCACAAAGTGTCTCACTCATGAAATGCCAAATCTTAAGCATGACAAGTAATCCTAAATTACATTAACATTTACTAAGGGGAAGGTGGAGAATGCATTTCAGAGATTTAATAGGAGTTTTAATAATTTTCTGTATGAAGAAATCATTCCATTATTATTATTGTTTGGAAATACTGTATTTCCAAGGTTATGTCGTCGTCAAGGCAAAAGGTTCCGTATTGCATTTCCAACCAAGCCTGACTGATTAAGGGTGTTGGGAGGAATATGTTTTCCTTCTAGAATCTTAATTAGGTTGACTTTAACTCACAACAGGAGATTCTGCCAGCTGTCAGCTACTGCTTGGATCTCTTACTAATTAAAACTCTGAGGAACCCTATTAAAGGTGTTCAAAAAGCCAAATCTCCCTTTAAAGCATCTGTGGCATTGCAACAAAGAGTGTGAAACAGTGATATTTCAGCATAGACAAGCTGTCATTCGCCTTTCATCCTGGCAATATGCCAGTTATGCTACCTAGCTATACAGGCCTTTCATTCAAAACCCTTGCTGTCACCTTCCTGTGAATGGACTAAAATGAATTTGAGGTGAAATTTTGCTGGTATTGTTTCATTATATCTGACTTTCAGATTTTCTAAAACAATGAGTACAGCTGATGCTGATGTTCTTCTCCTGAGGTTTAGTTTATGAGGCACCAACATCGTGTATTTTGTAAATATTTTGAGTATTGAACCAGGTGATTTTTACTTATAATTAACAGCATTGTTGTGCCATGCTTCGTGTTGTTAATTAAATGCTGCAGGTGGGATATATCTGTACTGAAAAATTTCTCCAGTGTACCTGTTTCAGGGTTTAAAGAAAAAGAAGTCTCTTTACATACCTAGCCAATTTTCTAGGTCAACAAAAATCCAGTGCAAGGTACAGATATACTTGCAAAAAAATTCTTTTTGGCAATATCTCTCCACTGTGGGCCTGGCAGAAAAGGGCTCTTGCTTATGTAGGCTGCTTGCAAAAGCAAAAATTTGCTATTACAGCTGTATTTTATCTTCTCAGGTACAGACAGATAAGAATTTAAGAAGACTTTGCAGGAAGAAAAGAATTACTGGAACATCGAGAGATTTTAGATGACAGGGACATTGAATGGATGGGAAACAATGTTTCATTTTGCAGAAGGTCACATAGTTTAGAACTTCACTCAAATTCTTGTAATTTAATTCAGACATGGATTTCTAAGCAGGTTGCTGGCTTCTTGGTAAGGAAGTTAGGGGATATGAGAAACACTTCTGTGACAGATGAGGGAGCCTCTAGGTGAAGTTATTTTCAGTAGATGTCTGCTAAGAAAATTAACTAGCCATAATAAGTTCTCCCTGCATGTTCTGGAAGGTGGCATGTAGCAAGTTTTCTGATTCGTGGAAGAAAAATCTCAGACCCGCTGCCAAGATTTAAGTTAACCTGGGATTGCTCAAAAGTGAGATGTGAGATTTCTCCAGAAGAGAAATTACAGTATCTCCAATTTCACATATGACCTTTCTCTGCTCCCTTAGTGACTTGTGGCAGGTACAGCTGCTGTTTCTCTTGTCCTGGCACCTTTCAGAAGCTTAAGAAAGCTCCCTATGTTCCTCCTAGGCATTTAGTCCCATGCCAGTTGTGATTTTATTGTTGCTCAGGCCCTGATTAAGAAGCTATCTGTTGCTCCTTTTTTCCAGCAAGGGGAATGTCCAGATCAATGGATGTATGGCAAGTGCATCTGGCTCAACAATACAGTAGTTAAAGCTGTATTCATGCACTGATTTCTTTCTTGCAGGTTAGCTATTCCTGTTCCAATATCTACCTGCAAATACATGTCTTTTTGGCAAATAATTGACTGATCTTCATACTGTGATCCTCTGTAGTCTCTATATATTAATTTGCAGAATAACAAATGTTGCATTTGTTCATTTACTTATTCTTATTTATCCAGTGATAGAATTCTTGGAGCCAGTATTGCATTGATCATATTTTTCCCTCTGTTTCTTCATTTAAGCATGGTGTCATGCCAGTGGTACGTAATTAATATTATCTAGTTGTGGTTTTTAAAAGATGCTAAGTCAATTCTTCAAGCATTTAACAACGTAATAGTTTAACCAAGGTATAAGGCTTTATTAATTGAATTTCAGCCAGTGAGTTCCAGTAAATACTTTGGGAAAGATAGCATCATTATGGAAATGACAACACTTAATTTGTTTGAGTGTGTCCATCACTGAAAAACAGAAAGCAAGCTTTGGAAATAAAGAAGTGCCACAAGTTTGTTTGCGCACTCCCAAAGGGATAAATTAATGTCATGTCTTTCTAGGCAATAATTTTGATTTATGCGAACTATTTTTTGATTTAATAACAAATAAATTTAAGAATGAAATTATATTTTTTTTTCTCCTAATTAATACTTTTATGGAAAAAAACTTGCTTGGTGTATGTCTCTGTATGCCTTTTACAGCAAAATATTTTTATTTTTAATATCTCCTTTTCCTCCTTTAAAGGAAATATTGCAGCTGCTATTCTTGATATTGTAATAGATGATCTAGTTTCCCTGGAATAAAGATGCACACTTATTTTATAGGCAATTGGTTCACATAGGTGCATTTGTATCCGAGTTGGTTTTGTGTTAAAGTTGGCTTGAAAACCATCTATTCCTTAACTGAATTGCACAGAAAGGAAGAAAGACATTTTTCATCAGCAAAAGCTTCGCTTGAAAGACACTAAATATTCATCCTTACATTAACTGACTTTTGTCACCTGAGGATACTAAACTTTTCTAACACTGTTATAGCACTGTCAGTGTCTTAACTTAGCGGTGTTCTTATTTTTAAATATTATCATGTGGGAATCTGGTAGCTTTATATTGTGTAAGAAGTGAAATAGATTATGAAATTGTCAGTGCATCCATATGAAGCTTACACAGCTAGAGCTGATATATGGAGTATTTGGTGGTACAGTTAGTGGCCCTAGAAATGTGTACTTACTTTGTGTGGTTTTACGCTGATTAAAACTGTGTGGTTTAGAACATCAAAATGACCATTGTGTCATCATCATTGAATGCTGCATCTTTCTTATATCTGCTAGGAACATGTTTGCAATCATATTTATGTATCTATCTATATACAGGCGTGTAAGATTTGTGGGTTTACATGGCTTGGTGTGAAATCTGAAGCTGTTAACATATTTCATTCCCACATCCAGCTAGAGCTATGTGTCACTCCAGTCCCTTTTGGCAGCATATGTCCCAGTTTTCACATCAGCGCAGGTACTGATTTATCTCACTGAAGTTGCAGCAAACCTTTTGATCTGTGATAGTAATACAAGGCATTTTAAAAAAAACCCACAAGTTGTAAATCCCATGGAGGTTCTCTGATAAGACAAACTATTTTTTCCCAAGTAATATGAAGACAAAAAAATAAAGTCAAAATACAGAAGGTATTTATCTCTTTTATAGGGATTTTTTTTTAAGTTATTTAAGCTATAGACTTTAATCACTGTGCTTTACATAAGTTTGATCTGAGGTGTTATTATTTTGAACTAACAGCAGGCTGAGAATGTTAACAGGGTGTCAGCTCAAAGCTCTAGTCTGAAATACGTGGTCTGTATTTAAAACTGGAGATTTACTGTCCAGTAGCTCTGCTTTCTCTTTCTCTATGGAGGCCCTGGTGACTCAGGCCAGTGTCTGCCCCAGGAGGAACAGGCCAGGAGCATGTTTGTTCTCAGATAAGTCAGGGGGGAGACTCTCCTTAACTCAGCTCTGTCTCTCCTGTCCATTTACCTTCCTTTTTGTACCTGGCCTGTCTCTTGGAACTATTGTCCTAGTCCCCATTGTTTTGGACCCCGTTGTCTCTGTGATGCCCTCCCTTTGCACACTGCCAACCCAGGATCTTCTTGTACCCAAGAGAGAGAAGAAAATTTTTGTTAACATGAAGTACAGAGATGCAAGTTAGCTGGATGTGGAGTTTAGTTGCTTGTTTAGGATATCACAGACAATGACTAAAAAATGCCTGAAGTCCTCACTTCTGAGATTTGAATGGATACTTGGACACAAGGCCGAATTTTCTCTGTACTGAACTAAAATCTTGCTTCTCTTACTTCGAGAGGAATGCTCCAAAACTCAATTAAGGCAGTACTGATAGGCAGACTTTCCCAGCTTCCAACATCAGGCACATTTAAGTAAAAGAAATCAACAGCAAGAAAGCCCTCGAGAGCAACACCTGACTCATCATGAATGAGCAATGTTATCCTTTTTTTGAATTGCATCCACTTGGACTTACAATTCCTTTTCTGTTTTATGGTCTCTTATGAGAAATGATTATCCCTCCTATTTTGCACTCTTTGGCAGGTAAGAGTTTATAGATTCTCTGCAAGAATGATTTTCTGGCTGCTACACTCATTTGCTTTGCTGGCATATTAGTGTGCCTTACACGCACATGGTACCATGGTAACATTTAGACAAAGACTAATCTGTTAAATAACAATATAATACTTCAAATAGAGAACCATTTGGTGTGTAATTCATCTTGATTCAGACTTTCATGTACAACTCAGCCCTTTAGGTAGTTCACCTTGTTGCGTCAGAAAAAAACTAATACTTGTCTTTCTTTCTTGAAAAGATCTACTAATAGGTGACATAGGGGTAATGAAAATCAGGAATTATCATACAGTATTTGTGTATCCAATTTGTGTATTCTGATAGCATGTGCCACTAAAACATTGTGTGCCAATTCTACGTGAATACCTGTGGAGAGTTTAGCACTTGATTGTTTTCAGTAACATTTTAGCAATGGAAAAGAAAAATGTGGAGGGTTTTTGTTCTCTACGCTACCTTTGGGTTTTCCTGCTTTTGAAACCCTAAAGTGCTCAGAAAGCCTAAAAAAAAATGTTAAGGGATGCGAAGTGTGTATAGCTTGATTTTTTTTTTTTAATTTTTTTTTTAATCTCTTTCCACTAGCCCTCGTGTCCAATACCAAGATTTTTGTAATATTCTAGAGCTAAACTGTTGCTGTAAGCATCTCTCAGCACTGGGCTACTGCAAGGCTACTGAATACGTGAACTTTGTGGAGCCCAGGCAATGTGCATTCTTGTTTTATATTAGGAGAAAACTTTCTGTGTTCAAGGAGACATTTTAAGAAAATACTGCCCAGGCTACAACAGGAAAACAAATTGTGTGTACAGTAGTTGAAGGCAAGCTTCTAATTAACTTCCACAGTTAATATGCTATTCTGTTAGCTTAATTATTGATGTTATTAGTAATAAGTCTTTTGATTTTATAGAAGCTGTCATAAACACATTTCTGTTGAATTATTAGCCTGATACATCTTCTTACTGCTCTCATTTTTGAAGAAATGTGCTAAAGAAAGAAGGAAGGTTAAAATACACTAAAATCTTCAGTTGTAAATGTATTTTACTTTTTTTATGTGGCTGCAAAAAATAATTGGTTATTTGTTGTTGCAGCATTTGCTCATGTTTAGTATAACATTTTTTTTTCATCATAGAATCATAGAATAACCAGGTTGGAAGAAACCCACTGCATCATAGAGTCCAACCATTCTTACCAAACACTAAACCATGCCTCTTAGCACCTCCTCCACCCATGCCTTAAACAACTCCAGGGAAGGTGACTCAACCACCTCCCTGGGTAGCCCATTCCAGTGCCTAATGACCCTTTATGTGTTTCCTAGTGTTCTGGGAAAAAAAATCAAACTGGAGAATTAACTTCTTTCTTGGCAGTTAAGTTGCAAAATGGGAAATATTGGTATTACTGACTGTAATGAAGAGTAGGTTGCTGCTTTAACCTTGTTACTTACAGAGGCAAGGCATCTATTTGTTAACATTAATTTTCATTGTAATGACATATTTAAGTTGCAAAGTGTGAGAGAGACATAGTAGTTGTTCATCCTTTGCCTAGATGCTACATAAGTCTTCAGATAGTACTTCCAAGCTGCTTCTCTGTTGATAAGCCTCCCACGGAGGAACTTTCTGCTTTTTAAATTATAGAAGTTGCAAAATAAATGTCAATTTTTTATGTTTTCCCTATTACTTTTTCTTCCCTATAGCTTTGAGTAGAGGCCCTATTAAAATCTTGCATTAAGCTAAAAGATTAATTGTGTTTTTTTCTTAAAAATACTTCCACTCTTTTGTTCTATTAAAAAAACAAAAAAACCCAAAATAATTTGTAAGAAAATCATCAATTGTGATAAAATTGCCTGGAGTTGCCTGCCAGGCTTTATTTTGGGGTGAATACAGAAAACAATTTGTGAATAAAACACTGGTTTCTATTCACTCATACTTTGAGAAGGTATGTGATGCGTTTCACAACAGGCGTATTTAGTTTTGCAGATTTCTGGAGTTACATTCAAGCATTATGGGACACACAGAGAATGGTTCGGTTTCTGCTATATCTTTCCTTCCTCATCTTCCCTACTAGCTTTTTTATGTCTCTAGCTCTAGTGCAGTTAAAGCATCCCTGAGAGCAATCTTAGCCTCTCTGCAGTGATTTCCACCTATGCTCCCCAACTCTGTTCTATGGCCTGCTACCTATTCCTGTCCTCTGTCTGCTTTTGCTAAGAGCAGGGTGTGTTGAACATCGTACAAAGTACAGAATTGCTTTCAGACCTGCAACATACAATAACTCCAGACATGTTTTCTGGTAGAGGGATCATGCTTAGAATTCCTGCTTCTAGAAGCTCAAAACTCCTCTGCCCAAGGAATATGATGCTAAGTTCCTGATTTAAAGGCTTGTAAGTTCTTCTGTGGATCCACAAAAAGAAGGAAGTAGAGTACCTCAGTGCACCAGTCTGTTACCTGCAACTTGTACAAGATATTACTAATAATGTCATAAAACTGATATGCTTTGAGAGGTCTGGTATATGTCATTGGATCATTAAAAGCTCATCTATGGTATTTTCTTGCTTAGATTTAATTAAGAGAAATAGGAACAGGTTAAGTAAAAAAGCCTCTTCTCTCTTCAAACCAAGTCAAACTTAAGCTCCTAGAAAAATAGTTAAAGGGAAAATTCTTTGACTATTAATTGTGATATTAAGTTGCTGTTTATTCTCATGTAGAAATCCTCTATGCCATTAAAATGGTGAACAAAGGAAAGACAGGGTGTGATTCCACATTGACACAGGATTGCGTGTTACTACTGATTTTTAACCCGAAGTAAATGTGTATATGCTGATACTTCTGCTATAGCAGCCAGAGCTAGGGAGATGGTGGATTTTTAAACATGTTTATGCTGACAGAGTGAACTTGGTTCTTAGCACATGATAAGTTTAAGTGGCATGGGTGATATAGAACTAAAAATTTTCTTCTAAAATTTAAAGACGCAACTTCCAATCTGAAACGGGAACTCTTCTAGCAGTATTTTGGTTTGTATTTATCAGCTATAAACACAGGCTCTGTCTACGTCAGCATAAGCAGTATTCTAAGAAGAAAATACGAATAATGCATTCAGACATGTATTGGTAGTTCTGAGGATAATACACGTGCTAAAGAATAAAGTAGTAAGTAAAACAGTACAAATGCCATTGCTTTCAAAGGGTAAGATCAATGCATTGCTGCTCTTTTAAAAAAGAAAAAGACGAAGATGTTGAGCATTCCTATATCTATACAGGTATAACTTATCAGTGTTTATACATTAAATCCCAGATATTAGTCACAATGTTATTTAGCAGCTGCTATCTGAAGAGTCTTAATAGTGATGTGTGATAAAATGTGTGTAGAACACTAAGGCTATTGAATGTTACAGTCACACCTCCATATACTATCCTGTTGTCCCTTCATGCCCTCCTTTGCATTTGTGTGTTCTGCATGGCATCTCCTACTGGAGGCCAATGTTTGAAGGATGAGAGTGCTAATTCTTTGAAAAAGAGTGATCTTAATCAAGATTCTTGATTGCTGCCACAATAGAAATAAAATGGAAAAAAAATATACAAACTAGCAATTTCTGGCCTAATTCTGGCCTAACACTTTGTACTAGGTAACACAAAGTTAGAAGTTGTTTTAGCTAGCAGTCCAGTAAAACTGATTTTTCTTTTGAAAAATAGTTTTGTTTATGAACCATTTCTAATTAAAAACACAGCAGCCTAAAATGTTCTCTTTGTTATCCATGTAATTGGTACATGTATAATATTGCAGATATGGTTTTGAGGGGATAAATGATAGCATAAATGAAACATCAATAAATAATATGGCCATAGTACATATTCTTATTCTGAGCATAGTGCAGTGTACTCCTCAGATGTGCCCTAGAGATGAGAGGAACAAAGATGTTTTTTTTATTGCAAATGCTATAAGGTAAGATGTTGCTTAATGTGTTATGAGCTCAGTATTGCATTAGTGCCTCTCAATGGGAAATCAAAATCGCATCCAATTAGTGTGAAATATGATCTTCTGTTATTTCTTTTAGCTGGTTAAACCTTCTCTTTAGCAGGATCTATTGCACTGATGTAAACCTTACTTTTCCCCCTGGAACTCCTGAACATTATGTAGCATTAAGGTCTAATAGCATACACTGCTACTTTGCTCTTGCTGAGCACAAGACAATGTTTTTATTATGTTAACATCTCTTTGACTTGCAGAGACTTTTTACAGTAAAAAGTTCGCTTGGTGTAAGTGAATAGTGATGATATTCTCAATGTAACACACATTACTGGGTTCCTGTGATTAAGCATAGGTCACATTCACCTCTGGTGCAACTGTGCAGCTATATCTGGGATGAATTTGGACCTTAATGAGCATGTGGAACAATGTTGCTAGCACTCACAAAAGGCATTTAGGACTTGGAAATGTTCCATGTTATTCCAAATTGCTAAAAACTAATAGAGGTCTGTGGGGGCAGAGTGTTCAGATTGTTATTTAACATGATGTAACTTGGGTTATTTTTGCTAATTTTTTCTTTTTTACCCATTGACTCTTGACATGAAACACTAATCGTGATTTGTAAATTGCTGACTAAAGTTATAGCTTCTAAAGAGTCTGCTGTAAACTGTGCCTGCTCCTGTGAAAGTTAATACTGCATAGATTTTCCTTTAAAGAATCCTTTCCTAATAGCTTTCATTTTTTTTTTAGGTTATGATGAAGCTGGAAAAATCACACTTTCTCCACAAAACCCTTCACTGGTTATACTAACACTTTTACTATGTGTTCTGAATAAAGGCAAATGCAATCTGACTATTCCAAGATTTTTGTGCTTACCTGTGTCACCAGCAAAATGCAAACAGAAGGAGAAATATACTTTAATAATTAAACAGAACCACCATGCTTGTTAATATTTTGAGAGCCCACCACACCATCTTTTTCTGGGGTAAATGACTGGGCTGAGATTTGATGAAACCAAGGGTCCATGATGCCTTGTATTTTAAGCCATCACGTTGACTGTTTGTTTTCTCATGAGTAAATTCAAGACTGCTTTTCATTACCCTATTTTTCTATGGATCAAAAGTGTACAACTGAACAGTAGCTCATCTGACATTTTGTATTCTACAAAGCTGTAGGTAAATTAATGGTGTATTTGAGCTTGTTGGAGGCAATGTAATTTAAATTATGTCTATATATTATATACTTTGGCTGAAATTCCTTTTGTACAGAGAATACTTACATTTCAGATTAATAGCAGATGAACAAGACTTATGTTGACCCTTTGCACGGGGATAAACTTTGCCTAAGGAAAAAAGAATAGTCAAATATTCCAGAAATGTTGCGCATTGTGCCTACATCAACTGCACATGGAATGTAGAATCAGAATATGTTCAATCCTCTGAGAAGGAAAGGGTGCTATAAGAGTGACAGATTATAAAACAGATATCTGCATCAAAATGTGAATGTGACCCCTAATTTATTTATTGAAGGTGTGCATAAATATGAAGCAGCAAGCAGGTTAAAATGTTAATGTCATGCACGAGCATAACATTTGATCATTAAAGTACAATGGAAGCAAAATGGCTGGTAGACATTGGACAATCTTGATAAAACCCAGTGCTTGTTCTCAGTGACATAAGACTGAGATGTGCAATCACTTAAGCCAAACAGTAGGTAGACCTTATGACTATCTTTTGTACAAGACACTTGCTATTGCACTGAATGTCTCTAGTGGTTTTATAACTTGCAAACTGATTTGTTTTAAATTGCCCTTTTTTCCCCTACAACTCCTGTTCCTTCCATCCATATAAAACACATCTCTATCTTTACTTAGTGAGAACAGTGCCAATTCAGTGTCTCTGTTTTCTGTATCTCACCATACTTTGTTTTGTTAGCATCAAAAGAAGATTCATTCAACCCGACATGCCCATTTGGGGAAAAAAGCTACAAAAACCTGATTAATACTTTCACCTGTTTTTAAAGCAAAAACCAGAAGGAGCTACAATTGATACCAAAGTTCACTTCACATTAAAAATGTTCCAGTGAGCTTAAGAATTAAGGCATTTATCTATTATCTCTTATGCAGTTATTGCTGGTGAAACATAGTACAGAAGTCCATACATAAATTTACATGAGCAGCTTGCAGTGCTTTTCTGGTATTGATAGGGTGTTCAAGGTGCACATATCAGACAGATACCAGCAGAGTGTAATATACGAGGAGAAAGCAGTGCTCGTTAATACACTTCAACTATATAGTGCTATTGAAATAAACCTCTGCGGATCAATAGTATTGCTGTTTGGGAGAGACAACTTTGGGAAACAAGTAATTAGGCAATGCGATTGTCATAAATAATAATGAAGATGATATGAAAGGATAGAAAGATTGGACAAGGGGAAGTTGCTGACAGGTGCAACTGGGCTGCAGCAACTTGAAAATTCTATTTTCTCTTAAGAAGTATAAGCTCAGAGCATCCTAGAACTTCCTGGCATTTTCTTTAACTTGCTTCCTTTCCCCAAATGAAATGTTTTTGCAGATACAGCTAAATGCAACAGGAGCTTTTGGGAACCTTGAGAGAGCAAATTAAACACATGATTTAATCATCTGTTTTGAAAACTGGGTCTGATCTTGCATTTTTTCATGTTGCACTTGTGTTGACCTTCATTTCAGTTATGCACTGCAGGTACAGATCCCAGGCTTATCCATTGCCATCCCTGCAGGCAGCAGCATCAGAGCTCAAACTCCTAAATTTGGGAAGAAAGGGTATAGTTATCACTTCTGCTTAGAAGTGACTGTTTACCAGTGGCAATCCCAATGGTAGCATAACTTTAGGGGAAAAATAGTTATTTATTGTACACTGAATTGGTATAAAATAAAATTCCATCAAGGAGATGAGTATCTCTAGTTAATGGCCATATTAACTCTTCAAAATGTTCATGTTCGTAACAGTAACCTAAACCTTCCTTCGTTATAGGTATTCTCCAGAAAATTATTAACTATGCCAGCTTGGATCTTGAGTTTTTAAGTTTCAAGAATGGTTGGATTATTAGCATTTTTCCATGTATAAAGGTATATTAGATGTAAAACACTGTTTTCTCCAGAATAATTGTTTTGCTATCAAAACTTCAATTCAATCTGGAATGTCCAGTAACTGAGAGTTAAGTTCTTCTAAAATAAAGTGGAAATTCTAGTCAGGTTTTGCCCTTTTATATTTCATTTTTGGTCAGCAGATAAAAAGAATTTAGTACTTTTTATTTTATGAATACTTGAATTCTTGAATTGATTTTTGACACTGGTTTTTGAGATAACATTTACTTGATATTGTTAGATAAAACTTTTAAAACCAATTTTTCTCAAGTCAAGCAATAATATCTTGGTTACACAACTGGTTCACTGTTAGGAAAGGTGTGGGATTTTTTTTACCTCTGGGATAGCTATCGCACATTAGTTATTCTGTGTCAAAGCATAGGATATGGCATGTTACTTGCATCACAACATAAAGAGATAAGTTCATCTACAGGTGTGGAGCAGAGTGAAGACAAGTTTCATTGACCAGAGGGCAGACACATACACCAAAATGAAATGAATACACCAAAATTCAGGAAGCAAAAGGAGGAGAAACAAAGCAAAGGAGATGGGTACCAATACACTTCTAGGGGTTAGATTACAGTGAAAATGAGAAAAGTGATGACTTTGATTCATATAATTTAGCTATGCATGTAGCGTTTGGAAGGTCAGTGAGAAATCTGCTGTACTATTGAGCATATTATATTTTTTTGGTCTTAATGTCTGCAAATAGAAATACAGTAAATCAGCTGTGTGTGGTTGTTGCACTATATGGCAGCATCAGACTTTTTAAGCTCAGCCCCTTCAACTCCTCTTCTGTCCCTGCTGTGTTTTACTTCCTATATCTTACATTATTTTGAGAGAGAACCAACCACATATTAACCTCTGCAGCAACCTTGACAAATTCTTCTTCGCCTGTTTGACAGAATTTTTCAAACAAAGCTCACAGCCTCGCCAAATTCTCCCTTTTAGAAAGCTACTTTTTAAAAATATTCTTTACTTGTTTGCTGATTTCCACACAGTAAGCACTTATCAATAGTTTTACTCATTGTTTACTCTTGTCAGTAAAGAAAAGAAAGATTGGAGAATTCATTAGAGCAGGCTTTTACAGCCTTAAGTACTGAAGTTGTCCTGGGGCCAGTTCAAAGCTTAGATGGTATAGATCCCAAGTTCTCTAGGAACACTAAGTAATATTAAAATTTTAGTTTTTCTTTAAAGTAAATAAATCCCTTCTTGTTATTCCTGATTGTAAATTAAACCTTTATAAATTCACTTAACTGTGCAGTGGTGAAATCTCTTTGAGTTTTTTAAAGCAACACGACCACAAAGGAGCTGCAAAGGGATCCAAATTACTTCATGCATCCGTGGTTGCAGACAACCCAGTCCTTGCCATTGGTTGATCTATCTGATGTATCTTATACTGAGCTGAATTTTTATAGGAGTGAAACTGGATGTGTATCAGTCTCTACTCCAATTAAATCAGTTTCTCCAAGAACTATGTGCAAAGAAAGTATGATTTCATATGTACTTGCTGCTTCATTTTGCTTTAATCCTGTCTTGGTTTGGCTTCTGACATGAAGTACGAGCAATGGTACAGACTGGAATTACACCTTGTGAAAAGTAGAGGACGGCATGGTTTTGCTGTCCAACAAAGCCTCATATTCTACTAGGCTATCTTTCATTTTCTAAGAAGCAGCATATGTTAATTTGGAAATGAGGTGAATGAAGCAGCCTTCCTAACACATTTCTGCCTCTTTTGGCATTAAAGCTAGCTTTTAGTACCTTTTCATGGCACTGTGTCGATAGAATTGTGTGTATTTGACATGGTCAAATAGAAACTGCTTTACTCTCAAGCTTGTTCTTCTGTCCAAGATACTGTAAGATTCTCATACAGCTCTTCCATTTTAACTTCTGTTACTTACTGTGCACTCAGTACCGGTGGATATTGGATCTGCCTGTATCAATGATGCTTGTTTCTCCTCTACCCTAAAACCAGGCTACAGAGCAAAAGGCACATACTTAGTTCTTCCAGAACTTCAGAGCAGCTTCTGTGGTATTTAATAGGTAAAGCATAGATAGGCACACATTATGGGGATTAGAAAGAAACTGGTATCTGAAGAAAATGGTATCTGAATGTATCCATTCTTCTTATCAGAAATCAAGTTTTTGAGACCAGAAATGCCTTTCTTTGACAACAGAGAAATTCTCAATGAGTAGGTTAGTCTAGACATGTTGCTTTTAAATAGCTGAAGTTAAATGAGCTGTGTCTTGCCCTAGGTGGCCAACTTATTGCACCATTGGGTAGACATTTCCTTATAAATGCCAGATTTGGAAATTAAAGACTCGGGCTTCCGTGAGGTACTCTTGAAAGCATTTTTCTCTGTTGTTAATATTAAACACAGATCATCCAAAATTAGCCTTCTGAACCTGCTCCACAGAATGCTTCAGATTTACTTCTAATTTTTTGTTCCTACAGCATGTTGCTATTGCTTCTCTGATGGGGCATATATTATGTAAGGTTTTGTCATATGTTACATTGGCTCTAGAAAGAAACAAGATTTACACATATGCTACTTACTGCTTGGTAGAGCATGCATACATGCACATATATATATTCTTGTTTTAAAACTAGTAGTCAAAATTTCTGTACTGAGGTGTATGTGACTTAAAAACTCTTGCCAAATTAGCTACACGGAATTGCGTGTAACACAGTTGGATTTCTTCTTTCACAAACCCTTTTGTGTTACACATCTTACTTAACCGGTAAGCATTTATCCAGGAGGGCTGCTTCACTGGGCCATTTCCCAGGAAAGCAATTTAGCCTAATGATAGTGAATGACAATGACTGCTGTTTAATTGGGGCATTATTAGCCAAAATTCACCTTATATGAAAAGTAGTTGGCTGGTGTGGTGAGGTTAAGTAGTGTTTAACCAGGTGTTAAATAGGCCTACAAGACTGAGCTTTCCTCTCTGAAAAGAAAGTAGCAGGATTTATTTCATATATTAAAAAATTTGAAGTGGATATTATTTCTACTTGCTACATTTTTAATATAGGAGAACATAATGCAGATGTTCATTTTTTTTAGAAAGCAGATTTTAAGTGGACCAGCTGCATATCCAGAGGAGATCTTGCAGCTTGAAAATTGCATGTACTGCACAGTGATTTTGACAGTTCATTGCTTTATGACTCTCTCTCCATGGCTCTTGGCATTGTTTTAGGGAGGAAAAATATTAATAAGTTCTTGGCACCCCTGGGAAGATGCATCTGAGAATTGGTAGCAAGCAAGGCTGAATAGAGATCCATGCTGGTTCTGTACTGGAAGGAGGAACACAGACACTAAGAGAGTTGCAGGCTGCAATTGGATGATTCAGCTGCTGTCCCTGTCTCAAATGGGAGCCCAGGAGGTTGCTAGCAGCAGAACGGGAACAGGGCATATCTCCTGAGACAGAGTGCTGCTCTAGATTGGGATTTAGTGGTTATAAGTGCAGAAGACCTAAAAGAAGTGTACTGTTTTCTGGCTGAATATATTCCATGTTAGTTTAACTCTGTAAAATAGGTAGCAGTCCCTTACCTCACTTTCAGCTGTGCTTGGAGGCCCTTGACACTTGCCTCCATTAACATCAGTTTAATCATTCTTTGTTCCAGTTTTCCAACCATAATTTTCTACCACAGTTCTCACCTCTCACTTTTTTCAACTTTAATTCCTATGCTGTCCCCACAATGGAGCAATAAAGGCATGTTCATCCTACTTCATTCATATTTTGGCCCTGAAGTCTTTAATTATTAAATACAGTTTCTGAGGCAGTTCTTAATTAAGCGTTAACATTTCTGCTCCATTATATCAAGCACTTTAATGAAGAAAATGGTGTAATTAGTGGAGCATTTGTTTCATCTCTTTTCCTCTGATGATGCTTGGGATGTGTCGCTGAGGTCTAGGTGTGCAACTTGATTGCACGCTTGAGTCTGTTGCCCTGAGGAAGGGTCCCTGCCCCCCTTCCAGCCCTCCCTGCTACAGGAGGGCTTCACAGTGAAAGAAACAGCTCTTCACATTGGAGAAAACAAACAAACAAAGATTGGGGAGCTGCTTACATTAGCAGTCACCGAATAGGACACACTTGTGATGCACTCTTACCAGAGTGTGAGGTGTCTGATGCGCCGAGGTGTTCTGCAGAGCACTCTGAAGTGACATCTGTTTCAGGATTATGCAAAGCTGTGAAATACTAGACTGTAAATACAGCAGATCTTCTCCAGTTCTATGTTTCTATGAAAACTCAGCCCTTATACAGTAGCTAAGAAAAGGGCTGGGAATCCCATGGTCTGAACTCACCTTGTTTTTGCTCTCGAGAAACTTTGTTGCAGTTTTCTGAACCAGCAAGACTCCTGCTTTTACTGGAAATAGGGAGTCTGTTATTTTTCACACTTTCAGAAACTGATTATTGGAGGCAGATTGATTACAATTAACATCATGCATGCAGTTTTAAAAATATATGATGGGGTATAATTAACAGTGAAAGGTAGTCCAATATCCAGTTCAATTGTTCAGGGAAAATTTCCAGTTGTACAGCTTTTTTTTTTGTTTTTTTCTAGGGTTTGTCTCTCTAATAAAAGATTGCATAGGATTTTTTTATAGCAAAAACACAGTCTTAAGTTTCAAGATAAAAATGGTTTTTTTCTGCTGTTTGTCTAGAAAAGCAAAACACAACACCTGCACAGAGCTAACTTATAAAGTCCAGAAGGAACAAAAAAGAGATCTGTGTGAACTTTCACACCAACTGAACCCATATTTTGAACAGCTAGATGAAACCCCATCTTGAGTTCTTCTAGAAAGCAACCACAATTGCAAGGTGTTTTCGTTTAATACAGAGTTAGGTTTTCAAGGTTTGGTGCTTTCTGATTTGTACTGTTTTCTAATGGCAAGCCTAACTTGATCCTGCTTTGCTCCATCACATTGGTCAGAACAGTTGTTTCTTATTTAATTGATAGATGCAGTAAATATAATTAAGACGCTTTACTATTCACTATTTTTTTCCCCCTATTTACCTTCTGGAATAATTGCATTACCTCTAGACTAAAATAATACTCAAAAAGGTAAGCAGATGAGGATCTTGTCCTAAAATACTTGATGTAACATAAGTTCGTATCTGAGTAAGTAGGGCAAAATGTAAAGCTCTATCCGTAGTGGATAAATAGAGTGCTTAAATGTAAAAGGAAGCCTCAAGATCACATCTTGATTTTTATGTAGGACTTTAGTATTTGAATTGTGTGTACTTTTGTACAAAAATGGCTGTTCAAGTCTTAAAGTTCTGATTGTGCCTCTTTACTGCTGCAATTCTTACATTTTTATAAATGAATTATAGATTTACCAAAATAGCTGCAGACTGAGATTAGGGGTATTGCTTGTGTGGATGCCTCCTAGTGCAAAGGTAGATGAGAATACCATACAGGAAGAATTAGATGAGTTTGAGGACTGTTATAATGCCGATGAAACTGTAATTCAGTTGTGCCCTTCGAAAAAAACAATAGAGGTTTGTTCTTGAAGAGTGAATCTCATCAGCTGGAAGTGGCTGAGGAAGGGCAGGATTTTGTGTAGTCTTTCACAGAATGACTATCAGGCACTAATGAAACAAAGACATAAGAGAGATAAATATAATCCTTAAGGATGCATCAAAAGATGCCTTTTCCCCATTGAGAAAAGGAAATATTAATGGTATTGTGCAAAGTACTGTAGTGACCCTCCAGAGAACAGCCAAATGTAATTCTGGTTACCCAGAATTGTCTCAGATGATGAGTTCAAATGGGAACAGATAAAAAAAAAAAAAAAAAAGTCTAGTAGTGCAAGTGAGGTGGCTTTCTCATGGAAAAGAGACTAAAAATGTGCAACTGTTAGACCTCTGATCCATTTGTAGAAAGTGATGGCTTTTTTCAGCTTTTGTTTTTCTCTGCTGGGAAGAAAAATTGCTATTTAAATTTAGAACAAATGGATGTTCTGGTAAAGGATAGATGTTTGGCTGAGAAATAACTTTTCATTAAGAAGAGGGCAGCTGAGAGAGCTGGGGGTGTTTAGCCTGGAGAAGAGGAGGCTGAGGGGAGACCTTATTACTCTCTACAACTACCTGAAAGGAGGTTGTAGAGAGGAGGGTGCTGGCCTCTTCTCCCAAGTGACAGGGGACAGGACGAGAGGGAATGTCCTCAAGCTCTGCCAGGGGAGATTTAGGCTGGACATTGGGAAAAAATTTTTCTTAGAAAGGGTCATTGGGCACTGGAACAGGCTGCCCAGGGAGGTGGTTGATTCACCTTCCCTGGAGGTGTTTAAGGCACAGGTGGACGAGGTGCTAAGAGGCATGGGTTAGTGTTTGATAGGAATGGTTGGACTCCATGATCCGGTAGGTTTCTTCCAACCTGGTTATTCTATGATTCTAAGTTCTCCAGCATCTTTTCAGTATATGTAATGGGGTTCTACAGGCTTTAATTGGTTTTAAAAATAGAGCTGGATTAGTTTGTGAGTGTTATAAGGACAAGATGATACTACTGCCGTGGCATGCTTCAGCAGGAATGACAAGGCAAGTCCCAACGTCCTCAAGGGTTGTATTTCCACGTGGAAAGGGTCTTGACTGTCCACGCACCTTTGATTTCCCCTAGATGGCTCTCTCAGCACACCAGAGGCACTCTGAGAGGCACCAGTTGCTGGAAAAAAGCAATCCCACTCCTGTCTTCAGGCTGTTTTCATTGTGCCGGCATAGATGCTTGTGTAATTCCAAACTAAGCTCCGTTTAAGATTTAAGCTCCATTTAAGCTGGGAAACAGTTAAGCCTGGCAAAAAATCATGTTTTGAGGGAAAGTATTTTCTACATGGAAGATGCACATCTGTGGACCATCTCTTAATGGAGAAAAGTGGTGCTAATGCTGAGGAGGGGACATATTAGAGCATGTAGTGAAGAGGGAGACAGGCCTGAGCCATTAGGCCATCTTACTTCAGCATTTTCAGTTTAAAATAAGCTCTTAATTATTTTCTACAAGCTTCCTAGGAAAACAGCAAGCTAAAGGACCTCTAACTTTTCTATTCCCCTTTCCCCATTCACGTGTATCTTTTTCTAATAGTAGCAACTGAAGCTTAAAATTCAAGGATAGTTCTCAAAGCTCTTAATGCTGATCTAGGAGAAGGACGTGGTTCAACACATGTTCTTGCCAGTAACATTTCTTGGTGGCTCCTACACTTCCAGCAGTTGGGCACAGTGAACCTGACTCTGCAATTTTCTTTACAAAGATTAATTTTAACCAATTCTGATAAATTTTGAAATATTTAGGTTTATATTTTCAATATCCTTGCTATTACATTATATTTACACTGCTTATCTGCAATTGTGATTACTCAGATTAGGTTTTAGAGTAGATTTTATGGATTCTGATATGCAAATTTTACTGGTTGAGCAGAAATGCCACTAATGTAACTTGCAGGAACAGCAATGAAGTCTTTCAAAAAATACTCATGTATTAGGAAATGCGTGCCAGATTCTGAGCAAGAGAGGATATATGCAAGCTGTTGAGTAGACCATAAAAGGTACTGCATTACTCCTGAGAGGCAATCGTTTAGCAATTCTCAGGAGAATATTTGCAGCTTTTTTGAGTGCAGTTGGAGGAAAGGAAAGAAATAGAAACACCATTTAGTGGTCAGTAATAGTGGTGTGTTTATTCATAATTATAAGAAGACCTAGGAATAGGCTAAATAGGAATGATCAAGCAAGATAAATGGAAAGAACTAATCCTGTAACTATTTATTAATCTGTGGGCATGGCAGATTGAGGGCTTAGAAAAGCTTACACCAGCTTCATGATAGTGTTAGGTGATGTTTTAGGTTTAAGTTAACCCAAAAAAGAAACAAAACAAAACATCTTCAAAAAATACCTCCAACAGACCCAGCTCTCCCCCCTGCAATAAACAGCACAAAAGTATTTGACAATAGGTTTTATCTTTCTTACCTCTTAGAAAGTCCTTTTCATGCTAAGTATATTTAGGTGCATAGTAAACATATATGTTCTATTTATATAATTGTATTTATATATAAAATTATATATAGAAAATATAAGTGTATATGCATAAACTGTTAACAGGAAAATTGCATGATTATAATTATTGTTGCACAGGCTGGGGTTTGCTTCAGACCAGAAGGCATTTACAACAATCATCTTGGAGCTATTCACCTGACCCTTGCTCAGGGAACACACAAATGTCACTTTCTTGCCCTGCCTCTGTTTTTACTGTTGTGAGACCCATAGCAATGTGTATGTAACTAGTACAGAGTCCATTTGATGCATTCTCCCGAACTTTCATCCTCCTTCCAGCAAAGATTCCTATTACAAGCCTGAAACATGGATACAGACCTGGAGGCAGCTCCCACTTCAGAAGGAGGTTGGTGCCAAAGGGCCTCCTTTTCCTATCCTTTTGTCTCTGTTACCTGGACAACAGTGAGTCGGGAGGAGGAAATAGTGGAGGTTTGCAGTGTCAAAGTGTCATTTTAAGGTGAGCCCTTTAGGAGAAAAGTTGTGTACCAGGAAGACCCACTAGGTGGAGACATGTAGATGTAGACTGTATGGGTATTGTATACTTCGAATTTTCCAAACTGTTCCAGTAAGACTGATACCATAGAATCACAGAATACCAGGTTGGAAGGGACTTCAAATGTCATCTGGTCCAACCTTCCTTGGCAAAAGCATGGTCTAGACAAGGTGTCCCAATACTCTGGCCAGATGGGTCTTAAAAGTGAACAGTGCTGTGGAATCTACCACTTCTCTGGAGGATTTTTCCAAAGTCTGGTTGTCGGCTGATATATAATGTTGTCCTGAATACACCAAAGATCAGGAGAAAAATGCATAAAATTATGTGTTTAGTCTTTCCTATTGAATGATAAAGTTCAGTAACTTAGCAATATATGCATTAATTTGTGCAGGAGTAAGTATTCTGTTTTATTAAGTCAAATATAATGGAAAGCCTAAAACAGATAACTAATGGAGCATCATTTTGGTATATGTTCTATTTCCTTTTTATAACAGAAGCACCAAGCAGGGTGGGTTTTTTTGAGGTGGGAAGATAGTCAGCTTTATTTACAATACAATTAACAGCATGGGTTACCGTGGTAACATAACACTTTATAGACTTTGTAAACAGAATGGTTGCAGGAAAGCTTAAAGAAGCAAAGTCAAGCACCAAAAACTTAGGCAAGAGAAGAATTTGGGCTTTTGTATTCAGAATTAAGGTGTAGGTTGCAGACTCATTTGTTATAGAACTATGGTGTTGCCTCTAACTGCAGTGTCACGAATAATCTATGGTGTCTCTGCTTTATTCAGTGTGCTACTGGAAGACTGCTCTGAATATTTGCCATATTTTATCTCACCCTAGTCATATACAGTGTGACTTCAGTCAGCTCTACGTGAAAACTTCAGAAATCTTTTGGGCCACCAGCTGAACGTAGGTTCCAAATATCTCTTTATATTTCAGACAGATAAGAACACTCTCAGAGCCACTTTTACTGATGACTGTATTCACATGCATCAGTTGCAAGTCATCTCTTCAATAGTCTGGCTCCTTCATACCAAATATTTTAAGCATTACATTAGATAACGCAGATGTTCCAACAAATACATCATCTTGCATCTTGTGACACTGACTTATCCTACGTACTGGTCAAGTTGATTTCCTGTTTTTCTCCTTGCCATTGGCAGTCTCAGTTTTGTGAAAACTATGCCACCTTCCAAAGGATTTTGTTGCAAGCTGATTAACTCAGTATAGCAGTCATCTCCTTCTAGAAGACAAAGCACTATTGAAATGAGTGTTACATCTGCTTGCCAATTACTGCATATGTCCCAAAATGGATATTACTTAGCTTGAAGTGAGGAAGGTTCCAATGTCCAGTATGGCCCTAAAATGCAAATGTGAGTATCTCTAGAGGAGGATATAGATGCCTGCCATAAGAGAGAAATTAGGGGAGAGCAAAAGAAATTCCTGAAAAGTATCCATCATCAACTAGCAATAAATGTTACCTGAAAAAATTCGAACTACCTAGCCAAAAAAACCCAACCAAATCCTGAAGTACTATTAAAAAGAGTAAAGTGTCATTAAGTTAAAAGTAAAGCATTGAAAGAGAGCTACTGAATCTAACATGGGCTTGTTGTCTAATCTTATAAAAATAGTGGAAATAGAATTACAAAGACAGTGCAAATTCTGCTGACAGGCATATGTTTCTGTATCTGTCAAAAGAGTACATTTTGTGCAATGCAATCACTTGTTTTAGCTCACTGAGGCACCCTACACCTTCATTTTATTATTTCTGAATGGTCTAATTTTGTTGTGAAAGACTAGGACTGATTCATCTACAAGCCTTTCTCATTAGGGATTGCTCAGATGTTCCCTTGTTGTGTGAATGGTGCCAAACTGGAGGTGTTTCTGGTGAAAGAAAGTGTAAATTTTTGAGGAGTAGCTTGTGTGTGTCTGCCTAGCTTTCTTTTTATGAAGATTTTGCATCACTAAGGCTACTTCCAACATCATTTTTCTTTGTCACTGTGACAAATGTATTCTAATAGTTCTTGATTTCTGTTTTGTGTAACTATAATTCTTCACTTATTTGAAGGAGGAGCTTCTCTTTTGAAGAGATAATAATACTTTTTTTTGAAGAGGCATTTCTTATCATGGTGCACTTAATTGACTTTTCTCACATTACTTGCAGTTCAGCTGACTGCAGTATTTTGCAATTACAAACTGCTTCATATGGCTTTTCCCATATAGTATATTGAAAACTTTTATTATCATTTATACAAAAACAGATTATGAATTCAAAGGCAGATGCACACTTTATGTGAAGCAATTACATACTTTATTTGAACTGGAGCACCTGAACATGGAAAATTAATGACAAAGAGTTTGATAGACTTAATTTGAAGATGTTCATAGTGTTTTGGAGTTAAGTTTAAAGTTCAAAATGAGTTTTGGGTTCCCTGTGTTATAAAGGTGGCTTCTGGTTTGCCACTCTGTCCAGCCCCCTGGCCCCAATCTCTGTGAAGAGTGAAAACCTAGGAAATTATTTTCCCATCGGGACATGTGATGAGATACTGCCATCTATAGGTGACGCTCCTCCTCTTGAAATTCTACAGTGCACAAAAGTATCTTTGGAGTTGCCGCTGTGTATAACTCCAGTATGCCAGAATTTCTTGTGAACTCTCAGAAAATACACTTGTTGAGGAGAGCCCATACTGCAGCATATGTAGCAAAATTCCTATTCTGTTTGCATGATATTTGCTATTTTAGAAAGTACTGAGTATTTAAGCTTATGTCTGAAAATATTTATGCATGTGAAAAACTCTGTGCCGAGTAATGTCCCCTAGAAGTTCAGAGGAATGTCAAAAGCAGAAAAACTAGTCATGTATACAGTTCTCTCGTCCCTGAGGCCTGAGGCTATGGACTTATTATCCACTACATTTTTTTTTCTTTCTTTTCTTCCCCCTCACTTTAGGATCATATGACAAGAAAGCAGAATTCTGATGCATTTTTTAACTATTGAGCTTTGGCTGTGACCAAAGTGTTTTAATAATAGCTTAAAGTTAACTATCATATTGAATGCATCTATGATTCTTATTAACTCACTGGATTAGCAAAAACTTCAGGACATTAGAAGAGCAGTACTTCTTAAGTTAGCATTAGGGTTAAGATTTTAAAACCATATTAATATTACCACTTCTATGACCTTTCAAATGTCTTTACTTTTAAGGCCCTTGTTTGATTAACTGATTTGAGGGAAGAATTTAAGCCATTAACTCTATATCTGACTTTGTTTCAGGCTTAATTGATTGTCAAGGGATATTAAAGAGTAGTCATGCTCTAGGAAGTAATGTGCTAGAAATAATCCTCTCAGAAGACTTGTGCAGTTTGATGTACATTGCAGAGGCAGGAAATGGTGACCCTTTATTAAACAGATAAAAAGGCTGAAAAATAAATTTAATTTCTATAGATTTTTTTTTTTTAAGCAGGCTCAAGTATTCATATAAATTGGCTTTGGACTCATCTCAAATTCAGAACAACTTAGCTCTTGTCACTATTGTTAGAATAAAGCAGAAGAGAGGGGTTCAGTACCTTGTGTGAGAAGCAAAGGGGATGAGATATTGGGGGTACTGGTGCCTCAGTTTAGTGTTTGATAGGAATGATTGGACTCGATGATCTGGTGGGTCTCTTCCAATCTGGTTATTCTGTGATTCTATGGTTCAGTTCAAGAAAGCATTTAAATTCTTACAAATTAGGTCATTAGGTCTGACTATAGCAGGATGCTATTCTGAATTGTGGCACACATGGAAAGCACTTTTCACTACATATGTAAAGCTACTGGAGTAGTATGCAGATCAATTGTAAATATATGGTAATTAATGTCTTATTGAAGTATGCTATTATGCCTTCTATGAATACCACAATTCACAGAAATGCCACGGTTAAAAATACTAAAAAGATAAACAGGTTTTAGCTCTGATAGACCCCATCCAACCTGGCCTTGAAGACCTCAGACATGGGACATCCAAGACTCCTCTGGGCAACCTGTTCCACAGTGCTTCACCAGCCTCACATTGAAAAATTTCTTCCCGATATCTAATCTAAATCAACCTTCCTTCAGCTTAAAACCAACACCCCTCATCCTGTCACTACACTGCCTGATAAGAGCCCCTTCCCTGCTTTCCTGTAGGCCTCCTCTAACTACTGGAAGGCTTCTCTAAGGTCTTCTGGAGCCTTCTTTTATAGGCTGAACAAGCCAAACTCTCAACCTGTCCTCCTATGGGAGGTGCTCCAGCCCATCACTCATCTTTGTGGACTTCTCTGGATTTGCTCTAACAGAGCCATATTCTTCCTGTGCTGAGGACTCCATAACTGAATGCAGAACTCAGTGAAGTTTCATAAGAGCAGAGCAGAAGGGCAGAATTGCCTCCACCCTGCTTGTTTTACTTCTTCTGATGCAGCCCAGGATATAGCTGGCTTTCTGGCTGCAGGCATATATTCCTGGCTCATGTTGAGCTTCTCATTCATCAGCATCCCCAAGTCCTTCTCTTCAGGGTTACTCTCAATCCATTCCCTGCTCAGCCTATATTTGTGCTTGGGATTGCCCTGATCCCGATGCAGGACCTTGCAGTTGGCCTTGTTGAACTTCATGAGGTTCACACAGACCAACGTCTCAAGCCTGTGAATGTGTCTCTGGATGACATCCCTTCCCTTCAGTGTGTCAACCATGCCACAAGCCTTGTTGTCATGGGCAAACTTTTTGAGGATGCCTTCAAACCCATTGTCCATGTCTGTGACAAAGATGTTAAGCAACACTGGTCCCAACACAAATTCCTAAGGAACACCACTAGTCACAGCTCTCCAATTAGACATTGATCTGTTGATTACCACTATTTGAGTGCAACCATCCAGCCACTTCCTTACCCACCAAGTAATCCATCTGTCAAATCTGTGTCTCCTCAGTTCAGAGACCAGAACATCATGTGGGACAGAATTGAATGATTTGCACAAATCCAGGTAGATGATGTCAGTTACTCTTCCCTTATCCACCAGTGCTGTAGCCCCATTGCAGAAGACCTGCAAATTTGTCAAGCACGATTTGTCCTTAGTGAAGCCATGTTGACTGCCACCAATCACCTCCTTATTTTCCATGCACTTCAGCAAAGTTTCCAGAAGTATCTGCTCTGTGATCTTGCCTGTTTCCAGCCTTAGTTGCTCATGATATGTCATTTTGAAACACTACTCAGAAGACACTTTTCCCTCTTGAAAAGGGTTGTTTAAGTGAAATTGCACAGTTGAGAAGAATGGAGGGAGCTTTTTTCTTTTCAGTTATTTAAAAATAAGTTATGTGTTTGTTGGGAGCTGATAAAGGACGTTGAGTATGCTGGAAAAAGCAGCAGCAAAATTAGAATGCTAATCATGGAGCTGATACTCTCTGTCCAGTCTTCCCGTAAAGCTTTTTCCTTCCCTTTTATAGTGTTCATGTTTTTCTTCCCATTTTCCTACTATACTTAACCTCATCTTCTTTTTCTTCATTTTTCTTCATTACAGTCAGTCTTTCCATGTCTTTTCATTCTGAATAACTCAGGACTTTGCAAAAATGTTAAGTTGGTATCAAGGATTTTCTTGACCTGACACTTTGACTAGAAATGTTGCTCCATTTTACCTTATTAGATCTTCATATTGTTTCCTCACCAGTTAGTTGAATTTTGGGCTTTGCTAGACACAGGGATGTGGGAAGAAGCTCATAGTTAAATGATTTCAGCCTTCTTCTTGTTCAGTAGAAGTACAGAATCTTTTTAGGGTAACTACAGTTTGCATTTAGCCAATGACTTTAGTCATCTGGAATATTTATGCTTTTTTAAGATCTGCTAAATGCACTGAATTAGTTGCTGAGACAATGAAGCTCCTCATCAGGGTTTTAAACTGGCAAAATCCTGAGTTCTTGAATTCTGCTGAAGCATGATTGTCTCCAGGCAGTGAGAAGCATATGGCTAGCAAGGTACACCAAAGCCAACCCAAAGCAAGTGGAAGCAGCGAAGAGTGAGGCTCTGTGGAGGTACAAGAGAATGGCAGAGCTGTGTGTGTTGGAACGAGGAACCAGAAAGAGAAGAAAGATTACTTGATATTCTGGGAAGTAGAGAAGAGAAAGGCAGTCTGGAAAGTTGGAGGAAGAAGCTGAACAAATAAGGACTTGAGAAGAGGTATAAGTAAGGGTCAGGCATGTCTGAGGAAGGAGGAGATATATCCTGGGAGGAAGTCCCAGTAAAATTAATTACCAAGTGCTGATCCAGCATGTTGTATGTGATCTTAATTTCAAATATATCAATTCAATGTACTTAGAGTAAGTGCATTTGAAGTACTTTATTGAATCGGAGGCCAGTTGTATAATTCCATGTTTAACTTAGCCTTTATGCATTTACCTCTTCAGTGCAGCTTCGGTAAGCTACAACTTTTAAAAAGTTTGCAGAATCACGCATGCTTTTGAATAAGAGAATATATCCAAAGTAGCTTCATTAGGAGCATAAATGAATAGTACATTTGTTCACAGAATTCTGCATTTATCTTTTGGCTCTTTGACTTAGCTTAATTGCTCATTTGTTACTCTCTGTCCAGAATACCTGATCTATTTTGATTTGTTCAGTGATAATATATTATCTTACCCAAAGCCTACTAAAGCTTCTGGAAAGTCTCGTTACTTCCATAGCTTTTTAGATCAGACCTGTAATATATAAAGAGGCCCAGATGAAAAAGGATAGCAGTTTTGAATACCTACAGTAAGAGAGACACATTATGCAGCTTTAACACTGGAGTACCATAAAATTTCAAGAAACCATTTTTTTTGCCTTTTTTTTTTAAATTACAGCTGTTTTTATTGTACGTATGGGTTTTTTAAAATGCAGTTGTCCTTTCCGTTCTTAAAGGAAGAGGTTAACACTATAGTTAACAAGCTCACTATGCTAATTATACTTCCTTTTTGTTTCTATTGCTATAGTTGCCTTCAGGGTCATTTTCAGGAGCTTACTCTGATTCAGTCTACAGATGTGTTATTAAAATGCATGTGAAATGGGCCTGCTCTGATATCAAGTGTTGTACCAGCTTGATGGAACTCAATCTAATTAAGTTAGCTTCCCAAAATTAGGACACCTCTTAAATTACACTTTCAGGTCATTGCTTACTATCAAATGTGATAGGAGACTTTCCAAGACAGAAATTGAAGCTAAATACCCAAACTTGGGAATTCTGAAGTTTTTACATGTTTTAGGCTTACTTGCATGATCCTGCCTTTCAGTGGTGGGATGACCAGCAGCAGGACACGGAGCTGGGAGTTGGGAATTGTCAGTATAGTTCAAAGAATTCAGAAAGCCCAACAGACACAAGCTGCGAGGCCTGCAACTGCACCTCCATACCTGCATACAGCTGTAGAAATCAGAGGTTGATTTCCAGAGAAGATGACTGCAGTAGATTTTCTAGTTTCTTTCTGGAAGAAAGTATCTTGTGAACAAATCACTTAAAATTTGGAGCAGGGTTCTAGAAGAGGTAAAACCAAAAATACAGCAGGAAAACAGTGATCTGTACTATACCCTTCCAATGCCACCACTGTGAGGAGAAGCCTGTCATAGCTTGACACCAAACCTGAATTATGCTTAATATTTTTAACAGTAAAGACAAGTTTTTATGATGTTTTTTGACCTGGGACACCTCAACTCTGTTGGGAGTGGCATATAAATGCCAAGACGCAACAGAAAACTTTATTTTGAGGTGAAAAAAATAAAAACTTGCACTGGCCTTTGGATGGGCACAAAGGTTTAGGGCCGCTTTCTAAGGGTTATCAGTGATCTTCAATCTGAGATCAATAGAGAAACTTTGCTGTGATTAAAAGGTGGTTTGGAAAAAAAAAACTTTTGAGTCTCAAACTCAAATCTTCCATGCTATTTAACCCCATATAAACTTTCAATTACTGGGGTATGTATACGACCCAAAAACTCATGCTACGTCTATTTCCCTTCAGCCTGTTCTTTTATACAGATTCAGCAAATGTAAAGTAGATTTTTTTTTTTTTTCCAAGAGCCCAGTATTACTCATTTTTCTTTCCTGGTGATAATTACTGGAGTTGTTAAGAGTTAGCATGACATGTGTGCTCTGCTGTGTTTCTATTACTGAGATGAGGAACTGACACTGCAGCTGGAACTCCAGTCGTCTGGTTGACTGCTTAATCATGGTAACTTCCTAGTTCAAATATCAGCTGAGTTATTTGCTCCACGCCCCAATTTGAGCTGCTTCAGCAACTTCAGTTTATATTCCAGAAGTCTTATTCTCACTTTGGTATGGCCAGGTCTGCAGGTGATTTTTGCAGGAGTTTGGAGGCATTCCAGCTGTTCTTGGACAGTAACTTTGCTTATTGCCAGATCTTGCAGAATAATTTTCTAAGTGTGTCAGGCAAATGCAGTGTATTTCAGTGTCTTGAGTGCTACACTGGAAGGGTTAGGTTCACACTTGAATACTGACACAGATCAGCTTGCGGAGGTATTTGTCTCTTATCTACATATTTGAGGTACGTTATGGTTTCTCCTTATCCTTTCAGGAAATGCATCTTTGAAGTTGATTGTTACTTTTTCTTTCATTCCTGGTTTCTCTGTTCTTTTTTGTTGTAAACATTACAGTGCATCCTGTCAAAACAGCAATTTACTTTGAGACAGACTGTGTTCTCACAAAAATTTCCATCTTGGAGTATTTGTGGCTGCTATGTGCTGACTGTTTAGTGTTACCAAGTGACAGAGTAAGCCTTTATTGTAGAGTCAGGATACCTGTGTTTGTAAAGCATCTACAACAGGTAGCCCTGATATACTTTCTTTAATAGGATTTCATCACGTTTCTAAAAGCAGCTGAAATAAATTGCTTTTAAAAAGTGCCATATCGCATTAAATAGGGTTATGTTCAGTTATCCTCTGTAATGTGAAATAATTCACAGCCTCTCTAAATGCAAGCTGGGAAGCTGCCCCCAGGTATTTTAAGGTTTTTTTTATTTATTTATTTGCTAGCCTTGGAAATACTGGAAATAACAATTTAAGCAGAATACATAGCTGTAGATGACAGTTGTCTGGTACAGATTTTTATTCCTCTTTAAGCCTGATCCTGCCATATTTGTTAATATCAGAAAAATATGCTAACTTGGAAGAAGTTTAGTGAATTCTTTTCAAGCTCTTTTTTTTATAAGGATCCCTTAACGCTTTTTGGCTTATAACATATTTTCTATGCGTGATATAAAATATATTTCTAATAAGGAGTTTAACTGAATCCTTTAGCAAATATCAGGGCTGAATAGATGAATTAATGTTATTGATAAGAGTGTTTTATGGGCACACAAAATTTGCATAATATTTCTCATTTTCTTATGGACTAAGGTATTTTCTTACAATGGTCTTATTGAATTGTCAGTACTGCGTTCAACAGAAGATTAAATGTATATGTTTTATGTCCTAGAAAACTGGAACTAGGCAGAAATGCATCCAACTGAGTCCTTCTGTGCATTCTTGACTTCTGAAAATGCAGTAAATGTGTTCCAGAATGAAGGGCAGCCTTTTTCTTTTCTTCAGCCATCCTCAAAACCAGCAGGTTTTGGACTTAGTGATTTGGCATGTGGTCAGGTTTTGGTTTTTATTACAAAGAGGTAAGACATTCTTAGTTTTGTAGGCTATCATCTTGTAATTTTTTAAATAATTTATTTGTAACTAAAATAGCTGATATAAGAGGTTTTTCTCTTAAGTATAAAAATGAAGTGCATTTCAACATGCACTATGACTTGTATGTATTGTCTGTTGCTGGTCTCCGACAAAAACACTAGGTCAGAATTGTTGATACTGGTATATGAACATATTTCCATCTAGAAATATGTAGATCTAGGAGAGTTTGAAACTATTGCCAGCTGCTTATGGTAGAATTACCGTCAACTTTTCTTTCCCTTCCCTCAGTCATGCAGAGGCCAGCAAAGCAAGAAAGGCTTTCAGCAGACCCTAGAGCTACTGGCACTGATAGTATGATCAGCATTCCCACAGCCTGGGCCACGCACCCTAGTCTTCAGGGTCCTATCTTGTAGACAGCAAAATGAATGTCATTCTTTTCCAGCTGTCTGAAATGAATTTTCCTAAATTAATTTGCAAGTACTTAATATGCTTCAAGAAATATAATTGGACTTGTGAACTCCTCACAAATAATAAAATGCAGTGTATTGCAATAAATACTCTGATTAGTTGTATGCAATAGTGTTTTAAAATGTCAGTAGTTCAAAACATTGCTAAAAATATAGACACTGGCTACCTTGAGCATAAGCTGCATGTATATTCAGTAAAGCACTGATTTTCTCTTCTCTAGTTCCCACTAAGTATGAATTATCATGGGAAGAAGAGGCAGAAAAAGTAAGGCTACACGCAAACGTATAGTTCATTAAATAAAAATGTGGTTTTGTCTCTGTATTATCTAGACAGATATGTGCTATCTTAAACGTAATATATACATAGGCACTATAGTTTTAAAACTGTAGATACTCGTGTTTGTACATGTATAAAAGTGGTAAGAATCTTGTTTTTAGTGTGTCAGTAGGAGCTTATATTTGATACTCAAAACACTGACATCCTTAATGACTTTTGGGCTTAAAAGGTCTAATGCCAGTTAATCTATTAGTTCCTATAAGAGTGCTCAAAAGGTTAAAAATGTGAGAAAATTATCCACCCTGATTAAAAGGTCTAGAAAGATAAATGTGCTATTTTTGTACCTGATTGACCTCTTGTGGAATATCAGCAATGTGCTTAGACCTACAGAACCCAGTAACTTTAATGAAAAAAGAACCATGAAATGTGATTTCAAATAAATCTTTCAAATGAAGATAAACCACTCTATATACATGCAGCTTGATGGAATATAATTGTTTTAATCAATGTTTGGCATACACAGTCATTAACTATACAGATAATTTCTACCTTGTTTAATGAGATATTAATCCCAGAGCTATGCTTCAGTAAGTGGAAATTCTGTGGTATCCAAACAGTAGTGTGAGTTTTCTTTTTCCCCAAAGCGTTATTATAGAGAGAACACTTGGATTGTAACCAGTTTAAGAAGTTACTTTGATTTTATGTGTAGGAATTTAAGCTGGTGTATTGCAGTACTTCAGCAGTGCTCACATTCACAAAAACAGACTGTCCTTCAGGCATCTGAGGCCCATTTCAGAAGCATTTTGCTTTGCTCTTTCACCAACAGAAATTACTGAAGGACACACATCTATCTATTTTCCCCTGTTCACAGAAAAAGCCTCCCAGGCAGAGGTTTCAGTTCAGCACATTCATTACCTTTTAATTGCTTCTAAATTGCATTGTGACCTGCCACATCAATAGCTGAATCTCACAGAAACTAGCACAATCTGAGCGTATGTGTTGTTAAAAGCTTAACTGGCAGTTGTTTTGCTACTGGACTGCATAAAGGACACTGCATGAAGGGCAGTGTCATTTTAGGATGTTTTTAAATAATGTATCATTAATGTTGTTTCGAAGTAGCTTTTAGTATCAGCTTGTTTATATGACGGAAAGAGTTCTTCTGGGCATTGAGTGGCATCAAATCTTGTTATATTACTATCAGATTTGAATATATGTTTTGAGTTTTAGTTCTCACTAACTGTAAAAGTTTCAATGTCGGCTGTGGCATTGAAGAGCTTCCACAGAAAATGTACTTCCATGCGAAGTCAGAACTGAACATAGCAGAAATGCGATTGGCCAAGTCTGTGAAAGACGACAAAAAGTCTTTCTACAAATGCATCAACAGTAAAAGGAGGGCTAGGGAGAATCTCCAGTCCCTACTAGATGCAGAGGGAACAACAGTAACCGGGGACAAAGACAAGGCTGAAGTGCTCAATGCCTACTTTGCCTCAGTCTTTAACAGTAAGGAAAATTGTTCCCTCTGTGCACAACCGCAAGGGCTGGATGAGAACTATGAGGTTCCCAAGGTCCAAGAGGAGGTGGTTAGAGACTTGCTTGCCCAGCTAGATGCCCACAAGTCTATGGGGCCAGATGGAGTCCACCCAAGAGTTTTGAGGGAACTGGCGGATGTGCTGGCCAAACCCCTTTCCATCATCTTCCAGCAGTCCTGGATGACTGGGGAGGTTCCGCTGGACTGGAGGCTGCTGATGTCGTGCCCATCTATAAGAAGGGGCACAGGGAGGATCCAGGGAACTCCAGGCCTGTCAGCCTGACCTCAGTACCGGGGAAAGTCATGGAGCGGGTGATCTGGAGTGCGATCATGAAGCACTTGCAAGAGAACCGGGTGATCAGGCCCAGTCAACGCGGGTTCATGAAAGGCAGGTCTTGCCAGAGTAATCTGATCACCTCTATGACCAAGTGACTAAACTCTTGGACGAGGGAAAGGCTGTGGATGTGGTTTTCCTGGACTTCAGTAAAGCCTTTGATACAGTTTCTCATAGCATTCTGCTTCGGAAACTGTCGGCCTCTGGCCTGGACGGGCGCACACTCTCCTGGGTGGAAAACTGGTTGAATGACCGGGCCCAGAGGGTGGTGGGAAATGGAGTTAAATCCAGCTGGAGGCCAGTGACAAGTGGGGTTCCCCAGGGCTCAGTCCTGGGTCTAGTCCTGTTTAATGTCTTTATCAATGACCTGGATGAAGGCATTTAGTGCTCCCTTAGCAAGTTTGCAGATGACACCAAGCGAAGTGTGGATCTGCTGGGGGGTCGGGAGGCTCTGAAAAGGGATCTGAACAGGCTGGACTGCTGGGCTGAGACCAACAGCATGAGGTTTAACAAGGCCAAATGCCGGGTCCTGCACTTGGGGCACAACAACCCTAAGCAGAGGAACAGACTAGGAGAAGCCTGGCTGGAAAGCTGCCTGGAGGAGAGGGACCTGGGGGTGCTGGTTGACAGCGACTGAACATGAGCCAGCAGTGGCCCAGGTGGCCAAAAAGGCCAGTGGCATCTTGGCTTGTATCAGAAACGGCTTGACCAGCAGGTCCAGGGAGGTTATTCTCACTCTGTACTCGGCACTGGTGAGACCGCTCCTTGAATCCTGTGTTCAGTTCTGGGCCCCTCACCACAAGAGGGATGTTGAGGCTCTGGAGCGAGTCCAGAGAAGAGCAACAAAGCTGGTGAAGGGGCTGGAGAACAAATCTTATGAGGAGTGACTGAGAGAGCTGGGTTTGTTCAGCCTGGAGAAGAGGAGGCTGAGGGGAGACCTTATTACTCTCTACAACTGCCTGAAGGGAGGTGATGGAGAGGAGGGAGCTGGCCTCTTCTGCCAAGTGACAGGGGACAGGACGAGAGGGAATGGCCTCAAGCTCCGCCAAGGGAGATTTAGGCTTGAGATTAGGAAAAAGTTCTTCACGGAGAGGGTGGTTAGGCATTGGAACGGTCTGCCCAGGGAGGTGGTTGAGTCACTGTCCCTGGAGGTGTTTAAGGTGAGGGTGAATGAGGCACTTAGGGGCATGGTTTAGGGATTGGTGGGAATGGTTGGACTCGACGATCCAGTGGGTCTCTTCCAACCTGGTTATTCTGTGATTTTATTTAAGATTCTTAACCATGGTATAAAAATCACCCTTGGAGAAAAGATAAGCTTGAATACTTTTCAGGCTGAGCCACAGCAGTCATGACGCCATAAAAGGTAAGTTATCATACTAACCACTGGGGAAGCTAAGGTATAAAAATCGTTGCTCCCTTGGAAGACTTATTCAAAGCTATTTTGCAGTCACTTATAGAGTGTAACCACATCACCCTACTTTCTAATAATTTCAGCTAGCTAGCATGTGTGTGTTATTCCTTTGGTTTACTCCTTCATGCCATCAAAAGAAAGCACAATTACTGTGAGCCAAAGTGTGTGGTTCACAGTATTGCAAGTGCACATTTCCTTTCTTTCACCTTTTTCTTTTGGTAATACATGTGTATAGAATAAGTAAAGCTGTTGCTCCTTTACAATGATGCTCATTGCATCTTTTGCTGGAAGAGTGGTTAACAGCAAAGAACAGTACTATTTTTACATGGCATCCTCCTTTGAAATTACCCTGCTTTTTAGGGATTGCATCTGTTATTTGTGACATTTGTCTGCTACAAAGACTGGTGTGGCTTCATTCGGTACGTCATTTTCCATTTTAGAACTAGGAATCGTTTGTATTGTTCCACAGGCTGCACCAGTCTTTGCAATGTGGGACACTGCAGAGATTCAAAGGAAGGTGGTTTGATTCTGTTTATCTATGATTTGTCTGTTGGCTCTTATACACTAACACATACAAAAGTCTAGGTCATTCTTGAGGTGTTTTCAAGTTTTGAGGCTATTTTTTATTGAGCGCTTTCCTCAGAACAGGTTTTCCCAAGCATGCTGGGAATATTAGAAGTCCTAGATGTCCTTGAGGTACAACAGCATCACCCAACTCCTCCCAGGTTCCTATGTGCTCTTTCTTGTACCAGGTTATGAGAACCCTGGAGGCAACAAAATGCTGGAACTGGCACACAGAGTGAACTGGCAGTGCTGAGAATGAGGAGAAATACCAACAGGTGTCTTTGCAGGGATTCTTGGTGGATGGGGCAGCCAGAGACCTAGAGTGGCCCACTGTTAAATATTTACTACAAGAAAGATGAATACCACACCCAGGTAGTTTGAGTACTCAGGTTGTATTGTAATTTAGCAGAACCACCTTTCAGGTTGTATTCTTAATACACATATTCATTTGAATGTAGGGGTATTGAGAGACAACCATGTAAGGTATTGCAGCTGCAAATGAGTTTTGCTTTCATTTGGACTATATCTCAGCTATTACTGAACCTTGGATGTCTACAAAGAGTTCAGGAAATGTTGCAGACTGAAATGAACTCTTTGGCTGGAAATAATATAGGAGCATATTTTTGTCTTTTGTCTAGTTAAAAACATTAACAAGATTATTAAGCTAATTAGATTCACATATAAAGAAAAAGGCTTACTGAAAATCTGTAGCTACAGTTATGTAAGTAATCAGACTACATAGTTATACTTGTCAATTCTGACCTTAAAAGCATTACAGCTATCCACTATATGAAACGTTGCTTCAAAGCTACTTTCAAATTTATCCTAAGGATAAGAAAATAGATTATTTACAAGTTTTATCTAGGTTAAAGCAGAGTATTAGAAATATTAACTATATCTATTAACTGCTTTCACTTTCAAAAGCATTTTGCTTTTTTCTGCATTGAAAACAAAAAGAAACTGATCTTTCTGCACTGTGCCCGAGAAAAGTCTCTTAGTACACAGAATATTAGACTACTGCATTTCTATAGAGTTCAATGGTATATTTCAACAAGAAGTCTATCCTGATTTTTCTCTCCATAAGGTAGCTTTAAAATGTTGACTGATATGATCTGCCACAATGCTCCAAAAATATTTGATTGCAATCAAAGATAAGTCTTTTCTCTCAAAGAGAAAAAGTTGAATGACCTTGCTAAATAAAAAGCTACATTCTGAAGTGTTTAAAAAAATGTAATGCACATGTCTTAACTTCGAAAGTTGAATGAGTCACTCTAGGCACAGGCTTTCACAGGGATTAGTCATTTCACTGTGGGTCTTCACTCCTCAATAAGCACCAAACAATGTTTGAAGCAGGTACTCAGTGATCTCACTATCGTACCCTGGCTCTGCTTGCAGTAAGCCAGGTGGACAACACTTGTGCCTAAACACTGGATAACTGTTGGGTGTGATAAGTACAGCACAGCTTATAATTCACAACTGGGATATTGAAGTATCCAGGGAAAAGTTATTCAGACTTTCTGCTGTCCAAATGTGATATGCAAATGTGACCACTTTAAGCCTTTAAGTGTTATTTCTGCTATGAATTCATTCAGTCTTCCATACAATGAAAACTGTTCTCAGCCACCATAGGCTCAGTTGCCAAAGACTCTCTGGCTGCATTCATGACTATCACCACATGAACGGAATTAGCAGCTTTGTATGTATTAGGTGTAGGTTAGCATTGCCGCTCATGTGCTAACTCCACTGTACCACTCTTGCAAAGCAAAAAAAGTGTAAAATTGCCCAGTCATCAGTGCCACTGAAGGGATTTTCTTGCTGGTGTGCAACTGACTTGTAGCTAATCAAGGTCTCTTTTGTCCCACTACTTAGCAGAGGGAGCAGGAAAGAGGGAAGCTCTCTTGCAGCAAGAGGATGTGAAGTGGTGTTGGGTTCCCTCAGGCAAGAACAGACCTCAAAGCTCTTTGTTAACAGCTTTAAGTTGCACCAGGACCGGTATAACAGAGTGTCTTGCTGACACTTAGAGTTTATTCAGACTAAGGCTCAGAGGTGTTTTCGCTTGATGTGCTAGGCTTGTGTTGTATCTTCTGACAATTGGAAAGGTGACATCTTCATTCCAAGGTCACAAGAGAGGATAAAGGAATCCTGGGAAGAGAACCTAAGTGTCCTGTCTTTCATTCCTACGCATTAGTCTCAAAATATCTTTGCTTTCTTTGTCCCTACATATAGGTCTCTTTTAGTTCCACACTGCTGATGTGTTTTTCTTCTGAACTGTAGAAACTGCCAAGCTTTGAAAAAAGTGTTGTAGGTAATGAATGGTATCAATTTTGTCGAAAGAACTATGTATGCATAACATAACCATATTAACACTGATGAGCTAGCTTTTAAGATTGGTGAATAAATCCTGAGGACTAGATCCTTAGAAAAGTTAATGTGTGCCACACAGATATTAATCAATGGAATAAACTCTTCCTCTTTGTCTCTGTAGCGCTGTAAATGTTTAATCTACCCCATAATCTGTTACTGGAAAATATTCATGGAAAAGCTCAAGATATTAAAACAGACTGAAACCTCCCGTATTTTTCTTCCTGACTATGATACTGAATTTTTGGTGTCTTTTTACAGTCTGAAATGAAAATGGCATAATATTGAGCAAAGTATTGCAGAATGAAATAAGCACACAGCAATAAAATACAGTAACTTCACTATGGAATCTTTCCATCCTCAATTACATGAAATAATTCTGTTTATAACTTCAGATGAAATGTTGTTTAATGAAAGTCTCATACAGTTTGAGAACCAAGTTCTGTGGGGTGCATGGTATTTAGTGGGAAAAGTGTAAGAAATTACTCTGCATATGAAACAAACAGAAGAAAACATACCTAAACAGAGCAGGAAAAAAATTCTGAATTATGGCCATCACTGAATCAGCTCTGCTTCATAAGGTTTACGTGTTACAGTAGTTAATAAATATTGCACAGTGTACCTAGAAGTACTCTATAAAACCATCTCGCATAGCTTTCTGTCCTAGCAGTGGCAAAATGAGGTTGAATATATGCTGGCAGCTGAAGTAAGCTCCTGTAATTCTTGGAATAGAAAAGGTCAAGATGAATCTTCCATCTCTATTACAGTAGTCTCTAGGTTGCTCAATTTTATGTTCAGCTGCATGTGTTCTCAAGAGCCCACTCAGAAAGGGAGGTTTTCTAGAGTATAGAGAAGTATAATTATACCTGTGAAGGAAATATGGGTAATATATGCAGTAGTGTTATGTTACTGGAGGGCTATGTCATCCTGGGAAAATTCTTGAGGCTTCACTAGATTTCAGTAGGACTGAAAGATGAGATTTATCTTTCTGTGTCAATTTTGAGAGTTAAAATATGCAGTAAAAACATCTTTACCTCACAGGAACTCTCAACCACAGATAATCATGTGAAAAATAAAAAGGGAAACTGCAAAGGTCAAATGTCTTGTCACTATGGGGTTGCATTGTAGTCTGTTCTAATCCAATACCTGAGTTGAGGATATAAAAATAAACCAAGTTACTTTTACATACTTAGAGATGAAGCAGGGGATTTTCAGTAACCAACATTCCTTTGTGTGTGGCTATTGATACATTCTTCACAGAAATGAATGAGATTTCCTGAAGTGCTCTATGCAACATTGCCTATAAAGTTACTTTGTCCCTTTGGAGTTCTTTCCCAGCTCAGTGCACATTTATTCTTTTTTTTTTTTTCCAAGCGTACTTTCATCCTAACATTTATTATCTTTGGAAACATCACTATGTTTCCTTTATTCTGGAAACATAGTTAGCAAACCATGGCAGCTGGGAGGCCACATTTAATAATGCCATAATACAGCTGGATATAGCTATATGGGTACAGCAGCTCGAGCCTAAGTACAGTCAGATTTGCCCACTCTCTTATACAGCATGCATCCTAATGCATCATAACACACATTTACTAATTGGTTTTATAGCTTATTCATTTACTGCCTGTACCAATCATTTTTCTTACTGTGCTCCAGGCTGTATTCCCTGATTTCACGTGTCTTGCTGTGTAACCTTGAAAAGTGTGTGAACACCATAAATGTTGAAATTAGATTTGAAATTAGCTTTCTTTATGGGCTCTCTTTCCCCCCACTATGGCCTTGCAAGAGGATCACCTTTAGGCTTTTACTAAAATAGTTTAGCTTCTAAAGTATTGGATAATAAATTGTACATTCTAATGTTATTTCTTAACAGTTGCAACAGAAATTATTTGTAAATATAAGAACAATTTTCTTGTCACCTCTTTAGAGTTAAAAGAATGAAAACCAGTTTGGCTGATACACCAGTACAGTTTATCTCATCCATTACAAGTCCCAATGTTCCACCTAAATACCTACTTCCAGAAAAGTAAAAGGTGGTTTGAGAGTTAGACATGATCATGTGTATTGTGAGAAAGTGCAGCTGGGGAGAGCTCTGGACACTAGAATCCATTCTCTAGTTTCTTCTCTTGATTTTTAGATCATTACACTTATTATGGTCTGAGAGCTGTCTAAGTACTTCCTGCAGGCAATTGACATCCAATGTGTTATCAGCTAAAACAAGAGAGATTATCTATTGTTTGGAGATGTGTTTTCTTCTCTCAACACAGTACTGTGAGAGCCTAAATAGGAGGTGTATACTGCATGTGTATGGGTGAAGGGAAACCCGTCCTTGGCAATTAATATGTCTGAGGATGAACTTTGAAACGTGTTTGAGAGGAATAGTGATGGAATAAGAGTGTGTTAACAAAGTTATACAACCTCCCTCCCACCTTCAATGTAAAGCTCTTTACTTAAGAGAATTAGCTAGGAAAAGTCCTGTCTGGAAGATTAATGAAAACAAATTCATGAAACAAGTAGTGAAATGATTAATGAAAGTTAATCTTCAAGTAGAATATGTGGAGATTTCACTGTTTCAGTGCTCACAGTGAGTGTGGAGAAAGTTTCCACTGACTTCATTGGATTTGCAAGGACTTGCACTGTCAACTGGGCTGGAGCTGTAGCTTCAAATCCTTGTCAGCCAATTAGAAGGGGCTGCTTCTACCTAAATTAATGTCTTAAAAAAAAGAAAAATCAAAGAACAGTCCTGTGTGTATAGAGAAATGAAGGACAGAGAATATATTAGTTGATCCTCATATTGTCTTCTTAATATTATAGCTACTAAATTTCTACACAGACAAGATAGTGTTTTGTATTTTAGGCAGTTAAGATTTTTAATTTTAGAATTGGTAGTGAATTTCATTGTATAATAAAATTTTGTCTACCTCTATATTTGTTGAGGGTTAGGATCCAAGTAGAAAATGGTCATCAAAACTTAAATAATTCAAGCCTATCATCTTGTGCTTATAACCCCATAGCACCTCAGAAAAGAAACTCATTATTGATTGTGCCTAAGGCTTAGGATAAATTACATCTCTCTGTAGTTAATTGTACCCCACGGTACTGTGTCATTTCTGCTGTGGCAAGCTCAATTTGGTTTTGTGAAAGTATTACTCGGTCAGATTTGCAGATGGGTCTAATAGATACCCATTAATTAGGTGACCACAGGAAATGTAGAGCTGTCCAGTTGGGAAATGGGACTTCGTAATGAATAATGTTTAGATGTGCCAGTATTAATGGCATCTCAGCATTTGTTGATTTGTACCAGGGAAAGCAAATCAAAGAACTATATAAATAGGTTCAGCTGAACTTGTGTTTTGCATTGCAGATAAGTTAAAAGTGGCTAGTTCAGGTTCAGATCCTAATCTATTTTAAGTCATTGCAATGTTAAGTTCATGGCAAGGCTGAAGCCTAACCTTGTGTATTTATATTGAATCATGTATCAGTAGTAGAATGAAGAATAAAAGCAGTGTTTGAAAATAGCAGAGACTTGTCAGCTTTATATCTTTCTCATTGCAGTAATAAACTTGTTTACGTAGCAGAACCCAGTTGTCAGGATGATCTCAGCCCGTATGCTCTTGTAAAGAGGCAGAAAGCTCAGGATTTTGTTGGAGCATCTAAGCTTTCATTCCGGCATCACTTATTTGTCATGGAAATTGTTGCATTTAAGAATCATTTTAGCAACAAATCCTTATTTCTACTGTTCTTCCTGCAAAGTGGCTTGAAACCAAATGAAGCACATCACACATCAGAGCTGTAGTGCCTTGGCTTTTGAAGTCTATGTTTTCCATGGAGGTGCCCAAAATCTCCTTATTCTTTGGAGTAAGTCCCCTAAAACTCATAGTCTACCAATTGATTGCATTGTCCCTGTATTGCATGGCAATTCATGTGACTTTGCTCTTCTAGACATGTCTCTCCTCTCCTCGCTACTCCTTGCCTGTGAGTTCTCTTTTTCATTAGGGAAGACATCAGTCAGGACTTAGAGTCTAGCAGTATAAAAACTGTAGCATTAGTTCCTATGGTTGTATTTTTCTTGATATATGCTTTGTTGAAGCACTGTGGAAATAGTTCAAACCTAAAAGGCTCGTGTCCCCTAGGGCAGTGTTTCTGGGTACATCCTGACCTTCTGTGATTAAAAGCTATTTTTAAAAATGACTAGATAAAAAAGAAGTACCTTGAGCAAAGGTCTTCATTGCTTTGAAGACTATTTTTAAATAATTAGAATTAGCAAAATTGAAACACATAAATGTCTGTAAGAAGCATCCAAATTGCCTTTGAAATAAGCAATCTGTGCATCTCTGTCTTTATAGAACAGAAAACTGATAAACTGGAAGTGCTTTAATGGTTCAGATTACTTCTTTAGACTCTATCCTTCTTAGAATTTTCAAAATTTCTATGGAACTGTAAATGTCTCGTTTTGCTTAAATTATTACAAAAAATGGAACCAAGAAAATGATTGCAAATGTAGCAAATGCTCTTTGATATTACATATAGTCTTCTCCAACATGTTAAATTAATTTTTTTTACTCTCAGATTAATTAGTGCTGTATCAAGTCATTTGGAATAAAAGTAAACTGGGTAGAATTTTCAGAACTATATTTTTTCTCAGTGGATGGTTTCTATGGAAAGCCCACGCTACAGCATAGAATTCTTCTGTGTGCATGGCAGCATTTGAAGAAAAATAAGACTTCATGAAAGCAACTTCTCAGATTTGTAGATGAAAAGGAAAAACTAAAGGTCTAATTTACTATAAGCATTGCTTAAAAGCTCCCAGTTCTCATTCATCTAGCTTGCCCAGGTGGAAAAACACTGCTTTCACCAGAGTAAAATATTATCTTTGTCTAGAGCAACACCTACAGCTTGTATATAATTTCACTGAATTTAGTGATTTATGGTCTACATTGTATTATTTTCCAGCATGATTAAACAGTGAGACAAGAACATGAAATGATTAAGAAATTGGTTTGGCAGGGTTTCTCTAGCTACACTTAGTATGACTTAATTATTTCTTGGAATTATGATGAGGTTTACATAATCCTAATTGGATGAAACTTTAAGCTGGAAACATAATGTAGTATTTTATCTGGCTGACTGATTTCTATATTCAGTCCATGTGTACACAATTTTAGAGTAGCTTTTTGATCATCTAGTTGAAATGCCTACCATGTGTAACACCAATTTTTGTCCTAGGAATAAGAAAAATAAACTTCAAAATCTCTAATGAAAGTCGTACACTATGCTATACTTACGAAGGCAGTGCATTTATTTTTTTACATGCGCATAGTTCGTGAGTCTTCTGCTGCACATTTAATATTTACCATCTTTCACTTTACAGTCTCAGTATTAATTCTTCACTGATTCTGCATTTAAGCTAATATATCCACACTTGCTGACTACGTAGATAACTTTTTTAGAAGTGAGTATTCAAATAGGGCAGCAAGCAAGCAAGTTCTTGTACATTACAAAAATTGCTTTATAACAAAATTGCTTTATAACAACTTTGAATTTGGATTTTAAAAAAGAAACTTAATGTTTATTGTTTTAAGTATGGTTTGAAAACATTTTCCTTTATGGTCTAAAAGGACAGAGAAATCAAATGTGAACGTTGCCTAAGTATTTCCTGAAAAAAATTGTAAAGTATAGTAGCTTGCAGAATATAAGGAGAAGGCAAGCAGATGTTTTCCCCGTGCTTTCATCATCTAGTGATCAACAGTGTCTGAGATTGTCTCATGGGTTAGACATGTGGTTTGACACATGCGTGAAACTAATTAAATGTTTTAGTCAAAATATTAAGATGTTCCTAAAGACTGTTGTACAACCAGCAATTATTATCCTTACAGAGGCCAAAAGTGTTTTCTCCTTCTGTGGTACCTTGAGTGTAGTCATCAGTTCTTCTTTCTACCTGTTATATTGTTTTATCTGTGTGGAAAGTACGGATTCCTCTGTCTGTCTGTTCCTCATGCTGTGGAGTGTAGAATAGAGCAGGTTGTCTGTCCCATGCACCATTGATGCAACAGTTGCAAGAGGTTCCGTAGGCAAATGCAGTAGTTAAAACAACCGAAGACTTTCAGAACTGTAAGCTTATAAATGAAATCTTTATCTCAGTGATTTTTTTTTTTGTGTAGTTAAGTGAATGGGAACACAACAGCCTTGTTATTTAGAAGCAGAGATTTCAAAACAACTCACACACACAAAGTTTGTTTGTTTGTTTGTTTTTTAATGCACTTAAAACTACTTGCACAAGATCTCCCTTCTAGGGGAAAGGAGGCATCAAATACATTTAAAATTAAACTTACAGGAGTATAGGTATCTCTCTTTGAAACGGGAATGCAGTTGGATTTTCAGAGACAATTAAATTAGATACTTATTGATCACTCGGCATCCCCATGGCAGAACTGCAGAAATTCCTGTTGATTTCTGGAGGCTGTTTCAGCACAACTGTCACTGTGCTTCTGTAACTAACTGGGATCTTCTCCACCATTTTTCTCTAATGCATGAAATCCAATGGGGAACACATCTGCTTAGGAAAAAGGTCTGATGCTATTCTTCATTTAGGTGACATGTTGATCAATGGAAATTGTAAAAAGAACATAGTTGATTGTTCAGGATCTCTACCACTGCCACACTGATACTCAACTAGAAGCGTAAAATACTCATTAAAATATCAGTAACAAGGAGTCTGATAAAGAAATAGACTACTTCTTATTTAGTGGAATTATGAAGTAAATTGACTATTTTTAATTAGTGGAATTATGAAAATATAGTTAATAATTTAAGCAAAAATTCTTGTAGCACTACCAGACTAAAGGACAACTAGTTGTGATGATGACGCCTCAGACAGAAGGAAGTTTTTAAAATTTCTATGAGAAAACAAAATAACTGGGGGGCGGTTACGGTGGGTGGAGGAACAGGAGAAACATTTTTCCAACACACTCGTGATGGCACACTATGCTGGCCTCTTCTTTTAGTTACACTTTAGGAAGTATATGAGTATGAGTAAGTTGTCCTTTTCTGCTATCTGTCAGTGCTTTTCTGTTTCATCTATATGCAAAGCTATTGGAAGAAGCAGGAGATTTACTCTCAGAGAAGGCGTATTATGTATGGCCTGGTTCTTTGATCAGAACAATGGTAATAGGAGGACATGCAGATGGGGGAGCTGCAGAGATCTTAATGAAAAGGTATTGATCGGGTAGCTTATATCAAGTATCTTTTTGCAGCCTTGTCCTGAAGGTACTTTCCCAAAGTCTATATTGGATATGCGTTGCACAGTTGTGAGTAATATGTGCCAACAAACAGATTTTCTTTTGCCAGTCCTGACCCTGCACCAAATTCTTCTTGTTGTTTTGGTTTTTTTTTTAATTTACTTTCACACTTCTGTTCATGACTGTACCTTTCTGGCTGGTCCTGATTTTTATTTTTTTCACAATATATTTCTTTTCTTTCCAGTAATTTCTGACTGATATTGATTTCCTGATGAATCTTAGTCGCAGATCTCAATGTCAAGTAAAGCTTCTGAAATTCTCAATTCCTTCCCATCAGCTTTGGCTCAGGTGTCCCTATTTTCTCATGACTGTCCATGCTTACTTGTCCTGCTCTAGGAGACTGCCTTTTGGCCTCTTCAGTGTAGCCACTGATAACAGTCCAGCAGCACCTCTTCTTGCATCATTCTCAACATAAATAAAAGTTTCTTCTTATGAGATGTTGATAACTAATTATGGCAGGCTATTGTACTAGAGTAGAGGCCAAAGATAACACTCAGATTAGGGTGACAAGGTTCTGGGATTCCTTAACTCTTAAGAGATTTCCCTCTCAAATATATGAGGTCATTGTCTGAAAAACTGTTATATTCCTGCCTGCATTGCACAGCTACAGATCTATGAAACAGAAAAGAAATTTATACTCATGCATCAGCAAGTTTGTCCATATGCCATTGTGGGGGACATGTCTCCAGTAGCATCGAATACTGCATTTTGTTGTGACTAACTTTCACAAGTCCTTTTTGCATGTTACTTCAGTCATAGTATATTGGCCACTCTAATGTCACTCACTGTAGCTTAGAGGAATTATTTGCATGCTTTGGAGTGAATTCTGCCTCACAACTGAGAGTTAAATTACTGACTTGTTCTCACCTTCAAGTTTCATTGAGTTGTCAGTGTGCCATAACAGTGGTCAGATATGGGGTTTGAACGTGTGAGGTAAAGCACTTGCTAAAACCACTGAAAACTTTGGACTACACTTGGCAAAAACCTAGAGATGTAACGTGGTTGATCTCCATGTATCATATTAACTCAACATACTTATTCTTGTAGTTTAAACAAAATGCTTTCTGCCTTAAAGATTCTATGGGTTATCCTCAAATAGTACTGCACACAGAACCTGAATGTCTGACTTCATTTCTTAACAGAATTTAGGCTGTGCGTAGTGTACAGAAAGAAACATTAATTGAATAGATACAATCTAATAACATTCAGCAAGACTAAGATTAAACCCAAGAGGCTTTTTCTGTACTAATGTAACAGCAGCAGTAATAATTTAAGTACAGCAAAGCCACATGAAAACAATTATTTTTATAACTCTGCTTTGACCCATAGGAAAAAATATATCAATAATACAGTTCTCATCTGAGTTACTATATTTTTTTAATTTAGTCAACAGTTGGATATATATTTAATTGAACAAAAAGTATATATTCTTTTAGTTTCCATAACTATAAATATTAATTTCTTTCTACCCAATTAATTTTCTAATAAGAAACTCTGCCCTAGAAAGTAGATACACATCCAATGCAGTAAGGAATGGCACCAAGCTAGGAATTTTTCCTCCAGATTTATAGGTTAATATCTTCAAGTTGGGTCATAATATGCTTTTTAAAATCTTTCAGCTGTCCAAAAGAGCTGTTTCTTAACTTGACACAAATGCGTATGAATTCATTAATCTGGAAGATGCCAGATTTTCAATATACTGTGCTCTTTGAACTGGCTGATCCTATAGCTATAATATACACAAAAGGCAAATGGTCTTTCTCACTAATGTATTATTAATGGTGGACAAGGCGCTGAGGGGCATGGTTTAGTATTGGATAGGAATGGTTGGATTCAATCATCCCATGGGTCTTTTCCAACCTGGTGATTCTATGATTCTATGAAATTTGTCTCTGCGCAGGTATCTGCTTTTACATATTTCTCCACCAGCTCTCAGATGCACAGTTCTATTAGCAATTTAGTTGTGTTTTTTTATACATGTATGTCATAGTTCAGTCAGATTCCAATGCAGCCATCAGATAAAGATGCTTAGTTCTTTTAACAAAGTGCTAGTCTTACAATGGTAGTTTCACAGGAAAGAGCAAAATTAAGGAAAGCATAAATCTGTTTGACCCACTGACACACAGACACATTCATAAAGAAGATTACAAGAGGCATAATAACTATGTTATTACCAGTGGGAGAAGAGATTTCATGGCAGGTAGGATCCCATTATAATCCTTCCTTCATTTTTTATGCATATCCACAGAATTTTCAGTAAGTGTTGTGATAAGTTAAAGTAGAAAGCAATTAAATAGCTTCTCTTTTTCCCCTTTCAGCTTACATAGCAATATTTTATTTCTCAGGTGGTATTTTGCTTTACAGAAATATGTTTGACTCACGGCCACACTAATTGACTGTCTCTTGTTTTGTACTGTATTTTGCAGAATTAGCCAAACTCTCTTTTCCATGTTCTGCCTTCTCTTGATAATGTAACAGCACAAGACCTGTGGGGGAAGAAAGGGGTTTTTAAACAGAACACAACAAACAGGTAAAAAAGACTCCAAGGGCCCTAACAGCAGTATCCCCAGTAGATTTCTTCATGAATATTTTTGGGGGAATACTGCAGTGATGTTAATGGGAAGACTTTTGATTCTGTGCCTAAGAATAACACTTTGGAATACAACTTTGTATAAGAATCAGTAAATTACAATGAAATTCCATTTCTCCTTTTATTAATGCATCTGCTCATGGTTCTGTGATATGGTCTCATGAGCTGTGACCTCACCTCTTCACCAACATATTTCCCTGCTGAAGAAGTGAAATAACATTACTGGTTTTATTTTAGCTGGACTTGCTAGAGTACTGTTTTTCTTGGGGATTCTAAAGACATGCTAGTTTTCAGTTAATAAGCAACAAATCCCAGACTGGAAAACTTACTGCAGGTGCTTTGTTTCTGCTCAAGTGATGTCAACCCATTTGGTTAGTGGTGTAAGTAGCTCAGGGAAAGATATGCAAATAGCAGTGATAATTCTGGGTTATTAACAGTCATCAATGGAAAACTACAAAACTAAAAACAAAACCTAGAGCTTTAGCTGAGAAGTGAGTTACTAAAGACAACTCATCATAAATATTTTTAGCTTAGTTTTTTGACACACGCATCAGAAGAATCACTTAAAGCAACATCTTTTCATTCTAACTGGATGTCTGCCTTTCTCCCCTCACCCTCACAAGAAAAATATATGGCCACATTTGAGTCTTAGAATTAGAAACTTGCTGTTACCTGTTGCCAGTAAGTGTGGTCTTTTGTTTCAAATAGCAATTTGTGCAAGTATCCTTAATGGGGCTCCAACAAAGCAAAGAACCATTAGGAGAAAACGACTTCTTCCAGTTGTGAAAAGGTACACTATGTTCCTGAGAGTAACCTGCTAGCTTGCAACTAGCATGTACATTTTGGAATTGGAGAGGGAAACAATCTAAATTTTGCATACATTAAGTTTATTCACCAGCACATTGTCTTATATATAGACATGCTGGTTTTATGAGTATTTACTTCTGTGTAAGAACATATATTGGGGACTGAAATTTCATCATTGTGATTAGAAATGATACTACAAGAATTTTTCCTCTAGTTAGTACAGTATAAGTGGCTTAGATGATTCAAAAAAAAAAAATTAAATCCTTTCTGGTTTTCATGGTGTGGTTATTTTTATTTTCTTCCTTCCTTTCTGCCATCTGGATATAAACCTATTGATTTTTCTAGTGTTCTGTGTTTGTGGGGGTTTATTTCTTTTTTTTTTTTTCTGTTGATGCAGTAGATCAGTTTCCTTTTTATTACAGGGAATCTTTTTGCCCCAGTTTTTGGAGGACACTTATGCAAACTGAAACAAAGATTAGTTACAATGATGATGTGAGCAGGGAGATAAAACTGCATTTATCCAACACTGACTACAGTCAGGAAGAATAAATCACACCCTAAAGAATAAGGATGTTGTCAATAGCTTTGAACCTCTTTCATATTTCATATCATTTTGGTTTGTGAATATGTGGTTATTTTTTTCCCATGTTACTATTTTATTTACCAGAAATTATCTTGACAAGATTAAAAGAATATTGTCAAAGGCCTGTTGAATACTTTCAGAGTGATACATTGCAGATTCTAGTATATGGATTCAGGTAGCTGATAGCCTTCTGGATATGCTGTAGAGCTCTGTCAAGCCACTTAAAAAGAAATGATGGCTTAGGCTCTATATAGTTATAAGTTTATTTTAGTTATTTAGGCTCAGAATTAAAGCAACTAGTTTTTGTTTCCAGATTCCTTTTAAGGTTGCATAGAAACCTCTGTTGAAGGAGAAGGCAAGTTGGGGTTGATCCTAAAAGTTAAGATTCAAATTATAATGGATGCATTAAATCACATCTCTGAACAGAAAAGCTGCAATCAATATATTAATCCTTATGAAGATTACACGTAAATTAAACCTAGATGTGTAACTTTAGAAAACCAGTCTTCAAATAGTATTTCTGGTTCTTCTTGAAAGTACCCTTACTTAGCCTGACCATCCAGATACTTTTTTTACTGAGCAGAAAGTATTCCTGTCCATGTCAATTGGAACCAGTTTCTCAGGCAGAATACTCTGAGAAACAGTGTCAAAGGCTTTACTGAAGTCCATATTCACCACATCCACAGACTTCCCCCTGTCCCTTTGTGGATAACCTTGTCATAGAATGATATCAGGTTAGCTTGGCAGGACCTGTCTTCAATGAACCCATGCTGACTGGTTGTCCTGTGTGTGCTGTGTGACAGTACTAAAGACAATCTACTCCATGACCTTCCCCAGCACTGAGCTCAGAATGACAGGCCTGTAGTTCCCTGGATCCTCCCTCTGACCCTTCTTGTAAATAGGGTCATAACCTTTGCCAACCTCCATCAAGTGAAACTTCCCTAGTCAGCCAGAACTGCTGGCAGATGATAGAAAATGGTTTGGTGAGCACCTCCACCAGCTCCCTTGATAGCCTTGGCTGGACTCCATCTGGCCCTACAGACTTGTGAATGTCTAAGTGGCCAAGCAGGTCTTAATCCATTTCCTCTTGGATCATGGGAGTTTGTTCTGCTCCCCATTCCTGTCTTGTGTTTCGGGGAGCTGGATACATAGAGAACAGCTGAACTTACTATTAAAGACTGAAGTAAAAAAGGCATTAAGTACCTCAGCCTTGTCTTCAACCTTTGTCACTGTTGTTCCCCCTGCATCCAGTAAATGATGGAGGTTCTCCTTGGCCCTTTGTTTGTTGTTGATGTATTTGTAGATACTTTTTGTATTATCTTTCTCAAAACTGGCCAATTAAATTTCTAGCTGTTTTTTAGCCAGTCTGATTTTCTCTCACTTTATCCTTGTAGTCCTCCTGAAGTATCTGCCCCTTCATCCAAAGCCCATACTTTCCTTTTTTTTTTTTTTTTTCTGAGATGCACTTAAAAAGCTCTCTATTCAGCTAAGTTCATTTTCTTCCCCACCAACTCATTTTTGGCATATGGAGGTGTCCTGCTCTTGCATCACCAGGATTTCCATCTTGAAGAGCATTTAGCCTTCCTGGGCTCCTTTGTCTTTTAGGACGGCCTCTCAAGGAACTTTATCAGTCAGACTTCTAAACAGTCCAAAGTCTGCCCTCCAGAAGTCCAAGGTGGCTGTTCTGCTGACCCCCCTCCTTACTTCTTCAAGAACTAAGAGTTCTGTTATTTCATGATCACTGTACCCCAGGTGTTCCCTAATTGTCACATCTCTCTCAAAGCCTTCTGTTCACAAACAACAGATCCAGCAGGGTGCCTCCCCTAGTTGGTTAGCTCAAAAGTTGTGTCGGGAAGTTGTCGTCCACACACCTCATATCCTGGTGAGATATGAGAAAACTTTGTGAGAATGAAAAGGATTGCACATTCAGATTTTTCTCTGTTGTAGCCATTAGATACTTGCTATTTTGTTAACACCTTTCTGAACAGTCATCTTTCACTGACTATAAGGAACATAAAGCTTGCATTTTACCTTCTTTGTGAAACTTTGCTGAGTTCACCAAACAAAAATGGAACCATTAGTCTTAAGAGGGGATATATATTCACAAAGCCTGACTGAAGTCTTAAAAATATGAATTAGCTCCTCTCAAATGAATATGGAGAATTTTGATAAATTACACATTTTTGCAGAAAATTTTAACACCATTGTGCTGAAGTCCTATATTTTTTGAAGACCCAAAAACTTGATCTGAAACAAAGTTCTCTACGTTCTAGAACTGTGGAATTGAATAATTTGCTTCTATAAGACATTTCTTAGCAAGGTGTTTAATTAGATGACTGTAATTTTTTTCTTGCTGGGCTTGTACAGAGGAACCTAAGAAGGTTTAGACAGATAGTTGGAAAGTATTTTAGACTCACAGAATTGGTAGCCTGATCAGGCTGGGATCCCGTGCTCTGAGTTGCCTCTCACTGTAGGGATGTGTTAGATCTCCAGAACACACTCGGGCACGTTACATGTACTTCTCTATTAAGATGTTATATGACGACTTAAAAAAAAGAAACACAAAAACCACAAAAAAAAATCCAAACCCCCAAAATAACCCAGAACATTTCCATGGGAAACACCTACTCTCTTTCTTCATTCATGAAATAAATTATGATTTATAAAAAAAAAAGTAATAGAAATACAGAATAAAATCATAGAATAGTTTCGGTTGGTAGGGACCTTAAAGATCATCCAGTTCCAACCCCCCTGCCATGGGCACGGACACCTCCCACAGCCCAGGTGCCCAAGGCCCCATCCAGCCTGGCCTTGACACCTCCAGGGATGGAGTAGCCACAGCTTCCCTGGGCAACCTGGGCCAGGGCCTCACCACTCTCATGGTGAAGAAATTCTTCCTTATGTCTAGTCTAAATCTGTCCCTCTCCAGTTTATACCCATTGTCCCTAGTCCTATCACTATAAGCCTTTGTAAATAATCCCTCCACAACTTTCTTGTAGGCCCCTTCAGGTACAGGGAGGTTGCTATAATGTTTTGTTGGAGCCTTCTCTTTTTCAGGCTGAACAACCCCAACTCTCTCAGACTGTCCTCATAGCAGAGGTGCTCCAGCCCTCTGGTCATCCTTGTAGCCCTCCTCTGGACCCATTCCAATAGTTCCACATCCTTCTTATATTGAGGATTCCAGTACTGGACACAGTACTCCAGGTGGGGTCTCACAAGAGAGGAATAGAGGGGCAGAATCACCTCCGTCGATCTTCTGGCCATGCTTCTTTTGATGCAGCCCAGGAAATTATCTCATTTTTTTCAGGGATGCCAAAATCCTTCTCATATGAATTGGCACAAGTATAAATCATTCTTTGGAAAGCTTGGGCCACCCCCTGATTCTTCTCTTAATAGGTTCTTTGTTTTCTCATTGAGAGTTGACACAAGAACATCAACTTTAGTCTTCTTGCCTGACTCGTCCTTGATAATGAATTCTCCTCGAGAGAGTGGAGGACTTTGTTTCCCAGCTAAGGGGAAATATTTTTTATAACAACTATATACATTTGTGGTTTCTGTTACTTAGCCTCTAGCAAGAAGAAAACCCTGTTGCCTTCCAGTGCAGAAGTGTAAGAAGGGGTTGTGGAGTGGCTTTTAGATTCACCAGCTGTCATCCCTACTCTGGTGGTGTCCATAAATGAGAAGGAAGCATTGGAAATGGGTGAGGGATCTGTGGTTTACCTTCTGAGGCACATTGGGGGAGAAATCTTGAATGTTTACATATATAAAGCTACAGTGGCAATAAGAAAGGACAAAGAAATCGAGGAATTGTTGAGGGGAAGCAAAAAAGTGTAAATGGATACACTTGCAAAATAGAAGAGAGTCTAAAAGAGAATTAAGAATAAATCAGAAGGAAACAGCGTGAAAATACAGAGGGACTACAATTGCTTGTGGAAAGCAAGTTTAGATTCCTTTAGTTCTTGTACTTCCCCCTTAGAAAATGGAGTTAAATGAAAGCAATGAAGAGGGTAGGCAAGAAGAGTCATAAAAGGAGAAGAGGAATCTCAGATTAAATGGATAATAAAACAATTAATGTGAAAATATTAAAACAGATGACCATATGAAACATTTATTTTTTCAGTTGCAGATGAATATGCATAGGGAGAAAAATTCACCTAGTGTGCCAAAAGCAATAAGGACAGTCTTGGGTGCTCTATCTGTTTCTCTTTCCAGATTTTATTTAATTTGACTACTAATTTTTTGACTGATAAGTGCTGCCTTAAATTATTGGTGAACTATTTTATAAAATGCAGAAATAGTAAAATGTATCTAATTATCTGTCTCTAAGCCTGGCTTTGTGTTTAGTATTTGGAGCATCAGCAAGATGCACATCAATTCTTAGGAAACTGATTTCATTTAATTAACACCCAGACTAACCACTTCTCTGGCAAATTTATTTTTTAGCAATTTATTCAACAAAGTTATAATGCACTTTGTCTTTAAAACATATTGCATATCTCATAATGTGTCCTCAGCAATGGTTTGTATCTTGAACACATAATGTGAAATCACATGCAGTATTTGGGGGATAAAAACTCATTGGAAAGTTGGCTTTGTATATCTCTAGTCAACATACATTTAATGTAGAGTATTATCTACGGCTCTGGTAATAACCTGAAGCCCTGGATACAGTCCATTCCTGCCAAAAGGTCAAGATACTGTATTTTACTGCCTGGTACTGCTCTCCTTACGGTTTGCAGTATTTCATTTCTTCATTACATTTTTTTCCTCTAAAAAAAAAAGACAAACTGTTGGTGGAAGGCAGTAACTTAGTAGTTAACAAAGCAAAGCTCGTTGCTGTGGCATTCTGACAACACTACCTAAAGTATAACAATATGGGTAAGTGTATAAATGAAAAGAATCCAATTTATTTTTCAAATGAAGGTGTGAATGAGCATGACTTTGCTTTGTATACTTAATTTTAGTATTCATTTTGGGATGTTTTTGTAGCTTACCATGAGAAACTGATGTTTGCACCTACAAATTTTTCGTAATACTCTACATGAACATTTCCAAATTATTTGAGATCAGTGAGCAGAAGAGATTACATAAGCCATATCTGAAAGCTCTGGATCAGTTTAGTCATTTAAGTGGGTTTTTTTTAGTAGCAAAATAAAAAATGTTGCTCAGTAAAGATCATTTCAATGGCTATGGAGACCTAAATCTCCCTAGCTCTAATTCAAATAACTAATCATATTCCATAACCAGTTAAAAGCCAAAAATTTGTAACATGAAGAAGTAGGAAATAAAATTTGCTAGTAAATAACAATACAAACAGCTTTGTATAATAACACTTCAGTGGTTTTGATTCAGTAAACATCACAAGGATGTCAAATTGAACTACTTGATCATTAAAGATAGAAATGTGGCCTATACAAGGTAATTCTAATTAAAATCCAGTGTCTGTGCACTGGAATTTACTTCAGCGTTTGCAAGGTTTTTGCTTTTAAAACTAATTAGCTATAAAAAGTGAATGTGTTTTGATTTGGGGGATGCCATATTCATAAACCTGTGATACCTAATGCCTGCTCAATCCCCACATCTTGCCTTATTTATTTCAAAATGTACATGTGCTTTGTGGCCTGCTGTCATTCTTTTACCACGATTTTACACTCTCTTTCCTTTCTGTGCCTTAATTGTGCTCTCCTCAGAATATTCACTTGTTACTGGTTAGACTTTGTTCACAAGGGCATTTTATAGTTTCTGAAATGTATGTGCTTGTGGGAGGTAGGACACAGCAAAAGATGTATTATGGATATCATCTGTAATGGCAATTACTATTTTTTCTCCTGTGCTGGTAACTCAGTTGTAGTCCTTGAGTTAGCCAAGAGAGATCAGAACTTGGACAGGGAATAGCACAATCTGGATACCAAGCTCTGCAACCAGTTGAAATCCTAATAAATGACATTCTAACTATCTCTAATAATTATTAGGACATACGAGATTGAAAGATTTTTAGTGAAGCATTTCTTTAAGCTATCCTTTTCCATCTTATTTTCAGGATTAGACATTATTTCAGTGTTCACAGCACAGCATGTCAGAGAATGGGAGAAGAAAACCTGCATTTTTTTAATGTTCTTGTCATGTCTAAAATCTGTTATGGTGCCACTTGCAGAGGTTGCCTCTTCGACCAAGAACCACTGCATTCTGCATGTCTACATAATAACATCTCTGCAAGTGCTGTTACAGTCACTTTTGCTCTTAGGTTAAACAACGTGGTTGATAGCAGAGACAGACTTTCAGGTCTTTCACCTCCCCATTTGCTGAGTGTAACACTGCAAGTCAACCATCCTCTGTGGAGATCAAAATAAGGCATTCACTGTTCATTTTAAATTGTTTTGCACTGCTGGTTAGAAAGTAATCAGGGTCTCAGAGAATCCAGAGTTTATAGTGTTTTCTGTCACAGATAAAAAGGTGTTTGTAATGTGGATATGTTAGTAAAATATTTCTTATCATAAGAAATTTCTTCTTTATCATAAATCATTTGAGATCACAGGCTCTTGTTAATGGAGTAATAACAGCTGATCTTGTTCCTCACATGTTTGCACTGGGGTTTGCAAACTAGACATCTTAGCATCAAGTAATGTTATAAAATGTCATTGCAGTAATGGTGTGTTTTCAGTAATCTTGATAGGTTAATTTTTAGCCTGTCTCACTGGGGGCATGGTAATATTTAAATGCTTTAAGGGGAAAGTTTAACAGTAAAATTAAAAATATTTTGTAAGATGTGGTTTGCACAGCCAAGGGATGTAGTTTGCAAATGCATGTGCCAGTTAGGAGGTGTAGGGTATGCATTAAATGTATGACACCACAGCATCTGAAGACCAGCGTTTGCCTCTTTATTTTAACTTTTAGCATTTTTTATTCCTTCTTCCCCTAAGATTAATTTCTTTGATTTGTTTAAGCATTCTCCACCCAAGATTTAACAATGCCATCTGCCTTTTACTAGGATAATGGCTGAGATGAAATTGCTTTTAACAATCATAGTTAATTTTAAGTGTAGTGATACAGTCTGACAAAAACAACTTTGTCACAGTTTGTGTACCTAATATTGACCTGATTCAGGACAAGGTAAACTGGTCTTAAAGAGATTTATTTTTTAATAATGTGACATTCTTGAGGATCTTTATAAACAGACAGAATAAGTTGTCTTCTGTCAAGCCTGTAAACATTTCCCTATTTCTTTAAGCAGATAATTCATTGTTAACTTTATGGGACAGTAATTAAAATAAGTCAATGTTTCTCCATGCAGATGAGATTTTGATATATATAAACTCAGGTTCACTTCTGTCTAAGCACATGTGAAGGCAAGTTTCTCAAACGCTTGATGTATACATGCTTTCACCAGGAAATCACTGGAGCAGAAAACGCTAATATATATCGTGGCTCCTGCTCCCTCTGCAAAATATTCTGATATCTCGATCCCCACTTAGATGCATGTAGAGGTCACTTCTAGTTGTACCTGCAGATAAATCACAGTTCTGACATAGCTTTGCTTTAAGCATTAAAATCTTGAATGTGTTGCTGTGACTAAGGTAGTTCACTTCATATGGTTTTGGGGCAAATGAATTCTGCATTTCTCTTTCTTTGTAATAGCTGGTGTAAAAATCTGTTTTCATATTTCCATTATTGGGTTTGGTCCCCCAAAATGATAAACAATTTATATTTTCTGGAAATCCAGCTGCATCGGGTCTCACTGCCAGCAAACATGAGTGCTAGTGGCAAGCAGTAAGATTTGGCTTAGAATTGGATTTCCAGTGCTTATTTTTCTAGCTCTCCTATAAGCAAGACTTAGAGTATGAAATTATAGGACAATATCAAATTATGTCTGCTTCAGTTGTATTTATTGACACAATCCCATTTTACTGACTTTCTCTCATCCTTTTTTAACATCTTATATCAACATCATATTTGTTTTTCTGTCAAAAAATAGTGGAATATAATTAAAATTTTAAATGTAGTCAAATTTTACATGCTGATTTGTTCTGTACTTTTTAAGAAGTGAACAATACAGCATACCTAAGACCAATTATAATTAAAGATTTACTGCCTTTTAGGATTTTGTTGTCACAGAGAAAGACTCTTGCCTACTCCATAATCATTAGATGTCATTTATTTAGACTGTTGGATATAAATCTGTGTAGATTGCTGATAAGAATACGAGTACAGTCTTTTAATATTTGCAGCACAAGGTAATTCCTGATTCAAGTGAAATGATCTTCAAAAAACAGAACTTGGTGTAGTATTCTGAAACTTGGGAACAGCAGAGAAGGGTGTACAATTTCTATTTTCTTTCAGTGTAGATTATGTAAGGTTTGATTGCTTTTAAGTTAACAATTTTGGTGGTTTTCTTTTCAAATTCATGATTTGTGCTATTTTTCTGAGGTATTTATATTTTTTGAAAATTATTAGGTTTTTTCTTTCACCTGGATATTTTTGAGAATCTTGGTATAACAATGGAAGGACCTTCTGGTTCCTTGACAGATTTTTGCTATTGTGGATAACAGAGCCATATTATCCATTTTATAAACCAACAGATATGCAGATGTCTTCAGTTTTGGTGCCAAACCTCACTTAGGTTTAATTACTAATCATTCCTCTTGTAAAGTGGACTCACTCAATTCCATTTTTTTCTCTCCTTTGCTTTCAGGGCAAGAAAGACTTCTTATAGCCCATCAAGCAATGATCTACATATAAATATATTTACCTCTGAGGAAACTTCTCCCTAATCTCTGAAGACCTTCCAATTCTATTTTTCTCCCTCTCCCCTTTACTCCTCTCCCCTTCCCCTTTTTTCTCTTTGATCAGTGGATCTAATAAGTTATTTTGCTTGTGATGAAGTATAGTCCTAAGCTGATGGGAGTTTCATTTTTTTTTTTCCAGAAAAAGCATAGAATGTCAAATCTACTTGTTAATGCAGAGCTTTGTAGGAATGGAATGGATTATTTTAAGACTGTAAAAAGCTATCTAAATCAATTTGAAACCTCAACAAATAAAGCCATATATGAAAGATAATTCTGAGAACAGCAAATATGCTCAATATCACAAAACATCTCAACAATTTAGTCAGCCACAATTCAAATTTGTGTTTTGTGATACTATCGAAGGAGAAATGACAGGGGATGTTGCCTTGTTGAGAAGCATGAGGAATTACTGAAGTGTCATTCGTGTGGCTTTGAATTTTACCATACATCCAAAAGGAAGGGATATATAAAATATCAGTAATCAAATGAATCTTGAACTTGTAAGCAAGATAGATTTGACACTTTCTTTGAGCAAACATCTTGTTTGACTGGAAAAGATCTTGCCTCCAATTCCTGTCAAAAGTGTTGGCTTCTTGCTGTCAAAAAGTGCTGTTCCATTTCTGGTCTTTCAGCATCACTCTTTTGCTATTACAAAGCTGGTGCCGTTGTCTGTCAAGTCTGCACAGTCTCAGTTGGCAGACTTATCTGTCCGCACCAAGATTAGACAGAAATATGTCTCCTTCACATGATGCTCTAGCCTTAGGCTGCACCAGCCATGGGAAGCTTCAGTACATTACCTTCAAAGAAAACGCAACTTCTTCTGACAGCATACTCTACAAGGACCCTTGAATCCATTTCTCAGGTTGGTTTTTCTGTGTCTTTAGTATTTACCCTTTGTATTGTACAAATACTTCACCACTTGTCTTTAAGAGTTAGGTTTTGTAACTGTAAGTGTTAGACCATTCTATTTATGTTTACATTGGTTAATATATTTCAAGATATAATGAAAAAAGTGGCAACTGGTCCAGTACAAAATGGTCCTGTACTTGGCAGCAGAAGATATGTATAAATGGCATGACAAGCTTTAATAATAAAGAGTTTCCCAAAACTGACGCTTTATCCTGATGAACAGTTTTCTTCAGAAGAGTTATTGTGCTCCATGGATTTATTTGGTGGAGAAAATAAGAAATAATGTGACCATCATTTATGAAACTCTTGTCATCAGCTTATATATGCACTACTTCTGTTATTGCAATCATATTAAAAGAGCAAAATATGACTTCAATACATAGTTATTTTCATTAGACCATGTACATATAGTCATGCTTGAGTATTTATGGACACATGCACAAGCTTCCAAATGCGCATATATAACCATGAATGAACGTTTTGTCTTCTAGGAAACAGCATCTCACAGCGTAGTTCTAGTTAGCATGTAAAATATTAGGTCATAAATTGTGTTTATGCTTTTTGGGTTAAGCTGTGTCATTCTTCAAATAGCCTGGTGTTATGCATTATAGCATTTAGTGCCTGTGTAAGCTACTCGCATATTTGCTTCCCTGACAATGGTGGTTCTCGTCCATGAAATTTCATATTGAGAGCAGACGTGAAGCTACTAAGAGACTACATAACTTTTTGCAAATGTGTTGCTTGACCACTGAAAATTCTTTTCTAATGCAGGTTTCTTACAAACACACATTTACAGCTAAACCTTTACAAATCCAACCAAAAACTTGAGTATTATAGAGCGTGTACAAAAAGCAATTGTTTTTGAAAAATTGTGTACTGTTCTTGGAGAACAGTACACAGAGAATGTGTTCAAGGATGAGGTCAGCTGATCTTTAGCAATGATAATGCTGGTGAAAGTTTGAGGGTTTGGGTTTGTCGTTTTTTCTCTTTCTGCAATACTTATACTTACCTTTTGGGCAGCAGTGAGCAAGTTTTGTCAGGGATGCATCTGCAACATTTTCTGTGACAAACTATCTATATTTTGCTGAGATAAGCTTTGTGATTCACCTCTGTGCAATCAGGCTTTGCTCAGGCTTTATGGCTAAAGATCTCTCTGTGGTTCATACTCAGCACCTCGGGACTGCAAGACTTATATGGTTTCAGCCATGCTGGGCTTCATTTGAGAGCAGGCAGCTGCTGTCAGTACTGAGTGGGAAATCTAAAGAAAGATGTAGCTGACAGATTTTAATGCAGATATAACACAGAAATTTGACTGGGGCTGAGAGTGGCTGCTGTGTAAAAACCTGTGGTGTCAGAAAGGTAGTGAACATAATTGTTGAATAGGGAGAGGCTGGAAACCTGCCAAAAGGAAAGTAAAAAAAAGGTGCACAATAGGGGAAAAAATAAAGTCCAATTTAGCTTTTAGGGTACCAATTCAAAACCAGCCCAGGCTGAAGATTTAGCAACACAGGCAGAGATGGTGGTTTTGCCTAAAGTTGTTTAAAAGTCCTAGCTGTTGAGTTTGAAGATCTGTGTATGGAGGATTTGCCACAGTGACTGGGAGCTTAGATACTGTGTGTCTATGCTGCATTTTTTATGAAGGTGTTGGTATCCTTGGGTGCCTCTGCTGTGTTTCACAGTTATACAAATTGAATCCTGAATTATAATATTTATTCTATGTGTTATTAATCAAGAGTCATGGTTTAAAAGCAAAATTAATCAAGGGTCATGGTTTAAAAGCAAAATCTCTTACATGTAGTGATTAAGTCAGATTTCCTACTGATACATGTCTTACATTCTTTAAAAACTTGTATCTGTGAATAATCTTCTTTTTTTCTATTGCTAATATGGAGCTATCTGTGTGCTGGATGGATTGCCATTTCCAGAGTGTAAATTAGTCAGTTGGTAGCTGCAAACAGGAGATGAGCCTACCTGCTTTCCCATCTGCGCGAAAGCTAATTAGTTTTCTTTTTCTATTTAGCCTTTTTTTTTTTTTTTACTGAAACTTGTAGGAACTTAATTATCCCTGAGAATTTTGCTGTCCCTTACCCTGTACCAGTTGGATTTTGATAAATTTAAACAGTTGAGTTTCTCAGTTAGTAATGTAAAACCACTGGAAAAGGCAGTGTAGCCACATAAGTTTCATTGCCCTTGGAATTAAGGCTAAAAAAATGACTAGTCTCATGGCAAAACTTCTTGATGCAGCCAAATAGCCTGAGCCATAGTTTTAGGTCACATGCAAATATTTACTCCTGCCAAGCATGCATTTTCATATTACAATGGTACAAAAATCAGATTCTTCCCATAATCAAAAACAATTATACAACTGCCTATCTTAGCAACAAGATCAATAGAATGGAGTGCAGATGCTGCCCAAATACTTATTCTCCATGACTCCACTGGATTATTTTTAAAATATCCTTTAACTTAATGATATATAAAGATGGTTTTGAATAGTTTCTTCCTTAACTTAATCTTCACAAGTGCTCTCAGCAATGAGATTTACCTAAATGTCTGATCCGTACTGTTCAGAACAGAAGCTGTTACAGTGTTAACTAGACCTCCATTTGTCCTTCGTCATATGTTAACAGTGGTAATGTTCTGATTTTGTGACTGCAATATAGTTCTCAAGAGTGTAATTTGTCCCAGCTAGACCATCTGAAAACAGATACTTCATGCTCATTCTACCTCAGTAATTCAGTTATTTCTTCAGTAATTAATGTTATTTTAATTAAAGTTTTATATATACCTCCCTGTATGTACCTGGGCATAACCTAAAGGTATCCCAATATTTTTATGTTCCCTCTTTCTTATTGCATAATTCTCCATAAATGTCTCTGATTATAACAGAAACTTAATGAAACTGAAAGCCTTATTCCTGTTTATTGCAAAGGTTAAAGTATGTGCTTGAGACATCTCAGGATCCGACCACACATTTATAACTCCAAATAAATCTGTAAACTGCAGTTAATATAAAATTCTGTACATCTCTTGTTTGGGGCTTGGAGGTGTTTGCTTTTAATGCTTTTAAGGATTTGTTTTGCTTGTTTTAATTCAAAACAGTCAGTAGTTGCTATAATAAAAGTTTGCACAAATACACAGGAAACCCTTGCAGCAAAAATTATGCAGTCTAATAAAATAAACCATTTTTCTCAGCATGAAGTTGGAGCCACTCTTTCAGGCTGCAGTCAAACAAATACTTTAATATGTGCTTAAGTATTTGAATTAAGCATATAGCTATGCCTAAGCCTTTCCTTTGCATGTCTAAATGAATAAGAAAAGTTTGACTTTGTTTCTGCTTATAGTATTTACAGAATTGTATTATCTATGACAGATTCAGCATTCTTCTGTGCAAAATTCACTTAGTTTGATAAGTATAAATGATCATGAGGGTAAGAGTCTTTAACTTCTCCCCTACAAGAACGAATTTGAGAGCTATTACAAAATTTTGTCTATTGCATTTTGATATTAGAAAGTACTTGGATAATTGCTAAATAATTGAACATCAGAAAGTGATTCTGTTCTATGAACCATTTCTGTGCTTTAGAGGGAAACAGCAAAATTTGCATTAAGGAAAAAATTTCAACAGTTTTTTTTTTCTTGGTTGTTACTTTTTTTAACCCTTTCCTACACCCTAAGAAATCTCTCTCACAATATTAAACTTGAATGTGAAATACAAGGTAGATTCTTCATGGCACATATTTCATCAGCAATGAACTTTCTGTAATCAGAACTCAGAAGCAAAAGCATGAAGACTCACAGCAGTTTTAAATATAGAGTCACAGGGGAAAACAAAAAGTAACTGATGATTGGAGGTCTGAACCAGCTGTTTTCCTGGAGTCCAGGGAGCTATAGGATTTGCTGACGTTTCCACACTTTGATTTTGTCATTTAATTCCCTGTTCAAGACTGTAAATGCCTGCAAGTGATAGAGACATTGTTCTTCCTGCTTCCACTTATTTTGCTCCCAAAGGAAGAATAGCTGAATCCTGAGACATACCTTTTGCTTTCCTTTTCCTTCTCTCTTGGCAGCTGTGTCAAGTTTTCTCACCTCTTTAAACTGCTTAATACTTAAATCTGTGCTCAGAAAACACATGTACTTTACTGAAGAACAGCAACCAAAGGTACAGAACTGGATTATTTCAATGCAGGGTGGAGACGAGGGGGGGAGGCTGAGCACCCTGCCCTTACCTCTAAAGCACCACCTTGTCAGGCTCCTTCCCTAACAGCTGCTGCTTTGGCTAAAACTAACAAGCACAGCTTGTCCAGTTATCAGGAACATACCCTGCTGCTTTGAGACTTTACTGCTCTTGATCAGCAGGGCTGGCTCAGGATGTATAAGCAAGACAAGCATCTTGCTGGCAGTTTGTGGGAGTGACGGGCAGCCTGCATTGCACGGGCGTCGCAGGACCACACTCAGGTGGGTCTGTGCACACCTGAGCCCTGTGCCTCGCCAAAGTAACCTGGGCAACAGAGCGCAAGGTTGCCTTTTCCAGCACTACCATTCTCTCAGTCAGCCTCAGGGGCAATCCCAGCCGAGTACATCTTGTGCTCCCACCTAGCAGAGCAAGTCCTGTTCTTGGTTCTTTCCTTCTCTTCCCTCAGTCTAGCAAACATGCTGCCACAAAGGATGGCTGAGAATTCCTTTGCAAGGAGAGGGAAGTGGATTGCCATTTGCAGCTCACACTTGGCAATCAGGAGGAGGATGGACATATTGGGTCAGATAAAGGTGAGTTTAGACCCATAGAAGGGTGGTGAGAAAGCACAGGAATCAGGAACAGTTAGGGGAAGATTTCCATACTTGAATAAAATGTGGGAAAAGAGAAAGTACTCAGAAAAGAGAACCATCTGCACTGATGTGTACTCTAAAACTCTCCTGCCCCTCTTCTAACTTCTGTCCCACCCAGAGTCCTTATAACAGTGCTATCTTCCTCAAACTCCTTCAACTCATTTCTTCTCTTAAGAATTCATATGAACATATAACTTTATCTCATTACCCCTGAAAAATTCCACCTTATCTACAGGGCAGAACGGTTTGAGATGACTTGTTGATCAGTGTTGTGGTACCCAACAAATACAGTGTGCCCAGGTGGCAGTCAGTGTCAGCCTTCATATTTCACAGTCATCTCTCCAGACAAAATAAACAACTGTTTCACTGTGCTGGCAAAAAGGAAAACTCTTGCATTACCCTAGCTGTAACAGCTTTAAGAATTCCAATCCAGAAATAACATTTCTTTTTTGAGCCTGCCTGAACAGTGCAACAGAGGATTAGGGCTGTTGAGATACAGGCACATAATCTCAGTCATCTTGGTGAGAAATAAGTAGGGAGTAGAGGCCTGTTGTCTCTGCCAGAGCTTCCAAAGTCCCTGCCTTGCCTCCTCAGGATGCTTTGCAAGCCTGCACAGCTATGAATGCAATTTGCAGCATCTGACTCTATTACCTTGTCTGGTTGTTCTCCGTCTCCTCTTTTCGACATAGTTCCCCAAGAGTTCCTTTTGATTTCAGTTTGCCTCCTGCTTCTGACTTGGTTTGATATTATTGTTTCTCCAGACACTAGAAAACTCATTCAGTCAATGCTATGCTGTATTTTTTTCTTATTTTCTCACTTACGTAGTTAAGAGAAGAAGAAGCATATTAAGTATCCAAATGGAAGTCTGCAGTGAGAGCTGACCTTGAGACTGATTGCTCTTATAATGGTATAATAGATCTTATTTGCTGTATGTTACTAAACTGTGTGAACTCTAGGCAATGAACAGGCAGAGTCCTACTGTGGCTACTATGAGCAGTGCAAGCTCATATTTCTGTAGAAGAAACTAAAAGGTCAAGATAACCTGAAGAGATCTCTCAGAATTTAGCTTCTTGGAAAATTTCAGAATTAACTTCCAGCCTATTTGATTTATCACTGCAAATGCCTTGTCTCAAACTTGTAGCTAATGTTTCCTGTTTGATGTGAACAGAACAGACAGTTGTCAGCTGCTGCCAGTGCAGGGGGGGAAGATTACTTCTGAATCTTGTCAGAAATCCTGTCTTTGCGTTACCCTCATTTTATTATGCAAATACCACAACCCTAAGGACAATCTGGATGCCCCACATCTTAGAAAACAGTTACAGATTTTGAAACCTCCAATGAGGTAAGTCCTGCATGCCCCATCAGACTACTGCTTTCTACAGATTTCAGTTCTTGGTAGTTTTTACTTAGCTGTTTCTTCGCTACTTTAACAAGAGAAAAGCACTTCTCCAAGTGCTCTCCAAGAGCAGCCAGCTCTTTCCAAAAGGCTAGTGTAACAATGAAGCTCTTGTTCAGTCAGTAACAAAGCAATCTGTGTAGAACTAAGACTGAAGAGAACTGGGGAGAGTGATACTGTTTTAATGCTCTTCTTATTGACATCTAATTCCCTGGGTACTCTTTGAAATAGTTACTTTTCTATAAAACCAGCAGGGCTGTTGCCATTAAGAGACTTCTTGATGTGTCTTGCTTCAAGAAAATTTTTCGTAGCTGTAGCTTATGTACACATGTGCATGCCTCTGCATAGAAATATAGTCACTGAATTCATGGCACAAGCTATTACTGCTTTCCCTTTTAAGCAATCACAAACAAGACTATGAAAAATTAAAGGCAGCTACAGTGAAGCTGTTGATGCACTAATGTAGAATTACTTAATCTATATCTAAGAAGTTTGATCCATGCTATCAATACCGAGATGAAAGGATAGTTTCTGCTCTTCTGGTAACTAGCCTTTTTAGAATTCTGTCATGCTGAATTACATGGCTCTTATCATTTGCAGATCTTTTTTGAAAGCAGCCTCAGGTTACATGCATATTGGATTACCACGCATCAAAGAGATTAAAATAGGTGTGTTGTAGAGATAAGAGTTTTTTCTTTTTCCACTTGCAAAAAATATTACATTAAAAAGACTCTTCAGAAAAAAACAAAAAGGGCTGAAAGGAACTAAACTGGGAGAAGGAGCTCATAGTAAATTGCAGAATAGCTGACAGATTCCTGACAATAAACACAGGTGCTTTATTTCTTGCTTTAATGTGTTTTATATCCTTGTGAAGAAGCATAAAGTTAGGCATTAACATGTGAGAATAGAAGCTACTTACACATTACCGGCTCATTTTATAGTCTTGTGAAGTTATAAAGAAAATGGCAGTTACTTTCAGACTGTAATTTTCTCAGGTACTCCTCACTGACAGACCTGATGTTAATTTATAGGTGACCGAATATGTTTCAAAATGCAACACTTTAATTTATTCAGCAATTTTAGAAGAAGAGTTAAGGTGGGGCATCTGGTTTTAGGGTTTCTTTTATCTTGAGGTCTGTAAATTTGAAAGTGGCATTTGATCCCATTCCTATTACCTATTAGCAAAAATAAAAAAGCCAGCAACAGGAAATTGTGAAGAATTTATATGCTGCTCTTCATAAAAGCATTTCAAAGAGCTGCCTGTGCACAGAAGGATCAAAACCAATTAGGAGATCATTGAAATTGCAGTTAAAATTTGAAAGAAGAGTAATTCTCTCTGGAAGAATGGCATATGCATACATGTCTACCTCATAATCTTGTTTACTGAGGGAGAGCCCAAGCTCAGAGAAAGGCTTTTGGCCTTCAAGCCAATCCAGTTCTTGAAAGCTGACAGATTAACTGATGTTGCTTCAAGGAGCTTTGGTGGTAGTGTTTGATGGGAAGGTCTCCTGTATTGAGTAACTCAACTTGCAAAATAAACAAAAGAAACAGTGTGAACTGTATCAAGTATAACCCAAAAGAGGTTATCTATGATGCAGGGTGTTCTCTAGACAATCTAAAAAGGACTGAGTTTGGAAACTTCATGACTTACACAACCTGGCTTAACTGAGATTTTTATAGACTACTGTTTTTTTAAATCACATATACCTCCAGATGATGTGAATATTTTTATTTAGAGCATTATAAGGAAAAAATGTTATTCTACTAGCATCATAAACTACTGGGATTAAAGAAACAGCATTAAAAGGAAGTAGAATGTAGCAAAGATTCTAGAAGGTATGGGGGAATTTCATTTGAGGACAGCTGTGTATATTATTCACCACATCCTGACAAAGAAGGAGTATTCAGATTTAATACTGCAACTGAAACAGAGTGGAAGCAGCTAAACTCTGGTGATCTTACTTGCCTGTCCCTGGGTGGCACAGAAGTCACCATTCGCATCCCTCCCAGCAAGGACCGTAATGCAATAAGGAGCTCCCAACCAAGTTCCTCTCGTTAAAGCAAGTCTTGAGGAAAGAGGCGTGTGTTTTTCATCTGTTTGTGCATCAGTGCTGTAGCTCATTCCTTGTGACAGTAAAGGTGATTCAGCACACAGAACCTGGGAGCTTTGTAGGGCTCTATCCTCTAATGCTGCTGGCTTTATAATGGTGAATTGCCCAATCCTACACACCCCGGCTATGCTTTCTATCTACAATAGCATGCTTTGCAACTCAGATGTAGCTGTGTTGTACTATGCTATTTCGTGTACATATTTCTGAGTTAATCCACAAGATTATAGGTTTATCCTTGTAGTTAAAATGTCATTCAGACTGCATTTCAGTATCAAGCTTGTTATTGTACTAGTAGCAAGGAATCTCTAAGAATGCCCAGTATCAATCACTAAATCCATTGATTTGGGAGCATTGACTGAAGATTAACATATTGACTGCTCAGCTTTCCTAAAATGCTGTATAAACTTAACAATGGTTTGTGTCTCCCACGTGTATGACACAAGATCATAAACACAGCAAAGCTAAAACGTAACATTTGGCTTTTCCTTAAGCCTGCCATCATCTTATGATCCTACAGATAGTAACTCTGGACTCAGTCCACAGGGACTGTATTCATACCAGTTGATTTCTCTGAAACGATTTCTGGCAAACTTAACCCTTCCCAGGTTAGTGGGCTGCCTACGGGTGCAATCAGTGCTGGACTTTTACCATTCTGCAATTTCCTGATGGGGTCAAGACAGTGGGATTTACAGAGGAGCAACCTAATTTTCTGCCTATTTATCAGGTCATGTTTGAACACGCTATATGAATTACTTTGCAGTCAGAAGCCAATAGTTTACAAAACTAACACATATTATATCTCTGTAACCTCATCACCTGCAGCATTCAGAAGATCATTATTTTAAAATTTATTATCTAGCAGTAGCAATCATCTTACTGGTAGGCCTGGTAGACTAACTTTTGTAGCAAGACTTGACTCAGTTTTTGTAAAAGGAAAAAGGAAAAATCAGTCAGGAAACTGGAATTCTCAAATTTGAAGGGCTGCATCAAAATTAGAAAATATGTCAGCTAATGAATAATAACCAATGCTTTGTTTTTCACACTCAAGTTTCCAGGGAAAAAGAAGCCTCAACTAGCATAAGTTGTTCTTCATGTAAGGAAGTCCATGAAAATGTGAATGTGCTGATTCTGAGCTAAAAAATACTGATAAATTTCATATGAAGGCAACGCAGTAATAAGTTTTTAAAGATTCTCCATTATTCTGGAATTAGTTACAACACTAAGTTTATGTCAAGGGAAAGAAAGTAGGTTTGATAACTTGGTTTGCTTCCTTATTTCTCAGTTAATTTATTAGTATCGAGGTGGGAAATCTGACTAGTTATTACTGGTTCCATTGCATTATGTCTGAGCCTATAAAAGGGTGGGGTTTTTTTTCATTTCTTTTAAGCGCTTTCTTAGCAATTTTGTTTCTATACTTGGGACTCCAGCAAGAGTGAGAAATATATTTTAATAAATTTAAAATGCATAATAAATTTTGAATAAGAAACTTCCTCCTAGATTCTTGAGAGCTTTTTGGTGTAGACCAGGGTGACAATGGACTCCAGGGTCTTTGGCAAACAGTGGACCTCACCTGGATTTGCCACCAGCCATACTAAGGTAACTTTTACTTACAGATAAGGCTTGCTGATTTCTTGTTTTGCAGACATATCTTTAATTATAAGATTTTACTCACATTCCATCACTTCCTTGAAAACTTGTGATACTTAAGACTTTCAATCCTCTGCTTAGTGCTGCTGAGTTCTAGCCCAAATAATCTAGGTCCAGATGATTATGATGTCTTAATTAAAAAAAAATAAATTCATTTTATGTGAGGAATAAGGATCAGAGGGATTAGTCAAAGCAGACTATCTTTTTCTGTGCTAATACATTTCAAAATAAATGTCAAAGAGGAGAATAACAGAGTGTGTCAGCAGTTCAGTGTCCTCAGTGCAGTGCATCAATAACTTTTGAAGATCTTGTGGTTCTTTCATTTCATATTTAATTAGGCTTTATAATTCTAATAGTAATTTCTTTGAAATTAATACACTGATGCATTCAAATATTGGACTTGAGCATTGAGAGTGAAATTCCAAGATCTTCTGACATATCACAAAAATCTTATGGCAGAGCAAGTTCTGAATTCATATTTCAAGAATTTCATACATTGCTGTCTCATTCTTCACAGCTGCTAGCACCTAGCTGAACAAAATGTGCTGGCTGTTGTAATGCCTGAATTTTGGTATCTTTCCTCATATTGAAGTAATTTATCTCAAATTCTCTTGATGCTAACATTAGTGTTGTAGGGGGATGATTTGTGAATCATGAGTTTTGAAAATCTTAAATGGCTTAGATCCCCTGTAGAGATGAAGGAACAATGAATGTTTGGGGAACACTGGGGGTTGGAACAGGATGATCTTTAAGGCCCTTTAAAACTCAAACTATTTTATGAATGTTCCTTTGTAATTACAGAAATGGTTCTCCTAGAGGAGTGCCAGTTCATCTTGGAGAGGGCAGGACAAAAATGATCACAGCTGGGTTCAGGGATTGGCTTCAAAACTTTATTTGCTTTTTTCCACAGCCAGGGACTGGGATTATGAGAGGTCTCCAAGAGCCTGAGTCCTGCTCTTCATCAGATAGCAAGCCCCCTGCATTACAAGTGTAGCCAGTTGGCTTAGAAGCCAAGTGCAACTCAAGAATCAGAGTTTGGCCTTCCTGGCTGTAGCATCTCATCTGAATCATCCTATCACAAAAAGCTGTGCAATCACAGATCCCACATTTTGTTCACAGCACTAGTTCAATGTGTGATCTTAAGGAAGTCACATCACTCATGATTAAGCGAACCCTGTCTCGACACTAGGTGCCCACCAAGGTGCCACTCTCAGTCCTCAGATGGAGAGGGGAGAGGAAATATAACAGGAAAATCATGGGTTGAGATGTGGACAAGGAGGGGTCACTCACCAATTACCATCACAGGCAAAATAGATTTGATTCTGGCAAAAATTAATTTAATCTCTGCCAATTAATCAGAGTAGGGTAATGAGAAATAAAACCAAATTTCCCTCCACCTTTCCCTTCTTCCCAGACTCAACCTCATTCTTGAGTTCTGTACCTCCTCCCCACCCAAACAGCCCAGGAGGATGGAGAATGGTGGTTGTGGTCAGTTCATCACAAACTGCTTCTACTGTTCTATCCTCCTTAGGGGGAGGACTTCTCATGCTCTTACCCTTCTCCAGCATGGTGACCTTCCCACAGGAGGTGGTCTTCATGGACATGAGTCCGTCTGACAAGCTGTAGTTCTTCACAAACTGCTCCAGCACGAGTCATTTAAACAGAGTGTAGACCTTCAGGAATGCACTTCACCAGTATGAGTCCCCTACTCCCCTATGTGGTCATAAGTCCTGCCAGCAAACGTGCCAAACCAGCTTCAGTGTGGGCTTATCTCTCCTCAGGTCATGCCAGGAGCTTATTCCAGCATGGGCTTTCCATGGAGTCATAGTCTCCTTTAGGTACAGCCACCTGCTCTGGATGGAGTCCTCCCCAGGCTGCAGATGGATATCTGCTCCACCATGAATCTGCATGGGTGTCAGCCTGCCTCACCATGGTCTCCACCACAGTCTGAAGGGGAACCTCTGCTCCAGCACCAGAAGTATCTCTTCCCCTCCCCTTCCTCACTGACTTCGGTGTCTGCAAATATGTCTCTCTCATGTATCCTCACTCCTTTCTTTGGCTTCAGTTACTGTGTGCTGTTCATTCCCCTCCTGCCACCTTCTTAAATATGTTATCACAGAGGTACTACCACCATCATCGACTGGCTTGCCTTTGCCCAGCAGAGGGTCTGTCTTGCTGGCATCAGCTCTGTCAGAAGTGGGGGAAGCGTCTAGCAGCTTCTCACTGAAGCTATGGTTGTAGCCCAGCTGCTGCTAAAACCATGCCACATAAACCCCATACGTTGCCATATAACATCTGATGGTGAATGCTGCACTTTGCGTTTATTATAGCATTCAAATTCTACTCAAAGAATTTCCAAACAACAGTTTTGGGACCCTGACTTCTTGGAAGTAAAATATTCCATCTTTTAACAGCCCATCCAGGTGTTTTTCTGGTAGTCCAGTCCATGGGAATATTAATGGATTTTCAGTAGCTCTCCATCAAGAAAGTATAATTTTCATTGTAGATTTCTTTCAACACAATTACTTTTTTTTTGAAGTGCAACTACTATGTTATGTTATTTAGTTTAGCTGTTCTTGGAAATTCTGTTACAATGGGTAGGTAAAGTGATTAAATTGTTTTAAAATCTGCAGGAAAAAACAAGCCCTACTATTAAACTCTCATCTCTTTTCTTACTCTTTGAAGGTTTCTGAAAACATTGGGAAGTACTTACCATAATTGTGTTTTTTAAATATTGCTGGATTTTTTTTCTTTACCAGATGCAAGTCAATTAATTTCATTAGTATTTTACATTAAAAGCAGAATAATCATAAAAAGAAAAACAGGTGTTGCAGTTATGCTTAATGCATAAACAGTTAGAGATCTGGCAGGAAGGAGGACAGAGGACCTTTGGTTCAATGCTAAGCATGCTTGACAGTAAACCTCTGCTTTAATAAATGATTAATTATGCTGAAATATACATTGCTTAAAGCACCTGTGGTTGAGTAACATTTTTAGGGCATCAAGGGATTAAAGTGAAAGAAATTAGTTTTATCATACAATTATAACTATTTAGAAATAGGCTTTAATTCCTGCTGCATTAAGGAAAACAAAAGTGCTCTGATTTTTTATTTTCACTTCTCTCAGATTTTTTTGTCTTAATGCAACTGAGTTGCACATTCTTCTGAATAAATTCCAAATGGCTGGTTAGCAGGAAAGTAAAAGCAAGCCTGAATTCTTTATAGCATTAAATTAAGGACAAATTACTAAGATTATTTTTGTGATTGCTACCTATCATAGACTTTAGTAAAAATAATCACACAGTAGAAGTGTAAAAACTTTGATTAACAGTTAATCCGTTGTAGTTCAGATGGCATTAAGTTATAAGTTATTACTGGAGAAACTGATTCAATCTAATTTGCAGAATGGTGACAGTTTTTCTCTCAACTGAGACAAAATCTCTGTAGATAATTAACTGTAGGTTTTGAGCTTCTCTGTCTGAAGGAGCAAGGCTAGAAGGTATTTTGGAACAAAAACAAACAAACTGAGCAAAAATAGTGTGTTTATGTTTAGACATATCTGTAATAAAATTAATTTTTAAAAAACCAACTACAACAATAGAAGTGGGATGTCTAAACAGGTGCAAGTACAACAGTTTTGTTTAACCAACATACATCATCAGCTTTCTTTAAAATTTAAGTTCTGTGCTACAATTTCTGAACTACAAATCCAAATATATTTTATTTTGTTAAGCAGAAAGCTAGCATTCTGACAGTGACTGAACTGATGCTGTAAACAGGAATCTTACCTATAATATTATTTAGCAGAAGGAGGAATAAAGGATTTCACTTTCCATGTAGCATGTAGTAATAACTAACATTTTGATTCTTTGATGTGTTAAATAACATTCCATATTGATGCAGCATGTAAATATTCTGTTATAAAATGTGTTTGGTTTCTTTGTCTTTCTTAACCTTTTATCACTGGCCTTGTAAAGCAATCAAAGTTTTGTGTCATATGATGATTGTGAAGTCACTTGTTTTCCTTGAGAGATAATAAATTTTCAGTTTCAGTACTGCTGAAAAGTTGCCAGTCAAATAAGTCTTGATATGATGTCCAGTGAGGACAAATGAGTGTTATTGTGATGGAACCAGATCAGCCTACATTTTTCACTCTGTGATTAGCGTAGTATTCTGAAACTTTTCTAAATATTAAGATTTTAGTTGAGACATATAATACATCCAAGGAAAGGCCATTTTCTTTTTTTTTTTTATTTTAAGGAAAAGACATAATTTACAGACGTATTAGAAGAAAATCTAAAGTCCAATTGTAAAAGCTACCATAGTGCTACCTGGAGTGTTGTGAAGAATAAGAGCAGAAAAGCAGACAGATAAAGTCAAATAGATTTAAATTGACCTGAGGAACTTCTGTAGGCTGTACTAGTTGTTCCAAAAGAAAAATACAGGAGATCAATCAAAGAAGAAATAAATATACCTCTAGATCTCACGATCAGCTTTTTGTCAGAAAATAACCTAGGCATATTCACTAGAATAATTAAATTCTTAAGTTTCCAAGAAAGTCAGGAAGTCATCAGAATAAAAGGAAGATACGATTTCAAATTTCCATTCCTGTAGAGAGTGCATTTTAGATCAAAATTGTATAAGCTGTGTATAACAGTGATTATGGGAATGCTGTCAATGTGATTTCTTTCCTGACCCTTCTCTTTCTTTGTCTCCGTCTCCCTTCCATTAATCTATAATGTGCGTGTCAGATTGGATCCAAGGGATCTGGGCTGTGTTCGGGAATTCATTTCTGTAACTTTGGGTGGTTGTGTCCTGTGTCTTGGCTGTGCATCCCAGTATCTTGTTGTGTTCATGTTTTCCGGAGCCAGAAGTAAATACTGCTTTTGATATTCACCTTAGGAGTGACCTTATTGGCCTCTGGATCACCACACAAACAAACAAATCTACTTTCCCCCCAGTCAGGGCTGGACACAGAATCACAGAATCACAGAATAACCAGGTTGGAAGAGACCCACTGGATCGTCGAGTCCAACCATTCCCACCAATCCCTAAATCATGCTCCTAAGCGCCTCATCTACCCTATCCTTAAACACCTCCAGGGACAGTGACTCAACCACCTCCCTTGGCAGACTGTTCCAATGCCTAACCACCCTCTCCGTGAAGAACTTTTTCCTTATCTCAAGCCTAAATCTCCCCTGGTGGTGCTTGAGGCCATTCCCTCTCGTCCTGTCCCCTGTCACTTGGGAGAAGAGCCCAGCACCCTCCTCTCCACAACCTCCCTTCAGGTAGTTGTAGAGAGTAATGAGGTCTCCTCTCAGCCTCCTCTTCTCCAGGCTGAACAACCCCAGCTCTCTCAGCCGCTCCTCATAAGATTTGTTCTCCAGCCCCTTCACCAGCTTCGTTGCTCTTCTCTGGACTCGCTCCAGAGCCTCAACATCCTTCTTGTGGTGAGGGGCCCAGAACTGAACACAGTACTCGAGGTGCGGTCTCACCAGTGCTGAGTACAGAGGGAGAAGAACCTCCCTGGACCTGCTGGTTAAGCCGTTCTTGATGCAAGCCAAGATGCCATTGGACTTCTTGGCCACACAGGCATGTGGCTTGTGGGTCCGGGTTGTGACAGCACTATAGATGCCCTTCCCTCTCTCTGCTCGTTTATTGCATTCTGTCATCTGTACCCCCAGGTTAAATACAGTGGTAACAATACAGTAGCAGAAAGTGTAGCACCTGATGTTTATAAAAGTGCAGACAGGAGAGCAGCAGCTAGAGGATGTTTCCCTTGAAGAATGTGCTGTCTAAGTCTTCCTGTACACTAACCTGTGCACTTCTCCAGACTCATGTAAATTGGGTATTCGTTCATACTCTTGTAATATAATAAGGAGTCCAGTATTTTTATAAAAGAGATTAAAAAAAATAATTTTGAAAAATTTCCACTCTTTTTTTCTCCTTGGAAAAAGTCAATATCCTAGTGGAAAAAAAGCTATATATGCATTTTGAATCTGTAGTAAAAGTGGTGTGTGATGAATTAAGATCACAATTAAGAGGGAGAATAGAGTTTTGTATGGAATAGTCTACCTGCTGTTAACCCACAAGTACTTATTAAGTATTTAATATAGTAAAAGACATGGTATCATGGCTTATGCCTGTGGAATATTGCAAGGAATCAAGACATTGAGAGAAACATAAATAGATAACTTGCTGTATTCCTTTCTCTTTGCCACTTAAAGTTAAAGTGGGACAGTTCCAAACCTGATGTTCAGATGGATACTTGCTTCTATATGATGAGTTAGTGAACTACTCATAATCCTCTCCTCTTCCTCTTCTTTTCCCTCTCCTCTCCCACAACCACTGCTTTTGCCTCACAGAATGCTTTTTAGTTCTGATGTGCTTTGGCAGCAGTAAACATTTTTTGATGATTTAGATTGGATTTACATGTGGTCCGTGTTGAAGAGTTAATTACTTTTCTTTTTGCATGGAATAGTCATTGAAAGCAAATTAACACTGTCTAGTACTCCCTTCCCTCCTTTCTGCATGCTGTTAAGAGTGCAGGAATGTCATAGGACTGGGAATAACTTTCTTTCCAGCAGCTGAATAAGTGATACCCTCTCCCTAGGGTGTAAAGTGTGACATTTCAAACAGAGGTGTTAGAAGACGGTCTTGGTGTTGCTCAGTCTAACAGCATTTGAGCAAATAGTATGTTTTCACAGATTTTGAACTAAAACAATAGTATGCAAAAGAAACATTGATAATATGATTTGTTAGGACTGGAATACAATAAATGAGCTGTAACGTATAAAGTGAATATCTGTGCACTTAAGTAAAAACAAGACTTTCAGCAATAAGCCAGGAACTCTTCAGCTGAGGCAGCCAGAGGAACAGAAGGGCCTTGGAGCATTAATTAATTAGAGATTGGCTAGGGGCCAGTATTGTAAGATGCAGCTGTGAAAAACACAGTTAAACTACTTTCAGCTGACGTAGAGCCAAATCTCATCTAGAATGCCATATTCTGATCTAGTTAAGCATGTTTGCAAGGTATTGGAACAGGTGGAGCAGAAAAACGTTGAGGTGGATACAAATGAGGGCCTGGAGAACTCCCCCTGGCCTCCAGGATGGAAAGGAAGAACACAGGCCTTTACTGGGCTACAAATCCACCCTTGAGGATTTCTCAAGCATCAGCACAGTACTTTGTAACGGGAACGGTCTTACTGGAATTGCAGTAGGGAGTTTGCTTCCAAGTAATTCTTCTACTGCTTGGTCTAGGGTTAAACGACTGTGTCTTTTCCCTCCATATGAATTCCATCTGCAGAAAGAGGTAAGTCCAGCTTACATGTTAATACATCTGCCTTGCAAGACCTATCCAACATCCTTTTTGGGTTATTCTGACAAAACAAGAGCTAGGTGTACACCACTGTCCAATGATCAAACCAGAATGAAAGCAAGAAGAAAAAGAAACCCATCAGCCACCTGAACAAAGCTCAAAACAATGTTAATGTATTGATCAGTGTACATTTATACATACACAACAGAATTTAAAATTATTAATATACACATGGTGTATGAATAAATGCTGTCTGAATATCTGAATTTCCGGAGCCTATTAACTGATAAATGTACGAATGGAACTACATAAAATGATATGCTATAGTAGGACTTTGCACTGAATGCTACTGAAAGGTCCTTTGGGTCATGTAGACATGGCGTGCATCGATTTAAATGTTTGTACCACACACATGAACAATATTTGTTATTTTCTGTAATGGAAAATTTAACTTAATCCATCTCATAAGTAGCACATGAAACTCTAACAGACATACTTCTGTTTTACAATGGTGTTCCCATAAACCACACACAAAACAGTAGTTTCATGCAGTCTCAAACTCCAAGGTTAAATGAGAACTGGTAATTAGAATTAGCTACTGTTTTTGTTGGACTATCTTTGGATATATTCATCAGAATTAGTCAAAAAGCTAGAAATGTCCTACTATGTGGTAGTGTTCAGTAAGACAGCTAAACTGTTGATGCTGCTAGTACATCAGTAGAAAAAATAGATTATTGATTTGCTCAGCTATTAAAATGCATGGATTATCCACTGCAGTAGAGATAATGGTTTGTAACATATAGATCAAAAAAGTGTCTATTGCCTTCAGAATCAAATGCAGTTAATATTGTTCAGAAATACTCTTCAGTGAAACCAAGCATTTCAAAGATGTTGAATGCACAGGTTTCTATAAAGTACCTTTTTCCCTCAGACTTTCCTTCAGTTCTTTGAACAACTAAGTTCTGAAATTTAATTTTTAGAGCAGTGGAAATCTATGATAAATGTCAAACTGCATAGGACGTTTAATCAGATAACTTTTTGCAATCCTATTACAAGTTAACCTATGCCAGATGCTGTATTTCCTTTTCGAGTAAGAAACAGAAAATGTTCATGTGGGATGACATGCACAAGGAGAGTTCCAGAGCGTAAAAGTTCCAACAGCCTTGTAACACTATTTGACACACTCAAGTGCCTTGCATTTTAACACATTAATTATGGAAAATGGTGATATCACCAAGAATCTTTTTGCCTGGAGTATATCAGCACTAAAAGCTGCAATTCACTCTGAAGGTGGTAATAGTAGCAAATGATGTAAAATCTCCATCTGGAAAACTCTGAGCTGGTGTATCTTGCTGGCTTATGTTGCTGGCCTTTTCTTGGGCCTTTCATGGGAGGAAAAGGGAGTTAGGGAGATTAGAGAGAATGATACGTTCCCATTTTCAGGGGAGAAGAATTAATTTCATCAGTTTGGCAGTCTTATTTTAATACAATTGTGGAGGCACTGCACTAGCAGCAGTAGGTACTATTTCTCCCACCTACTCAGGAATGAGGTCAGCTGTGTGATACTGCCAATTTCCACCCTGTGCCCTGCAAAATCTGGACAACAGGAGTTTGATAGTGATGTTAAGCCTTAATGGATTTTTTTTTTCTCATTCCGGGGGATACCTAGGAAGCTTGTTCTATGTATTTGGTTTTCCAGAAGGTTTATTCATATAGGAAGCTGTTGGCCCATTTTAGTGTGTGCAGAGTAGAGTACTCTGGGAAAAACAGATGTTAAGGATGGAGGTCTTACCCATGCTTTCAACAAGCTGCCCTGAGCTTTTTCATCAAACCTAGGTAAACAGTTATGTATTTTCCCTTCCATGAATAGTTCTTTGCAGTCTGAATAAGGCTTTGCAGACAGAATAAGTGTGTTCTATTGACCTGGAGAAAGAAATGGCGGTAATGCAGTAGATAGTTCCTATCCCCTCATTTTGAGACAAGGTTTTTTTTCCACTTGTTCAAGAGATGTGACTTATTATTGTGTGTATTTTTTAAATGTGTAATACAGTTTTCAATGGGTAGCCTATGTCATGATTCACTGTCTTTCTGTTATAAGTAAACATCTTCTTTCACATAAAAAAATCTTATGTCTCTCCCTGCTTGGCAGATTATCTCACATCACATACAGAAGGTGCTGAGCCTAGCTTGTTGCTGTGAAGAAAATGTCTCTTTCCAAGTCATTCTACATGAGTACCCCTCAAAAGCAAAGCCCAAAAGTGGATGTTATTTGTTTTCTTTTAAATTAACTTTTACCTGCCTGTCCATCAAGTATCTGATTTTATTCATTGCTTCATTTTGCCTAGTGCAGAACAGTGACTTACTCAGGAAAGCATGTGCTTGGGGATTTGAGTTGTTTGGATGTCTCTCCTCTGTCTCCCTGTACTATAAAGAGCTATTGTTTTACTTAGGTGTATGCATTTGGAGGTATTTTCAAGTTGTCATACAGTAGATAAAATTATAAACATCTTTTAGGTTGATATATTAAGGCACAATGCATTAAGTGTGTATAAATCGAAGCTTACTGCTTATTTTCATAATCAGTCTTGACTTTTCTATTGACCTTCATTTCCTCAGAGTACTGTTGCAGGAAGAGATCACAATTTTTTCAAGCCATATGTTTTCTGAAGAGAGTTGTATGTCAGAATTACTAAAAATAAAGCAAATAATTTTATCCCTCATTGCAAAATGCACAGTAATGCTGAGTAGCACAATGTTGTCTGATTTGCATACATCTTACTTTTATTACCACAATATCTTTCTATTGTTGACGTTCTTTATCTGCACTCTCTATCTTTATACTCTCTGGTTTTGGTTAATTTAGAATATTCTTGGTGATGGCCAGATTATTCTGAGATTACAGTCTTTGTCTATGGTGACTTTTTATTTCTTCTTCTATGTCTTTCCAGATCTTTTTGAACAGTGCATTTGAAATTACCCTCTCCAGTTGTGGCACAATAAATCATGAGAGTTGGAATCACCTAAGGTCAAAAACCTTTTTCCAGAAGGACTTGCATATTAAATGTATTGAGAAATGCGTTGTAACTCTTAAAAGGCAAAGTGATGAATAAATTATCAAAGGAACTTTTAACAAGTGGAAGTAATACATATCCCACAGGAAGCTACTATGGCCCCATTAATACCACAAGCCAAAGTTTTACTTACTGAATATAATCTAAATTGCATTGAACTCGCCAACTATCAAGGGAAACAGTTGATGTGGTCTTGTGGTCGATTTATTCCTTTGATTTCTCCAATTGCCTTTTTTCCTCTCCTCTTTGTTTACATGAATGGTTCAAATTCAATTACATAAGGTTCAGTGATTTGGAAAACCATTGTTTGTAACAGGGTATTGTTCCTTGATGCCTATGAATAATAGCGAAAATTTCTGTGATGATCCATATGTGACGCATTCAAACCTTAAGGTACTGAAACTTGAGCCATACAGTCCTCCAGGTGCATTGCTCTTCTAGATCCTCTGAGCATCTTAGGTTTTGGATGCACCCTTCCTGAACGGCTCGGAGCACCATGACCAGCACAGCACTGCAGCAGATGCTTGGCTTTTCTGGAATTGGTACTTCTCAAGCTGGTTGTGCAAACCATCTGCAAATCATGAATACTAAGGTGCTGTGGGTGCTAAAATGAGTGTCTGTGCACAGGCTGAAGAGGAAACCTATTCTGAGAGTTGAAAGTGTTAAGATTAGGTTTTTTTTCAAGCTAAAGAATTTTGTGATTCTGTGAGCATGCAGGGGGCTGATGTATGTCTGCATGCATCTGTAAAAGTGCTTCACGAGGAAGCACTTGCCTGCATGCATATTTTGGGATGAGGCCAGCCCCAGCTGGAGGCACTGCTGGAATTGGTGGTGGCACCTCTTTCCTGACCATGACCAGGCCAGTAGCTGTGGTCAGCCAAGAGCACCATCCTCTAAACAGGCTTCCAGCTTGAGAAGCTGCACTTACAGCATTCCCAAAGCCCATCATGGGACAACTGTTCTCCACCTGCTTTGCAAGTCAGGGCCAGCCAAGTGATAGTTGGCTGATGGAGGTTGTGCTGGGCAGCAGAGTTTGCTGCAGCCCTCGTCCCACCTGTGCTGTACTATCCATCACCCAGAGGTCCATAACCCTGCCTCAGCACTGGTCCTGCAATGACACCTCCTCTGTTAGCCCCTGGGCCATCTCCTGGCTGGTGATGGCTGTTGTCTGACACCCTTCCCCTCCAGCCAGATGATATCATGCCTAAGTATGGCTCCATTGCTTCGCTTCCCTTTCCCTTTACCCTCGCTTACTAGCGGATAAGAGCAAACAACTGTTTCCCCTTGAGAAGTCTCATATGAGCACAGTGACATGCTGCGTCTTGACCAATTCTGCTCCACACAGTTTTATGGCACACGGTTTTTCTATCTCATCTTTTTTTTGTCAGAGAGGTTAGCTCATCCTCACTAGTTAAATAAATGCATCCCTGGCACAGATATTATGCTGCAGTTTACTGCTATCAGCATTGATTTAACCTGGAAAGAGTTAACTCCATTTGTTCTCACAAAACTACAAAAAGCATATTGTCTAAAGACAAGATTTTGCACTTTCACTGTTTGGGAGAGTGAGACCTAGTTCTGGTATATTTAAGGAAAATGTCTAGGTCAAAGAAAAAAAATAAGTTTGTCTTTTGACTGCGTTTCCTCCAGAAGGCAGCTAACAGGCTCCATGCCTGCCCTTCCCACCCCCAGCAGTTAAAAGTTCCCAGCACTTTGCACAGCTTTGTTTTTAAACCAGATCTCCTTATAGTGTCCTCACCCTGGAAAATTTTTAAAAATAATATTAAGTAACTTGAGCGTGTTAAAACTCCTCATGTCATATAAATGTGTTATTTCAAATATTTCTTACTTATTTCAGCTTGTGTGTTTGTATGCACTTAGCATTGGTAAGCAGTGAGAGGAACTCCATGGTGAAGCACACGAGCTGCTAAAAGTGTCCAGTCTTAACTTCCCTGTTATTGTAAACTGAGTCAAAGAAGGGGCTGATTAAATGGAATGTCATCGCATGCAGCAGTCCGCAGTTGATTGCTGCTAATATCCTTCACTCACAGGTTTTCTTTAAAGAAGGATGTGTGTGGACCTAATATGAAACACAGAAACTTCATCCTTCATGCTTGACTCAGGCAAGCTCCAAGCATTCCCAGGTGCCTTGACACAGTAGAGGATGATCCTGAAATGTCTGTGTCTTCCCTTAGTGAGGAGGCAATTTTATGCCATTTCTGGTCTTTGAGAGAAGCTTTTGCAGTTTTTTTGTTGTTGTTTTTTTATTATTATTCTACAGGAGCTAAATATAGGGCATATGCTTTATATTACTATTTCTTAACCAACCTCATCTAAAATATTTATTAGTGTCTCAGTTATATGTTGTTAAGTCGTTAATCCTACTTCCCTTTTCATGCTCACCAAATTAAAACACTATCCTAAGATACAGAAGAAAAAAATCAATTAATTAGGGTGAACTCTCAAACAAACCCATGCCCACAATGGAAAGAACAAAGCTGAGCATTGAGAGGGTTTTGTAAAAATTAATTTCAGTCAGACCAAAGCTTTTGAAGGAATCGGATTCTTTAGTTATCCTTTCTGTTCTGCATTTTTAGAGTGGTGCATTCAACATTCAATCATATAGTACATACCAAATAGCCGAGCAGCCCTAGAAGTTACTCATTATGTATGCCCTTCACATTTTTTGGCAGCTTCAGTTCTATGACTCATTTTATCATGAGCTTCCACTTTGATGGTCTTTAAACTGCCTGTTCATAGGTGTTAAAATGACTGCAAAGTTTGAAATCCTTTCTTGGTACAACTTATTTCTATAACCCAATTAAATCAGATGGTGTGAGCTGTTTCTTGACCATTCTTGCTTGCACTGCTCATTGCTTTATATATCAGGTTTTCAAATGTTAAAACTTGAGGAAGCCTGAAGTTTCTCTCTCCCTTGTTATCATGGAATGCAGCTAAAGCCTCTTTGTCATGAAAATGTATTTGATAAGCACTTAAACATTAAAAGATTAAAAATAGGTTGTTTAATTTGTCCATGACAAACTTGAAATGTATTTTTGGAATATGCATCTGACTCTTATGAGCATGGCTAGATTAGATTATCTGATGTAGCAGGATATGTTATGGACTCTAAAATGTCTGGTTATACTTGCTGTTGCTTTTTCTTTCTGGAAAGAACCCTTTAAATGTACCCTGCATATCCTTTTCCATAGCTCTGTGTGTGTGTAGAATGAGAAACTGTTCTGCATGAACCTGTATTGTTATAGTAGAAGATGTCGTAGATCTCTTTGGCTTACATCTCTTTACCTTACATCAAAACAGTCACACTAAATAGAATGACCATCTGTCTATACTTTAAGTACACCCTAATCCCATTTCTCTTTTGATTCTTATGTAGGAATCTGCTACCACTGTTGGAAACAGTCTGCCCACATATGGCAGTTCTGCATTTCAGTTTCACATATCAAACCATATGATCCCAAGGAGGCAAGAGGAGCTGTAATTATGTTGTTATTTGTTATATCTAGGCAAATGTGAGAGCAGGTTACCTTTTGTCATTCACTTCAGGGCAGGGAGCAACATTCCTGCCTAGTATTGTGCTGCTCTGTCTCCTGTCTTCTTAAAGCACCTCCAAGCTGACTGTCATTTTACTAAGTTCTAGACAGCTGTCATATAAGATATTAAGCTATTACAGTGCTATGTGTCTCCATCTGGGGCCAATCTAATGCTAGATTTTTCTTCCGTGTGTTATATGTAACAACTAAAAGTATATGACAATGAGTTTTACTCCTTTTCTTTAAAGAACTCATGTGATGTTATATTATGACATTGTTCTCATGCTTAACTGAAGTGAGACCAGTGGAGTAGGAGGTAGTTTTGTCAGCAACATCAGAGAGCTAAAAATGTTCTTTAATGATGCTAGAAAGCTTTTGCTAGCAGCAGATCACCTCTATTGTACATATAACTAGTTATAATTTGGTAGCATACTAATCGACATTGGTGGCTACATGAAGTTGATTTTATAACTTTCAACTCTTTTGTGTGACAAAGTTGGTTTATTTGGTGTTTATGAACTTTTTCTTTAATATATTTGGATAAATTTATGCAATGTATCTTTCAGTACTAAGAAGAGAAGGTTGAATATATTTGATGGTTCTAATTCTACTAGCTAATTTTTATATTAGATCAACCCAAGATTGATATTAATATTTTTTTTCAAAGAGATGAGGAGTGACATCAAATTAACTTACCACAGGTGAAAAAAGGAGCTAGTGTCAGAGCCAAAGTGTAATTATTAATCTTAGGCTCTCATATATGCAGTTGGAGCACAACTTCTTGTTCAGTCTCTACTGCTGGGAAAAATGCTCATCTTTGATTGGATTAGGGTATTATCTCAGATAAATTATAAAAATTTAAACTCTTCTTCTAGATTTATGATATGTTTCTCTGTACAACCCAACAGCAGAGGAACATTGGCGTTTTCAATTGACAATATTGGACAGAATCACAGTGCTAAAGAGATACTTGAGGGATGCCACCCTTCACTAGTATTTTCTGTTAGTTCAGCTTTAAATGCATAACACTTATTTTGAGAGTTACTAGTGAAATACAAGTGTGGAAAGTGGTTTGTGACCTTGGTCTCTCACTGATCTAATAATATATAGGGGAAACAGGATGGGTTTGTATCACTGTTTCCAGTTTTGAACTTGTATCAGAGAAGCAATTTGTAAATCAACCCACTTTCTCTAACAAAACAAAATTGTTCAGAAATAAAAAAAAAAATGCTTTATGCTAAACAATTTGTGTGTGTAAAATCTAGTTAAAGCTATTTGTTATCAAGACTCTTTATTAAGAGATGACTAAGAACAGAACATTTGGGACAATAGAAGATGCATCTGTGCCAATATTTTAAATATGAAGTGTATTTTATACTTGGAAACAGAGAAGTCTGGAGGAGGTAAAATAGTGGTTGTTTGAAAATGACCACATAATTATGCTTTGAAACCTGAACACACTTAGGATTTTCAAATAGAAAGAGTTTGTGGACTTTTATTTTCTCATTAATGTGGAGGGAATTTATGTCTACTCTGCCAGTCAGCACTAACAAGGGATAGCCAAATAAATCTCCTATTGCTTGGAGGGGGAATCTCATGGAGTATAAATGACCAGTGGCATTGTTATACAAGGGGAAATGTAAAATGTTTTTTTTATGGACCTTAACGTTTAAAGTGAGAATGATTCAATAAGTGTTTATGGTGCATAACCAATAATGCAATTTTAGATTCAACTTTCTTGCATCAAAAAAAGCAGTGACGTGTACCAAATTCTACTGTTATTATTCCAAGTGTAAGTAAATATAACATTAAATATACAAGAAATCACCACTAGTCATTTGTGAAATTATCTAAATACAAATTAGCACATTATGTACTTACTAAATTTTAAGGAGAAGTACATAAATTCTCTAAGTAAATGAAATGAAGCAATTTTATTGTCTTCTAAGGCTTATAGAAGCCACTGGAAACAGAAATCTTGTCCTTGGCCATACTTTGTGCAAATAAAGGTATAAAATATCTCCTAAATATGTATGAGTAACTGTGCAGTGCTGATAGGATAACAAACATAAACACGTCAAACAGGAGCTAAGTCTAACTGGGGAAAAAGTAACCTTATTACAAGAAAGTATTAGTGGCAAAAATACAGATTGGGTCGTCCTTGGGTTTTAAGAGACTGGAGTATCTGATACATCACTCAACACTTGTGCAAGAAGAGACTTAGTAAATGCGGCAAGTGCCTGCATCTAATCCAGACTCTTCTGTACTTCCCTGTCAAAGATCTTGAGTGTCAGATGTCGTATCCTTTGCCATGATGAGGATCCTCTTATTTCCCAACCTGTAACATGCCTTCCTATCTCAGAACTGTATATTTGAAACAAGCTGCTGTAGCAGTGAGATTTTTCCAGGGCCTCTTGTGTCAGGATTCTTTCCCTTATTTCACGCTGCTGTTCTTTTGCTATAATTCTCATGGCCTTCATCTTTAAACCCTAATACTGCTTTTGTAGTAGTTTCTCCTGGGAAGCAGTTGCCACTCCTGTGAAAATTTCCTTCTTTCCCTACATTTTCTTACTCATTATTCTATGAGTTTTTGTTTAGAATAGAGAAGGACCAAAACTTGGTGCAGAATACAGAAAATAATTAGTGCTTTCATATTAGTTCAGTATTATCCATGCACAAAAGCTGAGTAACCAGTAAGCATGAAATACTTGTGTCAACACTCACATTAAGAATGCTCCAGTGCCACTAAAAACATCATTAATGGCAATCACCAACAGGGAATTTGAGAGGGTCCTGATGAAAAGTGCACAGTGCTGGGAGGAATTACGGCATGTTCATGGCCACCACACTCTGCTCTGGAGAGAATATCCTGAGGAAGTTTTTGTCTGGGGATTGATTTCACCACTGCTCTTCCCTGTTTGTCACCGGGGAGAGCTCTCCTCTCTGCTCCTCTCTCCTCCTTTTTTACCCTATTGTATTCTTTGAAATTTTAAGGTATGCCATTACCTGTTGACCCTGCTATGTTCCTGTCTCAACATCTTTTTTTTGTGCAACATTGTCTTCCACGCACACATGAGAACAAAGATTCCTCCTGTTATGATCCTGTAGCTTAAACAGAAAAGGTGGTAAGTATTCCACATGAAATGTTATCCTGAGGCAGATAAGTGGCAAATTTATTTCTCTCAAATCCCATATCTATGTTCAGTTTATTGATCTTCACTGTTCCAATTTACTGGTGATAAATCACTCTATATCCAGCCACTGATTTATATAGTATTCAGTTCTGTGCTTGAGAACTTTTCATCCTGTTGCATTGAAGCCTCTTCATAAAGAAGTGTTGCCATATAAGTATAGCAAAATTATTCTGTTATATGTTTGTTTGGATTTAAATTTCTAGTCAGTTAAAATGAATGTGTTTTTCTCCTGGTTTAATTAAAGCACATAACACAGGACCACTAGTTACCCAACAATGAAATTCATCTCAGTTTGATCACTCTGATTTGAGGACGTCTTATCCTAATTCCAGACTTCTGTATGCCTTCAAAATACATGTAGAACCAAATATAGAATGGAGTTATGATCAGACTTGGATAGTCTTTAAAAACATTTTCAGAAAGGTTTTTCAGAAGGCTGGAATGGTCAGATGTAGCCTGATAATTCTGCTTTTTCTCTGAGATGAATAAAGCTCACAAAACTCTGACGCAATCTAATCTTTTGATGTTTCTTAACTCTAAAGAAAATAGAATCTTTCCAGAGGGAGGTCCAAAGAAACTCTAGAAAGAATTTCGAAGAGCTTTGAAATGATAGCCAGCTGGTTGTGGAGCAGCAGGCTGCTACTAGAGAAAGTGCTGCAAAGCTAATAATAGCCTGGAAATAATGACTCGCTAGCTTATGCTTTCAGAATATCTGGCTGAGTATATCCCCTTCATCCAACAGCTAAGTATTTCAGCTCAGAGACCACCTGTGTAAATCATCCTTGTCAAGAATGTGAGGTATAGAGGAATGCCATGTAATGCGTGTTCTTCACATAAATAATCATAACTACCATATTGTTAGTTGACTGACTTCTGACTCACAGCATATAAAACCATATTATTATTGTTTAAAAAAAAAAAGAATGTTATATATACAAAGAAAATTTCTTCTCTCTCTTCTTTAAAAGATGTAGAGTTATAAAGCTTATGAAATGACAGTTTGAGTGAGTATACTTATAAAATTGCATGCTTTACTTTGAATGTCTGCTCCGGTGATACTTGGGTTCAAACAGGACACGGACCTATGGGAAGACTTATTTAAAAACTCAAAGCTTTACACTGGTGCTGAATAATTCAATGTTTGATGCATTACTCACATGAAATAGGTTACTGCTAGATGTTATTCCATGGAGTGGCTCAGCCTCAGAGAAACCTGAGGGTATGGGTACGCTATGTAATGTTAACACTTTGGAGACAGAGATCATTCCTGATATAGGACATATGTCTGTATAATGCAGACATCATTAGGTCCTACCTGTCTAATAAGAAATATTGACAAATATTCTGAAAGAATACAGCTGCTTACATTTTTAATTAGTCCTGTTTACCGTAAAACTTGCTTAGTTTCTTTATGCAGTGCTCACCTGTATCATATAGCCCAACATACCTTTAATATCCATGCATGTCATTTTGGCCAAGTAGTAACATAATTAAATACAAAGGAAAATCCAGAGTAAAAGATACAAATGGATTTGGCTTTACTGGGCATCTTTACAGTGCGTTGCATTACTTAATTTCTCAGGTTTCACTGGCATTTCCCGTTCTGTATTTGAAGACAAGGGAGTACCTGGCCTGTCACTCTGCTCAAGGGCTGTGTTTGATAACAGAAGTAGTGGAAGGCTAATTGAGGAAGCTCAAGCCAGTCAGTGATATGCAGGCATTCTTTTGGACTGGATATATCACCCCTAATACGTATTTTGGGCTGTGCTATGAAGAAGATGCCTCAGTTTAGGTGACATCAGGTGATGAGGTGACATCAGGTGATGTGTTAGCAGAAACGAATCTCTCTTGGCAGGTCCTAATCAGAGTCCCACCCCAAGTTCATCTCTAGCCAACAGGGAGGAATGAGAGAACAATATATTACAATTTTGATCTATACAAGCATTACAGGGTTACTTATCACAAGTGCTTGGAATGACAGGCAATGTACTTATAAACCTGGGCTAGAAGTCTTGACTTCAACATCTTGGCTCTCCTAATTGGCTCACCATATAAATGGTGTCACAAGTTACAATCCAAGTAAGAAATCCAAAATTTTCTGTTTGTTGATGTACTATAAATTGGAAAAGCTGCTTATGTTGAATGCTTGAAAACGAAGCAACTATTTTTATAAATTTAAGCCATGAGGAGAAAAGGTTTCCTGATATGACTGCTCAATACTGAGAAAATATGAACAGACTAGCAGAGATTGTAAAATGTTTTAAAATAAGCAACCGAATAATAAGTGGATAAGGAATAGAAGAGATCTAAAAGGGAGAAAAAGTGAATACAAGGGGAAAAAAAAGAGGAGCTTGTGACCTAGAGAGTACAAGAAAGAAGATTGAGAACTGTGTTTCTAACAGAGTTAGAGGTCACCATACTGAAAAAGGATTCTGCTATAATTTCAAACCAAGATATTTGATATCTAAACCTAAAAGTCAACATTAAAAGCTGTGATCTGATTTCAAAAGTAACATAGACCTTCCTGGTCCAAGTTGCTGTAACACTGCAGACACCCACCCATGTAGTTTTGGAGTCTGTAAATTAGGATGGGATAGTCACACTGTTTTTTTTCAATGCTTAAATTCACTTCTTTATTCAACTATTTGGAAACAACAGGTCCTCCGTTGTGGTTCAGTATCAATCATAATAAAAATTTTGTAATCTATTCTACAGCTTCTATATGTAACTAAAATGCTGGTTTTATAAATAGCAACTGTTCAACATATTTACCTTTTCATAGTTTACTGATTTTCCCTCCAACTGAGTTACATTTTTTGTTTTCTGTTAATTGGAGAAAAGAAGGTGGCAAATATAAAATATTTTTTGTCATACAAATATACAGTGAATATTTGAGGTGGAGCAAGTGGAATGCATTATTTGTATTCCTCTTGAACTCTAAAGTTCCCACTGATGGAATTTGCTGGCTTCTAGATTTGCCTTGCATTGGGCAATGTTGTGTCATAACCAATACTCTTTAACCAAGTGACAAATTTTGAGGTCTCCATCCAATTATTTGAAATTTCTGGCACTTTAAATCCGATCAGTGAAAATCATCTCTCTTGGGTATAAATGTCACAGAGATTTGGTGGACTTCAATGAGAACAGAAAAGAGTTTCAGATGTGTTGCGGTCAGACTTCACAGGAACTCAAGATGACTTCTGTTGATCACAGGTCATGGGGCATCTTACCTCTTGTACATGCTGTAGAATCAGCTGTTCATCATCTTGGTGTTAGAGGCATACCTAAAATGTATGTGTGTGCGTATAGAGTATAATTTGCGTATTCTGGGTGATTTTGGCAAATAAATAGAACTGTATGTTTGAAAGGAAATAGAAGTGTGTAATGCAACTTGACCACTTGATTGAAAGCTGACTACTTGGAACATAAGCACAAATAATGCTTAATTAACTTCAAAAGGCCTCCTACTTCCAAATGCTTTATTCTGCCTTTTAAAATGCAAAATAGTCAGACCTCACTTTGCAATATTTTATCTGTATATATTAGGCAGAACTTTCAGAGATATGAAATACCCATGGAAACCATCACTATTGATTTAATATAGTTAAAAATAAGGGCCAGCATAAGGGTCACTAATCTTGCTTTCCAGTAAAAGAGGGAAATATATTTAACCACTGTATAAATGCTCCATTTCTGGTCTTTGAGAGAAGCTTTTGCAGTTTTTTTGTTGTTGTTTTTTTATTATTATTCTACAGGAGCTAAATATAGGGCATATGCTTTATATTACTATTTCTTAACCAACCTCATCTAAAATATTTATTAGTGTCTCAGTTATATGTTGTTAAGTCGTTAATCCTACTTCCCTTTTCATGCTCACCAAATTAAAACACTATCCTAAGATACAGAAGAAAAAAATCAATTAATTAGGGTGAACTCTCAAACAAACCCATGCCCACAATGGAAAGAACAAAGCTGAGCATTGAGAGGGTTTTGTAAAAATTAATTTCAGTCAGACCAAAGCTTTTGAAGGAATCGGATTCTTTAGTTATCCTTTCTGTTCTGCATTTTTAGAGTGGTGCATTCAACATTCAATCATATAGTACATACCAAATAGCCGAGCAGCCCTAGAAGTTACTCATTATGTATGCCCTTCACATTTTTTGGCAGCTTCAGTTCTATGACTCATTTTATCATGAGCTTCCACTTTGATGGTCTTTAAACTGCCTGTTCATAGGTGTTAAAATGACTGCAAAGTTTGAAATCCTTTCTTGGTACAACTTATTTCTATAACCCAATTAAATCAGATGGTGTGAGCTGTTTCTTGACCATTCTTGCTTGCACTGCTCATTGCTTTATATATCAGGTTTTCAAATGTTAAAACTTGAGGAAGCCTGAAGTTTCTCTCTCCCTTGTTATCATGGAATGCAGCTAAAGCCTCTTTGTCATGAAAATGTATTTGATAAGCACTTAAACATTAAAAGATTAAAAATAGGTTGTTTAATTTGTCCATGACAAACTTGAAATGTATTTTTGGAATATGCATCTGACTCTTATGAGCATGGCTAGATTAGATTATCTGATGTAGCAGGATATGTTATGGACTCTAAAATGTCTGGTTATACTTGCTGTTGCTTTTTCTTTCTGGAAAGAACCCTTTAAATGTACCCTGCATATCCTTTTCCATAGCTCTGTGTGTGTGTAGAATGAGAAACTGTTCTGCATGAACCTGTATTGTTATAGTAGAAGATGTCGTAGATCTCTTTGGCTTACATCTCTTTACCTTACATCAAAACAGTCACACTAAATAGAATGACCATCTGTCTATACTTTAAGTACACCCTAATCCCATTTCTCTTTTGATTCTTATGTAGGAATCTGCTACCACTGTTGGAAACAGTCTGCCCACATATGGCAGTTCTGCATTTCAGTTTCACATATCAAACCATATGATCCCAAGGAGGCAAGAGGAGCTGTAATTATGTTGTTATTTGTTATATCTAGGCAAATGTGAGAGCAGGTTACCTTTTGTCATTCACTTCAGGGCAGGGAGCAACATTCCTGCCTAGTATTGTGCTGCTCTGTCTCCTGTCTTCTTAAAGCACCTCCAAGCTGACTGTCATTTTACTAAGTTCTAGACAGCTGTCATATAAGATATTAAGCTATTACAGTGCTATGTGTCTCCATCTGGGGCCAATCTAATGCTAGATTTTTCTTCCGTGTGTTATATGTAACAACTAAAATTATATGACAATGAGTTTTACTCCTTTTCTTTAAAGAACTCATGTGATGTTATATTATGACATTGTTCTCATGCCTAACTGAAGTGAGACCAGTGGAGTAGGAGGTAGTTTTGTCAGCAACATCAGAGAGCTAAAAATGTTCTTTAATGATGCTAGAAAGCTTTTGCTAGCAGCAGATCACCTGTATTGTACATATAACTAGTTATAATTTGGTAGCATACTAATCTACATTGGTGGCTACATGAAGTTGATTTTATAACTTTCAACTCTTTTGTGTGACAAAGTTGGTTTATTTGGTGTTTATGAACTTTTTCTTTAATACATTTGGATAAATTTATGCAATGTATCTTTCAGTACTAAGAAGAGAAGGTTGAATATATTTGATGGTTCTAATTCTACTAGCTAATTTTTATATTAGATCAACCCAAGATTGATATTAATATTTTTTTTCAAAGAGATGAGGAGTGACATCAAATTAACTTACCACAGGTGAAAAAAGGAGCTAGTGTCAGAGCTAAAGTGTAATTATTAATCTTAGGCTCCCATATATGCAGTTGGAGCACAACTTCTTGTTCAGTCTCTACTGCTGGGAAAAATGCTCATCTTTGATTGGATTAGGGTATTATCTCAGATAAATTATAAAAATTTAAACTCTTCTTCTAGATTTATGATATGTTTCTCTGTACAACCCAACAGCAGAGGAACATTGGCGTTTTCAATTGACAATATTGGACAGAATCACAGTGCTAAAGAGATACTTGAGGGATGCCACCCTTCACTAGTATTTTCTGTTAGTTCAGTTTTAAATGCATAACACTTATTTTGAGAGTTACTAGTGAAATACAAGTGTGGAAAGTGGTTTGTGACCTTGGTCTCTCACTGATCTAATAATATATAGGGGAAACAGGATGGGTTTGTATCACTGTTTCCAGTTTTGAACTTGTATCAGAGAAGCAATTTGTAAATCAACCCACTTTCTCTAACAAAACAAAATTGTTCAGAAATAAAAAAAAAATGCTTTATGCTAAACAATTTGTGTGTGTAAAATCTAGTTAAAGCTATTTGTTATCAAGACTCTTTATTAAGAGATGACTAAGAACAGAACATTTGGGACAATAGAAGATGCATCTGTGCCAATATTTTAAATATGAAGTGTATTTTATACTTGGAAACAGAGAAGTCTGGAGGAGGTAAAATAGTGGTTGTTTGAAAATGACCACATAATTATGCTTTGAAACCTGAACACACTTAGGATTTTCAAATAGAAAGAGTTTGTGGACTTTTATTTTCTCATTAATGTGGAGGGAATTTATGTCTACTCTGCCAGTCAGCACTAACAAGGGATAGCCAAATAAATCTCCTATTGCTTTGAGGGGGAATCTCATGGAGTATAAATGACCAGTGGCATTGTTATACAAGGGGAAATGTAAAATGTTTTTTTTATGGACCTTAACGTTTAAAGTGAGAATGATTCAATAAGTGTTTATGGTGCATAACCAATAATGCAATTTTAGATTCAACTTTCTTGCATCAAAAAAAGCAGTGACGTGTACCAAATTCTACTGTTATTATTCCAAGTGTAAGTAAATATAACATTAAATATACAAGAAATCACCACTAGTCATTTGTGAAATTATCTAAATACAAATTAGCACATTATGTACTTACTAAATTTTAAGGAGAAGTACATAAATTCTCTAAGTAAATGAAATGAAGAAATTTTATTGTCTTCTAAGGCTTATAGAAGCCACTGGAAACAGAAATCTTGTCCTTGGCCATACTTTGTGCAAATAAAGGTATAAAATATCTCCTAAATATGTATGAGTAACTGTGCAGTGCTGATAGGATAACAAACATAAACACGTCAAACAGGAGCTAAGTCTAACTGGGGAAAAAGTAACCTTATTACAAGAAAGTATTAGTGGCAAAAATACAGATTGGGTCGTCCTTGGGTTTTAAGAGACTGGAGTTTCTGATACATCACTCAACACTTGTGCAAGAAGAGACTCAGTAAATGCGGCAAGTGCCTGCATCTAATCCAGACTCTTCTGTACTTCCCTGTCAAAGATCTTGAGTGTCAGATGTCGTATCCTTTGCCATGATGAGGATCCTCTTATTTCCCAACCTGTAACATGCCTTCCTATCTCAGAACTGTATATTTGAAACAAGCTGCTGTAGCAGTGAGATTTTTCCAGGGCCTCTTGTGTCAGGATTCTTTCCCTTATTTCACGCTGCTGTTCTTTTGCTATAATTCTCATGGCCTTCATCTTTAAACCCTAATACTGCTTTTGTAGTAGTTTCTCCTGGGAAGCAGTTGCCACTCCTGTGAAAATTTCCTTCTTTCCCTACATTTTCTTACTCATTATTCTATGAGTTTTTGTTTAGAATAGAGAAGGACCAAAACTTGGTGCAGAATACAGAAAATAATTAGTGCTTTCATATTAGTTCAGTATTATCCATGCACAAAAGCTGAGTAACCAGTAAGCATGAAATACTTGTGTCAACACTCACATTAAGAATGCTCCAGTCCCACTAAAAACATCATTAATGGCAATCACCAACAGGGAATTTGAGAGGGTCCTGATGAAAAGTGCACAGTGCTGGGAGGAATTACGGCATGTTCATGGCCACCACACTCTGCTCTGGAGAGAATATCCTGAGGAAGTTTTTGTCTGGGGATTGATTTCACCACTGCTCTTCCCTGTTTGTCACCGGGGAGAGCTCTCCTCTCTGCTCCTCTCTCCTCCTTTTTTACCCTATTGTATTCTTTGAAATTTTAAGGTATGCCATTACCTGTTGACCCTGCTATGTTCCTGTCTCAACATCTTTTTTTTGTGCAACATTGTCTTCCACGCACACATGAGAACAAAGATTCCTCCTGTTATGGTCCTGTAGCTTAAACAGAAAAGGTGGTAAGTATTCCACATGAAATGTTATCCTGAGGCAGATAAGTGGCAAATTTATTTCTCTCAAATCCCATATCTATGTTCAGTTTATTGATCTTCACTGTTCCAATTTACTGGTGATAAATCACTCTATATCCAGCCACTGATTTATATAGTATTCAGTTCTGTGCTTGAGAACTTTTCATCCTGTTGCATTGAAGCCTCTTCATAAAGAAGTGTTGCCATATAAGTATAGCAAAATTATTCTGTTATATGTTTGTTTGGATTTAAATTTCTAGTCAGTTAAAATGAATGTGTTTTTCTCCTGGTTTAATTAAAGCACATAACACAGGACCACTAGTTACCCAACAATGAAATTCATCTCAGTTTGATCACTCTGATTTGAGGACGTCTTATCCTAATTCCAGACTTCTGTATGCCTTCAAAATACATGTAGAACCAAATATAGAATGGAGTTATGATCAGACTTGGATAGTCTTTAAAAACATTTTCAGAAAGGTTTTTCAGAAGGCTGGAATGGTCAGATGTAGCCTGATAATTCTGCTTTTTCTCTGAGATGAATAAAGCTCACAAAACTCTGACGCAATCTAATCTTTTGATGTTTCTTAACTCTAAAGAAAATAGAATCTTTCCAGAGGGAGGTCCAAAGAAACTCTAGAAAGAATTTCGAAGAGCTTTGAAATGATAGCCAGCTGGTTGTGGAGCAGCAGGCTGCTACTAGAGAAAGTGCTGCAAAGCTAATAATAGCCTGGAAATAATGACTCGCTAGCTTATGCTTTCAGAATATCTGGCTGAGTATATCCCCTTCATCCAACAGCTAAGTATTTCAGCTCAGAGACCACCTGTGTAAATCATCCTTGTCAAGAATGTGAGGTATAGAGGAATGCCATGTAATGCGTGTTCTTCACATAAATAATCATAACTACCATATTGTTAGTTGACTGACTTCTGACTCACAGCATATAAAACCATATTATTATTGTTTAAAAAAAAAAAGAATGTTATATATACAAAGAAAATTTCTTCTCTCTCTTCTTTAAAAGATGTAGAGTTATAAAGCTTATGAAATGACAGTTTGAGTGAGTATACTTATAAAATTGCATGCTTTACTTTGAATGTCTGCTCCGGTGATACTTGGGTTCAAACAGGACACGGACCTATGGGAAGACTTATTTAAAAACTCAAAGCTTTACACTGGTGCTGAATAATTCAATGTTTGATGCATTACTCACATGAAATAGGTTACTGCTAGATGTTATTCCATGGAGTGGCTCAGCCTCAGAGAAACCTGAGGGTATGGGTACGCTATGTAATGTTAACACTTTGGAGACAGAGATCATTCCTGATATAGGACATATGTCTGTATAATGCAGACATCATTAGGTCCTACCTGTCTAATAAGAAATATTGACAAATATTCTGAAAGAATACAGCTGCTTACATTTTTAATTAGTCCTGTTTACAGTAAAACTTGCTTAGTTTCTTTATGCAGTGCTCACCTGTATCATATAGCCCAACATACCTTTAATATCCATGCATGTCATTTTGGCCAAGTAGTAACATAATTAAATACAAAGGAAAATCCAGAGTAAAAGATACAAATGGATTTGGCTTTACTGGGCATCTTTACAGTGTGTTGCATTACTTAATTTCTCAGGTTTCACTGGCATTTCCCGTTCTGTATTTGAAGACATGGGAGTACCTGGCCTGTCACTCTGCTCAAGGGCTGTGTTTGATAACAGAAGTAGTGGAAGGCTAATTGAGGAAGCTCAAGCCAGTCAGTGATATGCAGGCATTCTTTTGGACTGGATATATCACCCCTAATATGTATTTTGGGCTGTACTATGAAGAAGATGCCTCAGTTTAGGTGACATCAGGTGATGAGGTGACATCAGGTGATGTGTTAGCAGAAACGAATCTCTCTTGGCAGGTCCTAATCAGAGTCCCACCCCAAGTTCATCTCTAGCCAACAGGGAGGAATGAGAGAACAATATATTACAATTTTGGTCTATACAAGCATTACAGGGTTACTTATCACAAGTGCTTGGAATGACAGGCAATGTACTTACAAACCTGGGCTAGAAGTCTTGACTTCAACATCTTGGCTCTCCTAATTGGCTCACCATATAAATGGTGTCACAAGTTACAATCCAAGTAAGAAATCCAAAATTTTCTGTTTGTTGATGTACTATAAATTGGAAAAGCTGCTTATGTTGAATGCTTGAAAACGAAGCAACTATTTTTATAAATTTAAGCCATGAGGAGAAAAGGTTTCCTGATATGACTGCTCAATACTGAGAAAATATGAACAGACTAGCAGAGATTGTAAAATGTTTTAAAATAAGCAACCGAATAATAAGTGGATAAGGAATAGAAGAGATCTAAAAGGGAGAAAAAGTGAATACAAGGGGAAAAAAAAGAGGAGCTTGTGACCTAGAGAGTACAAGAAAGAAGATTGAGAACTGTGTTTCTAACAGAGTTAGAGGTCACCATACTGAAAAAGGATTCTGCTATAATTTCAAACCAAGATATTTGATATCTAAACCTAAAAGTCAACATTAAAAGCTGTGATCTGATTTCAAAAGTAACATAGACCTTCCTGGTCCAAGTTGCTGTAACACTGCAGACACCCACCCATGTAGTTTTGGAGTCTGTAAATTAGGATGGGATAGTCACACTGTTTTTTTTCAATGCTTAAATTCACTTCTTTATTCAACTATTTGGAAACAACAGGTCCTCCGTTGTGGTTCAGTATCAATCATAATAAAAATTTTGTAATCTATTCTACAGCTTCTATATGTAACTAAAATGCTGGTTTTATAAATAGCAACTGTTCAACATATTTACCTTTTCATAGTTTACTGATTTTCCCTCCAACTGAGTTACATTTTTTGTTTTCTGTTAATTGGAGAAAAGAAGGTGGCAAATATAAAATATTTTTTGTCATACAAATATACAGTGAATATTTGAGGTGGAGCAAGTGGAATGCATTATTTGTATTCCTCTTGAACTCTAAAGTTCCCACTGATGGAATTTGCTGGCTTCTAGATTTGCCTTGCATTGGGCAATGTTGTGTCATAACCAATACTCTTTAACCAAGTGACAAATTTTGAGGTCTCCATCCAATTATTTGAAATTTCTGGCACTTTAAATCCGATCAGTGAAAATCATCTCTCTTGGGTATAAATGTCACAGAGATTTGGTGGACTTCAATGAGAACAGAAAAGAGTTTCAGATGTGTTGCGGTCAGACTTCACAGGAACTCAAGATGACTTCTGTTGATCACAGGTCATGGGGCATCTTACCTCTTGTACATGCTGTAGAATCAGCTGTTCATCATCTTGGTGTTAGAGGCATACCTAAAATGTATGTGTGTGCGTATAGAGTATAATTTGCGTATTCTGGGTGATTTTGGCAAATAAATAGAACTGTATGTTTGAAAGGAAATAGAAGTGTGTAATGCAACTTGACCACTTGATTGAAAGCTGACTACTTGGAACATAAGCACAAATAATGCTTAATTAACTTCAAAAGGCCTCCTACTTCCAAATGCTTTATTTTGCCTTTTAAAATGCAAAATAGTCAGACCTCACTTTGCAATATTTTATCTGTATATATTAGGCAGAACTTTCAGAGATATGAAATACCCATGGAAACCATCACTATTGATTTAATATAGTTAAAAATAAGGGCCAGCATAAGGGTCACTAATCTTGCTTTCCAGTAAAAGAGGGAAATATATTTAACCACTGTATAAATGCTCCAGTAGGAACAAGACATAACTGTTTTAAGAAATTTTTGGCAATTTCTTCAGTCTGAAATGTGAGACAAAATATTTATTGACATTTCACCAAACTGAACTTATGTTTGCCACACATGCATTCTCTGTATTTACAAATAGCAATAGTTTACAGAAGCATAAGACAGATATAAGTGTCAGGAAGTCAGACAGAAATGAAAATGCAAATAGCTCTAGGAAGAAGCATTAGGATTAAGCAGCTGTAACAACAACATTATTTGCCTTGTTCCACTAGGATCCTTAATCAAAACAAAACTTTTTTTCATCCTTCATTGTTATTGCATGTAGACATACATATGCAACAGATAAGTAGTGCAAAAGTAGCACAGAGGCCTATTCCTACCAGTCTTAATTTTTAACTATAAATAGCAAAGAATATAAAATAATGTACAAGTAAAAATAGAAAACATCTTTATTTGTATTTCCATGGAAAAAAATAATCAAAGTTGTGTGTGTATGCTTTACAGCATATCTTCAATGTCTTCTCTTTCTTTGAGAAGTGACTTCTCTGTAATAAAGTTTTTTAGCAGCTAGGAATGCACCATGGCAACAAAAGCTTGAAAGAAACACTTCTGGACTTCAGTGAAGCTTTTGGTATTGTGCTGTCACCTGGGAAATCATGTAGATGGAATAACATGGGGGCCAGGAGGAGAAATATAATGTGACTGATGAGCTGTTTGGAGAGCAGATGATGATGTATATGGCGAGGAATGTACCAAACTGGTGAAGTTCCTTAAAAGTCTGTGTTGGAGGGTCCGAAGAAGTAATAAAATGATGCAGTGATGAAATTGCCTGGGGAAAAAAATAAGCTGGAAGTTATTATTAGGATATTATACACTAAGAACCAGAATTATTTTATTTAGTGTAATTATAGTAATAAAAGTAAGTTTAGCAACACCAGTTATTAGTGCACATTCAAAATTTAATCACAAGCTCTTCAGCTGTACAACCAGCAGTTCCACAAACTGGAGCTTCTAATCATCACAGAATCACTAGGTTGGAAAAGACCCACAGGATCATCAAGTCCAACCATTCCTATCAACCATGCCCCTCAGCACCTCATCCACCCATCTTTTAAATCATTTGATTTAAATTTAATCATTAGTCATTTGATGATAAGCAGATTATCTGAATAAGCGAGGTCCAACACAAAAGAACCATAGAATTATTTGGTTGGAAAAAACCTTGGAGATCAAGTCCAACTGCATCTGTCTACCACTACAACACATCCCTGAGCACCTCATCTACCCATCCTTTAAATACCTCTGGGGATGGTGAGAGTCTGTGCCTTTTCTCCCCGTCTATTCTACTCTTGTAAGACCATACCTGGTATATTGTTTCCAGTTCTGGAATCCTCAACATAAGAAGGATATGGAACTGCTGGAACGGGTCCAGAGGAGACCTAGAAAGATGATCAGAGGAATGTAGCACCTCTGTTATGAGGAAAGACTGAGACAGTTGGAGTTGTTCAGCTTGGAGAAAAGAAGGCTCCAGGGAGACTTGATAGCAGCCTTCTAGTACCCAAAGGGGACAAAGAAAAGATGGGGAGGGACTTTTTAAAAGGCTATGTAGGGACAGAACAAGGGGAATGGCTTTAAGTTGGAAGGGAGAAGATTTATATTAGACATTAGGAAGAAAATCGTTATGAATGGAGTGGTGAGGCACTGGCACAGGTTGCCCAGGGAAGCTGTGGCTGACCCATCCCTGGAGGTGTCCAAGGCCAGATGGGATGGAGCCTTGGGCAGCCTGATCTTGTGGGTGGTGTCCCTGCCCATGGCAGGGGAGTTGGAACTAGATAATCCTTAAAGTCCCTTCCAACCGAAACCATTCTACAGTTCCTTGACACACAGCTGCATACGATGTTGCCAATGTGCAAAGCAATTCTGCAGATCATTTTCTGAATGGCTGTTGAGGATCTCTGTCATTTTTTACTTTCACATCTCCTACTGACAAAAACTCACTGTTCACGATAGCACACTGACATTTTCTGACCAATGGTAAAAAATGTCTTTATTTGAACACAAGTCCACCCACACTGAATGAAGCAATCAAGTTGAACCCTGTCTTACTATGACAGGTTTGAACGTACTCTATACCCATCTCTCTGTCTACTCCCTCCCACTGTTGGTTCCCAAGATGTAGGGTTAGTTTTTTTTCAAACCTCGTAAGTTTATGCACCCTGAATGTCAGGGAGTTGTGAGTGTGCATGAACAAACCCTTTGTAACCTTACAGTGTGTCAGATTATCTGTCTTGTATAGATGCCTGGAACTAAAGCTGTCAGTGTTCAAAGCACTGTTATGTTACCTGAAATACTGTGTGTAATTCTGGAAAACTGAATTCAGACTAGAGTGGGGAGGAACTGCAGTATCTAACACTGGTTGCAGAAATACTAGCAGCTAACATGAAGTCATAGCTCTGTAAAAAGCTGATACTCAGGGCACAACAGAATAGTGTAGCCTTACCAGCTCAGTCCTGGAAGTTGTACAGTGCCCCAACACAGCAGTGTGCCCTTCCTAATTAGCTCAGTCTCTCTGCAGGTATATTCACTTGCAGAAATTCAAAAGTGGTATTGAAGTTAAGGGTTAGTGTTGGTACACGACCAAAGAAAGATTAAACTGGAGGTAAATAATTCTGGGCTGGAAATGAGAAAAGTGATTTTAGCCATGAGAAATGACACCTGAAGTTCTGAGGAATAATCTCACCACCAGCAGCTGAGAGATTGAACGCTGTATGCTGTTTAAATGTCAATTTAGTATATTTGTGGAAAAGAATATCTTCAATATTTTTCTGCAGCATAGCGGTTTGGATCAAAGGCTGCAGGTCCTTTCCCAGTCATCTTGTAGTGAAGGTTATTTGTTATATCCTAGGTACCACTGTAATGCTTTCAGGTTTTTTCCATAACCTGAAAGCATGACAGTGTTTTGTCTACAGTTTTTTACTAAACTAGTTACAAAGGTGTTCTGTGCACACCTTAGCATCTACACAATGAGACTGTTAATGCAGGTTGCCTAAGTAGATATGGCATTATATATTTCTGCCTTGTTGCATATCTCTCTGGTATTTGCTTTCAATACAATGATAAAGCAAAGCTGTGTCTTTTCGACTGCCTTCCTGTGGGCAACAAGGAGATGGGTTTTTTTTTAGTGACCGAAAACACGCAATATACAATTTTGTATGTAAAACTAGGACTATGCTGCATGGAAGACTTCACAATCCAGTGTTTAGTGTTATTTCTCATGTAGTATTTGACAGTATGAAATACTCAAATCCAGACACAGGATATGCATCTGACCATGTTAAAAAGATATAAATGTAACTCTCAAGCTTAGTCTTTAAATTGCAGTGGAAAGTCAAGATGTTATTAAGTAGCACATTTTGCGTCAAAAATTAGCTTCTGATAGATCCTTGTGATGAGGTTTAAGGACCTTGTGTAAATTTCCCAAGGATTTCCCAATTTTATATTTGCTCTACTAAAACTCAACCTATTTCCTGGACTGTATGGAACAATTTTTTTGAATTCTAGTGTCTGTACAGAGCAATCAGCAAGTGAACTTTGTGTCCTGTCAGACGTCTCTGTCCTGCTGCTCCTCAAAGACATTCAGCTTGAGTCAATGTTTTATCTAAAGAAGGTTAAATAAAAATAGGGTTTTCATGTTGTATTAATATTAATGAATGGCTTGGTGTTGCATTAAACTGCGATACTTTGGGCAACACATTCATTTCAGTTGTTTTCCGTTGTATTTACGGTTAATGTTGCTTATCTGCTGGTGCAGTGCTCTCTCACCTTTCAGGATTGATTCAATTGTGCCTATTAAACATCCCTTGATACAGTTTGGTGTGTCATAAAGGCCCTTCAAACTGAATTTGATGTACTTGAGAATAATCTCAATTCTTTCAACCCCTTTGTGTGCAATTTGAGGAATAAATGGTATCTGTTAAAAATTTAGAGGAGAAAAGCAGTGGATTTACAATCCCTGGGAGAAGGTTGTAAACTCTTACTAGGATGCTTATAAAAGGACTTTATCACATTTGAAAAGCAGAAGTGCTGGAAAACAACCTTCAGAACTGTAACCTTCAGGGCTGCTTTTTCTCCTTGAGGAAACTAGTTCTGTGTAACTTGTATATTTTTTCTTTGCAAGAAAGTTAGGTTTTGTCTTTCTTGAAAATTATTTCAAATGTATTGGTGGTTCAGTAGAGCAAACACTAATAGCTTTGTAAATAGGAATCCTGACCCTACACCAATCAGTGTCCAGTGATATCAAGTTTTTGATAAGATATATAGAGAGTACTAGGAAGACTTAACAGCATTTGAATCTTTCATAATTCTAGGCTAGGGTAGTTCAATGTGTGTAGCCTCAGCTGAGTGTGTCGTGGCCGAAAGACAAGGTAGTTGCCTTGCATGTCCTGCTGTAAGAGAAGTTAATTGTCACTCTAAAGCTAGTTTTTCTGGTATTGCTTCCACATTACAAAAAGTGAAATTTTCACACTTCCCACATTTTTGGTGACGTTAGAAATAAAATCAAACAAGAGAGTAACATGAAGACCTAGTGATCCATTGATGTACCTTCATCAAGCGTTAAGTGCTGGTAATGAAGCCCAAATCAAGTAAGAGAGAGGTAGTTGTATTTACAGTATGTAGAGGGAACTGCTAATAGTACAGTTCATAAGAAGGAAAGAAACACCAGTCATGTACAAACCTCTTTCTGAATATTTGTGGCAATTACTCGCCTTTTTATTTAACTCTGTTAAGCACTCGTTTTTAAGTGTTCCTCTCATCTGTTATGAAGTATCTTATGCTTTGCTCCCAAAAGATATCAGAAAGATATCTGACAGATTATCTTTGAGAATAATGCTGAGGATAATCAGGTGTAATTGCAATTCCTCCCTGTTACAATGTTAAACAAGAGAGAAATTGTTGTAGCTTCAAAAACACTTAGCACTTGTATAGCTGCCTGTGGTCCCAGCTTAGAAATCAAAAAGTATCCTGTGAAAAATAAATACATAAATTAAAAGATCCTTTAACTACGACATAAAATGGTTGTAAATAACCTGATAGCTGTGTAAATTTATTAACTGAACAAAAAAAGAATGCAAATATTTGCTAGTAAAGATTTAAGCATAATTTTGCTTACCACCACACAGACAAGTAGTAAAGGCTGTCTGAGTAGATAGCTCACAGTCTGCATAGTAGAGCATCATTAAATCATTTGACTAAATCAGTTAACATGGTAACTTAAAGGATTCTCATTAACACCCGTCTATCATATTTAGGGAGAATCCTGAGATTTGAGAATGTTATTCATGAGCCAGAAAAGTATTGTACTTAGACCAGTAATTAAAATATCTCTTCAGTTCTAAGGTTGTAATATTGAAATTCCAGCTGTGTGAAAGTCTTATAACACTTTGTATCTCAGACTTGAAAGAGGTGAAAATTTTTATGTTCAAAAAATAATAGGCCTTCCCTAAGGAAGCCATTAAGCATCTTGCTTCTCTATGGTTTTCCCTAGTGTTTCAGTTCTTTATAATCTTCAGTTCTGTAAATGCTAATATTGTCTGCTAGTTTAATTTGTGCCAGACAAATGGTGATCTTTTATAGAGCAAAGCCATTCAAATATTACTGAAGGTATAACATCTTGCAAATACTTGAAGTTAAAGCCCCATCCTTTACTTGAAATGAAGCATTCTTTATCGACCCTGACCACCATTTATGTTTGTCGGTCAACTCTTATTACAAATATAGTCTACAGATGAGCAAAGAAAACATAAATATTTGAACATCGGTAAATGTCTTGTGATTAATATTGCAATAAATCTGTTGATATGGAGGATTTACTGTCTTAGATTTATGAATTAGCAATTACTTTTCAAGAGAATTGACCCCTTTTTTAACTTTGAAATTTGTCTAAGGATTTTTTAATTATTTTCTGTATACTCAAACCAGCTTGTTATTGCTTTCTAATTCTACATGATCTCTGACCATGACTGTGCAGTTCTTCTTTATTCGCAAATTAAGGTGATGTTCTAGATTTATGAAAATGAGACAATTGTGAAATGTCCTATAGAAATATACTCAAGCTACTTTAATTATTTTTAATAATTACTTAATAATCTTTCTCTAAGTTTCAAAACTGAAATCTTAAGGGTGGGCTTTAATAAATATAAATATACTTTCACAGAACTCTTAAACATATTAACACTTTCAAATTATCAGCCTTCCGAGAATGGATTAAGTCCTACTAGTAGATACATTTGTTTGGGTGTGTGCAGGACTGTTTCTGAAAAAAGTACAATTTGCTCTCACCAATCTAAAGTTTTTAGACAGGTACAGGTACTATAATAAAAAATAGAAACATATTTTGAGCCACGAGATCCATCCTGAGAACTGGTAAATGCAAATTTATACAGCTACTGTTGCATTGTCTGATGTGTGGCACTGTCTGAAGAATAATAGACAGGTAACTCAGGTGAGACTCCTGCTTTCTGCCAAGTAAAAGCATCTGTGTCAAGAAAAGCTGTCTATAAAAGTCAGATTTTATTTGATTTTGACAATGAACTAATGTGAGGCCTTCCAAACTACAAATATTGTCTTTCTGCAGTAAGAGGTTTAGAGGTACAATGTTCTTATTCAGATTGAAGAAATAGTCCACTTCTAGGAAGCCATGGGCAGTCTTTAGGGCAGGTCAAAGGATGTGGAAAGATGATATTTCTCTAGTGGCACTATAGTGGTATAGTTTAGTTCACTTTAGTTGTTCGAAGGCCTGGGCTGCCTTGCCAATTCTTATATGCACATAGAGCTGACTCAGAGGAAAATATATCCCCTACTTTCTTCATCTGTGGCATCTTCGGCAGCAAGAATACTGTACTATTTGCATAATATAATTTTTATCAACCCAGAGCTTTTACTATTATAGGAATCTGTAGACTGAGACATTTAGCTTTTATGTTTATAAAAGTTACTTAAAATAAAAACAACTTTTGTAATCCTCGTGTTTTTATCTAGTGAAAGCCGTTATCTTACTTTTAGGGAAGATGTTACTGATTTTCAGATCAGTTTTACCAAAGATACGAGATAGATATTAATTTTCTTCTCTGAATTAACACGAGTAATTCCATGCCACTGAATTTATGCAACAGCTGTGTAAAGCACAGTCTTCCAGAGAGTACTGATTGGTGCACACTAAAACACCTTACAGAGTGAACTGGCGAAATGATGATGACCATTAGTTCTAACAGGTATCATACCTATTAAGTTGTATTTCACTGTGGAAGAATTATCATGTAGAAAATCTGAGAATAAAATTAGTATTTAGCATGCATTTGCCTTTTTAGACAGAATCATTGGCCTTTTTGCCAGCTATTTTGCTTTTGTTGTATGACACAGGGAGGATCCGTACTAAGGCAAAATGTGTTATTGTGTTTTCAAGTATCCCTCTTGAGAAAAACAGATGCAGCTTGACGTATATTTGTGTACTTGAAACATGATCATACAAAGTAAATAACTCTGCTGGCATACCTGCAACACTCAGATTGTCGCAAATAACTCAAGTTTATGCTAAACAGAATCCTCCATTCCACACATCTTATACATAAAGCAGAGTCATTTTGTTTGTAAGGATGCCTGAAACTCAACTTAAATGTACTGTGAAAATGATTACCACAGGTAACCGGTAAAAAACAGCCCAAGCAACTTTTTATATTTATAAATATAAAAAGTATATATCTCTTATTTTCAGTGTATAAAAGAAATAACTTTTTGGTAGATCATTTCAACCAGTCCACACTTTCTAGCTCTGTTTATTTGAGATGGACTCAAAGGAGGACTTGGACCTGGACCTGGGCACCTGGCCTTCAGTGATGGTCAGGATCTGAATCATGTAAACGATCTTTAGCTTAGCTATAAAGTTAATCAAGGAAAGTCTGGGATCTGAGTTCATTATAATTTGGGGATACGCAAAAGCAAAAAGCTTTGTGTTGCGTCTTTAACTTATGACACCTGAACTTTATTTTCTTTTAGTTAAAGGTCTAGATCTTTCACAAAAGTAGCTTGTAACCCTTATATAAAAATACTGTGTGAATGGCTTTCTGTGATAAGTCTGATTTGGAAATAAATGTCATGATGTATTCCCCTAACCACAGTATATCCCACATTTAAATAAGACTAAATAGCTATATGTGAACAGTCAAAGACACAAAGACAAGTGGATATTCCATAGTGGAAAACAATCAAAATGCCCACACATGTTCTAATTTATTGCTTTTTTAGAGCAGATGTTGAACTAATTATAACCTGTAGTACTTTTGTTTCCATTCCATATATATGTAATAAGCATTGGCACAATTCTCAGGAGAAATGTGGCTTCCCTGAAATAATGATTCTGATGAATTAACATTCTGGTGAAAGGATATGGTTTTCCTTAGCTGCTCTTTTTATATTATGGTTTCACACCTGGTTGAAGGTACAATCAGGGAGGATGTTCAGCAGCTGTGACCAATACAAATGCACTGGGTCCTAGATACCACAGTGTCCCTGTGCTGATAGGCTTTTCTCATCTCATCTCAACTCCTCTCATCAATGAAGTGACTGTTGTTGCATCTGAGTGAGTCTGCAATTGTTAGGGTCTTTTCTATCAAAAATGTTTGAAGTTATAGGGTATAGCTTCTATATTTTTGACCTTTAGTATGTGCATTATTCTCTATCTTTATAGACCAGTAAAGGAATAGCAGTGAACAAGAATTGGACTCTCCTCTTTCCTCAGAAACAATAAGGTTCTATTCACAAATTCCAAAATTGTGTTCTTGTTTTCATAACCCTGAGAAAATGTAGACTTTTTCTTCCTTACCATGAGATTCCTTGATACATTTCACATATATCTTACTATACTTTATGGCATATCTTGTCCTTTGTGGGTTAATCTGGTTTGGACTGAACTTCAGTCTTCTCAGCTGTCCAGAGTTATTCTCTTCTCTATCTCCTTGTCTTTAGTCTTTTCCAGTGTGAAGTGTCAGCTGTTCTGATTTGTGCTTAGTTATTCTAAATGGTTTTTCTTTTTTTTATTCAGTTATTTTCATCACCGTTTTGTTATGTTTCTCCAGGGAACACCTGATGCTGTGAGCACAGTGCTTTGCATGTGAATTAGAATATTTTGTTCTGTATGAATTTTTGCAATGTATCTATTACATCAGGGTCTCAGCACCTCCCAGTAGTCATTAAGTAACCAGATCTGTCAGGCATTATTTGCTTTCCTTATCCCGTCCTTAGACTTACAGTGGAGTATTTGTCTCTGGCATGGTTTTCTGTTGCTATTATTTTGAACGTGAGATGTATTTATTTTTGGTACCGAGAAAGAGACGAAAGAATTGTATTTTGCACTTGTGGCAGAAGTGCTGAGTTCTTGGTTACCAGAGATATTCATCCCAAAGCCAATTCCCAAATAAACAGGAGTTGCCTAGCTTTTACAAAGGTAGATCTGTGGGGTTTTCTTTAGTAAAAATCTAATGATTCCTATTACTGCTGATATATGACTACTCACAGAGAACTTTAACCATGAAATTCACAGTATTTTACTGATGAATCTTAAGAAAAAAAAATCCTGACTTGCTATTTAGCAATGTGTCTAAAATGTTTCTTGGAATGTGATACCTAATTTCTGTTATAATGTAGTCAACAGTACTGCTCAGAAAGAGCAATAAGATTTGATTCTTAATACATATGTATTTTTTCTTAACTTCTTTAATAAATTTAGTACTGGTTATTTTTTGTAAATGTAATTACATATGCAGGTTACAGCTTACTTGCTTTTGTGTCATCTTCAGATGTACCGTACTGGCTTCATCACTGTCATATATGTAAGTGTGGTGGTACCGTCTAAATGTGAAATACTTAAAATGAAAACACAGATGAATACTAAAAACAATTATTTTTCCCCCAATTATTTTTCCCATTACTTATTTACAGATTTTTGAGGTAAAATATTATAAGGGAACTAATGCATTCACAGTGCTCAGAAAATTGAGTCAGAATTTGTTATCTGATAAGGACTGTTGATTTTATCGCCTCTCTCCATCCCATGAATAGTGAACATTGAGGCTCTTCCTGCTCAGAAAGGCTTATTACTGTTAGATTGGCTTCTAAACCAAGCTAATACAGGTTACAGAGTGTAGTAAATTGGCAGCTGCTCTAACTGATGAAAAAAATAATTGCAGTGTAAGGCAGGAGAAATTCTAAACTAATTTTTTCCTTAGCAGAAAATAGGTATTATCAAATTCAGGGAAAGCTATGTTAAAGTAACCTTGAATTTTTGCCTGAAAGCCAAAAACAGCTGGAATTTTCAGTCATGGTAATGGCTGTATCTGAGCAATTGCATAATGAGATTCCAGCACCTGAAGAAGTTTCTTGCATATCCCCCACTCGATTCAAAAGTATTATTTTTTCTAGAAGAAAACTAGTGTAGCGAAGACTTTCTTCAGCCCCCTTCAGAATGGTGTCCTTGAGACCTTTTCAACGCTTTCATACAGGCTTGACTGGTAAGGCTGTGTAAATGAAATTGGAATGTAACGTTTAACTTTAGGAATTCAGAATCAGGTCATTGTAATTTCAGAAAAGCTAACAAGGAGATCTCAGCATTAATTATGAGTATAGTTGGTAAATTTGAAAAATCAGGTTATTTTAATTACTTTTCTCAAATTCTCATGTGTAGACAATAAAATATGTCAATTGCTAATTAAATAAGATATGTTATAGTAAAAAATATAAGGAGACAGTGAATTAATTCATACTGCTTTATGTCATGAAGATCAGTGGCTAATGGTGGGAAATTAAACGTGAATAGGGTCAGAAATGGTTAAACAAATATATGGTAAACAGGTAGAAGACCTAATATAATCTGAGGAGCAAAATTCCTTGGCTTCTTTCATCTCTGATTTTCAGTGACCCAATATGAATTGTAAATGGGTAGATGATTGCTAGGCAGCAAAATCTTATTGAGCGTTCTTTGCCAATTTCAGCAATAATGTCTTTTGAAATTCCTGCAGATCATTTTACCACAATCTTCAGTATAATATCCTTTCTACTAGACATATCATTTTACTCTAGCAGAAGGAATACTTTCAGAAACTGAAGTAAACATCTGATGCAGCTTAAGGATACAGCCCGAAGCAGAACATAATATTTGCATAAGAAATGACTGACTTATCACATAAATTTTCCTGTGTAATTTGCTAGCTTGCCTCCAAGGGGCATGTAAACCTGAAAGAGAGAGAAGTCAAATGTAAAAGAGGTATTTCTGCTTCAAAAGAGCATCTTCTCTGAAGAGTTAGCATGTTGTATCCTGATGGGAAAGAGTTTGTCTCTCTGGAATACACTGAAAATTTTGTAGACAACTTGTGTGATGACTTAGTTAATACATTGAAGATGTATTCCTTGTATATTATGCTGCAAAAGTATGGTATCTTATATGTCCTTACGCTTCTTAGAAACTGAATTGCAACATCAAGGTTATTGAAGATGACAGAAGTATTTCTGTGTAACTGAATTTCTGGAAACTGGAATTGGTTTATCAGAATAATATATCCCATTCTAAAGTAATGTAACAAAGAAGCTATTTTTAAAAGCGGGAAGAAGTGATATACATGAGGTAAAAATGTGAATTAACTACATAAAATCATCAAATCATTCAAGTTGCACACAGTAAAAGATTGGGGAAAAATAGTGACTGGCTGATGTTGAGCATGCACATAAACAGATTACTTGGAGCTGAAAATACAGCTCTAAATACCAGCACTGAGAGAAAAGTGTAAAAGGGATGTGCTCGTAGAGTGTGATACCAAGCATCGCTGCTTTAAATATTTATTTTTATAAATGTTGCTCTTTGGTGATCAGGAAAATTGGAAAGTATCTTTCCACTCAGTGTATTTTATTAATCACAAGGGGATTTTGAGAGGAACATAGTTGTATGCAGTTGGTAAATTATGAATGTGATGTCTCTCCCGCATTTGACAAATAGAGGGTGTTGTGTGTGTAAGCCAATGTCTGTTTGAAATCAGTAAAAAAGGACATTAAGTCCAGTGGGCAGCAGATTAGATTCTTACTCATTGACCATCAGAGATTTATCATTGATTCTCATTTGCTTCTCTCAGTCAATAAACTACACACAGCACTATCTGAAATATTACTCTTTGTTGAGGTCAAGTGTCTTCCACATGTCAACTATTTTGTGACACAAATGGCTCAGAGGTGTTTTCTGGAGCAAGACAGTGATCATCTGGGATTCAATTTAAGGAACCTTGAGGTTACAAAACACAAAGAAGGATTTCTTTAGGAATTAATTTGTAAATTGATACTTATCAAATTCAGTGAAGCAAAACCAGGCTGCACCACTGGTCCATTCCTCTGTAGACTGTGCATATTTCTTCGCATTTATCCAAACCATTGAAAGCCAGGAAGATGCTATTTCTGTAGGATACCCTGTAGTCATACACGTATGCAACTGTCAGCATCTATCTTGTGGCTATAATCTATTTTTCTCCTTATTTGGCATTTGTGCAGAATTCAATGCATGAATGCTTGGACTGTGTGAATCACTCAACATGGTTCTAGTGACCTCAGTGGAGTCACTGGGTTTACCTCAACAACACAGAAAGTAAAATGTTGCTGTTGAACTATCTTCAAAATAAGTCTTTGTGACTTATTGAAGTCTGGGTTTGTAAAGTTGTTGTGCTCAAAGCACAGTGCTAAAATAAAAGGAGGTTCTGTTGAATAACTGGAAAGAGCCTTTGTAGCCAGGCTTTTGAGAGCCATGCTGTGTTGGTCTCTGCTGGAATCCATATTTTGCATATCTTAGAGCAGCAGCATTTTCTGTCAATGCCAGAGCTGTTGTAGTCAGTCATAATTCATGGAAATATAAAATCTTAGTAATGCCAAGTGATAGGAGGACAATAGTGCCAGACTCTTTGCAATGCATTACACAGGCGTGTTCTAAACAAATGGAAAGTTCTGTGACTGAGGACAGCCAACTCTGACTCCTTTTATAGCAAGCATTAGATCATTTGCATGTCATAATGTTTTTCACTAGACTGTAATTCTATAAGAATGTATAATATTCTTTCTGCCATTAGTTTGGCCATGAAATCTCGTTGCTACCAACATATTAGGAGGCAAAATGACCCACCAAATGACTAAGAACAGACTCCACCTCATTAAATGAGTGATTAAATTGAGCAACGCCGTTACCAAAGTAAGTATGAAGGAATCAGGTGAAGGTTAAGAAATACTGCACTGATTAACAAGCACAATTATATTAGGCACAAATTCATCTTTTGGAGATATTTAAGTGAAATAGCAGTGCAGTGTTGCAGATGGCAGTTGACATATCAGTCTTATTCTTGTGATAAAGAGGAATATCTGCCAAATCTGAAGCAGTAGTGTAATTCATATTAAGGTTGAGAATATAGTTTGAATGTAGCTGAAACTGAGTCTGAAACAGGAGCTTTGTTGTTCCAGGCAGAATGTGCAAGCAGGGATTACAGAGTCAGAGTTGCAAAGATCACTCTGGTGCCCCCACAAAAGATGCTTCATAACATCAAAGCAGAACTTACACCTGGCTTCATGTCAAAGGCTGCTTGGTTTGCTTTGTTACAGAAGCTTCTTTCTTTTTCCCTTCGCTGCATGAGGTGGTGACATTGCTCATCTGCGAGATGGATCTAACATCTTTGTAGAGTAGCGGTTTCATGCATTAGGACAATCCTCTGTTAGCCTGTTGTGAACAGGCTGCCTACTTTACAACATCTGGGCAATGTAAAGAACCAGCTAATGAAAAAATTCTTGTTTTCTGAATACCTGCCTGCACATTTCTCTCCCAAATGCTAACATAAAGGCAGATTTTGTAAAGTGTTTTGTTGGCTAATATGCATGTGGATAGACAGAGGGGCCTTTGAGTATGCCTGGGCCCAAACTCCCATTGAAGGTTTGATAGAAATAAGCTTTCCATTGTTATCTATCATGAATTCCTTCAAAATAAGTAATAAAGCCGAAGAGGGACCTTAAATAATGTCACAAAGGGAAAAGATCAGCTGGTTTTCTCACAGTACAGTGCTGTGAGCCAAGCCATCATTGGTATGGGTATAGGTTTTCTCCATTTGCTGTTTTATCCTGAAGCAATGTTTTAATATTGACTGTTCATCTTTTGAACATCTGCTTCTTTCAGTTTTTTTCATCATCTCTTTTTTGCTTTCATAATTTTGCCATGAAAGGATTGTTGTAGGTGAAAATCTTTTAAACGCATCCCATTCAGATTCAGTTGAAACTTTCAGAAGCCTTTAAGCCTTTGTTTAAAGCCTTTGAATTATTGCCAGTGCTATACTGATCACTGCTAGAGACCAGGTGTATGATAAAATCTTTGTGCTGGGGAAAGAATTCATAAGGCCACGGTGAAGCCAGCAGGGATGGTGCAGATCATAAACCTGTTTCCTTCTGTAAGTGTAGTGATTGAACTACAAATCCCTTCCATTCAAGGTGGCTGAAATGGGAGAATAAATATATTTTTCTCTCAGAACTATGTTGAGCACTTGCACTGACTTTACCTGTAGCTATGGTATTCAGCAATCTTGGAAATCCAGTCCTTACAATTCACTGTATTCACCCGTCAGGGAGAATAATGTTAAATTATGATGTGTTACCTGAGCCAGTAAAGATTTCTTCATGTTAATGAAAGTACCGTGAAAATAGATGAATGTTGGCTCACAGACTCTCTGCATTCAAATATTCATGTAAAACTACTCAAAATTTTTAGGTGTGGAAACTACTTTGTCTGTGAGTGATCTCCTGTGGATACAAGAAGTTCTCCCTAGGGATATATTTCTATACTAAATAGAGAAGCACTGATCATAAGTAAACTAAAGTTGCAACCATCTTTCATCCTTTGTATTTCAACATTGGATTCATATGAGTTTGGCATAGATTACTAAACTTCAGCTACTATGGTGTACGGTGTCCAGATTATTTCTTTGCTTTGTCCCCTTAATAAACATGAACCAAAACTTGAGCATTATTACACCGGTTTTCTTCTTTTAGGGATTAAATTATTAACAGCAAGTAGTTGCTATGAATATTTAATATGCAATGTTTGATACCAGAATGGAATTATGATTGTAACTTTCACCTAAACAAAATGGTATTTATTTTATTCTGGCTTGATTGTCTTCCTGGCTTGGTTTACTGAGATTTTGCTACTTGAGCTGAAAAAGCAAGGAAATTAGTAGGCCCTGTAGAGGTGGTAGGAATAAAGGGATTTACTTATGTAAATTCACTTATGTAAATTTATTCATGTAAATTTTTTATGTAAATTTTCTACTTTGTAGTCCTCAAAGTCTATGTTGTTGAAAGCATTGATCAAAGTATGTAAGTGAAGTTCTGCAGGAAGACTTAGTGGTTTTGGGCAAAGCTCAATTTTATCGCTTCACTCTACAAAGAGTAGTGTTCTTCCTGAAGTGTAGTTTCTTCTCTGCCAGAGCTGCAAAGAAGGGTGTGGGTAGTTCATTCTAGCTATCCCTATACCATCATGCTTCATGTCTTGAGAATTTATTCATCTGTGGTTTCCTCTGCATTACAAATTGGTTCAAAATTTTCATGGCAGTTTGAGGAAATTAGCAAATAAGCTTTTTCCAATCCTATGAATAATCTTTGCAGAGTATTCAAATTCCTTATGCATGTACTTGCACATGTTTCAAATAAATATTTTTTTCAGTAGAATATTTGTATCTTTCCCTAGTCAAGGAAAAATGTCTATCCAAGATCTTTTCTTGTGCTTGCATTATTTCTATACGTATGAATATTCTCCACAGATTATTGACAGTGGATATCTTCCTAGGCAGACACGCATTAATTCACTGATACTTATTAGTGCAGAAATAACCTTCTTTCTACTAAAAATTAAGCCAGAAATCTTCCTCTCTAATTAATTAATTGAAATGTGCTTAACAGAACATTTGCCCTTGACAGTCGGCAAAGGGATGCCATCTTCATGCAGAAAGTACAGCTGGGTATGTTAATGCCATCTACTCCACCGGCCAATAACATTTTGTGTAATCTAAACATTTTTGTTTACCTACATTATGATCACTATCCTGCCTGCACAGGCTAAGAGGTTCTTGTTACACCTGAAATCAGTTACAAACTCTCTGCTTTTCTCCTACTAATCTGTACTTTCCGTGTAGGTGAAGCTGCCTATGAATAGGTGTATTATCATGAAAGTAAATGCTTTTCTGATCAAGATTTCTTTAAAAACTGCAGAATCTTAGAAAACTAAGAGTGGAAGAAAACTCTAGAGCGAGGGTCCCTTTTAAATATTATAAACTGATTTTTGCCTTGTTTTACAGTAGCCTTATGGAGTTGGCCCATTATTGTCCTACAATCCACTATAGATAATCCAGATAATCTTTATAGTCCACCTTAGTATCTAGAAAGGTTTACTGTAGCTAAGAGTGGCGGAAAGAGTTCTGCTATCTGAATGTAATATAATAAGAAAATAGAAGTATCCAGATATCTGCAGAGCTATCCGGGATATAATGTAGTCAGCTCCTCCTATAAAGTAGAGAGGATTTCAAAGTTCAGCCCTTTCATGTGGGAAAAGATAGGAACAAGTCATATACGCTATCTAATTACCAGCAAATGAAACTGCAGTCTGTGTAAAGGCAAGCCCTTCTAACAAGCTTCAAAAAAGACTTTTACACCACCTTTAATGTTAATTTTCATATGTCCTTCAAGCCCACCTGTTATTCTTTTGTTATTCATGCACACTGTGGCAACGATAGCAGTATGGAAGTGCTTTATCACAAAGCGTATTTTACTTGAAATTTCATCCTGTTCATGGCTGGCAAAACAGCGTATTAATTCTTGTATGGGCATCAGAGGTATCTAATTATATTAACAAGGAAAACTTTATAAAGCGTTGCCACAGATATTTGCTTAGGATATGTGGAAAAAAAACACTTTCTAGTCATCATGATAGTTAAACACAAGAAAAGTATTTTTCTTCCCATCTTTTGTCTATCTGAGTATTTGATTCTTAGACCATTTAAAAAGTAATGGAGTTGTGCCACATGCCTGGTATTCAAAATTTTGCTTAGCACAAGTAAAAGAAGTCCATTGCATCCAGTTTTTGTGAAGTGGATCTGAAGTTATGCCAGCTGGAACATACAGTTAAAAAACCGCACTTTTCAAATAGAGAGAAGACAAGTACTCTAAAGAACTCAGAACCATTTTCTCAAAAAACTTAATTTTTTTTTTTTAGTACTGCATTGCACAACAATGAATAAACAAGTACATCAGGTAGGACCAGTAGAAGTTGTTCTTCACAACAAAGAAAACTAACCACTATGCAAAAGAGATTTGGATCGACAGATTGAATGATGATATGTGATAGAGGGATTTAACACAGATGTGTAGAACAGATTCCAATAATACAATGAAATGAACAAATTTTTTTCCCAACTTGCATCACTTTTTGCCTCTATTCTTTTCACCTGACACTGAGGTGGAGAGTTTTAACAAAAGTAGCGTTCTTTGCCCTTTGTCTCCACAGGCACATAAGGAAGAATAATACCTGGAAAATGACAGTTTTGCTTTCTCTGCCACCCTTGTTGCCATCACCACCCCTAGCTTATCCAGACACATAAGATGAAAATCCTGTCTAAAAAGGACAAAAATATTTCTTGGGTTTGGGGTGATTAGATATGGTTTGGTGTTTGGGTGTTGTTTGGAGGTTTGTGTTTAGTTTTAGGGGGTTTTTAATTAAGCTAATGAATGCAAGTAGTATGTCTCTGGTTTCTCCATAAAATATAGTAAACCATATAATATACCCAAATAACAAGTTTGTAAACATTCATTTTATGTTTGTTGCTACTATTTTTCAATATTTTCAACAACAAGTCTGAAAACTTCAGCTCTGTGACCTTTTCGCCTTTATCACTGATGCAATGGTCTCTTGTTAACCTGAGCAGAGAATGCAAGGGGCATTTTAGTCCTGGTAGAACATCCCACAAGAAATGTAAGTTACCTGGGTCAAGTTTTAGACAGAAATCACTGCATTTACAGTTGAAAATGTCCAGACAAATTTAAAGGTGATTGACCATCTTTTTGCATGGAACTGACTCCTACCGATTTTTGGAAGAGGAAGAGTCTAGTATCATTTTTGTCCATATCTTATTGTAAGCTCTTTTCCATTAATAGTTATTTGTATCAGAGTATACTCTGATGTTTTTTATAGAACATGGATAAAAAGAATTTGTCTGGCAAATTTGCTGGTTTAGCTTCATTCTTAAGGATACCTTTTTCTCTTTGAAATCAGTGAAAGCTTCCCATTACTGGCTTTGTAGGATGTTCACTGATAATATACCCTTATCTGGTATGCTAAAGCCAGTATGTAATGAAAAAGCCTCATCTGTACTTTGAGCTAAATTTAGCTCTGTGAACATCTTGGTTGCAATGCAGGAACTTCTGGGGTACATGACACAATCAGCATGCATCCCTAGGAATATAGCCTTGTGGGAGGACATTGCATAGGACGGTTGTTCAACAGCAATTCCCACCCCTACCTGAATATTTTCTTCCCAGATTTAATAAACCAGGGGCAAGGAGTGTTGCTGGTCACAGTGTAAGTGCTGCTTTGACTCAGTTCTGTTCTGCCCAGGAGATGTGAGTCTGTTTGAGAAATTGTCCTCATTGTTTTGTCTCCTCTTGAGCAGTATTAGGTTTGACAGGGGACAGGACGAGAGGGAATGGCCTCAAGCTCCGCCAGGGGAGATTTAGGCTTGAAATTAGGAAAAAGTTCTTCACGGAGAGGGTGGTTAGGCATTGGAACGGTCTGCCCAGGGAGGTGGTTGAGTCACCGTCCCTGGAGGTGTTTAAGGTTAGGGTAGATGAGGTGCTTAGGAGCATGATTTAGGGATTGGTGGGAATGGTTGGACTTGACGATCCAGTGGGTCTCTTCCAACCTGGTTATTCTGTGATTCTGTGATTCTGTGATTCTGTGACTTGAATTGGTTTCTCAGACGCAGATGATGTTAATAACGTGATGTTTGAAACATATTGTGCCATTATATCAGCAATGCAGATGCGTAAAGTAAGTGTGATAGTAAAGCCTTTATGCTTTAGAACGCAAAAGGATCTAAAGCTTGCCAGTATCTTAGTATTTGTACAGGTGTAGACTCCATAAGTTAGCTTTTGTTAACTTATAAGGATATTTTGTTGCTTTTCTTCTGAATATCATACACACTTACGGCACGTTAATTCTAGATTAGACTGATAGTCACCGTTTCCTGTGCTGACTTTCCTTAAAATATTATTTTCTGGTATGTGAGTAGCATCACATTATTTCGATGATCCAGAGGGACGGGAGTCAAGCCATTCATATTAGTACACTGTATAAACATAGTAATATATCCATGCAAACATAGTCATTACAGGACTCTTCTACAGCAAAATTCCATTTTTAATTTAAATAGCTTCACAAACTTTGGCAGTAATCTTTATTCCATGTGACAAGATATATAGAGGTGCACCTTTGTTCATGTCTAGTATTACCCACTCCGTGCAAGAGCATATGATTTTCTTGTCAATGCAACTACCATTGCTACCTAACAAAAACCTCTTTCGAGAACTCTCTGAAATGTAAGAGCGACTTGCAGTAACCCATGCTTGTTGTAATCTGTGATTAATACCATGTGTCATGTAAATCAATGTCCTATTTTACAACAAACTCTGATTTCACATACTATGTCTTAAGCTTATACTGAAACCCAAAATCTGATTATTATAATTTAGTAGACTCGTGGACGGGTGACAATAACAATGGAGTCTAAATAATTGCTGCATGAAATCCTGAGATTAAAATATATTTGTTCAGATGTGCACAAAGAAATTCAAAGAATCCTACAGAGCTGGACAAATTACAGTCCAAAGCAGCCCAAATAAAAAACTTTGCATTGGTATGTCAGAAATGTGATTTAGTGTAGTTTTTATTATATTTATGATCAGGCTATTGAGTTTGGGGAGGGAGAGAGTGTGTTATCATAGGAAGGCCTTCAGTAGCACTGAACACTGGATATACTGAATTGTTTCTTTAACCACTTGTAACTCAAAGGCTTGAGAAGTCACTACATTTTCCACATAAACCACAACAAAGATCAGAGTCAACATTCAATCTTCATGACATCAGAGGCACTATTTGGGACAGAAAGTCAAATTCAGTTATGAGTTTGTTACACTAAAGTATAATTTAGAACTACGGTAGTTTCTTACCTGGGGTGCTTGTATAATGATTAAAATTTCATAAAGTTCAATATTTTATGAAAAGACTACCTGCCAAAGTATGTTCAATGACATATTTAGAAATATCACTGGGTTTGGCAGTCAAAATTAAAGACATGGTGAGATTTACATCTTATAATAAAAAGCAGTTGTTCATAAATATGCATGATCTCTGTAGTTCTACCTCCAGCCTTCAGGTGTCTCAGTGAAATATTTGAGCTCTGTAGGACAGACATCTTAAACATTTGTATTTTTATTTGCTACAGATTTTAGTATTTATAATGACCACATTACAGCAGAGTGGATGAAAACTTTCCTGGTGCTGAAGGCATTTCTGACTTATCTGACTAATCCATTTTACTGCCCTGATTTGGCCTGGAAACAGCAAACAGTTACTGTATAGAATAATCTCACAAATTCCTGGAGCTAGCAACACATGTTGTATGCTGCTGGAAAGTGTGAAAACCATGCTTTCCAGTGGTAATAGCTATTTGTTTATTTTTAATTTCCTGGTTCATGAAGTGCAACTCTCACTCTTCTATAATTCAGACTATGCTTCTGCCTACATGCTATGGCCCATGATCATCCAGATTTCCGACCGTCTGGCTCTGCATTGAATGAAAACTCAAGGGGAAATATTTCAAAAGTACCAACACAGCTGCCTTTCCTATCTTTGAATTTTTTACTTTCTTTGGACTTATAATTTGCTACCTAGAAAAACAAGAGGATACCATATTTTTTTTAAAAGAAATAAATTGATTCCCTACAATAGCCTTCCATTCTTAATTGATGTCCAGGTTAAGACTAAGCTCATATTCATACAGAACAAGATCCAATTATTTTCTTTTTCAGTTAATCTGCCTTTCTATTAGCTCATGAGATTAAAACAGTAACGTGCTAATTTCTTTTGGCTTCATGGCCAAATATGAGTATTTCTCCAGGCTCATTCTTTGCTGTTCGTCTAATAGCTGTTTTAAGGTTTACGAGAAAAAGTAAAACCTACCACAGGGATAATCTCAACGATGGCAAGCAGCTTTTGCCAAATGGTTCACAGCAGCCTTGCAATTATCTTATTGCTTTATTTCTCAGAAGGGAAACACTCTTTTCTCAAGCTTTTGCTGTAAAAATTGTGAAACTAAAAAAATAAAAGATATTTCTGTTTTAATGGTCTGATTTTAACATGAAAATTATTTGCATTGTAAATGTTTTCTTGGCAATTTACTTGTCATGAATGTCTATTGTATTGGAAACCTCTATGGGGAATTGAATATATTATTCTGCATGTACTCAGGAATTTATAAAAAGACACAATGACAATAACAATAGAAATATTATGACTAGCTACAAGCCCCCACGTACAGAGACTGGTTTCAGCTCAAATGTGACTTCCTGAGGTCTGAGTTTAAACCAGTCCTTCTAGCAGGGATTAGGTAAACCCTATTGTACTTTCATAATGAGGAGAGCACCAGACCAAACCAGACAGAACACATCCAGAGCTAATGCACACAAAATAATGCAAAAAATAACACACAAGGCTCAAAACACAGTTGTGTTTGTGCCAGCCTTATTCTGAGTGCAAAGCTCAGTGTTGTTGCTGAAAATGTAGGCCAAGAAGTGTTGCTATGCTCCATTTAAAAGCCTGAAGCCAGAGAGGAATCCTTGAAAAGCCCTTCGTAGTTTTTGCAGGAAAATGTGTCCAAGGGCCAGTGGGTTTTGTGGAAAATCTGAAAGAACTTGATTTTTACATTTTTTAAAAAGTGAGCCTGAATTCAGCCCTCAGCTGCTCTGATCAGTCAGTGTTTGCAGTAGCACATGGGAAGCGCAGCAGGCTTTGAAGTGGAAGAGAGATTCTCGAAGCACTGAGATGCAAACAATTTGATTCATATTGGTGAAAACTCTTCAAGCAGTTTCTTTTGTGGCAGTCTGTATTTCAGCAAACCTTGATTTTCCATTTAAAAATTATTAGCTTGTTGATTTTATTTAAATGCAGTTGCTTGTAAGATTGCCCTGTGGTCAGATGCAGTGCAGGTGGTGGTTGTGTGTATGCAACAAGAGTGTGCTGGTTTCCATTGTGCCTCCTTTAACAAATGCTAAAACTTGGGGTTTCATTCTTTCTATTACATTGGGAGCATTCACGGACTTGGTAGAAAGCAAAGGCATAAAAATGGAGTTCAGAAGTGACATTATTACACTATTACTTGATTAGAATTGCTTGGGATTTTTGCAGAAAGAAATTGCTGGAAGTTGTCGGCTCACTAAAACTAATCATTTTTCTCCAGCATACAGTCTACATGGAAGTCTATTTTAATAAATTATTTGTAATTAATAAAAATACATAATTTTGATGTTTCCTGTACGGAATGTACTAACAGGTTTAAGTTTAAAATTAAACTTTCGGTTAGGCAGTGTTTTTGAGGTTTTTGTCTGTTCAGGCTTTTTAAACTGGGGATTTCCTCTTTCAATGTGAAAACATCTAGGGATGGAAAACCATTACTTGTGAGGCCTTATTTGCTGTGCATTTTTGGACAGGAGAATTTAATTAAAGAACAACCATGTGAGATATTCCTTCCCCAGCCATTTAATGCCACCACACAGTGGAAGAAAGCTGTCGTTATTAAAACACCAGTAATGAGAGGATTAAGATATGACCACAATTGTTCTAGAAATCCTTGACAGAGCCAATAAAGTACCCCAAAGTATTACTGATATGTCAGAGCTCTCACATCATCTCTGGTGGGTAGTTGTTCTCAGTGGGTGATTGGTGGAATGTGATGCTTTAATGTGGAATATCATGCTTTAATATGAACACTGGCAGCGGTGAACTTCTTGGAAAGTTTTTTCTGGTGCATGCATAGTAGCTCCGGGAGTCAGGAGAGTACAATCCTGCCTGCCTCTGTGCTGGGGCTGGAGTTAGTGCCAGGCTTGGATAGCGTAAGTTTGCTGTGAGAGCAGTTGTGGAGCTCGTGCTCTGCTGGCTGCTGCCTTGCAGGCAACACAGGGGCGAGTGAAAGGCTTGAGCTGCACTAGGCAGCTCTGCTAAGGCTGCTTCGGAGAATGAGGGATCCTCTAGTGCCAGGACAGCCACCAAACAGCCTACTCTCAAACAGAAAAGAACTAGCTGAGCATTTAGCTGGCACTGGAGTTATGCTCTGTCACAGATCTAAATTTTAATCCCTGACTGTGAGGGTATAATATAATTCACTCTCTCTTCAGCCTTTGGACAGCAGCACTTGCTAGGAAGGTGTGAGCAAGCCTCTGAATGGAAGTGAGCTGCTCAGCTGCCCTGCACTTCTGTACGACTGCTGATGGGTCTGGTGCATTTATGCTGGGCATGATCTGAATAAAGGTAGTAAAACCAACAGACCTGTGACTGTTCATGGTGATGTGGGGTCATAACCGCATTTTTTTTTTATAAAGTCTAAATATACGAGGGATTCTGTTATTAACAGAATTACCATAAAAATCTTTAGCTAACTTAATGATACAGCACAGCTTCACTGCAGCTCCCACAGACTTCAAGAACTGCTGTTTTCCTGTCAAAATTAGTGCAGGATCACTTTCTAATTAATTTTTCCACTTGGCAGCTGAAGACACTGCTCACCCTCTTTCTTGCAGTGTTCTAATATTGCACTTAGAGCCTCACAACAGAGGCAGAAAAATACCTGCCCAGTTAAATAGCATTCAGAAGGCCTTTTTAGCCCCTGTATATTTGGAAACTATGAAATAACTGACCTGGCAGTGGGCCTGCTCCATACTAATCTGCTGAATTGGGCTTGAGTGAAACAGTACATAAATCTAATAAGCCACATAAACGTTGTTCTAGTGAAGGCTCTTCCCAGTAAAGAGGAGATACGCAGTGCCATGCAGTGGGCTTATGCCTAAGCCTCACAGAGGAGGCCCAAATTAAATCCTGTCTCCAGAAGTTGCTGCTCCCTAGATACCAATATTAAAATTATCTATTTCTAAAGATAAATTTTTCCCACACCTCAGAAGTCAAGTACATCAAATGCTGCAAGAAGGAAAGAATAGTAGCTGTAAGGATGGTTTCAGAAATTTCAGTGTATGTAGAGGAAACCCTGGGCCGTTAGCATATTTTTTTACCTTTTTGACAGCAAGTAAATGTTCTGTGGCAGACAAACATGCAGGAAATAAAATTTTACGTTGTACTGTAGCCATACTGATTGCATATCTATACAAGACTGGCAGACTATCAAAAGACACACATTTTCAATGTTTCTGAATGTGACTTGAAAGCAGCTTGACTTCTGTAATCATAAAACTGACAAGTGTACTCTGCATATGTGGACCAGATGATGTCTCCTTTCATATTACCATGGTGTTGTACAACCAGTCCAGTGAGATCAAAATGTACGGAGAGGCAAAGAGAATTTTCTGTCTTGCCTAAATATTGATTACAAAACAGTTAGCTCCTTCTCTTTTCTAGCCTACTAGATTACTGTTTAAAATAGAAGTAAGCACTGCTGACAAGTGTTTCTTTTCTGTTCTGTACGTCTTAGCCAGCTGGAATCGAATTCTCTTTTCATTTATCTTAGATTAAGCCCTAATGGAGGAGTGCTACTGAACATGAAAGCAATGATAACTTATTGCAGGCATATAAATATCTTTGTACATGTGCATACATTTTTATACTTGCAAGATATCTAACTGATCTATACTGTACATGTAAGTTAGATTTTGTTTTCTCCCTCTCTCCACACCAGTACTGTCACACAGAAATACATAAACAAGGTGGAGGGGTATCCTTCAAAAACACCTCCATTTTTCAACTGCTGTTCCTGCCTACTAGAAATGATGTGCATGATTTCTAGCTCAGTTGAAAACTGGGAATAATTCATGATGCTATTATCTTTATTTATGGAAAGGTAGTACATCCAGGTAGAAATTATCATTCAGGAATTGAGTACATGATGAAAAACAAAACCAAATATGCCAAGATAACTAAATTCAGCTGTATTTTTGAGCTCTTTTCTTTCACAAGGATAGTGCATTGGTGTACATATACATACTTACCACACTGGAGGAAGTAATTGCAAGTAGGTAAAAGTAAATGTAAACAATTTGACTCCACTGCAGATGCCAAGGCCTTCACCACCAGTGTCAAAACGTATTGTTGTGGCTATTGCTCCCTGGTTTGATGGAAAGTTTTTCTGTCACCGTCATACACAAAATTGTCTTTGTTTGTGTAACAATACTATGAATTATTGATTTAAAAAGAGAGGAAAAGCAGTACAAAGCTAGGAAATTAATTATTGTGCAGAAAACACACTTACTACTATAAAAAACCCAGGTATAGCAAACTGACAACCCCAAGGAAAAGCCATGAACTACAGTAGTATGGAGTAAATTAGAGTAAAATACAGGACTGCACATATCTCAGAATCACAGAATCACCAAGTTGGAAGAGACCTTACCAGATCATCATGTCCAACCATTCCTATCAAATACTAAACCACGGCCCTCAGCGCCTTGTCCACCTGTGCCTTAAACACCTCCAGGGAAGGTGACTCAACCACCTTCCTGGGCAGCCTCTGCCAGTGCCCAGTGACCCTTTCTGTGAAAAATTTTTTCCTAATGTCTCAATGGAAATGAACACTCAATTAAAAATAATTGAGAGTAGTCCTTGGGTTTGGTATTTTGGTTTCAGACATTTTGACTTTTACATTTTAATCTACACACTTTAGTCTGCATTTGGTGAAAAATTTTGTTAGGTAATCATCTATAATGCTTGCAAATTAAGCAAAATTTCAAAGATGAAAGTCCAGCTTTTCCTGGGTTGCTTTTGTCTAAATGTTCTCAGCTATAATGTACTGCCCATGAATCAAAGAGAATAATTTCACTAGAAGTAGGGGAAAGACTTGGGGAAGAATACATCTGTTACTTAAGAGGTAGCAAATAATGGATGGTATGGAAAATACTGAATGTTTAATGCTCTTCTGCTGCTGACTTACAGAATGCTTTAATGAGACTAGATGTTTAATAGTGTTAAAACAAAAAAAAAAAATTTAAAAAAGGATTAGGAGGATATTCCAAAGGTAAGGAAAGATTAGATTTCAGGATAATTTTAGGCAAGTCAGAAGTATTAAGGTCAAAAAAAAAAAAAGAAAACTCGCTACAGAGCTCTTGGGAAACTAGCCAAGGCAGTTTGACAAACAAAAGACACAAAGTAGAGAAAAACAGGTGTAACACTGCTTAAAATAGCTGATGTTCTGTAGTGTATAAGTCTTGTTATCTTACTTGCATATGAAAAAAGTCATCAGATCAAACTATTACATAACAGCATCGTAGGCACTAGAAGACTTATTAAGTTATGGGAAAACCCTAGCATGATACCAGATAGGATAAGCCTAGTCTAATTTGCAAGCAAAATTAATGGTGGGAAGCCATAGATGGGATATATGTTGATACTGCCCCAAATCTATCAAAAGTAAACTGACAAGTCAAAAATAAAGTAGGTATGTTCAGCTGTTATTCCCAAACAGTAGTTCAAAAAGATGCTTTTCTTTTTTGTCATCATTGTACTGTAGCCCAGATGTCATATATTGGTCAGCAGGATAAGGAAGCAATGTACATTTTAGAGTTTCTTTTCTCTTGCTGGCAAGTGATAATACTCAAAGCAACAGCACCACAGCTTGTGTTCAGTGCAGCACTGACTCCCAGGACACAGAGCTGCTGTCAACTGGTATTGCAGGCCCAGAATACATTCTCTCTTATTTCACTCCAACTCTCTGAGTCAGGGATCTCAGCCACGTCTGAGGTGCCATGGGCAAAGCTTGCAGAGAGGAGCAGACTCTCCCAATTACACCTGATCTACAGTGTGATGGCAAGGGGGGATTCTTTCTGGTGTATGTTTGTGCCAGTGCATTTAAAACACAAAATTTGGGTGCATAACAGTTCGGCTTCTTGTCTGTCACAATTTAAATTACTGGTTTATTAGGCAGTACCTCTATCATCCCTTGCCTCCCTTATGGCTTCACAACAGCAGTGTGGTTGTTAGAACAGTGTAGCTGACTTATAGCCTGATTACTGTGTCTACATATAGAACCTGGAAGTTCCTAGGAGAGTGTTACAGGGTGGTGTTCTCAGCTGGAAGTTTCAGGCAGGAACCTGATACACTGTCTGTTGATATCCGAACCAGAGACCAAATTTAGGATTCTGTCACTGTCTCTGTGACATATCCCTAGTGTCACAGGCCGCTTGCACAGGCTTCTGTAGCTATATGAATGAAGCCTGTCTCTGAGAAAAGCCTAATCTCCACAGTGGATACCTAGGGAAGGGCTTGTTGGGATCATTACCAGAATATTTCTCTGCTACTATTGCTGAAAACAATTCAGTGAAATAAATACAATGCTTTGCAGAAAGAAAAATATAGAGTGCACTAAGACATTCAGTGTACCAATTTTCAGCATGCTTTCTGCATAACTAGCATTCTTTCAGAGAAAATAACTAGAAGGAATCTTTAGAAATCTTTTTCTGCTCTGTGCTTTTCAGTATACAAAGCTGAGAGCACCATGCTAGCACAGATATTAAAAAGCAACTGCTATTTATGCTGGTACTACAAAACCTCCTGAAGTGAACTTTTCTTTAAGCTTCTCAGTTTAAACCTCAACTACATATTGTCACTGTGATTTACCTGTGGATGCTGAACATTAGCTTAGTCAGGAATGCTGTATGCAGCCTTTGCTCAACGTTAAGTCAAAATCTACCATGAAAAACTCTATGCAGTTGAAAGCATTATCATTCCATAGGTGTTAGAATACATGTGTATGCTGATCTGTACTTTGAATAAATTTTATAGTTTTAAATGATCAGGGTTTGAAATAAATGATTGGATATGCCTTGTGAGAAAATGTGTGATGAATAAAAAGATGACAGATACTTTGTTTTGTGCTGAGACTTGGAACAGATTTATCTTGTTTAAAGAATTACTATAGTGATGATGAGATAATAACTTGAAATTTCATTTTCAATTAAAAGAGAGATTTGCTCAGACAAGGCCTTCCTGGAATGTTTAAAATCTTTTCAAGCACAGTGCTACATTTTGAGCTTTCTACCCGCTTCTCCTTTTATCTGTATGAAGTTGCATTTGTACACGTAAACAGCTCACTGTTAGCAAAAACATATGACAAATGTTCCCTGCTGAAAAGGGACTGCATTGATTTCCCCATGGCCAGCTTTTAAAGTGTAAAATCATTCCACTCACTTGACCTGTGACTTGAAAAGAAGACTTAGGAATGGATCTGAAATCCTTACGAGTGCTGTTAAGTAACACATATGTGGCAGAAAAGACAGTAGCATCCACTCAAAATCAGCACTGGTTTTAAGCATGTATTTCTTGTGAAGCCCCAGCATACTGTATAATTAATATACATCTTAATTTATCTCCCCACTCTGAGGGAAATTATACCCTTTAACTGAAAAAAAGAAAGATAGCCTTTTTTAAACTTACTGAGCAGAAGCTGAACCTCCTGCCTCTTTCTGGACTGGAAAGTATTTCCAACTTTTTTGTAACATTTCTTATTTGTCTGAACATTCTTACAGTTAATTATATTGCTGAAAAAGTATGGGCCTTGTGCTGTACTTGTACAGGGGAACTTTAAGGTGCCCAACCACTTAACAGTGCCTGTTTGCTGCTGGAGTAGTGTTAGGCACATTTCCTACCCCTGGCGAGCTTGCCCAGTCATTCCAAAACTTAGGCATATTTACTCTCCAAATACATAGAAAAGGCAATTTCAAACAAAATAAGCAGTGAAAACTTATGTTTTGAAAAGATTTCTTGAAATATACTGTTGCTTGATTAAAAGGTGACCTTTCTTATAGCTTTCTGCAAAATTAACATTCTGTTAAAGCAAACAAACAGAAGTCACCTCTATAAGCCTTGGATTGCTTTGGGTGTGGGCCTTTCCATGACTTCACCTGCTTTGGAATCAGACCAGTGCGGTTTATTAAAGAAAGATTGACGCCATAGAGGGTAGATATCTTTGGATTTAGCATTACACGTGCACAGCTGTGGCATTTCCACAGGCCTCTCTCACCCGTGTGCTGCTGGCCCAGCCCCTGAAGTGCACACCCCACGGAGTTGTGCTTCCTACTCTACAGCAGAGGAGTTGGCACAACAGCAGAATTTGTGTTTTTGTCAAAAACATAATATACAATAGACATATGAAAATTTGCCTAGTGAAACAGGGACACTAGCGAAAGAAAGCATGTGTGCCTGACAAGCTGTATTCTTGAATGTAACATTAAAAGCCCTATCTGCAATTGTCCTTAAAATCATAGCATCAAAGACCATCCTTCTTTCTTACTCCTTATTAGTAATTTTCAAAAGATCTTAACTTTTCCCATAAAGGCAAATCCTATACCTTATCCACTTAGACTGTTGGTTGGTTACGGTCTTTTCCATACGCTGGTAGCTGCTCATTTATCTTGCGCTAGTGATAGTCTTCTTAGCTGACCTCTGGTGTGACTTTAGCTGAATAGAATGCAAAACAGGAGCTGATAAAGAACATTTTTACATCAGAAGGTCATAAATATTGAACAGATTCTTTATCACGCTTGTAAAGAAGGGTCTCACACCTCTTTTGGTTTTGCAGTCAGTCTTTGAAAAGCAAAGGCCTAGCAGGAGTACTGGGGGTATATATAGAATATTTCTTCTCACTTCTAAAGGAGAACAAGACCCACTTCTGGAATTTTAATAATAAATACAAACAGCCTGAGATTCAAAAATCTACATTAATGCAGTGCTAGTACTGTAATATCAGGCTCTCAAAAATCAGAATATTTTAGAAGGTTGGGCTGTTTTAAGTGTAATGTGGCTAAGCTGCATATCCCACATTACATATGGCATATTTTAATGGTAAGAATGTATTAAATCTTACATTATAAAAGCCACTTTCTTGTTCAATATGAGAAGCTTATGTTAATGAAGAGTGAGAGACAAAGTCACACCTGAAGGTGATCTGTTCAGTGGTTAGGAATTTTCATACCTTAGTTTCACATCTCATTTTTTAGACATTAGGTTTTTCATTTAAATAATCATACTGAAACAATCAGTACTCTAGTCAGAGTTAATCCATTTGCTATTTAAATAACATCAGGAACTCTGAAGAAGTGATATTTCTTGTTTTTCTAAATGAAGATAGATATATAGGTCTTGCATATTTTTTAAAACAAACAAACGTATTTGGAGATTTTTGAGAGTAGCAGCCAGGTTTGAGATGCTCATCTGTAACCTTTCTAGTCAGGGTGCACTGGGAAATACAGATGAATGAGGAATATTTCAAACGTTTTTTTTGAGACCAACACTGAAAATTCTACATCAAATTCATTTTATGAGAGACATAGGAGTGGAGGGTTTTTTGATGTCATGCTTTGTTTCAGGGGTGCTTCAGTATTATTAGTATTATAATTATTAAAATGTGTGAAGTATTTTTACTTCTTTATATTTAGCAATCCATAAAGAAATATTACTGAGCATTTCAGTTTAATTCTAGAGCCTTATTTTGAGGAGAGTTGCATCAGACATTTCCTGATCTTTCCATGGACTTTAAAAGAAGCAACACACTATGGTGGTTAACCTTGACACCTGATTGTAGGAACCTCAGGTCAGTTAGAGTCTTCACACTGATTCAGCATGGCCTTGAACTCTGGCTCCAGTGGAAGGAAGCCAGCTGGGAAAATGCAGATGTGGTGGAGGCTTGACTGAGTACAGACATTTCATCCCCATGTATCTACTGTGCTGCCACCAGTCCTAGCCCTCTGGAGACTTCCCTTGAGCCCACAAAGCAGGAAGACTACAACGGGGTATGAAACACCCCTGCCTCACATCTCGCCCTCAGGCTCTATGAGTTGTGATTTTCCCTAGGTCACTTAAACCATTCTTTTATCTGTAAATATAACTTGTATCTCCTTAGGAGGCCCAATTTAGCCTGACTTTAAAGATACAATCTGTCTCAACTACTACTTACTGTGTTACCTTGATAAGGACAGCACATTTAGATTTTACACTTTTAGCTTTTACGTTTTATACTTGTACATTTTTCTTGTCACAGGTGGAAAAGTGGAAAAACTGGGGACTATGGAATTCCTATGTGTTTCAGGTACCAAAGGGTGTTGTTTGTTTTGGTTGTTTTAATTAAAATGGGAATCTCATTAAGAGAGACATTAATATAAAATTTATTTTTTCTTTTTTTTTTTGAATTGTTCTTAAAGTATAATAAACTCTCGTGTAACATGCTGATGTCCAAACACAGTCAATGAAGACAGACTATAGTCTGACACAGGTAAAGTTTTTAAATAGAAGCCCTTTGCTTCCCTTGCCCAGTTCAACTCCAGCTGTGCTTTGGCCTTCCTCACCCCATCCCTATACAACTGGGCAGTGTCCCTGTACTCTTCTCAGGTTCCCTGTCCCTGCTTGCACTGCCTGTGCAGTTCCCTCATGTTCTTGTGTTGGACCAGCAGGTCTCGACTCAGCCATGCTGGTCTCTTCCCTTCCCTGCCTGATTTCGTTCACCTGGGGACTGAACTCTCTTGTGCTTTATGGAAAGCATTCCAAAGTATTTGCCAGGACTGTTCTGCTCCCTTTTTCCCATGGACCATAACCCGTGGGGGGCTACTGAGTAACTCTTTGAAGAGCTGGAAATCTGCTTTCCCAAAATTTAGGGTCCTGACTATACTTCTTGCTCGCCCCATATCCCTCAGGACCTTAAACTCTAACAGCGCATGATCACTGCAGCCTAGGATGCCTCCAATCTTGATGACACTGATGAGTTCACTTGTATTAGTGACCATCAGGTCCAGTATTGCATCCCCTCCAGTGGGGGTCTCTATTAGCTGGGTTAAGAAGTTACTTTCGATGCACTCCAGGAGTTTCTTGGGTTGCCTACATTTCCAGCATGTGCCAGAGTGGTTGAAGTTGCAGAGTAGGATGAGAGCTTGTGAGTGCAAAGCTTCTGTTAGCTGGGGTTAGCTTCATCGATAGTCTCTCCTTGATCAGGTGACCTGTGGTATACAGCAGCCACAAGGTTCCTGTTGGTTCCTTAGTCTTTTATTCTGACCCACAAGCTTTCAGTCTGTTCATGGCTACTCCTCAGCGACAGCTCTTCACATTCTATCCCTTTCCTGAGATAGAGGGCAACGCTTCCACCCCTCTTCCCCTGTCTGTCCCCTCTGAACAGCCTGCAGCCATCAATAGCCACGCTCCATGCAATTCATCCCACCAGGTGTCAGTGCTGGCAACCAGATTACACGATCTTAACAGGTACTGTTATCTGGAGATTACTATAATAACATATCTGGCCTAAATCCAACAACAGATAGTTCTGTTCTCTGCTCCTGTATACTTTGCTGCTGGCTACAGTTAAAATTGAGCATGTTTCATTCAAAAAATATTAGTATCTAGATACCAACTATTCATCTACTCAAAGATACAAAAGGAACAGTAAAGCTTATTCACTTCAACATGATGACTTTGTTAAGCAAAAGGGAACAAAAATAGCTCTGTAGTGTAGGAACAAAGAGAGTTTCCATAAATTGAAGCACAGGACAGGGATGACTGCTACACTTTCAAGAACCAAACTGGTGATTCCTTTGATAAGCAGCATCAAAAAGCCAATCTGGATATAATTAAAATGTGTTTTGTCTTCGTGTAATTGTGAAGACAGTGTAAATCCTTGGAGCTATAGCCATCAAAATAAAAGGACTCATAATTAATAATTTAAAAGCCTAGCCACTCCAGTGAATGTTCCTGCAGGCTACTTGTGACTACCTTTGCAGCCACTGGAGAACTCTAAGCAGAAACAGCAGTGACCCTTATGGACGTAAATATTCTTTTTCCACATATCTCTTCATAAATAGTTTTTTAAATAATCTTTGGATTGTTAAGTTCTTTGCTCTCTGCTACACAGGATGCTAGCTAGTCATCTTCACATTGTTGTAAAGATGAAAAGGCTGGAAATAACACCTAGACATCTTCACTGCTCCATGCTGACAGGGCAGAGGCAGGCTGTATCGATCGTTGCACCTAACTAGTAATAAGAATGTACACTCAGCCTTGTGCTGCTTTACATCAAAGCAATGCAAGTCAAGCTTTCCTTTTGCACAGGCCTGCATTCATTTCTCCAATTGTCAATATGTCCTGATAGAGCTTTTAGACACTTATCAATATTTAACTGCACTTCTATTGACTCAGCAATTACACAGTAATTGATTTAAGATTGATTACCACCATGTTAACATTTTAATGGTCAAAGACTAATACAACTAACTGAATGTGAAATTATATTAGGTTTTTATTACCTTTGTGCATGCACATTACAGTCACCAGATTTTACGTTTCACTTAATGTTGTATAGTTCATAAAAATAGTTAAAGTATTAAGCCCTATTTTCACAGTACAACATTATTATTAGAACCAAAACATTCAAATGGTAAATAATGAATTAATCCACTGTGCCAAACGTAGGAGGCAGTTAGCTAAAGATAAGACAATAAAGTTATTTTATCAACTGCAGTATTGTATCCAAGACCTAGGTTTGATGAGTGATGCTTTTCATGAATCATTTTCATTGATTTCTTGCATGGAGAGGCCTGAAGTGTAGTCAGAGCCAAGACAGGTTTGAGCTCTGCCAGCTGTGGTGGTTATAAATATTAGCAAAGAAAAATATCCCATAAATAAAACCAAGAACATGAAAAGATGGAATCTTTTTCCAGTACAACAGTGGTTGACTCAATCCTATTGATTTTTATAACTGTTCAGAGTTCTTGGTGAGTGAGATGGAGTCAGAAGTTGTGCGTGATCCATTACACACCAGAGTAGTGGAATTTGAGGGCAGGACCACGTGCAGTCAGGACCAGTTTGGGATTTCACATGTTAGACACGAAATGAAATTACAAATAAAGAGTTACTTACATTCAGCTGGTGTGAGACAACAAGTTGTCATAAAGTACAGATTTTGGCTAATTCAATAAGAATGGGATGTGATTCAAATACAACCTGGTGATCTTGCCCACCTTTATATTGAGGACAGTAGTACCTCATCTTTACTTGAGCCAAATGACAAAATGTCATTGTTATCAAATAATCTAAGAGGTTGCATGAGTGTGGGAAACCTTGAAAGGCAACAGGAAGCTTTCTCATATTGTCCGGGAAAATTATTCCTGTAGATTTGATAAATCTATTTTTTAACAAGATACTGGTTGAATCACTCTAGGAAGGACTTCAAACTTAGACTGTGATTTGTCAAAAAATACCATTAAAATATAGAATCAAGTATGGAAGAACAGAAGGCATATTTTAAACATACAGTTTATTCAAACATCATTGTTATTACTAGCATAATAATTCAGATCAGTAGTTTTTCTCCAGTGAAAAGCCCATGCACATTCTGAATGTACTGAAAAAAATAGATCATCCTCTACAAATAATGATCACTATTGAGAAGCTGATTTTGAAGCAAAGTTCATTTCCGTCTTGCACCTGCTGCACATATTAGATGAGCATAAAGCATCCAGGAAACACTTCTGCTTTGACCTTACTGCAATTTTCATTTACTTTGCACTATTTGTGCATGACTAAATTAGGTCTAGTCCCTGAAAGTGGACAGTTTGACTCTTCTCATTGACTGAAACTGAATTAGGACAGTTGGGGAAAAAAGAAAAAAAAATCAAAAAAAAATCCGGCTCAGGGGTTTGTATGTTAAGGCTTCCCATGCGTTCAGTCAGTTTGGATAAAGAATTACAATTTTGGATAGTTATCCGCATAAGGCTGGTAGATGTTGCACCATCACTAATTTTCGGGTTTATTTTTTTCCAGTTTTTAAATGAAGTGTGCAGCAGGCATAGAACAGAACTACGCATATTGGGTGTAAAAGTTGACTTTTACTCAGACTACTAATGCTGAAATGAATAAAACATTTTAAAATGACAAACCAGTCCATGAGTGTACAGTTCATTTCAGCACTTCATATTTTATTTAAAATTCTTACCCATAGGTAGAAATTATTGAGTTTTATATTAAATATTTCATTTTAATTAAAGCTCAACAGCAGAGGAAAAAAACAAATGCACACCCCCTCTCAAAAAGCCTGACACCACAGAATTGTAACACAAGTCTTAAAATCTCCTTTTCTAGCTGTCCTGTTTGAGACTCTGAGGAGCTGAATTTTTAGAGCCATCGAATGTCATTGTTTTATTGGAAAGTTTCAGAGGCTGCAGCTGCCCTTACTTCCTCAGTTATATCCAAGATAGCTCAAAACTCATATCTGGGATAACTTTTTCTTGGGGAAAATGGTGCTTAAGTTCTGGATCCTTGAATTCTGCATGCATCCATAGGCTGTTTTCCTCTCCCTTAACTGACAAAGCAGGCCTCAGGCGATGCACTTCATTTATTTATTTGTTTGTTTATTTGTTTTCTTGTTTGTGTCTAATGAGCTTTGAGTGAAATTTACGTATGGGTGTGCTCTCCGTGGTTGTTGATCGGAGCTAAAATGAAGCACACTGAGCTGCCATAGTTCTCATGGTCTTCAAGGTGTGTCCTGTGCAGGCAGTAATGCTATCAAACCTTGGATCTACCTCCTATTCTCATGTTGCTTCTTTCCCTCTTTCTGTAAATCCTAGGTGGTGTCCTAAAGGGACTCTATGATGGTGATAATCCTTTCCTTTCATAGAGGATTTTAACAAGGTCAGTGTTTGAACAGCTTTGAAGTCTGTGACCTATGACATGTCTCTTATTGCTCTTACAAGCCTGCATGTTATATTGTCTTTTTTAAAAATATCAGCGCTCTATTTATATTTAGGTTCCTTAGAACAACTCTGTAAATTAAAAAAATTCATTTAAATATAAATTTAACACTGCAGCAAGGTTAGCTGTTCAAGCTGGTCAAAAGAAATGTGAGCCTGCAGCTAAAAGAATGCCTAAGCCAGATTGAGTCTCATATATAAAACTCATGATAATGTGGCTGCAGAGCCACCAACATTCAAAAAGCCAGAAAGAGGAAGCAGTAAGCAGTAAGGGCAATACTGAAAAGAAGTAAGAACTTTGACAATGACTCTTCTACTCTGGCTGTGTCTTTCTTAGGCCTATATTAAAAAAAAAAAAAAAAAGCATAGTCTGTGATTTATTATATGTCAACATTCCTTGGCTCCAAATGTACCCCAAACCAGATTCCTTGACTTCAGCTAACAAATGATCCAGAAACAGCTGATTTGTATGACAAATTACACCGTTATAGCCAGTCTTGTAATTAGGATGGAACTTAGATATGTTAGATCCACATTTAGGAAAAAAAAAGCTATGAAAAGATTAATTGCAGTCTATTAAAATTCTAAATTCATCGTCACTGAAAATTTTCTTCATTTTATGCCAGAGTGGAAGAAGTCCAACGCATTTGTGAAATGAATCCAAAATGCACTCATATGCTGTGACGACCTCATTCAAACTTGAGGGCCCAAATGTATTAGAAAGCATAATTACTCTAGAGCTAAAAATCTTAACCAAGGCTTTGAGGGCCATGTCTGTGAAACACAAATTAAAATTGCCATGGTTCATGTATAAACGGAGAACTTAATCAAGTAGAACCCATAAAAGCAAGGCCTTCTTAAATTGCCCCAAGTATCAATACATAAAATATATTATTAGAATGCCCACATTTTCTAAAGATTTTGAACTCTGCTCCTTTTTAAATGGATTTAAAGGCCTCCCACTTAGTGAAGATTTCCATATGTTTTAAATTATGCATTAAAATTTCTTTCACGTTGGACAGCAATTGTCATAATAGAATTTCTTTCCTTTTTTTTTTTTGTTTTAAACATAATTATGCATGTAAACATGCAGTAGTTGGATAGAGTATTATGATCCTGTGCATGTCTTGCTGTTAGGGTTATTAATCTAATTTAAGTTCATTTGAATCATAGAATGCATAAGATTTTTAGTAATATATTGTCAGTCACTGAGATGCCATAGAAGGGTCTATGGTCTTTCTTCATTAGTCTTTTTTCAGGATAGCAGTGTAACTTCTGGGAATACTGCTCAGGGCTATTTAAATCAGTATATCATCTTTCTGTTAAAGGTAATCACAGAAGTCTTCTTTCAAAAAGTAACCTGATGAAGACAAGTGAGGTCAAATCTGACAAAGACTAATGATTCTTCACTACTGAGAAACTCGCTTAGTAATGAAATGTTCAGATTAAACCAGAATTTCTGTACTGAGCTTTGGGAAACTGGTATTTTCATACTGCAGGTGAACAGAGTTTAAGCACAAAACTAAACCTCCTGCCCTTCTTGTCTGACTGCACCATATTAAAAAAAAAAAAAAAAAAGAAAGGCAACAGAAAATCCCTGGCACTAGCATTTCATTACTTTTCTATAATATCTATAGCTTAATTTATCCTGAAATGATTATAGCTTGATGATCAGCTAATTAGGAACATTCATCATAATTTTCCTTGGCTGTTTGCAAAATATTACATCTGGGTAATTTACTGCAAGTTACTTCATGAATGCCTGCTTAAAACAACACACACACACGCACACACTCTAAGCAGAAGGAACATCTCATTTCATGATAACATTATTAACAACATTTTGAAACTGGCTCTGAAACTGCTTATAGGAACAAACTGAAATCACAGGAAATGCATAATGGAGAGAGCTAATGTGCAAAAACATGTTATCTTTGTTACTGTGTAAATTGTTCTATCTGTCAATAGCCATTTGCTCTACATTATTCCCTGATGGGATGGATGACTGCTGATGCATTTCCTTTTATTTCATATGCATAAAATTATGCGATGAGTCATTTTTACAAAGTTAAATTTACTGTTAGTGTTTGCCATACGTGACTCATGACCAAATGGGTCTTATATGCTCTTAAGAAATCAATGGAAAGCATTAAATGTTCTGAAATTGTTAGAATGGCTTTGCTATTTGTTTCAGGAAAGATGCTGCTCAGTCATCTGGTAATTACAACAAACGTTTTTGCCATGAAATGGCTGGAAACTAGATGTTCCTTTGCCAGTGCAGGGGGAGTGACTCACATCCATGTTAATACCACAGAAAGCAGTTTGACATTTAGTTTTTCTAGCTGGACACATTCATTAGGGCATACTGTTTCTTTCCTTCTAACACCGGTCCTTCTGCCTCTATGCTGGGTTGGATTTTGTTTCTCTGTCTGTTTTCTCTGATGTCCTGAATCCCTTCTCCACCACTCTCTAGACAATAATCCACAGTGTCTCTATTCTTCCTTTAGAAGAAAAACAACATAAGTAGTTATTGTTCCCTTAAAATTACAGAAATTTATTGCTCACATTCCCTTTCCATCTACCCCCGTAAGCTCTTGTTTTCCCATCACAGTTGCCCAGGAGATGGCCTCTGGACATCAGTCTCCTTGTTAAACTGATGGAGACTGGAGATGCAGAAAGGCAAAAAACAGGGAAGGTGACAATTGGGGGAAGAAAGAGAAAGGAGGAATAAAAGGAGGGAGAGAAGGTTAGCAGGCAAAAGCTGATAAAGAACAGAGGGCCCAAAAGTTGAGAGAGATGGTGATGAAAGAACTGGAGAGAAAAGGTCAAGAAGAAGACCAAGAAAAATAGCCTATGAATAAGGTAAAAGTCATGGATGCATGGCAAATTAACCCTCTGAGATGCCATAATGTTAACCAAATTTTATCAGGACAGCTTTTCAAATTGACAGGTAGACGATAAGGCTGTAGCCCACTTCCTAACAGGATATTTATTATAGCAATGCACAGGATAATTTTGTGCATTTAGCAAACTAATGCTCTAATTTCCCTTCTAAAATTGCTTTTTTTTAAGATTCCCCTTAAGTTGTCTCCCACCTCAATAGCTTAATCTGCATTCCTGATACAATCTTATTCCTATTAGCAATGTTTATTTCTAATATGGCTTCAGAAAGTGGTATTGGATTTTTGTTTTCTTTCCTGTATGCTCATATAAACCTGGAAGAGTACCACTGAAGTCCTTGTGGTTCCACAGATGTGAAATTTGTTGAACTGAGAGATGAATACAATCCTATCTGTGGTTCTGGAAATCAAGTTTTGTTCTATGGCGATGGCCCAGAGCATTTATAATAAATAAAGCATCATTACAGCAAGTAGTAAAAAATGGAAGCTATTAAATTTTCTGATTGGGAAGGGAACCTCACTTAGGATTTGATGTATTTATCTAAAGAAAATTAAATAGAATTTTAGTTTCTTTATCTCCCTTGTCTTTAGATAGGCAAAACTGTAAAATTCCTTAAGAAAATCAGGAATTACGGTCTCTTGCGGTGGATAGGGAAAGCTGCAGTATCAGGTATATGCTGCCCTGGAGCTGGATGAAGAGGATTAATGAGGCAAAACTATGCTTTCTATTATTTCAATCTGCACATCAGTTTCACTTACATGGCAATCATCTTCAGGATTCAGTAATAGGAGCTCAAACTAAATACAAGTGGGGATCCTCATAAAGGGTTGTAGGACCTAGTCTAGTTGCTGTTACATTTTCTTTTTCCAATGAGGAGGCTTTTAGCCAGCATAAACTTGTACAAGAACATATATTTTTATGTGTCACAATTACATGAAATGATGATGGCAATTAAAAAGACAACATACAGAAAAAAGTGAGATTACATGAATAATACTTCTAAGGCTTTACATAATCAAAATACATATTCTATTGACAAGCAAAAATTTTTACAGAATTTCCAGTTTAAACAGTCATTTATACAGTCAATGCCACATGATCCACATTGAAAATCTAAGGAGCTAGTTAACTTTTTCTATGTATAGAATAAAAAAACACGTTGAGATGCAACTTTAAAATAAATAACAGTCACTGTTTATTGGATGTATTTATAAAGATAAACCTGTAAAATAAAAGAGGAACTCTACAGCAGGGAATTTTTTTTTAGGTTATGGATCCCAAACAAGCTGCAAGTACTACAAGATTAAACAATATAAACAAATAAAACTCTATGTGTAAAATAATGTGACTCAAAGAAGATAGAAAGGAAAATCAAATATGTATATTTTCCACACAAAGTTCATTGTTATATAAATCTGATTTTTGTATACGTATAAAAAAATTCATGAAATTTGGGGTTTGCAAAATGAGAACTTGATTTTTAGATAATACAGAAGATAAAGAAGCAGATGTATGGGAAACTGAGCTGGTAAACACAGATTTAAAGGACTTGTGGAAGTTCTAAATCTTTTGATCCTTGAAATTTTGCTGCTATGTGACTGCCATTCATAACTTCATCTGTCTTGTCTATTCCAGAATAACTGGCAAAACAATAAAATTAAATGATAATATCAATGTCAAAACTATATGTTAATCAGGGATCTGGACCCAAAGATAAATGAGAATTGGAAGGTTTGTTAGGAATAGATTTCAGATTTTCATTTTTCTTTCAGACAGCAGCCAAAGGAATTGCTGCTGGGAATGATATTCAACAGACCACTCTGCCTTGGAGAGGCCATAACCAAACTAGGACAAGAGTCGTGTTGATTTACTGCTGTCTTTTGGCTCCACTGGAGCAGCAGGTATAAATTTATTTTGTATGATTGTCTGAGAATGATGTGAAAAAAATCTAGATACTTTTTTCCTTCAAAGGCTAGTAAGAAACAAAATATTTCTCCAAGCAAATTTGAAAAGCTCCTTCTGTCATCGCTGCTCACTGCTCTTCTGCTCAAGACTCCCTGTATTTATACTCCCCTCTTGCATTGTCTAAACACATCCCAGTGAAGTGAGACAGGTTCAAGGGAACTAAAAGTAATATGTTATTTGCTCTATTTGAAGAGTAACTTTTGCATGAGAAAGTGTTGAGCAGCATAGTTTAAAGTGGTTCTTTACATTTGAACAGCAAAAAAAATACAATAGATGATAAACAGTGGAGAATAACTTCTTTTTTCCAGAACCATATAAACGTTGTCTTGGAAAAGTTACTTCATTCAAAACCTATTCTGTCTTATAGTGTTTTTCTGTGGTAATCAAATAGACTTTCAGTAGACTTCTAAAATTATGCTTTATTGTAAATGTTTTAGCGTTTATACAGGAAACAACTCCACACAATAAAATAACTCAACTTCCAGGTGTTTACCCGGTGTTTGCCTTACTTCCCTAATGTTAATGATAAATAGTGCCTTTACTACTGCAGTGCTTATTTCCTTCAAGCATTTGTAGACTGCTGCATGTACCAATGAGTTTCTGCTTAGTTAATCTTAGAATATCCTACTTTTAAAGACTTCTCAAAAGTCAAATACATCATTTTCCTTTTCTACAGTGTTTGGCAGTGTTTTCTTGCACCTGGAAGTGAATGTAATGTTCTCAGTGTGACTGTGTAGGAATTATAGATATGTATTAAGAACATTATGATATTACTAAGAATACCGCACAGAATTAGATATCATTTTGTCTACATTTAACCTTAGTGCTTTACTGCCCAGTGATCAGGCCACTTGTAGCTTGAACAGAGGCAGAGAGAGGTATTCCTGGTGTGGAGGGACAGAAAACCAAAGGAGAGATGCCTCCACCCAGAACATCAAGGAAGGACCAGTGAGTACTAGAAAACAGAGAAGACTGTCATGGTTTTGTCTTTGCTCACCAAAAAGAATTAGCACTTCAAGCCTGTAAGAGGTAATTATGAACCTTTTTGTGGAATTGGTTAGTAAATTAAACTGTGATAGTCTCAAATGAGGCTAATGACAATAGTTCTGTCCCTTTTCTTTAGCCATTAATACGAGGTTAGAGCATTCAGTGGGCCTTCTTCCAATAGACTGGATTTCATATTATATTTCCTATTATAGTCCCTTGAACACAATATATAAACAGTAGCTCCATTCCTTAGGGAATCTAGAACTTGGAGTCTCGTGCAGCTAAATCATAAGTATATAAATCTTCTAAGAATAGATTTTAATTCTCTAGAAGAAAAAAATAGGCATTCTTTAATTACTTTTGCTTGCTTTTCTTCACTTTACATTTGTTACAAGGGTGAATCACAGATATGATAATGTTATCCTCCTTAGAAAATTATTGTTATAATCATAGAAGCAGGGATATAGCTGTTCTTTTGAAATTCTCTCTTTAGGATAGAGAAAAAAGTCAGACTGACTTAGAATTTGTAAGTTTTAGTGTGTTTCATTTTTATTTCAAAGAGGAATTCTTGTTAAATTGTAGAGTCAAATACAAGAACCAGAATCCTGTGACTACAATTTGAGAGCTAAAAGTAGAAGCCAAACATCTGAAAACAGCACGAAAAGAGAGACAGAGGGGCCTTAAAAATGCAAAATATTTGTAAAAATTGATAACTGTGAATCAAAAAATATCTCACTTAGGTGTGCACGAGTGTGTCTCTGTATAGATTGTTATATACAATTGTTATAGGTAAAACAGATGTCATAATGACTGAATTAATAGGTGGAGGATTAACGTTATGCATATGGAATCTGGTGTACCAATGTGACTTCCAGTTTGAGACGTGAAGCACAAGATTTCCAAGACAGCAAATGTCCTTTATACGTGTCTGTTCAGGATCTGACTGGTGGCTTATTGGATTGGGCTTAACTGAATTGTGTGAATAACAACAGTAAAACCAGCCAAGATGCAACAGAGAAGTTAGCTAAAAAACTACAACAAAACAAAAGTAGCACAGGGCAATGTGTTGACCATCATGGGATCATTACCATTATGAAAGCAAAATATAGCAGAAGTACGCTAAGCAATTCATTATCAGCTGTTGTATAACTTCTCAGCACAATACAGCTTTGATAATAAGTCTTAATTTATTTGCCTGTTGGGTTGACAGCCCAAGTGTCCGTTCCACAGGGGGCACACAGGCTCCTGCTGCAAGGTACAGAAGCTTTTGCTCTAACTGCACCATGGTGCTCAGCTCTGATTTTCCTTAATTTCAAAATACTTTTTCCAGAAATTTGTTTTTGAAAAAAATGGAAAATGGCAGAAATATTCGGATATGGAGCTGCACTTGGTGAATTGTTAGTTTCTAATTTGGGACTTCAAAACACTTTTTTTCACATTAATCTAGGACATAGTTTTTCAGAAAGAGGCAAAGAGTTTGTAACTTTGTCTAGGATATTAATACAGCTGCTTTCTATAGCTGCTTGCATTTTAAGTCAACTCATTTTCTAAAAAGCTACAATATGCCTCAATATATTTTTTCAGACACGATATTTTAAAACTCAGATACTCCTTTTCTGCAGAGTAGTGCAGAATTCACTGTGTAAGAATCTGCCAATTTCCCTTCACGTTTGATCTTTTCTTCCTTGATCATTTCCGTAATCTCTATCACTTTAGCTGTCTGTGCCCCCACTTGTAGCATTAACCTTGATACTTCGTAATAGATGTCTCACATGGCCCTTGCTCTTTCCTGTTCTCTCCCTTAATTTCCTTGGTTACCCACACTAGTGGTTTTCTTCTTTTATAGCCTATTTATTTCCCAGTAATATGTTCTTTCCTTGGACTCCCATTTAATTAAATCTGTACTGTCAACTTGAAAATCACATTTCCTCTGAAAATGTTGTGTCTTCTCTTGTTATAAGAAGCCCTTGAGATGACTCCAGCTAAAAGGCAAAGCAGATTGGGGCTGGGGAGAGCAGGGTTCCCTTCCCTTTTTTTCATTTTGCTTAACTTGTGTAACATTTCAGCATTATTTGAGTGTCTGATATTTCTGGTATCTGAGAGGATTCTGCCACTGGCTGTTTTGCAGAAAGAGGAGAGAAATGACTCTTCCATCCTCCCTTCATTTCCCCTGTGGCCTTTAAGGAACATGTGATTTGAGATCTAGTCAGTACTGAATGAATTAAACTGTATTACAAGGCTGCTTTAAAGGAAAATTCGACTCAGGACCTCTTGCTCCCCCAGTTGTTAGGGAAGGACCGGGATGTGTGGGGGCAATTCTGCGATATTTTTATTACAGTTTTGGTGATTTCTGAAGATATAACTGCTTCTGTTTGTTCTTTGTTTTTCCCTGCTCTGCAGTTCTGTACTAATCACAGAACAAATGCAGATCTCTCAAATAAACTAAATGTTGTATAAAAAGTTTTTTTGTTTTTAAGTGTCCTCCATTTAGAGAGAAATTGTTCCTGTTGCACTGAAGCTGTGTATTATGGGATTATATCTACTTTGAAAATTTCTAATTTTGAAGCCTCATCCAAGACAGTTCAATAATAGAACTATCATCTCTAACTCACTTCAAAAATGCACTTAAAATCACCTCATACAAAACGTGTTTGATACTTTAAATCCACTTGAAAACAGACAATGAAAATGGTAGTAATATTTTCATATTCCCTATAAATCTGAGGCTTTAAATTTGATTTTTATATTTAATTAAAAATATTCCTGAAATCCATTATGCAGATCAAATTAATAGTTTGCTAGAAATTTTATTCTGCATTCAACTGAGAAATTTTGTTTAACAGAATGGAAGAAAAAACACTGCCTGTTGGACTCAGGGGAGTGTGAATACAGGCAACCCACATGTAGAAGAAATACACCTTACTTGCTTGTAACCAAAGCTCCTCAAGTTGAATCTGCTCATTCACAGCCACCACCAGCAGTTCCCATTTATTTTGAGGTTTTTTATCACTTCTGCTGTTGTGGAAACTGCTCTTCTGCCATAAGCAGGAAATCCCCAAGCTCCCGAGGAGGCACTGCTGGGAAAAGTTCTGCTACAGCATCCCCTGCGACAATGTGCCCTGAAGGATGCTCATTTCATGTAAGCAACTCCCTTACACGCAAAATATACTTTCAATGACAAATTCGTGATCATTTCCACTGGAAAGTACTTATTGCAGTTTTAGTTTGCAAATTTGGTAATGTGTAATTCCAAAGGTATTTCTCACAACATGAAGTAATCCCTCTGCAGTCTTCCATAGTGTCCCGTATCTAGTACTAAATCTTTGTGAGACAAGTACTAATGATTGAACAAAAGTTTGACTGAGTGCAATGAATAGGGAATTTGGGCTCTAGGTAGAAGGAAAAAGATGACATTTTCTTCCATAAGATAAAAGGAAACATTGGATACTATCATGTTTAGGAAAAGGAGGTAAATTTTAGTTCTTTAAAGAAGAATTCATAAAAATATCATATTTTAACACATTTTCTTTTATGCATAAATATTGGAGCTCTTCCTTTCTGATTAAAATGAAAGATATTCAATTAGCTTAGATTAACTATTTGGAGAAACAGAGTAAAGTTTTTTCAAGCCCTAGAAAGTGCAATGGTAATTTAAAAGATTATCGAAGGGAATGTCAGAATTAGGAAATATGTCTTTCTACACTCTAAAAGTTCCTACAATCTTATTGTAAAGATTGAAAACAAAAAAGGACTTTATTCCTGAGGACCTTTCAGAGCACTCTACTGTCCTACACAGTCCTGACATTACTTGACTTTCTGCAGCTTCTTGGAAAGGATTTACCGACCAAATGTTTTGTTACTTGTTTCAAAATCTCTGGGACAGACCTTTGTTACTGGTATTTCCTTAGATTAACATTGAATGATATTTTGAGGCTGTTAAGGATTCTTATTATTTAAGTTTACAGTGAAACACCATTAAACGCTGGTGTTAAAATTCTTTTATTTTTTTTTTTGCATTACTAGTAAGCTGTATGAATAGGAACTCAAATATATGGTAGCTGTGAACTGAAACAGCTGGGGTAGATAAGGATTAAGTTATTTATCCCTTTAATGGAATGACTATCTGAACAAACAGCATTCCATTTCTTTAATAATGCTCATAATCAACGTATCTTATTGAATATTCGTCTGCTTCTGGATGCCCAAACAGCAGCCAAAAGCACTTTTTCTACCTTTAGTTGCCAAAGACCTTCCACCTTTTCCATCAGTGTCCCTCAGAATGGTTACCCATGGCTTTTTGTTTTCAGGTTGTCTTACAGTGAGCATTTGGTAAGGTTCATTTTTAATTTTCAGTTCAGCAGCATTGTAGGCATAGAGCATATTATCATGTTAGATTTTATGCACTGTTTCTGTATGCAATGCAGGTTCCTGGTTTCAGTCTCTTCTTTGGATTTTTCATATCTGCCTCTCTTGTCACACTCTGCCCTTGTAACTGAGATGAGCTGAGGCATTTGAGATAACCCTCTGCAGGTATATTGGCAGCTGGAAGCAAAACAGTCTCATTGGCAAGGTATAATTCAGCATTTTCTTTCACTCTTGATCCTTAAAGTTTATTGACCTGCAGAATACATAGCTTAGCCTATTAGGTATACTTTTAGTTGCTTTCACAGTGCATATGGAGGAATAATAAGATATGAGGGTAGTACTATGATTTTGCCTTCAGTCAAATTAAATGAGATTTAAATCAGGGGAAACTTCACAATTAAAGATGACTTGCACAAAGGTCAGTTTTTTCTAAGAACACTAATATGATTTTCATTTTTGATTAATCACACACCGTATGAATAAAAAGTAACTTCAGTGAATTCGTTGGATCTTCACAATTGCTAAACAGGACATTTTCTGACTTACGTACCTCAGCATTTTTAACACTAACCAGTGAAAAATAGATGCATATACATATACTCAATGGCATGCATTCAGTCTTTTCTTTGTTATGATAAAGTAAGAAGAAGAAATAATATGCTAGCTATCACTTTAATGTGTAAGATATAACAAAATAAAACAAAGCTCCCTCCTCTTTCATTTTTCAAGGAAATTAATTTTGACTATTGCTTTATATGAATTTCCATGACGATAACATAGGTTAACTAGAATTCTCAGCTTTTCTACACAAAGTTATGGCATGGACAATTCCTTGTAAATCTCACTATCAAAATAAAATCCCATTAGAATATGCTAGGGGGAAAAAAAAAACCAACATTTACATGCAGTCTCTTTAGTGATTGGCATCTTTATGGTATCTAGGTGCTCTTCATGCTTCCATATGAGAATTGAATTAAATGACCTGGAAGTTCAGAGTAAATGTTTAAGCTTGATTAGTCCTTGAAAAGCAATAAGATGGAGAAGATGTTGCAGTACTTGCTAGTGAAACTATTCAGAAATTGAATTACAGACACTTTCAGGGCCACATCCCACCCTTATATAATTTACAGAAGCATGTTATCTCCCTGACCCTCAAACCTCCTGTACAACTGCTTCTATGTTTAATAAAAACAACTAGATCATCTACTTTGACAAGCCAAAAATGGAAGTAAAATTTTAAAGCCCAAAGCAAGCTATTAAATGCCGTTTGCTCAGTATTGCAAGTTCTCATTTCCTTCTGCAGCTGAAGGTGTTCGGTAGACTGGATGAAGCTTGCAGCACGTATGCAGCACGTGCACTGACTTCAAACTTTTGTTTGGTCTTTGAAATCTTCAAAATTAAAAATTCACCTTGAAATGGGTTATTTCTCTCCGAGTTTCCTTGTTACCCTTTCCATACCCTATGACTTTGTAGAGTTTAGTCAGTGTTCTGGATGAGCCAGATAAATGGATGTTAGAGCCTGCATTTGAACTCTGTTACTATATTAAGCACGGTGTCTACACTGCAAGCTCATACTGATACAGCTGTGCTGCAAGTGTGCATAGTGGATGTGAAGTGGGCTGATAAAAGCATTTTTTTCTGTTGATGTAGATACACTATTTCATTGAAACGCATGAAGTAAATGGTCAAATCCCATTCTTTTGTCCAGATACCTCCTTATCAAAACTTAAATAATTACAAGTGGTCCCTGCTGGAGATGGCTTTACAGAGCGGGATCCACTAACTTATTAGTTCATTCAGTAAACTCTTTAGCTGAAGTTCTAGGTATTTCGTGTTACAGAAAGCAAGAATACAAAAATGGGATGACATGAAGGGCAACATTATTAGTGTATGCAAAGAAGAGGTCAGAACAGGTAATTTCATGGTTACAGTAAGGTTTTTAAGAGATTCCCTTAATAAATTAAATGTAGAAGAGTACTGATTTATCAGTTGAAACTAAGATGAGAAAGTGTGAAACTAAGATGATAAGTCTTCTAGGCCAACATATTACATCATACTATCTTATATCAATCACAAATATAATTTTTTCTGATATCTGATGTAGATGGAAATTGCAGCACAATTATGCTTTAATATAAGCTGTTACAGAAAACCAGTTCCAAAAATTCTGGGAAGTACAGTTTGCTTCCTGTGGGAGAATATTTATACTATAAATAATCTTTTGTAGACAAAAAAAAAACCAAGCTCCCAAGAGCTATATCTCATAGAAAAATTATAAAAATGTGAACTGAATTACAGCAAAACAACGTTTCATTAAACTGTGGTGGTCTACGCTCTTCAACTTTGAATTTCAACCTCATTGATGGACAGCTCAGTATTTAAACTCCATCATGACTGGTTCAGATACCTACATTATCTTGAAAAAATGCCGGAAAATAAAACTGTATCAGGGAAGCTTAACACTACTTGTGATGCATAGGTTACCTGGGTCCTTCATCTCAAAAGCTTCCAAGATAGAAGTAATCCTTTAATCTGTTGTGTGTGTCTCAAGGCTCTCTTTTTTAATGCCGTACTACATTTTCATCTGCTTTTTCATTCTTTTCTGAATCTCCTTGCTAAATCTCTTCTGTGTTTGTTAGACAGTAGAGATGTTCCTTCAACCCTACTGACAGAAAAGGCTTTGGTGAAGTATTTTTATGTATAAAGAAGATGATTTCCCAGGGTATATAAGGGTTCAATATTCATGGCAAGAAAAAGATCTTGAACCCTGTGTTGGTTGACTGATGGGACAGACCACTGAAAGGAAAAGTAAGATATACATAAAATGAGGTAGGATGGTAAAATGGAAATATGCCTTGCCTCAAAGATATACTTTTATACCTGGGAGACGATTTCTTATTCAAGATTCTGAATTTAATGAAATGCAATGAAATTTATTTATTAGCTTCTAGCTAATGATGTTTCTTATTTATATTTTATTCTTTTACTTTCACAGTAACAACACTACTTATATCACACCACAGAATGGCAGAGAATGATGAATAACTCTGCATGCATCACTGTATGCGGCCAAAGAGCAACTGATGAATCTTTATTCATCAACAAGCTATGCAATTTCTAGCCCAGTGCCAGTAAGACTGAGATGCTTTCATCATCATAAACTATCCTAATGAAGATAACATATATGTGACAATAAAAGTAGGTATTGTGTCACCTTGGTAAAATTACAGTTTGGGGTATAACTTTAACTGTGAATAATTGTGTCATAATCTGCATTTGGGCTACGATTCTGTACTGCCTCCTGAATCCCATATACATAAGCAGAGTAGGTGTACAACTGCTACCAAACAAGGTTACTACATAGTACTGAACAGAAGAAATGCTAAATATAACTGGTGAACTATTTTCACACAGTTAGTTCAGCCACTGCCTTAGCTTGAATCCTGACTCATGGACCCTTCAAAACCATTAAACTTGTGAGTCCTTTTCCTAGTACCTGCTGTAATTGTGCTTAGAAGCCCTCCTGGGAGGAAAAGCCAGTGAAAATGAGCTTTTGCTGCTAACTGTGAGCTCCCCACCTGGATCCCAAGCACTGCTGTCTGGACAAAGGTACGACAGTATCATTTTTTACTTGCACTGCCTTTGTATTGGAATGGATTAGCAGCACCTTTATGGTCGATTACTTTATAAAAGTAGCTCTAGAAGTTCTTCCTAGCTGAGGCTTTTATCTGTTTTATATTTTTACAATAAATTATCCAGTGGGTGGGACGTCTAATTCTTTTCTAAAATTTTGACAACTGCAGCTGTGAAAGAACTCACTGAAGTTGACTGTTGCTTAACCTGTGTAGATATAGATTTAGAAGGGCTCAGGAATAATTTTGGAAACAATATGAAATTGAGATATTTCCTCTCAGATCCTCCAACATTTTTTTAGGATCTTTATACTTATAAAAATAACTTAAAAGACTTATTATCCATGTCCATATGTACATATAGACTTCAAAATGGGTAGAGAGACAATTTTGCTTCCTAAAAATGCGTAGCTGGCTTTGGTCTTATAGTATGCTGTTAACCATCTGAGATTTAGCAGTATTTATACTGTTCCTTGCAACCAGTTCCACTGGAAATACTATAAAAACCTTCCTTTAGTGTGAAGTTCTACAGTGACTGTTTCAGATGATGATGTTCAAACGTTATAGCCTGAAATCAGGCTGCAGTTGATTCTGCCTTCCAATAAAATGTATTAAATCTAAACTCATTCGGTCCTGGGAAAATTCCTAATTCTGATCACCTACTTCAGATATGTTTGAATTCTGTGATTCACTTCCTCCTTGGTTTTGATGCACGACCTAGTTCAGAGTTGTTCTCAGTGCAGGATCCAGCAGAGGAAGAATTAAAGGTCATTTGTATGATGCCTTTCCATCTTCCGATTCCTGCATCGCCCAGTCCCTCTCTTGATGACTTAGAAGAACATATTTCAAGAATAAGTTGGGTAAATTAGGAAATACTTTTTTTCTTTGATGAATTCTGGAAAAATAGCACAGCAAGCTGCAGGCAATCCCGAAGACTCCTAGAGTGCACTGAATTTCTTAACCCAGCTAATAGACATCCCCACCTGAGGAAATGTAATACAATACCTGATGATCACCAACACAGGTGAGTTCGTTAATGATGTCAAGATCAGAGGTAGCTTGGGCTGCAATGATCACACACTGGTGGAGTTCTAGGTCCTGAGGAGTATGGGTCAGGCAAGGAGTATAGTCAGGACCCTAAAATTTTAAGAAAACAAACTTCCATCTCTTCAAGGAGTGACTCAGTAAGACCCCTTGGGGTTGTCTTCAACAACAACCACCCTTCTCACTCCTCCTGGGTCAACAGACAAAAAGATGAGCTCCTCACACTGTAGAGGAGGACCAGCGCCATGACCACCTGAGCAAACTGAACATATATAAGTCTATGGGACCTGATAAGATGCATTCCAGAGTCCTGAGGGAACTGGCCGATGTGGTTGCCAAGCCACTCTCCATAATATTTGAAAAAGTCATGGCAGTCAGGAGAAGTCCCTGGTGACTGGAAGCTGGGTAACATTGTCCCCATTTTTAAAAAGGGTAGAAAAGATGACCCAAGGAACTACCAACCTGTCAGCCTTACCTCTGTGCCCGGGAAGATCACAGAAGATCCTCCTAGAAGCTTTGCTGAAGCACATGGAGGATGGGGAGGTGATTAGAGACAGCCATCATGGCTTCACCAGGAGCAAGTCCTGCCTGATCAACTGAGTGGCTTTCTATGATGGGGTAATCACAGCAGTGGACATGGGTAAACCAACGGATGTGATCTGTCTGGACTTCTGTAAAGCTTTTGACACAGTCCCCCACAACATCCTTCTCTCTAAGTTGGAGAGAGATGGATTTTATGGGTGGACAGTTCAGTGGGAAAGAAACTAGAGGGAAGGTCGTATTCAGAGAGTAGTGGTCAAGGGCTCGATGTCCAGATGGAGGTCCATGACAAGTGGTGTCCCTCAGGAGTCTGTTTAATATTTTCATCAATGATACAGACAGCAGAATCAAGTTCACCCTCAGAAAGTTTGCAGATGACAACATGCTGAGTGGTGTAGTTGCCACACCAGAAGGATGGGATGTCATCCAGAGGGACCTGGACAAGCCGGAGAAACGGGCCTGTGTGAATCTTATGAGATTTGACAAGGCCAAGTGCAAGGCCCTACACCTGGGTCAGGGTAACCCACAGCTTCAAAACAGGATGGAGGATGACGTGATTGAGAGCTTCCCTACAGAGAAGGACTTGAAGGTGCTGGTTGATGAGAAGCTTGACATGAACTGGCAACGCACACTCACACCCTAGAAAGCAAACCATATCCTGGGGTGCATCAAAAGAAGCACGGCTCGCAGGTCAAGAGAGGTGATTCTGCCCCTCTATTCCTCTCTTGTGAGACACCACCTGGAGTATTGTGTCCAGTTCTGGAATCCTCAACATAAAAAGTATATGGAGCTGTTAGAATGGGTCCACAGGAGGGCTGCAAAGATGATCAAAGGGCTGGAGCACCTCCCATATGAGGACAGGCTGAGAGAGTTGGGGTTGTTCAAAATGGAGAAGAGAATGCTCCAAGAAAACCTTACAGCAACCTTCCAGTACCTGAAGTACATGTGCAGGAAAGTTGGAGAGGGATTCTTTACAAAGGCATGTAGTGATAGGACTAGTGGGAATGACTGTAAACTGGAGAGGGACAGATTTAGACTAGGCATTAGGAGGAAAACTTCACCATGAGAGCGGTGAGGCACTGGAACATGTTTCCCAGGGAAGTTGTGGCTGCCCCATCCCTGGAAATTTTCAAGGCTGGATGAGGCCTTGGGCAGCCTGATCTAGTCAGAGGTGTCCATGCCCACAGCAAGGGGCTTGGAACTGGATGATTCTTTAAGGTCCTTTCAAACTCAAGACATTCTATGATTCTGATTTCTAAAAAAAATATGATCTAAGTTGAAGCCATGTTTAACATGAGGCAATTAGGCGACATCACTTATCACAACACATTTCAAACTTTTCCAGGAACTCTTTCTTCTAACTCTGTTAAAAAAAATGTCTATTTTGGTTTTAATAGGACAAAATTTTGTTGAGTTATCTTCCATATCCTTTCACTTTTAACATTATTTTAAGTCTATTCTGATAGAGATATCATCAAATATCCTCATGATTTCCTTAACAATGTATTCTTTCTTATTTTAATGCTAATTAAATATCTGGTGAAAGCAATGGATGAGCAATATTGGGCAAATTCCACCTAGCCTGAGACTATTTCTCTTATCTTCAGCCTGACCCCAAATCTGTGGCTTTAAAGTGACATAGCAGTAAAACTGCAAGATCAAGTAGAAAGCTTAAACTAGTTATTAATATCTCTTCTTACCATGTAATGTAAAGAGGAAATGATAGCAGAAATAAGTAATACAGTAAGAATGACTTGTACAAATCAGGATGCTTTGCTTAATTTAAAAAGTTTCAAAAACTAAAAAGTGTTCAGTACAGATTCACTCATTGCAAGCAGTTCATAAAAATACCTCAAGTGGACAATATTGGAATAATATGTGTATAAGATCTGAATTTTCTGTGAGTGATTTTATCTGAAAAGTCCTGTACAACTTTTTATTTTCAGAAAATTGAAAAATCACACCTGGTTAGTTTGATTTAAATATTGTATTATTATCGCCTGTGAGGAAGATCAGCACAGCATTCTCATGCTTTTGTTGCAGTTTGAATTATATTATTTTCCTATCAATCTCTTGCCCCCTTCCTGTTTTCTAAGGTAGCATTTATCCTGAAATTTAAGAACTCACATATGGAAGATTTATTTAGCCACATGTATTTTTAAAAAAGCTAGTTTATATCTTAATGAATATTATATAAAAATATTCTGTCTGCATTGAAAATGCAGGGAGTCAAGATTGTCTTGTGAACAAACCACTAATTGGATGGCGTTTTATATATCTGACTGCAATTTCTAGCACCATCACCAGTGATTTTGTGTCATCCAGAACATAGGTGTAGATATTTATTTAGGGAATTAGATGCATGAATAACTTGGAGAGTCCTGGATCTCAAAACCTACATTCCTTATCTGTCTTATCTGTAAACTGATGCTGTTGCTCATCTTGCTTTCTACATAAAGATGTAAACCCAAAGTTTATCAGTCTTCTAAGGTAGTGAGATGCTGGGTGATAAGGATAATGCCTGTTCTCCTGAAACTTTATTACTGATTGTTTAATTCCGCTGTGGGCTAAAGTAGCATTCTTTAAATCAAAGTTAGAATGATGAGACCACACATGTAGGCAGAGAGAGAGTTGTGCAGTAATTAGCTGTGGTTTTGTCTGACTTCATAAAATGAAGAGTAATATAATATATTCTGAAATACTCTCTAGTTTGAACCAAGTATTATTTTACTGGTTTAACCACAAAATAGGTTGTTTATCTTCCCTTCTGCACTTTCCTCTCACTTTAATTTCATCTGCAGCAGTATTTTAATTATAGTGGTGATTTTCCAACACAGACATAAAATTGTTTTTATTCTAGAGCTATATCAAAATCATCATAAATAGAAAAAAATATTTTACACATCTGTAAAGTAAAATATATGTTCTTCTTTCACCCTTATGAGAAGAATGAGATCTAGAAGAGTTTTGTAAGTTGACACACAACACATGGAAATAATGCATGCTTTAAAGGGGAAAAAAATAAAACTCAGACTTTTCAGTTTGCTGTAGCTTTGAAATAATTATTCTAATTCAAAAAAGCTCAAATTACCAATGGATCATTCTGTATGTCATCTGTCACTGGCTTTTTTTAGGAAGTAAGGGAGTAGGACCTCCACCTCCCCCCAAATCAGTTAGGAGAAAACCCTCACTTTTTTATGCCTCCAAGTAATTTTTACAAAGGAATAAATTTATTTGTCATTTGCATCAATTTCACCTTGTCACAATTAAAAATTTAATACATAGGCAGGTTAAGAGTAATACTCTACAGAAAATATTTTCTAATGTTTTCCATGCAGGAGATCTCTTTTTACATGTGTATTTGCTAAGAATGTTTAAGCCTGTAAGTTAAGTTTTAGTCCTGCCTACTGGACGAGGGAAAGGCTGTGGATGTATTTTCCTGGAATTCAGTAAAGCCTTTGACACAGTTTCTCACAGCATTCTGCTTTGGAAACTGTCGGCCTCTGGCCTGGACAGGGGAACGCTCTCCTGGGTGGAAAACTGGTTGGATGGCCGGGCCCAGAGAGTGGTGGGAAATGGAGTTAAATGCACCGGGAGGCCAGTTCCAAGTGGGGTTCCCCAGGGCTCAGTGCTGGGTCCAGTCCTGTTTAATGTCTTTATCAACGACCTGGATGAAGGCATTGAGTGCTCCCTTAGCAAGTTTGCAGATGACACCAAGCTGGGTGGAAGTGTGGATCTGCTGGAGGGTCGGGAGGCTCCAAAGGGGTCTGAACAGGCTGGACTGCTGGGCTGAGACCAATGGGATAAGGTTTAACACGGCCAAATGCCGAGTCCTGCACTCGGGGCACAACAACCCTAAGCAGAGGTACAAACTAGGAGAAGCCTGGCTGGAAAGCTGCCTGGAGGAGAGGGACCTGGGGGTGTTGGTTGACAGCCGACTGAACATGAGCCAGCAGTGGCCCAAGGGCCCAAGGCGGCCAATGGCATCTTGGTTTGGATCAGAAACGGTGTGACCAGCAGGTCCAGGGAGGTTATTCTCCCTCTGTACTCGGCACTGGTGAGACCGCACCTCGAGTACTGTGTTCAGTTCTGGGCCCCTCACCACAAGAAGGTTGTTGTGGCTCTGGAGCGAGTCCAGAGAAGAGCAACAAAGCTGGTGAAGGGTCTGGAGAACAGGCCTTATGAGGAGCGGCTGAGAGAGCTGGAGGTGTTTAGCCTGGAGAAGAGGAGGCTGAGGGGAGACCTCATTGCTCTCTACAACTACCTGAAGGGAGGTTGTGGAGAGGTGGGAGCTGGCCTCTTCTTCCAAGTGACATGGGACAGGACAAGGGGCAATGGCCTCAAGCTCTGCCAGGGGAGATTCTGGCTGGACATCAGAAAAAAAAATTTCACAGAAAGGGTCATCGGGCACTGGCATGGGCTGCTCGGGCAGGTGGTTGAGTCACCATCCCTGGAGGTATTTAAAACGCAGGTTGATGAGGTACTCAGGGACATGGTTTAGTGGTTGATAGGAATGGTTGGTCTTGGTGATCCTGGAGGTCTTTTCCAAGCTAGTGATTCTGTGAAGAGATGAACAAAAATGAAGTAGAATTAACACAAATATATTGTTTATTACTTGAGGTGAGCAAGTGGGAAAGCTGGCTCTCTTGCCCTAAATCATTTTGTATTTAGATGTATCAGCACAATGTTCTCAAAGATCTCTGTGGAGTATAGTTTTTATTTAACAGAAAATGCATTGAATTCCTGATACCTGCGTGAGAGGTGGCATGTTCATTAGCAATTAGTCTTCTGAGATGCTTAACAGTTTCAAAGTTCACTGACAGCAGAAGATTGTATCTGGGCTCAAAAAAACCAAAGTATTGTGTGTTGGAGCTGCCTACTGTGAGATCTCGCTAACTTTGGAAGATGGGAAGTATTGGAGGACAGGAGAAAGAAAGATTTTTCTCAGTAGCAAAGACCATTGATTTCGAGACACTGGACTAATGAGACACTAATACATCTGGAGGAGAACTAAGGGGATTTTATGATTAGCGCAAGGCATTCTGGGGGTAGCTCAATCTATGCTAATACCCAGTATGTTGGTTTCTGGCACTGGCTGAAAAAAAAAAGCAATCCATGGAAAACAGTTGAGGTTATAGTAATGGTGGTGGTTATATTTGATGAGGAACACAACAACGGATGCAACCATCAATCTCAGAGTCTTTTTGCAATGAGTACAGGCCTCCATAGCAGAGAAAATGTATGTAAATTCACTAGCTTGTGACACATGTGGGCATAGTAGATGGGATCTGCCTTCTCCCTCGAATTCTGCATCAAAGTATAACTTCACCTGCTCTGAAACTCACGGATGTTTTCTCATCATAACTGCAAAGGCATATACTGATGTAAATCCATTTGGCTTGATTCCATCCTCTTATTGACCTGAATGAAAGTACGTTGCAGTCAAGTAACTTACCTCAGGATGAAAATGCCGAGTTAAACCATAGTCATGTCTCTGGTCCAAAATTACTGTTCTTTTTTCTCTTTTTTTTTGATTTTGGATGCTTAAAAAGAGAGGAAATTGGCCTGCTTTTCCCACTGTGTTGCATCTTACATAGCCAAATGGACTTGTGCAGAGGTAATGCACAAGCTTCCAACAAATGATCACTTTTGACTTGGAAAATATCTCCTTGTGAGCATCTCAGGATTCATACCTAACTGGCAGAAAAATACTTTTCCCTTATCTGCAGTAGAAATTCTGCAATGCAGCCCTTTAGGCTAGGATAAAATCTCCTGTGCAGAAAGAAACAAAACACGATTTTTTTTTTTCACTCAGTTTCATTTGGGGAACCCCCACCACCTCGTATCACGTAAGTCCTGTTGACCCACTCTGAAGGTCCCTAAGGTCTTTTTACATTACTTCTCACAAAGACTGTAGCTCCATCCTGAGCAGTGCTGCATTTCATCCTAGGTGGTGCATTGTTTTGCCTTCTTTGCTCTGTGGTGTATTATATAGCAGGGGAAATATGAAATATGATTGAGTAATGAGAAAATTACCTGTGGGTACCTTAGGAGACCAGCTACATTAGTAATGAGACTCTCTGCCTGAGGACCCAACATCAGAAACAAAGTAGTGAAATATCAGAGAGGAAAACAGAGTTATTCCTGTTTTAATCTAGCAGGAATAAGCGAAAACAAAGAAGTAAAAAACCTTACCTCAAACCAGTAATTTTCATTTAAATCTGCTTGAGTATGATATCTTTTAAAGAGAGTGTGGATTTCTATTCATTCAGCATAGGTCCCAGGTCAAATACAACCGTTCACACATTTGACTAGCAGTTCTGCTCAACTCTTACCCATACATTGTCCTTTAAAGAAAGAAACGTATCTGGCGGCAGTATTTTTTAACAACAAAACTCTCCTTGATCTGTCATTGCTGGTGTGGTTGAGAAAAGGCTTTATTAAGTGTTGTGAAAAGATCTTTATGTCCCTCACAAGATATAGGCAGTGCTTGTGTAATTCCTCCGCATGTTTCAAAATATATTAAACATTAAATAAATGGAAAATTTTAATGCTAGCTGTCAGACCATTCTTCCCAGAGAGAAAAAAAATAAATAGCAATTTAAATTAATACGATATTGTCTCTGTTGGTGAGACATCATTAACAAGTGCTGATATAATATAAATCATATGTTTCCAGTGAAAGAAGTGTGTGTGACAGCTGTCTATTAACAGATTCTGACTTCTACAGATACATTCTTTTACAGACAGTTTTGCCTGCATTTTCATAGCTAGCAATGGTCGTTTAAGTGGAGAAATGCAGCTCCCGGCATGAAAGGATTATTTTGCTTATCTTCCTTAAAGCTTCTCCTTAAGTATTCTATCAATATGAGGTTGTTCATAGGAGACAACTCAAATAAACTTAATATAAATCCTGGTTTTTGGAGCTGTGATTTGAAGTCTCATGGCATTCCACAGTCATGTGGAAAGGTATTTACTAGAACAGTTTTTATTCATTCTTTCATTCTGCTGTCCCCTAAATCTAAGACCCAATAGGAATAATGTTTTCCTGTAGCTGTCCTGGCAAATATGGCTTTTATTACAGGAGATTCACACAGCTTTCAAATCCAATTAGACTCGTGCTATCTTGCTGTGGTATACATTAAAATTTAGCAAATATATCTTACAGAATGACCTGCTTATTCTTCCATAGAATTTATTATTTTTATTAAAGGTTTCTTCAACCAGAATGTTTGGTTTTGTTTTCTTTTCCTGCAGTGGATTCTTTTAGGAAAGGGAAAATGTGGAACCACAGAAAATATGTTCAGCGGTGGTGCCTGTATGGTACATTATGTTCCATCTGAGGTAACAGGGATGACCTGCTGGTTAATAAAAGATAAAACCATTTCCAGGGCCCTGAACTAACTGGCAAAAGACCATATAAGGCAAATATTTTTTTTCTGTGTAACCTTTTTATAAAACCAAAACAAAAGAAAAAGGAACATCCTTCACCCCTAATTTAGCTATCCTACATATGCACTGGAAATATATGTCTGGTTAAGTAAATGAAGCCACTGTCCCCAAAGATACTTTGTGATGAGTTTTCATCAAGAGAAAAGATTTACTAAGATTCTGCTTAGTAAGAAAGACCCTAGCAAAACCATGGATAATTATAGCCAGAGTTGGACCTGACAGTTGCGCTGACTAACCAACTGTTCATTTTGTTAGGTGTCAGAACTTTTCATCTAGCACATCAGAATATGAACTAATCCACTAAATATTTTGTTCTGTGTAAAGTTAAGTATTACAGGCTTTAATTCTTCTTTATCAAGTGTCTTTATTGAAAATAAAATAGGCACCACTCAGGAGAACAGGAGGGGAGAGGTATAATAATTAAAGCACAAATAATCAGAGCATGTGATTCTATTAAAATTTATTATTAAAGTATGCTTTGTAAAAATATGTCATACCTTTAAAAGTGTTTTACCTTGCTGAAATGTTCTAGCCTAGGGCACTGAGGTTTTGGATCCTCAGGTCTTGCAAAGACAGACCTGGGAAGTGAAATGGGCTCTATGCAGCAGCATAAAGCCACAACCTGCTCTAGTAAGTCTGGTCAATCTGCCTGCAAACTGCCCCAGGGCATAGCCAGAACAGGGGAGGTCTGCACCCATTGGTGCTACCTCTTTAGATCCCTTCCTCATGAACCAGGATGCCTTTTCTAGTCATCTTGGGGAAAGACCAGACCTTTACAGAACAAAAGAGCGCTGGAGATATGGTGCTCAATGATTCCAGGAGGGCTGGCAAGCCGTGTGTCTGCACAGAGTTGTGCCTGGGACTGATCCTTTCATCTGGCAGCTCTGGGATTTGGAACCCTACTGCTGCCTTTGCCTCTGCTCTTCCATGTGCCAATCATGAGCACCACATACCTGAGGATTGTACTTGGCTGCTTTGCTTTTCAGATCTCAATCTGCAAATGAAATCCTACCAGTTCTGAGAAAGAAGGTGATTGCTTTAACAGTTTATTAGGCTTTTATATTTGCAACAAAGCTTTCTGGATGGCATAGTGGTTTCACTTTGTTTGTCTATTATAAGCTATTTTCACTCCTATGCTTTCATAGTTTAATTCATTTTAACTTGTGTTGTTGTGAGATTCTTACATTGAGACCATCCTGTTTACTCATGCACTTAATTCTTCCCTGCAGCTGCCATCTGAAAACCTTGTCTAGCTATAGCTGTCTCACAGGAGCAGGCTGCATATGCTATTGTTCACAAACATTTTGTGTTATGTTTGCTTTGTTGAATGATCTGGTATCACACTGTACGGGAAGTCTTTCTGTCATTTATGTTATGATTTTATTTTTTTCAGAACATGCAGTATAAACTGAAAGTGCAGAGTTGGGATTGTGTTTTGCTTTTCTGCTTTGTTACCTTGTGGTGCTGTGGTTTGTATTACAGCTTGGCCAGCTCTTCATCCACACTATTCAATTTCAAAGAGAATATACCTGGAAATAATCACCCTTTCCTCCTCTATGATACCTGTGCTTTCTTGTCAGTGACTCACTCAGCCACTGTTCCTTTTCTGAACATGTAATTTTAATAGAAATACCAAAGGTAGTGAATCTACTTTAATGACTAAGTGTATTGAAAACCATGGCTTGAATCCAATAGAAAGAAAACGAGTGTTTGTCCCTAAAATGCTTTTGAAACTCCATCATAAACGTGGGTAAGTTTTAAGACTGCAACTGTGGTATCAGGAAATAGAAACTCCTTTCATACCCTGAGGAAGAACCTAGTTTGCATCTCATTTCTAGAGGCAGGACAATATCAGAGAACGTCCCTGCTTACACAGTCTACTAGGTGGTGGGTGGGCAGGTAAGAATATGCAGGAGAAGACTGCAACCATATTTTCTTCCCCCTCACTCCTAAATAGTCTTTGGTTCTAGTTTGGTAGATTATAATTTACTGTTCTCTTTTGCTCAGGGATGGATGCACAGTCAAAATCAACCTTCTGTCAGAAATGATGTGGACAAATTGGTTTTTAAGTCATCAATTCAACAGTGACACTTGTTCCACTTGAACTAGTGATACTCCATCTAACTGTTTTCCAGTTATTCTTTATGCTTTATTTACGTCAGCTCCTCTCTAGAGCCAATGGGAGCAATCTCTAGTAAGGAATTATTTTCCTCTTTCTGGTTGGAAAAGCATATATAAAGCTCAAGGCTGTAACAAAGGTGCAAGAACCAGCAGGGCAAGTGCAGACAGGCTCCTTGCTTTGCACAGGGTAGTCCCTCCGGAAGCAAGGCACTCTCTGTGAAACACTCCTCCTTGAGTTATTGCCATAAAGAGGAGTGATCTGAGCCACATATATTAGAGTTGAAAAGACCTCTGGAGTCACCTACTCCAACTTCTGCGAACATTGTAAGTTGACATGAACCTCAGGGATGAATGTTTTCCTTGAAATCGGTGACCCTTGCTGTTGCCTCAATTTCTCCCATTTTGTGCTACTTAATCTACATTTTTCCCCTTGGTAATTTTGAGCTATTGCTATACTTTTACCTGCTTTCCCCATGCCACCAAGAGTCCTCCCACATCATGCTCCACCTTCTTCTTTTTATTAATTCTTCCTATGTACTCACAGGCTGCAATCATGTCATCTTACGTTTAGACAGGGCAAATTCAGCAACTGTTTTTCCTGCCTAACTACTCATAATACCATAGTTGCTGTCTTCTGAACTTTGAGGATTTTTTGTGTGTGTGTTTGCTGGCTGCTCTAGTTAACTCCTTTTTTCTTCAAAACCACCACAATTTCCTAGTAGGGAATGCTTAAAGCAGTGTCGATATAGCCTTACCAGTGAGGACTGTGTAAAACACTATTTCATTTCCATGTACAATACCTTTTTTAATGTAACCACAAGGACAGTAATCAATAGGATTGTGGAAAAAGAATGGATTTTACAGAAGTCAAAGGAAATTCAGTAGGAACTGTAGAAATCAATTAAATATTAATTAGGACAGAAAGTAGTTAGTAGAATGACATGCTGTATTCCTAATAATCCAAAGACAGATATCCATGTGCAGATCTATATTTATTTTTTCCTCTTTTTGAAAGAAAAATTTAAAAGAACACATAAATTTTAGTTTAAGTCCTTTTTTCCTTGTGTTCTCCGCAAAACTCTTTGAGCCAATCTCCCTTACTGATTATCAGCCCATATTGAGTGCTCACAGTGGTCATTTTACAGGGCACACAACACCATGCAGCACAATATCTGGAATGCCTCTGCTTGCCACCTGGTCCATGCATCTCGTTTCAAATCACAGCATTTACTGAATGCAGGGGAAGCAGCTCAGCATAAAGGCAAGTTCTGATCTGAAAGCATCAGCACCAATTTTGGTTTGGAGTTAAGAGCATGTTGGTAGTAATACTGTGAAAAGGAACATATAGCTTATCTTTTCAAAATTGCTTTTAAATTGAAGGGGTGGAAGGGTGTCGTATGTATATATTATACGTTTGATTGCTTTCATTTTAATTGCAAATAATTTTGCATACTGCAGATTCAAGATTATTTGAAACACATACAAGGTACCTCATCATATTTTTCTCTCAACACATTGTGAAAAAATAATGGGGGAGAAGGATATTTGCTTAAAAATATAAAACTTTAATTAAAGCTATTAATTAAGCATCTTTCTTCAGAATATTATCCAATATTGCCACCTTCAGGCCAAAGTGTATTTAAGTGTTTAAGGACATTTCTTCCAGAATCTTACAGTTTTCCAAGTTCATGATTTTTAAAACATTTCTAGTGTTTTTTCTTCAGAGAGTTGGGAGGCAGAGGGCAGGTGGTGGTGGTGTTGGGAATTTGTGGAAATTAAATTCCTTGATCTTAAGGAAACAAATTCAGAAGGCAAGAAATCACCACAGTTAATATAATTAATCCATATAGTGTGTCATTTGCTTTAACAAAAAAGTCTGAGAGAATTAAAATTACACCTGTTCTTCTTCTGCAGTTTATTTTTCTGTTGCCTTGTCTCTTGCAAAACTTCTCCCAAGCTTTCTCCTTTTCCTCCTACTTCTACCCAGGAAAGACAAAGATGATTTCTAAAGTGAATAGATTCAGTATGGTTATACTTTAGATCAAAGTTAAAGCTGAATTTACAAAAGAAAATTACTAAATTAAGGAGAGACAATGAATTCTGCTGGAAAAGAAAGGAAAATGATGTAATAGTAGTTAAACTGTTAATCTATAGCAAAAGCATCAAAACTATTTGGTTGTACCTAACATTTGAGTCTCTTTTTAAGGCTTCTATGAAAAAAATGATAAATAAAAGTAACCTTCAAGACAGGCGCTCAAATTAAATAACATTCACTTTGTTCATGGCCTTGCCTCTGTTGGTTTCTTCCAGTGCTAAGTAAAAAGATTCGTCCATGGCTGAGAGTTATTGATTTACTGCTGACGGAATCCCATTTCTTGGGTATACATAGGCAAATCCTTTTGAAATACAGCATTACACGAATAGTGCCTCCCACCCAGAAAAAAGTAACATGCTGTTCGGTAACAGCAGTAGCAAACACTCTCTTTGGACAGAGGCACAATGCTTCACTTCCCACTTAAATTGTTTTGCACTGTTGCACTAAAGAGCTGGCACATTATTCCCCACAGGTGGTTGCATTTCAGCAGCTGGGTGAAGCGAGTCTCTATTTCATCTTTCAGCTGTAGTGAGTGCTAAACATAACATAGGGCTCCTCTATTTTCACAGGCTATTAACCTTCCAAAACCTGTGCCTCTGAGGCTAAACTTCACAGTACTTCAACTTTGATTACAAGAAATATCTCTATTCAAAATGACAACATTAAGTGAGAGTGAATTAAGTCGCCTTGCAGCATATGGTTAAGTATATGCCAGAGCTTACTAGGGGCTTAAACATCTTTCTGAACTTAGTCCTTCTCAAATGGCAAGTTTAAGTAAAACTTCTTTCTCTATTTTGTAATAAAAAGAGGATGGCAATAAACCATGTGACATTATGATCCTCTGTCTGAAAAAGCATTTTAAAATATAGCACTTTATCAATAGTAATTTCATAGGATTTACAAAGCACAGCAGAAGTTCAGAGGAACTGAAAGCTGACATCTCCAAAATAACATGGTAGGCCTGCAAAGACTTATTGACATCGTTGACATAAAAAACTAGCTTTCTTCTGGGTAAATATCCTCATCCAACTGAAAACTGAACCACCTAAACTTTAAGTTTTCTGTTAGCTGAAGGTAATATTTTCTTAATAGGGCAGATGGAAAGAGTTACTCTCAATAAGCAGCTAGGCTGGTTGTTTGACCACAGGCACTTCAATAATTTCAGGTGTGAATACAATCCCAAATGAACTTGGAGAAAGAAGGTTTATCAATGAAAGGGAGGTATGTATAAATGTTACAGCTAGACTAAACAAGACATTGTATATGCTATGTCTATAAAGTATGGCTTAAAATTTGCATAGAAAGATAATAGCTAAGCATTCAATACCTTGTACTCGTTCCTACCATTGTTTAGAAGATGTGGCTGAAGATGAGATAAGAATTTCTTATGTATTTATAAGAATTATAACAAAATATGAAGGGCTGCAGAAATGCGTGCTTAGTCAGAAATAATTTCTACAGTGGAAAGAGGAAATAAAAATTAAATTTGATACTAAAGAAAGGAAAGCACATGGAACAATAATTCAGCATTCAGTTACAGGCAAAGGAAGCTTAGCAGTCCAAACAACAGATTTTGTAATATTTAATCTGGAGGATCTGTGGAATTATGCATAGGAAGAGATGTCTTTTCTATTTTCTCAAATTAAATTGATTGAGGTCTGTGCATTATATTACATGGATTTATTCTGATTAGATCTAAAGCCAAATGTCTTTCTTTCCAAGGGAGATTCAGAAACTCAAGAACTTTTGTCTTATCTTTTTTTTTCAATGTCAGAGGACACTGCAGCATTGTTCCTGCATCCAAGGTAGCTCAGGAACTGGCACACCAGGCTGCTGCCCTGTACTTGAAAAGCTGCTGCAGTTCAGCGTGGCTACATGAAGGCAGTTATAATACACTCATCCTAGTAGTATTGGAACACTGTGTAATCTCTAAAGTGCGTGAGGGTGAATGACTTATATAAATGTAGAATATTATTACTGTATACTCTACTTAATTGGGACATACTGAATAGGGATAGCTGCTTTACTGTGTCTGTCACTGTGGAAGCTGATGACAGAGTGTAGTAATAACTGCTAGTTAATCAAGATAGTATTGGCATATGTTCTGCTTAAGAGGTCTGTTTTAGGTTCTGGTAAATAAAGTGCTGTTTAGCTGGGTAAGAAATAGGTGTGAAATCCTGAACTGGTTTTTAAATATGAACATTGCCACAAAGAGGCGTATTTTAGTAGATCCTCATGCAGCTCAGTCAAGGGTGGCTAAGTTCAGTGGCACTGGCTGAATCTGTCGGCTTCGCACCGAATGCATTTTGATTGTGGCACTGACAAGCTCATTGGCAGCAGAAATTCTTGCTTGGCATTTCTGTAGCTCATAAACGACAAGTCTGTGCATTGCACCACATCAGCAGATGCACACCAAACACTGTGTCACACCATCCAGTTACAGGCCTGGCCATTCCAAAACAACCCAATGTGTTTGGTGCATCTTCTTCCCAGGTTTCCCCAGCAGAACTCATGAGAATATTTTGAGTGCATCGGGAGCATGTAGCTCTCTTCAACGAGCAGTCTTACAGCTAACTACTTCCCTGCCAGCTTCAAGCATGCTTAGCCCTGTGTGGTGTGAATTTGGTAAGTCTCTGAACCATGGTTCAATGAAGTGCAAAGCAGGAGTTCTGTTAAATTAAACGGCAGTCTGCGGAAGAACTATTTCAGTTTTTAGTGTTTTGATGGACTTGGCATATGTGGAAGTGCTACCTCTTTGTTTTCTCAGCCTTAAATCATTCACTTAAAGCTAATATTACAGTATGTGAGTCCATGCCTTCTTCCGTAAGAATGTTGATCTTATCTTACCCAACAAATCACATATGCTCTTTTCAGAAAGAAACACAAAGTCTTTGATTTCTTTGTTAGAAAGATAATCATGCTGCAAATCATTGTAATCTTCATAATGGGGTAGAAAAATGAAAAACCTACAGCTGCTCCATAATGCTTTACAGCTTTGCCGGGTAAAGACATTGGGATTTTTTATTTTCCCATGGAACCAAAGAGAATTTACAATTTCTCCTGTATGGAGAAACCCTGAATACTGACAAGTCATTTCTGAGTAAAGATTTGTGAAATTACCATGAGACCAGTACATGATCTCAGAAATTATTTAAACATTCCTTTCAAAATTAGTATTGGATACCAGAAGTATTGTCTTCCATATGAGAAATTCTTTAAAATATCCTATTCAGTGGATTTGGCAACCACTGGAAGCTGTATCTTATTATAGCTTCTTGAAATATACATTATAAAATTAAAATCATTCGAAGTGCCTTCTGCTTCTGAGTTCACAGAATTTCCATAAACGTTCAGGGTTCCTATGCTTTTCTTTTCATGTTGTCAGCAGTTTATGAACTCTGGAATACTTGGTGTTTTCTTCTTATCCTGAAAGACATAAAAAAAAGCTGAGCAAACTCCATGATATCCTATTCTTCAGCTCTAACTTGGGTAATAAAATGGTTTGTCAATAATCTGTGATGTCTTGTATACTATATGTGAAGTATTTCTTGACACCTCAGCTGCTGAAGACATGTACAGATTTAGTCTCACCTAGCTTAAGCTGTCTGGAAATCAAAGCACCTGTTTTAAACCAGTTTAGTAAGTGCTCCCTTTTCTACATGCAGATGTGTAAATAGCCTGTTTAGTGGAGTTCCAGGACAAGGTGAGATGTGAGTCTCTTTGTGGAGATGGTTTTCTCTCTTTTTCCACTAACAAAAAAGTACTTTGTCTGGCATGTGTAGCCTAAACATTACCTCTTCCCTCTCTGAAACTCATTCTCTGTGTTCCTCATGTTAAACTTCTGTAACTCTTTGCATATTTTCTATTTTTTGTCTTTAAGCAGAATAGAGCATTTCTTGTGGTTTCTCTTTGGAGTTTGTTTTATGACTAATGTACTATTTAATATATTTTCTGTTCTTTATATTGCCTACCTATTTCACAATTAATTGAAGGTGAGGCTTTGGAGGTCTGTCTCCAGTGGTCTGTACCCCTACAGCCACTGGGGCTCTTACCTTTCTCCTGAGTGAACAAGGTTATTTGATTAGTTCAATGCAGAGGCTCTGTCTGGAGCCAGCTGGCTGCTTTCTGTGAGACCAAGAAAGATTCAGAAGTACCTGCTCAAGGAGATTTGTAGCAGAGCTCATAAGAAAGCTATAAAAGTATTTCAGATGTAAATATTCTACTCACAGTTGCAGCTGTGTAATCTAGAGAAGTAGCTACTGATTTAGAGATGTGAAAACAAAATGTAGCCTTATTAACTTAGCTGTTCTTGATATGCGAGAACGTCAATTATGAATATTTTGGCCCTGGATAATTAGACAACAAGCTTCTTGTTAACTGCTAGTAGGAATAATTTCTTTGCATGGTCTTAATTTATTGTATTTCAAAGAGAAGGTGAATCAGACTTGTGATTAGTTTTATTCTCTGTAAGCCCTTTCAAGTCACAGGATGAAATATAATTATGACCAAGTCTAACAATGGACACAGATAAAGATTTTCTCTCTGCCAGGAGATGGAGTGGTACAGAAAGGTTTCCTTCAACTCAGGAAAGAAAAGTAAAGTTGGAAAAGAGAACAGAAAATAAAGGCGAAGTTGTAGTCTGTACTAGGCAGAGAGAGACCATTTCAGCTCTTCCCAATTTGCTAGAAAATATCTTTGCTTCTCTCATCATCTTTCATTCCCCCTGCTAGCATCTTATATTAAAATATTTACTGAGGCTGTTGCTTAAAACCACAGCAGCCAAACTGGGGTGAATTTGCAACAGGATTCTTGTAATTTGTGCCCAGGGACTGGAAAGAACTGCATGTCATTATGCAAGTGGCATACGTAAGAGTCAGGGTACATGGTGAAACAAAAAGGAAAATAAAGCAAATCACTCTTGGACATGCCTGAGAATTGACACAATAGTTTTCTCTGAAGCGATTCTGTCACATGTGAAAATGTATGCTTGGACCTTTTAAAAACTTTCTATTATATACTCAATAGACCGTAACAGCTCTGAAGCTTACTGCAATGTTTATACAACAGAACTGCTCTTTATTTTTGGTCTATCATGCAAGTGTATATCTGAGCAATTCTAAAAGGGTGTATTTTACTCAATGGACTATAGTGGCTCCTCTGGAGCCCATTACATTGCACAGTACTTTGTAGTACGTTGCAGTATCAGTGTTAACACAGTCATACCCACCTCTATGGTGTGCTCTTCCAATATTTTCTAAGAACTGATTCCCTTCCCACCTTCTGAGGTGACTTCACAGATAGGGTGACTGCCTCAAGCAGCATCCTATTTTGGCAGGCTTCTGCCTCTCTTTCTAGAGAGACCTGCCTCCTGGAGATGAGTAGATCAGTGGGAATTAATGTCATTGCTCAAACGTTACTGGAGGATCCTATGGTTAAACTAACGTGAAAAAAACACAACTTCTCCCAATCCCCTGGTAGCTCCTGCATGTTTCCTTGAAAATCTTAGGGGGTTTGGTGTACCTGTGGATGTCTTGATATCTTAATCACATGGAATTTATTGCCCTTTTTAAATAATGCAGACACCTGGCTTTGTCTTGCACTGATTCTTGTCAGCATGACCCTGCTTTACATTTCTAGTGATCCAAAAGGGAAGGTGGAGAAGCAAGTTTGAAGTGTCCTGTGAAAGCCTGAGATGCAAAAGCTTACTTCTCAAGCATCTCTCCAGGTTGCGCGAATGAGGAGTTTATCTGCAAAAAACCACTCAATACTACTATGGTTTCCACCTATGCCTGGCTTTCCCTCAGAACTGCAAAACTTGAGCTTGGGCAAGGATACTGTATGAGGCAGGAAACCACCTTCTCAGTTAAAAGTTGGACCAGAATCTCAGTTAGTGCATGTTAGCTCTGTGACTGAATATTTTATATTGTCATCTCTGCTCCTTCCCTTATTTTAGTGAAACAAAATTGATTAATTATTGGATATTTTGGATTTCTGCCTTTTTTTTTTCTCAGCTCTTTCAAAGCTGCTGGTATTGCTGGGGCTTTAATACCAGTAAGACGGGAATTGCATATGCAAATTTCACTCCCTTAATTAAAATCAGGAGCACTTGATTACACTGCTAAGCCCCAGAGCTGCAAATATGTAAACAAAGGTTGCATACTCAGGAAGGAAAATCGAGCCCTAAGCCATGTTGTTGTGATAGACTCTTAGTCTGCTGTTAATATGAAGCCCAGTGCAAAATTAAATTCCTTATTTCTGGATTCCAGTGCATACTGTTCCAGGAGTATACTTTGCGGTTACTTTATTTAGGCTTGGGATTGTTTTGTTTTTCTTTATTTGCTCCTTTTTCTTTCTGGTTAGTAGGAATAATGCAATTAAAATCAGGTGCAGCTTAAAGAATATGATGGGGTATCCAGAAAAAGTGGTTGACTGGGAAAAAAGTAGTCACAGAATCACAGAATAAACAGGTTGGAAGAGACCCACCGGATCATCTCGTCCAACCATTCCTATCAAACACTAACCCATGCCCCTCAGCACCTCGTCCACCCATGCCTTAAACACCTCCAGGGAAGGTGAATCAACCACCTCCCTGGGCAGCCTCTGCCAGTGCCCAATGACCCTTTCTGTGAAAAATTTTTTCCTGATGTCCAGCCTAAATCTCCCCTGGCGCAGCTTGAGGCTATTTCCTCTTGTCCTGTCCCCTGTCACTTGGGAGAAGATGCCATTACCCTCCTCTCAAAGTTATGGGCTTTTATTTGGGTTCTTTATTTGTCCTTCGTTATATGGCCTTAGTCCCTCAAAATCCAGAGAATGCTGCTTTTCTGCTGCCTGCCTCCAGAAGTCATAAGAACTTTCACAAGCGGATCTGAAAATATGAGTAGTGAGAGATTTTTTCTTGAGGTAATCAACATTCTTAAAATACTTGTTCCTGTCCTTGCCCAGCAGTCATTAGCCTCCTTCAGTTATGTTGATCCAACTGTCCTTGATAAACTGGATTGTTCAAATAATATGGTCACAAGAGAAAAAAAACCAAACAAAACCAAAACAACTCACAGAAGAACATCCTAGCACTGTGCATTTTCTCTAAAACAGATAATTTCAGTTATCTAATTCATAGTACAGTTCCATGAAGAGTGCTATCATAACTAAAAGCCCTGGTGTGACCCAGGGTTAAAAAATGCCCAGGAGGGATAAATTAAAGAGCAAAAAATTCTTAGACTAGATTAACCAACATCCTGAGAACACTTTGGAGGTGTACCCTCTCTGGTTAAGATAGTAGCATTACTTTTCCATTCTCCTATCTCTTTCTAAGCGTAAACCAGTGTGGTAGTACAGAAGATGATCTTTCCTTACACGCATGTATCGTATTGAACTGTCAAGTTCCCTCTTTTGATCAGTCAGTTACCTCCCAGTCTTAAGAAATAAGAGCAATCCTGGAACAGATATAGGAATTAAAAGGTCACAAGTTACTTATACCTGTGCGGTTCCCACAAACCCTAGGTGTTTTCTTAAGAAGCCATGTATGTGGTGCAAAGTAGGCATGATACTGTTCCATGCTGGTTTATTACACTTGTTTTGCAAGACAAAACTGACTATATATCGTATTGGTAGAAAATAAGACTGTTGTTTAAATTAAACAGCTCTGAGATTTGTAAGGGCTACAGTATGATTGTGTCTTGTTCACATCTTTAAAAAAGAATATTGCAGGGACTTATTTTTTCAACTTATTTTTTCTGAGGTCTTTTCTGCTTAATGTCTGATTATCTATGGGTTTCTGCTGATATGAAAGGTATGTAGCAAAAATCAGCATCTGCACAGATGATGACCTGGAAACAGCAAAGGCTGATGCTAATATATTGCATATGCAGTCTGTAAATTCCACTGACTCATTTCACTTAAAGATACAATTCAAACTCACTCTCCATACATATCCTCTAATCAATTAAGAGTAGCTAACTATAAAAGAAAATTGCCACAAACTACACAGGTCTGATGAAAACAGAGCTGGCAGGACCTAAATTCAAGGCAGATGACACCTACCTTAGTGTCTATCAGAGTATAGCCTTGAGTGAGATTTATTGCCATTAAGAATGACAATTTTGATCAAAACCCATAGAATCAAACTATGTTTTCACTAACTCTGTCTACTGATTTTAGAATAAATATGCAAATTCCTCTACTCTGATCTGTGACACAGAGACCATGTTGTCAGGAAAATGGATTTCTGTATTGTGTTTTAATTTTGCATAGTACTTAGTTCACAGTCAAAGTAGTACCCAAACTAGATTATTAACAGAAAGCAGTGCAATTTCCTGAAGATGAACTAGAACCCAAACACAAAGGGCAAGTTTCTGTTATCAAGATAAACTATCTTCTTTTGTCAGTTCCTGCACACAACGCATTAACATTAATGACAGTTTTAGCCACATGCATGTATATCTCTCATTAACACTAATGGGCAATACATGCATATAGATTTCTGGTTAATACTGATGGGAATTACATATACGTGCAACACTCATTAGCATTAATGAGGGTTCTCCTGTGGATATCTAATGATCATTAATAGGAGTTACAAGCATGTGTGTTTCCCATTAACATTTATGGCATGTGCATCTCTCATTAATATTGATGAAAAATACAAGAAGCCATATCCCTCATTAATATTAGTAGGTGATGCACACACTGCAAGGAGACAGCTAGTCCTGCCATATCCTCAATGAGGAAATTTGAGTAATATTTAATTCTGTTCTAAAACAACTTCAGTTTGTTCTGTCTTTTGGTGAATTGCCCAAGGTCTCCTTGACCTTGGATTGGTTTCCTTCCTACATGAATGAACTATTTCTGAAAAAGCCTAAACATTCTTTTCTATGGTACCAGACAGCATGTCATCTCTGCATTTGTTTTTAAGCAAACGTATTTCTGAATTACTGCTATTTCAGAGAAAAGTCTGTATATGCATTTAGAGGCATAGGGTTGGCACATGCCAGCTGCTGAGTTATTACTTATAGGCACACAAAATTTATTATAAGTTCTTGTGATCATAACTCTGTTTTATGTCGTGTACAATAATGCAGTATTGTGTTAAACTCTGACACTGTTCCTGATGAATGCAATAGGGACTAAAGGTCATACCTTTCCTTTGGAGTAGAAAAGGTACTTATTTACTACAGTACTGAGCTTTTTATCCTTCCAGTTACAAAGGGATTAAACTTTAGCACCCCTTTCAAAAATGTATTCTTGTAACCTGCCAACCAGTTTCCATGGGCTTTCTATAAGTCTGTATCTTCGGTTACCTTTTGAACATCTGCCGTTGCTGTGCATATTGTTAGTGCAGAGTTCAGGGTTTCGTGTGTTGGGGCAGCTGAGAAGTCTGGTCTTAGAAAGAACTTCCCTCTCTCTCCTTCATGGGACATCATCACTTGAGTGGATACTGAAGAACCAAGAACTTGCAGCTCAGCAGCAGAGGGTTATGTGGTCTCCGTGTGGTGTGGACAGGGCTGAGGAAGAACACTGATCTCCTTATCAGGTCACATATATAGAGAGAGGAGAAGGTGACTGCATAAAACTCTGGGCTGTTAATCAAGTGATTTGCACGTAGTCCTTACCATCTTCTGTTGGAGGATAAAATTCTCTTTTTCTGTACTTTGATATACCTACCACCTTGTACACAGGAACTATAACCTAAAACAGGATCTCTAGATGCCACTGCAATGGTTTAAACAACAGTTAATACTTACAATAATAGCCACATCAAATATATGCTATTTAAAAACAAAAACAATATGTTTAGATTCAGAAGTGCCCTTTGGTAAGATAGTCTTATTGCTTTTCTCATTACAGTAAAGAATTAGAATATGCATTGTCCATGCAAATTAGTTACAAAAAAACCCTGACTTTTTGCAAATAACAGATAAAAATTGAAGAATTACATTTGGCAAATGCAACTGCACTGTATCAGATTCCCTAAGGCTGTGGGAGGTACATATTGCACCTTCCTGTGCCAGTGAGTTCACTGCTGTTCAAGAAGGCTTCAGCACAGGGAACGACAGGCTGTATCACTGCTGCGACTGCTCCATTTCAGGACCTTTCTGGAAAGAGGAAGGGGGAGTGAGAGTGTGAGAGCAGTTTTAACTCCCACAAAAGCTGTGCAGACAAACTGCCTCGCATGAGCTTTTTCCACCTACCCTCGCCCTGCCCTTTTGGCAGCTTGTGCTGAACACTCCTTTGTTGCATATTGGTTCCTCATCATTACAGTGGTGTAAGAGATGTTGTCACTGATTTCTTTACCAGCAAATGTTTCGTTGCTGGGCTCCCCAACACCAGCAGGTCTGTGGGGTTCCTATATATAATCTACATCAATTCGCATGAAAATTGACAATGAATCTAGATACAGCAGTCATAAATGCATTAAACTCTTTATAAGCAGAAACATACAGACTCAAACATATGCTTGCATAACATATATATGCACACATATTTACCCACACTCATATGCACCCATCCTGGAAAGTCTAATAGAGGAAAGGTGGTTCTAAAGGATGACAGATGTCAGAAGGCATCAAGGAAAATCACAATAATAATATTCTGTCTGGCTACAATGGCGTTAAAGATTCTAATCTGTAACTACAGCTTTCACTTATAATTCAGAACTCAGCTGCTAAACAAACTAAATAATTTATCAAGTACAATATGTTCTAACTCTGCAGCTTGCAAAACCTACAGCCATACCTTTATTTCAGAAAGTCATCAAATGGTGGAAATGTCAAGCTCTTCCTTAAAGTGCATCTTCCTCAATTCCTTTGGTAGATAGCACTGATTTTTTTTCTAAAGATGTTTTATTGTTTTTCTCCTTTTCATCAGGGTGGGGTTGCCATGACAATAAAGTAGGATGCCTTGCTGGATTTCACCTTTGCTGTCTTGCTTCATATGATTCTCTCTCCTCAGAGCAAACATGGTGGATGCAATGCACATACAGATGTCTGATTTCAGATTTCTTTCTCAAGTGTGCTTGGCAGCTGCTCTCCTGAGACAAGCAAAGCAGCACTTCACAAACAGCACTTCACTTCACATTCATCCTCCCACTCTCTAATGGCCACCATCGTGTCTCTCTTGCTTTGTGAGCTCTCTTTGAAGATGGACAAAGATTTTCACGAAAGACTTGCTACCAGAGTAACAGAAACTTTTTTTAAGCATTACAATTAAGGAAATTACTAAATCAGTTCTTCTTTTAAGTTAGTTGACGTCAGATGGAGAAATATGCCACAACAAAAGTTAGAAATAGCTATTTCACATCTCAGCAATATAGAATCATAGGATCATAGAATAACCAGATTGGAAGAGACCCATGGGATCATTGAGTCCAACCATTCCAAGTAAACACTAAACCATGCCCCTCTTGTCCAAACAGACAAGATCAATACAGCGTGAGAAAGTCCTCTTGAAAAGTGGGAACAATTAATTGCTGATATTACAGCTTGGAGCCAGAGCAGAAAAGCCTCAGCCACTGGACCCAGCTATTCAGTTAGCCGGGAATCTGTGCTACTTTTCCTATACAAGAAGGATTTGAATCCAATTAGACTCTTCATATGTGCAGAGGTAAACTAGTTACTGAATTTCAAAGGCCAGGTTTAGGTTGTGATGCTGTCATCATGTCTGAACTGGGTCTCTTCCATCCACTCTGTCAATGTTTATTGCTATCCCAATTTTCCCTGTTAGACTCCTAGGACTTCTCCCAGAAAAAAAAAGAAAAAAAAGGTACAATCAAATCACCCATTTGGATGAAGAGTTATCATAGAATCACTAGGTTGGAAAAGATACCTTAGATCATCAAGTCCAACCATTCCTAACTGCCATTAAACCACGTCCCTGAGCATCTCATCTATCCATCTTTAAAATATCTCCAGGGATGGAGACTCAATCACCTCCCTGGGCAGCCTGATGACCCTTTCTGTGAAATTTTTTTCATATATTTTATATATCACAGAATCACAGAATAACCAGGTTGGAAGAGACCCACCGGATCGTGGAGTCCAACCATTCCCACCAATCACTAAACCATGCCCCTAAGTACCTCATCCACCCTCACCTTAAACGCCTCCAGGGAAAGTGAGTCAACCACCTCCCTGGGCAGACTGTTCCAATGCCTAACCACCCTTTCTGTGAAAATTTTTTCCTTATCTCAAGCCTAAATCTCCCCTGGCGGAGCTTGAGGCCATTCCCTCTCATCCTGTCCCATGTCACTTGGGAGAAGAGGCCAGCACCCTCCTCTCCACAACCTCCCTTCAGGTAGTTGTAGAGAGTAATAATGTCTCCTCCCAGCCTCCTCTTCTCCAGGCTAAACAACTCCAGCTCATAAGATTTGTTCTCCAGCCCCTTCACCAGCTTCATTGCTCTTCTCTGGACTCTGGCTCCAGAGCCACAACAACTTTCTTGTGGTGAGGGGCCCAGAACTGAACACAGGATTCGAGCTGCGGTCTCACCAGTGCCAAGTACAGAGGGAGAATAACCTCCCTGGACCTGCTGGTCACACCGTTCCTGATGCAAGCCAAGATGCCATTGGCCTTCTTGGCCACCTGGGCCACTGCTGGCTCATGTTCAGTCGGTTGTCAACCAGCACCCCCAGGTCCTTCTCCTCCAGGCAGCTTTCTAGACAGGCTTCTCCTAGTCTGTACCTCTGCTTAGAGTTGTTGTGCCCCAAGTGCAGGACCCGGCATTTGGCCTTGTTAAACCTCATGCCGTTGGTCTTAGCCCAGCAGTCCAGCCTGTTCAGATCCCTTTGGAGCCTCCCGACCCTCCAGCAGATCCACACTTCACCCAGCTTAGTGTCATCAGCAAACTTGCTAAGGGTGCACTCAATGCCTTCATCCAGGTCATTGATAAAGACATTGAACTGGACTGGACGCAGGACTGAGCCCTGGGGAAATATATATATATTTATATATATATCTCCCACATCTTTCAAAAATAGTGGTAACATCTCAGAAATCCAATTGGAAAAGATGGTAAATGCAAACTTAAGTCATAGCTGGGAATACTTGATATTTAAATTTCTGATATATCATCAGAATTTAAAACTCCATATCCCAGTAGCCATACATCACAAAAGAAATTGAAAAAAATAATATACATGGCATGTTTATGTGATGTGATTTTTTTTCCCTTTAGTGTTTGGATTTCCCTTTGCAGTTTATCCAGTAAAGTAAAATAGTGATGTATTACATGAATTCATGTGAATTAACCTTGATGCCTTTCTTTGCTGCTTTTCAATACTCTGATTGTAGTGGCCATATTGAGAAAGTGTTTCCTGATTTCCAGTTCAAGGTCTTGTCCTCTGTTTTCCTTCTGTCTTACTCACTAAAATTGCATTATGTTTCCCACTGATTTTACTAACATTGCACTGGCAGAACAGTGGTGTCATTTTAAAATATCATTATAATATTTGTTCTTCTGACTACATTGGTCTCTGACTGCCAGTCTCACTTTTTCTCTTGAACAGATTCTCTTGGTGTAATTATTCAAACATTATAACACCCAAGAGACATGGGTAGTGTCTAGCTGTACCATTTAGTTAATGCCACAGAAAACTTACTATCTGGATGGAAGGCAAAAAACAATGAATGGATATCAAGACAGAGAGGAAGAAGGCTGCAATAAAGACTACATGACTTTGCATGCTAAGCAGCAATCTTAGCACTGCTTTTTTTATCTCTTACTTTTTGGGTATTGCAATAAAAGAGAGAAGGGGAACCTCCAGAGCTATCAGGTGGCTGTGTTCCTTCAGGAGCTCTTTCGTAGGATGTGATGGGGCAAAGAGCATGAAGTTACTTGAAAATCTTGCAGTTAGCAAAAGATGGCTTGCCAGAAGAATGAGTGGTAGCAATTGATTTCTTAATGAAGTTATCACTCAGAAGACTGAAGTAACTCTTCTGTGATGTGAGAAAATTTAGCACATTATTTTGCTGAACTGCAACTTTTGTTTTCAGCCTGGTAGTAATGGCCTGCAAATACAGGTTCACAGCTGCCCTCGTGACAATTACCCTTTACTTTACAAGACAGATTGTTTACTCTTTCTGCCCAAAACTAATACTTCTGAGCATGATATGTCACAGCTACAGAGGGTAATATCATGATTGCAGAGCAAGCTGTGTTTTGGCTGCTTCTCTCCAGGTTGCTTCTCAGGGCAGAGGTCAAGAAACTTGCCAGTTGTTTGGACAGGACCAGACAATCCCATGTATTTTAAACCAGACTTCAGCCTTATTTACTATGCATGAGGCCCAGCTTCACCTGGTTCCAGTAAGCTTTTCCTCAGAGTAGTTGTGACAGTGCGTGATTATAAGTGACCTTAAAGCAGATTTTGCACAAGAAACAGTATCCATCCAGTCTCTTGAAACATGCAGTATGTGTAGATGCCTCGTCCCGGAAAAACGAGCTGCAGCTGCTGACTTGCTGCTATTTTGAAAATGCACCAAACCCCAGGCAGTAGGTGAAAACAAGAAAATCAGAATGTTTTTAAAGGGACATTCATTGGTTAATATTTTTATCAAGAGGATTTCAAAGTATTTTGTGTGAGTATTACTGTTATCCCCAGGTTATACACAGTGGGACTGAGATAAGCACAAATCAGCTACTTCCTCAAATCCGTGTGAGATTTCAGTGATGAAATCAGGACTGGACTCCCCACCTTGTCTTTGTATTACACGTTTTAACTGTTGCATATCCCCATGTCGTTTTGGTTTCTGGTATTTATGATTCCAGCTCAACAGCACTCCTTGCTATTTAATTCAATGACAATATGCACAACTTTGGCAGGGGGGAGAAAGGGTGTACTTTTTGGGCAGCCCAAGCATGCTATTTATAGTCTAAAATGCATTTAGTATGAAAATTTGATGGCTTTTGAAAATATCCCCGTGGACTTTTTGCTGAGCCTGCCAAGAACACTGACAATTGGCAGAAGTAATTTTTGTGACAGACACATAAAGGCTGACCATACGATTTGATATAGCCCTACACCAATTATCTAAAAAGAAAAATGGAAATTCAGCCTGAATTAAGAAGTATCCAAATTGCAAACATAGCTTATTAGTTATCATATTTACTCTGAATTAAAGGATAATTTAACTTTTATGTTATATTACGTTATTAGGAGCATCTAATACTACTTGATAAACAACTTTTTATAGGCCCAAGGACACACCTGGCTGAGTCGAGGTGCTGAAGCATATGAAGATCATGTGAGCTCTATCTGTAGTGCATTCAAATGGGAAAACTTATAAGTCAAATACCATGTCATCTGTCATACATATAGTAACTACAATGTTTGCAAGATCACATTACAGCAGAGCTTCAGTACTGTTATATTCCCCTAACTCTGTATAAAAATCAACATCTGCAGCTAAAGATGGTTCCTAAGTGGTGCTAAGAGAAAAAAATTCTCAGAGGCTTCACTGCTGCAGAATAAAGCCAATAAAATGCAGTAATGCAACTGCAGTAAGGATTACATGAATACATTTATGAAAAACATTTTATTGTAGTCTTCCAAAAAGACTTGTAGGCCACGTAATAAAATGTATTAGATTTTTCATATTTTATACTATAATAATAATAACAACATGGTAATGGATAATTTCCGAATGTAATCGCTCTATTTGTTAAGATAGTAAAGTTATCTAAAACTTTCATCTGAACAGCAGGTTCCTTTAAGCCCTATATGCATGCATTGTGTATTTATTTGATGATGATGTAAAGAGGAGTATTAGCAACAAGGGTATGGGAATGATTCTTTCTAAGACAATAAATGCTCAGTCAAACTTTAATTCATTTTCTCACCCTTCAGCTGAGATGCCCAGTGAGTCTATTAATTGGTACTGGTCACTCATGAAAGGAGCAGCAGCAGCCTGTGAAGTATAGCAAGACCTGTGACCTTCTCCTTCCAGCAGCTACATACAGGTGCCTGTTTAGGAGGCTCTTTCTACTGGCCTGTGCTAGAGTCAAATTACTATCCTAAATGAAAAAGCTTGCAAAAGGGCCAAGGCAAACTTTAAATGTGTTTATTTTATGGCTCTTTAGCAGAGTGCAGGCAAAGATGTGCAAGACACTGAACCCAGGAGATCACTGCTCTTCAAACAAGAAGTGAATATCTGACCTATAATTGAAGATAGGTCATAGTATCTTATTTCTCATGGGTATTGTAATATCCACAGGTAGTCAAGAAGTCAGAGGAGTTGCCATATTAACACAATTCATACGCTTATGAGCCAGAGCTGTTTGTGCAGCTGGATGAGGACCATTTCTGTACACATTACTCTGTTATTCTTCAGCTGTGTGATGTCTTTAATGCTAACTGCTGTCTTTATTTCTCTGAGTAATTCCCTGAAAAGAGATGTAATATTAATAATCTTGAATAGTTTAGAAATTTGCTGATACATACTTGAAAATACTTTAATCCCCTTGCCAAATAGAATCAATGAGCAAATATCTGTTGCTTGGAAAATGATTCATATAAATTAAACAATATCTATATGCATTTGTTACTGCAACTATTTCAAACATTCCAGATCTAAATATTCTTGTTTTCAGAAATCTGATGCAATGTGGATTAGAAAAAAAACTTTTTTTCTGATTAAGAGCATAGCACTGGGAAGGGCAGGTCAGGCATTGATTTCAATGCTCATCTTTGACAAGCTCGATGTGAATATAACACTGATACAAATCTAAAGGATTTAAATTCCTTACTTTTAGAGTGGATCAAACCCATGGTTCTTTCCAACCACACTATTCAACCTAAGAGAGAGTGGGACATTAGCCCCACTTTCAGAAACATAGAAGTGCTCTAACTGAAAACAGAAACCAGTTTGTATCATCACAATAGACATAAGGAAATGTCAGTGAGGACTCTAACTTCAGTCAAACATCTCAAATCAAACTCAGACAAACTTTAGTGACAAAGATTTGGCATTAGTGCAAATGTCACTAATTATAAAATAGTGAGAGGGAAAAAAGAAATGCTGAAATCTCAGTAGATCGAATCAATTTTTTTCATGAGGCATTAGCAAGGTTTTAAATAGCTGCAACTTGCACATTAAAAATGCCCACATGTATATTACACGAATAAGGGCACCTTGGCTGAATACATTATGGAAGAAAACTGTCATCTTTACTCCCTCCACAATCATACTTTTGCTTGCTTATGTGAATAGACAAGAATAGTGAGGAGCACTTATGAAAAGGTGAATTAAAGAGTGAATCATTGGATTAAAACCCTGTCTTTAAAATATGAGCACCCTTCCACCAGTTCCTTTCTCTTTACCTCTTTCTCAAATCAGACCATTTTTTTGCAGCTCTTTATTTAGACAAAAAGCCTGGTAAATGATTATGTTTTATCCAACAAGACCCCTGGAATACTTACGCTCCCACAGAAAAGCTTCTAAAGGTATAAGGACTAAAAGCTCTTGTTGAAGGAAAAGGCAATAATATTTCTGTTTTACAGTTCAGCACTGAATTGAATGCCCTTCCAAACAAGGCATCGCTTCTTACACCTTCCTGTAAAGGGGTGTGACATCAGCCAGCCTCCATCGACTGGAACCTCCCCAGTCAGCCAGCATGTGGGAGCTGAGCACCGGCCGCCCGCTCAGGAAGAGGAGGGACACTCAGCCTTCTCCAGAGAGAATCACAGAATAACCAGGTTGGAAGAGACCCACCGGATCGTCGAGTCCAACCATTCCCACCAATCCCTAAATCATACCCAAGAGTTGGAAATGTCCTCCCGATCCCAAGCCCTGGTTCTCCAGCAGGGCTGCAGTGCCCTGGTTTGTGCTGGAGAGACAGCCCGGCCAGGCACACACAGCCCTGAGATTCCTGCAGGACAGGAGGAAAGTGCTTTGAGCCAGGGCTGGAGGAGCAACTCCCAGAGGGGCTGACAGAGAGAGGCTGCATAGCTGGGGGCAGCCTTGGCTGCAGTGGCCACAGGATGGTGGATTTGAGAGTCGCGTGTGGCAGAAGCAGGGTAGGGGTGTCCGAGAGGTCTGGGATCAAGCGCAGAAGGCAGGAGACTTGTATGGTGGAGCAAGGAGAAGGTGGTTGGCAGTGGCCCACATGGCCATACCAAGGGGAAGTCACACTTGACTGTCCCCTGCCCTCATGCCAGAAATGCTTTGTACCCACAGCCTAATGTGGGTTTAGAAGGACTCCAGACCACGAGTGGCCCCTCCTTGGACCTCCTCCAGGGTTGGGAAGCTGCTGCTTGCTCTGGGTGGGATGGGAAGGCAGAGCTGCTTCGTCAGCATCCCCACACTTGGGCATTGGCCAGGATGGCCAGAGGCCGTGAAGGGGACAAATGCTGTCCCCGAAGCCACCCCTGTCCCTGTGACACTCACATAGTGACAGCTGCATCACCAGGCTCTTCCTTTGATGCCCCCTTTTGCAGTTGTTTCAGGATCTTCTTCAAGTTCTTCACCTGCTGCGTGAGAGGCCCCAGCTCCTCATGATCCAGCTGTGGATGGGTGCAGCCCATCAGCCAGCTGCCCCGCGATGGGACATTGTTGTCCCTGACGGGGGTATCTGCTTGGGGAAACCCTTTCGGGGGAGGCTGCCTAAGGCTGTCAGTCCCCAAAGATGCCATTTCTGCCCGGAGAGGACAAAAGAGTCCTCACCTTGTGGTGCCCAGCCTGGATGTGCCTGGAGGATGCTCTGAGCCCACTGAGCTTTCAGCGAGCTACCTTGAAATCATTCTGAGTCTCTTGACAGTTCTCCTGGAGATTCACCGTGGCAGAGCTGAGTCTCAGTTGGCACAGTCTTCATGTTAACTTTGAAGTCCATACCACCAGTACCTTAGGAAAACTGCAGACACACAATGCAGAAGTACCTTGTCCTTGGTGGATTCTTTCCCCCTATCTTTTCCTTTCATGGCAGAAGAAAGAGTGACCATGGTAGCTGTAGTTCCAACCAGTTCCACCCCTTGTGATGGGCAGAGACACCTCCCACTGGATCAGGTCATGCAAAGCCCCATCCAACCGGGCCTTGAACACCTCCAGGGATGGGGCAGCCACCACCGATCTGGGCAACCTGCGCCAGGGCCTACCCATCCTCACAGCAGAACATTTCTTCCTAATGTCTCATCTCTATCTCCCCTCTTTCAGCTTAAAACCATCCCTCCTCATCCTATCCCTGCACACCCTGATCCAGAACCCCTCCCCAGCTTTCCTGGAGCCCCTTTCAGTGCTGGAAGCTGCTCTAAGGTCTCCCCAGAGCCTTCTCTTCTCCAGGCTGAACAACCGCAACTCTCTCAGCCTGTCCTCAGATGGGAGGTGCTCCAGCCCTCGTGTCATCTCTGTGGCCTCCTCTGGACTCACTCCAACAGATCCATGTCCTTTTAGAGTAGCCATCAGAAGCTGGTGGGGATAAGGGGATGACTGGGGCCACCTGGGACAAGCTGCTCAAGTGGCAGGAGAGCAGAGTGAGTGTCAAAGGTCTGGCCTAATGTTTGACCTTTGGTGGGCTGTAGTTAGAATCTAGATGGTATTCCTAAATGACAACAAGACCTCTGGAATACTTAAGCTCCCACAGAGAGGCTTCTAAAGGTGTAAGGACCAAAAGCTCTTGTTGATCCCCACCTTCCCTTGGCAGCGCTTTTGTAGCTGCTTGAAGCCTGAGGCTCCAGGCTTGATTGGCCACAGAATGATTGCCTTACTTTCAGATGTGCTTCTCAGAGCCTTGCTCCAAAATTTTGAAGATCCAGTGATTGCTTCCAGTCTGGAAGGTGTTAGGACTGAAAGCTCTTGCTGGTTCTCCCCTTCCTTTGGCAGCACATTGACAGCCCCACCAAACCCAGGGATCGGCTCTTGCTTTGCTACAAGCCTTGGCTTTCCTGGAAGCAAGGTAAACATCAACCACTCCTCTTCCCTTCTCCACCAAGCCGGTCACCTCGCTTTAGGGGGCTACCAGCTTGGTCAAACATGGCCACAGATTGACTGGGGATTTTTTTGTGATTCATTCACCCGCTGCTCCAGCAAAGACGTAGTTCCATCTTCATTTATGTACCTAAGAGACAATTCAGATGCAGAAGAAAATGTGTACCTACCAAAAGGAGACTGCTGCATCTGCTGTGTTTGATATATATGAAGTATGGCAAAAATCTCTCTGCAGCAGTTTGTCTTTGTATTTAGGATGAGAGGACATAATAATGCAGGGCAGGATTGACTCATGGGATATTTCAACAAAATACCTAGATTTAAGGCTGTGCTATTCAGTAAAATATATATATTTATTTTGACCAGCCATATATTCCTGAACCATGAGCCCATTTCAAGAAACAGAGACACAAAATTTTTGAATCAAAGTAGTTTGACTTTTACCCCTTATGTACTGATTCCCTATGTAACCATTATTTTGCAGCACTCTCTGTAGAAAGGCTGGCAATTCAGCTGTTTAACGATGCACTCTCTCTAATAATGGAAGTAAAGAAAAACGTGGCAAGTTTTCTGGTACAGGTGGCTCTTGTCTGTGACACTGGGTTTTAGCTCTCAAGTGAGTGGAACAATATATTGCTCCAACTGATGAAGCATATGAATTGCTGTTACCAGTGAGAGCTTGTTAATAAAATGAAGAGCATATATATACTTCTGTTTTATATTCCATGGACATCAAAACCATTTTAGGCCCTGTATGCAGGCCTTTGCAGATATCCGAGTTGTGTTTTTTCCATCTGATTCATGTTTCTGTGAGTAATTTATAACACTAGCATATGCAGACAGATTTTTTAGGTTATTTACGATGTTCCTTTGAGTATACTTCAGCCCTCCTTCTTAACAGGGACTGAACACGCAAGGAAAAAAGTTTCTTCTGGATGATGCTTTATGATGATAGAAATTACTATGATGTTTAGAACATGGAAATCCCTTCCTATTGTAACTACAAACACTTTCTGAGTAGCAGCAGGCTCTTACCTCTGTTTCCTCATTTCATCATAATAAAGGAAATCTAGTTTGCCCCTTCTTGTGTGACCTTGAGAAATGACGTAATCTTGGCAACCCTAAGGTTTCACATGGCCTCGGAGTGGAACTAAAGTGCCAGGCTTCACACAGTGGCAGGGTGGACTGCCTCAGCTCTTTCCAGGTTGTGCTGTGCTCTGTGCTGGAGCAGTAGCTGGCGGGGAAGATTGAGTGACAGAGATCATTAGCAACCCTGTGAGACAACACTCTGGCAATCTACCTTGTACTTGGGAACAAGAATCAGTACTGCAGGCAAAAAGGAAAGATACAAGATCACTATAGTTGCAGAGCTGCTGTGTTTGCTTAAAGAAAAAGTAAAATCGGCAAACAAAGACACTGACAATTAAAGGACTTGGGATTATTGTTACCTCCAGCAGAAGTTTCGTTGTCCTTGTGTTGTGCACCATGCTATTACACTAAGCATGTGAAATTAAATATCATTTCTTCTCCAGGACTATTTTAAACCTGCTCCCATCAACACATTCTTCTTACTTGAAAAGGCCTGCCAGATTATGAGCGTAAGAAAACAAAGCAATCAATTCCTGTTTAAAATGATCAGATAATAGTTAGCAAAACGATCTTTTATGGCTGCATTTTCAAACCCCTACTGAGATAAAAGTGATGTGTGTGTGAAAACACTTGAAACCTCTAAGATACAGCCCTTTTGTGGGAAGGCTGGAATGGTCTTTTCAGGGCTTTTTCTTAATGTTGTTAATTTTTAGAAATATAGACTAGAACACACAAAAAAAAAAACCAGCTGAGACACCCTAAGAGGAAAGCATGAAACAATATTTAAATGATACGTGACTTTATTCTGCCTGAAGGCATGCTGAATTCATAAAGAGTCCCCCAGGATATTTCACAGAGTGGTGGTACACAGCCTGCTTCCCTGACAGGTCATTACTGCATATCATGCTGAGATCTGGTGCGCAGCATGCTGGTAGATGCTTTACCTGCCTCAGTCTCAGTGTAGCCCCTGTAAACATAAGTCAAGAACTCTACCTGTGGAATCCCAAATGTCCTGGCAGACCCCAAACGAGATGATTGAATTGCACTACAGGATGGAGCTGTCAAAAAAAGGTTATCTTGAATTCGGAAGGCTTATGGACAGGCTCCTTGCTAAACTCAAGTGTATAACGTGGATGGTTGTGTGGAGTTGGTTTATTGAAGTATTCCTTTCTGATCTCATGTGCAATAGCAGACTGAGTGACTAAGAGGAATTCATTAAAAAGAGGGAGAGAGCAGAAACACAAATACAGGATAAGAGGGCTATATGTAAAATGCAGTATAGAGATGAAATAGGATACATGAAACTGTGAGGAAAAAATAATTCATTAGTGGGATATGGTGAAGTCACACCTCACAGCTAGCAGAAGAATCGCCTTTCTGTGCTCCATGATGTTTCTCAGATGAGAAGGTCTGTGGTAAGTATGAGAGTTTTTTGTGGCCATTTTGAAACCTAGACTGACTCATCCAGACCTGTGGGAGGTGTTAGTGGCGCTCGAGAGAGAAGAAATCCCCTGCCTTTCCCCTCCTGCCCCAAGCCATCTTCCTCTGGCAAGGAATTACAATCTGATCCTGGCCCACATTCTGCTCAGTCAAGTAGCAAAGCAGTAGCAAATAAAAAACACAAGAAGTTGTAGATTGGGTGGAGTTTGGTGATCCAAATCCTTTGTTAACTTTAAGCATTTGGAAAATTGCATTGCTTGTGCAAACTCTTAGTAAATAGAAGCTTTTTAATAGCAGCTGTTGCATATACAGATTTTGAGAGCAAAACAATCAGCTTTCCTGTTTGAAAACTAGTACAGCTGTGGAAGCTCTACAGAGGGACCTGGATAGACTGAATGGATGGACAAAGACCAACTCTATGAAATTCAACAGTGCTGAGTGTTGCATCCTGCACTTGGTTCATGGCAACCCGGTGCAATGTGTAGGAGGGGCAGGAGGGTCAATGGCTGGAAAGATGCTTGGCAGAAAAGAACCTGGGGGTGTTAATTGACAGCCAGCTAAACATGAGCCAGTAGCATGTCCAGGTGGCCAAGAAGGCCAACAGTATCCTGACTTGTATCAGAAATACTATGGTCAGCAGGAGTAGGGATGTGATTTTCTCCCTGTACTCAGCGCTGCTAAGGATGCACCTCAAATTTTGTGTTAAGTTTTGGGCCCCTCACTACAAGAAGGACATTGAGGTGCTGGAGCATGTCCAGAGAAGAAAGGCAAAGAAGATGATGAAGGTGTTGGAGCACAGGTGTTATGAGGAGCAGCTGAGGGAACTGGGGTTGTTTAGTCTGGAGAAAGGGAAGCTCAGGTGAGACATTTTAACTCTCCACAACTACCAGAAGGGAGGTTGTGGTGAGGTAGGTGCTGGTCTCTTCTCCCAAGTAACAAGTAATAGGGCAAGAAGAAATGGCCTCATGTTGGGCCAGGGTAGGTTTAGATTGGATATTAGGAAAAGTGTCTTCACTGAAAGGGTTGACAAGTAAAGAACAGGTTGTTCAGGGAAGTGGTTGGGTAACTATCCCTGTAGTTATTAAAAAGATGTGGAGAAGTGGCACTTAGGGACATGGTTTAATGGTGACCTCATCAATGTTAGATTTTAGGTTGGATTTAATGATCTTAAAGGTCTTTTCAAGCCTAAACCATCTTATGATTCTGGAGGTAAGCAAAATTTTTAAAATTTCAGGCATCTTGATTGTTTAGATTTATTTGATTTTAGATTCAGAACCTGCAAAATTAAATTCGTCTTCTAGCAATATTATTACCCTTCTAAAACTAAAATACCAGTTAGCAGTATTAACAGATACATATTTGTGGTATTGCCATTCAATGAGAAAAAAATCAGCAGCTTTTTTGCTAGATTAAGAGAATTTTACTTTGGTAAAGTAATTCCTCAAAACTACTGTGGTCTTCCCATAACTTTTCTGACCAATTGGATGTTGAATCACTTTCTCCTTGAAATATGGTAAGAAAAAAAATCTGGTTAACATTAGAATGGGAAATAAAATGTGATCTTATTGTTCTTATGTGAATTACCTTTTCTCATTATAGTGAAATAGAAAAATGTGTGGATCAATAAATAGTGCTTCAGTATTAGCTAGCAGATTTGAGGAGGTGCAGCTGGGGATAAAAAGTAGCTAAAGGTTTCTTTGTAGTTGTTAGTAATATACCTTGTGAAATCTTCACCTCTGTATATATTCTTTCTTCCTTTCTTTCTTCTTTCTCAGAAATAGCCTCAGTCAGTTTGTTGATTTGTTTTTACCCCAGATTTTTAAATTGTAAAAGTAGTTGTGACTCCTGGTTTGACCAGATACTATCGCCTTAACAGCATTTGTATGCTTGAATCACAGCTACCTGCTACGTTTGCAAAAGTCCTTAGGTTGTGAAGGCCCTAGTAGATCATTGGATGGGAGTATTAGAAACCAAGGCTTTCTTACAACACGAAAGTATACATCAGAGGCTTTATGTAAGCTTTAATAATAGTTTCTTTTTTGAGTGCTAATGTTTTTAAGCATCATATTAACATGTTAATATGATGAATAGATGACAGAAGGTATGGAGGGAAATGATCTATCAATGTGGATTAAGGAATAAGTGAAAGGTTCAATGCATTTATTACATGATGACATGGCTAATCAGTTCCTGGTCATTCTCTGTTTGATCTGCCTTACTGAGTTAAATCTTGTTCCTTTGTGAGTACAGAAGGCTCCTTTGCATTGCAGCCAGCCTGTTTTTCTACAGAAAGTCAGAAAATAGTGCATGGCTACATGGTGATACATGGTCAGCACACTACAGAAAGCTAGATTCCTTCGCTTGCTCACATGGTAATACTGACCAGTAATACAAGGTCAGCGAATAGATGAAGAATGAATAATTCTAAAATAGAGAAAATTTAATGTTATACACACAAAAAGTGACCAGGAAAGTAAATCATAAAATCATAGAATGGTTTGAGTTGGTAGGGACCTTAAAGATCATCTAGTTCTAACCCCCACTAAAATCATGTTGTGTCATGGCAAGGAATAAAGCTTCTCTGCCTCAGCCTCCTCATCTGTAAAAGGAGTCAGTCCATGAAGTTTCTTGGCATTTAAAATTTTTTATAACCACTCTATAAATCATGAAATTTTTTTCAGGAAACTATTGGTAATTAAATATGGTTCCTAGTTAGGACACTTCCCTTCATACTCATTTGATTTTGTAGCATCCTATTGTTTCTAATTACTATATTTCATTATTTTCTTATCCCCTTATCTTAAATTTCTCTCCCAACATGGTGATAGTTAGGCTACCATCCTTGGTCAGTGCTCAGTTATGTCATATAATTCTCATAAATGCTTCTCATCAGTCAAGTTGTTCTGGTGCTTAAATATATTACTTTTATTTTCCCCCTGAGCTTGATATTGTACCATCTACCATTGCTTTTTGTTTATAGCTTTTCAATCAATTTTAAATCCATGAGACAATGCTAATCTCCGACCCAAACGAGATTACTTTTTCTAGTATGATCTCTGAGGTATTGCATCTGATGTCTACTGACGTGGGATACAAGATTGAAAATTGCTCTTTGTTACAAGGTTCTGACCCCCTCTTTAGTCACCGTAGTTTTCAGCAAATATGTCTAGGATCATAATTTCACTTATTGCTGTTCATTGCTCACATTTCTGCTGTCAGTTGCTTACTTTCTTTTTTTAAAAGAAAAAAATAACACAAAAAAACAACCAGAAAACAAACAATCCTCACTTCCATTATTTTCCTAGGGATTGTAATGTGATTTACCAGATGATAATTTCCACGATTACTCTTTATTCATCTCCTAAAGTTCAGTGTCATCCAGCCATCTGGTGTCTCATTAGTTCTGCAAAAGCCCTAGTCTACAAAGAAAGAAAATTACTCACATGGCCAATTTTAAGTATGTGAATCCTCATGATGCAAATGAGACTGCTCGTATTTTTTGAGCCAGGCATATAGATAACTCTTGCAGGACCAGGCCATAAAATACTTTAAAAAGATTTCTTTGCCTAATTGCATGAAGTAATTAACATGCATGCTGCAATGTAATTAACACTGAGGTGGTAATAGGCCCATATTAAGGTTTTCCATGCATTTCCTCAGCAGCATTTTATTAATCACCTGGGCATTAGGTATTTGACAACAGGAAGCGCAGTGTAAATCAGTATGAACCTGAAGCATGTTGGTGGACGCATGCTTTCAGGACATTCAGTATCAGATGCAAAGCCTTCATAATTTCTTAATTAACCATTTTGCTTTCTCTATCTCCCATGGTGCTAGAGACCCACATACCAGCACAGTCAGTCTAGAATCAGCATGATCAACTTTTTTGTTTCTTCCCTAAATAGCAGGTTTTCTCTCTCAAACCACTTTTTTTCTCACCAATATACCTATAAAACCACATCTTATTTGTCTTGAATTCTGCAGCCAGGATTAGGGGGTTTTCTGTCTAGAAAGGTGTTTCTGCAAAGGAGCAGCTCTCTTCCATACCCCCTTTCTGACTATATATGAGAAACACCTTTCAATTTGTTAACACAATGCTCAGTAAAAACATCTACCCTATACCAATTTTAGAGTGTCAATACTAAGGTGTGAACCACTTTGTGAAAGGCACCTTGTTATCACTATATATTATAAATATCCTTCAAACACCCAGTCTTTGAACTTGTGACTTATCAGTCTGCCATCTCAAATTCCTCTCTGCTAATTATGAAATAGTGATCTTGCTGATTACCACTGTAACAATAACATCTAGTTAGGAAGGGAATACTGCTTCTCCTGGCAAACAGCAATGTCTTGTGTTTCATTCCTTTCTGCTGCTTAACTTATTAAATCCATTTGCAGTCAGATATAGCCAGTTTTCCGTGTATCTCTGCAAAATCATGAATGTTCTTTTTTAGGCTCCTGAATTCAGAATGGGTGATGTGGAATATAGAGGATGGATATTGATTGCTATCTTTGACTTACATACCCCACCTCAGAAATGCATTTAGCTGTGCATTTTATTAACTCAAATAGGAGATTATGTATTTTTATCTCCTTAAGTACTGATCAACGAAAAAAAGAGAAATCATGTCTGTTTTCTTAGGAATTATAGGAAGTCTGCAAGTAAATTTCCTGATATCCAGCAAATGTCTTAAGTACAACACTGTTCCTCCTGAGAACCTAAGGTCTCTAAGCTAGTCATTAACTGCTAGAAAACTTGAACCAGAAAAGGCAGAAGCAAATTAACCTACCTACCTTTAACTTATTTGACCAGCAGGGAGTAGTTCAGGTTTTATATTATTTATTTGTTATGTTCATTATGATACAAGAATAGGCACTTTACCAGCCTAAGAAGAGGAACATCCCAAAGACAGCTCACCCAGGAGAGACAGAGGGACTGGCCAAACTCTGGAGTTAACTCTATGTACAGACATAAAAAACTCAACAAATACTATTTCCTGTAAAAGAAAAACAAACCATGACATATTCCCAATGGACTCTTTCAAATGAAGAGGTTTGAATTCCCATGTTATTTAATCATGCACCAGATGAGAAGTTATTAATGATAAGCACGGTCTAAATACCAGTGTTAAATCTACTATAAAGAGCTGAGAGTTATATATAAGCTGCAAAAATAAATGCTAGAATGAATGACTTTCCCACAGGTCAGAAAAGTATTTGCATACAAACACCCTGACAAAAAAAGAAAGTTACTTTTAGACAGATTAAAAGCAATGTGAATTCATTTCAGGCTTAGTATAAGAGTCCTGATGGACCAGCATGCTCTCTGGGATAAAAAAAAAAGTAACATCTTGGAAAGAAGAGATTTCAGTGAAGCCAAACCATATTAGGATCATTTAATTCAAAAATCTCCATGTAATTTTCTTTTATTTAAACCATTATTAAGAAATATCCTTCAGCTTATCACCTGTGAAGCATAAGCTTCCTTTGGTATTAACTTTGGCACATATGCAGGACTTGGAGGATTATATTAATTTAGTTGATAGGACCTGTTAGTGAGCATTTGATTGCCCTCAGTGCAGAAGGATTTACTTTTGTTATTGATTTGTTGGCAAATATATTGGGTGTAAATCCCCGGGTATTGCTGGTAGCTAAGGATTCCAAATTTCATTGGATTTCTGAGCAATTTTCCTCTGTGTTTAAACTTGTGATCACTTATAAGAAAAGAGCCTGAGAACAAGGTGAAAAACAAATGCATATTTTTATTTCAGGAAAGCTACCTTGTTTTACTTTGTTCCTGGTTGTTGATTACATTAATCTGGCTTTTGTCATAGTTACTTTTCCAACAGGCAGTGAACAGGGAAAACATTGCTGCAGGAGCCAGCAAGAAAGGAGCCATTACCTCTAACGTGCAAAAGGTCATAGGGGGCATATTCTTTCTCATGCCGAAGGTAGGAAATCAAAACTATCCACCTTTTAGTTGCCACAAATAAATATGTGGGCCAATGTGACTTTTTTTATAGTACTGTTTCCCTCCTAAATAATTTTCCTCATTCCTTTAGGCAGGAGTTAGTGAAAGCCAAGAATACACCAGATTGAACCCTTGGCATCCCGAGCCCTGGGGACAGTGCCGTGGGCATCCAGGCAGCTCCTCCCCTCTCATGCCATAGCAGGCAGGCCTGGGGCTGTCAGGGCATGAAGAGGACTGACAGAAGGCAGGACACAGCCAGGGAGCAAGTCGAGGCATCCTTGGGAGCTTGTGCTGGTGACAGCGAGCATCTGGCTTCCTCATTCCTATGCTCTGCCTTGGTCTGTGCTCCCGCAATCAATATATTCTTAGTCCTAGTTATCAGGTCCCCAGGAGAGGTAAAATGATTTACTTTTATCTATTCTTTGCCAAGGGGCAATCCCTCTGTCCCTACACACTGAAATTTCTGGTAGAATACCATAGAAGTGTCACAAATAATGAATGCAGAATTGGGCCTCTAGGACACAAAAGGTCTCCTCTTAAGCTTTTCCTTAAGACTGTTCATAAAACTTGATCAGAATTAACAACAACAACAAAAAAGGGAGTTTAATTAAACCCATATTGGGAAACATCTAAAGAAATAAAGGGCTTCATTACATTCTCTTATTATATCCTACAATATGCATCCAATTAAGGTTAGCACTCAAGTTATTTTTAAGATGTGGCATGAATAAGATAACCTAAGATATCATATGATTGCTCCAGCTGAGACATAATAGTTGAAAGTCATTTTTCCAATAAAAATAACAGTGAAAAGTGCTATTAATTCATGGTAATGATGCTACTGGGAGAAGTATATGACTTCCACTGCTGAATAATCAACAAAAGTAAATTAGCTTTAAGCAACAGAATGTGTGTGTACGTCTATGTGAGTGTAAACGACCTTGAGAGTAAAGAATTCAGAAAAACAAATTAAATACAGTTTTAAGCATCACAAGAATGTTTTTTAATTATGTATTTTGAATTTTAGTCCATGTGAATTCAAGATTGCGAGGCAAAATTAGTTGTCTTTCTCTTCTTACATATTTTAACTAAAATATGCAGATGCATGCTTCTACCTGAAACCTTTCCAAATTTCAGCTTTATCACATGAAGAAATATGGTTCCTGCCACATTTCACTTTCAGTTCTAACTCAACAAAATCAAAACCAAAGCATTAAATTTAATAAATCTTCAGGTTCTTATTCTTTGTCTCTCAGTCTTTGCTGTCTCTTTCAAGTGGGCTAGATTTAAAAAGAACATTTATCTCCATTGTAGACACTTTTGATCAGCCTATTCAAGTTGATTTTAAACATTCAGCTTCTTAACTTAGATAAATACAGCTAAAAAAATAATTTCCTACTAACTTCATTTCTTTTTATTTCCTACTCTTCCTGCCTCCCAGAAGGTACATATTTTCCTGAAACTATTTGCTTTTCATTTCCAGTACACTTCTGCTATTTAATTAGGTGTGTACAACTTGCACTTTTACTTGTTCAGACTTAATGTGTTAGTTAAAACCCCTCAGTTCACCACTGAAAAGAAATGTTGCCCTTTTTGCGGTCCATTTCTTACATTTTTTCATACATAGATACTCTACACACCTCCACTTATTCAACACTTCTTTGCATTTTTTCATATTGATTTCCTCACAGTCCTTTGTGTTGCTTCCACTTGCAGTTCCTCTCACCAGACTGGTAGTGGTACAGCAGCTATATATATATTAAATACACTTAAATACATCATAGAATCATAGAATTGTTAGGTTTGGAAGGGACCTTAAAGATCATCTAGTTCCAACTCCCCTGCCATAGGCAGTGACATCTTACTAGCCCAGGCTACCCAAGGGCCATCCAACCTGCCCTTAAACAGTTCCAGGGGTGGGGCAGCCACAGCTTCCCTGGGCAACCTGTGTCAGTGCCTCACCACTCTCATGGTGAAGAAATTCTTCCTAATGTCTAGTCTAAATCTGCCCTTCTCCAGTTTATACCCATTCTCCCTTGTCCTATCACCACAAACCTTTGTGAATAGTCCCCTTACAGCTTTCTTGTAGGCTCCTTTCAGGTACTGGAAGGTCACTATAAGATCTCCTCAGAGCCTTCTCTTCTCCAGGCTGAACAAGCCCAACTCTCTCAGCCTGTCCTCTCAGGGAAGGCATCCAGCTCTCGGATCTTCTTTGTAGCCCTCCTCTGGACCCGCTCCAACAGCTCCATATCCTTCTTATGTCAAGGATTCCAGAAGTGGACACAATACTCCAGATGAGGTCTCACAAGGGAGGAATAGAGGGGCAAAACCTCCTCCCTCGCCCTGCTGGCCATGCTTCTTTTGATGCAGCCCAGGATACAGTTGGCCTTCTGGTCTGCGAGTGCACACTACCAGCTCATGTCGAGCTTCTCATCAACCAGCACTTCCAAGTCCTTCTCCACAGGGCAGCTCTCAATCACGTCATCCCCCATCATGCACTGAAAACGGGGATTGCCCTGACTGAGTGTGTAGGACCTTGCACTTGGCCTTGTTACACCTCGTGAGGTTCACAGAGGCCCACCTCTCCAGCCTGTCCAGGTCCCTCTGGATGACATCCCGTCCTTCTGGTGTGGAAACTATACCACTCAGCTTGGTGTCATCTGCAAACTTGCTGAGGGTGCACTTGATTTTGCTGTCTGTATCATTGGTGAAGATATTAAACAGCACCAATCCCAGTATGGACCCCTGAGAGACATCACTAGTCATGGATCTCCATCTGGACTTTAAGCCATTGACCATTAGTAGTTAAAGCTAGATAAAATAGGTCATGGGTGTATTGAAATCATGAGTTTTATTTTGACTTGACAGGAACCGGTAGTTCTCCAGCTGTTTATGATCTGTTCTGTGTATGGATATAAATTGAGTATTTCTGTATATAATCTCAGAGCTGCTATTGTGAAATGATTATACTGGAATGGTTTACAAGCATTATTGACAGCTATGTTTAGGCAGAATTTAGGATAGCTTAGTAGCAGTGGTACGTGCATCAAGGGACATGGGGATTCCGTAATATATCCAGCCTGAAAGTGCGTATTTGAATTATGATAAATGTATGAGGCATAATTAGAAGCATAATTAGAAGCAAATTGGAGATGGATGACCATTCTAACCATGAATTGTTTTAAGAAACTGAAACTTTAGAGACATAGCAGTGTAAAAGATACTAATGTACTACAACATCTCAGGCATCTCAGTTTTGCAGGCAACACTGAAAAAAAAAGCTCAACAACAAGCTACTGTGTTTTAAGTATTAAAAGCTTTAATGCACCCTTGTGTTGTGTCAGAGTCTGTTTCCTCCTGTAAAAAAAACACCATAAGCATGTTCCCGTGCTTCCCAGACAAACTGGCTGACCGTGCTGCATTATCCTTTCACCTGCTCATCTCATGTTCCATCCTCTCAAGGGTGACTGTTGTGGGGAAGGACTTAAAGGGAGCAAACCAAACACATTTTGTTAACTAAGACATCACTAGAAGTTCGTTTCTGTTCATAGAAACTTCCTAAAGGAAACATGTCTTACCTTTTCATTCCAGTCAGGCTGCAAACAAATTTGGGACATTTAATGAGAACAGAAGAAGAGAGGAAAAAGGACAAGGGAGAGCAAAAAGTTGAGGGTTTTAAAGCTTCCTGTATGCAGAAGTAATATCTGGAAGTAAATGGACTTAATTTAGCCATACCTTAGATTCATGAAGAATATATATATAGAAGTATTAGCCCTGCCAACAATTTTCCAGCCCTTCAAACAGTACAAAACTCACAGAATTCTGGAAACCAGTGGACATATGGAGAATAAAATGTAAAAACTTCTAGCTTTTCTTTAAATATGTTAATGTGCCTGGCAGAGATTTTTATTTAAATAGACTTTAGTTATATGGATTTACATATAAAGATACAAATTTATATGTAGTATGTATGCAGATAGAGATTTAGATAAAAAGATAAAGATTTTAGAAGTAGGCTAGATATTTAATATTTCTTTAAAGATTTGATCAATGATGTAAGACTATTAGTTGAGGTCATTTTGAAAATGACACATTTTATGTGTTTCAGAATGAAAACACAAAGGAGAGCTCCTGATCTACTTCAGCTTTTTTTTTTGAAAAATTACCTATATTATAAATATGTAACTGAAGAAAGTCATATGTCAATAACAATAGAAAGACTTACCTTTTACTAAAATTTTGGAACTTTTTATTAATTAATTTTGTGAGTTATATTCCATTTTGGAAAACAAAGTCTTTGAAAGCATAAATTCCCCTGCAGAACAGATTTTGCAATGGAAATAATGAGCATATAGAGGTTTATTTAGAAACCACATGTTGAAGGTTAAGCTTCTAGTAACCTGGATGGAATTTTCAGTGTCAAAATGATATGGGGAGATCCAAGATGTCTAATATCTAAGAGAACTAAGTGCTAGTCCTGAATTTTTGGGAGATTCACTGTTCTTACTTTGATATAGCTTAGATAATTGACCTATCTAAATTTATATTTGCATTTTCAAGTGTGCAAAGCACCTTAGCATCATTACTAATGTAATTGTTGCCTAGAAAATTTACTTTTTTGCCTCTCCCTTATATAGCCAGATGAATGAATATCTTTCATGTTAACAAGATGACACAGGGCTGCATTGAATGCAATATTTAGCATCTTGAGCAAATATTTGGCACAGACTTTTTTTTCATAACTATCACTCTGCCAAGTAGTGCTCCTGATACTTCTGTAACAGCAATAGCAAAAGTAATCACCATCATCATCCAGCTTAGGAAAACATAAAATATTTCATCCTTTGCCACAGATAATTAGAAGGGAATGTGCAGTGACCTAGACTACTTCCAAATCCATAAGGAAACTACTTTAAATTCTGAACTCCTAATTTGCTTTGCCTGGCATAATTAATAAATACCCTATAGCAGACAATATCCACCAATGTATTCAACACTAAGTGATCTTAGCTTGTGAATTCCTAATTCATTTCAAACTGCTACAGTACATGTGAGTTCAAATATTGCGTCTGATGATATAAGCAGAATTTTCATGTGCTTTCCACACAACAGATGAATGAAAATCTCTGCCATGCAAATTGTTTCCTGGAATGGCAAATGAGTTTTTGACCTAGTTACTAAGTAGAGATGATCACCACAGTATTGATGATATATGCTGTTCTGAAGCTATGATAATTAAGGAACATATTGCTTTGGGCATACCGTCAAAATTTCAGGAACTGATTAAAATTAGCAGATCTTTCTATTATTTTTAATTTCTTGACAATACCACATATTGCCATGCTAAAAATAATATAATTCAGAGTTCTTTTCTTGTGTTTGTCACAAAGTCTACTTGATTCATTTTAATTACCCCTCTCTCTGTAAAAAGTCAGAACTAAAAAAGCCAGAGTTCTGTGGGCAGTCATCTAAAGGGACAGTTAAATATTAAGCTAAAAGCAATCAATGTCTCAAGATACACTTGCCTTTGATTTCGCTGTCTTCGTCTTCAGTTTAAAATGTGTGTCATTTTACTAGGAGAGTGATTTAAGCATAAGAACAGCTTTAGAAACTATGCTGATCTGTTTATAGCTAGCTGTCCCAGAAATTTGGAAAAAAGCATTTGCACAAGAAGTTATTTCTCAAAAGCTGGAAGAGGAAGTTCCTTGTCTTAATAATGAGGAGATAATTAATGCTTGACAAGTTCTTTGATTCATAGAGCCTACTTGTGTTCAAGAAATATTCACAAAGAGTTTTCCTCAGATTTATTCAATATCCAAATGTATTCTCCAAATATTTTTTTTAAATTGTTTCCTCTTCAGTGTGATCTCCAGTTCATGATGTTTGGTTTAGTTGTGAGCTGCCAAACAGTACTTTGTATTTTTTACCCCACTCACTCACTCATTAGGTAATCCTCCACAAATTTCACACTGGAGCACTGAATTGGGCTTTCAGCAAGAAGTACTAGGAAAAGGTATCATCCAGCTATCAGTTAGAAACAAAGACAGAAGGACTGGAAACTTGAGCTAAAGAAATTAATTCACAAACCCTTGTGAACAATTATTTAATTAGCAACCTTGTTGTAATCTTACCCAATTACACTACATATTAGCATAAAGCTTCAGCAATTTGCAGACTATGTTCCACGCTTAATGTTGTGTGTGAAAACAAATGCTCAGTTTTCAGCTCTGTAAGCAAATGAGGGATATCCACAGATGTTTTATGTCCTGTCCTTATAAAGAAAGAGTAAGCAAGAAAAGGTGACTATCAGTACAGGAACAACACTTTTTACAATGGGAGTCGGTAAGCAGTACAGTATTGAACCACACAGTAGATTACTAGGACACTTCACACTACAGTAAGAAGAAGATTGGACAGTTGATAAACAAATATTATCTACAAAAGTCTAGGAAGCATTTTTGCAGATAGTCTTTATAATCTTCCAGTTAAAGGAAAGAGCCTTGTTCAGGTTAGAATAGAAACAATTGCTAATGGCCAGTTGAGGTGAGCAAGAAGGAAATGCATGTATATGTGTTCTCATCTCAATCCTATCAGGGGGTCACATTAATACTTTGCATTTAGCAAATTAAAGGCACAAGATTTTAAGCCTGTCTGAGGATATGTCCTGACATGATATTTTGTCATTTAGATATGATGGTCTTCTTCCTTCCATAGTTTTTTGCAACATAGCTTATTGCATATTGCCAGATTTTGCAATACTTTGCAATAATGGAAAATGTTCCATCTTCCCATAGTATATGCATGACTTAGACACACTATTACACTCTTTATCATCAGACTGACCTTCCCAGAGAGACCTGTGTGCTGCCTCTCAGAAAAAAAAAAGATACAAAAGCCTACAGCAAATTGGTTATCGTGGGACCAGACTAATTGCTGACTGTGTAGGGGTTGGAATTTCTTCTGTTTGTCTGGCTTCTGGGGGCTGGCAGAGGGGAGGAACGGGACTTTGGGGTTTTTTTTTTTTCATTTTTGCTCTCTGCTTTTCTGTTAAAGGTAAGATGATCTGGGTTGAAGTGCTTGTGACTTGAGCTGTTTAAACTGTCTTGCCAGAGCAGAATAATGTTCCACAATTTGGCACAAATCTTGGAAAATACTGGTAAGTTTTGCAAATGGCACCTTTGCCCAAGTTTGAGACAACATTATACACCTTATTATGGTCCTCACCTCAGAGCTGCATTTCACTAATACTGCATTGTTGATTTAGTCACTGTCACTGGAGAACTGTAGGAAGCTTTTAACAAATGGATTTAGTAATCTTTTTAAAAATACTTTCTAACAGATGGTCTTGTATACTTATGCCATCATTTACAATACCTGTTTTTTACTTAAGGTCTATTTCTACCAATTTAACCCAATATTAATTTCCCTCTATAACTTACTCTTAAATTCTTCATAGAATTATGAAGTCATAGAGGTAGAATGTCCTTAATACTTTAATAGGATCTGGGTTATATTACTTCTATGAACTTTCATTTTATTATAGGCAATATTACTGTAGTACAGTAAGTTACTGAAAGGCTTACCTCTTCATTTATTTATTATTTCTGATGCAGAAAGTGAATTGCTAATCTGATGGTAATAGGGTTTCAATAGCTACCAGAATACAAAGTTCATATTACTTATGAGTGTCAAGACTGGACATATTTTTTTATCTGCCAAGGGGCTACCGGGGCTTTCCAAATTTTATATATAAGTGATATTTCTATTCAGTTATTAAGGCCTTAAATCTTCCTCACTAGTTGGAACAATTTTTTTTAAATGAGAGGTAGCAGAAGTGGTAACGTACTTGAGTTTTCTTGTTTCTCTGCTTTGTTTTTTATGGCACTGTGTGAAATAAAACATTGGAGAAATTTCATACAAGCTAAACACCTGAGGCTCTAAGGTTCTTGTTAGGTTGGCTTGAAATATCCTTTATGAGGCTTTATCCAAAGTGTATTGGTGTTGACGGTTGCATAGTTACAATGAGGAAATGGAGTGTGTTTCAGCTGTGTCCCAGGAAGACCCGTGGCTGAAGCAGTGACCCAGACAACTGAAGGGAAAACAATATTTTCCCTGAAATCAGACAATTATATACTTTTAGACAATGGTTTGCAACTTCCTGAATAAACATAGGTGTGAAAACCCAGGTTTGGGTGATCAGTTTTAGCACCCAACCTGACACTTGGGTATTCTAAGTTTGTCTGAATCCTGTTTGGCCGATAAGAGGTGCAAAATTTTCTGCCCTCCTACATCATAGAGCATATATTGGTTGGTGGAAAAATAGCATTGGGTAACATTTTTTGTATTTTAATCCAGAAATTACAGGTGTGAATGTGTAAGAACCAAGATACAAGAACAATTCTAAATGGTGAAGCAAAAAGCCTGTTTTTCAAATTGTCTTATATACCTATGAAATAGCAGAGTCAAAAACTCATTCACTTAAATGTTTTTTGTTTTTACGAAAACACTGCAGAATCTTCAAAACAAATTGTCCTTGATTACATGCTTATCTAACATATGGGGGGGTTTTAACATATACAGACTTCAGTGATATGCAGTTTGGCTACACTTTTTGAAACAAAAGTATACCTCAGAAGAAACTAGAAGAAGCAGGTATTATTAATGGTTGCTTTTATAATTCTAAAGCAGTTTCAATCTCATTTTAACTTGGACAAGTACTTGTATGGGGCTGAAAGTGCTTTTATATAGAGATATGCAAAAAAATTTGGTTTGTGCGCTCATTCGGAGTTCTGAGATGACCATTTTGGAACTTAAGCTGAGAAAGTATTCCTAAGCAAATAAAACTTTAATAGTGATCTAACATATGCCTTCAACCATATGAGCTTTGTTGGCTTATAAAATTTCTATGCTGGTTTGTTTTGATGATGTAAGCAGCATTTCCTCATGCTTCCTACACAAAACAATACAGACAAATGCAGGGATATTACACCATCACTCCATAAATTTAATACTGTCAGTCACCTGTATTCTGTAGGAAACAATGCTGTACCGGCAGTCTGTATCTTCTCCAATACTTATGAACCAAAAGGTCTAAGCCTTAGGAAAAAAATATAGATAATCTTTTTTCTTACTCATGTGGTTTGCCTTTTTCCTCATCTTTCTTCTGTTTAAGCAAATACTATCGATAAATATTTTGTAAGTCCAATGTTCATGTTTAACAAAAACTAGAAAGAGCTTAGAGATCTCATCTAGCATAGAACAGGAACAAACTAATATTGTGATTAATATGAATTTTTGTAACTAAAACTTTCTCCTGAAAGTAGATAACATTTCTTTTACAGAATGAAGATTAAGAGGACTCTAATATTAAATCTCTTACATAATTTAAACTTACTAAACACACTTAAAGCTATTTCCTTTAGTATAAATATTAAGGGATTAAATTTAGGGTTTATTACATTGAGCAGTAAAACCACCATAGTATCTTTCTCTATTTCCTTAAAGTTTCTAGCTCAGTTATTAAGGATGAGCTTAAAAGTGTCAATGCTCTTACGAACCTTTCTGCTAAATGTAAGCTTCCACTCTTCTGATTCAGAAATTCAGCTAAATACTTATAAATAGAAAAGTAGCCCCTAAACAGCTCTGTCTGAAGTTTTCTCTGGACAATGCACTTTGCAAACGTGCATTAAACTTTTGAAGCTGTTGTATCTTTTTAGGGCTGTTCAGTCTGAGTATTGAGTGTTCAAAGAGCCAGATAATCTGCTCACTCATGTCTTTTACTCTTCTGGTCAACTTTTCAATGTCAAGTTGAGAAATTAAATTTACAGTGTCATATTTTCTTTGTAAATTAGGATGTCGGCTTATTGAATCATTTACTGTGCAAAGACGTCGAGATTATGAGATAACTGTCTATTAGCTTTTTAGTAGGTACTGCAAAAACCAGACAATTTCTGCCTTCATCGAGTGCGCTGATTTAAGAGCTTGGGTTGATCCCAGTTTTGCCTATTTTTAATTCTTCTCTGTGGGTTTTGAAAATTTGTCTCTTCTACCGTGGATTTCCTAGTTTTATTAAATGAAAGGCTAGAAAACCAGAGAAAGATATATAAAAATATACATAAGGTCAAACGAGAGGCAAAATTTCAGTGAAGTCCATACAGCACCTTATTTTACCCCCAGAATGGATTCAGTTCAGGCTGGACTGTGGGAGGAGCAGATAGAGTGAGTGAGAAGAATAAAAACTGAGAACTGTTCTCATATGTAAGTATATATATAGATATATTAATAGATACATATCGAGATATATGTAGATATATATATACAACATTTATAGTGTGTACATATATATAAAAAGTTTATAGTATATAAGTTATAAACTTAATATTTAAGTTTTTATAAGGCTGAAGTTAGGTGTGGTATCCTGCTGAACAATTAACCATATGCTCCTGCTTATTATCAGTTACAATTCCTCTTCTTTCTAGGTCCAGCAGTTTTTATGCCATTGGGGGCGGGGTATGACACACACACACAGAACAACACACCAAAACACTACTGTTAAAAATTGTTAAAATACTCTGGAGTAGATAGACATAGGCTAGGGAGATATTGCAAGTATTGCAATGCCAAGAAATTTAAACAGAGAGTGATTTTAACAGGGCAAGGTACTGCTGATTTTGCAGCAGAATAGTGACCCTATACTTACATTGAATGCAGCCAGAACAGCACATTTGAATGGAGCCTTGTACATAGCATTGCATTCTTTGTTGAGAATACTTTCAAATTTCATTTATCTCTGAAAATCAGAAAATAGATTTGAGTATCAGGTGAAAGAGTACGAAGCCTTGCAGAGCTTTTGCAGTCTCATAGAAAAGATGAAAAAAAGGGTCTACTTGAGAGTTCTAGAGATGTAAAATGAGATTGAGCCAGGTTTTATTAAAATGATTGGAGTAAACAAATCTGCAGAAACAGGTCCAGAAATCATCTTTTAGCAGATAAAATTTCAACCATAAAACACTTACTATGAACAATTCCAGTCCTTGTTGATTGTTGTCTTCAAGAACTTTCAGTGTCTTACGAGTAGTGGGTTTGAACTGTTAGGTTTTGTCTAGATAGAGTTACAGCAAGATAAACAAAGATCCGATGCCGTAGTACAGTGGGCTTTTATATATTAATTTCCTTTATAGGCTACCTATGGGTAAATAGCACCAGGTAACCAATTCCACTTTCAATACTAGCCCACAAGAAATAGCTGTTGCATGCTGAATACATGTAATATACCCTAAGTTCCTTTGTGTAACCTAGACAGTCTTGTGGTCCTAGCGTAATTCTGATTTTTCTCTAGGTGCTATGAAGCAGAAAATAGTGGTATATTTTAGTAACTCAACTCCCTCTGTCAGCCATTACAGCAGAAAACCTCTATTTAGATTTTAGATGGCTTGATTTTTATTTGCTTCTTGCTACATTATCCTTTTCTTTACATTTGTTCATCCTTTTTTAGTCAGAGCAGATTATGGGCTGTCATGGTTCCCACAAGTACTATTTGCAAAGGACAGTTCTTCCCAAAACAGCACTACAGCATTAGGCAATGGGTACATTCTGAAATCACTTCCAGATAGACACTTTGCTTGAAACCTTCTTTGAATATTGATTTTTCAAATATGCCAAAGCTTAAAGCTTTTTTCTCCTCAAGTACATCTGAGTTGGCCTCTTCTCCCAAGTGACAAGGGACAGGACAAGGGGAAATGGCCTCAAGCTGCACCAAGAGAGGTTCAGACTAGATATCAGAAAGAAATTTTTCACAGAAAGGGTCATCAGGCACTGGAACAGGCTGCCCACAGAGGTGGTTTAGTCACCATCCCTGGAGGTGTTTAAAAGATGGGTAGATGAAGTGCTAAGGGAGATGATTTAGGTGCAGATAGGAATGATTGGGTTCAATGATAAAGAGGTCTTTTCCCACCTAGTGGTTCTATGATTCTATGAGTTCCATGTCACCTGAAGAGCAAGCACATAAAGGAACACTCACAAATACACACCCATCCATTTTTCAGCCAGTGTGTTGGGACCTCCCGAGGATGAAAGACAATCTAAAGCAAAGACAATCTGATCTTTCTTCTGTTCCCTCCTACTCTGCTCTGTGTTTTCTCTTCAGGGTCAAGTGTCTTCTGCCATCTCTCAAAACAAAGATAAAACGCATGCTTCTTGCTTCTGTGGCAGCACTATTGTTATTTAAAAGTAAATGAAAACAGTAAGGAAAAAAGATGGTTGCTGTAGTTAGGATCCTTTAACCTGCAAATATTGTGGAGGAATGATCTGGAAGATAAGACAAAGAAATATAATGCTAGAAATCTTTGTCCTTAGAGGCATAAATCAGTTACTGCTTTACTTAACTTAGTTTCTCACATCTTAAGAAATTATCCCATGATTTTCCCTTACATTCTTTTCTTGCACTTTCTATAGAATCTGGTTACTTTCAAAGATGGAATATTAAACAAGATATGGGGTGTTTCTGCTCTGGCACAGCAGATCCAGTGCTCAAAATCAAGGTGACTTACAGCACAGCTGTTGTCCTTTGGTCCCGTAGCCAGTTCCCTCTGTCATCCTCTGGTAAGGTATGTCAGAGTGACAAGTCACCTAGATGTATTTAATATGAAATGAAATACTTTGCTTTTTGTTGCTTCTGTTTATTAATTTTTTATTTTAATGGCATGTCATCTTAAAATATATGCTTGAAAATAATTTTGAACTAGGGGGCACATTAGTCTACAGGTCACTTTATTATTTATTTATGCTTTCTTCCCATACTGCCATGCTACGAGAATTGCAGCAAAAAGGTTTTGATTTTTTCAGGGGAGCTTGGTAATGTCACAGTGCAAAGTGAAAAAACTAATCAACAATATCAGATATTACTATCTTTTTTGGTGTGTTTCCTACTGTTTTTTGGAAGACATATATACACGAGCTGGCCTAAAATGTGTTTCCATATTTGCACAGGAAAAAGATAAGAGTTCTGATAAATACTTTCCTGTTCTGACCTTTCAGATCTCCACTGATTCAGTGGACTCTTTCACATCCTGACCTGTAGTTGTGGAGTTGGCAGTCTTAGGTTTAGAACTGGACTTGGTGATCCTTAAATGTCTTTTCAAACATAAACAGTCTGTGATTCTGTGATAATGGAATGTTGTTTTTAAGTATCAATGCAATGCAGTTTTTCATATACTTGATATGAAGGGCTTGATGTTCTCAGCCTGCTGCATACGTGTCCCTTACTCCTATTTCACTGCATACAAGTTGAGAATTTGAGTTGGAAGTTAGCTGACAGCTCTTCACCTAATCACATTTAAAGGCAGAATTCCCCATAAGACCTGCAAACTTGTGACTAGGTGTGAGTGTCTGACTGAGGAGTTACATCAGATCAATGTAAAGTTTTTGCTTTCATGAAGAGTAGATATTAATGGCTAGTGATGATAATGATGCATAATAATGTAGCCTAAAAATCACACCTGAACTGTATGTCCCTAATGCCTGAATGTTTAGATAAGTAGCAAGTGGAAAAGGTGGATGCAGCTGCCGTTTTATATCAACTCCTTGAAAAGAATTGTAGCTCCAAAAGTGAGACTGCGCAATTCAGGTAAGAGAGAGATGAGACCTGCAGAAATAAGTGAAGTAAGTTACTTCCTGTCACTTATTTTGAAATTAGCTACATGAAACACAGAATTTCATTGTCTGATATGATTTTCCTTTAAATAGTTTGGTTTAAAACCTGTTCTTAAGAGTTGCCGTGTTCTGGAAATGTTGTAAGACTTTTCCATGAGAACTGAGCTTAGTTCCAGTAGAAATGGGCACACATAGGGCTAAGAACCGCAGTCTTATGCTAATGTCAATAGCAGCTCTCTATGAACATCCAAAGACAGACTTATTCTCCTCAGGGTATGTTCTGCTTTGATGTTCCTGGAGTTTGTAACCCTTTAAAGTTAATGGGAGTTATATGCTGTAGTGTGCATCACAGGAAAAGATATACCCTGCAGTTAAATATAACAACATTGTCTTCACAGACAAGCACTGGGCATTGTGTTCACATTGCTGAAAAATATAACCTGAATGAGCCTCTGAACCAGCCATTTGTGCAGTTATTTGCATCTGTCAGTGTAAACAGAAATAGATATATTGGGTTTGTCATGGCAATTGGTAGACCAACAACAAGTTCTTACTGCACCATGACAAATCTTTAGGATGGCAAATCAGTAATTTTGCAGCCTGCAACTGCCAGCTCCCTAGCAGAGTCCTGTTAGATGAGGGCTAAAGCAGGAAATGTTTACGTGCTGAAAGTGATTTCCCTCATGATTCTGGAGGCACGTCTGTGTCTATGACTCCTCTTGCCATTATACAGTGTGCAGACATAACTAGGTTTTCTATTTTTATATTGTTATATATGTCCTTGGAATAGAATTTCTTTATAATTTTCCATCATTTTTTTTAGCACTGCATAATCATGCATGTGTGTGTTTATGCACATTTCTCGATGAGTTCATATGCCTTTGACAAACCTCTTTGCCTGGCTGTGAGACCATCTGGTTCTTACCCTCATTACATGTGAAGCTCACCACCTATCTTCTTCAAGCTGCTCCTACAAAAGCATGATTTGGTGTGATTCCTTGCTTTGTTATAAGAGACAATATCAATAACAATTTCACAACATAACCAGGCAGTGCCCGAGAAATGGGAATGCGATGCTTGCCCTTGAGTACATAGTATCATCTTATCTGCTTGCTCTGAATGACACCTTTTGGATGCAACACACTTCATATTGAAGCGGGGCCATAGCAGCTTTCTGCATCTGCTCTCTCTGTTGCCTGAAAGTGGCTGTAATTAATAATGTGATAGCTAATCAACAAAAATAGCTGCCAGACACTATTTAATGGCCTCAAATTTCTCTTCTCCTGAAACTGAGGATATGAAAGAGAAAATAAGCGTGCAATATGTTCATTATTATCTCTTATGTGTTTTGTGTTGAAATCCAGCAACGATGTTCTGCCAGAGTCTGAGCCACAATATTGAACAAGAACCTGTTTTACACTACTTATTAAAAGGAGAATTAGAACAAAGCCTGAGGATACCACTAACTTGTGATTATCTTGCTTGAAAACATCCATCTTACACCGTAGTTGTAAACAAGTGGTATGCATGCTATCTGCTATGAATGATCAGAACATTATTGCTGTAGTTGAGAGAGCTTTATATTTTAACCAGTATTGCCATCTTGTGGTTATGACAAGTTTTGTCAGTCTATTCCTTTTACAACACGCTTTATCTTTGTTGCATTAGCAAGAATTTCTGGAAGTGGCACATGCAACAGAATTGGTTTTGCCTCAGTTTTTCCAGACACATTTCCTTCAGCAACTTTCTGAATATTTCTACCATGGCTTCCTGATGATGAATCTCAAAATATGCATTTGTTGAAGTAGTATCTTCAGAGTGGAAAGTCCCAAAATTAGCAGCCTTCTAATGGAAGTAAGGTAAATGCCAGCAATAGGATCTTTATTTACTCAGCAGTACCAGGGCTGAGTTGTAATATTTACTGCCATTTTTTGAGCTCGAGCATTAGGTACTGCTGAAGGACGTACACTACTTAGTTTCTTTTTTAACTCCTAAGATGAGCACCCTATCCTGAAAATACCATTTTGATTGGTAAGAAACTTTCTCTCTGCAATGAACTATAAAGCAAATATATGAAAATAAATTGAGATTTTAACCATCTTCGTGCATTTCAGTCGGAAGAAATAAAAATATATCATTCTTTTATTGTAGTGATACTAGTTATCATGATTCAGGTTTCAGAACACACTATTCATGATATACTGCACATCCGTTACACCTAGAACCAGATTGGGGAGATAAAGGATGAGGATCACATTTATGCGTGAATGTAGTGAACATCTGCCAAAATCTATCTAGTTATTTTAATTCTCTGTTTCAGTGAAGTTGACCATCTGCTCTGTCATCAGCAAAGACCTTTTTCTAAAAGCTAAATCAAAAGATCACCTGTCTTGTGCACCTTGTTTTCACTTAACATGAACAAAAATTTTAATGATATCCATCTGTAGGTATGATGGTGACCTGAAGCAAGTACATACTCACTGAATCAAAATTAGCAGCTGGAGTTGTAGGAAGCAGAATGACAATGAAAGTGTTTAGATTCTATCAATAACTGAAAGGCATGAAAATAGGCATGCTGCCTCTGTCACTCTGAATAATTACAATACAGAACCTTCAGACTGCTATAAGAGCCAGTGACACAGAAATTAAAATATGTACATTTTCCTCCAGATGATTCTAAAGTCTGCAATGAAACTATTGAACTTGTATTCTCTTTATATTTCAGGGTACACATTTAATAGACATAGATTCTATCACAACATATACATAAAATCTCAACCAATAATACAATAAATTGCCAAATTTGTGTTTAATATGAGAAACTCTAATATTCTGATTTTTTTAATATAACTGCTCAAACTACGAAGTAGTACATTCCTTTTTCTACACCTTTTTTGTTTCCCTCCATATCAAAATGACGGAAAAGAAGAAATAGATGCTAGAACCTTAACATGACTTTAGTGCTCACAAAAAGAGAAGAAAAATGTTAGAGAAAAGGATACTATCACATCATTTGAGTGAGTCAATGGGCTTTTATACTGCGTGCATAGCTGTCACTGGCTTTGAGAATTATGTTGTTAGTTTAAACAAGTAGAAAGTGGAAGCTTTGCAGGACAAGAAAGGCTTCGATAAACTCTTAACTTTTCATAAGAGGAAATCTGCCAAAGCCAGTAATTATTAGGGACTGACCCCCTTAGCTCAGGCTAAGGAGCAGCTGTGCTAGCAGGACGCTCCATGTGCTACTGCAGCCCAGCCCAGCTGAACCTGGGCCTCCAGACTGCTGCCAACACGTACAGTGTTTTGTTACCATCGTGAAAACCTGAAGTTTTCTCTAATTGAGGCTGCAGAATAAAAATGCATTGTTGATGCTTAGCACTTAGCAGAAAAACAGCATTTATATTATCTGCTTATTTGTAATTCACTTGAAATGTTTCATCTAGCATTGGAGTGATCTTGTTTCTTTGTGCCAAGTATAGTACTATCAGCAAAAATTACATGACTTCATCAGTTTCTCTCAATACCAATTAGTGGTTATTTTTCAGAACAGTCCAATTTAGATTGTAAAACTATTACGTTATTAGTACTTACAATATCCTGATGATCAAGATCCAGCTTGTCTAACTAGGCACATCAGCATGGCTATGTAAGCCTGCTCTTTTGTAGGCAGTCTTGTCAAATTTTTTTGTGTAAGAGACTCATTACCCTCACTGAAATATCAGATTCTGTTCCAAGAAGCAGCCTGAAATCAGGCCTTATGTCTGAATTACACAGGATCTTTTTGAAACATTTTTAATTGAACAATCATAGGATTGCATTCAAGAAGTAGAGATTATTTGATATAAAAAAAAATTCTAGGTATGCTTTACTACATGCAAACTTAGGCTGTAGATTAGTAGAGGCAACAGACTAAAGCATGATATTTGATGAAAGAAAATGTCCTTGGTGAGGTGGCCAGTCTGTGGCCAAGGCAGAGCCAGCCAGTTGGGTTGAGGCCCATTGAGGTGCAGGGCCAAGCTGGGAGCATGGCTGGGATGCAAGTCAGGCAGGGACTGAACTTCAGGGCATCTCCACCTGCTCCAGCACAGTCTTCCATGGGCTGCAGCATGGATATCTCCTCCACCATAGCCCTCTCCATGGGATGCAGAAGAATCTCTGGCAGCAACCATCATGGGGCAGCTCAGTGAGGCCACCCCTGCAGCCCCCTGCTGCCAGCACTTCATCACAGGCACCCAATAGGGTCCTTTTAAGTCATATATCCTAAAATACACACTCTAAGGCGTTGCTACCCTGTTGATGATAACAACACTGGTGTTTTAATACCTAGGTTTGCCAGGTCATGGTACTGACCGGCCTCAGACACCAAAGGATAACAGCTCCAATACTTACCTCTAAACAGTTTCAGGCTTTCCACACTTTCAAACACAGAACAGGAATGACTGCCTGATAAGGCATGGGAAATAAATGCAGATGTTACCTGTCAGCAGCTGCTGCAGGGGCAGTTATTCACATGAAGTACCACAGATCTAGTCCAAAGCAAGGGGAGGCAGAAATCCTAGATTTTTTTTTTTTCAGGTAGTGTTTTAAAAATCTTGTTTCATCTTAAGTTTTGTAGAGACTGGAGCCACTGCCAAGTGATGAAGAAGAGGTGGTTCCTGGTGTTGGAGGTCCACGTGGACTCCCTGTGGCCCAAGCTCTGTCACAGCAGCAGGGCTTTCCCCAGGGCTCAGCCTGTCCTCAGTCTCTCAATGAGACTGTAGTTAACTGCTCAGACAGATAGTACTGGGGAAAGCCAGCCTATGGTATGTAATATATACTTGATAATTTTTTTTCCATACAGAATGGCTTGTTTGAATATATCAGATGTTCATACAGATGACATTAGCATACTGTCTCTGAAAAAAGCACTTTCCTCTGCCCTAAAATTGTCCAGGTAATGGTAAAAAGTAATTTTGAAGGTTGGTATTAAGTATAATTGAATGCATTCAGGGCACAACTGCCAGTCTTTTGAAGCTGTCATAAACCATGCAAACCTACTTCCTCAGTGACAGCTTGTTCAGCATAAAAATGGAATTTGAAGACCCTAAGCTATTTATTTCAATTCAGCAAGATACTCAGCAGAGCTTACAATTCTGTTACATTCCACAGAAATGCAAAATCTCCTCAAAAAATATATAAATCAATCTGTATTGTAAATATACATATAACACTGCTTTTGTGTATTCGTGTGTGTATATTCTATATTCACACATCAGTACTGAGAGTAGACAAATGAAATACTTACAGAATTAGAGCGCAGCAGAACTGTGGTTTTATACACCCTCTATCTATGATCTAATGCATACTGTTTCTAAAGTAAATAGCATCGTGGTTTAAAATAGTGGTGACCATGACCTCAGTGCAGTACAGATGGTTTCTCTAGTATCTCTAGCTATTTATTTTAGAAAATTTGTTTCCACGTATTAAAAGTTCTGGAATTCCTCAGTTTTGCTGATGCAAGCATTTGTGGAGCTGTGTGGTATGGCTCCAAGGTAAAAGAAAGCAAAAGATGTCATGAATGTAGAAAGTATCATTTTTCTCTTTAGCACTGAGAAAATTCTGTTGACATTTGAGATACCGTAGATTGGAAATCCCATGTGGATTTAATTTCATGTAATCACTGTCATTATAGCATAATCATGAACAAAACAGTTTTCTAACAACATGACCCAAGGAAATTTGAGGTCTGATGGCTTGGATTTTTTGAGTGAAGAATGCCTATTGTTTGTCAAGAATGATAGAAAACTGCATAGAACCATAGACCTAAAAGGTGTTACCAAGGTGCTCTGCAGGAGGATGTTCCTAAAACCCCAAAATAATTTTAATTTGCAGCAGTACAAAATGCTTTTTTAACATCTGAACAATGTAATCGAGAGCCTGCAAACACTAATTTGTGGTCCTTTGCTCACATATAAACTAAATTCTTAGGAATTTCTTGCAGGCAATTTTTTTTGCCTAGCTAATTTCTAAAACATATTTGTAAAATAATCCATTTATTAATTATCCATTTTTGGGTGGGTGAAGATGCAAATAACATGTTTTTATTTTAATCAGAAGACAGCTTTTCAATAACTGAAGAACTGAGCTATGGATTTGCTTGAAAATTTTCATTAGATTTATTTTAAATCTGACTTGAAAATATGCACTTTATTTGCACAACAGTTAAAGCATAAAAAGACAATGTTTTGAAGCATTGTTAAGAACATGGGAACAAGAACAGGAGGTTCTATAGAGAGATAGTCAATCAAGCAGTCAAAAAGCAATAAAGTCATAAGAATAGACCATTATGATAAAATAACTGCCTTATCCTCAGAAGATGGATTTCTTGACATTGAGCTGATGTTTGTTTTTTATTGCTGTCTTCGGCTTTAGGATTGCAACTGTATCGATCACTAAGATCAACTAACTGAACATTTGTTCCCTAAAAATAAAGCACATTTTTCTGAAATGGATACAGCTATTATCTTGCCATTGAGGATGTAAAATATTTTATCACTCCATTTGATATTAGACTACACACAACTGAAAAACTTTCTATCAAATATCTTCTCTTCTACATATTGCATGAGAGCAGTGGGCTCAATATAAGAAAGGAAAATTAATACAATAATATTAACTTAGTTTCTCAGCTGCTGATAGGAAGCACTGTTGTGTTAAAACAAGGTATTAATTAGGGTGATTAAAGAGTAATGAACTATAATATAAAAATGTAAATTTTACCTTACTGATAAAGAGAAACCTTCCCATGAAGTCCATTAGGAGACAGAGTAGCTTTTCAAAAGAAGTCACTTAGGCATCCACAAAGCTATGTTCAAAGTAGACCAGATCAACCCCTTAAGAGATAAGTGAAGAAGATCATCTTTTAATTATAATTTCCCAGTGTTCTTTTCCAACTTTTTGATCTCTAAATGTGGGATAAATAGAACATAGCATTTGAGTGTGAAGATCAAATGAACAGAAAGCTACCTGGAACTCTAGAAGGTGAATATTTTTCTGAAGTCAGCAAACATGGAAAGAGCAACTGTATTGCACCCATGACAAGTGGGAAGATAGTGATAGTAATTCAGGGCTGGATTAGATATCGTTTCCTTCTTTTAGAAAAGGACAACTCTCCACAGAGTTACATCACTTCTCCTGCTTGTAGATAAGCTGCAGACTTGTTGAGACAAACCTACAATCTCATATGAGGTGAGGACAATGACTTGACTGGTTCTACAATAAGTTAATGATACTCACACCTTGCTACAAGGAAGCAGCAGTAGAGACAATACATGGCTTTCCTCATGAGTAAGGGTAGAAAGCATTATCCTATAATCAGGAAAGTGATCTTTTTTGCTTTTGCAGCTATTTTGACTTCTGGTTTTGCATATGTAGGGACTTCTTATGCAGAACTGCAATGTTCACATCCTTTAACAGGCAAGAAAGTACTTATCTAGAGGTCACAATTTAATTTATAATATTGAGACTGGCAATGAATATGGCAGCTATTTCATGTAAAAGATGGCTAATTTAAAATATCTGTAGAAGTAGATACTAAAATTGATCCCAAAGAAAATTGGAAAACTAGATCCAAATCCACTTCTCAAATTTTTCTGCCACATTTCTGCCCTGTATCCTCTATCTCCTATCAAGAATTTTTAATGTCACATTCCTTTCACAGAGCATACAATCCTGGCACCAAAATGTGGCAGGCTCTTTGTCAGCACAAGGTCATTTCTTTCATTTTCATTGAGTAAACAGACAATTTGGTATAGGTCACAGCATAATAAATTTCAGTTGCTGCTGTTCTGAGATATAATTTCCCAGTTAAAGCATGAAAGCCCTATCTGCAATACATAAACAAGGTGCTTGTTGATTCACTTGCTTTAGTCTGATCTTTTGGTTGTTTCAGTCATCTGTGATTCCTACCCATGGATACACAGTTTGGTGCTCTAGACAAGTCATCCAGAAGGAGCCTGTCGATTCTTTCTTTGTGTTCTATCTTGTTATCTATCATCTGTGTTTATTTATCTTGTCAATATGCTATCTGTCAATACTGGTCTTCATTCTAGCTTACCACCTATCTGATTGTTCTGCCACGATGTCTGCTCACCACTGACGACTGTGTCCAGTCACTGTCATTGCCCTGTGTATCAGCTGCCCATCACTAACTGCCCAGTGCAGTAAGGGGTAGATTCAAGGTGTATTTGTATGAATGAAGAAATGTACCCACAACCCAGACTGAGGAAGCTATTTTTTCCCCTTACTTGTTATTAGCCATTATAGCTTTAGTTACTTCTATACCTCATTATCTGTCCTGAGAGGGTTATTTGTGTCGCAGTGAGATTAGTTCATGGAAAACGACACTCGCTCTATGTCAATATTGATCCCTCTATGATCTCACTGCAGCATCACAGTAAGATATTGTCCTGCCATTTTCTACCAGACCATGGAAATCACATATATTTAAAATACAGTCAAAGTGGTGGTTAAAAATGCAGATGAGTAAAAGACAACTGTAGAGGAATTCAGATGCCTGTAGAGAGGGTTGATATATGTTTGTGAAGCTACCATGGTTTCCAAGCAAAATCCATTTAGGAAAATACTATTCTTGCAATTGTTTTGCTTTGTGGGAAGCATTAGTATGTCTGCAGACCAAAGCTGCTGCTACATCTTTTATGCTTTCAACAGTGAGCTGTCACTCCATAATTTCTTAACAATGCTTGTTTACCTCACTTTTCTTGTTAAGCAAGATTATAAAAGAGGTGGGTTTTTTTTTTCCATTCATTTTGGGCTTAGTTCCAGGAAAGGAGACAGAGGAAGAAAACAAGTAAAAAATAAGAAAACTGGAAGAAAAAAAAAAGATCAAAGTGACCCTTCTGACACTGTCAGTTTGGCTGGCTCAATGTTCTTTTCCTCTTCATTTTGTTGTTGCTACAGATTCAGTCAGTGGCTCTGGATAATGGATAATGGTGTAAAAACTAGTTTATTTTAGATACAGATGAATTCCAATACTTAAAATACACCATGAGGTCCTGTAAGATGATGAATCAAAATTTTAGTGACTGACTCCCGCACATGCTGTAAGGGAACAGCTCAGGAGTAACGTTAATGTAAATTAGGCCAATATCTGGATGTTCATTATGGTGAACATAATGAGTTCCCTGTAGTTATCTTGCCCAAATTCTAAAGGTTAACTTTCTTCAGGGGTCTTCTGAATGTTCCACAGATTGTTCAGAACATCACAGAAATTAGCATCCACTGTTACTACCATTTGTCAACTATGAACACACAGAAATCGCTAAGCCTTTAAAGGCTTTCTTCACAATTGGAATGAGAACTTAAATATGATGGCAGTTATACTTACCATAACATCACCCTTTCATTTTTTCTGAGGGGAAAATAAAAGGAAGAAAAAAATCCTTGGAATAAGAAGGAAGAATAATGCCATTAATTAAGCTGGCTATGTCTCAGTCACAGTGGCTGGATAATGCCATCTAATTCTTAGCTTAGGACCAAAGAAGATAATGGAATTTCATTCCCTGACACAGTTGGTATTTCCATTTTCAACACAAAAGTGTTACAGAATCTCTCATACTTTACTGCATTCATACAGGTGTAAGTCACTTTCTTAATTATACATTAAATGCTCTGGCTGTTAATCCCAGAGGGCCTGGCATGCCAGCTGGGTAAAAACCCAAGCACTTTTGCTTTGACCCTGATAACTGGAGATAAGTCACTGCTATCATCTCAAACAATATCACTGGAATATTTATGACCAAGACTTCTGTATTAAATGTCATCTGAAAGTCAATGTATTTAGTGGCTTTTTTTTCTAGTCACGTTGTTTTTTACCACTTTTCTGATTTAACATTAAGGCAAAGCAAAAACTGCCATGGCATAAAAACATTTGCAGAAGAAATATCTGTATATTGTTCAGAGTATATGGTGCAGTGAGACTAATAGACTAAGACTGTTAAAAACACAGATTGAAGATAAAAGAACAAAACACACAATCAGCAATGAAAAAGTTAGCGTTATGTACGGGGTTTTTTTCTTTAAAAGAAAACATTTGTTTCTTTTTAAAACAAAATAGTAACTTCAAGGAGTCCACCCAAGAGTTTTGAAGGAACTGGCGGATGTGCTGGCCAAACCCCTTTCCATCATCTTCCAGCAGTCCTGGATGACTGGGGAGGTTCCGCTGGACTGGAGGCTGGCTGATGTCGTGCCCATCTATAAGAAGGGTCGCAGGGAGGATCCGGGAAACTCCAGGCCTGTCAGTCTGACCTCGGTACCGGGGAAAGTCATGGAGCGGGTGATCTTGAGTGCGATCATGAAGCACATGCAAGAGAACCGGGTGATCAGGCCCAGTCAACATGGGTTCATGAAAGGCAGGTCTTGCCAGAGTAATCTGATCACCTTCTATGACCAAGTGACTAAACTCTTGGACGAGGGAAAGGCTGTGGATGTATCTTCCTGGACATCAGTAAAGCCTTTGATACAGTTTCTCACAGCATTCTGCTTCGGAAACTGTCAGCCTCAGGCCTGGATGGGCGCACACTCTCCTGGGTGGAAAACTGGTTGGATGGCCGGGCCCAGAGGGTGGTGGGAAATGGAGTTAACTCCAGCTGGAGGCCAGTGACAAGTGGGGTTCCCCAGGGCTCAGTGCTGGGTCCAGTCCTGTTCAATGTCTTTATCAACGACCTGGATGAAGGCATCGAGTGCACCCTTAGCAAGTTTGCAGATGACACCAAGCTGGGTGGAAGTGTGGATCTGCTGGAGGGTAGGGAGGCTCCAAAGGGATCTGAACAGGCTGGACCGCTGGGCTGAGACCAATGGCAGGAGGTTTAACAAGGCCAAATGCCGGGTCCTGCACTTGGGGCACAACAACTCTAAGCAGAGGTACAGACTAGGAGAAGCCTGGTTGGAAAGCTGCCTGGAGGAGAGGGACCTGGGGGTGCTGGTTGACAGCCGACTGAACATGAGCCAGCAGTGTGCCCAGGTGGCCAAGAAGGCCAATGGCATCTTGGCTTGTATCAGGAACGGCTTGACCAGCAGGTCCAGGGAGGTTATTCTCCCTCTGTACTCAGCACTGGTGAGACCGCTCCTCGAGTACTGTGTTCAGTTCTGGGCCCCTCACCACAAGAAGGATGTTGAGGCTCTGGAGCGAGTCCAGAGAAGAGCAACAAAGCTGGTGAAGGGGCTGGGGAACAAATCTTATGAGGAACGACTGAGATAGCTGGGGTTGTTTAGCCTGGAGAAGAGGAGGCTGAGAGGAGACCTCATTGCTCTCTATAACTACCTGAAGGGACATTGTGGAGAGGAGGCTGCTGGCCTCTTGTCCCAAGTGACAGGGGACAGGACGAGAGGGAATGTCCTCAAGCTCCGCCAGGGGAGATTTAGGCTTGAGATAAGGAAAAAAAATTTCACAGAAAGCGTGGTTAGGCATTGGAACAGTCTGCCCAGGGAGGTGGTTGGCTCACCTTCCCTGGAGGTGTTTAAGGTGAGGGTGGGTGAGGTACTTAGGGGCATTATTTAGGGATTGGTGGGAATGGTTGGACTCGATGGTCCGGTGGGTCTCTTCCAACCTGGTTATTCTGTGATTCTGTGATTCTGTGATTGAATAAAATTTTCACAGTTTCTGTGAAAAAGACAATAGACCACTAGCTTACCTTTACAGAAGTCTTTCTTCTGTTAGTAAAACAACAGTGATTCAGGGAAATAACAAGCCGACACAGGGACACATAGAGCTGAACAAAAGTTTCCATTTTTGTTGTTGCATTGCACTGAGAAAACAAATTGCCTTGAATAATTCAGTAAACTTAACCTTTTGGTCCATTCACAGACAATCCAAAGAACTCTTTTTTTCTAATATCTCTGCTTATTTCACCTTATCTGGATTAAAGCCACTAAAAGGGCAAATCATCTCATGATGTATCAGACCCATCGTTTGTCTTTTCTGATCGGGTGGCTGTGAAAGTGTTTACTGCCTGAATGTGTCATATATATAACTTAAGTATTCATGAGCAGTTGCACATACAGGTAGCCATTCACTGTGCTTTATTGTGCATCACTTCCATTACATTCTGATCGCTGTTATGGTGAAAGCTACATATAGAGACAGAACTATGATGAGAAATGAAAGAAAAGAAAAAGAGCAAGAGAAAAATGAAAAGGAAAGAAAAAGAAAAAAAACTAAAAGAAAAAGAAAATTAAAAAGCAAAAACATATAAAAAATGCAGAAACTTACTATGCCTTTACATATTCAGGGATTAGTTAGACTGAGATGATTGTTTCTTCAGATTATCAGTTTACTGGTTTAGCTCCTTTAATCTCTTCTCAGTGCCTGCTACTTATTGGCCATAACAGTTGTGATCTGAGAAGGAATCCTCTTACATTGCATACCAAATGAGCTCCAAATTACCTTCTTAAAACTGGAAAATTAGAACAAAAGAAATTCAACTACAAAGCTGATGATTTCATTGTGATTTACAGAAGATTAAAGCTATCATCAGCAAACTCTTATTCAGTCTCTTAAAGTGTAAGCTTTCACACTACTTTTATGTTCTGTGATTACAACAATCAGTTTTTATGTGCAGAATTTTAGATATGGATAAAATTAGTAAAGTTATGCAAGAAATAACTTTGTTCAACACACAGTGTAACAAAAGCTATGAAATACATATCATTTGTAATGAATAATGTTTGTGAATTTGTATAGTATGGTTTTAATTGCAATATATCTTTTGAAGGAACAAAGAAACTGCCCATTTCCACCTCTGAGATTCTGCCATGGTCAAATAGCTACTGAAACTGAAGACCTCTTGGTTAAAGCTAACAAGTAACTTTTTTTTCAGTGACTTTTACCTCAAGAATGAGACATTTGGTTCAAAGTAGGTGAAACTTTTGACAGGGTATATTTTTCAAGAGCTAATAATTTTCTTGCTTTTGGGTGACTAGTTATGCAGAAGAATAATAAAATGCCACACCATCCTTTTAACAGGTCTTCTAGTCAGTCTCATTTTGGGTGGTAGCTGAGGCCTCTAAGATGCTGAGTTTGCTGATCTTGTTAAGTTTGCATTTCTCAGCTACAAAAAAAAAAAGAAATAGGAAACACGCTTTTTCAATTCCATGAGTATAAGGAATGCCAAAAAAATTTGTTAAATCTCTGATTCTGTAAATGCATGCTAAGTTTGTAAATTTGTTCATAATTTCTATTTCTCTTCCCTTTCCCTTTTTTTTTCTTTCTTTTTTCCTTTCTATTTTCTTTTATTTTGTATAAACAAGTCAAATACAGAAAAATGAAATATTATAATATTGTATTTTCTTTGAGCCACATCAGCACTTTTAAGCCACCTTGAATACTTCGTTTTGCTTTCCCTTGTGGTCAGATAAAATATAGAATTTGACACTGATTCAGTAAAAGCGACCTCATTGAGAACATGTTTAGCTGATATTCATAGAGCCACACAGGTATTTCAGGAAAGTTGCACAGCTCAGTAGTGAATTATTGTTCCCTGTTCTAAAGGAAATGCTTGCAGGTGCTGATGTCTTCAATTTGATTACTATTGTTTTTTATTGGGCAGAAGTAAAAGTACTCTATTGTAAATATTCACTGAAAATATAACACTGCTGTGAGCAGATCAGGCAACACAATAGCTTACGGTTCATAGCATAATAATAATATAACTTTAGGATCAACATTTCACATTAAGGTCTAAGGGGACTGAGGAACTTTCCTTTTGTAAGGACATTTCCATACTTTACTTTCGTCGTCTGATCTATGATAACATGAAATATCTCCAATTCATTGTTCGTCTAGATAGCTCTCCGTTAGTAAAACACTGTGTTCTGCTTAATTCAGTACAATGTGCTTTGTTTACACATACACAGAGAATATATGGTCAAAACAAATGGACATAAAAAGAAAGTGTAATTTATTGCTATGCTTCATCTTTTTATTCTCTTTCTGTGCTTTAATTGTGAGAAGTTCAAGTGAATAACAGATGTTTTATACATACAAAACTGACATCCCCTTTTCTTTCTCATGCCACTACAATTAAAACACCTCATCTCAACATTTATTTAGAAAGCAGAGGATATTTCTTTCTTTATTACCCAATTAAACACAAGTACAATTAATTAATGAGAAAATGATAAATTATTCCTCATTCATTTTGCAAGTGTTAACTGCTGAGGATCTACCATCAGCCTCAAAACTTTCTTCACATAGAAATGACAGAAGTTAAGATGGTCAGCCAGAGGATCACAGTAAAGTTTACAACAAGATTAGCAGTCTTAAACTTTCTCTGTAAATCCATTTCACCACGGTCCCTAAATAGTCTCTGAAGTATATCATTGCCAGTAATGGATACTTATAGACCGCTTGGGTGAATTAAGGAATTTTTCTCATTCCTACACTGCAAATTAGTTATCACTTCATTGATCCTCCTTCTGTTCCAGGCTACTTCCCTTAAATGCCTCCATATGTTGTATGGCACAAAACAAACCATGCTTGAACAACATGTCAATATGTACACAGTTCAGCTTATTTTGCATTATGATACCTTTGAAATGGAGCTATTCCAAATCATACCATTATATGTTCCTATTGTTTGAAGAAGGTAGTTGCAGTACAGTGGTTACAGTCTCATTCCACTCTTGCTCCAGCACAGTGTCAGAAAATATCCAGCTTGTTCTTTATTTAAAGGTTCCATCAAAGACTCACCATTGGTAGCTAAGTTAGTTTACTATCTGGTGTATCATAAATGCAAAAGCTTCCACAAAATCATAATTACTCTGGTGGTTGTCCTCCTCCTTATGAAAGAAGCCATTAGATTTCTGTAAAAAATCAAATTGCTCAAACAGTGGAGATTAAAATAACCCTCATTTAGGCTGCAACATTTCATATCAGTTTTCAAAGTAAATAAGAAGAGCATTCCCTGTTCACGGCTGCCTGAACATAATACAGTTCCTTTGAGCTTTCCAAAAAGCACAAAGGAAGAGACAACGAAAACCAAAATGATACTTGACATATGACAGAAGAAGAAGAAGAGCAGGAAAAACAAAACTGAGGCAAAAGCGTGGGGAAAACAAAACATTGCAAAATGCCTACAAAATTCTAATTCTTACAATTCAGCAAATCTGTTAGACATCCTGGTGCACCCTAGCAAATGCCTTAAATCCGATAAACTTCCTAACTGATTTTCACATTTTCATTTTTGCTGCCGTAAAAAAATCAAGCCCTTAATGACATCAATTTACATATAAAGGAGTAGCAATAGAAATGATAAAAAATTCCTAGTGCTAATAATTGTTGGAACTTAAAGATCAGCAGTAAAGCTGACTGTAACCCTGGGTTTCATAACGGAGCTGAAAGACCTGGTGTTGCACTGGATGACACTGGTGCTTTCTTCATATTTTTTGAGCTATATTAAAAGAATCATAGAATAGTTAGGGTTGGAAGGGACCTTAAAAATCCTCTAGTTCCAACCCCCCTGCCATGGGCAGTGACATCTCACTAGCCCAGGCTGCCCAAGGCCCCATCCAACCTGGCCTTGTACATCTCCAGGCATGGGGCAGCCACAACTTCCCTTGGAAACCTATTCCAGTGCCTCACCACTCTCATGGTGAAGAAATTCTTCCTAATGCCTAGTCTAAATCTGCCCTTCTCCAGTTTACATCCACTCCCCCTTGTCCTGTCACCACAAGCCCTTATGAATCATTCCTCTCCAGCTTTCTTGTAGGTTTCTTTCAGCTACTGGAAGGTCGCTGTAAGATTTCCTCAGAGCCTTCTCTTCTCCAGGCTGAACAAGCCCAATAAGGCAATATGCCAAAAAGCTTGAAATAAAAGGAAAAAAAACAAAGGCTACATACACATCTGGTACATTCAAAGCAAAGAACATCTGGCCCACAGTGTTTTATTTAACCTAAGGAAGCTGTCTCACAATTTCTTTTTCTCTATGCTATATTTAGTTCCACTGTTAAATACAGAGCCATCCAAATCTACATCAGGCAGAAACACTAACTGTGCTCCAACATAAATGAAAAGTAGCTCCACATATGTTCTCAGGCACAGACATATCCTTCTCCATATTCAGCACCTCCTGTTTATTTATGGGCACCTCAGATCAATGTGTGTCATTTCAATCACTTGCAACAATAGCTGGAGTGCCTGGGAATGGATTTGTAATTTTAAGGGTAGTCTGACTATTACGTTTAAGATTAGGAAATGTCTGAATAACATACCATAGAATCACATGAGTTATGAGTTATGCATGCCTTAAACAAACAAGGGTACAGTAACTCAGCGAGTGTAGGCAGTGCAAAACTATTTCAAAGGATCAGGAGGACTCCTTGAACTGACTGTGGGGGCTAACAACACCACATTTACAATGGTTATTAAAATCCTGCCAGGTTGGTCTCCCAGTCTTTGACATCACTTCAGTGAGCAGATCCTGGGGCTCCCTTTTGCCCTCAGCAAGTCAGAGCTGCCCACAGTGAGCAAGGGAGACAGGCAGCACAGCCAGACTATGGGCCAGGGACGCTGCCTGGCCCCTTCCTCCCACCCCATGACTACTTTGTCAGACATTCCAAGCCCATGGGCACATTGAGAGCCTACATCGGCCCCCAGATAACCATGTACTCTTTCTCCCATCACAAAAGAGAAACAGCTCTTAAAAGTACACCTTGACCTCAAAAATAAAAAATCCAAGTGTTCCTCTTCCATCTGACCCTCCAGACTGGGCCACAGCAAGCACTTCGGGCAAAGCAGACATTCTGACACAAAGCGAGGCCTCCACGCTCACCTTTACCTCAGCATTTTCTCACTGCTGACAATGAAATTGGGAAAGCCACAAAATCCGTGTTCCATCTGGCACCATTCTCTGAGACATTACAGAATAAGTGAGGCTCATGAGTCAAGCATATGCTGTGCTTCAGCCATTGTCATGACGCCTAAGCAATGCTCAGATCTACAGAGTACTTCTTGGACACCTTTGGAAGAGCCACAGTCAACATTCCTTTGCAGCAAACCACTGGGGCGAATGATGGAAGATCTGGTTTTGGATTTGTACAGGCACAAGCTGACTGTTAACCAGACAACCCACTGCCTTTGACTGATGTCACAGGCTGGAATAATTGATTGACATGGCTCAGTTTCCTCTGCTGACCCAGCCCCAGGTTTCGTTTGTCACAAGAATTGGATAAACTCTCTGTGTGTCCAGGCAACGCTGGTAGCTGACTGCCCACAATGTGGCTGCTCTGGGATACAGATGTGTGTCCATGTATCGGCCTTGGAAATACTACATTTTACTTACCCAGATGTTGGTTTGGGGTTTTTTTTGGTATATTTTATTTTGTCCCATGCTTCTGTGCTGTGGAAAATGGAGAGCTGATCTGCCTTAAAATCCAACACTGCATTGCCACTAGTTATGATATGATAAAGTTACAGTCCAATTTATTAAGAGAAAAACATTACTTTTCAATCTGATTGCCATTTATTATTCACTAGATACAGAGAATCAGTCATGCTCGAATATCAAGGAATCACATATTGGGGAAACAGTGATGCACAGACCAAATGGAGAGAGATACTTCTTGAGTTATAATTTGGCATCAACATGTATTGCAACGAATGGATCTTCAGCATTGTTACTAATTTCAAAATTAGCCATTCCATAATCAGAAACATACACCTGCTTTCCAGTACATTTGTCACCTTCCTTTTGTCCAGAAATAACATCACAGTAGGTACCAGCAGGCAGTCCAGTTTGCAAGAAGACGTTCATATGCCTACATAAAAATAAGTGAACCGTACTTATACATTGTTTTAAAAGAGATATTTCAAACTGTGTATAGGATTGTTGAACTTGATGCTGCTCTCTCACTTTGAAGGCCAAAGCATAGTGTCACCTTTCTGATCCTATCCCTTCTTTGCTCCCTGCATTCCCATTTAGGGTCCCTAGAACTGGCATGTAATTGAATGACTCTAGCTCAGGCTGTAGTTATCACTGTCATCAGGAGAAGACAATATTGTCCTTCCCATCAAAATTGCTGATGAGGGATATTATGCTTCTCTCTGGGAACATGGGATCGCCCACTGACTTACCAGTCATCATTATTGAAAACGATGAAGCCTTTATTACCACGGCCAAAAGCTACTTGATTGTTGCCATTGTCCCACCAGTTGGAGAAAGGCTGACCGTCCACCACATTACGGAAGATAACCATGTTCCTGAAAATGCAAGGAACGGCTGTCACCGGGGCTGCAAGAGCTCTAAGGACACGAGGAACATGAGCAAAACCAACTGACTCTACTTATTTCTTCTCCACAGTGTCCTACCTTATTTGACGCCAGCGATGCTCACAAACCCAGTCATTGCCACAGGTAGTGTCTTCATTGATTGTAACAGGCTTCGTTGATCCATCCATGTTACTTGGTGGCCCAACCCAGTCATTGACATCCTGTAAGCAAAAAGACACGTTTTAAACTTCTTACTGAAAATGCAGAGAGCCTCTTTGTAGAGAAGCGAGACGGAGCATCACATTCCCACCTGCCAGATCCAACACGGGACTAAGAAATCGCTTAACACATTTAAGTGCACACGGCTGCTTCTCTGGCCCTGTGCTGATCCTTATTCACCATGAACGGAGCTTCAGCAGTACAAGCTTACCTGCCCATTTACAAAATATCTTGGCCAGCGAAAACTCGACATCACACGTGTGAACCCATATGGATGAGCAAGCATGAAACCAACTGCCATTTTATAAAGCCTGTTCGTTAGACAAAAGAAGTAATGAGGCAAGTGGAAAGAGAAACCATGCCAGAGAACAGACAGACAAACAAACAAGCAAAGGAAGAAGCATCATCCAGACAAGAGCAATCCCTTACCTGGCATCCCAGAACGTCAGAATGGAAGCTCCACCAGCCCCGTGCCCTCGCTGGTTGTCATGATTATCCACAAACACCAGGGCTCTGTCAGAAGGCACAAAGCCCCAGCCTTCTCCCCAGTTCCTAAACAAAAACGCAGAGACTTGAAGCCACTCTGACAACTGTTGCACGCAGTGTATCCCAGACAAGTCACAGCATCTTCATCCTTACTTTAAGTAGGCCATCTTTTCTCCACTCCACTTGCGGATCACTGTCCCCAGTTTTGCACCATATTTGAATTCTGTTATTCGCCCGTTTCCAAAGTAGTCACTGCCTTTGATTGGCTCTCCACCTAAGTCAATTACCTGGTACACAAAGAAGAAATTGTGCATCTGTTCTTATCTCAAAGAGACAACAAATGCAGTGTACAATCCTCAACAGTAGTTTATGTTTTACATTGAAATATTCATATATGTTTACTTCTCCTGTGTAGTTCAACCCAAAGTTGGTATAATACATGATGGACACATGTGAAAACTTCGTTGACAAAAGAAAAGTTAAAGCTGAATGTCAATCTATTGTGGAAGCATTTTTAAAAGCAGATCTACTGTCTGCAGGGCTGCTCCAAAGAAATGGCCAGTTTTTCTGTGGTAAAGTTGGATGAAGCTGCGTTACTGCCATTCCACTGAAGAAGAAAGGTAAAAGAGACACCAAAGACAAGCATAAAGGACAAAAGGTGGAAATTACCTCCTGGTAAATGAAAGGTTTTGTTCCTGGAGAAAACCATTTGGTATTTAGATCGTGCAGCTTGTCCAGAAATGCTCTTATGTCTCCAGGCCACATATGCTTGGCAGCATCAAGTCGGAAGCCCGCTACACCAATATCAATGAGATAGTTCAAGTACTCGGCAACTTTTGAGCGTACATAGTCCTTCTCCAGGGCCAGGTCAAGAAGGCTAACCAAGCGGCAGTCCCGGACCCGTGTAGTGAAGAAAAAAAAAGAAGTTTTCAGGTTCCATTCTGTCAGCTTGTAAACTTTTCAATGAAACATTTGCATGCTTTGAGGCACAAAATCTATTCTTTTAAATATCTCATTTACTTAGAAAAGTCCACACAAAGATATAGATAAATTTACTACACAGCTCAATACTCAATTTAGGACAGATGTTGAAGGATGTCACCTGCCTGTACAGATGTCATCACAACTGAGGATGAGAAACAGCATGGTGCATTGCTGCATAATGGCCAGAGGAAAAGCAGTAACCTTGAGAAAGAACTGCCACATATTCAATCTTCAGCCAGGGTGCTACCTTGCACTGCTGTCAGTTTTCCAAAGGGGCTCCTTATCAAGACCAGCTGAGTTTACAAGCTTTAGGAAAGAGCTCACCATCCGAGCTATATACACTGGGTTCAGTTTAGGAGCAAACTCCTGCACGTGCCCCCATGAAACATGTAGGGAGGGTTCTTGATTTTTAAGTACTTAGACTATTTTGCACCTCAAGCATCTTTTCTGTGCTGTGTTTGCTACTTCATTCACTTGCCAGGTGATTAAGCACAGGTTTTGTCAAACTTCTGTCAGGGAATGTTACCTGATATGCATCACCATAATTTTCAATTTCTCCACTTCCAGATCGACATTTGCCATCATTAAAATCCCAGCCAGAGTATGGCACAGCTGGAAAATCTCTGTTTCCAGCATCAAAATAGCTTCCACAGGTAGAATGTGTGCCTGAGCCACCCGCAGATCCACACATGTGGTTGACGACAGCATCCACATAAATACGAACCTGGAAAAACAATAAGTGTATTTCAGTTTGTTTGTAATGATGGTGAGTGGTAGCCAGAAGTTTACCACATCCCTATTAAATTGATCTTGTTTTCCCCCTTCAGTTTATTTTCAATTTATGCCTCCTTGGAGGACAGCAGTAGTAACTTCCCTCAGCTGAAACAGCACTTCTTGCTGTAGCAGATTCAGATTTTCAAGGTACTTACTCCAACATTGTTGCATCTTGTCACCATGTCTCTAAATTCATTTTCATTTCCCGATCGAGTGCAGAGCTTGTAGCTGATGGGCTGGTATCTTTCCCACCAGGGTCTGTTTGGGTTAGTAATGACAATATTTTCGTTTGGAGGTGAAACCTGCAGATGAAATTATATACTTCGATAAGAAATCAGCTGGTTTTGTTTCAATGTTTTAAGGGCAAAATCTGTGCTCAGCACCTCTGCCCTTAGATGCAGGCTTCTGCCCAGCCCAGTCACTCTCTCCCAGCATAAGCTCACATCTCCAGGACATCTGTCTTGTAGACTGGCAAGGAATAATTTTTCTTTTGTTCCTGTGCTGAGATTCAGCATGGGCCTGCTTTCAAGGACACATACGTGGCTGAAGCCACAGGAATTATTTTTACCTGCAATAATGCAATCTTTAGGAAAGCCAAAACTCAATGATTATGCACTTCTCAGAATAAAGCAAGGAGGAAAACACAGCTGTGCAGGAGGAGTGTTTCAGAGGAAAGCATGCCCCTTTGTAAATGGTCTGTTAGAAATACAATATTATTCATTGTTCCTGCAGGATCTAGGGTTGTATCTAACAGCAGATACTGCTTCCATCCCCCTCTTTCCAACACCAAAGTTACTTGGTGGGGGCTGTCTCTGATCCGGGCATTTTTATTTATTAATTGAATGCTACAAATCCATTTTCCTACCTACTCACAGGAACCAACTTACCTGAACCCCTCCAAATCCATTAGGAGCTAAATAGCGTTCACACTCAAGAGCAATATCCTCCCAGCGCCATTCAAAGAGATGTACAATAGATGTCCTCCCAGAGACAGTATTAGGGTTGTACTGTGCCCAGCAAAACCCTACAGCTGCGAGTAGGAGGAGGACTTGCATGATGCCTTCAGTATAAGGCTGTGGTCTCTCCACTGGCAATTTATACTCTTGCAAATGACAAAGTTCCTATTGCATCTGTCAAAATTCACGCAGATCAATGCTGTCGGTCATATTTGCCTAGCTAGTTTGATATCATTGTTCTGTTTTGTTTTTTTCTGGATTGCCCAACAGCTGAAGATAAAATACGTTTTCACAATGATTATATGTTATCATAAACCAAGCAGTCTGTGAGCAATGCACCCAAATGCAGAATTGTACTCTTTCCAACCACATAACCAAAGACAGATTATCAAAAACATAACACACAGACCCTCAAAAGTGGGCTTTGGAAGGCAAAAGATTAGAAGACAACTGGAAATCTAACAGTTCAGGGAGACTGGATGTGTTTGCCAGCTTTCAGGGGAATCTAGCTCAGGATTTGTCCAAGCTCAAACCAGGATACCTGGTCAGCCTCTCTCAATGAACAATAGATGTACCACACAACATGTTGTGGGTTTTCACCAGGTGACCCACATTGGTAACTAGAAATAGATCCCTTTTCATGCTTGAAGTTTTTCTAGTGTCATTGCCTAGTCCCTGCTAGGAACCATTATCAGTTTTATCCACACAGTTGTGCAGAGTAATTGTTGATCTACCTGACTGAAAGTGGTCAGAGCTGCAAGTGTTTTCCTCTCCAACAGAGACTCTACATAAAGTTTCAATGACTTATGTTTCACCTAAATCAAGGAAGGAAACCTGAAATCAGATGTAAAGTGACAGTGCATATGAGTTCCAGCTGCCTGACATGAAATTGAACTGGAAAGCCAGAGCTGTTGCCCAAGTACCTTCTGGCTTTTCCTACGATTTCCTTCTTCAAAAAAAATCTTGACTTTTGATCCTGACATAATATCAGGTTTTCATTTGGACCTGATATAAGATCAAGGTCTCTGCAACAAGCTCCATGAATAAGATCGAGTCATGTCAATGATAAAACTATACTCTTGAGAGAATATGAAGACCAGAAAATCCTTGACATTTGATGAATAACTAGGAGAAAAACAAAAAATCCACTAAATGGCACATCACTCCAAGAGAAAAGAAACCTCGGTGCACTTTATACCTGAACTGCATCTATTATGCTCCTTCTGAAACTAGTCACGCCTTTGAATATGTCACATACATCCTCCGCTTTCCCAGAATTCGTAGTCAAGGACAAAACACAGAAGCAGGTTGATTTGCCCACCTGTTCATTTTCATATCACAGACCTTATCAAAGGTCTCTTTTTCCACTACAACAATTTAATAGTAAATTGCTGTGAATGACCTTGCCTACTGGCTAACAGCAAGTAACCAACAAGACAACCGCACCTTGTGATTATCAATTCAAGGAGCTCAGAAACCCCCTCCCCACCATTCCTTAGTTTTACTGAGAGCAACCAAATGTGCCTGAGCTTAATTTTTATGTCACCTTTCCCTGCAGGTTTTTATTAAGGTGAGAACATGTCTTTGTATAAGATCCAATTTCCAATGACATGCGTTTTCCACTGAAATCCACTGCTGTCAGCCCAGAAGAGTGAGGAACCATCCTGGATAACCCAATGCAATGGATGGCCAACCTACTGGCAAGGGGACAGGGAGCCCTCATGACAGAGGCTATTCAGCAGCTCAAGCTGAACAGGCTGCAGTGTTTTAGCAGGCTGAGGAAATACATGAAGGCAGAAGAGTAGGTGACCGTCCTGCACTGATGATCTATGAGTCTTTCTGAAGTACAACCCCAAGTAGAAAGTTGTAGTGGGTAGGCACTGGCTGGATACCAACTGCCCATCAAAGCTGCTCTGTCACTACCACTCCTCAAGTAGACAGAAGGGAGAAAATACAACAAAAAGCTCATAGGCTGAGATAAAGACAAGGAGCAAACACTTACCAGTTACTGTCGCAAGCAAAACAGACTGGGAAAATCAGCTTAATTCATTTCCAATCAAATCACAGTATGATAATGAGAAACAAAACCAAACCCTGAAACACTTTCCCCACACCACTCCCTTCTTCCTGGGCTCAAGTTTACTCCCAAATTCTCTACCTTCTTCTCCCCAGCAGTGCAGGGGAACAGGGAATGGAGGTTGCAGCCAGTTCATCACATGTTGTTTCTGCTGCCCCATCCTTCTCAGGATGTGGATTCCTCATATTCTTCCCCTGCTCCAGCATGGGGTTCATCCCATGGGAGACATTCCTCCATGAACTTCTCCAATGTTAGTCCTGTCCACAAGCTGCAGTTCTTCACAAACTGCTCCAACATGGTTCTTTTCTATGGGGTGCAGTCCTTCAAGAACAGACTGCTCCACGATGGGTTCCACATGGCGTCACAAGTCCTGCCAGAACACCTGCTCCAGCATGGGCTCCTCTCTCCACAGGTCTATAGGCTCTGTCAGGAGCCTGTCTCAGTGTGGGCTTCCCACAGGATCATAGCTTCCTTCAGGAGCATCCACTTGCTCTAGTGTGGGGTTCTTGGGCTGCAGGTAGGCATCTGCTCTACCGTTAACCACCAGGGGCTGCAGTGGGACAACCTGCCTCAACATGGCCTTCACCATGGACTTCAGTGCCTGAAGCACCTCCTCCCCCTCCTTCTTCACTGACCTTGGAGTCTGCAGAGTTGCTTCTCTTATATACTCTCATTCCTCTACTTTGTCTGCAGTTGCTGTGTACAGGTTTTATTCCTCCTCCTTCTCAAATATGTTATCATAGAGGTGCTACCACCATTGTGATTGGCTCCAGCATGGCCAGCAGCGGATACGTCTCAGAGCCAGTTGCCATTGGCTCTGTTGGACATAAGGGAAGTTTCTGCAGCTTTTCACAGAAGCCACACCTGTAGCCCCTCCTGCTACCAAACCCTTGCCCTGCAAACCTAATACATTCTGCTCCTTGCCTCTGTGAATCACATATTTAAGACTTATCATTAAAAATCTACATTTATTACACAGAGTTCACAAACTTCACTCTCATCAACAAAAAACAATTCCCCACATCAAAATCAAAATAACATCACAACACCAAATGAAAGTAGGCAATTTACACACAATCCACCCCTCAGCCCTTCACCACAATTACAGCATCAGAAATTCCCCACAACCATCCTCCTTTTCACTCCCCAGCTGTGTTCAGTGTGTGTTTTGCCTGTTATGTCTCCAAGTGACTGTCCTTATCTTGCATTCTTCATGCCCCACATTGGGGATCAAAAAAGGACTGTGGTGCGTTGACCCTGGCTGGACAACAGGCACCCACCAAGCTGCTCTGTCACTCCTCTCCTCAGCAGAATGGGTGGCAGGAGTGGGGGAGAATTAAGATAAAAAAAACTTTGTGGGTCATGATAAAGGCAGCTTAATAAAGGACAAACAACAGCTGCATCTAGGAGTAAAAGAGAACAAAAGATTTATTCTCTACTTCACATCAGGTGATGTCCACCCACTTCCAGGGAAGCAGGGCTTCAGTACACATAGCAGTTGCTCTGGAAGATAGACATCATAATAAGGAATATCGCCCACTCCCCATCCCCAACCCACTGCCCCCTCTCTTAGCACAGAATATCCCTTTGGTCAGTTTGGGTTAGATGTCCTGGCTGTATCTCTTCTCAAGATCTTGCCCACCCCCAGCCTACTGGAGGGGAGGCTGTTAGAGAGACATTTGAGATGTGTATGTACTGCTTAGGGGCAGCCAAAACACTGCTGTGTTATCAGCACTTTCCTAGATACCTTTCCTAGACACCTTTTTCCTTTTTCAAAGCACAGCACTATGAGCGCTGCAATAAGAAAATTAACTCCATTTCAGCCAGACACAATATAAAAGTATTTAACATGGAGTTTCAAACGTTGCATCTTTTTTTGGTATGGTAAAATATCAGGTGCCTAACAAGATGGCTTTGATTTTCAGTGGAGTCCGGGAGGACTTGAAAGCTTTGGGCAGATGAGAAAGCAGAAGGGTTTGGCTTTTTTCTAAAATCCTGTGTTTTAATCCATCTGATCCCCCAGTATCATGGCAAATCTAGTTGTGAAAACTGGAGGATGTTGTTTCTAGCCACGGAAATGAGATCCTTTTATTTGCAAGCTTTCACTCTGCAAACTTAAAAAAAACCAGGCCTGCTCTTATATGTCTCTATGTGGCCATAACCCAGCTCTGCCAATCAAATACACAACTGACACCGCGCTGTAATGGCAGCACTTCCCCAACACACCACGGCAGGGTCGATGTGCACACGAGACCTAACAGCACATGACTAACCAAGAAACCCCTTCAAAGGAAGAAGGCGCAGAGAAGATGGGAAGGAAGTGACAGGGGACAGGACGAGAGGGAATGGCCTCAAGCTCCGCCAGGGGAGATTTAGGTTTGAGATAAGGAAAAAATTCTTCACAGAAAGGGTGGTTAGGCATTGGAACAGTCTGCCCAGGGAGGTGGTCAAGTCACCATGCCTGGAGGTGTTTAAGGTGAGGGTGGATGAGGTACTTAGGGGCATGATTTAGAGGTTGGTGGGAATGGTTGGACTCGACGATCCAGTGGGTCTCTTCCAACCTGGTTATTCTGTGATTCTGTGAATGACTTGCTTATGAAGCTCAGCAAAAAATGCAGTCTGTAACTGTCCACAGATGTTGCAAAGAATGCTGATCTTTTCTCAACACAAAGAAGACTGGAGGATAGTCTTTATTTTAGATAAATGGCTATGTCAGTTGAATGCATCAGCTGGTAAAACAACTGTTTATCCTTGAGTTAATTAGCCAGACCAGCCCGGGCAGGAACGTCCACATGGCTCAGCACAACAGAGATGAGAACTAACCACTAACAAAAGCTTTTTCAGAGACAGAAATAGGATTTAGCTGGTTTCAACCCACATATTCCTTTCCAGTGAGTGGGGACGGTGAGTGTATTATAGAAACTAGTAACAGAGAGCACACCGATATCGATATTGAGATTGAACTGTATATTACAATTGTTTTATTCTGCTAAGTATAATTTACATTTGTATTGTGATTTCAGCATATGCTGTATCACCTTGTTAAGTGAGAAAAAGTATCCAGCATCAGCTATCTTCAAATAAGTAAATTTGGTATTAAACATTACACCATCCACCTGTGGGATATCTGAAAGACACTGCTTGGAGTACTGGACGTGAGACAGAGCAATAACAGTGACATTGTCCACCTTGCTCCTACTTAGCTTGACGAAATGAATAATCAACGTTATTGTGCTCTGTTATAACTATGGCTTGCAGAGTATGAAAAGGTGGTTAAGTGTGCAGCACACTGGCATTCCCAGGCACGTTATTAAAAAACCATAAAAGACTAAGGGGGATATTACACATGCAATAACATCTTTTAAAAAAGAACATAGCTAACTTTCTTTCTACCCACCAGATAGGCATCATAACGTGCTACAAAGTTGAGACTGTCCTCCTCTCAGGAAACAACCAGTTCTCAGATTTCAGTGGTATCTGCCACAGCAAATCTGATGCAAATCTGAGAAAGGGTGGCAAAGCAGAGAAAGAGCCAGTAAAAGGCAAGATTCAGCTGTCATAGTGGCAGGACCAAAAAAATCATGCCAGTTTTCCAGCAGAGGGCATGTTCATCACCTTGATTGTAAATTTTCAGCTACCAGGACACTGCCACTATCATTCAATACATGAGATGCCATGCTTTTAGACCACCTTTCCTCAAAATTGACTTCAGGGTTGTTATAGCACAACATGGATGTGAAATTCTTCCTTTAACAACTATTTGCAGAAACAAGCAGAGCCAGTGTGTTTCAAAGGATCAGGAGGGCTCCTTGAACTGACTGTGGGGGCTAACGACAGGTTCACAATGGCTATTCAAACCTTGCCAGGTTGGTCTCCCAGTCTTTGACATCACTTCAGTGAGCAGATCCTGGGGCTCCCTTTTGCCCTCAGCAAGTCAGAGCTGCCCACAGTGAGCAAGGGAGACAGGCAGCACAGCCAGACTATGGGCCAGGGACGCTGCCTGGCCCCTTCCTCCCACCCCATGACTACTTTGTCAGACATTCCAAGCCCATGGGCACATTGAGAGCCTACATCGGCCCCCAGACAACCATGTACTCTTTCTCCCATCACAAAAGAGAAACAGCTCTTAAAAGTACACCTTGACCTCAAAAATAAAAAATCCAAGTGTTCCTCTTCCATCTGACCCTCCAGACTGGGCCACAGCAAGCACTTCGGGCAAAGCAGACATTCTGACACAAAGCGAGGCCTCCACGCTCACCTTTACCTCAGCATTTTCTCACTGCTGACAATGAAATTGGGAAAGCCACAAAATCCGTGTTCCATCTGGCACCATTCTCTGAGACATTACAGAATAAGTGAGGCTCATGAGTCAAGCATATGCTGTGCTTCAGCCATTGTCATGACGCCTAAGCAATGCTCAGATCTACAGAGTACTTCTTGGACACCTTTGGAAGAGCCACAGTCAACATTCCTTTGCAGCAAACCACTGGGGCGAATGATGGAAGATCTGGTTTTGGATTTGTACAGGCACAAGCTGACTGTTAACCAGACAACCCACTGCCTTTGACTGATGTCACAGGCTGGAATAATTGATTGACATGGCTCAGTTTCCTCTGCTGACCCAGCCCCAGGTTTCGTTTGTCACAAGAATTGGATAAACTCTCTGTGTGTCCAGGCAACGCTGGTAGCTGACTGCCCACAATGTGGCTGCTCTGGGATACAGATGTGTGTCCATGTATCGGCCTTGGAAATACTACATTTTACTTACCCAGATGTTGGTTTGGGGTTTTTTTTGGTATATTTTATTTTGTCCCATGCTTCTGTGCTGTGGAAAATGGAGAGCTGATCTGCCTTAAAATCCAACACTGCAGTTATGCTATGATATAGTTACAGTCCAATTTATTAAGAGAAAAACATTACTTTTCAATCTGATTGCCATTTATTATTCACTAGATACAGAGAATCAATCAGCCTTAAATACCAAGGAACCATATATGGGGGAAACAGTAATGCACAGACCAAAATAAGAAACATATTTTCTCCTGAGTTTTAACTTGGCATTAACTGGGATTGCACTGTGTTTCAGCACAAAGTTGTCTTCTCTTGATATTTGGACATGCTGTTAATTTCCGGACCAGCTTCTCACAAAGAGAATTGCTTTCCACTTATTCATAGAGCAGCACAAATTACAATTAAGTAAATTCAATTTTCTCTTTTCATTTTTTATTAGTACTTAAACTTAATAAAGCGCAATTTCAAAGGCAGACAGGCATATACCGCCTCTTCCTAGCACCAGTAGCTCTTGTATCTGTATAGCAGCATTTCAGTAAGATAAGGTAATACACTTTATTCTATCATGGTTCATTCAGTGCTGAAGAGTGAAGACAATGAGACTACCTTAGATGCTATTAGCAAAAAATACAGTAGAGAAGAAACAACATGTGCGCAACAAATGTGATTACAATTTAGCATCAACATGAATTGCAATGAATGGGTCTTCATCCTTGTTACTGATCAGGAAATTAGCCTTGCCATCAGCAGCAACGTGAACTTCAACTGCTGTACAGTCATCGCCTTTCTTTTGCCCAGAAATGACATCGCAGTAAGTGCCAGCAGGCAGGTCAGTCTGCAGAGTTACATTCAAAGACCTTTGGAAAGTATTGAAATGCAATAAGTATTACTTGGATTCTCAAATGCTTTGCAACTCATGTTAGAGACCTCCTCAGATGTTAGGTAATTCTGGAGTTATTCTGCAAAAATTTCTTTGGACACTCCAGAATCTATTCTCCCACAAAATGAAAATACTCTAGAACTACTGAGTGAGGAGCCTAGAAAAACACCAAATGTTCATGGTGCACGTAGGCACCATAAGGCTGGCCAACACACACTAGTTAATATAATTTTTCATGTGAGCTCTTCTACTTTATGGGCACTAAAGGGAAGTTGGGTCTAATCACACAGAAACATACTGCTTTACAATGAAGAAAAGTAATTACCCAAATAAATTAATTGATATAATAATATTTGCATATATAACAGTAATGACGGGAAGCTTGGGTGTTCTCACTCTCCAGGAACTTTGAGATTTCATCTCCAGGTGTTCAAATTTCACTCTAGCGCAATTTTCATTTTTCTCCACCAAATCCCAGTTGGCTTTTTTAGGTTATCCCATTAAAAGTTCTTGCAACTATCTCTGTTAGTAACCCATTTTTAATGACCTTAAACATACTTGAGAAATGCCAGATTCCACACAGATATTGTATTCCTGACATCATGGTACCGTAGAAGTACATATCAAAATAGCTTAAAAAACTCTCAGCCCTAACAGAATTCCTCTCAAGCCTTAGCAGGATGTCCAAAAGGAACTGTTGTGATGGACAGCACACTAGACTGGAAGAGAGAGTTAACTGAGAACTCAAAAACTTCACCCTTCAAACTGCACATTACCCTAACGTACTTCTAATTATTATAGACATGACACATTCCTGTTCTTAAATCATCTCACTCTTGCATACAACACTGCAACGCAGCATTTACAGCTGGCGTTTTTGGACCATATTTCCAAGTCTTTGAGTTCCTTCATTTGTGTTGCTGGTGGACCATGCTCTTCAGTGACAGAGCTAACACTAAGAACTAGGAAACAGCAAGACCAGAGTACAAGGCCTAATGAGAGACATGAAGAGTGCTCCTTGTACAGTGGAGACTGCCAAGTTTAAACTGCCCAAAAGCAAGACAGAGGTGGCATTTTTTTAAAAGATCTTTTGGAGCTTGCAACCCTTTAAACGTTTTCCCTGCTAACTAAAAGAATTAAATGCTTTCCTCTCTTACTTACCAGTCATCATTATTGAAAACGATGAAGCCTTTATTACCACGGCCAAAAGCTACTTGATTGTTGCCATTGTCCCACCAGTTGGAGAAAGGCTGACCGTCCACCACATTACGGAAGATAACCATGTTCCTGAAAATGCAAGGAACGGCTGTCACCGGGGCTGCAAGAGCTCTAAGGACACGAGGAACATGAGCAAAACCAACTGACTCTACTTATTTCTTCTCCACAGTGTCCTACCTTATTTGACGCCAGCGATGCTCACAAACCCAGTCATTGCCACAGGTAGTGTCTTCATTGATTGTAACAGGCTTCGTTGATCCATCCATGTTACTTGGTGGCCCAACCCAGTCATTGACATCCTGTAAGCAAAAAGACACGTTTTAAACTTCTTACTGAAAATGCAGAGAGCCTCTTTGTAGAGAAGCGAGACGGAGCATCACATTCCCACCTGCCAGATCCAACACGGGACTAAGAAATCGCTTAACACATTTAAGTGCACACGGCTGCTTCTCTGGCCCTGTGCTGATCCTTATTCACCATGAACGGGAGCTTCAGCAGTACAAGCTTACCTGCCCATTTACAAAATATCTTGGCCAGCGAAAACTCGACATCACACGTGTGAACCCATATGGATGAGCAAGCATGAAACCAACTGCCATTTTATAAAGCCTGTTCGTTAGACAAAAGAAGTAATGAGGCAAGTGGAAAGAGAAACCATGCCAGAGAACAGACAGACAAACAAACAAGCAAAGGAAGAAGCATCATCCAGACAAGAGCAATCCCTTACCTGGCATCCCAGAACGTCAGAATGGAAGCTCCACCAGCCCCGTGCCCTCGCTGGTTGTCATGATTATCCACAAACACCAGGGCTCTGTCAGAAGGCACAAAGCCCCAGCCTTCTCCCCAGTTCCTAAACAAAAACGCAGAGACTTGAAGCCACCCTGACAACTGTTGCACGCAGTGTATCCCAGACAAGTCACAGCATCTTCATCCTTACTTTAAGTAGGCCATCTTTTCTCCATTCCACTTGCGGATCACTGTCCCCAGTTTTGCACCATATTTGAATTCTGTTATTCGCCCATTTCCAAAGTAGTCACTGCCTTTGATTGGCTCTCCACCTAAGTCAATTACCTGGTACAGGAAAGATAGAGCATTCCTTATTACTTAAAGTACTGAAAAAAATAAAAGACTTTGCCTTAGACATTATTTTAAGCAAGAGACACTACTTGAACTAAGTACATTATGTGGCTTACTTGCAAAACTGCGTTTAAAGCTATTTTCTTCACAGAATCACAGAATAACCAAGTTGGAAGAGACCCACTGGATCATTGAGTCCAACCATTCCCACTAATCCCTAAATCATGCTCCTAAGCACCTCATCTACCCTAACCTTAAACACCTCCAGGGATGGTGACTCAACCGCCTCCCTTGGCAGACCGTTCCAATGCCTAACCACCCTCTCCGTGAAGAACTTTTTCCTAATCTCAAGCCTAAATCTCCCCTGGTGGAGCTTGAGGCTGTGAACTTGTTTTCCATCTTCTTCCTAAATCTCCTTACTGTGATTGACCACTACTGCAAAATTAAGGGTCATACCTACGTCATATTTAGTCTAGTAATGAATGCCTCTGCTTCCAGCACATGGTTAACCTCATTTCACCATGCAGCTAAAGAATGTTTCACCATTTGCCCTAGACGTTGCAGGCAACATACTAATTTAATAAAACATGTCTAGCAAGCCTAGCTTCCGCTGACTGAAACCAGCAATTACCTACTTCTTAGTTCTTGTTAGGATTCATTATTTGTTATTCGTTACTTTGCATGTAAATTACCATTTGTGGGCAGATTAGAATTTTGTAAATTATGGCTATTAAATATAAATGACAATTTCTATACATCCTGAGTCTGAAAGCTGCTTGGGCCCAGTGTCAAGCAAAGCTTCACTTCTAGAGAGGGACTGAGTCTATACTGTGCCTGACAAAAATATATTTGTGAAGTACAGTTGAATTACCTCCTGGTAAATGAAAGGTTTAGTTCCTGCAGAAAACCAAGTAGTATTTAGATCTTTCAGCTTGTCTAAAATTGCCTTCACATCCTTGGGCCACATATGCTTGGCAGCATCAATCCGGAAGCCCGCTACACCAATATCGATGAGGTTGTTCATGTACTCAGCAACTTTTGAGCGTACATAGTCCTTCTCCAGGGCCAGATCAAGCAGGCTAACCAAGCGGCAGTCTCGGACCTATATAAAAATTCTGAAATGAAATACATTTCACCTAATAAACTAATTGTAGTGTTCTGCACATATTTTGAATTTTGTTACCTACTTTACAATGCCAAATAAAGCCTTTACTAGCCGCTGTTCACCATGCATAACTTTGCCTTGGACAGTCAACTCCACAGAAGAAGCGTTAAGAAGTCTGCATTCACCCAGCTTGCACAGCTGTAGATGCTGAAGGATTGTAAAAGTCTCAAACCATTAAAAATATATTCAGCCTTTTAATGCAAATATAAGTAAAAAATTATTTTTACTCCAATGTTTTCTGTATTGAGGAACAGATTCATTACTGTTTCAAGTGCACTAATTTCTTCTCTGATGTAGGAAAGATTTCTAGAAATCCTATTTCTAAAAATTTAAAAAAATCTTGAGTTGTTAGAACCTTATGAAACATTAAACTATTGTTTTATGTTCCCTTTTTGACTTTATTTCCTGTACATACAAAATTATGTGGATTGATTTTCACTAAAAGAATACTTTAAACATGCATGAATATACTGAAATGTTTTCCTAAATAACTCTTACAATGAGTTTCCACAGCCATGCATACCTGCCTGAAGAGAGCAAGGTGCATCAGCCTATGCTGCAAACTGTCCTAAAGAATTGGCTATAAACACACTTCTCTAGAACTGATCAAGAATTCAGGGACTTTTAAAGCCTCCTCTCCTTCTTTCATTTCTCCAAAACCCCTCTGCCCTCAATTTAGATTCAGGAAAGATCAAGTGCATTTGAAAGGCGTAAGTTACTATTCAAGAAAGACAGGTATTTATCTTTAAAAAATAATTTTTCATTCTGTGTAGTTTTGAAATCTTGACCTTGTAATCTGATATAAAGGAACAGACAGGCTCCTAGGAAGAGAAATCTCTAAACAGAAGGTTGATTTTCAAGATTTTAGCATTACTATTTTTCTTCATGAAATTCTAATCTCTATCTTCTGAAACTGAGACCAAAGAAAACTTCCAAATTACAATAAAAGGCAAATAACTCTTTCTTTTTTTTAAAAAAAAAAAACACAAAACAAAACAACAGAAAATACCCAAACAAGATAAACCCTAAGTAGGTTTTATGAGCTTCAAAACTCTCTCTGTAAGTACCTAGGCATACTTGTCTAAATCTGAAATTAAGCTATTAGTTCAAGTACCCCTTTAAGAAGTGACAGTCCTGATAGCAATGCTAACCTCTATTATCAATTTGAATGGTTTTCCATGAGGGTTCTTTTTTTGTTTTTAAAAAATATCTGACATTAAAGAGGAGCAGAGAAATCACATCCCAGGAAAAGATGTACATGAAAAATATATTTATAGTTCTAAGTTTACCTGAGGTATATCATGATAATTCTCAATGTCTCCACTTCTGGAATTACATTTATGATCATTAAAGTCCCAACTAGAATATGGCACAGCTGGAAAATCTTCAGTCTTTGCATTGAAATAACTTCCACAGGTAGCATGGTTGCCAGCACCAGCATTAGCTCCGCACATATGGTTGATTACTGCATCCACATAAATATGTACCTAGAGGATTGTATCAGCATTTCAATTTGAGAAAGCCACTTTCCATGGTGCCAGTAACATTCTCTCTTTCCTTTACATCCTGCTCTACCTCCCTATTTCTTGTTGCTTCCCCTGACATTTTATTTAAAATATTTTACTAGCTCACCACAATGGTGATACAACATGCATATCAACAGAGAGGCAGTTAACATCGCACCCACTTTTAAAAAGGGTATAAAGGAGAATCCTGGGACCTACTGACCTGTCAACCTCACCTCTGTGCCTGCAAAGATGATGGAAGAGACCACTCTAGAAGCTATGCTAAAGTACATGGAGGACATGGAGGCGATTCGAGACAGCCAGCACAGCTTCACCAAGGGCAAGTCCTGTGTGACCAATCTAGTGGCCTTCTGTGATGGACTGACTACGTGACTGGACAAGGGAAGAGCTATGGGTGTCATCTATCTGGATTTCTCTAAGGCCTTTGTCACAGTCTCCCACCACATCCATAGGAGAGATAGGGTTTTGATGGGTAGACTGTTCAGTGGATGAGGAACTGGTTTGATGGTTACATCCAGAAGGTAGGGGTCAATGGCTCAATGTCCAGATCGAGATTAGTGACAAGTGGTGTCCCTCAGGGGTCCATACTGAGACCAATATTTAATATCTTCATCAATGACAGATAGCAAGATCAAGTGCATATTCAGCAAGCTCCCACAAGACACCAAGCTGAGTGGTGTGATTGACATGCCTCAGGAATGGGATGCCATCCAGAGGGACCTGGACAAGCTCAAGAAGTGGGCCCATGTGAACCTCCTGAAGTTCAACAAGGCCAAGTGCAAGGTGCTGCACCTCGATGGGGAGAACGCCAGGTATCAATGCAAGCTGAGGGATGAAGGGATTGAGAGCAGCCCTACAGAGGGCTTGGGGATGCTGGTGGATGAAAAGCTGGACGTGAGCCAGCAATGTGCACTTGCAACTCAGAAGGCCAAGCGTATCCTGAGTTGCATCAAATAAAGTGTGGCCAGCAGGTTGAGGAAGGTGATTTGGCCCCTCTGCTCTCATGAGACCCCACCTTGAATACTCTGTCCAGCTGTGGAGCCCTCAGCACAGGAAAGACATGGACTTGCTGGAGAGGGTCCAGAGAGAACCCACAAAAACGATCAGAGGGATGGAATATTTCTCTTATGAGAAAAAGTTAAGAGAGTTGGGGTTGTTCAGCCTGGAGAACAGAAGGCTCCAGGGAGACTGGCTATGGCCTTTCAGTACCTAAATGGGGCCTAACAAAATGATCGGGACAAGCTTTTTAGCAGGGCCTGTTGCAATAGGACAAGAGGTAATGGTTTTAAACTAAAAGAGGGTATATTTAGATTAGATATAAGGAAGAAATTTATTACGAGCGTGGTGAAACACTGGAATGGGTTGCCCAGAGAAGCGGTTGATGCTCCATCTCTGGAAACATTCAAGATCTGGTTGGATGCAGCTCTGAACAACCTGATCTAGTCAGAGATGTCCATGCTCATTGAAGGGAGGTTGGACTAGATGACCTTTAAAGGTCCCTTCCAGCCTGAATCATCCTATGAAAGACAAAAGAATATCTTCACTACGGTGCTACCATGTCTTCCCTTCTAAATTAAGTTGCTTATATCCTTGCATTGTTAACACCAGAATGTACAAAGTACTTACTCCGACATTGTTGCACCTAGTCACCATGTCTCTAAATTCAGTTTCATTTCCAGATCGTGTGCAGAGCTTGTAGCTGACGGGCTGGTACCTTTCCCACCATGGCTGTGAGGGGTCAGTAATAATAACATTCTCATTTGGGGGTGAAATCTGTGAATAAGATGGCATATCTTGGTAACAGGATATTGTTAATGGTTTATTTGTTTGCCCAGCATTGTTAGAGAAAGAACATAAAAATAGAAAACCAGGTCCCTTTAATGGAAGATTCTCACATTACCTAACCCATGTAGATCTTCACTATCCTCTGCTTATACTGGAAATAAGACATAGGCCAAGAACTTCAGCAGGTAGAAACATACTATAGAAACAATGTCTATGGACATAGTATCCTAATTATCTTCATTAATGTAGGCCTTGGAGATCAAAGAAGGGTCTGAAATCTGAGGGACTAACAGCAGATAGCCCTGAATCAGGAAGGAACTGACTGCAGAAAAACTGACGTAACATTCTCCCCTTAGATAAAAGCATTCTTGATGTGAGGTGTCACAGTTTCTAGATAAGTTACAGCTCTTCCTTTTATAGACTCTTTCCAGGCAACAAGCTCTTGCTGCTGCATCCAAGTCTCTGGGCATAACCACCTGATAACAGTATTTCTTATGAAGATCCTTTGGCTACATGCTATGCAGCTGCCATGCCTTTGTGACCAGCACAGCAAATCTGCATCTGAAAAAATTTGTTTCTGAGACACAGTCACAGCATGGAAAAAAAGGATAACCAAGACCATAGTCCAATAAATCACTTTAAAATCAATCAGGTCTGTGTGCCTGGAAAGAAGGTTACAAAGAAAAGGTGTGTTATTTGAAAATTATGGGAAAGTTCTCACTCAGGCCACCTTGCAAACTCCTGAATGACAAGAGACAGGCAGACTTCTCCCACCAAGTTTTCCTGAGCAATCCGACAAACTGACTGAAATAGTTTAATAGATGACTGTTCTCCAGCCACGTTATCCCACCCGTCTGATGCTACTGGTTCCACAGGAACACACGTGTGTTGCTCAGATGGCACGGATTCACATCAACACACCTCCAGCAGAAACTCTGCTCACTTCATTTCTGCCTGCTCACCCCAGGTTCCTGCAAAGGATGGCCTCTTAAGAGCTTACTTGGATGCTACACTTTACAGAGACACTTACCAGTTTGGGTGAACACAATTAGCAGGCTTTCATACTTATTTATTTAAAGCCTTCAGCACCTTGATATTCACTCTGTGAGCCCTTTTTTTTCAGTCATAGTTTCATTTTATGTTTATCCAGCTCTTAAAAGCTTCCATTTACTTAAATAATATCAAGCAGATAAACACAGGTTACTCTTCTCAGCAGTATTAAAAAGATTTGCTAGTTATATGCAATTCTAATTCATCTAAACGTAATAGCAGAGAGTGCAAAACAGGCACTTTGGAGCAATGAAATAAAATTCACACTTACATGATGATGGCTGAAGAATATATTTGTCAGCATTTACTACTTTCATTACCAATACCTATTTTTCTTTATCAGTACCTGTTCTTTGGTGAACTAAACATTTTCTGAGAAAAACAAATTACCACCTATGTAGCAATTTTACAACCTACAGACAGGAAGAGACCTACCTGAACTCCTCCAAATCCATTAAGAGCTAAATAGCGTTCACATTCAAGAGCAATATCCTCCCAGCGCCATTCAAAGAGGTGCACAATAGATGTCCTCCCAGAAAGAGTATTAGGGTTGTACTGCGCCCAGCAAACCCCTATAACTAACAGAAGAAAACAGACACCCATCCTGTGCTCTGTGATCAGCTGCACTCTTCTTACTGCCTATTTATATACCTGCAAGAGGGTAAAGTACACATTACAAAATACACATTTAAAAGTAAATGCTCATCTCTGGCATCACATTCATTTAATTTTACTTGATTGTCATTTTGTTGGAGAACTGGATTCTATCTAAGCTATATCAACTCCCCATACTAATTGTAACTTTGTTTTTTTGGAGTTAAAATACAGATGTTGTCTAATGCAGGCTGTCTCTAGCATCCAAAAGTTGTGATTTTATTAGTATAAAGCCCAAAAGATAGAGGAGAATGTATATATAGACTGAAACAAACATTTAATTTCTCATTTTAATGTATAATATTTTATATGTGAGCATGTCGTTCGTGATATACATAACATCTATCATTCAAACAATAGCCCTAACCTTTGAAGACCCCTCAGATGCAGAAGAGACTAAACTGACTCAAGTGCAGAAATGCTCAATATTTAATCTCTGTACACCTGTACAACTAATTTAGATGTACTCTTCCCCCAGATTGCAGAGCACAATGACATGCAGAGACTGAAGTGCTTGTGAAGCTCCATAACTAAGCAATCTCCCTCTAGGCATCCAGGTACAGAGCTCTGTAAAATGCACTGAAGGAGCTCCCTAAAGGAGAAAAAAACAGCTGCACTACCCTCTGGTAAGAAAAGCCAAGAACTTCACTTCTATCAAGGTTTATATTGCACTAGTTAGGAACTCATTTTGCACTCTTCAAGAAGTCAGAAGCTGATTTAGAGAGTCTGAGATACAAAGAAGTCCTAGAAGGAGATTTTTTTGCAAACAAAAGGTTGGAACACTTCCCTTCAATAACAAAACACAGAATGTTGATACTTGCCTGCAAGCATCTATTCTTTGTAAAAAGCTATCTTAACACAGAAACAAGGTAGAGCAAAGAGAGATCATAAGGGACACCAAAGACTTCAGTGAATGTTTAAACAAGAACACAAGGGCCTTCAGGCTTGCTGCATGGAAGAAACCTGCACCCTTCCCTGATACAATACGCATTTGGGAACGTACTGCTGAAAATACCAGCCTGGTGTGGTACAGATACCAAACAAAAGTTTATATAAAATCCCACATAATTTCTACAAAACTATCTCTCATTTTTATCTCAATGAAAGGATGATCCATATCTCAGTAGAGATGCGCTCTTTGAAGGAAATTAAATCACAAAACATGCCAGTTTATAAAGCATAGAGCCTGTGCCTTCCAGAGTGTTGTTATCAGCTGTCACTGTACTCGACAGGCAGCCACAGTTACTTAGAATGAATTACTTGATAAGTCTAACTTTTATTTCTGCTTGTAAATAAAATAATTTTGATGAAATTATTTACTTGTAGATCCTCAGCAAAGTATACACACAAATTTCAGCCAAATTCACACAAATTTTCAGTGTTCTTTTTGCTTCCATTCTCATGAAAGAATGTTGCTTTGCCCTGACAGGAGGAATATGCATTAAGAGAAAACAAGCTAGGAAAGTTTGATCATCTCTGGTGAGAGAAGCCATTTATCAGATTGGCAATTTTTACTTAGAGCAGTAAGAACACAAAGCAGACAAAATAATCTATTTTGACCCAACCGGCTCCAAGGCTTTATTGTCTGAAGCCTCGATGCAGCTTTTTATTTCTTTGAAACAGGTTTACGGCTGCTCTAGCTTCAGTACAAGAAATAAGAGAATGGAGATGTTGGCAACCCCAATGCACTGTGAAGGCTCTGGCTTCAAAACGCTTCTAAAATTTGGAAAAAAAAGCCAAACACGGGAGGCCTGTATTCCTTCAGGGAGGAAAAGGGAACACAGCTGATCACAATGAAGAATACAGGAGAGAATTGTTTCTGAGGAACCCTGTTAGAGCCTCGGACAAGGAGAGCTCGCGTTAGGTTGCCTTCTGTCGGGGCACCGTATGGCACTCGGCCGCTGCCTCGAAATACCAGCAGAAGTGTCCGTTTCGAGCGGCCTCACCAGCCCAGCCGCAGCCTGGAGCCTTAAACGCTGTTACAGACAGCGAAGCGGCCTCCGGGCCCGTCCCCGCGCCTCCCTCCGCCGCGCAGGCCCCGCCGGGGGCGGCTCCGCCGACCGGCAGAGCGGGGCAGGGAGCGTCCCGAAAGGAGGCGGTGGGACGCGAGGCGACCCCGAGGCCCCTGCCCGGCCCCTGCCGCCGCGGCGGAGCGGGGCGCTAGCGGAGCGGGGCGCTCGCGGCCGGCTCGGCCGAAGGCTACGCGAGACGGGATGGCGGCCTAGAAGAGATGCGCTCCCGAGGTCTGAAAGGAAAGCTGCCCCCTCGCCCGCTCCCCGCGCCGCCCCCGGCGTTTTTGTCCTTGAGGACGGCACCGCCTCGCCGCTGTCCCGCCTCGCGGCTTTGACAGTCCCCTCGGCCGGCTGCTTTCTGCACTTCTCGCACCACTGATCCCAGCATTACCTGGCGCACCGTGTCGAGCGCCGGAGTCCTCGGCACGAGGAGGACATTGGATCTGTTGAGAGGCCAGAGGAGGCCACCAGGATGATCCGAGGGCTGGAGCACCTCCCACTGGAGGACACGCTGAGAGCTGCGGTTATTCAGCCTGGAGAAGGCTCCGGGGAGACCTTACGGCAGCCTCCCAGGACTAAAAGAGGGGTACAGGAAAGCTGTGGAGGGGTTCTTTATCAGAGAGCGCAGGGACAGGACGAGGAGGAATGGTTTTAAGCTGAAAAAGGGTAAATTTCCATTTTTTTTACTGTGAGAGTGGTGAGGCACTGGCACAGGATTGCCCACAGAAATTGTGGCTCCCCATCCCTGGAGGTGTTCAAGGCCAGGCTGGATGGGGCTTTGAGCCACCTGATCCACTGTAAGGCACCCCTGCCCACGGCAAGGAGGGCTGGAACTGGATGGGTTACACTGGATTAAATAGTATTCTCTAATGCAGCTACACCAGGGCTTTGCCATTCCAGACATCAAACGAAGCCTGTCATCATCAGAATAACATTTCTTTTCTCTGGGAACAATCAAAACCACAGCTAGAGTAAATATCGGAATGTATATAACAAAAGGATCTCATGCCAGAATCTGCTTGCGAGGCTGGAGTAACAGACTTTGGTAGGGGCTGCAGGACTCAAGTGATTGTCCTACAGCAGCAACATAAACTTACTTAAGGTCATCCAAGTATTTACAATGAAAATGTGTTCTCTTCAGTCTTGTATCAAGTGGGAATATATGTTTAAGGAAAAAGATGGTAGTAGTTGGAAATGTTAGGAAACAATAATAGAAAAATGACTCTCAGTTTGAAATTAGGTCTGCTCTTAGCTGTCAACTTCCAAGAACGAACGGATAACAAAGATGCAAACTGTGCATTCATATGAAATGTCCAAGTGAATTTTCCAAGTTAGTATTGCAATAATTTAGCTAGAAACCATGCTGCATGTTAACTCCACTTTGCAGATGACATTATTTTTACTGTCTCAAACTCCAAATTTCTTTGCACTACCATATAGTAAAGTCCCTAAAATTCAAAGTTTTTGAGGAAAACACCCTCAAAAGACCAGAACTGAAGATGATCCTCATACATCAAAACCACACTGGGGACAGAGGAGGAATGTGCATGCTTTTTAAAACTTCACCTCTTATAGCTAATTAGAACGATCTTCTGAACTTGATTTTCAACGAGAATTCTGGCAAGGTCCACAGCTCACACTTACATATAGAAAATACATGTAATTTACCTTCTGTGGTCACAAAACCTTGTTACATTAAGGAGCCAATGAAATTCATGATTTTTGGATTATCTGAATCAGCCTCACCTTGAAAATGATGATGATATTAGTGTATTGAAATGTTTAACTAAATAAGAAATGTTGCTGTCTCTATATGTCATTAGTCGATGGAGAAAAATTGTGAAATTAGCTTGCATTCACTGCTTCTTTGTGATCTCAGAAGCCAGACCTAATGACTTGTTTAGAAAAAAAAAGATTTTTTTTTTTTACCTGAAATTTCAGATCAAACAGAACATTCTGAGGAAAAGAAACAACCACCAACCAATCCAGCAGAAATGGCCATACAAAAACCCATTTGACTTAAAAGAATGTAAGTTTTGCCTTCTGACCTTAAAAAGTTCTTAACTGTATGCAAGTTTACTCGATAGATCACCAGTATAGGATAGCGAGGAATATTTTTCGTATGTTTCATTTGTTCCTTAATGTAACTCCACCAAGAACACAGCTGAGCTTTCTTTATAATGGAATGGCCACAACCCACTCCAATTATTATTTTAACCACTTCTTTCTCTCTTCTAAGCATCATAAACCCTTCAGTTCTCATAAAACCTCCTCTCAGTGTGTTTATCCTGGTCTACTATTCCAAACAGAGATAAACTAACAGCCACACAGTCCACATGGGAACACGGCAATGGGCTAAGAAGAATTCCAGTAAAAGCATTTTAAAATAATCTGCTAAACCAGTACATACTGCAGAAAAGCAAGACACTTATTTTGGTCCAGCAATCAATACTAGTGATCTACACTGTTTGCAGCTGGCATGATGACAAAACTGAAGTCTTTACACCAGCCCGTTACCACACCACCAACTATGAATTATGACCTATTGGAATCATTTTCTCCTTAAATTCATTGGACCCTCTTGCCAAGTACAAGCTTTTACAGTTTCCCATGTGGTTTCAGAAAGTTACATTAATCTTCCTAGTATGGAACAAATCTTACTTTGTGACCTTCAAGGCATTGATTTTTATTAAACAAACAAGGACCACACCCACACTGTTTTAACACTGTTTTAACTGCTACTTGACTTCAGTCTCACTAGTGATATTTTTCAAGATGCGGATGAACAATGAATATTAATTACTGAGGAAAAAACACAGCTTAGTCTCCAAGATGAAAAAAAGATTTACACTAAAATGAGATTATCCTTAGATTTTATCTTTTTACCTTCAAACACCAACAGCTATAGAGTCACACTCAAGGAGGGAAGAACTCACTCTGGTGCTCATGAATATGTACTCTGAATCATCTAGAACACACTGCATAATTACAATTGGATTGTTCACCTTTTCAAAGAAAAAAATTCTTTCCCACTCCCAAACCCCACAACAAAATTAAAGGCAAAATGAAGAGGAAAAGGCAAAATGAAGAGAAATGAAATAATTTATTAGAGATTTCACAAGCAAACTAACATGCATTTATTAGATAAGTTTTGCGATAGTTTAAAGATATCTGGAATCTTTCAGATGAGAAAATTTATACTCTGCCTTAAATACTTTAGAAATGCTACTACGCACAGTTCAAGAGTCCAGATGATTACACTGCTTCTTCCCCCAGCTTGATAATAGTTGAAAGAGATGGAGCACAAGGGACCTAGAATATCACAAAGGCACATTAAAAATAAGAACAACAAGAAAATAGTAGCTTTATGCTTTCTTTTGACAAGTAAATTGAAAGATGCTTAGTATTTAGAGAAGTGCCAAATTAATTTTATATTACAGTAAGTTAAACAATAATGTAAAATGAAACCCACAAGAAAAATGTAAGTTACTGACAACAACACTACCTCAGTGCAGAGAACAATCTTAAAAAAAAAAAAAGGGAAATCAACACAAAGGTAGCAGTGATTAATAATGGATTAATAATTCAATTCCAAATATTTCATTATGAGATAATGTTAGATTTTCTTCTCTACTGAAAAAAAGAAAAAAAGTAAGGAATGTACAAACTAAGTCAACTACAGATTGTTTCTCACGTACCAGAACAACAGTAATTATAAATGCTCTAAAATACTTGTCAACCCTTTAATATTATACAGGATTCCTCTGCAACATATTTCACCCAACATATTATTATTACTATATCCATTTAAAGAAAACCAAGAAAACATCGTCAGCGTGAGCTCGGCACAGCCCCAGGCATATCAGTGGAACACTTCTAGCTCACAGAAGCTAAGGAACTAGACCACAAATTAGCAAGTTAAATGACCTTTGCAGAAGAAGGTGAATCCCACCTTTTAAGACTAGGAACCTTCACTGTGTCTATTCACACAACAGACGATTGATTTTTCATTTTTTCCCCTGAAAAAGTGCACTTTGCTTTTAAAATTACCACATCAATTCACGCTCTATAACATGTAAACTCCTCCCCACACCTACCCTATACCAAAACCTAGACGTAGTCGAGTGCTACAGAAAACATTGCACAAAAAAAGGATACAACAAAAAGGATACACTCTGCATGACAGTATTACTGCAGTATTTACGCAGGAATGTTTCTGAAGAAGAACAGCAGAATGTAGTTTAATTTTACTTGGTTCTCAGGATTGCATACACATTCATTTATGCTACCTATAAAAAGCAAATATGCCTCTCTGATAAAATATACAGTTTTGACCCCTTATAAGATTTAATGAGGGCTGATGAATGAACACTAAACTCCATATTCAGAAGTAAATACATTTTTTGATAATTATTTGAACTACTAGGACAACACCAGATTTTGCTGTCTCATTAATTCTCCTTCAAGTCCTCGCCATTTTACAGACTCACTTTTTCCATCAGGTCCAAAACCCAATCGTATTTCCATTCAATGCAGGCTTTCAAGTCACTTCTTCCCTATGAAGAAGCTAGAAAGCTCTCAACATCAGTGTCTTCTACGCAACCTTTCTCCCCAACAGTTGTATTTTAGCTACTGAGAAAACAGTCACCCCAAGTACTAACTGAAATTTTTGCCAGTCTATCAAGAAAAAGTCATTCTAGATAGCAAGGAATTACATAGTACTTTTATAATCCACACATTTTCTCTACAAAGATAACACCTTTGTACAGAAAACACTAAAAAATAATGAAAATATTTGCAATAACATTAATGAATTTAACACAGCTTCTACCTGTTTGAAAATAATCAGAAGTTTAACTTATGGCAATTGAGTTGTTTAAAAAAAAAAAAGAAACAAACAACATTGAGATGCAGGGTACAGGTCAAATTTGAAGTCCCTCAAGTGTCCGTATAAACTTGTTTATATGCATATTTACGTTTCAAATGAGATTCTGACACTGTTCTTCCTTACACACTCAGATTTCTAATCATGGAATCCTGTATCATAAACCACCATCCATCAGAATATTCCAGCAGGAACAAGAAAACATAGCCATGCAGAAATAGGGTTCAGTTTCATCACTAGTTGGGAAGTGAAATATGTATTTTTAATTAAACCTCATGGATCCCAAGAATCCGTTTGTCTATGGCGCATTCTGTGATCTTTATGTATAAATGGTGAAGGTAAGGAAGAAGTTCTGTCTGCAACACATTAAACCAATGCACCAATGTAACATGTAAGACTTTCACGTGCACAAACACATCTTGCAAAAGTATGTGTTTGCCGACTCTAGACAGAGTTGACCACCAACATGATTAATAAAAATTAGTTGGAAAGACATGGAATTCCAGAAATAATGAAAGTGTTAAGGCTTCATTTATAAGGCTTTCCAACAGCTAAAATACTTAAGGCTTTATTCGTTTGATTAAAAAAAAAAAACCCAAACTTCGTAACTTACTTATTAGATGTTGGATAAAATAATATAAATACAAGGTTTCTTTCTAGCAAGGAAGCAGTAACAAATAAGACTGAAACACTCCCATAAATCCTTGTCCCTAATAGTATATTTTAGCCAAGGCTCATTTGCCTCTTTTTAATGACCTATATAGAAGAATGCCTGAAAAAAAGTGATCTTTACTTTGATAAAATAAAATACAGATTTTACAAACTACATAACAGTAACTCAAAATAGGAATTGGTAAAATCAAAGAGCATCTCAGAAATGAGGGAAACAAGCGCTAATTATAATCTGATGAAAGAAGTCCTTAGCCAACTGACAAACCAAGAATCCTACAATTAATGTAACTGTTATATAATATTATATAAGGAATATATAAACAGAATTGTTATAATACTACCTTCTTAATAACCATACTGTGGGGTCTCCAACCAGTTTTTAAAAATTGGAAGCAGCTCTCCACATTCTCTATCTTAAACTTAAGTGGTTTTTTTCCAAAGTAACAGTGATCAAACATTAAAAACACATCATGGATTAAGAAGTGTTACAGAAGCATTCAGCCCAAGCTTTAAATTCATTTGGTGCAGGCACAAGCAGAGTGATGCTCAACTGTAATGTATAACTGAGTTAAATGATCTTTAAATTTGAGCTAGCTCATCTACCAAAAGCTGCAGACTGAGAAATAAGTGCTCCTTCTTCTTGCACCAGTTACTTTACGTGCTGATTTCAAACTCGAATGTTTTTAGGCCACCAAAACCCTCACAGTTTAATTAGTGTAACTTAAGCAAAATCAACTCTCATGTAAAGCAAATACCTTGAGTAAGCAGTAGGGAAGTAAAGCCGTGTGATAGGAAATGAAGTCAAATAGTAATTACTTTCTACTAAAAGTTACTTTCCCCATCAAGTTTTGACAATGTCAAAAATCAGGACCCTATGCATTCTACAACAAAGGAAGCCTTTATCATCACAAATTAAGTAGCACTTTGTGATACATATCCCTTCTTAAATCACGCAAGTTTAAAGGATGCTGCAACAGTACTAAGATGCTATTTTCTGAAGTTAGCAAAGGCAAAGCTCCCTTACAGAGCTAGCAGAAGTGAATTTATGGCAGGGAACAGTTCTTCAGGATCACTTAGTAATGGCAGGGACGTAAGGGAAGAAGAAGAGAGGCAACTGTCTTCAAAACTAAAGTTCCAGAAAATTACTAAAAGGTAAGTGGTTAGATTCTACAGAGTAATTTCCCCCCAGCTTCCCAGATTAAGGACTAGAGAAACTGACAATTACTCTAGGATATCAGGACCATGAAAATGACAGTCTTGGAGTTTCTAACTAAATGAACAAGTAACATTTTCAACTTACACCAACTATATATCTTGCATTCTAGTTTTCTGATATAAGTGCACATTTAAGAAAAGAAAATTGTATAGAACATTTCCGCTCCACTAACTCTATTTCTAAAGCAGCCATTAAAAAGATAATAAATAAAACCAAACAAATATCCAGCAATACAAATGAGCAATATCCCTCAGTCTACTTTCTCTATTTTTATTTTCAGAGAGATAATCCATACCTTGTGAAGTATTCTACTTTTTTCTTTTCCCTTCATTGGCATCCTGCTTTGGTCTGGCTGAACGAGCAAATTGCTGCGGTTACGTCAAGGACTACAACTCTCAATGATAAACAGAAGCCCATCAAGAAGCAAAAAGGTACTATTTCAGCAAAAGTTAGTTTAAAAGCCTTTATCTGTGAATCAATTCTACTACAGTATTAAGAATCATAACAACAGTGTCTATTAGTCCAAGATTAGGACCTCATCAATATGCAGTACAAAAAAATGTTGAGACACTGTCCAAGAGTTTACCATACTAAGTAAAGGACTAACCAAGAACAGGTTAGATGAAAAACAGATTAAATACAGCAGATAAATGCTTGATATTTACATGTTAATTCCATAACTTTCATATCTTAGTAGTTATTTGGGAGAAAAAAAGGCTAAAAAGAACTAGGGCCAGGGTGAACAAGAGTACAAAGAAAATTAAATAAAACTATGAAACATGTAACTGAAAAATATGGAAGGACTGAAAGTACTTTAAAATTTAGACAAAAAACCCCAAAACAACAAAAAAAACCCAACGCAACTGAAAAGTGTAGAGTTTTCAGCATGTTACACAGGCCTAAAAAGTAACTGACAGTTCAACAGTTCATGCTGAAGAATCAGTCTAAGTAGAGACCACTGACCCCAACAGGATCATTTCTTTATATTCTTAATTCTGCAAACACAGGCTTAACCAAGACAAGAAGTCGTCTTAATTCAAATAAAATGTTCATACCAGCTAAATTCTCTTGAACTGCTCTTGCAGGATCAAAGCGCTAAGACCAGAGAACTCAATTTTATTGACTTAAACAAAGCACATTTAGTTTCCTATTCCAGAATAGCTGCCTCTGTAAATTTTTCAATTATAAAATTGACAGTAGCACACTATGCTACACTGCCTGAATTTCTTAAGGTGTTTCCTCTTTCCATAGATTTCTAATAAGTAGAATGTCAACGGCTAAACTAGTGACTGACAGATTACAAAGAACATAACAAAATGTTTCAAGAAAAAGATACAACCACCATGGGTTTTTCAAATAAAACATATCCATTTGCTTCTTTTAAAGCTTTAGCAGCTGCTTTTTCATTAGGAAGTCCAATGAAAGCCTGTCCTTTCATACGGCCTTCTTTCATCAAACGTATATCAAACCTAGAAGCAAAATTGAGAATTGGGAATTACTCATATTTAGCCACACTTTCATTGTACAAATATAATTCTCATGCTTCAAGTTGGAGAAATACAAGAAACAGAAGTAGAGCCTACAAGCAGTAATTATATCACTGGAGACCATCTCACCTGGGGGAACCATTTAGGAAAAAGCAACATTAGACTGCAGGCTGGCAAACTGGTGTGCAACTGTAGTAAATATGACATAGGGAAAATTATCAGATACACGCAGGCATCTTCACTGGTCATTCTGTGCCAGTCAGTCAATAAACAGTAAATTTGGTAATGAAAATATAAGGGTAAAATAGTAGGGTCTTCAGACACTGTTCAAAAATAATTCTATTTCTGTACTTCTGATAAATTAAGATTTTCAGATAAAATTAATTTTTAATTTATGAAGAAAAGGACAAAGACGTAGAAGAATAAAGAAGAAAGTAGGGATGACTAGGTTTTAAGTCAAAATTTTCACCAGTATTATAGAAGTTAAGTTGACAAACGGCTTAATTTTAACCAAATATCAAATTAACTTACATATTTCGCTCCTCTTCTGACTGAAAGTCAACATATCTTCCAAAAATGAACTTGAGATCCTGAAATTAAATGGCAGGTGTAAGAGGAAGGCTGATAAAAAGCTCTTTTGATAAATATTTAATTTGCTTGTCTACCTACCTTTTCTTGAACTTGTTTAGCTAAATTCTTCACATAAATCCTGCAATTTGGGTCACCTGGCTCATAGTTTTTGAAAACAGAAAATTTTTCCATTTCTTGAAGACAGAAAAACAGACAATGTTTTAGCTTATTACTTTGTATTACTGCTCAAAAAAATATTTTTGCAAAACTAAATTTGATCAATTAATGAAAGAAATATTTAAACTATTAGTTGCAATAAATCAAAGAGTTATTAATAGATAATTTATTCTCACAGTTATACCTTCTCTAGAAAGTCTGTTTTTTTCTAGATCTCTTCTAGAAATAAATTCTGATGGGATTTCATCCTCCTCCTCTTCAGTTTCCATTTTAGCATTTGAGCTAGGAGCTGGGAAAATCCTTCCAAAGCCTGTATTATTGATTTCTTCCGTGGTTGCACAAATGTCTGAAATTTCAACACATTATGTAAGTCGCCTGTATGCTTATTCACAAGACTATCAATAGCAAGCAAAAGAGCATGCTCCTTCCAGTAATATTTTAATACAGTAGACTTTGTAAAACAATTCAAACATATCCTTAAAGACATGTGTCTTAATCCCTGGTTTGGCAAACACACCTGCTCTATATTGTCCTATAAAATCAACTGTACTGCAAATAAACGCCATGGAATGTGCCAGTTAAGAAAAAACTAGCCTTGCTGCTCATGCCCATATTCATTTCAATGGCATATCTAATTTTCATTCAAAGAAACCATGTATTACTGTAAAGTACCAAGAAACACAGACTGACCATAACCCTATAAGAAACCATCAGCCTCATTGCTACTATTGGTCAGCATTTTTATAGCAGATAATCAGTGCATCACAGAGGAGGAGTTGGCAACCACTTGAATGCTGCTCTCTAAGAGCTGGAAAAGGAAAATCTGAAATTAGCTTGGTACATTCCATTACAGAATACTGAGAATGCATTTGTAACATTTGATAAAAAACACCTTAAAAGAGTGCAATTCACCATAAACACAGAACACATAGGAAAGAAAGAGACCTTTAAAGTCCTCTAGACCCTTTACTGTAACAAAGCACAGAGTTCTGGGCTTTAACATGGGGAAAAAGAGCAGATATAGACAAGATGCCAGTTGTTCTAAACCCCGATATACACTATGAAAGTTCCAATACAGAAGATGAAAAAATAATTCCCTTGCCTAAATTTCAGCAGCCTTCTACACTGAAACCACATCTGAATTATGAACTCTTACCATTTTTTTCTTCTTTTTCTGAGTTTATCTGAAGAACAGATGGGATGTCAGTAGTAATATGGAACTCAATTTTTTTATGACCTACATGCTGTGGCTGCTCAAAGACATCTGAAGGTGACAGTGTAGGATGCAAATTACTGTTTAAAACAAGAACATGTTAGTTAAGAGTCGAACTCTTATAAAAGCATTGTCAAATACAAGATATCTCCCAGACAGATTTTATACTGTTGTTTACCACGTATACATGAGTTCTCCACTTCATAAATTTCACCCAGTATAGTTCAAGTTGATTAAAACACTGCAAATACACTAGCTATGACTGGCAGTGAGAACAGAACCAAGTATTACATACAGCATTACGGTATGGGCAGGTACTTATGAAAACCTCTATCAGTAAGTTAATTTACAAAAAATAACTGGCCTTGCTGCTGCTCTCCCATAGTGTAGAAAATATACCAATTTTTCACATTATACACTATATAATATACACACACACACACTCTATTTATATATATGTATATATGTGTGTGTATACTATATAAATAAATTACTTGGAGGAAGAAGGCGGCTATTAGTAAAAATGCATTCACAATTGATCATGCCCACATAGAAGTACTACACTGATACCTACTGTGTCATAGTATTGCAGTTTCAAAACCCAAAATTATTTAAAACAAAATCCACTGTTTATTCTTCCAGTATTGCCTTTCATTTTGTGTTTCAAATTTTTATTTTAAGACTTATTTCAAACAGTAAGTCTGGATGTGCAATTGTTTTGCTTTAGGAATGAGGGATTTTTATTAGTTTGATGGCAAGAGAAACACAGAGCTGGAACCAGGCACGCTTTACAGATAAGGGTTGTTGAGCAGACTTGAGTTCAATTACATGACACTTTGGACCTTTAGAGCAATAAATTCAAGCATGAGGATAAGGGAAGACCAACTTCACTACTAAGTTTACCTATCAGTCAGGAATGTTTGTTTTAGAACAGCAACACTCAAGCAAACAGGCTGCCATTTATTAAAAGGAATAAGCTGAAAAAGTACTAAAAACACAGAAATAATACAAACCTGTGAGGAGTACAGACAGGAACATTCAGTAAGTCTTTAATTCTTTGCTTTTTTCTAACACCACGCCTCTTTGTGTTTATTGGTCTTTTAGGCTGAAGGGTTGCTAATTCCATCAACTTGGTCATTCTATTATAAACAAAATTTTAAAAAGAACCAAAGTGGTTTACAGTTTATTTGAAAATACTTATTTTGAAAACTCTCTCCCTTCTTTAAAGCCCCTGAAATATAGCTTTTCAGAACATGGTTCTAAATCTAGCTACGTTAAGACCAAAACTACATTAAACTATAACACACAGCAAACTGATATACACAGAACACTTAAGTGATCAATCAGAACTGTATGATGCCCCTTTCTTCCCCAAGCATGCACCTGATTTAGACATCAAAGCTGTGAAACTGCTAAGAAGCCCTAAGCTGAACCATTTTTTAGAATATTACTTCCATTCAAGAGTGTCTTTTTTTCCAAATCCATGTACTTTTTCTGAATGTAGCTGAAGAACTTTGATTTACTTTTCAGTTTAAATAGCAGCTAAAGAAAAATAATTTACCTATGATGCAATTCAGTCCCAAAACTGAATCCTCAGCACACATAATCACCTATTAATATTACTCCTAGCAATCACACACTGATGTGTAAAGAACATTTTGGAAGTCAGAGTGCACCTAAGATTCAGGCTGAGTAGTTCACTCAGTAAAGATGTGGAAAAACGAAGAAGCTAGGAAACAAGATAATTATATCTTCCTTCTATCTGCACTCTATTCATTCCGAGTTTTTGTTTTGTTGGGTTTTTTGGTGTTTTTTAGACATGTGAATAAATGATAACTTGCGTATCATTTAGCCATTTTCATTCTCTTACTGTGATTCAAAACAGTACTGTTTTTTCTGTTTTTAAAGTCACTCTGGAGCTTCCTTAAGCACCTAGAAAGGTTAACTATATATCGCAAATGTTAACAGATTCCACCACTTGCTGAACTAAAAGCTAGAAATGTAAAAATAACACTTTATAAGATCCCAAATGTTTGCAAATGGCTGTAAAATACATACCTCTCCTTTTCTTCATCATTATCGCTTTCATATTCTGACTCCTCCGCACTAGATAGTTGCTCTTCTTCCTCATCAGGCAAAGGAGGTTCTTCAGGAGGCAAAGGTGGGATTGGGGGTGGTGGTGCAGGCACTGGTAAGTATTCTTCATACTAATTATATGAGAAAAATGTTAAAAAAAAAAGCAACTAAATGTTTTAGGAAAAAAATAGCATATCTTGTTTTACTTAATAAAAACAGTCAAAGCAATAAATTAAATATGACAAGAAACATTTTTTTGAAGTATGTTTCAGGGTTTTATATGCTATTTTGCTAAACTACGTTACCAATGATAACTTTCCACAAGAATTGCTGCTTTCTGAAGTGTAACTGAAAGTTTTCATTCTTCCAACCTGAGCAGTTAAAAAAACCCAAAAAAGCAACTATGGCCCTAGCTTTTCAGTTTGCACCCAATTGTAAGGACTTGCCTGAGAGGAAGGTAGTCGAAACATATAGGAGGAGGCCTAAGCAGCTAAACAACCTCGGTTTCTACACTGAACCTTCCACTACCTATCAAAGTTACAGTTCTGTTTCTGTAAGGAGCGAGAGCTTTGTGAAAGGAACTACTTTTTTCACTGAGACTGCAAAAACCCTATATAAGAAATGCCCTATGTGCAAAATGATCTCTAGCCCTACTTTCAACAATCTTACTATGCTAAACAGCTACTTTCTGCGTATCCTTGGTTCCATAAGGCACTAATGACTTCTGGCATTAGAAATACTCTGTGCCCTTTAGAAACTTCTCTAGGAATTTTGAGGACTGGCTTCTCTCCTTACTACACTTTTTTGCATGACTACTAAAATCACAATGCCTATCCTTTCCAAACGAGGCAACGAGTAAAATTATTCCTAGAAAATCAGTGTGAATTCATTTATTTGAGAGAATAGAGCAAGTCAAATCCAAAAGAGCTGCATAATCTCACCAAATATCAGAATCTAATCAGAACTCTAAAGAAACACACAGATAAAAACTTAACACACCTTTGTAAGGCAATGGGCTAATGGTTTTCTTTATTTCCTGTATCTGTAACGTGATGCTATAACCTCCTTTTTAGAAATATTCCAGCTACTACCATACACATATATTTCTTTATTCGAAGTGTAGACAGATTTGTTTAGAAGACTAACACGCACATCTTACCCAATGAAATGCAGCAATATTCACTACCTTCTAGAGATTTCTCCAACTTTATGTTTGAACTTAGATCTCCTACCATGTTTGCTAATATTCTGAATTGTGAATCCATTTTACGGTACTTAAAACACATTTAAGAAGTTACCATGGGAGGACGAGCAGTAATTGGTCCAAAAGGGGGAGGAAGATTCATTTTATTCATAAGATGAAGTACCTGAAATGATTCAAAATAAGTAAGATTTCCTTTAAATAAACACATAAATGAAAATACTTCCTTGCTAGGTATAAGACTAATTTCTGGCAGGTGTAAATCAGTATAGTTTTAATGAAGACACAATTACATTAGTTATTAAACAAAAGCCTGCATTTGATATCCAATGGTAATTGTAAATATGAGCAACACCTTAAAAAAGGCAATCAAAAAGGCAATCTTCTCAGAATTAAATTCCAGGTACTCAAGTCACATCTAATTATGAAGAACATATCAAGCTAAGTTTTCAGTGTCAATGAAGTAACAGTTACTTCAGATCAATGAAATCTTACTATTTCAGCATAGCAAGAAATTAACATTGTCACAAGAAAAGTAACTTAATACCTAGTGTGACAAAAAGTATTTCTGTGGATAATTAAAAGAGGAAAACCAAGATGTTTTCATTTTTATATTTTCTTTTTCTGCCACTTCTGACTTACCTGGACATAAAATTTTGGCACACTTGCCAAGGCATTTGCTATATTTGCTAGAATTGTACTTGAAGGTGGTGGATACAAATACTTGAGGCAAGAATTGATGGGAAAGGTGAGGCTGAGGAAAAAAAGATTAAAAACAAGGAATCTTAGTACCACTATGACATAATGACTGACAACAACTAAAGGCTTAACTATTCATTACAACTGAAGTATCACTGAAATATTTTCCCTAAAACAGTTTTGGGCCACTTATATTATGGTTTTAACATGAGAGAACGATCCCCTAACACATGATAGACTTACTAGGCTTCGTCATAATGAAAGTACCAACATAGGCTGAAAGCCTAAAGCACACAGAAACAATTAACACGTCCAAACACAGAGGCACAGCATAGCATACTCTACAAACATCAAATTCAGTGCTCAAAGTGCCGAGTTTATTAACACAAAAAGAAATGTATTCTTCACGTATGCAAAAAAGCAAATGCAGAAAAAATAAGAAACCTTTGGAAAAACAGAAGTCAACAGTATTAACACTGGGACAAGTTACCCAGTCCTTAAACTCTTCCTGAGAAAGCAATGAATTTGTGCTGGAAGGCTATTATGCAGTCCAGAACTTCATGGCTCAAAGCATCAGTTGCTACTCAAGTGTGAGGGTTCTAAACTTGAACTACAATTTTATTTTTGTGACAATTCCTATAGCTATGCATACAGACAGTAGTAGTCTGTAAAACAGAACAAGAGAAAATGCAGCTTATTGCATTCTCTCTTGTCCAACATCACTCTCATTTAAAAAAATAATTACCACATTTTGTTACAGTTTAAGACAAAAAAACCCCACTAACCCATGGTTGGGTGCAATTCCACTCTCTATTTTAACACAGTTTGGTTCCTTCTTCTCTTCTTCTTTCACTGGTTCTTCTAAACTGAAAAATAATTTAGCATTAATTAAAACAGGGCAAAATTTAATTGCCTTACATAACGCACAAAATATGTTTAAGGTCTTAAATTAAAAACATAAGAAATAGATTAGCATAGTATTTTTATCAATGACTTCATTAATTAAGTATTAATAGTTGTAGATACTCGTAGGAGCTAGACATCTAAGGTTTACATAAATATTTATGTAAAATTAACTAAACCTCCCTATATTTAAACACTTTTGACTTAAATTTTCTCAAAGGAAAAGAACTAAAATTATGTTGCTTCCTCTTCAAAAGCTCTTACTCTCTGTTCAGAGACTGTATAAAACCAAGTTGAATTATTGACTTGTTCACATTCATAACTTAAAACCTCTATAGTTGATTTTATTTAAGCAGTATAACATATTTTCTGTCACTGAAATACATATGACACAGGTAGACCTGGAAGCCTAACGATGCAATTGAAATCCAAACTACCACAGTTCTTGCTCTTACTATCATGAGGGTTTTTATTTTTTTTTTAATGTTACGTGTTCTTTAACTATTTGAAGAAAGAGTCAGACAGCTTTGTTTGTTCTGCTCATGATTCATTCCAGCCTAGAAGACAGTGGCTATAATAAGTATAGTCTTATACAGCTATGCTAGCAGGGGTCAATTCTGCCAGACTCTTGATTTGGAGCAATTATTTATTGCACACACAGCTTAACAGCAAAAGAAAATTATAATCCAGACAGCGAACCTGTGCAATACAGAGGTCAGCTTACACAGACTGAAGCCTTGCTCTGTAAATGAAGAATGAACAGGAACATCTGTTCTTTAGGATATTAGCAACTATAGGAATAAGAATGGGAATTATTACATAATTATACTTAACACAATAATACTAATGGATGGAACACAGTCACTTCATCTATAGACGTGAACCTGCCTGTTAACACTTTAAATGGTTATGATTTATCCCTTGATTTCACAGTACTACAAAAGTATCATAAATAGAGAATAGCCTTTCCTTGACCACAAACATAGAAACTAAATTAATATGCACATACCTGTTACACTTCTCTACGACAGACGGCTGGCTAACTATCTGCACATTATCTTGCTCCTTCGCAAATTCAACAACTAAGGTGTGACCTAAAAGTTTCAGCTGATGCAGTCTTGACAAAGCCTTCATATAATTATGGAAAAAATAAAGAAAGGTAAGAGGAAAAATATTAGAATTATTTCAAAGCATAACTGGTTTTCTTCGCTTGGCAAACTAGCAATAGGATGCAATCCCTGCTGCTTTAATGTAATTCTGTGCCACTATACACACAGTCAGTTCTGCACTGTTTCTGCCTTCAAAGCCCTGCTTTGGGCAGCCTCTTTCCTGCTAGCAGGAAGAAAAAGACAAAGTTCACAACTCAAACCACTGAAGAGACTTACGTCATCTGAACACAGTAGTAAGACTGCAGCCATAAATACGATACTTATTACATAGTCTAGTAAATCACTGTGATTTCAAATAATCAATCTCTTGCTCTTGAAGTACAAACATGCTGAACTCCGGCTAGCAATAGCTGGGAATTTTAAAATCAAGATTCTTAACAATGACATTAGGAATCTCCAGCATTCCACGCATCTAGATCATGATGGGCTGCTAAGTGTCCTCAGCTTGCACAGAGCAACCTAAATTCACCACTGTTCACCTGACAATCTTTGTAACTTTAAGTAGTACTTTACAGCATTGTCTGAAAAAAATAAAAGCAACACCAAAAAGACCCAGGGTTAAAGAGGGAAATTGAGGACACAGGCTTTTTACCAAATTCATATTTTAAATGCATTATTAGTATTACTTTTTTGCCATCCATGTCCCCCATTAACACGGTAGCTTTCCTTTTCAAAATTAGGCATTCAAGGCAGTCTTGAACTGAGAACATCACTATATCTGAATTTTATTGATGGGTGGTTACAGACCAGAGGTCATTTAATGAGCACTCCAAGCACTGAGCAACTTACACTAAATGACATAAAGGCACCTTAGCATAAGGCCTCACAGCTTTGCACACACAGCTTTGCATGTACCTCAGGAATCACAGGCTCAATGTTTCTCTGTAACATTAAGGAGTTGTTTCTGTCTTAATACTCCTCTCCTTTCTCACCGGTAACTTTCCTCGGTAGTCCTTGAGTTGTTACTTTGTAGTCGATTGATTTGTAACTTCGAATGCTCACATAGCTGTTTCTCATGGGAAAGTAAAATATTGTCTGTAACTAAGGATTGCTTGTTGCTAAAGGAGAATTGTCGAATCAGCTTGCTAAACAATAGCCTGTATTAACTGAGTTAGGTATAAAAATGTGTTATGAACTCTGAATAAACGGCGCACTTGGATCAAATTGATCGTTGTGTGATGACCCATTTCCTCCATCATTTTTTGGCAAATACACAATTAAGCAGAAGACAAGTAAATTACGTTTGGTTTATACTTGATATGTAAATGCACGTACACATGAGACAAGGCCCTGATTGGTTCCAAGTCATGTAATTTTGTGACCTGGATGTAACACATTGGATAAGACGACTTCCATAAGTCCTAACCCAACCTTCCTTATGACTACATAAGTATGCATTTCTTCAAATCCTTCAAGTACTACCTGAAAAAGAACTCTAAAGTTACATTGCTCTGTGCTTTTCTTCCCCCTAACAATGAGTACCAGATGATGTGTAAAATATTTCAGAGCACAACTGGCAATTCAGAAAAGCATTTTGCTAAAACATTCAATAAACAAACTCAATACAAACCTTGGCAGCTGCATTTTCACTGGGAAAGGTAGCAAATGCAGTATGTTTCTAGAAAAAAAAAGCAACAGAAAAAAATTGTCATACAGAATTCAAATAAAAATGGTAAGAAATTGCAAGTAAAAATATATCCACAAGTAATTAGTGGATACAAGTTTGCATATTTGAGAGCTTCCATACAGGAGTCATTTAAGTCCTATATGGAATAAAGATGGAGTACTGAAGAATTTTTTTTCTTAAGAATTTAGAACACGTACCTCTTCCACTAAGAAATTAAGGCAGGAACTCAGCAATTTGAGGAATATAAGATTTTTTTTTATTCTAGTGAGCAAAAGCCATCCTAATCTGCAAGGAAGTGTATTGACAAAGAAGTTTAAACCTCTTTTCAAAAAGAAAGATATATTTCAGCACCTCTCACTAGAGCATTACCATCAAAGCAACTCCTAAAAGAATTCCTTCACCTGCTATAAAAGTCACAGCTACCGTAATGCTCTGACACTTTCAATGGTTACCAATTAACATTTCCCCTTAATTTTTAAGTATTAAAAAACCTTAAGCTTTCCAAAATAGACATAGTCCTCACTGAATACACAGTTCACCTTAAACTCAAATTTGTTGTAAAATTCATTACTTGTCACTACATGATTAAGTATTAAAACCTCAAAATGCCAATAGTTACAACAGCAGCTAACAGAAAAGTCACCATCATAGAATCACAGAATGGTTTAGGTTGGAAGTAACCTTAATGATCATCCAGTTCCAACTCCTATGCCATGGGCAGGGGCACCTTTCACTGGACACAGCTGCTCAAAGCTCCATCCAACCTGGCTTTGAACACCTTCAGGGATGAGGCATCCGCAACTTCTCCGGGCAAGCTGTGCCTCACCATCCTCACATTAACAACACTTCTTCCTGATATCTAATCTAAATCTCATAGAATCATAGAATCGCTAGGTTGGAAAGGACCCACTGGATCATTGAGTCCAACCATTCCTAACAGTCACTAAACCATGCCCCTCAGCACCTCATCTACCTGGCTTTTAAACACCTCCAGGGAAGATGACTCGACTCCCTCCCTGGGCAGCCTGTGCCAGTGCCCAATGACCCCTTCTGTGAAAAATATTTTCCTTATGTCAAGCCTGAACCTCCCCTGGCAGAGTCTGAGGCCAATCCTTCATGTTCTGTCTCCCTTCTTTCAGTTTAAAACCACTCCCCCTCAGCCTATTACTGCAACTCGTGACAAACAACCCCTCTCTAGCTTTCCTGCAGGCGACCTTTAAGTACTAGAAAGTCAGTATTTTTAATATCCTATAAAAGAAAGCATGAGCCTGACACAAGCCGAGCACATCATTTATGTGCGGTTCTGTAGGAAGAGAAGGCTCTTTCCAAACAGCATTCATCACCAGATGCTGCTACGGGTTTTTTTGGTTTTTTTTTTTTGTAACTTAGGGGAGGAAAAACAGAAAAACGATAAAATAAAGATTTGGAGAGACAGATCTGTGACTGTGCACCCTATCAACAGACACTTCTGCACCTCTTTTCCGCAGCCTTGCTCCCGACAGGCAAGATGCCCAGGGCCGCGGGGAGGCGGGGCGCCGGTCACCCCCTGCCGCGCCGCCCCGGCTCCCGCCCCGCCGCCCCGCCCGGCCCTCACCAGCCGCCCGTGGTCCGACAGGACACGCACGGACACCGCCCCGAAGTGCTTCAGCAGGTCCTCCTTCTCGGCCGCCGCCAGCTCGGCGGGCAGGTGCCGCACCAGCAGCGTACGGCCCCGCCGCCGGGCCACGCCGGGGTGAGGCGGGACGCCGGGGACAGGCGGGCCGGCCCCCAGCGCCGCGCCACCCGCCCGCGCCTCCTCGCCGCTCGGCGCCGCCATCGCTGCGCGCCCGGAAGCGAAGGGGCGGATCGGGAGAGGGCGGAACCCGGGCCCCAAGTCTCGCGAGACTGGCGGAGCCGCGGGGCGGCGGGTTCGGGACCCGCGGGGGCTGGGGGAGCGTCGCCAGCGCCGTGTGTCACTGGGGTGATTCCTCGGGGAAGTGGTGTAGGAAATCCGCCCTAATTAGATCTGAAATAACCATCTGAAATAAGAGAGAGAGAGAGGCTGTGTGCCTGCTTCCCCGCCCTTAACCCGAAGAGCTTCATGGAATCATAAAATGGGTTGGGTTGGAAAGGACCTCGAAGCTCATCCAGTTCCACTCCCTGTCCGTGAGCAGGGACACCAGGCTGCTCCAAGCCCCATGAACCTGGCCTCAAACACCTTCAGGAATGGGGCAGCCACTGCTTCTCTGGACAACCTGTGCCAGCACCTCACCACCCTCACAGTAAAAAAATTCTTCCTAATGTCCAATGTAGTTGTATACTCTTTCAGCTTAAATCCATTCCCCCCTGTCATTGCACTCCCTGATGAAGAGCCTCTCCCCAGCTTTCCTGAAGACCCCTATAAGACTGCTGTGAGTTCTCCCCAGAACCTTCTCTATGATGAACAAGCCCAGATCAGCCTGTACGGCAGGTGCTCCAACCCTCTGATCATTTTTGTGGCCCTAGACGCACTCTTAACAGATCCATGTCCTTCGTGTGCTGTGGACTCCAGAACTGAACCCAGTGCTCCAGGTGAGGTCTCATGAGAGCAGAGTAGAAGACAGAATCACCACTACTGACTTGCTGGACACCCCTATTTTGATGCAGCCCAGGATACAGCTGCAAGCACACATTGTCAGCTCATACCATTCTCACTAGCATATACCTGAAAAGGCTTAGTTTTATCTTCTGCCACTTTATCTGAATGGCAAGGGATTAAGATTTTGCTGGCACAGATGTTAACGTGCTGCTTCTGGAAAGCAGCTGTTGGGTGTCTGGCAGAGGCAAGCAGCCTGGGCAAAGCAGAGCTGTAATGACACACTGTGCCTACAGGGATGAGAGGGATGCTGTAGCCTGACGAGTGAGTATAAGCCAGCTCCTACTGAAAACGGACAGACTGATTCAAAGCAGGTTGTTTGGTTTTTTTTTTCTTTTTCTCAGCCTGAAGCTTTGACATCAAAACTGGGGGAAAATTCCCCAATGTTGGCTAATGAAAGCTTAAGTCTTGCCGTATCTCATCAGCTGGTTGCAGGCTGGCAAAAACACCACCTGCCTAGATCACTGTTGCTGCTGGCTCTGGGTCCAACAGAACCATAAAGCCTGATGCAGCTGTGCGAAGTCTGAAAGGCTTGGCCTTCCACTGAGCAGTGAGAGCTCAGAGGACAGCCCAATCTGTGGGACTGCACTCTGGGGAGAACATATGTTTTGTAGGCTGTGCAGTGTACCTGGTGAATAGAGAATGAGCATTTATTGAATCTTTCAATAGAATAAATAAAGTCTTCAATCCATAAAGATCTCAAGTCTCCTTCTTTTCTTTGAATAGTCATAATGGACCTGCAACTGTATCTGCAGTACACGTTAGAATCATAGAATTCCTAGGCTAGAAAAGACCTTTGAGATCAAGTCCAGCTGTACCTGTCCACTACTAAACCATATCCCTAAGCACTTCATCTACCCCTCTTTTAAATATCTCCAAGGATGGTGACTCAGCCACATCCCTGGACAGTCTGTTCCAGTGCTTGATAGTTCTATTAGTGAAGATTTTTTTCCTAATGTCCAATCTGAACCTCCCCTGGCGTAGCTTGAGGCTATTCCCTCTCATCCTATCACCTATCACTTGGGAGAATAGACCAACACCCACTTCTCTACAACCTCCTTTCAGGTAGTTTTAGACAGGGATAAGGTCTCCCCTCAGCCTCCTCTTCTCTAGGCTAAACAACCCCAGTTCCCTCAGCTACTCCACCAATTTTTGAAACAGCATTTGTATGCTTAAGCATGTCTTGTAGCATAGAAGTAAGAAACCATCTAGTGTACCACTTCTTTATAGTAAACTGGTACTTTTAACACTGAGATGTCAATCAAACCAAATTACCTTTCACTTAAGTTGTTGAGAGGAAGATCTACTATACATCCTGCATTTCATCATTTTTCAAAGTCAGTTCTCAGGTTACGTGTCTAATGCTAAGGTGTTGTATTTCACATCTTAAAACAAGTGTCAACAGCCTTTCAGGGGAAAGCACAAAATACACCTCTACATAAGCTGAGTGCCTGTTTTTTTTACACCCAGGTGATCAGGTTCAGGACCCATGCTTTATTGTGTGTTATACTTCTGTCCAAGATGCTGTCTTTTTCCACCGAATACAATCAATGCTTTATCTGCAAGTATAGCTTCATTATAGATCATTGGGCTGTGAGATTTCAGACATGCTGCCTTATATTGAAATGAGGAGCCTGTGCACTCAGTTATACACTGCCATTCCAGAAGTAATTGACGTTTTATAATACTTTTAACAAGCTGTTTGACACCACAAAATCTAGCAAGTGCAGTCTGCCATTCTCCCTTTACCCTGCCTCCTGCCTTGTGGTATGATGTGTACAGCTATGTAGAAACAATTGTAGGTGATAAAAAACCAGCTTGGGGAGGGGGAATCTTTGTTTTCCTTTGGAAAGCAAATGGCTTTTAGGATGGTAACATCCACAGTAATATCATTTTAGTTCTCCGGAGTTATAAATTTGGACTCGTCAAAATTAATTCTTTCACTCTCATCCTGGCTTGTTGGGTTTTTTTAATTCATATATTCTCTGCCTTATTTCAAAGGTCATCAAAAGAGACTTGTTTTTATCAAAGACTGTCTACTACAGGATATTTATTACCTGTGAATCAGAGTTAATTCATCATATAGTTAATTCATCATTACTCTGACTTCAATATTTAAAATGTGTAGTGACTTTAATATTTGTATACCAAGACTTTGGCACAAAAAAAAAAAAGACATTCAAAGCTATACATAAATTTCATTGCATTTCAGTTGTATGTTCGTGTATGCTTTTTCTCAAAACATCAAAAATGCTGATCTGTTGAGTATTAGCTCTTTAGGATGGTATCAGTGCTGACTTTGCTGTTTCTACAATTGTGTCCTTTAAAGCAGAACTCAGTTTGTGGATCATGGTGCAGAATAGATTCTATCAATTGGCCGATAAGCAAATATATTTCTTCTTTTGAAAAGCATGAGTACCACAAGGGAAAATAAAACATATAATTTTCAAATATGGCTTCATCACAACTAGAAGTGTCTGTATCAAAAACTATCCAATGGCAGGGTGCTCAACCTTATTCCTGGCAGAGATGTCAAGAAAAGACTAAAGTAATTTCAAAGTACGGGTACAATCTTAGCTCTCAAACTCCACATGTATCAGCTGACCTGTAACTGTACAAACAGTGACTTGCAGAACTGTAGTACATGCAGCCAGGACTGTTTGACTGGTTCTCTGAGTAAGATCTGCTTCTACTTTTCCTTGATAGATTCAAAATACAGATTGAAAATACTGTATAGAACTCCAATTTCTACAAAGTTTCTACAACTGCTCTTGTATGTTTACATACCATTACCGACAAAATGAGAGGTTGATAAGAATGTTTCGAATGTCTCCATGTGCCACATTGATTTCAAGGCCTCTGCTGTCATGCTTGGCCTGTCTTAATGCATTAAAGTGATAAATATCTCATCCAATACAGAATGACTACTTGTTACTACATTTCGTATGAAATCTTTTTCTCAGTACAAAGGTAAACAAAAGTTAATGAAATTAGGCAGAGCCACCTGATAAGAAAAATTGATGTAACATCTAAACAAGTTAAGACAAAGCTCCAGACAGGTCTTCATGAATTCAACCAAAGCAAGTCTGACATGCCTCAGTCCTGAGGCTTTGCAAGTTTAGTGAAAGCCTGTGGTTCATTATTAGTAACGGCAAAACTGTATTTACTGGCCTAGAGAGTAACATCCTGTATTACTAGGTCTTTATTGCAATAACAACTCTGTAGATCAAAAATATTGGAGTTATAGGCAGTTATTACATGTTATTCAGATTCAGTTCCCAAAAGGTACTTTTTCTGCTTTATTTCTTGTGAGCTAGGCAAAGAAAGCAAGGCATATGTTAAGAGCCTTAGGACAAAATGTTTTAATTGCTGAAGAAAAAAAGCAAACTACAAGAGCAGCTTTGAGACATAAATGGCTGAACTGCTGGGGAAAATTTCACTTTCATGGTGGCAGTCCTGTAACTTTCTCCATATTAGTGTAGAGTAACAAAGTCACTTTAGAAATAAGGTCACAAGGACCAGAATGCTGCCAAAAAGATGAGATCTGTTACTGCTAGCGTCAGGTATACATGTTACAGAAGCTTCAGGCATGGAGATGAGTTATATTTTGTTATGTACCACGTTACCATAAATATAACCTCCAAGAGACCTCACGATGACTGCTAAATGTCATTTCACTTGTACATTTTGTACATTTTGTGGAGGGTTCTATTTCCATGTGGAGTGTATCTGAATACAGTTATATAAAAAACAAATAAGTGTACATGATTTATCCTCTATTGTTGTAGTTTATCAGTTTTCTTTTCGGTGAAAAAAAGAAGAGAAAGTAGATTTTTTTTAAAAAAGCCTTAAGCTAGGTAACTGCTTTCCTGGGCTTTGCCTACAATGCTCCTTGAAGTGTAGGTAGACATTTTCTTTATGCTTTTAATTTTTCTTTCTGAATAAAGTACCAAAACAATGGATAATTCTTTGAATTCTGCTTTTTGTATTTGACCACTAGATGATGCTGTGACTCTTAATTGCAAATGATACTGTACTGTTAACATTTTGTTGCTATTATACAAATCCATATAGATCATATCTTAGGAGCAGCTCTTTCTGCTAATACTGAGGATATCATAGGATTCTAGAAGCTGTGCATATATATATTCTTCACAGAAGAAGATGTGGACTGCTTTGAGTAAAAAACGTTTGCAAAAAGGGGAAAGTACACCGAGAAGAGATTTGATGTATTTAATTCAGATTTATATGTGTATTTCAGTCTGTTTATCTGACCTATTTAATTAGTGGGAATGGTGGTTTTAGTTTTAGAATTTATTTTTCTATGTTGTAACTGTATCTAGAATTAAAAGTGACATTTCTATTTTGCATCTGTTGCTAAAAAATGAGATGATCTTATTTATTTCCATAGGTATTATTTCTGAGTTCTGTTGCCATAATTAATTTCCCCTTTTTATATTAAGAAGTGCAGTGTTTTAATCCTCACTGTTGGGTTTCTTAGCCAAGAGCTCCATTAGACTTTCAAATGAGACACTATTTTAATGATCTTCTTAAAGTGATTTCAAAAGAACGGCATTATTTCACAAGAACTAATTGCTTTTCACTATTTGCCATTTTTATGAACTCCTACGAACACTTTTTAATTTCTGCAGTAATTCTTCCATCTTCTTGTGGGAAATGTTAACTATAATCAGATTAAATTGCTTGCAGTGGGCAACACATACATGCTCAACTAGCCACCTCCTGTTAAAGACTGTTAAAAGGCTGTTAAAGGCATGGCTCCATTCAGGTGATCCCCATTATGTCAAAAACAGTGCAGGAGTGAAATGGGGATAAACAATTCAGAGTAGGCAGTATGTGTCAGTTCCAGCAAAAGAAGTTTGGGACTAGTTCAATATCAGCCTTTCACATTTCGAGACATGCATGCAGTGTACTCCTGCTGGTCAGAGATCTGGATCTTGTTTTCAATGTGAGCAAGGAAATTACACTCTTTGAGAGAAAAGTAGTACATAAAGCCTATTTTGTCCTCACTGAAATAGCATCTGCTAGTCATAGTGGTGTCTAATTGGGAAATGGCTACATTGCAGTACAGTTCCAAACTCTATGTCCACAGAAGGCTCTGAGTTGAGTTATTATTCAACATTAATTTTAAACATGAGCTTCCTTTTTGAAAGCTCATTACCAGTTATAATGAAACTGAGTTTACACACAATTATCATGGTTGGAAGGAATCTCTAGAGATCATCTGGTCCAACCCCCTTGCAAAGCAGGTCGCACAGGCGCATGTCCAGGCTCCTATCACACGAGCATACTAATTCTTGGTTAGGTGTATGTTTTCACTAATTTTCTTTTAGGCTGGCTTATATAAAGGACACCAAGTTGCAGTAGTCATGCACTCATTTTAATTCCAGGTGTAAGCTTGCTGGCAGCTTCATAGACGTCTAAAACTACCTTCCAAAAAGTCATTATATACTTATATAGGCAACAAGTACATGAAGTAAACGTCCTTAAGTGAAGTATTTGTCATTAAAATTTGTTGAAAATTCTGTGCCACTAGAAAAACAGAATTAGGGACCTCAAATCTATAGGTCACGCTTGCACAGTTGGAGTGTGCGTGCAGTAACATATTCTAATGAGGCAGCATAATGGAGAATCATCATTTTCTTCAGGCTTAATCAGATGCCGGTCTTAGGCTCCAAGAGACTTAGAACAAAGACTAAAAGTCACACGTTTTATTCTTGTACCCCATGAGGGGGTAATTTAGACCTTTGTTTGACCTATGGTCCCAGCCAAGCACTGCATGAAGTGTTTATTCAGTATTAGTGAGGAGATTGCCATTCTACCTGGATTTCATCTGGTGTTAAAACTTTTGACGCACAACTGTTAAGGACTAAAACTCTGGCAGGAGGCTTCATCACCAGAATTTACATTTAAATAAATCTATACATTTTCCAAACCCTAAAGTGTCTTGGGTTTTAACAGGCTCCTATTTTGTTTGAGTAATTTTATTTTTTAAAGAAAGCAACTTTTGTCTTTGTGTCTCTACTCCATTTTTAGATGCTAGAAGGTAAATCCATTTCTAGTCTGGCAGAACTTCATTGTTAGAAGAAGCTTCCCTGCTGCAAAAAGAATTTGATAACTTTTTAAAGCTATCTGGAGATTTATTACTTGAATTACAACAGCTCACTTTATCACTAAGGCTTTGTGTAAATCACTCACACAAATTTCATATGGGATTGTAGTGAATTTCACTCATTGTCACTGATAAATAGAAGAGCTCCAACAGTCATTAATATTAGATGTCTACATTTACTTTATATACTGGTGCCAAAGTCAGCCTAAGATTGAATTTGGGTCATATTTAAAAGAAGGAAAAGAAAGAAATGAGAGAATGCTATCGCAAGCAAACTGCAAAACATACAGAGTATTCAATAGTGGTTAAATTTTTTCTAGTGCAGGGTGTCACCTTTAATGATTTAGGGACAAGTCAAAGCACAAAACCATTTTCATCAGAGTAGGCACAAAGTAGTTCTAGTAAAGACAACTGACAAGGATTTACTAGTGGAAGAGGGCAGAGGAGAAAGGAGGGAGATGGGCAGCTAGAAGGCCAAGTGAGAACATGAGAAGGGTATAAAAGGAACAGCAAACCAAAAGTCAGTTGGAAACTGTAGAGGAAAAGGGTCTGAAAACCTAAGAGGGAAAGACACAGATAAACGTATTTACCACTGTGTAATGAGAAAGCATACTCAAGACCAGAGACAAGCTGCACAAAAGTAAGAATCAGGGAAGAGCACTGGCCAGTGCCTCTCTGAAGAAAAGCAAGCTAGGAGCTGAGCACACCAGAGCCAGCCTCAACAGCCAGGGTCCAGCCACACAGCACCTGGGCAGGGTCAACAGGGACGGTCACCACATCCAGCCAAGATTCCAGATCACAAGACAAGGTCATTTTGATGGTACAGGTCTGAAATCAAGGCACAGAGTCAATCCACTCACATCAGGATTAATTCTATTCATTTTTTTCTAAATAATATTCTGTTTGATTTTTTTTTTAAAAAAATCTGTTTTAAATTTCCACCAAAATTCCTGCTAAGAAAAATTAATTTAAATTGATGTAGTATAGCCAAGCTCCCAAGTCACACTTCTACTGTCAAGAAGTAAACTTCTTTTCTTCTCTTCTTCCAGGAACTAAGGACTGCCACAACCTCAGCACGGTGTCCCCAGGGAAAGTAGAAGACACACTCCCTTGTGTATTTGACAAATAGAAATAAAAACCAAAACCAGAACCAAAACCAAAACAAATCTTTCATCCAGATCCTACAAAGCACATCACTGCACTTTACACAAAAGGATAAACTGAGAAACTGGCTCTTGTGCCTGAAATCCTGTAGCCCCTTTTATGAAGAACACTAGAGTTGTGTGACTGAAAGCACCTTAGCAGCCATTGCAATTAAATAATTGTGTAAAGAATTTCAAACCCAAAACAGGACTAAGGCCAATTTAGAATTAAAAAGTGTTGAAAGCCCTAAGACTTTTCTCCAAGGCTGTGGAAGTGCCCAGCTGAGATTCAGCCCACTTGGCTTTTGTAGTCAAGGAAGGCACTGCATTACAGTGCAGACATCTCTTTAAATCAGCATGCATCTCACAGTAAGAAGTTATGTCACTTGAAAACGTGTTACATCAGACTCCTAATAAATATTTTCCTGGGCAGATATAGAAGATTGGGATAAACTATAGTCTGTGCAGAATAACAAATTGGGGAAAATGGTACTAGAATCAGACTTGGAAATCACTTGCAATTCACCTTGTTTTTCCTTAAATATTTTTTTCAAACCTATAAAGTCACCATACACTTTTGGTTTTGTGAATGAAATATTCTACACAAATTAGTGACAGACAACTGCCTGGAAAGAAATACAAGCTTCCTATGCAATCCAAAGCAAAGCAGAGGAATTGTTATAGCAAATAGTCTGGCCACATTTCTAATGCTGAAAGGAGTGTTCCAATGTAATATCTGGAAGTGCTTTAGTGCATTGTGGATGATTGTTTTGGCAGTTTGGCAAGAATGAGTTATAGTAGCATAATCAGCTTAAGCTAACTAGCGCTGCTGTCAGAAGTGACATTCCCACCACCCTAGGCCACATGTTCCACTTTCTTCCCTGTGCTGGCAGACTGCTGTTATGGTCGAAGAACTGGATGTTTCTGTTTGCTAATCTGACCGAAAGCTAACCCAACAAGAGCAGAATTGTTTAACTTTAGGCATGTGCCCAAGATGCTTCTGCTACAAAACAAGCTTCTTGTCCTAGAAGAGATGTATAACCCCTCTGGGGTGATGCAGACCACGTTTAAGTTAGTAGCTTTGTTCTGTGTTGGCTTTAGGGCTCATGATATTAGACTCTGTGAATAACCCTTCAAATAGATTCCTATGAACATTAATATTTATATTCTTTTTGAATATAGTGTTTGCAGAGTCCCTGAGGTGTCCATGTGTTCAAAAGCAGGCAGAGCTCTTCTGAGATATAATTATTTCATGCTAATATCATTTGTCCCTTGTTTACATTTTCCATCAAAGTTGAGTAGACAATCATATTCTTTATTCATGCTGTAAGCCTCTGCATCCACTCACAGAGAAGGATGATTCCTTGGCTGTTAGTTTATAGAAATAACAGGCCATTATGTCACAGAATGCCAAATGGCTTGAATGGCTTTTAGAGACATAATTGGATAACTATGGGCTTGGAGTACGTGAAAGATGATGTATTTTGTTTCCAATTCCTGTCTTCTACAATCCATTTAATCTATCTGTTTTGAGCAGATGTCATGATATGATATTTCTGAGCTTTTCTGTATTTTTTTTACATTGAGTAAACCTCAGGAATAGCAAACTAAGAGTTTCACTAGTATTTTTACCAAAAGGTTTGCTATTCTAAGTATGTTAAATTTTTTTTTCTTTCTTTTTTTAACTTTAAGTACGCCTTAGGAATGCCAGACTGAAAGCTTCTCTGATACTTTTACCATAAGTTTTCCATTACAAGTATGTAAATGTTTTCTCTTGTTTTTCCTTAAACATTAATAAAGGTCATAGTGCTGCGTGCTGAATCAACTATACGTATTTCCTGTGAGTTGGATTTTATTTCCAAATTTGCTGACCTGACTTCTGTGTATGTGTTCCTATCAGATGGCCATCTGGGAGACATCTGTTAAGCTGTAATATCCCCCAGACAGGGAGCACATCCTACACTACAAATGCAAAAAGTTGAAGTAACCTTCCACCTCTTTACAAGCGTTATTTAATAAATGGAAAACAGTAGATAATAAAACACTGATCAAGCTGCTTGGATTCTATCCATAACTGTGGATAAGACCCACTTTTGAATTTGGTGACCCTGTATTTGATTACAGAAAACAGTAATTCAACATCTTTGTTGCGTAGCTATCTGACTTTTTTATAGCACTATGTTTCCTTGTCTTAAATAAAATTAAAAACATAATTCATGTGGAGAACTGAGTTGTCTCATTCCTTTCAGCTATCCCAAAAGGCTTTAAGAGTTTAGTATTTCAGAAAATGACCATATAGGTGTTACCATATGTATTCAAGGATGTTTGCTTGTTCCCTAGCTGTATTTTTATAAACTCTATTAGTCTTAATTAAAAAAAAAAGATAATCTCTTACAGAAATGCATACACAATCTAAGCAAAAAAAAAAAAAATCTTGGTGGAGATAGAGGCTCTACCATGCCTAGATGTTGACTTTCAGAAAATATCCAGATAAAAAACCTCCCCATTAGCTATATTTTAGCTTTATGCCAGCACTTATTGATTATAAAAATGATCTATTTGAAAAGACTGAAAAACCTCACTACACCACAGACATTGTAAGGCTTGAAATAACTTGTATCTTTTAAATTCAAACAGTAGGTTTCAAATTAAGAAAATTTATATTTTCCTTGAGGAGTACATTGGTATAGCATATCTTATGACATTAGCAAGTTAGTACAAGCCTTATCTGGTTCATTAATGTGGCCTAATACATAGCGTCTCTGCCTTTAAATCATTCACCGCTGAAGAAGAGTAATTCACAGTGAATATCACTGAACGAGAGCAATTCCCTGGTGCATTATACTGTGAAATAAATCCCTCATTCACACTTAACACAGTAGTTCTATGCAACAGCAGGAATGGCCTTGCTAACTATAGAATGTTTCCACTGAACACATAATTTTAGTAAGTATAATATGACGTGTTTGTTTGGCTAATGGAGAGGGTATGGAAATGAGTTTCAGGAATTTTTTTTTTACTAATTGTACTTCCCTATGATTATGTTTAAATAAAAGTAAATCTCAAATTAAGATCTTTCAAATAGTTTGATCCATAAAAGCACTTCTCTTATTACCTACAGTATGTGCTCTGCAAATTCGTTCAGTAAGGGAAATTAAAGTAATTCATAGAAGCCTAAAGTAAAAATTATGTAGTTCCCTATTATTGTATAAAGGGAGAGCTATTATTACAGAAAATTAGAGAAAAGCTGGAATCTGGAAAGCATTATGTCTCATGTTGGTGCTGTATTACAACAAAACAGAGCAACAGACATAATGTGCTATCCAGCTTTCTAATAATCTCTTCTGCTTCTTCCTTACGATTTGGCCGGGAAGTGTGAGGACGAGTGTAAGCGTGATCAGCCTTCAGTTGCAATGTCCTAACCACATTCTAGACTGACCTGCAGACCTGCTAGGATTTTCTTAACTATCTTGGACAGCTGTGCTTTCCATGATCATTAGATCGTGCTAAGCTTTTCTCCTGTACAGTGTCTAGTACAGCCTGTACTTTTGTAAAACACTCAGAAAAGAGTCTTTTGGTGGCATTTTTCAGCAAAACCATACTATGGTTAACATGTAGCCAGAAGTAAAGTCTTTAGTAGGACTTCATCTTGCTGTAATAAAGATCTGGATTGTCACTGAACTTTGCTTCTTCTGTATCAAAAACACAATGAAACAATATTTTCTAGCCAAGAAGGGAAAAAGAGCTGGTTTTCTCTTCCGTTATGCTGAAGGCATCCAGAAATGACAAGATATTGGGTCTGTGGGCTTGCCTAAACTAACATCACATCTAGGAACTGAGAAAGGTATCAGGAAGCAGTTATCTGAGTGAAACAAGACATCACTGATATAATTGTCTGAAAAGTCACATCAGCTACAAGGTCTGCTAAGAAAGACATGTCTTGCTGATGCTTTTCTTTGCTGACCAAGTGCGTAGCAACAAAGATCAAGGATACCTCAGCAATCTGGGAAGAGCTACTGCAAATATAGCTAATCTGTCAAATCCAATACTGCTTCAGCCAGTTGGCTCTGGAACAAGTATCTACACGAGGTACAAACAGCAGGGAAACAGCACCTTACAGGTGCAAGACAAGTGCACTTGGAGCAGGTCCAGTTAGCCTGTGACCACGACACTCACTATGTGTGAGCAAATGCTTTGGGCAGGTAGCTAAGTCTGGTGCTATCACTAATTACCTTATTTACTTATAAAAGCAAAAATACGTCTGACCTGTAATTTCTATTCATATCTAATCCTTGTATCTTTACTTTCTTATCAGACCTTCTGTTCTCTGTCTTTCTTACCTTGCCATTTTGTGATACCACATCTGAAATTAAGCCACGCTCCTACCATCAGAACGGCACAGAGCTAGAAGATAATTTATGGATTGTGAAACCGAAGCTACTCAGCCTCATCCATTGCTTGTTGATGTACAAAAAAGGTCCTTCCGTTAATTTTAATACATTTTAGTAAAATTGCATGTATCAAACATGCTGAAGCAACACTTTCTTTTGCACTAGGTTTACATAGAATCTGTCATAGATAGTTGCAATTTGCAGATATTGCTTTGTGACAAGTGTAAAGGAGGCTTTCGTGTAAAGGAGGCTTTCAATATTGAATATTGAACATTTGTGTCACCCAGCCTGTGCCAATACACAGGTGAGTGGAACCATGTGCCAAAAGAGCTTTGTTGACTTGTCCTAGCCCTAAAAGAGATCCATAGCATCATTTGGGTCTCAGACTGCTGCTTACACCAGTTGCTGGCAGTGGTGGTAGATGGCAACAAGGATGAAGAGTCCAAAGGAGAGGAATTTAAAGAAAGTGGGAAGTGAGCCACAGCAGAGTGGTCGAGTTTTGAGATTTCCCAGTGGCTTTCTCCATTGACAGTATGTGTCTCTTCTGCTTGCTATAGAATCCTGCAGTATTTATTTGACTTCACTTACTACTTCGGGTTCATTATTAGTCCTTATCTGCGTTGTCCTTCACAAGACCGTATATATGAGTCGTGTATGGATGGCTCGTTCATCCATATTCACAAAGCTCAAAGCTTCTGCAGTTAAAACTGAACAATAAAGTTTTAAAAGAGAAAAGACATCCTGACATACATACAGTGAAGCTTTTGAAACATCAGTGCATCTGTGGTCATCTGAGCAAGTTGCATAAAGATGTCTATCTCTGCCTATTTTGTTTTGAAATAGAAACAACTTTTATTTTCCATTTTGAAGTTTCTCCTTTGCAGGGAAACATTTAGAAATTTATGTTACAATTTATATATTCCAACTCCCTCCAATTAAGGGTCATATCACATATGTATGATAGCAGGAGAACAATCAGTTCTGTTAGGGAAAAGTGTAATAATCTTCCCATTTTATGCTATTCAACTCATTAGAGTAGGACTTTGAGAAAAGCAGAAAATTATTTTCTCATGAACAGGACAAAAGAGAAATTAAATTTATTTCCCTAGAGTATCTGGACTGACAAGCTTTTAGAATGGGTTTTCTTGATCTGAAAATGAAAGCCTTATAGACCACAGAATAAGAAAAGAATCTTTGAATTTTCTGACCTTGAATGACTTCCTCATCAATGATTTTTAGTAGTATCAAATCAGGACATAAACAATTGCATTCATGATGAGGAACCAAGATTTTTCATTTAGCACTTTAATATTTCGTAGCAAATTTGTTACAGGCCTAATCTTCCTATAACTGGCATGACTTTGCTGCATCTGATGATATCATATCAAAGTTGGTAAATTTCCAAGTAATACCTTGTACAGATAGATTTCTATAGTTAAAATAGTCTGTTACTGGTAAATGAGCTTTCCCTTTTTTCCATGTACAAGATGTCATCAGACTGGATATATACTTAGAATTAGGCATATTTCCACTGAAATATATGGGCTTTATTTTTTATGCCTGCATAACTTCAAGCATTACATGATAAAGAGGGATGTGAGGAGATCACAAACCAGTTATGAGCAAACCACAAGTTTTATTCTAATTAGGGCTTTGTACAAAACAGGATTATGATGCTCATAAAGGCTTCATGATTATTATATGGAAAAAAAGTAGTCATAGTGCATATTGGGATATGAATTCTCATCCCTGAAATTTCCTCCGTAGTTAATCGCAAGTGGAAAGTCAGTTGGAGGAGCACATCAGGATTCCCCCTGTTGCAGGATTTTCCCAAAGCATGTCTAGCTGAGGCACACTACCAAGATATACCAATCAGAACAAGCAAAGAAAAAGCATGGCACTAGAAAGCTCTGTGCTACTGTTTAGTTATAGGCAGTTTAACAAAGCCTGCCGAGGTTGTGTAGAATGGAAAACATCTGTGTCCACTGATATGTTTAGACTGCTCTGGTTTTTTAGGTATCTCAGACTATGAAAACACCGGAGAATTATGTGAAAAAAGATTCTCACTGAAGAAAAGCTTGCATTATTAGAGGCAGACTTCAGAATCATTATCACCTACATTTACATACCCATCTTAGGTACTTTGTAAGCAACCAAATAAAAAGTCATTTTGCCAGGACAGATAAGACTTCTTTCATAGGGAAACTTACATCTGAAACAGCATCTAAGTGAGGTGATAAAAACAATCTGGTATGAATATACCTGATGGTAGGCACACTGGTCACAGCCACAAGTCTGCTCCATAAAAATGGAGAAAGTTTGCCCGTGACACCAAGCTGTGTGGCGTGGTCAACATACTGGAGCGAAGGGATGCCATCCAGAGGGACCTTGGCAAGACTGAGACGTGGGCCTGTGTGAACAACACCAAATGCAAGATCCTGCACCTGGATTGGAGCAACACCAAGCACAAATACAGACTGGACAGAATGTGAATTGAGAGTAAACCTCAAGAGAAGGACTTGGGGATGCTACTGGATGCGAAGACATGAGTTGACAATGTGCACTTGCAGCCCAGAAATCCAACTGTATCCTCAGCTGCATCAAAAGATGCAGTATTAGCAGGTTGAGGGAGGTGATTCCCTCCCTCTACTCTGCTCTCATGAGACCGTACCTGGAGTACTGCATTCCATTCTGGAGTCCTCAGCACCTGTTAGAATGAGTCTAGAGGAGCTCACAAAGATGATCAGAGGACTGGAGCACCTCCTCTATGGGGATAGGCTTGTTTAGTCTAGAGGAGAGAAGGACCCGGGGAGACCTTAGAGTAGCCTTCCAATACTTTAACGGGGCCTACAGGAAACCCGGGGAGGGTCTCTTTATCAGGGAGTCTAGCAATGGGAAAAGGGGTAAGAGTTTTAAGCTGAAAGACGGCAGGTTTAGATTAGATATTAAGAAGAAATATTTTATTGTGAGGGTGGTGAGGCACAGGCACAGGTTGCCCAGAGAAGTCATGGATGTCTTATGTCTGGAGCTGTTCAAGGCCAGATTGGACAGGGCTTTGAGCAACCTGATCCTGTGGAAGATGTCCCTGCCCTTGGCAAGGGGGTTGGAACTAGATGATATTTAAGGTCTCTCGCTACCCAAATGATTCTATGATTCTATAAAATATGGAGAACAATGAATTTCCACAGGATTTCTAAGTAAACTGGTTAAGGAAACGTATATATGTTGCAATATGTAAGCTGCACTAGTCAAGCACATATAAGGAAAAGGCAATCCCTACAGCTCTTGAGAGTCATGGCACATAACTTCCTGACTTAGGCTTTGCCACTCTTTAAAAGTAAAATCTGATTATCAATTCCAGCACGTACTGTAGAGAAGCAAGATTCTTCTGACAGTGCTGTGCTCATAAACAGCAGATGTTGAGAGCTTCCTGGATGCTGGATAATCTTTATATTAGGTTTGTGTAGTCCTAAGAATGGAACTAAGCCCTTTGTGTTAATATTTTACTAAATATGAACATTTACTCAAAATAAAGTTGTGATCACTAACAAGCACTAACTAGCAGCAATCACTAACTCTAAACTATTGCAGGATGGAAATAAATTACATTTGTCTCATGCCATTTCCTCTTCTTTATTGTTTTGACTGTGGATTATATTAGACGACTGATCAGGCACAGTAAATGAGGGCTAAGTTTTCTCTGAGGCACTGAATTGCAGAAGTATGCCCTGATGCTGTGAGCAAACTGCCAGTGCAATAAGCTGTGCTGATTCACTGGAAATACTTATCCCCTCAAAAGGTACCTTGCAAAAGTAACTAAAACCTTTGCAAACCACTGTATGAGAAACTGCCACACCCAACAACACTGTGAAATCCCTGCTTAATCTCCTAAATATCTAACATCAAAGATAACCCATTTTGGTCTGCTCAAAAAGTCCTGCAGCTGTCACCAGGAGCTGGATCAATCTCAGCACCTAGCTGAGCAACTTGATGCAGAGATTAGTAAGAAATATTCTTTAGCCTGTATCATATTTGTAGCTGTGAACATAATCTTATTTTCTGACCCAAAACCAGAGGTCTGTTTTCATGGAATTTCAGCATTCTCAAAGCAAAGCTATGTCTTGGCTTTCCTGGTTTGCCAGGCTGGCACTACAGTTCAGTGGTGGGCAGTGCTCCAACAGCAATGCTACTACAGCAGGTTTGAAGGCTTGCCACACATGGTAGTAATTGAAAGCATGCTCATGTTATTGCCTGGATCAGAAGTGAGAGCAAGGAAATTCTTGTTCCTGTAGCTCTTTTCATGCTGAATTTTGATTGAGCAACAGCAAATACCATAGGGTCTCTCTGTTCCTGACAATTTAATCTGGAGAAGGCCTCATTAAAACAGTAGGGGGTTTGAGTTCTTCTCATGAAATTTTACATTTACTACGAAGAAGCTCACACAACCATAACACATCATATCACTTCATAAGTGTAACAGCTACTCAGCTTTGATTGTTGGAATGGAAGACCTAGATCCTTGAAAGATCTGCAGCATGGTCTGAACAAGATTTCTTACTGCCAAAACCAATCATTGACTTTATGTAATTACAACTGTTCCACACAGTCTGTGGCAGGAACTGGCTTTCTACCAATAATCATTCAAACATAAATAATGAAAAATATTTAATGAGCACCATGACTTTGCATATTGCTAGGAAACTGGGAGGATGCTCTCCTTGTTCCAGGACACCCACAGTCTATAAAAAAGGAGAGAATTGTTTCTGCCCTTATCAACTTCACTATTATTTAAGCACCTAACAACAAGAAAATCCAGCTCTTATGACAGACTACTGTAAATATGGGTTAAATAAATTACAGCTCATTTCTAACAGAATTAAATAACCTGAGAAACTTACCTAGAGGAAGCTAAGCTTTACTCCCTAGCAGTTTTAAGACACTGTCTTAGAAACTTTCTTAGAGCTTCTATGGAATACAGTTTTATTTCTAGTATGCAAAAGTGCTGACTGGGAAAACAGGTCTTCCTGTGTTTTTTTTTTCTCACTTTATTCGTTTTCTCAACTGATAGACCTCTAGTTATCACTAGTCTTTAATGGTATCTTTCATGTTCTGTCGAGGAGCCAACATTTTGCTTTAAACCTGGCCTTAAAAGCCCCTTAAATCTATAACAACAGCTCAGACAGATACATGCATTTGATGGAGCTCTGCCTCACTGCTACAGCTGCTCACTGGCTGCGAATATCTCCAGCCCACACCAGCAAAGTCAGAGTGTTGCATCCTTCTTGTGCTGGCCAAGCCTTTGTTCCAAGGCTCTATATTTGCTCTGCCACATTCCTGCTGTGGAAAAATATGGAGGCCCTTGGGCACCAGCACTTTCCCCGATTTTGATTCAACAGCTCTAACCCTGCAGTGGCCTCCACGCTTTGCACCCTTTCAGCAAAGTTCAAGGCTGAACTGGGACCAGCTGATTCCGCTCTCTGCAAAATGTGAGGTGACCCTACTTTGCTGTCGACACCCTACCACTGTGCCAGACAAAGGGTTTTTAGAGAGCAGATCCATGTGGGATGCTCATAACCCAGCCATTCTCTGCAGCACTCCCTCCAAATATTCCTGAGATAAGGTTTTTCACCGAGCTGGGAGTGGATCAGTCTGTAGAGTCACAGCAAAGCCAGGTAGCTCTGTTGGCCTCTCAGAGCTTTATAACTACACAGACTGCCTGGGGTGGGGACCTGGTGGCCACCTCCCTGTGGAGGCTGTAGGGGTTACTGCAGGTGGGAAGCCAGACATGGAAATCACAGGGAGATGGAGCAAGTGTTTTAAATGCCATCCCAGCTCCCCGAGAGGGTGAACCGGTGTCATCCATGGTCTGATTTTGTGACCTTGGTTGCAGGCAGCTCTCCTGTGGCAGTAGTTTGAGTAAGGCCTTCAGGATCATGCTCAACTTCAGGCTGCTTCATACCTCTGGAAAGGAGGACAAAGCCTTTCAAAGAAAAGAATTCAAAGGGGAACAAAACTTTGCCCATACAATTTCTGTACAATTTCTTCCTAACCAGCCTGCTGGGAACTGGACCATCTGAAGCCAGAGGATGGAGGAGGTCTCCGTTATCAGATACACAACCAGGCCAAGCTGGCACTGAAGAGGAAGCCCTTAATAGGAGAGGTGCAAGTGACTCAACTTCCATGATCCAACAGGGATGAGACTGGATGAGATGGAGGAGATGATGGATGAACACAAACGGGACAAGCACAGGGCAAGTGGAGGAGGCATAGGCAGGAGAGCCTTGAGTAGGGGAAAGCCGAGGTAGCTGTGGCATTGCAAGGAAGGCAAGCTGTAAAGATATTAGGGCTGTGGGAGGAGGTTGAGGGCAAGCAAACACAGAGGTGGCAGTGGTAGAGCCAGCTAAAAGCATATAATGCTGCGATAGCATGGAGATGTTGGGATAGTAGGTAAGGAGGAACAGCAGTGGACCAGGGCTCCAATGCTGCTATGGAAGGACACCAAGAAAATACTCAGACATTGCTGTTCTTTAATGTTCACTTTGTCTGGATTCCTTGGACCGACCAGGCCTCAACTTCTGAGATGCTTTCTTGGAAACATTTTTTTCTGGAAGAAAACAAAACAACAAACCAAAGCCATTAAAAATTCCATAGAGTTAAAATATGCCCAAGGTATTACATCCATAAGGAAATTCACCTCCCCTCCTGCTTTGATGTCAAAGAGATAGGAGACACTGATGGACTAAGGGAAGTTTTAATTCCCATTTTTTCTCCTTCTCCATACATCTGCGTGGATCCAACTGAGAAGGGACACAAGGGAATGCTTTCATCTACAACAAACGTGCAACATAAAGAACCACTGCCACACCTTATGGGCACAGTGAGTGGGTCAGCAGTGTTCAAATAACTCCTGGAGACGGAAGGAATGTCCTGGGCTGTAAACACAAAAGGTCTGTGGCCTCTGAGATTGAAGGGACCTGGAACATTATTTCTTTCCTACCCCAAAATCAGTGACTCTAAACAGATCTTCTGTACTGTAACAGGGAGCACTCACTTACAAGGTAGACAAAGCCAGTTACAGTGATCACCTAGATATTGAGCCCGTGTCACATCTCAAAATCAAACAAAATTACTTTCTCTCAAAACCAGACCACGCTCAGTTCTTTCTGCCCTGAGCTGGAATCAAGTTAAAAGCCTCCTTGCCTGACCTCTGACAAAGAGTCTGGACAAATCCCTAGGATGTGCCCAGGAGGAGATAGCCCTGCCTGAACAGGCAGGAAACGAGTTGTCCTCAAATATTGCCTCCTTCTCAGTCTGGGAGAGGGTTCAGCAGATTGATTCTCCTGACCTTGCCCTTCTTTGGGTGTTGCTTCTGGGATGACTTTCCTCTCTTTCTGCAGCTCGCTCTACAGCTTTCTAATTCCCTGCAGAGCTTCTTCCAGCATAGTTTCAAGACCTTCAGATCTCTCCTCCACATTCTGAGGGCAGATTTCTTTTTCTCTGAAACACGGAAGCAAAGAGAAATAATAAGGTTTTGTTTTCTTCAGTATCATCAAATATGATGGCAGAGGACAAGTAATCATACCTTCTGCAATGTTGTTTTGGGTACCATCTCAAGAATTACACAGAGAACTATATAGGGTTTTAGTATGCTGGACTTAAAAGAAGCCTGTGCTGTTAGATGCGAGTCTAAAATAACCTCATTATTTAAGATACTATTTGAATTAACATCTTCACGACAGCTATAACATATTCTCAGAACAAAATGATGATTTTATAGTAGATGAGTTCTGTAACACTTTTCACCGCTTATACCACAAACAGTCTAATCTATACAACCATTGTACTATACTTATATGCTCTGCATTTTTGATTCAGAATGATCTTTCATCTTCTCAAAACCACTTATTTCTCTTTGTTTTTCTCCTTATCTTTTAGGCTTTTCCTCTGCTTGATGAGATGACTGTTTTGTCTGATTAAATAGCTGAAGAGCTGCACAGCAAACCCATTTGTTGCTGCATGCCCAGAGACCAGTCTTATAGTCTTCTCTGTCTTCAGGATATAATTCTGCATTTGGGACTAGAGCTTACGGCTCCACTATAACCTTTTATCCAAACATTTAAAGTCTTATGTTGTGGATTTGAGCTGTGGGAGATATTGTTTTAGTAGCTCTAGGAAGAAAGAATGCATCTATATTCAACTTTTTTGCCTTCAGGTGATTGCTATTTTGGCTATTTTGAAGTTGCATCTTGGCATTTTCACAGGATTTGAAAACCTAATGAACCATGATTAAAATTTTCCTATGTCATTGTTTTATAATTGCTTAGATTAAAATGTAGTTGTAGTTGTCATTTCACAAGGTGAACTACTGCCTGCGAATGTTGTGTAATCACGAGATGAAATGATATAAGACTAGTGCCAATCTTGTAAATTGAATTGTTTTGCAATGTACAAACCAAATCCAATCATCCAGTAACATGTAAAGTTTCCTGCTTTATCTGTTTGCACTCTGTGTAACCTACAGAGCTGTGTAACAGATTCTGATGATAACAATGATAAAAGTATACTAGCAGTTTGGAAGAAAAATGACTTGAATTTTATGCACAGCAGCTAACAATTAAGCATAGAGTATATAAAGTATGTTGCCAGCCAATATTTCTGCTGCGCTTCAGGAGTATTAGTTTTATAATGTTTGTTAACCATAGCAAACTAGAAAAGGGTTACACACTGAAACACAACTGTGAAGTGTTTTATTGGTTTACTTTAAAATCTCAGTTACTCAGTTGATTTATGGTCCTGTTATATACTGAGAATTTTTTGTCAATGGATATGTGCCAATTTAATACTGCCAGAAGATCTGGCTCTGCTACACTTATGGTGTATTTTTGTCTTTCATCTTTTTCTTTTTAGGAAATTCAAACTTCAGGTGCACTCAAGATGTGAAGTTACAATGTACAAGTACTGCCGAAGTACACAATTGCTGAAAAAGTTCTGGTTTGCTGGTTTTGAACTGAGACTAACTTAGATATATATCCAAAGTGAACAGTGTTATTTTTAATATATTTAGTATATTGTTTTTGTTAAGCCAAGTAGATCAATCTGTCATAAATAAATTTTGATAAGTCATATCCTGCTAACTGAGATCACAGCAAGTATTCAGATTTCACTAGTTCTTATGGAGTTTTTAATGACAAACCTATATATATATACAGTTAAGGCCTTGGAGAGGTAAAACAGAATTTGAAGGTGCCTCAAATATTAAATATAAGCTACTGTAATGCAAGTATGTTACTGTAAAGTGAGTCTTTTAAGATAACTGACAACCTGCTGAGTTTTAAATTCCTAAATTTTTGCAGGATCTGGGATATTTTTTCAATAAGTATTCGTGAAGTATGTTCAAAATTCAGCCTTTAAATTTAAATTCCTTGGCATTCCATCTGCCCTTTTATTTTTAATTGATTTTTCTAATTCTATAATTTACTGTACTTTTAGAAGAAATTAATTAAAACAGACACAGTGGATTTATATGCAATGTATAAACTCATTTGTTATATATACTCAGATACAGAATTTCTTCATTAAATGTTCTGAAGTTCTGAGAGGACTTAGGACTTACTGATCTATTTTATATTCTTCACTGTGTCTACTGTTCAGATCATCAGCTAGTTTTTCACTGATGTCAGGTCCTTACTATTTTTCTTGTCTAAAATTTTTACATTAGAGTGACACTAGCAGAAAGATACAGGTCAGTTAAAAATTATTGTCAATTATATGGCAATTTGATTTAATTTAGGAGAATAAAGGTAGAATCGTGATTACACAAGACACCATATATGACTGTCTTTACAAGAAGTATATTTATTCAGTATAGACTAGACCATGTATGTTTCTTCAGAGTAACCAAAGCAAAGAGGTTCTATTTTTGCCTTATAAGTGAATAAATTTATTAACTGCAATGCCTGGTATGTAAAAGTTTCCAAGCAGACATTTGCAGATAAAACCAGCCAAAGGAATTAAGAATGACATACAAAGCAAAAAGAAAGTAAAAGAAAAAAGAAAGGGAAAGAATTGAAGATTCAGCAGAGTAAGAAATGAGGAATAAGTAGCAATGATTAAGCAAAAAAAATACCAAAATACAAGTATTAAACTTATCATCATTACCAATACTGTCAGTTCAGAGCCCTTGAATTAGTTATGATTCATTGAATTTGCTGTGAATACACATCATTACAATTTCATGAAGTACATAAAAATGCTAACCATATAAGTTTACATCCAAAAATCAATATTTTGCAAGTAAGTACAGGGAGGGATAGAAAGACTCGTTTGAGCATATATAATGCTAATTATTTTCACTTGTCAGTTATTAAAAATGTGTAAGCTAGAGTAACTAAAAAGGTAGGAGATGAAGGGCAAATCTTAGTTTCCCTAGCATTAATTTGTGACATGTTGGTAGCCACACTAATCACCTGAAGCTGTTGTCATGCCTCCAATGATGCAATAAGTAAATGCAAAATAGCTGTGATTACTACCTACATTTTATTAAAAGAAAGAACAAAAAGAAAATAAAAAGCAAATGATAATGGAAGCATGCTTGAAGAAGGGTATCCACCACTTTTTCTCTATCTCTTCATCCAGACACTTTTCAGGGAGTTCTGCTGTGAGAACATTTATTAGATAATGTATCTTCAAGCTAAGAAAGTACCAAATCATTTTACTTCCCAACCAGAACACGTCCTGTGTCATGATATCATCCAAAGTATGGGTGGGAAAACAAGTTTAGTAGTAGACTGTTTTTTTTTAACATATCTACACTAGGTATGTTGCAGGTGGGCAAAGAAAAAATATTAATAATGTTATGAAATCAAAGGAAATAGTTTTATCTCTCTTTATAAGAAGCTGCCCAAGCAGCGACCTTGAAGCAAACAAATTCATAACGTTCTTTGTATTTTCTGTGATTATCAAGATCAATTTAAGCCTGATTTCCAGGAATACATTGATTAATCAAAGAAGAGTTTAAATTTTCATTTTTATTTGTATAAATAAATAAATATAAGCTTATGTAAAGATTCCTTCAGGCCTCAAAATAAATTTTATTCACCTTTGATTCTTAAAGGAAGTTTTAAAACTTAAACTATAATCGATATTTAAGGAAGTTCTTTCTGTCCTTGAGTTTAATGAATATTTTCTTAAGCCTTGGAGAACAATTTATTATATAGTTAACGGCAGTATTTTAAAATTCCAGTAGCCTGTCATACTCATCAATGATATCGCAAAAATACCTTGCTGTATTTGTACAGAAACAAGTGACTATCTACAAGACACTGGTCTCAAACAAATACTTTACAAGACCTGCAATAAAAAAATAAATATTGAGGAAAAAAAAGACTTAATGAAAGCATTTAAGGAAAATATACACCTTGAGAAATACTCTGCTGGGTTAACTGAATAGTTCATCTAGTCCAAAGTCTGCTCTTAATGGTAGCAGTAGGAATTGTTATTTAGAGAGATATTCAAGTCTGGCCACTAACTGCAATTTGTTCCTTCCATAACCCTCCAGCATCCATAACATCTGTACTAGGAACAGGTAGTTGTGGATATGCAGCCCCTTCAGTAGCCATTTACCATCTTATCACAGCTTAATGTGTCTGGCCCCTTTGTGAATTCATTTGTACCACCTGCCTTCATGAATGCCCGTGGTAGCCTGTTCCACAAGTTGCTACTCATTACATTAAGAAATATTTTCTCTTGTCTGTGGTTTCTTTTATCATATATTGTGGCATTTGTTACAAAACAGTACTTCATTCACCTTATTCAGCAGTTTTATAGTTTTGCAAAACCTGTCAATGTCCCATCAGCTTTATACTCTGCACACTGAGGAAATGCAGCTTTGTTAGCCTTTCCCAAAAAAAATTGGCTGACCTTAATCACTTTAGATACCTTTCTCTGTACCTTCTTAGCTCCGTTATGCATCTCTGGAGTAGACACAAGATCTGCACACACTTTACGAGATACAGATGCAGCAAGGGTTTACTTAAAGCCAAAATAAACAGATCTGTCTTGCACAAAGTGGTGACAATATTTGTTAATTGCTTCTTCACACTAAGCCAACGATTAAAGACAGCTGTCAGTGATAACTCACACTTCTTTCCTGAGCTCTAATTACCATTTCTACAATTAGCAATCCATAGCTATGGTCTAAGTTATTTTTTCTTTACCTTCTGTTTACCTACATTGAAGCTCGTCTGCTATGTTCTTCCATGCGATCACTTTTTTGATGTCTGTGTGGGGTGCCTCACTGTCAGCATAGTATCTGTTCAAATCTTTTGCAGCTTACTGTCATCTACAGAAGTGGAGATTCAGTTATGTGCTCTTCTTCGATCATCAATGAAGACATCAAACAGAACTGATGTCAAGAGTGATCCGTAGAAAACTCCACTGCTGGCTATTCTTCTTCCTGGCAAGTGACTCTTAAGACTTTCTTATCCTTCAGCATCTATAAAAGAACCTTCCCTCTTCCTTTGGCAAATTAATTTCCCTAATAACCTTTGCCAATGAACCTTCTCAAAGACTTTCTGAAAATCAAAGTATGTTACATCCACTGGACCTCCTTTGTGCATATGCCTTTTGACACTGTCATTGAACAGCAGAGGGTTATTGAAGCAGGATTTTCCCTTATAGAGGGCATGCTGACTTTCTCCAACAGACTATGTTAATCTGTTCACTGATCTTATTCCTCATAATTAACTTGACACATCACCAGGGAGAGAACTAGACTCATCTGTCAGTAGTTCTTGCAAACCCTTCAAGAGCCCTTTCTGCAAATGGAAGTTCCACTGGCAGCCTTCCAGTCCTGTGGTGTGGTGGCAATTTTTAATGACAGGTTATGCACTTTGGCCATATATTCTAGAATTTAATATCTGCATTCCTCCAGCACTCCAGTGTCAGTGTCATTCAGCCCTAGCTATCTATCAATATCTAATTCACTCAATGATCTGGTGAGTCTCTTCCAACCTGGTTATTCTATGATTCTATGATTAGTTTCCTTAAAATGATTGCAACAAAGCTATGGAAATCTCCAGCACCTCCAGAATACAAAGCATTCACAGAAATTTTCTCTGATGTCTTTGTCATTTCAGAGAGTACCTTAGCACTCTTGCCATCAAGCAAGGTTTTCTAGATGGCTTACTGCTTTCATGTATTAGAAGAGACTTTTACTGTTGGTTTGAGCATCTTCTGCAAAACGCTTTTAAAATTGTTTTGTAGCCATACTCTTAATCTCCTGTTTAAATTTTTTCTTCTCTTTTAGGTGAGCATTCCATTTTTTAAAATGCCAACTTTTCCCTACATTATTCACCTTTAATTTTATATTGATCCATAAGTTAAGAGGAAAGTTTGATCCATTTGAAATAATTATGAATTGTGGTGGTGCACATTTTATCTTGTCTTCTAATATAATATGTTTAACAGCCTCCAGATTTAAAAAATACTTAATTTCCGGACTTCTTGTAGATTTTCTTGACTAACTACCTCCTTACACATAGTTCACGTCTAGTGATTTCATAGATTTTTGTGGTTTGCTCTCTCGTGCTATCGTGTTAAACCTACTATGTTGTGGCTGTTCTGGTAGAATGGCTGTTGCAGTGGCACCTCTTGAAGTAGTTCCTACGAACCAACTAAGACCAAATCCAAACAGCATGTGGCCTTCATGTAAGTTTTGGAGGGGAGAAATGCTTTCATTTTCATTTTTCATATGGGCTAGAAATAAGAAACTTCTATTTAAAAAAGTCACGTCATCTACCTGTTGTTCAAAAATGGAATATCTTAGAGCTTTAAAAAAATTTTCAATGAATTTGTAATAAAGTTTAATTTTAAAGTTTCTGTTTCAGTAAGGACTATGTATAGAAGCTGTATTCAAGAGTAAGTATTGATTCTGTTGTGTTATATAACCAATAATATGCTTTAATATCAGCAGCTTCTTTCTGAAACACCAGAACTTCTAAATTATTTTATGAAGTTGGATGCAAAGCGCAGAAGTGCTATCTTCTACAACATTATCCCAAAATAGCCCCTCTTTAGAACAAATTATTTCTACACAATCTGTAACTTAGGTACATGTACCGTTCATTGTTTAAGAGTCATATTAAATATTCTGCTAAAAGCACATATCACAATAACTGGTACATCCATATGTCTTTCAAAGCACAGTGTAAAAATGAGCAGCACAGAATGCTAAAAAGAGGTAGAAGATCTAATGCTGCTTTCAGGACTGACATTTAAAACAGAAAATCAGGTAGAAAATACACCCAGAAAATCATCAACCTCTTTGATCCATTTAAGGTCTGTTACTGATATAATCAGCTGCACACCTTGGAATTTCTATGAGTAAAATCAATTTACAATATATATTTTCTCCTCAAGAAAAATAAATTAACCTTATACCCATATTTTCCAAGTGTTACAATAAAATAATAACTTCACTTAAAATTCAAAAATATGATATAGCAAATTAATTTAAATAAGTTGTTTAAACATTCATCTCATATGTATAAAGAATATGTGATATCTATCTCTAACAGATTTTATTGATTTTATTTAAAATAAAAGAAGAATCTCTATCCTTTACTGGATGCAGAGGGGGATGAGAATAAGGCTGAGGTACTTAATGTCTTCTTTGCCTCAGCCTTTAATAGTAAGGTAAGATGTTCTCTGGATACAGAGCCTCCTGAGCCAGAAAACAGGGAGGGAAAGCAGAACAAAGCCCCCATGATCCATGAAGAAATGCTTAAAGACCTGATAAGCCAAACAGACACTCACAAATGCATGGGGCCGGTTGGGATCCACCTGAGAATATGAAAGGAACTGGCAGAAGTGTTTGCCAAGCCCCTTTCCGTCATCTTCCAGCAGTCCTGGCTGACTGGGGAAGTTCCACAGGACCGGAGGCTGATGATGTGCCTATTGACGAGAAGGGTCAGAGGGAGGATCCAGGGAACTACAGGCCTTTCCATCTGACCTCAGTGCTAGGAAAGGTCATGGAGCAGATCATCTTGAGTGCTATCAGAAACAGCACGGCCAGCAGGTCCAGGGAAGTGATTCTGCCCCTGCACTCAGCAGTGCTGAGGCTGCACCTCTAATGCCGTGTTCAGTTTTGCCTCCTCACTACGAGAAAGACACTGAGACTCTGGAGCGAGTCCAGAGAAGTGCAATGAAACTGGTGAAGGGGCTGGAGAGCAAGTCTTATGAGGAGCAGCTGAGGGAACTGGGGTTGTTTAGTCTTGGGAAGAGGAGGCTGAGGGGAGACCTTATCCCTGTCTACAACTATCAGAAAGGAGGTTGTAGAGACATGGGTGCTGGTCTCTCCTCCCAGGCAGTAGGTGATAGGATGAGAGGGAAGGGCCTCAAGCTGTGCCAGAGGAGGTTCAGAATGAACATTAGGAAAAATTTCTTCACTGAAAGGGTTATCAAGCACTGAAACAGGTGGCCCAGGGAGGTGGTCAAGTCCTCATCCCTGGAGGTATTTAAAAGAGGGGTAGATGAAGTGCCTAGGGATACGATTTAGTAATAGGTACGGTTGGATTTGATGATCTTCAAAGGTGTTTTCCAAATCAGGGATTCTATGATTCTGTGATAAATAAGATAATAAATTAATTTTAAAGATTATGTGGTTTGCTATCCATATTAAGGTTTACTGCCTTTGATATGTTTAATACAACAAAATCAGTGTTTGTCTAAAAAAATCCACCAGATGTTCTTCAGAAATACCAAGTTAGCTCTACTGAAGATAGTAAATAAAGTGAATAAAAGTAAGGATTAATTTTTCCAAATCCTATTTCAGCTTTCATATGGTCTAGTATCCACTGAAATTATTTGAAGCATTCATAAGAGTTTCACTGCATTATAGAACAGGCCCCAGGCAACTCATCTTTGCTTCTTTGACTCCACTTATAGTCTTTTCTACCAGCAAAAAATTTCTAACAAGGGGAGACTAATTATTACATCTTGTTCACTACTTTGTATCCAGCTAATGACTGGATTTGAAGGAAAAGTAGCAAGCATTAGATTGTACAATGGTGTAATAAACACTCCTGTTCCTGTGAGAGGGAAGAAATGTACTCCGTAAAGTCTCATGATTGACAGATTTTATTATAAGCTTTGTCTTAGCTACTGCCACTGCAAGTGTTATCCTATTGAGCTGGAGTTTTAATCAGCTATTGCATCTGTCAGAATAGTAGCCTGTGCCAGTCAGTTTCATAGGTTAATGATATGTCAGGCACAAGAATTTATTAGCCCCTTCACTTTCTGGGCTATTAACAACACTGATCATAAGCAAATGTATAGCAAAGGCAACTTTATTTATTCAGAGACAGAAACTAAGCTAAAGTAATTCATGATTAGGCAAACTGATATTAGTGGAGCCACGCTACTCACACACTCAGGATTAAGCTCATAAACTCACATAAACAATTCATTTACTCATTTTTCCTATCTACCAGGATGTACGGTAGTGATGATTGGGTTAATCCCCCTTTTCTTGAGTTGGCCTCTGACTGGTACATACATTTGCAAGAGTAAATGTTGCATATAGTTATTTTTTAATTTCAGAATGTCTTTGCACTGGGAACTGACAATGATATTTCCTGTAGCTTAAAGAAGGTGCATTTATAGCTCTGTGATTTTGCACGATGTATTGCTTCTGTCACAAATTTCTTGCATGAATGTGTACTCTATGAGACTGCAATAAGACTGTTGCTTGATTGTTAATGTCTGCTGTTGGCCTTCCCACATGTATTAAATATGTCCATGTTTTTATCAGCATCAAGTGATCTGTATTTTCCAAAAGTGACAAGTGGGAATGTTTTTAAAAGAGACATCTTTTCAGTATTCCACGTTCAGAGAAGTAGTTTTATTCTTTGCTGAATCTTCAGAAAAAATATAAAACCACATTCCAGAAGTGAGATTGGAAGCATGATTTCCTCGCACAAGATTCAACTGAACTAATGGAGGATGAAAGACAAAAATAAGGTTCCATTCTTGAGGAGACTTGGAAGAGTCATGTAAACCCAGGATTGTACAGGGACTATCCCATTTGCTTTCTTGACATTGCAGTTAAAGAGGTAGGAAGGCTTTATAGCTGCATGTTGCTCTTGTTGATGACATAGCTGAGAAGTGAGCTGAAATCTATATTCATGTGTCAGTTTTACAGCCTTACTATAAGCTTAGTAAGCAACACTTCCTCATTAGACCCTTCTGGGTGACCTTGTTTTCCGCTGAATGTAAAGGGAGGTTGAGAGGATTAGGATCTGAAAATTTAAGGCTGTTTTTTAAGTATTTCATATTATGTCAGTAATAGCATTTACTTCATAATTCCAAGTTACTTCCTCATGCACCTTGGTTGGCAGTCCATGCAAGACTTGATCTCTTCAGAGCAGATTGTCCTGGAAAAGCAGCCACACCTCTTCTCCTGTTGGGGTGACAAGCAGTCACAAGCACTCCATTCTTCGTGGAACACCATCATCTCAAGTCTTGTATAAGCACAAACTGAAAATACTTCAGTCTGCTGCTGCCTTCTTTATCTTTATGGAGTTTTTCCAATGTATTTTGTCCCTTTCCTATTTATCACCACATTCTCCAGTAAATCAAGATCAATTTAGTAGAATACAGTACACCTGTCATTAGACTTTGAATTGATGCTGTTGCTGGGAGGAAATTTTCTTTAAAAACCTTCATGCTAAGAGTTTTGACTGTTGCAGCTGTTTTCTAATACTCACTTCAACAGTTTCATTTAATACCAAGCAAACTCATCTTCTGTTACAGAAAGTAGATGCAAAATGGTTGAGAGCACAGTCAAAGAGATTTTGATGTGAAATGTGAGAGAATAACTTTTCAGACATTTCAGATTCTTTAAAGCTCTAGTTAACAAGAAGTAGAAACACTTGCATCAATATTTGACCCAGTTCTGAAAAACTAAAAGTATTACTGAAAAAGTCATTGTGAATATCTGCCAAAACTCTTTTTTTTTTCTCTTAGGATCTGTAAAACCAGAATAATTTAACAGACATGAGAAGATTTTCTCAGATTTGCATTATAACAAGAGAAAAATTTTCTTTCCTGTGGCTCCACCCCTTTCTTCTTTCTGCTAATTTGGAGAATGGACTCTTTCATGGTATTCTTACACTGGAGATATTACTATTTTCTAAAGGACTGTTAAATTGTGCTGTTAGCATCATTCAGCATGACAATATAAGCAAGCACCGTGATAAATTATCCAGTGGCAAGTCAAGCCTCAGAATCTGGAAAAGATAAATCTTGCTAAAAAGCATCAAGGCAATACCTTTTCCAATCAAGAGGCATTCAGCGTGATCATCACTTAGAAGGTATTTGGCAGGGATTTTCATACCCCCTCGAGTCTTCTTTAAGGTATTTTGATATTTATCATATCCATCTGATTTATTCATGTCTGTGTTTCTGGAATGCCATCATTTACAGCTCTTTCTTGACACTTAAAATCATGTTGGTTAAAGAAAGAATCCATTTAAAAAATCTTTCGTATGAAATCAAATACAGCTTCAGATGAGACAGCATTAACACCTTCCAAAGAAATTGTAACTGCACAGCATCATCTCTAATGTGGGTTGGTTTTTTTTTGGTTTGAGCTTACTTCCAGCATCAATTAATTCACCTGCATAAGAAGCAAAAGGAACACCGTTTTAAGTTATCATCTTCCTTTTACTAAGAATGAAGAAACCAGGCATGCAAATCCATGCTTCAGCATTAAAATCATTATCAATCAAATTAATCAGACACTAAAAGTTAACAAATCCTAGTTAAGTGATTTTAAAATATCAGAAAGAAAATGTAGAATATTTTTCTAAATATCAGAAAAGCAAAGACCACACCTTTCTCTAGGCTTGGGAGCTGTGATAAGGCTTTAAGCAGTTTTGCAGTTCTGAAACCAAACATCTGTCTTGAAGCTAAACTCTCTGTTAAAAGAGGACAATAATCTTTTCTTTTGGGCAAATGCGATTTCCCCTCCTAGAGGTTAAAAAAGTCCGTGTTATTCTAGAGGGCAGCCGTTAGAGGTCACTGTTAGCAGGGAAATGCAGGACCTCTCCCTCGGGAAGGAACCGGGGTGGGCAGGAGCTGGAGCTGGAGCTGGAGCTGGCGGAGGGGCTGGGGCAGGGGCTGGAGGAGAGTCAGGGCCTGGAGGTGGGTCAGGGCTGGGGCTCAGTCAGGGGCTGGAGGTAGGTCAGGGGCTGGGTAGGCGTCTGGGGCTGGATTAGGGGCTGGGGCAGGGTCAGGGGCTGGAGCTAGAGGTGGGTCAGGGTCTGGGTTTGGATCAGGGGCTGGGGCTGGATCAGGGGCTGGGGCAGGGTCAGGGGCTGGAGCTAGAGGTGGGTCAGGGTCTGGGACTGGATCAGGGGCTGGGGCTGGATCAGGGGCTGGGGCAGGGTCAGGGGCTGGAGCTAGAGGTGGGTCAGGGGCTGGGACTGGATCAGGGGCTGGGGCTGGATCAGGGGCTGGGGCAGGGTCAGGGGCTGGAGCTAGAGGTGGGTCAGGGGCTGGGACTGGATCAGGGGCTGGGGCTGTCGGTAGGTCAGGGGCTGGAGGTGAGGCTGGGGCTGGGGCTGGAGGTAGGTGAGGGGCTGGGTCTGGGGCAGGGTCAGGGGCTGGAGCTAGAGGTGGGTCAGGGTCTGGGGCTGGATCAGGGTCTGGGGCTGGAGGTGAGGCTGGGGCTGAGTCAGGGGCTGGTGCTGGATTAGGGTCTGGGGCTGGATCAGGGGCTGGGGCTGGAGGTGAGGCTGGGTCTAGGTCAGGGGCTGGGACTGGATTAGGGGCTGGATCAGGGGCTGGGGCTGGAGGTAGGTGAGGGGCTGGGGCTGGGGCAGGGTCAGGGGCTGGAGCTAAAGGTGGGTCAGGGGCTGGGGCTGGATCAGGGGCTGGAGGTAGGTCAGGGGGGCTGGAGGTGAGGCTGGGTCTGGGGCTGGAGGTAGGTGAGGGGCTGGGTCTGGGGCAGGGTCAGGGGCTGGGGCTGGATCAGGGTCTGGGGCTGAAGGTGAGGCTGGGGCTGAGTCAGGGGCTGGTGCTGGATTAGGGTCTGGGGCTGGAGGTAGGTCAGGGGCTGGAGGTGAGGCTGGGTCTGGGTAGGCGTCTGGGGCTGGATCAGGGGCTGGGGCTGGAGGTGAGGCTGGGTCTAGGTCAGGGGCTGGGACTGGATTAGGGGCTGGGGCTGGATCAGGGGCTGGGGCTGGAGGTAGGTGAGGGGCTGGGGCAGGGTCAGGGGCTGGAGCTAAAGGTGGGTCAGGGGCTGGGGCTGGATCAGGGGCTGGAGGTAGGTCAGGGGCTGGAGGTGGGGCTGGATCAGGTGCTGAGGCTGGAGGTGGGTCAGGGTCTGGGCTCCGAGCCTTCTCGCTGGAAGCAGGGTGGGCACGTCCTCTCTCGTTGCCAGCGGGGGCCCGGGCCACCTCCACCCCTGCACCATTTACTTTTTAGGTGGGAGTTTGTTTTAATATAAATAGGAAAAAAAAAAAAAAAAATTTACTCCTGCTACTTGATTTGGATTAACCTTTCGAGTGTACTCTCAAACACTGCCTTTGTGATTATCTGAGCAAATTGACACAGGCAGGGGTGCGGCAGGGATGAGTGCCTGTAGGTTTGTGCTGTTTGTTCTCCTGCTTTCTCATATTTAAAATTTGAATCTGCATTTATGGAGGATTTTAGCTTTGCGAGAATCAGTCAGTTGCTATTCTCTATGTACACTTGCACAGCTCATACCATCCATGGGGTCAGGAATATCACTGCTTTGACAGAACAAAAAAAGCCGGGAGGGGGGAAAGAAAAAAGCAATTGGAGGTTGAAGTAACAAAGAACTCATCTTTAGGACTTCATGCAGCTGAGGAGGAGGTAGTGGGGACCTCCTTTACCATTAAAATTACTAAACTATTTTAACACTAAAGGCAATCTGTCATTTTGAGTAAATTCTCTTCTGCTTCTATAAACACAGCCGCAATCAATTAAAGACCTACTTGTGAAGGAGCTATTGTGTGCAGTTCCATTCAGACATTGCTGAGTTGTCTTTTAGACAGCCTGTGGGGAAACACTGGTAAGGTGATGGGAAAGTTCAAAGTGCCTAACTTTTCAATGTGGATTTTGTTATTGAGTCTTTTTTTCTCTCCCTTTTTTCATATTGCTTATCATAGCCAGCGTGAAAAATGCGTGATATCTTTCTATGCATTTAACATTTATAACATGCTCTTCTTGGGAGGTTTTGCAAGTATTTCAAATGATTCTCTAGTGTAATTCCTTGGAGGACTTATGCATGGCAGCAAATCAATTACTAATTTGAAAGTACTGAAAGAACAAACAAACCCTACAGAAACTATACATACAGACATATATATATATTTATAATTGTGTACGTGGGCTCCATTCCTAGCATGTTAGACACCAGTCTAATGCTATTTTGTACATTGAACTATAACCTGATTTGCAGTAGTGTGAAGAGGAGAAATAATTTTTGTTTGACACAAACCCTTCGAGAAGTCATAGTTCAATTTCATATTGAAAGAAACCGTCAAATTCATCATTTCAATGACTCAAAATAGTTTATTTTGCATTATATTTTTATTGCCCTTGATCACCTGTGGCTTCAGAGTTCATGAATGTTACCAATCTTTGCTGAAGTAACCAAAATAAACAAGGAAACTTGAACTTAACCTTGGTTATTTTATTCTCTTTCTTTTTTTCTCAATGAAGGAAAGGTAAGGTTAAACAGTAAAGTGTGTATAAGGAGACCAAATTCTTACTCTTTTTTTTATTGGCATGGATTTTAGGGTAATGAGTGAAGACAGAAAATGGAGTTAAAATTTTTCCCCATTTTTTTTGTGTTTGTTTTAAAAATAAATGTCATGAAATTTTAAGAATAGGACCCACTTAAAAAAAAACCCCAACAACCTGAAAAAAACAACAAAAAAACAAAAAAAGACCAGAGAATTAGAGATACTGATGGAAAGAAAATAAAACAACAGGCAGATCATACCTGTAGAATGTGGATTTCATTGGGCTTTTTGATGTCTTTACTTTTGGATCCCTTGTCCATCTTCACTGCTTAGTCAGGTAGGGGTAAGAGCCTCACAGGAAAGTGTACTTGTATCACTCCCTGGAAATTCATAAACACATTGCCTGGAGACTCAAGAATCGCAGTGCCCTGTTTCAAGAAAAGTCACTTAAAATTATCGTTAGGGAAAGCAGTCTTTTGCCATGGTATAAATTATTTTGAAAGGATGGTTAAAAAAAGAAGGAAAGTGTGGAGATCATAAAGAAATTATCTTCTGCAAAGCAGTAGTGAAAAATGATAGATTATGACAAATATACTTTTCTTACAGTGTCTCAGCATCTACCAGTTAAAAGGAAAATGAATGGTAGCTTTTTCTAGGGCACTCGGGGCAGACTGAAATGTGTGCTATACACGTTGCTAGCCAGCAAAATCTCTAAACTTCATTTTTCTTTGAATGACAGCTTTTTGGAAGTTGCACAGGAGAGCCTTGGTGCATATACCAGGCACTTTGTAGAAGAGTTAGGACACCTTAACTAAATCCATTCATTACCCTGTCCCCATTGGGACAGGCAAGAGCTGCCAATTTGATGTTGGTAACATGGATGCTGCATTAGGGAGTTGGCTAAGCCTGCCAGAATTCATTCCTGAACTTTAGCAGCCACAAAAGAGTATTTTTCTGTCGTCTGTAATTGACTCAGAGCCAGGTCCCAAAAGGACAAGCTTCTTTTTGTGTGCCATCCATACCAGGGCCTAAGGACACACAGTGCTACGACTTTTTTTTTTTTTTTCTTTAGCTAGATCACAGGAAGTATATTTAAAAAGAAAAGAAATAAAATCCAAAAAGTCCTAAATTAGACTCCTAAGCTCTCTAAGATACATTATTTATTAGTTTTATTATTACATTCTGGTCCATACTTTCAGAAGACAGTCACAGTCAGTTTATTATAATCTGAGTATTTAATGTCAATAGAGTGTTACTGTTTGGAGATTAAATGAGGTTTGAAACCAAAACAGAGAAGAAACATATTTGTACAAAAAATAAAATTTCCAGTGGTTTGCTTCAGCTCACTGAGCACAGTACTTATTATTCATCAGTTCATATTCAGGTCAGATTCCTCTTTCCTTTGAAAAGCAGGTTGAGAAGCCCTTTGAAGACTTCTCCCATCTTCCCCTTACCCAGCTGGTAACAAGTTTACTAGTAGTAGTTATCATTACTTTGTGTTTCATATTTGCATGTTCTCCATTTATTGTGCAATACATTAAATATTTCATGATAGTAAATCAAATATCCCTAATAAGGGTTATGAAAAGCTATACATCTTATTAGCATCATCAGTCAAACCTGACAACTTTCTCTATTCATTCTGCAGAAAATACCCTGGAAATTTAACAGCTAGGACTCTTGGATAGTAAAAATGTCCATCTCAGTATATTCTTGTAAAAGTGGTTTACCTACGTGCTTGTGTTTCAAGCTGTTATAAAAATACCAGAGCATTCTCACAGCTTCTGTCCAGTTTTCACCCCAGATGTGACTTTTAATAAATTGAAGCAGGCATCCTCTGTCTAAACTTAAAACATTCACTATATCTTTTCCTTGTATTCATGTACAAGTATATTCTATGAGAAATGTTTTTCAAAAAGCTCATTAAGCATACAGGGATAGAGCCAAGAACAGAGAAACCTGTGTGTGGAGGGCTAATCATAGTTCAAACCCAGGGGTTTTAGCGGTGAAGCCTTCCTTCTCCTTCCCAACCACTCAGTAGGGGTAAGCAAAAGATCCCAGAAAGGGTGAGGCCCAGTCACTATAAATTTTCAGATGTTTAATGAATGTGCCATAGCTTTCACCTACTAACTGCAAGGCCTTCTCAAGCAGACTCCAAATTCCTGCTGAAATGAAGACTTTCTTTCCTGAACTGGGCCTGGCATTCCTGGGAAACAATGGCTCTTTTCAAGTCCTCTCTGAATTTTCACAGGTGAAGGGAACAGGGCAGTCATTTGATCCCATCCACAATAAGCCTGTTAGCATTTTAAAAAGTGAAGACAGAGTCTATCATGGAAGCACTGGCAAAACTGGTTAGTGACAGAAAAAGGCAAACTAGACCCACAGCTTAGCTTGTCTTTTACCTCATGATACAACTTCTTTCTCAATTTTTTTTGAGCATGAGCTACATAGCCCACAGAGCTCAGGAAACAGGTCTCCAAGTTGTATCACGTGCCTTAGAAAAGCCGCTTTTCTTTCTTTGGCCCAAACTTCACTTAGAGGAAGTACAAATTAAAGGAAGCTATTGCTGGAATATAGCATTGACTGTGGAGAACATTTGTAAATAAAACATGAATTCAGGCTTTTGAAATGGTCTTTAGTGGCCTTATTTCAGAAAGACAAGAATATCACAATAATTCCAGTTGATTGCTTATAACAATATTATCAATTCATCAGAAAATATTCTGAAGTACATTCAGAAAACTGAGGAATATAAGGCTACGAGTGCTGCTAGGAGTCATCTAGTCCAAGCCCTCTGCAGTGAGCAGGGTCATCTTCAACTAGATCAGGTTGTTCAGAGGCCTGTCCAACTTGAAACTGAATCACAAAATGATTTGGGTTGGAAGGGACCTTAAAGATCATCCAGTTCCAACCCCCCTGCCATGGGCAGAGACACTTTCTATTGAGTGGGTTGCTCATTGACTCATCCAACCTGGCCTTGAACATCTACAACTTCTCTGGGCAGCCTGTGCCAGTGCCTCACCATCCTCAGAGTAAAACATTTCTTCCCAATGTCTAATCTAAATCTACCCTCTTTCAGCTTAAAACCATTACCCTTTGTCCTATCACTGCATTCCCTGATAAAGTGCCCCTTCCCTTCTTTCCTGTAGGCCCCCTTTAAGTACTGGAAGGCTGATGTAAAGTCTCTCCAGAGCCTTCTCTTCTCCAGGGTGAGCAAGCCCACCTTTCTCATCCTATCACAGAGGAGGTGCTCCAGCCCTCTGATCATCTCCATGGCCCTTGATCTAACAGTTCCATGTCCATCCTGTGCTGGAATGACCTTGAATGTTTCCAGTGTTGGGGCAACTACAGCCTTTCTGGGCAACCTGTTTCACCAATCTCACTGTAGAAAATTTCTTCCTTACATCTAGTCTAAGTCAACCCTCTTTTAGTTTTAAACCATTATGCCGTGTCCTAGTGCAACAGAACCTGCTAAAAATTCTGCATCCATCATTCTTACAAGCCCTTTTTAAATATTGAAAGGCTGCAAAAAAGGTCTCCCTGGGGTCTTCTTTCCTCCAGGCTGAACAACTCCAACTCTCTCAGCCTTTGCTCATAGCAAAGATTCTCCAGTCCTCGGATCATTTTTGTAGGCCTCCTCTGGAGCCATCCCAACAGGTCCATGTCTTTCCTTTGCTGAGGCCTCCAGAGCTGGACACAGTACTCCAGGTGGTTTCTGAGCAGAGCAGAGCAGAAGGGGAGAATCACCTCCTTCGACCGGCTGGCCGCAGGAAGATAGGAAGTAAATATTCAGAATCAGCAGTTTTTAAGCCGGGATTTGCCACCAATTCATGAATAGGAGATTATTTTCTTCCCATAGTTTAAAAAAACACAGCACTTCACTTTCATAATTCAGTTTTTATATTGAGAAGTATTTTGCCTCTAAAATTCAGGCAATTCATGCACTCTATGCCTATGGCATGTTATAGTGACTATTTTGCTTATTGGCCTTTTTTGAAGAACTTGAAGCTTACTTGAATACTGAAATCGAAGAGTTCAAGTTTGTGCTACTTTCTGACAACAAACCAGGCTGAATTAACCTGCAAGCAAAAGTACCTGCAAGAGGGCAATATAAATGCTTGAGACAAGCTAAATAATAACTGACTACTAAGTAAAAGACCAATATTTTGCACATGCCTCTGACCTAACTCATCCAGGCAGGGGAAAGGTGCCTTGGTTTTATTCGATGTTTATTTTGAAACAGCTATTTCCTAGCATTACATGGGGAAACTTGCTTCAGTGTTTCCTTCTCTTTCTGTCTTCTTACCATAATGAAGACTAGTGTTTGACTGATTTTCTCACATGAAAAATCTAACTTAGTGCTAGGGAATAGATCCTTCTTTAACTGTTTTTTTTGTGAGGTCAATGAAGAAACCCATTTTCTCGAGTGAGATGAAAAGTGAAAAACAATTATCTCAACAGAAAGCCATTTTAACACTATGACCACTATTTTCCATCCTGAGTCCAAATTTTGCTCTTTCACAAGGTGCCGGTCTACCGCTTCATTTTTCCAGTCTGTGTCATTAAGAGAATAATTCCCTTTTCTCTTCAGGAAAAGGTCAAATTCATAGGTAAGCCGATGAAGGCATAGTTAAAGAGAAAATCTGAGTCTGTTCATGTCACTGTGCCACTAAGATGACAAGTTATTACTTTGTGTAACTTGTAGGAGTTACAAGGAGTTTTTAGTAAACACGTGCAGGATTTTTTTCCATTTTAAGTCCATCTTAGTTTTACAGCATAACTATTTATAGGCATTTCACTGAAATGCTCAAGTCAAAGTGAACTGTAACCACTGAGAAGAATTTCTGAAGGGAAGCAAAATTTCTACAGCTTTCTCTTTCCTTTTTCCATCCTTCATTCGCTCTTCTCTCATGGCATACATCCATGTGGTCTTTTTGTGGCTCTTTTAGGCAAAATCACTGGGGCAGAGATGACCATTGGTGTTCTTGCTTAAAGAATATGCTTTTTAGTAAACATGAGGTAGCCATTCTGCCCTACCTCAGGCCTGAGAGTACAGGCTAGAGCATTGTTGTGCCAATGCTGCAAATTCTTAGCAGTTAGTTTTGCTTTTGAGAGGGTATCAGCAACCATCAGTGGTGAATATGTGGAAATTGTTATATTTGGTCTTGTATTCCTTCAGCTCTTCCCAGCATACTTTGCCATTACTGAAAAAATATATCCAGCTTCCCGCCTCATTTCTTAGACACCAAAAAAACCTGAAAATCACACCCTGTGTTTCTCTCCCCATTATTGACTGTTGCCTCAACATACTTAGGCTGAGCAGCACCGTACACTGAGGGGGCCCTGAGAGAGGCAGTCATTGCAGGCAGGGTGAAGCAGATGGGGGAAGCTGCCAAGGAATTGCTTCTAGAATGACCAGGGAACAAGGGAGCTCGGGAATGTGCTCACAGGACTTGTGCTGAGGTGCTTTCCAAAGAAAGTGGGTCAGTCATGCCACCCTCACAAAGACTGGTACAGTTCTCCCGCAGGGAGAAGATTGTTTTACACGGGTGCTCCACCCATACTGGCAGAGAAACAGGGCCTGTTGGCACAGGGAAGGACTAGTTGGTGGTCAGCTCTCCTTGGGGCAAGTCTGACTGAAAAGGCTGGAAGCACTCGCCGAGGTATGTGAGGCAAAGAATGGGGTTAGAATACTAGGGTTTTTTGTTATAGAATTTAATAACTAAGATATTGGGTAACACAAAGGGCTTTAGAATGACCTGAATAGCTCTTTTGGCAGCCTTGGTCTTGCTTTACTTCAAGAAATTCTCAAGATCTTTCCATCATTGTCACAGTTTGGAGTTCCCTTTCATTTTTTTCTACAAGTTTCCCTTTTAGTACTGAGTTTGAGCTGTTGACTCTGAAGAAAGGAGAAGGAGTACCTTGCTGTTTGGAGTATCATTAGCCCCATTCAGTTCCTTTATTTGTATGTGTGGAAGTTGGGTTTTGTTCATTTACTGGAACTCTCTTTCACCACAGTGCTGTTTGACTTGGCAGCATTATACATTTTATTGACCAAATGTGGGTCCAGAAACTGATGAAACAGGAATAGAAGGTTCACTGTAGTCTACTCTTTTCAGGGAAAATAAACATCATAGGATGCTTAAAAGAAAAATCTCATGATATATCTTCATGATTAGCAGCTAAAATCTGAACGTCTCCTTACATTCAAGACTAACCAGAAAGATTATGCTGAGCTTTGCCTAAAAGAACCTATTTATCTCTCTATCTGTATTGTCTTCACAAGTTCCCTCTACTTCAGAAGCATGGAATTGATTATATATCTTTTTTAATGCTGTATGTTTCTGTAAGGCTCATCAAATAGGGAATGAAATCCTCAGGATTTTGGAAAGCAGCTTACTGCAAGCAGTTTTTCTTTTCCTGCTTTCAAAGTAATGGAAAAAGCAGTGGTTTTTTTTTTTCCTTAGAAGAAGGAAAAGTAGTTTTAAACACTGAAAAGCCTGTGTTCAAGGTGTTGTAGTAATTACAACTAGGAAAAGTAAGAGAAATATCATTGATGATATCAGTACTGACTTTGGCAGAATGTACTGTGTGTTAGTATTCTCGGTGAGACACATAGTGCCTGTCTGTTAGCAGATACTTTGCATATTTTCCTTCACTGGGCTACCCAAAAGCAGCTATTCTCACTTTTTAATTCCAGCCACTGGTTATAGGCTAAATTTGTAGTACCCACGTCCAGAAAGAAGTACCAAAATAGCCACATGAAACCTGACTTGCACAGAACCTCAAAACCCGAGGGCTGAGTGTTTGCTGCTCAGACCTGAAATGTGCCCTCTCTTCCCCACCTCCCACCCCAGTGCACCCCAGCTCTTGAAGGAGTAAATAGGGCCATTCATACAACAGAGACAGAAAGAATTTTGAAAGTTATAAAAACCTCCCGGTATGTAGCGACACCTCCTACTGTGCTAACCACCATACTAATGATGAAAAAGCTACACCCTGCATGCGCAAACTGGCGTCCTTTCTACTGTACATCACCTTCTAGCCTTCCATGAAGCTTAAAGTCAGTGGTAAAACTTCCACTGGAACTAGTTGCCATTAGATTTCTCCAGTCATGTTTTAGAGCTTAGACATACTAGGCATTTTTTAAACATAGCACTACATATTCCATCAGTACCTTGCATTTTAATTGTTCTTCTCCCTTTCTCTTTGTGTATTATTTAACATGTTACTCTAAGTGCTCTTGGGAACATGGGATAGTGTCTGCCTGCATGTATATGTATTAATGAGAACATTAAAAATTTTATTAACCCTGTCCTAAAGAAGTGTCTAGTGTAAGATTTTATCAACCAAAGCCTGTTCTCCAACTCACATGTGGGTTTGTTGGAGCTTGTATGACATTTTGGCCGTAAGTGAATAAAGCAAGTTTCTGCTCACAAGAACCCACTGTCTTCCTACTGAAATGCTTTAAAGCTTAAAATACCTTTCTGGTATTGCGTTTCCTCTCTCCATTCTGTACTTCCTTTCCTCATTGGAAGCCATGCAACAAATTGACACTGATGATGGGGCAGAGATCACAGTAATTTTGGTCCTAAATTTGCTGGGTATCTTCAGCTCCTGCAAAACTGGAGTCTACATGATCTGTAGAAGAAAACACGGGATTGGAGCTTTTCTTTCAGAGTCATTGGCAAGAAAAATTGCTCAAGTTCACAAAATATTTTTTTGGCAAGTAACATTTGTACTCTGCTCAGCAGATTCTATATTGTAACCCCACAATAGTACTGGGTAGGAGAGGTAAGAAAATATAAGGTGTCCCCTGGAGTTGGAGTGAGTGTTAAAGGAATCAAGTGAAGTACTCCTTAGCATGGAAGGGAGGAAAAAAGCAAGGTGATGCTTCCTTCCTATCATACCCTCAGCACAGAACAAGGGTACATGTTATCTAGCACATGTAGGTTTGCTGTTAAGGACAGAATTTCATCAGGACTGAATATTTTAGCTTTGTTGAATAATTTCCATTGAAACTCACACTGGTACCTAACTAGTGGATTGTTGTCTCAAAGGTCAGGGTTAGACATGAAGCCTCCCAAAAACACCCCACTCAGAAAAAAGCAAAGTGGAAAGAAAAGAAAGATAAAAAAGCGTGTGTTAATGCTGAGCTCTTGGTGACCCAAGGAAATCTGTTTAAGGACGTACATTGCAAGTACCCCATGCCCAGACAGCAGGCCTAGAACTAGCAGGATGGAGCTGATCCACAGAGCAATTTTCATCAGTTCCAATCAAACAATAACAGACTAAAATCCTCTTATTCCTCTGCTGGAATAAAATACGTAAACAATCTCTGAATAAATTTAAGATGTGAAACAGTCTCACTTTATTAGAAAAGCCCACAGACATTTTGACTGAACTTCATTCTTTGTCAACAGCAGAAACTGCCTCATAATTAGTTAAGTACTGGAGCTTCTCTCTTTTCAAAACAGCTTGTATAAAATTTAATTATAATGAAACTACAAGGAAATTTAGAATTTTTGTTATACCATCACTCACATTTTTAGTAGACATATATTGGCAAAGACTTCACAAACAACAATCAAATACTACATTTCTTGCTAACTTCACAGAACAAGTAGTACATTTTCCAAAAAATGACAGAGGTACATTATTGTACAGTATTAATAGAATCTCACATTATGAGCCATCCGGTACTGAATTATACAGATCTGTAATTTCCATCATACTAATAGTCAAATACAATCTTATCAATAATTTTGTGTTGAAAACAAATAAGTAATCCTTTGTTAAAGGTCAAATATTTCAGGGATGAACAGTGAAGATTAAGCAGCATGCAAACATATTTTAATTGCAATAGAAGTCATCTCCTTCACTTATGCTTTGTAAAATAAAAGTAATTCCATAGCTTTTAGCAGAGTTATTCCTAATTCAAATTTGTGCAAAGTCATTACGCAAGTCATATATTATGGATTTATAATCTGTTTCTTTAAATAAATTTGTGATGTGGGTTAAACAGAGTCCAAGTAACATCCCAGATTAATAATTTTGGATTGTGGAGACTTATGTAAGGGTAGTGACAAATATACACAATACAAGGTTTTGTTATGCTATGTTCTCATTTAAATTTACGGTTAAGTAATAACTCTGTACTTCAATAAGGTTTTATGATGCTTTAGTAAGGTAATGAGGTTGGCAATTGTTTTTAGTCTTCTGAAGATGAATACAAATGTAATGAGAATATTCAAATAAGGATTTTTCTATGTAGTATATTCATTTCCTGAGTTTTCTATAATTATCATTCTTTCTCATAGAATTTCAGCTCTGGTTTGTATGAAACAGGCTGTGAAATTTAGGACACCAGCTATGAATGAACAGTTAACACTGTTCTTGACTAGTTATTGTTATGTTAATAGTAGATTGGAAGGTTGCTGTAATTATCGTGAATGATGTCTTTTAAAAGAAACATTGTGTCGAGGGGTGGACATGCAGTGTGATTTTGTGTCTTCTGACATTCTAGAGATCAGGAATTCAAAATAAGGCTTGGAGTTTCTTCTGACTGACATCAGTCCCATTTTTATTACATTGTCTCTCAACGTGCATGATTTCTGTTAATGGAGTATGATAACTGGTTTCCAATAACTTCTGTACAAACAAATTTTTAGAAAGATCCCAATCCACAATTTGCTATATCACCAGGACCCTTCATTTGCCTCAAGTCAAGGTCAGAAGGACAGATTATATGCACTATCAGGTAATTCCAACTATGAAATTGGCAAAGATATGAATATCCTAGTGCATAGAAAGTAAAAACTGAGGTTTAACAAAAACTAAGTAGAGTGACTTCAGCATAACACATTTGAAAGAAAACATCATCACTCTAACCTTAAGACCACATTTACATCCACTGTCACTGGTAAAATACTGCGATTACTCTATTGAAAACATCCCATCAGTAGAATTGCAACTAAAGACCTTGTGGTGAACTGAACTGGACACAGAAGTAATGACCCTTTGTTGCTCTTTTCCTGTATTATTCTTTTAACTAACCTATATTATTCTCTGGAAGAGGTATTTTAAACTTCCATCTCACTTTTGTACCTCAGAAGATGTGGTATATTAATCTTAAAGTGGACTTTTCAGATTATGTTTTGGCATTACCTTTAAGAATCATTGTAAAGAGCAGAAGAGCATAACATTAACCAAAAAATCATAAAGGCAATAAACTCCAGCTTAAAAAAAAAAAAAAGAAAAAGAAAGTTCTCGTACCTGGGATATGGAAGTGTTAATTGACATAGAAAGGGTCAGAACACTCCCTTAAAATACATTGTAAAGTGTCATAAGCTCCCTTTCATCTTCGTCCCCTCCTCCGCTTAATTAAATTTATGAAAGTCATAGGCCTAAATTAAACACTGGTTTTGCTATGCAGTATAATAAGTGGCTTAACTGAGCAAAAGCCTTATTTTTACTCTCTCAGTGCCATTAATGTATTGCTGATAATCTACTTGTCTCTGCACAAAGTGGGGAGATGGAAATGCAGCTTTACTAACAGAGATGGTAAATCTGTAACTCAGCCATGTAGATCCACCTGTTTTTACTGTTGGAACTAAAAAGTGAAATAGATACAGTTCTTTAATCTTTTAAGAGAAAAAGCTACCAAGATTCAGGGAATATTGTGGTATAAAGAAATGCTTAAAAGGAGAGCAGTTCATCAGAAGTACTTGTATAGTAGAAAATACTACCTGGACTTTTCAGCTGTGTTCTCAGGGTCTGAATGGATGCTTTATGGGAATGGTATGGATGCCTGAACCAAAGCTTACTTTGATGTGGCCAGTCAAAAAACTCCAGTTCATTTCAAGGGGCATTTTTGAAGAAGTCTCAATGACTGTTAAAAAACTGTCATGTGTGATAAGTTGTTTTCAGTCTGCTTCCTAGCTGAAAGTCAGGCATGTCACATACACCTTTATCTTTCACTTCTATAACAATGTCCATGCTTTGCCAACCTTATTTATTTTAAAGACTGAACAAACCTCTTTCTCTTAAATTGTAAGTAATATGTCCAGATAAATATTGAAACAAACACCACCTGTCCTTCTGTCCAAAGAATATGTGGGGACATGCTGGGGGTGTCACTGCGTCCATCTGTGAACTCTCCAAATTACTTTTCTCAATAAATTTTTCAGTATTTGAATGCAGAGGAAGAAATAGAAGGACACTAAAAGGCTTCAGGAAAAGTTCATTTGTACAGCTTTCTAGCCTCCTATACCCTTTAAAAGGCTATATATGTTTGTAAAATATAAATGCTGGAAGAGAATATATAATACTGAACAACATTCAGAATGAAAATGGTTTAATACAAGGCCCTTGTACTCTGTCTTCAGCTATGCCTTTTTCGATTTTCCTCTTCATAAGATAACACACATTTGTCAGTGCCCCTGCACACATGCATGAACACACACAACGTGAGTGGTTACTAAATAAACAGCCCTAAAGAGAGGGAGTACAATATTTCACTGACTGTAGAATGAAGCCCAATTTTATTGGCAGACTTCAATGATGCTAGACAATAAAACATTTGTAAGTTTTGCTGCAGACAGTCTGGCTGGCAGTTTCAGCAGCTCTAATTTATTGTGAATAAATAATTTCCTGGAATCTCTGAGGAGTCATTTTAATGCTCTGAAAAAAAAAATCTGGCACACCATTAAATTTGTTTTCCGTTGTTTTGAACCAAAAATACTAAAAATGAAAGAATTAAAAAAATGCACCCTGATTCAAAGATACTACTTTGTAACTGTCAAATCTCCCATTTTCACACTGGTTTTACACATGAATAGTTTGTGTTTACATCAACTTATATTTAAAGGCATGCTAAATACCTTCTGTTTTCAATTTCTTTTCTGTGTATTATTTCTCAGTTCCAGCCAGAGAAGCTGACCAGGTTAAAGAACTCCCATATTTCTGCAGAGTATATTTAGACTCTGTTTGTGTTTCTATCCTACCGTAAATTGATTATTACTTGTAGCATGACAGTGATCAGACCACTTTCAAAGGCATTGCATTCTTGAAGCAGAAACATAAATTCAAAAAGGCAGTGTAAAAACCAGCTTCAGAATATGTTAGAAGCCAACTGTAAAAATATAGACGGAGTCAATTAGTTGATTCAGTTTTGCTGCCATCAGCAAAAAAAAGAAGCTTTAGTTTCCACAGTTGCTGAGTACATTTTTTCCATGAGGCACCTCGCAGTTCCTGCCAGTGGACTAGTATATAAGTACCTACTGCACTTTTATTCAGTTCTTATTACCCTGATGTATCCAAAAGACTGCAAATAAGAAACTGAACTAATAAAAGGGATAAGATTTTATCACCAACAGCATCACTTAGATATCTAACATCATTCCAAGACACTATAGCATTTTTGGATTTATTGATACTCAACATACATAAACTCCATACAAGTCACAGAAATTTAAGAAAGTTAAAATGTGTACTGGTAACATGGAATTATAATGAAAAACACTAGGTAATTTTAATTGTAGTTCTAATTACCTATATTGTCCACAATTGTTTCTACAGACTAGTATCACTGCAAGGAAACAACCTGTACAACTGCAAAACACATTTGAGAACCAGAAAAAGGCTACACATACAATTTTGTGTGACAGGGTATTATTAAAAAGTTAAGTATGTAGTTGAACATCAGTTCAAAGAAACAGAGGATCCTCATGTTGTAGAGAAGTTGCATGGCCCCCTGTTCCCTTATAGTCACAATTTCTTATTTGTTACCCGTCTATAGGGAACTGTTTCCAAGTTCAAAGGCTAAACTAGCATTACTATCATCAACACTCAGCCAGGGTGAATGCCTTTGACACATTTGGAGGAAAAGGGCAATAAAAAGTAACAGGCTTTTGCCTATGCTCTAGCAGAGAGCAATTTACCTGCCAATAGCTACCGCCACATCCATTTTTTTTTCATTCAGTGCCAAGTGCAAAAACTATTAAAAATGGCAAAAGATACTTCCCTCTCACTGCAGAAAATCAGCCTCAAACCCCACCAATGGCAATACTCACAGTCCACTGAACAACTTGGCTACAAGCAGTACAAGCCATGAATTTCTGATTCCTTTTCTTTAGCATCTCTCAAGTTGTTGAATATTCTGTGAATTCAGTGAGATAGAGATGATGATTTTTTCTTATATAAATATTTCATGTAAGTTTAGTAAAGTTCAGTCTGAATTCTGCTGGTTTTTGTTGCTCAAGCCTCCACAAAATATCTTTCCTCTGCTTCCCTTGTTGCTGAAATGAGATAATCTTTGTCTCTTTATATTTGCATAGCAGCTTAATATCTAGAAATGCAGAATATACTCTGCCCTTCTAAGAATAATGCAGGATACATTTCCTCACTCATGGGTCCTTCGAGAGTCAGCCCATGTGCTGCAAAATCCACATAGGCTCCATGATTCCTTATTTCAGTGCGTAAGGCAGGAATAACACACTTCAACATTAAATACACACTGGCATTTAAAAATGCTACCATCTGTTGCATTGCAATAGTATGTTCTTCCACTGATTTCAGCACAGCTGGGAGAATGTCGTGGTGGTGCATAGTAGCACTCAATGATTTTCACCCTTAACAACAGACAATATTCTGGACACAGTGAAATAAACTTTTGTTATAAGTGGCATCTAATTTAATTAAAACCAGGATATTACAACATATCACTCCAAGTATTCATAATCCAAATATTCACACTGATGGCCAACACCCTTTACAGATAAACAGGGATTCTAGGTAATTTTATGGTATCTGAACTATGTGTCGCTCATGAAACACTATGCTGGCAGATGCAGTTTGCGAATCTAATCCATCACAGATAGTTAGTTTTCCTGAATTGGTCTCAAATTCAGTGATGATTAACATTTTCAGTTTGAGGGTCATCATTTTTATGTTTTATAGGAGAAAAATTAATGTAATACAAGTTTTACAAGTATGTCAACAGGACTAGGCAACTCTGCACCGATAAGTAAAAATAGGTTTATAATACAGTACTTCAGCACTCATTCCAGTTCTAGATACTTAATGGTCAATTATCATTGATTTCATTAATTATTATTAATATCATATTAGATGCTATTTGCATAATAAACTTGTAGGGTATTCTTATTTCTATTAGGTTACAATTTATGATTTGCTGTACTAAATTCAGAAAAAAATGCATGGTCATTCACATGACTTCCTGAGACAGCCAGAGTCTTCAAGTGGAGTTTCGTCTCCCTATCCTTGAAGTGATCACCTGAAAAAACACCCAAGTAGCCTTTTTCTGTTGCAGAACAAAGCTCCCCTCCAAGACGAGGTGGTTAGAATCTTGCATGCCCAGCTAGACACCTACAAGTCTGTGGGGCCAGATGGGATCCACCTGAGGGTATTGAAGGAGCTGGCGGATGTGCTGGACAAACCCCTTTCCATCATCTTCCAGCAGTCCTGGAAGACTGGGGATGTTCCCCTGGACTGGAGGCTGGGGGATGTTGTGCCCATCTACAAGAAGGGTCGCAGGGAGGATCCAGGGAACTACAGGCCTGTCAGTCTGACCTCAGTGCCAGGGAAAGTCATGGAACAGGTGATCTTGAGTGCTATCATGAAGCACATGCAAGAGAACCGGGTAATCAGGCCCAGTCAACAGGGATTCATGAAAGGCAGGTCTTGCCAAACAAAGCTGATCGCCTTCTATGACAGTGACCTGCATACTGGATGAGGGAAAGGCTGTGGATGTATCTTCTTGGACTTCAGTAAAGCCTTTGACACAGTTTCTCACAGCATTCTGCTACGGAAACTGTCAGCCTCTGGCCTGGACGGGCGCACACTCTCCTGGGTGGAAAACTGGTTGGCTGGCCGGGCCCAGACAGCTGGGGTAAATGGAGTTAACTCCAGCTGCAGGCCAGTTACAAGTGGTGTCCCCAGGGCTCAGTGCTGGGTCCAGCCCTGTTCAATGTCTTTATCAACGACCTGGATGAAGGCATTTAGTGCTCCCTTAGCAAGTTTGCGGATGACACCAAGCTGGGTGGAAGTGTGGATCTGCTGGAGGGTCTGGAGGCTCTTCAAAGGGACCTGAACAAGCTGGACCTCTGGGCTGAGACCAATGGCATGAGATTTAACACGGCCAAATGCCGGGTCCTGCACCTGGGGCACAACAACCCTGTGCAGCTACAGACGAGGAGAAGTCTGGCTGTAAAGCTGTCTAGAGAAGGACCTAGGGGTGTTGGTTAACAGGGACTGAAGATGAGCCAGTAATGTGCCCAGGTGGCCAAGAAGGCCAATGGCATCTTGGCTTGTATCAGAAATGGTGTGACCAGCAGGGTCAGGGAAGTGATTCTGCCCCTGCACTCAGCATCACTGAGGCTGCACCTCGAGTACTGTGTTCATTTCTGGGCCCCTCACCACAAGAAGGATGTTGTGGCTCTGGAGCGAGACCAGAGAAGAGCAACAAAGCTGATGAAGGTGCTGGAGAACAAATCTTATGAGGAGTGGCTGAGGGAACTGGGGTTTTTTAGTTTTGAGAAGAGAAGGCCGAGGGGAGACCTTGTTGCTCTCTAGAACAACCTGAAAAGAGTTTATGGGAAGGAGAGTACCAGCCTCTTCTCACAAATGACAGGGGACTGGGCAAGGGTCAGTGGCCTCAAGCTCCTCCAGGGGAGGTTCAGGCTGGACATCAAGAAAATATCTTTCACATTAAGGGTCATTGGGCACTGGAACAGGCTGCCCAGGGAGGTGGTTGAATCACCATTTCTGGAGGTGTTTAAAAGATGGTTGGATGAGGTGCTGAGGGGCATGGTTTAGTGTTTGATAGGAATGGTTGGACTCAATGACCCTGGAGGTCTTTTCCAAACTAGTGATTCTGTGATTCTGTGAACCTGAAAAGATGACTGCCCGAGAGTTCTCAGATTAAATGCATGTTCTGGGTTGCCAGAATCCACATTTCCACTTTTTTCCTCTGTTCTGTGGGTAGAGCTACTATTATAGCTACGCACAAAGGATTTACTACAGGCTATTAGTTTGTACTAAGAAATAGGAAGTGCAGTTTTCTTTTAAAAAAATGGGACTTGAAAAAATCAACTCCTCGATTTACTTAGCCTTTACAGAGATAGTAAAAAGCTGGATTGTAGTTAGTCTGAATCCAGGAATTAATAAGCCTACTTTCCAGTTCAGAATTAATCCCCTTCCTCCCGTTCAGTTCAATGCTGTCTTACTTTTTTGTATTTTGCTTCTTTATTCTATAATACAAGATAATGCATGTATAAGTCTATGTATTCTTTATTTTAAATTGTGATCCTTTCAGAGAGAACATCTGTATTATTAGAAGAAAACTGTGTTGTCTAGTAGTATTATTTAACACACATTTTGGAAGCCAGATAAATTCATGATACATTAATACAAGGAGCCTTATACTGGTAAGGATCCGTGAGAATCTGGAGAGGGAGAAAAAATTAACCTCTGAGATCTCTCCTGCATTGAAGCTACACTCTAACCCCACAATGAATAGAGCAGTGTGGGTGAAGGGAGGACTAAGAATCATTGAGATAATAGAAAGGTAGATTTACGTCTCTGGGTATCCAGGTATTGGAAATATCCATCAAGGAAACAAATACAAAAAGGCCTATAGTCCACTGGTTCCAATATTTCTCAAAGACAGGGAAATATTTATTTCATGTAGGTGCCTTGTCCAGATATGTCTTGCATTACTCCTATGACTCTTAATTACTGGACATTTTTCTAAATGTTTGTGTTTTAGTTTGTTCTTTTTTTTTCCTACCTACAAGACATGAATGAAACACAGGATGAAGAGCTATCAAGTTTAGGGTTATATTAGGCTTCCTATATCAATGGAAGTAGAAAGACTCATCAAAAGGGTCTTCAAAATAACTGAATAGATATCTAACTGGCAGTATGAATAGCTTTCATAAGAATATAGACTCACATATTCATATTAATTTTCATAATCCATATTTAGTTACTACTGCAGCAGTGACAGGAATTTCTCATGGACAAGGTTTGTAAATTAAAAAAAATAATTTATATTGATTATAGTGTGTTTCGCATAAGCAAACATAAGAGACAGTGAATCTAATTTCAGAGAGAAGAGTAATTTACATGTTCTGAGACCTAACAATAGAAATATCTATTGTATCCAGTATAATAAATTCTGCTTTTCCAAGAAAACTGTTTCATTACTGAAAAATTAGAAATTAGTGAGGAGAAATTTGTTAGGATGCTACTGTGAAATAGTCTATTAAAAACAACCTGATTTCCTTAAAAATACCCCTGGATATATATTTCTACATGTAAGTTAATATATACGTGTATTTAATATTTCTCTTTCCAGTTGGAAGCAATCGTTTTACATTTACAACACAGTTCTGAGCACATGGAATTCAATAAAAACTTTCTCAGCAACCTTAAATAGATATTGGATTAGGCCTTTAAAAACAAAAAGAAATGCTATGTAAGTCTCTAGCGGTGCTGTTTTGCTAAGTATGAAATCTTTTAGAAATCATTTTCAAAGCATTTTTTTTCATGTTCCATGAAATAGTGCAGATAGCTAAAGCCAATAGTTTGAAAAAATTCAAGACTAAATACCTGGATACAGTTATCTTCTATGCCCACTTCATGGTCTTCAGTTTCATTAAATCTTAACAATGTATTTTGAACAAATGACTGTTCTTATGGGTTCTTTTTAATTAACTAGATACTTGTTTAATAAAAAATATATGATTTCTTTAAAATACAGTGCACTGTGCTCTAAGAAGTTGATAAAACTCTGTTTTCTGAGCACGATGTATAACCTTCTCGCACCCTTAATTCTATTTTATGTTCCAAGCATTCATTTGCAGAATAATGCAAAGATATTCCATTAGTAACTACTAGAAAAGCTAGGTATGACAAAGGCACCTGCTGTATATTTTATGAGACAACAGGGGTCCTTTGAGACTCAATAGCTCCTTGAGTTTGCCTAGAAGGAGAAAAAAATTGACTCCTGTTTACTGCTAGCTTTTTGGAAGCAGTCAGGTAATTGATACACAGAAAAATATATTTTTATATATAATTTTATAGCTGGTTCGGTAGAACAAAATCTCCTTGATTTCTATAAACACAAAACCCATCATTGCTGTGATATAAAGTAACCTAGAAGAAGGTATTAATGAGGAGTGGAATGAACCCCCACTTCCTAATTTTCCTAATTTTCTAACCAATGCCTTAACTGGACATTTTCTATCTTCTTTCCAAAATGTAGTAAATAAACGCAAAGGGAAAATAAGCTAGTTAATATATCTTTGCAAGTGTAAGAGATAAATTAGCTAGCAGACAATTTACATGCTTATTATAGTTAGTGAAATACATAGTTTTGGACCTGCAAAATTGAGATTGTGTCCGGTTTGTTTAGTAGCACTGATTTTTGTCACTCAGGAAGAGAAATTGGGATCATGGTAAAATCTAGCCTCAACTGGATTTTATTACCATGACGTACAGAGCTAACAGATCATTTCTAACTGGAAATTAAAACCCACAGGAATGAAAGGATTTTTAAAACCCTGGTGAGACATAACATTTCTTAAGAACAATAGATTACAACATTTTATTCTCTATTGCTTTGGATCATTAGTTTAATAAGTCAGTTTGTTTGTTATTCATGCAGATATTGAATTAATATGCATATTGCTTCCTTATTCATTAAGTCTTTAAATATGGCAACTGAAAATCTCTTTCCTCCAGAAAACACACTTGATTATAGATGACTACCAATGAAAAGCAGACAGCCAGCTTCAATGAAGAAATGTGTTGAAAGCAAATGCCTTTTGAACTCTGAAACTTTATTTCCACTCTTTATGGAAATAAACATTTATGGTTTGGTTATTGCTTGCAGAAAGAAAGCTTGTTCATCCTTTTTCCCTACGCTCCTTTCATTTGCAAGTCTAGCTACTAAGCACAACCTAATCACAAAATGTCTGTGTATATCAAGCAGATGTTAACTGGCAACAAAAAAACAGCGTCTGGTGTGCAGTTATATTGTGCTTTTAGACTGTACTGAGCAAACTTACTTGAAAAGCAATGGGTTTTGTCACTATATCTGTATTTCTTAATAAAGAACAAGTGCCCACTTTAAGTTATGGATCACCTCTATCGTCATTCCATAGCAATGTGTTTTACAGATGTCTGCAAATGAATTTTAGGTTGAACTCTCTTTGCTTCTGAAGCATGAGGAAGTATGATATGCTATCTGTCTGGTATTTAGATATTAAATTTTGCTTGAAGAGCAGTTAGAATCCCCTTGAATTAATTTTTAAAATCCTGTATAAGACAAGACCTCTGACAGCTGAAGTCTGGTTGATGAGTCTGACAGATTTTCAGCACATTACCTTTAGCTGGTGGTGATATAGTAACAGTACTTTATGAAGCCAACAACTAACTCTTAACTCTTAATTCTATGTGAAAACTCCAGTGGGGTTTATCAGCTGCTTCATGGCACTTTGCCTCATTTGGGATCATGGTTTCTACCTCTTATTATTGGGAAGGACAGTAATGAAAAAGTTGCAGCACCAGGATCCATACTTTCCGACTATGTCTGACACAAGCACTGAGTGTTACATCATCTGCTTCAGCGAAGCAGAAAGAAGGGACCATCAGGGAGCTGGCTGTGCTCCCTACTTTTCTTGTTCTTCTCAGTTTTGGACACACTAGTGCAACCTGTGGACAGCTCTAACCTCTGCCAGCTGGCAAGAATTCCCAGAAGACAGTCTGTCAGTAATGGTAGCTATGAAACAGTCTGGTATTTCCACTTTTCTATCTGCTGTGATGTGTCTGCACCGCCTGTGATGGGAGGGCTTGGTAGCAGGAGGCATTTTCATGCTGACATACATGAAGGAGCCTCTCCCAATACTGGGCTAATGATTGACATGGGGAAATGGGACTTATATCACCTCTCTGTTCACCATTCCAAATAGAATGGCTTGAGTTGGGAGGGACTTTAAAAATCATCTAACTCCAACCCACCTGCCATGGGCAGTGACACCTCCCACTCGATCCAATGTGGCCTTGAACACCTCCAGGGAGGGGGCATCCACAGCTTCCCTGGGCAACCTGTTCCAGTGCCTCACCACCCTCATTGTGAAGAATTTCCTCTTAATGTCTAGTGTAAATCTGCTCCTCCGCAATTTATAGCCATTCCCCCTAGCCCTATCACTACAAGCCTTTGTAAAAAGTCCTTCCCCAGCTTTCTTGTACACCCCTTCAGGTACTGGAAGGCCCTTATAAGGTCTCCTCGGAGCCTTCTCTTCTCTAGGCTGAACAACATCAATTCTCTCAGTCTGTCCTCGAATGCGAGGTGCTCCAACCCTTGGATCATCATTATAGCCCCCATCTTGATCTGTTCCAACATTTCCATATCCTTCTTATGTTAAGGATTCCAGAACTGGACACAGTACTCCAGATGATGTCTCACAAGAAAGGAGTAGTGGGGCAGAATCCACCCCCTCACCCTGCTGGCCACACTTCTTTTGATGCAGCCCAGGATACACTTGGCCTTCTGGGCTGCAAGCATGCCCTGCCGGCTCATGTAAATCTTCTCATCAACCAGCATTCCCAAGTCCTTCTCTGCAGGGCAACTCTCAGTTCATCATCCCCCATCCTATATTGAAACCAAGGATTGCCCTGAGCCAGGTGTCAGAGCTTGCACTTGGCCTTGTTGAACCTCATGAGATTCACACAGCCCCACTTCTGCAGCTTGTCCAGGCCCTTCTGCATGACATCCCATCCTTCTGGTGTGGTGACTGCACCACTCAGTTTGCTGTCATCTGTACTCAGTTCAGTGTCATCTGCTGAGATTTGCATATCCAGTTTCATCTAGTCTTTTTTGAGAAACTTTTTAAAACAAGGTTAAATACAAGCATTTTTTTCGTAGTTCTTTACCATACGTGTTGCAAACAGAAACACTGTTTTCTACCACACCGATTCCAATGAGCTGTCCTTTCAAACCACAGCCTCCATTTTATCTTGTACATTAGAACAGAATACTTTATCAACTACAAAAAAAAACAACCAAAAACAACTGAGAGAGGGGTAAGCAGGCAAGTGGAAGAGCAACACATAGAAATAGAACTCTTTGAAAGTCTTCATTATAAAGCAACATGTTGAATTTATGTTTTAAAATCTGTTTTGCTGGGCTATCTACTCAACCACAGATACTGCAAAATTCCATACAACAAATGCTTACGAAGAGTCTGCTGAAAGATATTTAGCACAATTACAAATGCACATAGGATCTTCAACTGAAATGACATGATTGAAATTACCAATTTACATATGTAATCTTAGTCAGAGGTTTTGTATGTGTGTGGACAACAAGGTATGAATGCCTGGGCTATGAATATGCTCTCCTTCCTACCACAAAATGACACAGAAAATCCATTTCAGACATATCTTGGCAACTGGAACTAGAAATGCCATATGCCAAATATGGAAGTAATTGCCAGACTATTTCTTTATTGGGCACTGGTCTTGCCTATTGCAAATACTTCTTAAATTGAGACAATTATACAGATTCTCTAGAACCTAGGCTTCAAGGTCAGGTCTGCCAAGCTTTTATTCAGCATAGCTAGAGTGGTAGCACAGACAACAGTGGCTCAGGGCTGCTATACCCTGGATCAACTTGAACTCTATCAGTTATGCAATATGTATTCTGGCCAGAATATTTTCTCCCCTTTCAGTCTAAGCTCCCAAATGCCTTTTGCAGTGGGTAGGATAAGCAACGAGAATAACGGCTGGCATAAAGCTAAGTGCATGCTGTCTACGGTTTACCTTAGGGGATCCTCAATTTCCCTGTTAGGAATATGTTTGGCTAAACATATTAATGAAAAAGCATTCCACCATAAGCCAAGGGACTTTGTTTAGTACAACCATTGTATTATACTTATTGAGGCAGTATGGTAAACCCTGGATTTGTTTATTCACATCAAGTATCAAGATATAATATTAACGTTTTGTGCAATTTTTGTGAAATAGTAGCAAGTTATACCAACAGCTCTATTTCTTCCTCAACATCTCTTGTCTTGATAATGACAACTCTTTCATGCCATTTCTCCTCTGGACAAATCAGAAAAAAAATTGTCAGACAGACTTAAAACAAATACAGCTTTCTTCTTTTAAAAGCAAAAAGAAAGAAAACACCTGTAAAGAAATAAAACCTCTAAACAAGGCTCCTCTTCTGCACAAAGAAAAAGTGCAGGAAAGAGGTATAGCCTTTGAATTCCATTCCTCTTCAGGGCAGAGATAAAGTAAAGCTTTTAATAAGGTAAGCAGGACAATCTAGAAGCACATGTTTCTACATTCAAGTGGAGTTTGAAGGGTTTCTGCAGTTAAGGGTTCATCTAATTAGACTGTTTTGCCACTCCTGAGACCTCATTTTAGCTTTTGCTTCTAATCCAATGTGCTCCAGATAGGTGTTCTAAAGAGCTAATGGACACAACTGAGTTGCGGTCCTGCTTTTTAACTCTTGTCTTAGCTCATAAAAGCTTTGCCAGAAGCCAGGCCACATGTTCTACAGCATGTCCTTTCTGGACTCTATATGAAAAGATACTGAAGAGTATGTCTCAAGGGCAAACCTAGACCCAGAAGATCAAATTTAGAGATTGCCGATTGACACAAAATTCCTGGATCAGCTTGAGACACATTTCATCAAGTGACAGGCACTTCAACTCAGCTATCAATCTTATTAGTGGAGCTAATGGAGGTTACAGAGCCACCATATGGATTAATGACTGAACCTATACAGACATGGGTTGGTCAGTAGGCTGCATGTCTATGGAATATGCTAATTACCTATTCCAGTGTTTTATAATAATTGCTTATTACAAGATGGGATAGCATAGAATACAATATGTATTTTCACAACAATTTTTGTTCTTAGTACTATACAGAAATAGCAATTATTTTCTTAAGTAATTAGAAATGGACTGAGAATGAAACAGAAAAATTATGATAACAGTATTTAATCCATGAAGCACATGTCTTGAATAACATCAACAGTTCTATCTACAAACACATTTAAGACAGCAAGGATGCTGATATCTCCATACAAGGAATTAATTAAAAATACACCCTGGAGAGAGGAAATGAGACAGGTTACAATAAGTCATAAAATGAATAATGACATGGCAAAGATGAATAGGAAATTTATATTCTCAGTCTCCCCTAGTACAAGTTACAAAGAACATCAAAGAAGGAAATAGTATCAGATAAAATAAAGAAATATATTCTTCACGAAATCCATAAGTAAACAGTGGAATTCAGTGCCTCAGAATGCTGTGGATTAAAAATACTTCATAGCTAACCTCTCTCTATTGCAAGGAAAATCAGGTCATATAAAAAAAATTATTATTATGTATCTATTATGTCAGAGCACAACCTTCTTGTACCTCTGTAGCTACTCTCTATGGCACTTATTTTGGGGGTTTGGCTACAGTTTTCTGTTCTTCCCATCTGATGACCTGATTAATTTGTGCCATAACAAGACCTTGGGTAATTTGCATCTTTGACTCTTCAGCTGCCTGACAAATGAGAAAATATTTCTTTTTTTCCTTACCTGTCCTTCTCTTTGAAAGAACAGAAAGTGTGACAACTAAGTACAGGAGGGACAAGAAGAAACTAAAAAAAAAAATATACGTGTTCGTTGAAGTCTTATTCAGTCACATGGAATTTCATAGAAGTGCAAATTGAATACCAAAAGGAAAAAATTACGAGGGAGAACTACTAAAACTTTCATGAATCATAGAAGCATAGAATAGTTTGGGTTGGAAGGAACCTTAAAGATTATCTAGTTCCAACCCTCCTGTCATGGGCACGGACATGTCCCACTAGATGAGGCTGCGCAAGGCCCCCACCAGACTGGCCTTAAACACCTCCAGGGACAGAGCATCCACAACTTCATTCAGAATTACTAATGTTCGAAAAGTAAACTGTAATTGGATAGTGTGAAAAAGCCCACTGTAAGATTAAATAACTGTCTTTTTTTCCCCATACTCCTTTTCTGCTTTGTCTACCCATTCAAATTTGAGTGCTTCAGGGTGTTTATTCCATACCTGGCACATTTTAGGAATGCTATAGGCACAAACAGAACTATTGCTGTTATAGCATAGGACAATTTTAACTTCTCTCTGACAAAACAACAGCTCTGTGAACGCTGTCACTACCTCATGGCTAACCTATGAGGGGATCAGAAGATTCTCCTTTGGTTTAAATGATGGAGATCTTCGGAGAGCTGAAGTGGAAAGTTTGCTTTATCATTTTGCAGTTACACATAGGAAATCTCTGCTGGGATATATATGAAGTCATGCAGCCGAGGAATCCCTTCACCTCATCTCGCCACTTGCTACACATAGTTCCCCTGGCTTTGTTCTTCTTCAGAACGGTTACACTTTAATGGTTGTAATTTTCTCTCAAAAGCGTCAGAATTAAAGAAATGTTATAAATGCACTATTTTATTTTGTTTTGGGAGCCCATCCTGGTGCTATATCATCTAAAACGTACATTGAAGTTAAAAGACAAGATGCTTTAGCCAGGATTCTTCTGCCCTTTCTGCCCTTGTCCATTAATGTCCCTGACTTATCATTTCAGCACTTGTTGACTTGCAAACTAAATATATCAGTAAGTACAGGATTAGTCTAGACAACTCCTTTAGCTGTTCAGTGTCTTTTATTTTGCCCTCTCTCTTGCTGACTCTTCAGTTTTATACTCCACTGGAAGGAAGAATGTCTTCTGACTACTGTTACTGCTCTTGCTTCTTGTGCTGTTTCTAGCATCTCCTAATGCCCTGTTGTTCAGGACTTGAAAAATGTTAAAGAAGGCCTCTTCCCTTCCTGATGTCCCCCCAGTCCCTTTCACACTTCAGATGAATTAGCCAGGTAAAGCCAAAAGCTCACAAATGCAAAAAACGTTCTGCCAGAACTAATGCTCCACTGTAATTTGCATCACACAACGATAGGAAAAAAGGAACAGCAAATAAAAAATACTGAATGTAGAAAGAACACTGGGTTTTTGTACAATACGTAGCATTACATTGTAAAATACCCACCCTGTGTAACTTTGTTACCAAAAGAATAAATAAAATAATTAATAAAGCTCAAGTATGGCCTTAAGTTAATATCAACGGACCCTTATAATTTCAACATTTACATTATTGTCTGCTAATTATGCTTTTTAAAAAGAACGCATAAAGATTTCATAATTGTGCTTACAGTAAGATACAGAAGTTACCTGCGAACAAAACATTATTTGTTTTGCTATTTAAATTAAAGATTAGCAACATTCTGGTGAAATATAATATTGATTAACATTGAGGTTCTTTCTCATAAATGAAATCTGAGCTGATAAAGATTGCAGTTAGAAATACAGCATAAAGAATTGTATCCCATTATGGTCTGTGGCTCTGATGCTATTGTCTTGATTAAAATAATTTCCAGCTCCTGTAAAATATGAGCTTCTCCCGGTGAGTTTGGAGGTGTTAAGGTTCCTCATACTGCTGAGAAATTGGACTAGTGCAAAAGTGGCAGTTCTTCCCATAGAAAAGACTTGAATATATAGCAATAAATAATGTGAAGTGAGCACACAGTGTCCGAGTTGATGAGGATCCAAAAAACATTACCGTTGAAGCTAGTTTTCTGAAAAAGTGTAATTAACTTCATGTGATCATATAATGATCTAAGAAAATTTGAAAAGAAAACAGAAATTCTTCATTGACAGCCCAGTTCAAATATATGAACGCGGCACAAGGGACAGCAATTAGTGAACAGAGTCACTATTATCCTCTGCAATGATTTCCAAACAAATGAAGAAAGAAGGCTGCAAAGCCATATGGTACATATATTATAAAGTAACCTGTTCCATTCTTTAAACTCAGTATTACTGTTTTTGACACAGCTACAGGAAATAAAAAGCTGCTGGAATGCAGACCAGGAAAATGTATTCCCAGAAGGCTTTGCAAAACTAGAGGCTGTAATCATTGAGTGGAAACAGACTTTGCAAAGCCGTCTCCATTCTCTGCAGCTTAGAGGATCTGCTCAAATGTAAAATACATTCTACAAAAGTGGCCATATTTAGTAGCTGTGCTTTTAAGATACTTATGGAAAGAAAGAGAAAGTGAGGAAAAAAGAAAATACTCTTAGAAAGGGGTAGTCTCTTCATGGAGGACTGGAATGTAGACTAGCAAAGGACTGTTTTCAAGGGAGGAAGCATGAAGTCAAACCATACTTAGTATGCAAGATTATATTATTTTCTTTCTCTGTCAATCTTCTTAACACACTACTGGTGTGAAACAAATATGTTCTCGCTGGTAAGACTGATTTTTTTGTCAGCAGTGCTTTGTAATTTTTGTTGTTTAGACTAAGCACTGCATAATATTATCACTTTGAGTCTTTGGTAGATTTGTCTCCTAGCAAACTAAAGTGGTGTCTTTCCTCACTTTTATGAAACTCTGCCATAAAGATAGGATTTGTATGATATTTCGAACAGCTATGGTAAAAACACTAATATTAACAATAAGAAGATTCTGGAAATTAAATTGGTCAAGCAAATAGCATACATATAAGAGAAAAATTGTAAAGTGCCGTGTTTAAAGTTATTTGGGTAATTAAGCATGCAAATATATGGGGAGAGAATATCTTTAAAGTTCCATTTATTGGTTGTTATTGTGTGCCTTTTTGTACTGCCCTGCCAGCTATATCAGTTAGCTCAATATTTTAAAGACATATTGAGTCCATTGAAAAAACTCAACCCATAATGCCTTTGAATCACATTTTTCACCTCATCTGCCTATCTTTAGATATCTATTTTTTTTTTTTTTTTAGCAAAACAAGTCATGGAAAAATATGTTGCTGACACTTGATTCCCAAACAACATAACATTGAGATTATTTTAATTTTTTAGAATTCCATTATGCAGGATTGCCTTTCCTGGACTGGCCTCTACATGATGGAGATTCAAAGGACAGAAATGTACTCTGATGCACCCTACTGTGAGTAAAGTCTTGGCCTCACTGAAGGCACTGTGCTAATACCAATAAATTTCATTCTGTATGTTCTCAAGAAATTAGAAAAAATCTTTATATCTCATCATAAATGTAGCCTAGAAACATTTAAGTCTTCATCAATAAAACAGTAAAGGTGTGTGCATATTACATTATTTGGACATTTGTCATTTGGCTATATTGATAATACCAATAGCAACGATCATTGCTATTGGTATTATCAATATAGCCAAATGTTTACAAAAAATCCACGTTAGTAAAATTAAGGTAAATAATATATATATGGTCTCACACTGAATTGTATAAGCTTGAAAAAAGGGAGGTAATTTACTGAATTAATTAAACACATCAGTAAATATTTATTTGAATTGTTTAAGGGTTTCAGTGCTGTGCTGAACACATGGCTGTACTACACTTATGAGAACCAATCCAAAAGAGGAGCTACCTCTATAAAAGTAGTGGTAGGGTATTATATAAACAGCTGTGTTGGATGAAGAGAGCAACATTCAGTGATCAGTCCCAGCTACACTTTATTACCCTTTGCTAGAAGCTTCTGCTCACCAAGATAATGTTACCAAAGATCTGAATTTCCCTTAACGGATTTCTTTTTACATCTGGAAATTCTGTCTCAGTATAAGCTATGGTCCTGCTGCTAATCTTTATATACCTCAGAAACAAAGCATCGTGAAGTCACTCTGACACAGGGAAAGAGACAGATGCTAAAATTTGCTCTGTGTACTTCCTATCTTATCAAGCTGGCTCAACAAGCTAAACGAAACTGGCTTGTCTTGATTGTTGAACACAAAGATATAATCTCTCCCTCAAACTATAAGATCAAACAGTGAATTACTGACAATAGTTACACATCTCCATGATATTATATCAAAGATGTGGTCGCATCTAGTTCTGCTGACACAGAAAATCATGAAAGGGATTGTACCCCCAGCCCAAACCAAAATGTTTAAATACACAGTTTACCACCTGGAATGGGTGGCAATCTCAACAAGCAGGGAAAAATGAGCAGTGACAACATGTAAGCTCTTCTCTGACATCATCTGCACCTGGAACAGGAGGTATGGCCACAGACTGCCTTTCCCCTAAACAGTATCCCCAGCATCTCTTTAGTCATCTTTCTGGAAATCTGCCTGATACATGTTGACGCTGATGACAGGCCAGGCTCGCTTTTGCTTAGCAGTGATTGCTTGGGAAATGAGATCAAGATGATCACCTGCTGAATTTTAACACTGATGTTTCTCTTCGGCCTGTCATCTCACATTCATTGCCTGTCATCTCAAATTCATTGTCTGTGCTTCCAAGGTCTCTGTGGTATCGTAAATACACACAGAGCTATTCAGAACATTAAAGTGAAGGTCCCGAAGATCCTACAACTGGGATCATGCAGGCCAGACAAAAATTGGAGAGTTGCTAGAGGGTAAAAAGTGGTAACATTATCTTTGCTTAGGAAGATTGTGAAAAATCATTGAGTTTAGAGAGGAGACAACTGTATACCAGAAAAAAAAAACCAAAACACATCTGTTTTCTTCCCTCTGTATTTCATTGTGTTCCCAAGACACAGGGATGGTAAGCAATAAAGCTAAGACAGAGACGGGTAAGAAAGGAAGCACGAATGAGAGATCAAGGAATAGAAAAGGAAATGGAAGAAAAAGAGATGTAGGCCAAAACGACTTCTGGTTTGTGAAGCAAAAGGTAAAAACAAGGAGAGTGATGTGGGCAGTAGGTGGGAAGTTAAAAAATGCATTCAACATGCTGAAAGGAAAAGTATTTAGAATGGAAGATGATGGTGATTTTGGCAGCAATACCTTAGACTGCAATGGGAAAGAACCTAGCTAGGGTGATGCAAGAGTTGTCAAGGAGATAGTGAGATTGAAGCAACAGCACAGGAAAACTAAAAAGTAATAAGAGACTTCTCTCCAGAGACCCTTCACAGTGGTCAGGTTTGAATCTACTTCACTGGGAGGTACCCTTTTGCTTCTGTGGATAATATGTATCTGTCAGGACAAAATACATTATTCTGCAGTAATACCCAGATTTATGCTTATATAAAAGAAAAAAAAAATATCTTCCTTCGGGTGTGCCCCAGCACTTTTTTGAAAATGGAAATGAAGGATTAGAAGAGTGTATTTTTTCAGTTAGTGGATTAATATTCAATAGGACAGATGCATATAGGTTTGCTCTTTTTTCAAAGGAACAAAATAACAATATAATTGCAATGAAATCTCAGTTTGCACAAAAGATAGTGAAGTTTCACTTGGTTGAGATTGAGGAACACTAGTGACAATGTTACATATTTAGCAACTGCACCAAAATTAGTAGGTTAGAACAATTGCTGCTGTTATTCATATTACTTCCCTTATTTTAGTCACTGTGGTGCCAGAGGTGCCAAATCAGCCCTTTAGGTTAAAAATTAAAGACCTGCAAGAGGAAAAAACTGTAAAACCTTACAGCTAATAATGACTATCTTGGGTCTAACACTGTAAACATGCATATAGGTAATTTTACTTGCATAGTGAATCGCATTTACTTTGCTGGGATTATTTCTGTTACTAAAATTCCTCATGTCTGTGGAAGTTTAGAAGCCTGGATCTGTTCCTCAGTTTTTCTGCCATGTGCTGGTGGAGTTTTAGAAAGGGAGACACTTTAAAAAGATCCTAGACAAGAGCATAAAGAAGTCCAAAGGGATCAATCAGGAAATGGTCAAAGCAGTGTAACAATTAGGATAGCAAGGTTTGTTCTACAACTAAAGTTGGTGACTTCTGTAAGAGCTCTATAAATACACTGATAGCCCTTTTAAAATTTTGCTTGATCCTTTTGCTCCTTCTCACAAATGAATAGGGCTATTCACTTCAATGGAATTTTTGTCTATGTGGGTCTGGAAAGCCGTCTGAGCAACTCGCACAGCTCCAGGTAGCAAATGTTTGTAGAATCCCAAATGTTAGACAGCCTGTAACACTAATCTGGATGGCCTCAGTGTAAAAGAAAGTGGCTCAGTAGAGATCATCCAGCAGCGAGACTAAACCAAGCTAAATGATTGGCCAGGGCAAGTAACTTTTAAAAAATCAGAAAAAAGAATCTAAGAAGAATTGGTCTTCCTTTGCCTAAGCCAATGTTCACCAGAACTGGCAGAGATGGAAAAAGGCTCATGACTTCTAAGCATTGATGTCAAGAAAGAACATGAATGTAAGGAAGTCCATCATTAAGGATTCAATGTGGTCCTCACTAAAACAAAAAAACCAACACAACAAAGTGCTTACAGACTCCTAGATGCACACCCAGATTGAAAGATCTAACTCTTCTGCCTCAGTACCACTTAAAAACGGTATTTGATGAAATACTACTTATTATCTTAAACGACATGCAAAGATTAACATGACTAACTGTTGCAGTGGACCGCAGGACACTTGGAAATTTATGACATTTATCTGTCTAATAGCTTGCTCCTTACGAGCTTTGCCTGCCTCCCATCTAGTTAAGATTTCTTCATGCATTCACAACCCTCTTGTCTACCCATCATTGCTTTCAATCATATTGTCCCTTTCTGGTCCCATCTCTTTTGGCAGCCTCTACACAATGTTTGCCAGTTCAACTCAGGCTAGACAGAGGATTTTGGTTTTCTTTTCTATGCAGCTCTCAATTCTTAGGAGTTATCCATGAGGATAGTTCCTCCCAGACATACTCTTCAGCAAAGCTGATAATTAACCAAGAAGTAGAGAGACAAATAAGGAATAATTTTTTATTGGAAAAGAAAGTCCATAACAAATCATGGCAAGGTTAATGATGGCTTGAATATTCAACTTACAAGTTGAATTAACCTTTTTCTCTTTCTGCCATCTCACAGTTTCCCTTCTGCCTGTGTAGTTCCTAATACATTGCTGATCTTAGTAGAGAAAAGTGTTAAGAACACATCTAGGAATTATTGCTGTTCTTGAGCTATTTCTTTGCATAGGAATTACTCCCCTGATACTTGATTGCCCACTAAGGAGGTGCATTTAAGACCCAAGGAGCACACAATTTGCTGTCTGCATGAAAATGGCAAAATTAAAGACATTTTTTTCTTACTAGGTCTTAGTTACGTGGGTACTGCATGTGACCATATCTTTCCAATATAGAAGCGTACCTGTTTGCAGTGAAAAATGATGCATTTTATTTACAGCTGGATTTTTTTTATGGAGCAAGTTTAAGTAGCTTCCAAATGTATTTGTAAGGACTTGTCAGAATTTTCCTCTGAAAAGAATCGAGAGAGATTCAGGAAACAGCAATGAATTTAATAAATCAAACTGAAACCTCTGAAAGCTGAAACTACACAGTAGCATGAAGTTGAAGGAGAAGAGAGAAAGAAGCAAGGGACAAAGTATGATTTGGGCTAAAAAAGCATTTTGAAATATTACATTTTCCTGTTGTGAAAAATTACTCAGAAAATCAGCAATTATTTCAAAAACTGTGTTGTAGCACAAAAATGATAACACAAAACATCCATCCTTGCCACAGGTGAGTGGGTCATGTTTTGCCTGATGTCTTCCAAAGAATCTCTTTTCGGATGTGCAGATATAGCTCCATACGCATCTGTATGTATTGTAGAAGATATAAGTATTTATAGAACAAGTACGGTAAAAATACTCAAGTCAGAACAGTTGTCTTATAAAAAAATTAACTTATATCTTTTCAGGATGCATTTTGCCTGAAGTTCTTACTTTCAAATTTCCTCACTCTCTTGCTGGCTCAAGAACATCTTATAAAACAGGAAATATCTATAGTTCCTAGTGAGAGGCCAGAGCCAGCTCACAGGGTACACATGAAGAAGAATAAGTGCTACAGGATTTTCTGAACTCTGTTGCAGTCTTATTTCCAAATTACTGAGGGTAAAGTGATTTGTTGCTGGGCTATGCCAGAATATCTGATAAAATATCATTGCTTTATATCAATGACTTCCTTTTCAGATTCTCTGCTAGCATGCTCAGACTATGAATTAAGTTCCTATAGCACAGCTTCAAAAAAAAAACCTCAATGAAAATGGACCTTTACAAACCCAGTAAGAAAAGATAATTCTTTTTCTGTTTATTATAATGAAAGCCAGGAGGTCAGGTTCAGTTATCCCCGCATGACCCTGCTGAACTTAGTCAATGGGGTCGCAGTGCTGCAAGCCAGGGCAGAGCTCAGCCCACTGTGTAAATTTCAGGAAGAACAAACCTACATTACAGAGCTCAAAAGAATCCTTGTACTCTCTGAAGGAAAGGTATAAAGGAGTGCTTGTTAATACTAGTCAACACAGTCAACTTTCTGGAAAAAGAGAAGAGATCTTGGTAAAACCCTGTGGTCCTCACACCCAGCAAGGTGATATTTCTCCAAGAGAAAAAATAGACAACTAGAATTTTAAAAAACACTACGTGCTCTGTACATCTTTATAGTTCTGTGACACATTCCTACGGGACAGACTTTCTGCAGGAAAAGTCAACAGTTCAGTAACTGACACTATCGTGTTGCAGTTTTAACTCTTCATCAGATTTTTCCTCTTTAATATGCTTGTCAGTACCCAACATGCAGGGTATTTTTTTACCCAAACTTATACTGAGCTAATATTAACACATTATTTGCACAAGTCCTGTTTATTCCAAATCCTAGAAATTGCTTTAAACTGTCTCCTGGTATCACACCAGAGGATGGAAGAAGCAGCATGCTTGTGTGTGTGTGAGGAAGAGAGAAACAGAGAGGTCTTGTCGGGAAATCGGAGGGCTCATTCTTTTCTCCTGCCCATCAGCTCCAAGTTAATAAGCCTTACGGTTTGGTAGCATGCACAGTGTAGGTGGGTTTCTATGCCTGCATGGAGGCTTTTCTTTTCCCATGTTTTATTAGTGTGACATTTATATTGTTTCTTGGGCTCCTCACGCCTGCAGAGGGGGCCAGAGAATTTAGCAGTCTCTGACTACCTAATCTCAATAAGTGTCTCATTTTAGAAAACCGGTTATGTATATAATACATTTGAACAGAGACAATGGGAAGCATAATGTAACACAGTGTTTTAATAAAATATTGCCCTCTAAGTAATCTGCTCATTACAGTTTTTACTTTAGTAATTCGCCAGCCATTTTCGGAGCTCCTGATTCTTTGACATAATGACTAATTGTTCTTGTTATCAATGGTTTATATTTTTCACTTCAGCTTCTGTGGAATGTTTATCAATAAAATCTTAATAATCTTTGTATTTTTTAAGAATTTTGTCAGAAGTTAAATGCAATGTGACTTTTCCAATACAGTGTGGAAAAAGAAAAGAGAAATCATGATCCGTCTGTAAATTCTCCGTGTACCACAGTCATTTATTCCTTCATGCTGAAATCTGAAATATGAGAACAAAGCAGAGTCAAAGCCAAATAAAAAACCCACACCAGAAAGGAACATCTGCAAAATTCTATGAAAAAAATGCACAAATGTTATGAATTAAACCTTTTCTGGCTTTCCTTACAGCTGCACAACCTCACACTCAGCAAGACAGGAAGGACTATCTAAATATATTCTATTCAACCTCAGGGAGCAGAAGCCCATACCATTTATTGCAAATATTAAATAAAAGTCTGTGTGCTGGCATAGTCAAGAAAATATAACAGCTGATAAAGAATAAAAAGGGGAATCATAAAATGCAATATAAAGTGCAAGTAATTATAACTTCCATCTTTAACATATAACATTTACTATGGCTGAAGTTGATTTCGCTAATAAGTGGTAAGAACTGGTGGAGAAGATGATGCATCTCACACAGACGGCATACAGAAACTTTTACAAAAATGATTTTTTTGTTGGGAAACATCGGCTTGTGGAAGATAAAAGCTCTCATAATAGGAGGCGTGTTTCTGTGACTTTTAATTTCAGTGAAGAATCCTATTGCATACCAAAAATAATGACATGTGACTTTTCAAATAGTTCTTTTGACATACTAAATCATTATTTTAGGAAACAAAACGCAACAACAAAAACACCAAAGAAAAAAGCAGGTTGAAGTGGTAAAAATCAGAAGACATTGACATTCATCTATGAACTCTTTCAGTGTCTTGGTTTATGGATCTTTTCCAAATTAAAACTTGTCTTAATATTTAGGAAAGGAAACCTCAAAAATCTGGAGAAATATCCCAGATAAAGTGCTTCACAAGCATTAACAGGCTTCTTACACTGAAATAAGCTCTCACCACTGAAGTCACTGTGAGAAGGATTGGGAATCAGAGTAAAAATTTCTGGCCACAGAGCTGATACTACAAGGTAAAGCACATTTCAGGAAAATTTTTGGTGGTAAAATTCTAGATCACATACTTGCTGATTTGTGGATTAATGTAAGAAAATTAAAACAGATTCTTCTCTTATCGAACACATAACCTTCCTGAATGCACTTTCCAATATCAATGTGCTAATTAGTTTACTTTGACAATATTAATTTGAAATTCTTCTTGTCCAATATGTTATCTACTCCCATAACTAGGATTATGCAGGCAGGTATTATGTAAATGCATATGGCTACACTCTGCATGCAGAATAAGAAGGAGTTTGAAAAGGAATATTATATAGCTGAAATAGGCACTGAAATTTCTCCCTTTGCAGTGGAGAATGGACTGTTGTTTATGCAAAGTCTTCTAGCAGAGGACCTCTCAGACATCACAAATATGACATTTCCTATATGAAGTGCCCTCTGAAACTGCACATTGAGTCTTCCTTCATTACACGTTGCTTTAGGGACCCTTAAAAAAGAAAATATTTAGTTTACAATAACTGGGTAGAAACTGGAAAGGTACCTATGATCTGTCTATTGTGCATCTAGGTAGAGGAACAACCTCTAAGGAAAGCTATAACAGAAAACAAATGCTGGTGCTAGGGAGATACTTACCAGTAGATAAAAACATTTTCTCATGCTTAAGTATACCCTCACTTATAGTTTTGCAGTTGAAACTAGAATTTATTTATAAACAAAATACATAACTTTTCCCCAAGGCTAAAACTATTCTGATATTGGTGTTTCTTGAAGTGCACTGAAATGGCAAGCGACAAAAGAAAAAAAGTCCCAACCATCAGATAAACTTTATACAAGGAGAACATTGTGTGTTTGTGTTAAACATTTTATACCTTTACCACTGCTATTAAATATAGTGAATGATGTCTTTGTCCATAGGTTTATGCTTTTGACAAAAATAGATTTGTTTGTAAGCCAAAGACTGGTATTACATTTACAAAGACTATGCTGTTACCAACACTGGAAGCCCATGTCCATGTCAGAAAGTAAGAATCTTTCTTGAAAAGTGAATTTGATGAAAGATTCATAAAAGCATGCATCAAGTGGAAAGGTAGCTTTTTAGGATCAGAATAATTAAATACAGAGAGAGCACACCAACTTACAACTACTTACAGGATGTTAAAATCACGCATAGATACTAGCTGCCTGAGAGACACAAACTAGGCTATATCACTGTCCTTTTCATCACAGAAAGATGGGAGAGAATGTTCATAAGTGGTTATCAACACGCTAAAAGAAAACAAACCCTGTTTCCTGCCTCTGACTTACTCTTTCAAGTCTAAACTCATTGGGGTAGAGTAGCACAGTGGTTCTGTATCAGTCACAGGAAAAATGGAAACACTAAATGACAACACCAGTTCTATTCAAGCCTATAAAGAACTAAATGTCAAATTTGCAGATGGCAGGGACACTTTTGTCACCGGCCGTTAGTCACTTTCCATCCTTTAAACCTTTATATGTATAGCCAGGGTTGAAGTTTCAAGATACTAAAATATTTCTAAGTTCTTGGAGAATTCTATATTACAAACACAGGAAAATCTATATAGACTGCATAAATTGAAATGTTCACATTAATTTTCACGAATAGGGGCTCCCCTTAGCTGGTTCATGCATTTATGTGCTTTGTGGTCATGGTAAAGAGAATCACTGTCTGTATTTGCAGTTCAACTTGGCACTGAAGTAGCAAATAAACTTTGCTTGTGGCTGCTTTCCAAAGCTAACAGAGCTTTTATCTCTACTTGAAACTTTTATTAAAACAATGAATATCACATCTTGTATTTATGAGTTCCTTCTGTCCTACACTAGAATGGCCTGTAGAGAAGGATAATTTCAGTAATTAGCTCAAACTGAAACCTAGGACAGAGGAAAATTTGTACATAGATCAGTGTATTAAGGTGAAGAGGTGATCAGGTCTTGTGCTCCTCTCTTCACTCTCTTAATGCTACAGTCTCCAGAAAAAGAAACTTGACTCAGCTACAGTTCTCCTGGGATGCTTGCTCTGGCATGGCTCCTTTTTTTCCACTCACAGTGAACCTCCTTTTAGAAGTCATAATCTGTCCTGGAATCTGGTTTCACATTTTAAGTCAGGAAAATACTAGCTCTTTCTTCTAGTTATTTCACAAGATGTGATATGCATTTTTTCTGATACTATCAAGTATGGTTAAAACCCTAATAAAGTTATAGGCATCAACTTTTTGAATTTTTAACTCTTGTATAAACCTGAGAATTTTCTGTGTTGGTAAAGAGAATTTACTTAAAGTTGAATCCTTGATATTTGACACTGGCAATATACTGTTCACTGTTTCAGCCATTCATGGATGGGGTCCAGATATTTCCCTGACACACATAAAAAAAGAAATATTTTATTTGAGTCCTTTTCAATAAAGGACCTCACTCAGGGTAATATATATTTGGTGAACAGGCTTTCCAAATAATTCATGAGCCTGTACTGTACTACTGTATACTGACAATGTACACATTAGAGCTGTTGCACTCAGCACAGATATTCCACTGACAGAAGTACTTCAACCTGAGAAACTGTCTGCTATAATACATTATTAAAAAAGACGCCTGTTTTATCTACCAATCCATTGAAAACCAGTTTATATATCTACTATTACTGTAAGTAGTGAAGCTGCAGTAAATATTATTGTGCTATGAAACTGAAGTAAAGCAAACTCCCAGTTCTGTGCACATATAGAGGAAACGTTTTAGAGAATGCCAGCTATAACATCATGGCATCTGCTCCTTTAATGAAACAAAATTTGGCATTTCAAGTACAGGCAGGCATCCGTTTGCCTGAGGAGGTAAATAGTCTGATCAATACTCAGTTATGTAGCATTTGTTCTCCCTTTCACATGGCAGAAGAACTGCAGCGGGTGCATCCAGCAGCCTTGCTCACACTGCAGCCGTATCAGCCCCTTTCAAACCAGAGTATCCAGGAAATTCTGGGCATGAAGATGCTCTAGGTCTATTGCTTTCTCAGTGCAGGATATTTCCTTCGTTCCTTCTCCAGGTCATTAGGAAGAATAAGAAAATTTCAAACATCCAACATTTTTCTGCAGAATGCTCTACTATTTACATCTGTCAGTATCACTTTTCTCATATTTGTGCAAAAACTAGTATTTTTAGTCCAGCTATCACTCCCAGTAGCAGAATCGGCACAAATTCTTAAGGAATACAGGATTCCATTCATTAGGAGGATATGCTTTTATTATATATCATTTTTCAGCATGATGCATTTCCACTTACATCTGTGCTACCGTTTCTCTGCTGCTGGAAGTCATGTGAGAAGAACACTACGTTTCAGAAGATGACAGGTAGGCAGAAATGCAGCCACACTGATTTGAGCATTACTGGCTGTGTAGCTATTGCAAAACTCAAGAATCTAGATAAAAAGCTAGTCAGATATTTGGATGTTAGCCTGAGGTGGTATATGTGCTGTCATGACAGCATAAGCAGGTCGGGAGTCTGATATTTGTCTTTCGAACACCACTTAATGTTCAGTTCTTCCATTAGTGATAACACTATTTTAATCAGCCATAACTCATATCAGTTGGATAATTTCTTCTCCCCACTCATGATGATAAAATGTTTCAAGCTAGGAAAAAGTTTTCCTTCTATAACTGTTCCTGTAGAGCATTGGCCTTAGTCTTTCTGTCCTGTGGGCTACAAGAAGGGTGGCTTGCAGAAGCATATATTTTGCCTTATCTGCACCCTAAGCAAATTCTCCAGGAGGAACAGAGAAACAGAAAGACACTCAGGGGTTACAGTAGCATCACTCAATATCCACAGTGCCTCTCTGCAATCACATACTTGATTTCCAACTTCCATTCAGAACTAGATGTGTAAGGATGCTCTGGCCCTTTGGGTCTCAGCTAGACATAACTAAAGGATTCAGAAAATGGGACAGAAATAATACAGGAATGACATAACTTCCATTAGAATTTTAATACAGAACAGTTTGTGAAGAGAAGGACTCTCTTTCCATTAATATGGAGAGAATCACATCTCTTTCATTGTCCCGTGATTAATGCACTCAGAAACTACCATTGAAGGTCATGCATGTATCTATAGAAACAAAAGGCATTGGCTCAGTTCCCCTCTTTTGTGCAGGATGTACAAATTCTGTTGTCTTTTTTCCTTTTTGTTATAGTATTGCCAATCTTGAATGAAAGAGCTTACAGATATATAAAAAGACTTGGATGAAAATACAATAACATGAAGTTTTATAATTTGTCATTTCTAAAAACCCACAACACCATGCTTAGCCTTTTTAAATTGAAATCTTCAGTTATGCCCCAACCACAAAAACATGCCTATGCTATCATGTGGATCCCAGCAATTACAGTTTGTTTCTGTGATCTTAACTGTAAAAAATCTCCAAACAGATATTTTGGACAAAACATATTTCTACGTTGTTAGTAAAACTTTTAAGATCACTTTCTATGAATTATATTATTTCAAACAAACAGATTAGCATTTTGGGATGTGGGGAAGTAGTTTTTTAAAGACCTTAAAAGTACCTGACTGGCTTTGTTTTGAAGAACGCATTAGTAGGCAACAGTTTTAAATTAGTGGAAGTATCTCAGTAAGGTCTGGCCAGCCTGAGGCCATTTTTGTCCTACCCTGTCCTATATTTCCTCTCTCAGCTTCTCCAGGGGTGAATCCTCGGTGCTATGGAGTCTATCAAGCTCCCTTGTCTCTGGGTTCAGCTTGGAGTTTGTCAGGCTTCTGCCAGCTAAGGTTAGAGATCTCTATTATTAGGTACTTTTTTTCATGGTATACATTCTTCTTTGTTGTTTATTGTTTCGTTATTCCTCACACAGAATTGTGTAAGTACTGAGGTCCTGCTGTAATCTAGGCCATCAGGGGGACTCTTGTTAATGTATCTGCTTATAAATACACCATGCATCAATTTTATGAAACAATGGTAGATTTTTTTTTCAAAATATTCATTTAATATCACATGCCCTTCACACGAAGATAGGATATAGGATAATCGGAAATAAGACTTAGGAAAGCATTTTAAAAGGATGCTTGGGTACCTACTTAGAATTATACTTTAATAGTCTGGGGAAAAATATATTCTTTGAGAAAGAATTTAAGAAAACTAGAAAATATTCTTTGATTTATACAATCGTGGAATCAAGTCAGAATTCCAGGTAAAAACAGAATGAAAATTAGAATTAGTTTTATTTCAACATAGCAAGGCAGCAATAGAGAAAACACCCAATGTCTATTACAACAAAAGTTACCTCTTCTAATGTTTATGGCATGAACATTTCTTTCTTAATGAAATTTGCTCATTGAAATCATTCACTGCTCATTGAATTGAAATCTACTCAGTTCCTTCTTCCCTGAGGGAACCTACTGCTTTTGTGATGGCAGATTTATTTAAGGAGAGATTTCACCTCAGTAAGCAAACAAAATCTGCATTTGATAGGTATAATGCAAAAATTAAGGGAAGACTGTCATCTTGGCAAGGATCTTTTTAGCAGAAAAAAAAAGGATACACTTTCCTTTGACCAGGGTGCTTGTATTGCTATTGCTTATTCAAGCAAGTGTTTGAATAAACCTGAATATCTATGAAAAAACCGAAGATAAATATCAAGCTATGTTTTTTCTATAGTAATATCAGTTCATTTGTTATCTGTGGGGTTTTTTTTTTCCACACATTTTAACTGTAAGCATCTGTCTACATTTCATTCTTATAATTTTTACCTTGTATTACAATAAACAAACCTTGATGCATTTATTCAAGCCAACAATCTCTTCTTCAAATAACAGGACTGAATTTTGTTTCATATTGTAAATAAATTCAGCTTAATATTACATTTCAGCAGTATAAAATTCCATACGTAAATAAAAAGCATGGAGCAACACATGATGGAAAAAATTTTGGAATAGCAATGTATTCCTTCACATACCACTTCAGTAAAGATTAATATCATTTTAATTTAAAGATTTTCAGAGTACTGTTTTCCTTTTGAAGTTGGTTCATGCCAAAGTGACATCACTATCTGTATTGTACTTTCATGTATAGAAGACCATAGAGGAAGGATTCCACCTAACCCTGCAATTCCCATCCCATTAAAGACTGGCTACTGGAAATTCTGATTTCCTAATTACTAGTGATATCATTCAGATGCCAGTATGTGTTCCAGGTCACTATCTTTGCTTGGGATGAATAGAAGCTACACAGACCTGTACAAAAATATGGCACTCTTTTTTGTGACTATTATTTCTAATTCCAGCCAGATTATGGATTCAAATCTAGAAGAACAGTGTTCACACGTGTAAGTAAAATAAAGGAAGAGGATCTGTGAAGCTGATGGAGCGACATAAGACCAGAAATGTATTTAACTTACAGTATGAGAAAACTCATCAGACAGAGCTGCATTATGTTAGTATCTCTGATTCCATTCATTTCTGAGTTGTGAGTAATTGTAACTGATTTCTGGGGAGAATTGTGTTTAAATAATATTAACTCTATTGACAAATAACCGAAAATAGTCACTTCAAATGCAAATAGGAGGCAGTTGTTCAGAATTTTTGGTGGTTCTGACTCAGCTGGTTTTAGCTGAGACTTTTCTTGCCCTTGTTCTTTCAGCAGCAAATTCCCATTGAAAGCCCTGGGCATTTCAAAAGTGCGAGGATGGCAGATTTGGTGCCATAGGTCATGCAGCAGTTAGCCGTGTCTGAGACAGGGATATAAATGTAATGGCAGTTCCACGATGCTGCAGAGTGTAATGACCTACCCAGTCAGTCAAGAGTGGCGTGAGATCACTGTACGATAAAGCAAGCACAAGAGATTAATTAGATAAGATCCTCAGATGAATTTTGCCTTTTAAGAAATTTCTTCCTCATTAAGCAATGCCAGGAGAAACTATTTCAGATGGCAATGTGGTTAACACATACTTTCTCAATGGAGTAGCTGTTCTGCCTTTTTTGTCATGAGGATATATGGATTTCTTTTTGCCACTCTAGCCAAGACTGAGCACAGTGGGAATATTCTGTCCATTTTCATGGAGGCAAACCAAGGTCTTTATAGGAAAAGGGAGCCTTACATTTGTGCCTTTAAAAAAAAGTATCTAAATAGATGGCAGAATAGAAAACTTTAGATAAATTCCTCTTAGCTTTTGACACTTAGACTACATTGCCTTCATCTTCAAAGACAGATTTAATCAATAGTCCTCTTTGCCGTATACTGGTAAAAGTCTGCATAAATTACAAGCCACAGGCATCCAGGACACAGTGAAGGAACAAGCAGTACCTGGTTAAACCAGAAAATAGCAAGTGTTTATGAAAGGAACGATGAAGGTTTTCATGCAGCACAGTTTATCCAACTGTGAAAATATTAGTTGGGTATTACTGAGCGGTGGTCAGAGCTCTTTTGGCTGCTGACCAGGATAAATGGTCCAAGCAGAGGAACTGACTGCAGATTACTTACATGCAGAGAAGACACAAAGAAAGAGAAACATGACTCAAGAGAGTGGGTCAAGAGATTAATCCAGAATTTCCTGATTTTTTCCCTGTGTTCTGCTCCTCAGTGAACTCTGCTCTTCTTCCCACCTTCTCAACTGACCACTCCTTGCACTATCTTATGGGTTTACACCATCTATAGTGGCAAATGTTATCACATCCCTTGCATCAGGATGCTTTCTGGTTTGATACAGCAGTATAATTGCTAAGAAAAAAACAAACCTAGCACAACACAAGGAAGACACAGGGTTTAAATGTATCACTGCATCTTTGTACTGAAAATATTATTTTAAAATCCTAGACAAAATAAACGTGTCTTTTCTCCTTCATATGACATCTACCTCAGACATTCTTCCATCTTTTCCACACTCTGAACGTAATTCACATCTGATTTAATTGTGTGTAATCTGCATCTCATATGATCTTTCTTCTCTCATCAGTACTTCAGACTCTCTCCGAGACCTTGTCAGTCATCCCATAACCATTCTGCACTGTTCTCATAGAACAACTTGACTGAGATTTATTTCGGACAAAGTGAGAATGAGCTTTTTTAGCGATCCTGGCAGTCTGAAAAGATCCTTATATTCTAGGACGCTCCTGTTTATCACCCTGTGTGGGTCTGGCTAAACACATTTATACAAAGCTAATATTTTGTCACAACCTAGTAAACAATTGAATGTTTGAAAAAAACTTTACAAAATTATATCCTAAAACTAAAGAAAGCTGTCATATCCTGAAATTCATATGGAATCGGTTGTTCTTGTTTGCTTTTAATTTTATAAGCAAAGTGCTTGGGTACCATTCAAGGTACAACAATGTAAAACATGGGGTACCTTTGGATTATTTCCATATTAGAATGTTCCCTTGTTGCTGATAATTTCAGAAGCAAGCTGGATATCATGTATTACCTCTTCCAATGCATCCAGCATCTCTAAACTCTTAGGTATAACATCCTTAACAGCTGAAGTAATATTGCATAGAAACCACTGAAATATAAACCAAACACAAAGACAGTTAAAGTTTTGCAGCATTCAGGACATGATCTGCTTGGTGCTTTTGATATCACAAAAAGATGACTGCAAGAGATCTTCCTTGCAGACTTCTTAGTGAAATGAAGCCTTATCAGCTACACATATAATGAGGTTTTGTATGGCCTTATCCCCAAATGTGAAAGATTGTCAAGTCTTGAAGGATTGCCAGGAGCAGTGTTTATTTCCTCTTAAGATATTGATAATTTTCTTAATTGAGATTTCCTATTGAGTTTTCCTGATATGTAATATAAATATTCCTTTGCAAATTAGACTGGTGTTCTTATGACTTTATATTCAAAGTACATAGACAATCAAATTTCTAACAAAGTTTTTCTGTTGGAAGGTCTCATGCTGTAACACAAATTTGGTCACCTTTTTCACAAATCTTTAATAATTTTGACTTTGACAACACATTTTCAACTGTGCCAACTGCAATATTTTTTTCCGCAGCAGCTTCTAGTGTTCTCCTATGGAAATTTTGATCTATGGTTTTTGTACAAAGATAAACTCAATTTGCTATCACTAACAGTTGCATGTACATTAATGATGGACTGGTGTCTCCATCAGCATGATTTACTGTCTCCTTGTTGTCTCATCTTTTAAATATTTATATAAAGTAATTAGCAAAGTGCTTGACAACCTGCTCCATACACCTCTACTTATACACCTGTCATCACATATATTTCCACCTGCTCTACTGCAGTCTATGCATAACTTTCTGCTCTGTAAAATAAACCTACCCTGTTCAAATCTACCATGTTTATTTCTTTATTCTATTTAATCCTCAAAATAGTATAATTGCAGGGCACTTTACCTCCATCAAGGACTTTTGATTATTCATTCTTGCTTTACTTGAATATTATTTTAATTTATAGAAACCAGTACTCTGCCACCTTATCAGCAGCTGTATTGATTTGTGCTCTTTAGTTTGTTTTAATGTAGTTCTGTATTTCACAGTTCATCATGCTTACAAAACATTTCTGTAGATGACTACTTTGCTATATAGGCAGTGCTTCACACAACTATTTTCATGTGTTGGTTTTTCTACAAGGAAATCTGTTATCTGCTGAGCCTTTATCCCTTGTTCATGATCAGTACATCTTTAAGTAGATGCTCTTATAACTCTTCAATTGCAAAACACTATTTTAAGATACTCTTTAAAATTTACCTTCCTGTGTTGTCATAACAATGATAACAAAACACAAATGGAGTTGTAAGTCCCTGTCAGAAAGACAAGTAAAAATTAAAGGATTTCAGTAGGACTGAGACCATTAAAATTCCACCTTTATTCACTTATTAGCCCAGCAACTAATTCTGCTAATTTGAATATTTGTTTTACTCTGAAGTTCAATGCCATTGTGGTTGATGTTCTCCTCTGTGAACCATTTTTAGTTGGCATACAATACCTTTCTCCCATCAGAATTTTGATTGGCTTTCTCTAGTGACAGAAAAATTGCAACCTCCTATTCTCATTCTTTATCAGGTTCCTGTTTAGGTAGAATTCTGTTTAGAATATTTTGATTACTCCATTCATCCCACACACTACATTTTTCATTTTCTACAATTTTCAGTTTCTAAAGATTATTGGAATAACAATATGACTTAGTAGACTGGTGTGAGACTATCTGAGAAATCAGCTAGCCTAATTTCATAATTTGTGCCAAAGCTATAAAAAATTATAATTCCAGCCTGAATTCCAGCCATATATCTTAGTCTTAATGGCAACTGTAACAAAGTTCTTGGTACAGCTATGTCAAATTCCTCTTTCATAAGTCAGTCTTTTTTATTTATTCATTTGAAATCTTGGGAGGAGGGAAGGCAGATGGTTTGTTGTTTTACAAACCTGCATGTATACCTAGCATTATTTGGAAAGTTCATTCGAGAGGCCTATAGGACCTCGAATTCCTTCAAGCTTATTCTCTGGCATTAAATCTCTCTTGTCAAATGCAAATGCAGAGTCGCAGTTCTACTTAGCAAAGCATTTTAGGCATTAAATTATTGGTTGCTAAATATTAAACTTGAACAAGGAAGTGGTCCTTTACATTCAGCTAAGTTTAGGTAGTGAAAATTGTAGATTTGAAAGGTGTCACTCTATATTTATTCTAAGTTGAATCCACTAAACCACAAAGAAATGGTTTTCTAGTCTCCTGCTTCTAGAAAATCAAATAGAAGCTTATAATTACTTGAACTGTACACCATCTGCTACAACATATTTCTGTACACCACCTTCAGCAGGAGCTGGAGGAACTAGAGGAAAAGGTACGACTGTGAAGTAGGTTAGAATTCTTGAGAGTTAACTTATTTCAAAGTAACTCTTCTTGTTTAAAATACTGTTCATGTTGGTAGAACAAGGAACTGAGAAGCATTCGTGATGCACTCCTCCTTCAATCCCTACTGTCAAAAATTTTGGCATAGAGTCATAACAGGGTATCTTTCCATTTGATTTGGAGCAGGTCTTTGAGGAATAATTTCTTAGCTCCCCATAGATTCTGATTTTTTATGTGGTCATAACAATTTGTTTCTCTTTTTCTGATTAAATGTCCATGAACATTAAATGTCCACCTACTTAAACAGATTCATCAGTAGCATAAATCATACTGCATAAAATTTATAACAAGCACAGACATCTGTCAGTAGCTATTTTCTTAGCTTGGAAAGTTCAGAAAAGTAAAGGTAGGACAGGAAACAGTTCTATGAGAGAGAATTGAACGTTTATTTAAGTAAATCAGAGGAAGCATTCTCAATGGCACAAAATGGCAGCAAGACACACTGTCAACACTTGAAAAGTGGTTGGATGCTTGTTTTCTGTTTGGCAGTAGTGAAAACTTTTGTCTTTGTTTACTACATAATCAACTTCCAGTATGAAAACTGGAAAGAACAACTTTTCTCTGTAAGGAATATTTCTTATCACAAAAATAATTTTACCCAAAAGTAAAATGTTTCAGCATCTTTTCTCAGACCCTTTATTTAAAGTACAAGAATTTGATTTCATCACTAGAAACAAAGCTAGAAACATGTAGGTCAACATATTTTAAAAATAAATCGAAAATCCTGACATTGTCAAAGTGATTAAAGACCCAAAAAAGAACTGAATTAAAAATGTACCATATTTGGATTATTTAGTCCTATTGATATATTTTCTTCTCCTTCTGTTAATCTGTACTAGATCTAGTGGATATTTATTTCAGTCTGACATGGCATTTGCGTATGTACTTAAATGATGGATTTGGATAAAAAAAAATGAAAATTCTTTCTTCAGAATATACAACTATTAACATTCATGCAAGGATCAGTAGGGTGTATTTATATCAGCTTGTGATTACTGGGTTTTAAGTAATTGCTATGTTGAGTGCTCAAGTTTATTTCCTTAAGTATTTCTTTTATTCTCATGAAGTCCTTTATTGTCAATTAGTTTATGAGCATGTCCCATACAGATTCCATCATAATAGTTGATGCAATTTGCACTTTCTTTTTGACTGGATTTTTGAGATCTCTCATATTAGCAACAATATTTGAAAATTGGAGGAATCTTAATGACCAGAGAAATTCCATTATTTCAACACCTAAATTGTTCCATCGTGATACAGGTGACAGAATTCTGAAAATCAACTTAGAAATATTAGTCTTTTCATGTAATTTTTTGTTATTTTTTTTTCAGCTTGCAAAAGTGACCAGAAATGTTTTGGGTTTATTAAACTAGTTGTCTAATGAATAAATTAATATTGCACCAGTAGTGCTGCAGCTCCAGATCTTGCAAATCTTGCATAAATTATGGGAACTATAGGCCACCAGGGAGTCCTGATTAAGATTACAAAGACTCAAAGCAATGTACTGAGAGAGCAACTCAGTTACGTAGTTTATTAGAGCGTTTTGAAACAGCAGTTTAATTCAGATAACAAAGAATAAGCTCTAATCTGGGTCAATCAGATTTTAGAGAGTTGCACTCATTCTGAGTTTCTTTTTCTGAAAAAAAAGTGAAAAAATTAAAAAAAATGAACACTCGTTAAGTCTAGTTTGTAGACACTGCACCATCAATTGAGGATATATTGTCACATGAAATTCTCAGTCATTTCTAGTTTAAACATTGTCTAAAATGTTGCCTCTGCCAATTAGACATGCATCAGTCCTTCAGCACAAAGCCATTTTACCATGTGATGTTCTAATGCAGAAGGCACAACATTCGTGAAAGGAGCCCTGGAATTGCCAGAGTGAATATTTAGTTATTCTTTAGGTTGTCATTTGTGGGTTTATGGAAGAACAAACAATAAAAAAGAGAGAAAGGAGTTCTTTTGCAAGTAGAGAGGGATACAGATGATTACAATATGAAGTACAATATAATCACATATTTACTGCGGAAAACTGGCCACAGAAATATATAACAAAAATACATACATCCATTTTGAGAGTCACAGCAGATGTTCACCTGTTTGAAGTGAAGGCCAACTACGTTCCTCAGCCCCTTCAAGCCCTGCCTAAGGAAAAAGAACAAAACAAAATCAACAAAATCAAAAGAGACACACCGACACTTTGCCTATATATGAATCTCTGTTCCCCAGCTACTCGACTTGAGGCTTTTGGGTTATTAAAATGACTGAAAATAGCTGAGAGAGTTCACAAGACAGCATTAACTGCTTTATAACTTATTTCAACCATTGTATTACAGAAGGTTGGAAAATTGCCAAGCCACTGTAAAACCCACCCCTATCCCACCCTCTTTTTAAATGTCAATGGCAAAAAAAGTAGAAATAAGTTGTTCCTCCCTTTTAGTACCTAACATTTAGGTTTCTTGTCCATAAAATTCCAGTCAGGTTCCTCTTCAGCCTGAGAGGATTTCACCTTGCCAAGTGAAATATGTGGATATTGGAGCCTTTTGCCATGACTAGGCGTGCATTTTCTATTAGGCTAAAATTCAGAAAGCCATCTGGAGAGGGAAAAAGTAGAGGAAGAACTGCACCAGCACAGGTTAGGCTATGGACTGGTAGAGCATCCTCCGAAAGCCAAACAAGGAGGTGAAAGCAGTCAAGAAAAGAGGTGAAAAGCTCTAATTTCTTAGGTGAGTACTATTAATGTTTTGCTCTTCCATAAAGAGGAATAATATAAGAGGTCTTTACAAGGTACCTGTGCTTGAATGGCCTAGCTCTGGATTATAAAATCCGAAATCACCCCAGGCATCTCCCTTCATCGCTGAGTAAACTGTCTGGAAGGCAGGAATTAAGATCAAGGCCAGATTGGATGGGTCCTTGGGCAGCCTGATCTAGTGAGACATGTTCCTGCCCATGGCAGGGGGATTGGAATTAGATGTTCTTTAAGATCCCTTCCAACTCAAACCGTTCTATGATTCTATGATTTATATCTTTCGTCTGCATTTGTTGCGAGCTAACTCCAAGCAGCTGCACACTAGGGTAATTCAGGTAAAACATTCACAGATTTCAGTTGAGAACAATCATGTTTTAAACATATCAACTGACAAATAATATACACTTATAAAAGAGCACTTGATCTTGTGAAATATATATGTATATATAATGTTAAAGAAGTCAAACTATTATTGTAACTCTAGTTAAAAATACCACTGACATCAGTAGGGCTATTCCTCTGAATGTTGATATCACTAGAAATTGTCAGTGATGTATTTAGAGTGAGTATATACCTCCAGAACCTGTATCTAAATCAAACTCCTGAGGGAAGGAATCTTTGTGATTTTAGGCAGAGTGAAAAATAGCGAGAACAGACTCTCAGATCCTACATGAGGCTACCATATAAATTAAACAAATAAGAAGATCCATATAAATAAAACAAATAAGATTAATATATTCTTAGAGTATGTTATATGACAGAAACTAAGGATGGGGTTTTGAACTATGATTCTGGAATAAAAATAATCACACAAGAAACTGTAGAAATGCTTGAAGTTAGGCATGTGTGTGAGTGCCATGTATAGAATTTATTGTACCCTTGCTCACACTAAATAACTGTTTTACCTTTTAACTCTGCCTAGAAGTAAATTCTTTAATTAATCTTTCTCCCATTCCAGTATTCTCACACCATCAGCTCCATGAGGAAATATTTATTACTAACTAAACAATGACTTTGGGGCAGGCTATGGAGCAGTGATCACAGAAAAAGCTCTCAACTTTGCTTTTACTCTGGGAAAATATTCCATATAGTACCTTAAGATACAGCTCTCCAGGGGTGCACAATGGAGCACCCCCAGCAGTGGGGGATAGCCCTTACTTCCAGTTTGTAACTACCAAACTACACTACAGATCTCTACAGCCTGTTCCCAAGGAAGGAAGGCCAGGCTCAGGGAATACTGCATGCCCAGGTCTACAGATGTGAACAAAGATTAATTAACCTGAATCCACCCAAGGAAGTTACAACCATGTTCTAGAATTACTTAAGAATTTTTATTCTTATTGTTTCCCTTTGCACAAAAAATAGAAAAGAAAAGGTCTGTTCACTAAGAACAGATTAAACTGTGACAGGAAAAAAACCACCTTTTTTTCTCAAAATGAGATATTAAGTCACACCATCTTACTTATGATGTATAAGTTTCTGCTGCCTTTTATGGGAGAACCTTCACTGTAAAAGGTCGCTTGTGTGAGTAAAAGTGAAAAAATATTTTATTAATTCTTTTGTTTTCAGGACCAATCTTTATGTAACATCACAAACAAGAAGGAACCCATAGGGTTTGTCACTGTGCAAACACAGAACTATCTCAGAGTTTACAGCCCTAGCTTTCTACTACAAACAAAGTAAGTTGACCTGCATACATGTGAAAAAACACGTGAAACTGTAAAGGAAGTGAAATGAAGAGAAAAAGTATCACGGGGCCAGTTCTGGTTTAAGCATGAGTGCAAACTTTGTGGAATTTTTGCTCGCTCTCTCAATAGGCAAAAATCAATTTATGTACTGGCGTCATTCACAGGTCCAAGTCAGTAAGTCACTAGCACAATCTCCCATGGTGTGCAAGAAGTATGGAGCAACCAAGAGAAAGTCTATTCTTCCCTGTTCCTGCCACTGGCGCTCTGATGTGCTGAAGCAGGTTGCTCTGATTCCTGTTCATACTGAAGGCTGCCTATACAAAGGACAAAACAACCACCCCCATCACATTAGTCAACAATACCCTCCAAATCTGCAGAGACAAAACACTTGTTTTCCAAAAGCAATATATTCCTGTTAAAAAGTGTGTTGTATCGAATAACTTTGGGGGTTTATTCGATAGGGCCTGAAATAAAGAGTCAGGGCACTACTCCTGCCTTGCAGCTACTGCTGTCAACTTTGTGCTGCCAAGAATGTCGATAAGGGCTCAGCTTCTTAGACATTTGTGTCAATACGGGCATACAAGGACAAGAACTTCTTTATGTTCTTTTCTACTTTTACCATTTGCCTCAATAGCTTTATGTTATTATTTTAAAGGCAGTCTACATTCATAAAGGGTACATTATCACAAGTTTTTCCCACGTCTGCATTTATTTATTCATTTTTCCATAAGAGGAGACATAAATAACTCTAGATTGGACTCAGTTCATGTATTCATCATGATATATACATACACATAAACCAAAGATTTTAAAAAATGGCTTTGCCAGTGTCAACATAGTCAAGAAGCAGATTTTCAGACATGAAAATACAATGTTTGTCTAAAGGAGGAAATAAAAAGTTTTTTTCATATTTCTATTGTCATTTTAACATATCCAAACAGCTTTGAGGGAGGCAAAAAAGAGAAAAATGCTTTAGATTTAATTTATGTTCTTAACCTGTCACAGTATGTTGTGTAAGTCCACTTCCAGTCTTCCTTTTCAGCCCACCAAAAAAAACCTTCGATCCCTACAACTAAATACTGTTGTTCAACTTGTTCTTGGATATGTAATATGGTCTTGGCATTACTAAAAAGTCATTGAGAGTTACCCATTGCACCACCTGAAAATTCCCTACTTTACAATTCAAGAAGACAAAATGACTTTTAAGAGGAATAAATTTTTTGAGAAAAAGTATAACTTTTGGACAAGATGTTCTGGGAATACTGATGTAAATCTCTTATTAAATACAGATATGTGTTTGCATTCACATTCAGCTGGATTCAGCTAGCTTGCCACAAGGAATTATTTTAAAGGTCAAGGAGCAACCAGTTTCCATCTAGAGGAGTGAATAATGATTAAACAATCTTTTTGGATATCTCCAGATTTTGGCTCACATATCTTAATGTCTAAGGTGACAAATAAATTCAGCTTGAAAGGCATATGAAATACTAGTGGCAGCAAATAAAGTCAGTAGATCCAGCACATCCATCAACACTGTGTATTGGTCCTCAAAATTAAATTCTACATGTTTTGTCCTTTAGGACTCCTACTATCCATTTATAAACAGTATTTCTCTGCTTAGGAATGTATTTTCTTCTCTGCTTTAAAAAGCTATTTCTTTTTCACCCACTTCACAAAAGATTATCATCAAGTGTTTATTCTGATGGTAATGACCGTGTCATTCCTTTAGCAGTACTGGAAGGATTTTATTTGAGTGGCTCAAGGAAATGGCAGAAGCCTTGTTACTACATATTTGTAGGTAAAGGAGACAACACGCAGGCATGGATGTATCAAAAAAAACCCAGCATTTATCATTCAGTTGTGCTCTACCTTCCACACATATTTTATGTCTGTGTTATAATTATCAACATTTTATCAAAGCAGTGTTTACTTTTCAAGATGGACTGAGGGGAATTAGGAGATAAAAAGTATGTTTCAGGCAGGGACTTGAAGATCACATGTAGGTCTAACATTAAGAAAATCAAATGGGTTGTTTTGTTTATTTAATGTTGCACATATATTTGTCTCTAAACTTTAAAGTTGCTGGTGACTATTAGTTAACCTTTGGAGGGTGCTTGATGGAACCTGCTTTGTTTTAGCTCTTCTCAGGATTCCAGTCCATAGATGAGTTTTGCAGAGATCAGCGCTGCCTGACCACAACACATTCTTGTTCATATTTCTTAATTCATATACGCTATAATTAAATGTACATGAACTTCACAGAAAAAAAAAAAAACTAATAAAGGATTTATGTTAATGAAAGTTCTAGCATAAGGGAAAACATAGTAGACTTACTTTCTTCTTGACAAATAGGTTATAAAATGAGTACAGTTTTGCTTAGGTGAGGTAAATACACTGTTAATGTAAAATGTTAGGTCCAATAGGAAAATTAACAGTTTGAATTTCAGTATAATTTAAATTAATTTTACTCTGCATACTGTATAATTTTGGGCTAGCAATATCATCATCATTTCCTGTGAGCAAACTGCAAGGTGTCTACCTCCTGTGAGACATCCTTGTTTGGACAAAAGCCAGTGGGAAATTCGTTTCACACCCTGCTTTTACCTGAGATGAAATCCTGCCCCTCTGGAAGTTAAGAGGAGCTTCACTCTTTACTTTAGTAGGAAGGATTTAATCTCTGTTAGTGAAAGAAGACTTTTCTTTATTTAGCTCCCTTCTATTTTGTATCCTGTTGGCTAATACCTTTTAAAAAGGTAATGAGATCCATTCAGTCACAGTCCTTAGTTTTGCAAAGCTCAGGGGGTCCGGTTAGAAGTAGACAGAAATTTAAACAGCTGTATTTTGCCACTTAACCAAGGAAATCTATTTTGTACCAGGAACATTAACAAGCACATTTAATTATGACAATGTATCTGCCAGCATGAAGAAAGTCAAACTAGCATGGTTAAAAAGTAAAATTCTCTAACAGAGTACTGGGTTTTTTGTAGGCTTTTAAACTCCTATCTGAACTATTCACATTAGCTAACTGAACCATATAATAATTTATCATGATTTTACCTTTCTAAATAGGGTAAAAACAACAATATTTATTTATACTTGTTCAATTCATTTACCTGAGATTACTCTAATTCTGCAATCCAACAGAATTTCACTATTTAATGACCATCATCAAACACTGAAAAGCATTTAATAATCCTTTCTCTTAAAGTCCTTCTAATTTAAAAAAGGAACCAAGTTCACTGCTGTTATTTAGTTACATCCAACAGTGTTTCTTGGACTCTCTACAATCACTTTATTCTCATGGACTGAATGATGTCTCCAGCATGGCTAGTCCAAACTCTGGACACACACTCTCCTGACTTTATAACAAATATTGGTCATCTGCCAAACTCAGCTTGCTAGGGCTTCATCTACACTGTAATTGGAATGGAAAAAGCTAGGATGTCTAAGCAGAGAGTTTTCTCCAGAAAAAAACCAAACAAAACCAACAAAACAAAACTCAGAAGGTAGCAACTAAAGGCACTTAAAAGTTACTACAAACTTTTAGAGGGGAAGCTCAGCTGAGGTGGAGTAGAGAATACAAGAAAAAGTTGATTAGGAAGCAAACATTTTGTTATCACTTGTCAAGTGGCTCCACTTGCAACATATCTATACCTGATGAATTGTTGCAAAAAGACAACAAAGCTGATATTAGTATTTACATTAAACAGCAAAAAGATATCATGGACCATTGTGGTGGACAGGAGAGGAAGACCAAAGACTGTGATGAGCAGAAATTCTAAGTGAAGTGAGTTTTTGGACATGGTCACTAGCATAGTTCACTTCTCTCAGATCCTCCATGTACTAGTGTTCTTTATTTTAAAGATGTCAGTTTTGTAAATTTAAATACCCAATGTATGGAAATACTTGTGTGCAAAGTATCTTTTTGGCAGTTTCCTTTCCCTCAGAATGATCCCTCCTGTGTTTTTGAACCCCATCGCTTACCTCTTCTTATCTGCTTTTACTGTTTTTTTTTCTCTCACTGCTATAAAAGCTCCTTCAATCATTTTGCCATAGCACAGTCCAACAAAGGTTAAGGTGATTCTTGAAGTACGTGACACTTCACATGAAATGTTTCATGTTCATTAGTTTAATTATTTTTTAAAATGAGAAAACCAGGGACTAGTGTGGTATGTTTTCTGCCAAGAGAGAATCTTGACTCCCTGGAAGAGGAAAACGGATGACATCTCATGTAGAAACATTTTTCAACCCCTTTAAAACCCTTCCATCGCTTCCTTTATGAAACATTAATTCAGAAAAGTGAGATATGTTAAAGTAGATGAGCTGGAAATAAGCAGAGCTAAGTACAGTGTCTAAGCATTCAATTTTCAGTATATACTGTCGAACTGTTACTTTTGTACTTCTCTCTGCAGTCTGATCTAGACAAAGTGTAAAAGCCAAGTGTGCAGCATTGGGACAAAGCAGAAATAATGAAGTGTTGCAGCCCAACAGGGAGTATAGGTTAAGGATTTTAAAAGGTAAAAAAGCAAAATGGGAAGGCCCGATGCAGAACAGTGTCTGCCAGAAAAAGGAGTAGTCAAGAGGGAAAGGCACCTGCAATAGTCATGTCAGAAGAGGCGAGCCAGCCCTCCCATCAGGATGGTGGCCAATCTTTTATTAGTATTCTGAAATCTGATTTCAGTTTAAAGTTCAGTAAAGCCAAGGCGACAAATGCTGTTTACTGGATTGAACAGCGAATTTGAAAACCTGAAGCTACCTGGAAAGGAAAAAGACAACATGGAGTTGGGGATACCCTACAGGGAACTTCTACTGATGGCAGTACAATAATGGAAAACCAATAAAATACATTGATGCATTGTTATATGCTCTATAAAACTGCAGAAGAGTTACTTATATCCTAACCCCCCCAATGTTCTAAAATTATGCAAGCATATATAATAATAATTATGCAGATCTAGTATAGCATAGTTAAAAGAAAGAAAAACTGTTTACAGCAACATCTATAAATGTAGCAACATGAGGGATACGGAAATATTTTCCATTGAGTCATTTAATCTGCAGAATTATTTCCTTCTTCCTGTTAGAAATAGAATACTGAACTGAATGAAGCCCTGATGCAGAACTGAAAGTAAAGGAAGCAGGAAGAAAATTAAGATCCAAAAGGTAAATGGGTACAATATGGAGAGAAAAACACAAGATTTAGATCTACAACGTACTCTCCAGTCAACTAAAGAAAATGCAGCCATTTTATTCTACTTTTATTACCTTCCTCCAGCCCTGAGATTTTAACTGGGTTCCTGATAAGCACAAACACATTTCATGTATTTGAAAAATGCATTGAAGAATCTGAAGTAATTGAACTATGTATTAAAAATACATGCCCATGAGTGGCAGCTATTAAGTAAACTAAAAAGCAATGTGCAAATTTTAGGAATAAACAGAGAGGATGGCATGTGAGAATGAGCAAGAAGAAAAAATAAAGGAAGCGTGGTACCACACAATTCTCTTGCCTCATTTCATGAGTGTAATAAACCAAAGTTAGAGACCAATGTCACATTTCGGGCACCAGGGAATCAGTAACTAAACTCCTCATAAAATTGTCATACTCAGGATTTAGACAGCTCAGCTACCCTATATTAGTGTATTCTGCTGTGATAGAAGTTTGATAACAAAAAAAAACCCCATAAATATTCAGGTATTGACAGCAGTCCAAGATGTAGGTATTATAACAGGAGTAACTCAAACATTTTGCTATTCTACTGGGAGATCAGAGGTGTAAGTCCTTTCTGTTCAACTTTCAGATCTTCCAAACATCTCAGCCTACAGAAATTGTCTGCTTTTAACATTGTTTCCTGGACAGCTTTCTTCTTCTTCATTGTTCTTGGACAGCTTTCTTCTTCTGTTTGGGGCAATCTGAACAACCTGAACCTTGGGAACACAATTATACTCTGGGATAAAAACGTTATTCTCTTCTAATAAAGAACCAAGGATTGCTAGGCAAAGTTATATGGTGAATTAACATCTAAGCTGTTCTTCATCCCAGAATAAAGTGCAGCAGGAATTTTTATTACTCCACCCATACTCGAATTTCAACGCATAAGCACACTCCAAATTATTCAAGAGATTAATTAGACAGCTTCTGATTCAGTCTTACAGCAATCAGAGTCCACTGAATCACAGATTAGCAGTTGTGTTATTATCATATTGTATTTTCTTGGAGAAAAATAGACTAATTGGAAAAAATACAACTGAGTAATAATCAAATCAAAGCTATAGACGTTGCACTTCAATAGCAGTAACCAATCTTTCTTCTAGGGCAGGCGGGACATGTTCATATTATTAGTACATGGACTGTAACCCTAGTATGATGCTAGTGTGTGTGACACATGCTGGTCTGTGGCAGTACAGTCAACATGTAACAGATCTACCCAAAGCTTGCTTTCAGCCTACACCCAAAACTCTTTGCTCCAAAAGTGACAAAGGCTGGAAATGGGTTGCTAGAGCCAGGGCAATGGATCATGACCAGCTCCCAACAGCTGCCAGTCCCCAGAGCCCCATGACTGCCTCCTGGCCAGACTGCCTCCTCCTCAAAGAGCAGTGGATTGCTGGCTTCCCAGGAAAAAGCATTACTATTAGTGTATCCCAGATCCCAGGAATTATCCCACTGACCCACAAGGACTCTACAAGATGTGGTTTAACTAACATTGCTTTTGACTGTTCAGATTTCAAGCAGCTGGATTCCATTTTCCAATGAACCACTAAGCTAAGAAATGTATTGTTAGTTCAATGGAGGAAATTTCTTTGGACCAAATGGACAAATGAGTAGCCAGTTATAGTATGAGAAATTATCTGCTGGCCTCACATCACATAGCAGGCACATATCTTTCATCTAATAAAAAGTATGTTTCATCACTATACCAGAAACCATGTCAATAAAGAGAGCAGCACAAAATCAACTGCTAACCAGTTTTTTGTTAGTCAGTCCAGCCCAATAAAGAAGTGAAATCTAGACAACACAGTGTTGGTCATTTAGCAGTGCCCTTGGCCTTCCCAGTGCCTACTTTCATCATTGAGTTTATTTGTACTATCTGCATTTCAGTTGCCATTTTACAACTACTGTTATTTTAGGTCTTTTTACTCTATTGATTCTTTGGGCATTTTATTCCAAACAAAATTTATACAAATTACACTGCTTATGTATGTACTTAACTCAAGCCACTTGGTGTATTACAGGAATATAATGCTGAGAAATGGTTTCATCTTGCTGGATACCAGCCTGGTTTTCAGTGCAAGTATTCATTGGGAAGAAATCAGTCCTTGTTTGCACTGCAATCAGCAATCTTGCAATGAGCTCAGAGGCAGTTCAACTCTCTTCCCAATAAGAATTGTTCTGAAAAAAAAATTTTTTTTCCTACTTTTAATGCTGGAGTCCGTTGGTCCGTTCTTCATGGAAAAATTAATCATATAGTTCACAGAAAAGCAGAACTATTTATACTATAGACTGCAATTTCCATCTTCCCTTTCATATGTCTAAATATGATTCAGTGTTACAAACATCTAAAATGAACCCTTATAAGCATTCGCAACTGGCATATTAAAAATACTTGACATTTTAAATTTAAAATGTGATACACTAGCTTTCTGAAATTAATTTGAAAAGATACAGCATGTTTTACTGTAAATACACTCAGTTTGGTTATTCAATAATTATGTTATGTATTATTCATTTTCATATATTGCTGCTCTTTCCAGAGGAAGATCACTATGAAATCAATTATATTTCACAACTCCTTCTAACAACTGGAGTTTTCTTCTTCCTAAGGACAAACTCCTTTCAACAGGTGGAGTTTTCTTCTTCCTAAGGACAAAAGAAATAATTTGAATACCATAAAGATAGTTACCAAGCAGTATTAGTATTTGGCTCACTAGGAAAATGCACAGAATTTTCTTTTCCAAACATTTTTAAAAAAAAAAATCCATCAAGATTGCTGACATCAATTCAGATGCTGAAAATGAGCATCATTATTCATCTTACTATGACAAATATATAGTGTTGCATTACTCAAGCAGAATTTGACAATAGCATTTGCTCTCAATATCTGATTTCTGCACCACTGTCTTTGTTTTTCCTTCTTGAGAAGGTGAAGCTGAAAAAACATGAGCTTTCCTGCCAGTGGGAATATCTGTCGCATTAAGGATGAGGTTAGCAGTTTACAGCTCTGGAGTCAAGTATGGGTCTTTCAGAAACGCTTCCCGAATATACCTTGTTGGCTTGTTAGTTGTTCAGTCCCTTTTTTCCCCTTTTCACATTGGGATCAGAAGTTGAGAAAGAAACGGTTGAATCACCATAAGGAGCTGCACATACTAGGAACTACACCATTTATCTCATTTTCTTGATATCTACTAAGACAACCCTTCATATGCACCATGGCCCTGTTCCAAAAAAATTTCAGCAAGGGTTTGAGAGAGTGTGAAGATCTGTCAGAGCACTGCACTTCAGACCAGACACAGACTAATAACTGAGGTCATGCATCAGCCAAATCCAATAGAATTTTACCTGACTATCCAAATTACTGTTGCCAAAAATAAAAAAATATAAGAGAACTAGAAGGCAGTGCTTTAAGTTCATTGTTTACTGCCCATGCAGCTAGGGTGCTTATTTGGGTTTGTCTTTAGAAATGAAATAGGCCGATAGATTTTCATTATGCAGGGAATCAAACACACAGGACCAAAAAGTCAGAGTGAGTTGGATAAGAAAACAAAATATATCAAGGGAACCTAACTCCTTGGCAATGGTACCAGTGGATTCCAGTGGAGCTTGTGTCTGGAAAATTGGACTCCAGGGCCCAAAGGGATTAATTTTTCATATTTACTTTCCTGTTGCAGATTTGGAAGTTTGTGCTGTTAAGTCTCTAACTCATTCTCTTTCTTACTCTAAGAATTGGATAGTAGGTCATGAAAATAAAACTGAAAATATGTACTAATTATGCAGTAGGTTGGAAGATTTCCTTTAAACTTGCCTCTATAAAAAGGACAATAAAATAGAACTATTGACATTATTCACTATCATAAAGGAAATTATTTTGGTTATTATTCCAGATATACTGTTTTTCTAAAGTTGTATTTTAAATGCTTAAAGTTACTACAATATATAATGAGTTAATATTTGTGTCACATTATTGTTATGAAATGTTATTTCATAGCATTATAAGACTACTTACAAACACTCCTAAAAAGTGAATGTGAGCACTTACACTTGGGAAGGCCCTTTAGTGACAAGGACCTGATAACAATGTCCTTCTGCGACATAGTCTATTGTCTTGGGAAACTAGTAAACTTAGATTCAAACTAGAAATTACAATGACTGTTGGCATTACATCAAAGTGAAGCCTGTTTGCAAACACAGCTATCTTAGTTTTGTCTATTGGACTGTCAGAAGAAACAAACTTTGGACCTTCTGTGCAAAAGCTAACCTGATTTCAGACTGACAACCTTTGAAAAATATGCCACCCTTGTGGTACAATTTTTAATCTTTTCTTTGAATGTCGGGGTTTCTTCAGGCCTAAGTAAATCTCACTTTTAAAGTGGGTGTTTACTGCTAAAAATTCTCTCCAGTCGTTTTATAGAATCACAGAATGGTTTGGGTTGGAAAGGACCTTAAAGATCATCTAGTTCCAACCCTACTTGTTGTGGGCAGGAACCCCTTCCGCCAGACCAGGGTTTAGTGTGTAAAATCAGACAAAGTCGGTAGAACCACAAAATGAATACTTCTCTTTAAGAACCCCATTCAATTAATCTACAGCAAAGGGGGAAAAAAATAATTTGTTTCATTATATCCTCGATGCAACCCTAAAAGAGTGCAAGGTAGCGGATGAAAGTCAAATACAACTACTTGATAGTAAAAATGGTCAAAATAAAATCCTACAGGTGACTCACATGTAACTTTATTAGTTTAACTAAAGTTATGTTTTCAAAGCTAAATTCAGTGAAACTAGTCTCCTATTTGTAGACTGACCCTTCATCATTAAGAGGTATTTTGAGGCAACACACTTTATTACATTATGCCAATTTTCTGTTACAGACATGATTGTTCTGATTTGACTGAAGTTTTAATCAGCTGCTGGGAGAGCAAGTCTCTCACTAATGGCATTCAAAACCAACTCCGATAACCTAGATGCCTTGGAAATTAGAATTGACGTTATTGTTATAGCTCTGAATACAAATACAATACATTTATATCTTTCACAGCTGAAAATGCTAGTTTTCTATGCCTTGAGAATTAACTGATATTAATCTTAAGAAACAACTTCATTTATGTTTAAATGGGTAAAGTGCTACACTTAGATGCTGATAAGCAATGACTTGAACTGGGCTGACAGGATTTCAAAACATCATTACACTAAAAATCTGAGACTGAACCTAAATCAAAAAGACTGAGAAAGTTTTTATTTGAAGACATATTCTCTTTGGAGTATTGACAGGGATGCTGTATTTAACACAAAATTAAATCCTTCCATCCAACGGAGCACAGGTAAAGACTAGAAGGTAGCATCACACTCTGTGCATCCCACTTCATGTAAGAGATGTAGAGAAAATCCAGAAGGGGGAAAAAATACAAGCTTTTCAGGTGTGCAGAAAGATTGAAATAACTGGATTTTTTTCTCTACAGAGAAGACTGAGGAAGAAGGGCAATAAAGCACAATAAAGCTCTCTAAATCATGCTGAAAAAGCAAGGGAGTAAGTTGCTTTTCATATCCATAAGAGGACCATATAGGTCCTCTTTAAGTTGCAGCAAGAGAATTTTCTAGCTGTAAAGCCAAAGACACTGACAAAAAAGATTACAAGGTACATTCAAAACCTTTAGTTTTTTCTGAGACAGAGCAACAAACTGCAATGTCCTGGGTCCCTCAGGTCTTATTTGTCACAGACCTCATAATAGGAGAAGATTGGACTCAAATGTGTGTGAGCTTTAGACAACATACATAAATAGACGTATATACAGTTACGTAAAGTATTCTCCTGAGCAGAAATCACCAACCACAGAATCACACAGAATCACAGAATGACCAGGTTGGAAGAGACCCACTGGATCATCGAGTCCAACCATTCCCACCAATCCCTAAATCATGCTCCTAAGCACCTCATCCACCCTCACCTTAAATACCTCCAGGGACGGTGACTCAACCACCTCCCTTGGCAGACTGTTCCAATGCCTAACCACCCTCTCCGTGAAGAAGTCTTTCCTAATCTCAAGCCTAAATCTCCCCTGGCGGAGCTTGAGGCCATTCCCTCTCGTCCTGTCCCCTGTCACTTGGGAAAAGAGGCCAGCACTCTCCTCTCCACAACCTCCTTTCAGGTAGTTGTAGAGAGCAATGAGGTCTCCCCTCAGCCTCCTCTTCTCCAGGCTGAACAACCCCAGCTCTCTCAGCCGCTCCTCATAAGATTTGTTCTCCAGCCCCTTCACCAGCTTTGTTGCCCTTCTCTGGACTCGCTCCAGAGCCTCAACATCCTTCTTGTGGTGAGGGGCCCAGAACTGAACACAGCACTCGAGGTGCAGTCTCACCAGTGCCGAGTACAGAGGGAGAATAACCTCCCTGGACCTGCTGGTCACACCATTCCTGATACAAGCCAAGATGCCATTGGCCTTTTTGGCCACCTGGGCACACTGCTGGCTCATGTTCAGTCGGTTGTCAACCAGCACCCCCAGGTCCTTCTCCTGGCAGCTTTCCAGCCAGGTTTCTCCTAGTCTGTACCTCTGCTTAGGGTTGTTGTGCCCCAAGTGCAGGACCCAGCATTTGGCCTTGTTAAACCTCATGCCGTTGGTCTCAGCCCAGCAGTCCAGCCTGTTCAGGTCCCTTTGCAGAGCACAAAGATAGTAAAGGAGTATAGATACTTCTTCATAGAATGTAACTTGCAACTCACACTGGAGTAGGGCTTCATCAGTTTAAGACAGAGAAAACCAAGACCACAGTGCCTCAGTAGACTACAATCCTATTGTAGTAGTTGCTAACTTACACCCTGCTTGAAATTTTACTCATTAAGAGGAGTGAATTACTCTGCTTTTATGTTTGTAATCTCTTAAGTCTAGGTTAATAGCATAATTTAGTTTGGAAGGGACCTCCAGGGAACATTCAGTCCAACCTCATGCTCAAAATGGATCTAATTAGATCAGATTGCTCAAGGCCTTCTATACTTGGGTCTTGGTTATCTGCAAAGATACGCCACCACCACTCTGAGCACCATACTCCACTATTTAACCACCCTCATGGTAAAAAGTTTTTACTTAATATCTAACTAGAACTCCCTATGTTCCAGCTTGTGCTCATCATTTCTCATCCTATCACTGTGAACCTCTAAGAGTCTACCTCTGTCGTTTCTACATCCCAACTTAATGACCACAATTAAAACACATAAGCAGGAAGGTAACGATCTTGAGTGATAATCCACTCCATGGAGCATGGTAGCCTATGCTGGACCAAGAGAATTGATTGAACCAATTGATTCTGGTAAGTGATAGAATATAGTCAGACTTGCTGTTAAGTAAAGCTAGATCTGCTTCTATTCACTCATTAACATTGTGCAGAAAGGGAATTTCACAGGACATAGTTCCTCTTCTGAAAGCCTCTACACTGACCACCATCTCCAATAGATTCAACTTTTCTTTTAGTATGACCAATTTATTTAAGCCTTCCTGACAGCTTAGGCGAGACCTTTAACAATTCTAAGACTTTTTATGAATTTCGCTTGCTTTTCTCTACTTTGAGAGAGGTTACAAAACAGTATATGCGTAAATTCCTAAATTTATCTTCAGGCAAGTTAACGCTGAATATCAAGAGGTGTCCAAAACTGCCATCACTACATTTAGCAACACTCTTAATGAAGTAGTTTTACTAGGTCCATTATTATGATATTACAATAAAAACTGCAGATGCTTGATGAATTATTCATAAATGGCTGTTTCAATGGTTAAGTATGACCAAGCTTGTCCTGCAGTAAGAATCATACATTAATCTTTCCTGGGTTTTGCAAGTATAAATATTTCTAAAAAACTTTTCATTTATTGGTCAATGTTACAAAAGTGTTCTAGAAGCAACTGGATATTCTCTATATATTAAATATATTTATTTTTCTTAGCATCTGTCAGGTCTGTTTGGTACATTTTATTACGACTTATTAGATCATATAGTCACCCCAAACTGAATTATTGAATCCTTAAACACTACATGAAACATGCAATCCAACTTCCCGTCAGAGTCGGGCATGAAATTGGTAAAGTCTGGGACTTGTAAATCTAAGCATTTACACTGCATAACCAGAGAATTTGTGAAACAAAATTCAGCTTTGTTTCCAAATCTCACATCTAAAACTTCTATTTGATTGTTTAAGATGATCATAATAAATTTCCAGTGTGTGCATCTGTGCCTTATTACCAGAAGTGAGCAGGACCAAGTCAGCATGACACATACTCATACCATTTCTTTGCCTGGTTAACATATTCTGCACCTCCTGTTCATGCACAAGCACATTCTGGATATTCTATAGCTAATGATATTCATGTCTGCCACTCGCTTGTGTCCAGCCAAATTCCTAGCTAAAGTAATGTTTTCTGTTTTGTCTTTCAATTCTTATCTTCTGTAGCCTAAAAAGGTAGAATCCTGTAATGGTGAAAATAAGTATATTGTAAAATATACACTGACTTCACTGTCTGCCAACTTTATGGATCGATACATTCAACTAGGAAAGCAAAATTAGGAAAAAAATAGTTGTCCTGATAACGTTTTCTCACTAACTTTGTTCTGTAACAAATATATGATAGTGTCATTCTAAAAGGGGAAGCATGGATTCCCCTGTGTTCTCACAAGTGAGAAATTATGGGGCATGTGTGAAAGAACTAAATAACCTTCACTCCAGGAATTCTTAAAATTTTAATCAAGTTCTAGAGAGAAAAATTAAGAATTAAGTTCATATGCTTTGCATTGCTTATTGCTTGTTGCAATGAGGTACAATACCCTCTTAGATGTATTTGAAATGGCCATGCATCAAACTGTGGAAACTGACTTTTAAGCACCAGGTCTTGTTCATGGATTTTCTCTTTCAGTGATTTATTTAAAGCAGTTGAAAGATACAGCAGTGGTTTTGCAGTAATGAAAATTCCACTTCTTGTAGCACTTGCGTCTTGGCTCAATAGTTGCTGATTTGTTCCAAAATAGATTACATAATAAAATGGAATTTCCAGACAGAAGCCAGTACTTTACAGTTAGATATATATCACAGGAAACCTCCTCTACAGTTTGGCTGCTAATTATATGCTATTGGTTCTTGACACAAATATTTTCTGTGTGACATTTACTTTTTGTTCCCCTGAAGCCATTTAGAGAAGACTCTATTGCATACTTCCATTTTCCACACAGATGCTAATGCAAAATCTATACGTATTACTAGGATAAAGTCAGGTTTTTTAATGAGCAAGTAAAATCAGACTTTCATTTTTTTTATTTATTTATTTATTTATTTATTTATTTATTATATTCTTTCCTAAAGTTGATAATTTAGGGTTTTAAAAGTTGATTTCTGAAGAAGGCGTACACCAGAAATAGCAGAAGAAACATGTTTAGCAGGCAGAAGAATCTAAGATTTGACGGTGGAGCAAGGAAGAATCACCACTGCTGATGAAAGGCATTGTAGTATTCAAACTTAAATACTGCATCCGTACAAAATTCAAGATCTTAAACAAACAATCCACAAGGAATTAGTGGATAGTATAACAAGTAATATAGAAACGCTTAAGCAAATTAGAATAATGTCAGCATAAATCACTATGTGATGATCTAACAAACTGTATGAAATATGAAGGTAAAAATATAGTAGCTCAAACATAGTCTAGTGAAATCATCGATATTCCAAACTGAGAGGAAAACTTATTCACAAAGTGAGATCATCAGATTGCCATAACGCTTATAAAATTTAAAGAAATCCACTACAAAAATCTGCAGTTCAGTGAATGACAAAAGTTATCAAAAAATGCAATCTATCATATGTCAAAGTGTATAGACCTACAATGTTACATAAAAGAAGGTTAACCAGCAGCACTTAAATTGTCCACATAAATCTTTAAACTTTATGTTATACCTTGCTTAAAGAAGTCTCAACAAGCAGAATATTTATTAGGAAAAAAGACCCTCTCTGATATCAAAGTTAGTAATAAAATTAAAAAGGAAATAATTTTAACTTAAACTGAAAATTTTGACAGAAATTTTGACCTTTTAATTGAAAACTGTAAACAAATATAAATGATTTTTTTTGTCAGAAGTATTAGGTTAGTACAAAAATAATTTGAAATTTTGTAATTTTAAATTGTGATGCTTATTTTGGATTACACTTTCATTTAACGGTATTGATGTAATGTACTATTTTAAAGCATGAAATTTTCTCTGCTTGATTATGCTGATAGCATTGTTTTCATTATTTCTTATTTTTTATATTAAGCTGTCAAATTAAAGATGGAAATAAAAGTGCATTCAAGTGATTTGGTTTGAATTCAAACAGGGACACAAAGCAGAAGAAACCACTAGCAATATCTGTCAATCAAGCATGTGTCCAGGGGACCACAACCAACATTGGTTTCCATTACAAGATATTGGGAACGAGAGCCTTGAAGATGACGAGGGTCACAAATACCTTTCTGTGGACTCGAGCAAAACAACTTGAGAGGTTGCAGAGGAACTAAAAATTGACCATTCAATAGTTCTTCAACATTTGCATCAAATTAGAAACCAAAGAAGTTTGAGAAATGGGTGCTGCACAAACAAAATGAAAATTATATATAAAAAAAAATCTGCATTATGAAGTGCTTCTTTTGCACAACAAAAATGATTCATTTATTGATCGCATTGTGACATGCGAGAGAAAAAGGATTCCATACAGAATCACAGAATAACCAGGTTGGAAGAGACCCACCGGATCGTCGAGTCCAACCATTCCCACCAATCGCTATACAACAGCTGATGGCATTCTGCAGAGTGGCTGGGCTGAGGTGAAGCACCAAAACACTTCCCCAAACTGAAGCTGCATCCAAAGAAGGCTATGGTCACTGTTAGGTAGTCAGCACGTGGAATCATCCACCACAGCTTCTTGGTGAAGTCCTGGTGAAACCATTACAGCAGAGAAGTATTAAAAGGAGATTGATAAAATGCACCAAGAACTGCAACGTTTACATCCAACAGCGGTCAGTCAAAAAGGACAAATTCTTCTCTGTAACAATGCCCAACCATGTGTCTCACAAATGATTCTGCAGAAGCCGTGTGAACCGGGCTACAAAACTCTACCTCACCCAGCTTACTCACCAGACCTTTCTCCTACCACTTATCATATTTCCAAGCATCTTGACAGCTTCCTGCAAAAGAAGGTTTCCCACAACCAGGCAGGAGCTCCAAATGCCTTCAAAGAATTCATCAGCTCCAGGACTCCAGAATTCTTTGCTACGAGTATAAACAGACTTGTTTCTTGTTGGCAAAAATACTTAGGTTCTAATAGTTCCTATTTCAAATAATAAATTATATTTTCAGCTGACATATACTGTTTTAAAGTTGATGGTTAGAAACAGCAATTATTTTTCCCCAAACTAACTGCATGATCTATTTTTCACAAAGACAAAGTACTTATCCTCCTCAATAATCCTGTCAGAAATCCAATTAAATAAAAACAATAATGACAGAGCCAACTTTATTCTGTTATGAAATAACAACTAAGTAAAATGAAAGGATATTTATAAAATAGTGTTAAACTGTTAACTTTTGTCAAGTAGTTACCTCTGTACAAATACTAAAAGAGTGAAAAATTTAAGTGATATGCATTTAGTAGAAAGGAAGCCATGATATCTACATCTCCAACAGAAAGAAAACATTTGTGGGTGGAAATAAAACAAGAATGTTAGAGTTTTAAGATATTTTATGGCAAGACTTCATGCTTTTGCCTCATGAATATTTGTCAGTCATGAAATGTATGAAATTTAGTATTTCAACTCCTCTAATATTTAAGAATGGTTTTGTATATTTTTCTTGTATCAGGGCATTTTTGCTTTATTAGATGTAAACTTGGAGGAAAAAACAGAAAAGAAACAATATAGTCAGCAACTGATATTATTAGGAAAATTGGGGTTTCTTGCTTACATTTTTCTCAAGAAATTAATTTGTTCCCTCCTTTCAAGGTAAAAATAAATAGATTGTCATAATTTTTCTCTTTTTATCTAGACAAAACACCTCAGAGATGTCTTTCAGGAGATTCCTTCTGTGCGGGATATGAGCCCGGCACCACATCCTGCCTTTAGTTTACCAAGGAAACAAGATGTTTGAATGCTGAAAAGTGAATCAAGAATTTCTACATATAATCAGTCCATCCCCTTATAGTTCTCAGTAAATACAGACAAACTAGACTATTTTAGTCAGGCCTTGTCTAACAGATGAGTTAAAATATACTTTCAAAACTAATTTAGAAGGGAAGTATGTATTCATTGATCAATATGCATCCATCCATCTTATGGACCATTAGTTTAAATTAAACCTCCAGTTGTTCTAAATATGGAGAGATTCAATCTATCACTATCTCCTGGAGTAAGGTATCGAGTGAAAATAATCTCCCTTGTATATCTTAATTGTTAATCTTAATCTTACTTGTATATCATAAAGAATAAACCTTCATCCTATTTGTCCGGAATAATACCACTTGGAATGTCATATAAATCCCAACCATAAAATGCAATGTAATCACATTTAAGGTAATAAATATAATTCATTTTTAGGAGGAATTCTTAAATTACATTTAATTTTTGTGGGAAAAAAATGCTAGTCTTAAAATGCAGAGAGTAAAGTAATGGAGTAAAACTGAAAAAATACGTTATTCAAGTGATCTCATACACAGATGATACAGTTCTTGAATACTTCATTGCTTTTTCTTCATCTGTATTAAGCCAGAACTATACTGTTACCAGCACCACAGGCAGCACGGGTACTTCTGCCTCATCAGCGGGCAGGTTGGGCTGTGGGGGATGATGAGGGCCAGGGGAGCACAGCCCCTGGGTGACCCACAGAGCTGCTCACACAGCCGCTGGTACAGCCCCAAAGTGAGTCAGCCCAGGTTCATGCTGGTGCTGAGAGTCACAGTTCAAATAACATGGTTAATACCTCCAAGAGGCTTGTTCTCTGCCCAGGAACTTCTCCACTGGGCGTTTCTTTCACCCTCCATTAAAATGTGAATCGTTTTGAAAAAGAAATTTCAAAAGCTTGGAAGGGTTGGTTGGTTTGGTTTTGGTGGGTGTTTTTCAATTTTGTTTCTTAAGTCTCGAAACCAATCTAATTCTATCCAGTGAATGAATGCCAGATGACAGGATTTGTACATCCCAGACTCCTTCCTCCAGTCTTCTCACTCTCTTCCACGTTTCAGTTACTTCTCCTGATCCTATCCTCACCGCCAGGTGACTCCTAGCTCTCCTGCCTTGCACTCTGATCCTGATACCTAGACTTTAATGAGATCTAGCAACAGTTGGATGTTCATGGTGGCTTTGAAACAAATGAGGAGGATATTATTCTAGATACCATTTTTCATCACACATACTAAGTTTACTTTTGCAATCTTTTCCTTAGCATTTTCCATAAACACAGAGTACTTTGAGATCTTTATGTATGAAAGTAAGACATAAAATTCTGAAAAACTCAGTTTCCTCTAATAATTAAACTTAACAGATCCAATAGCACTTTGATTGTTTTTGGAAACTTTCCCTTTCTAAAACCAGAAACCTGGATCTCCACTCCCCAAAAGTGTGAACAAAATGGAAAGACTATTTTTAATCTACCCCAACTCCAATCCCTTCTTACATCTGAGAAATCCATCAAGCAGTCCACATGGTGTTCCCTGCAAAAAACGTGAACTTTAAACATCTTTATGGGACCCAAATGTTTCATTCAAAACAGTATTAAAATGAAGAAAAAACGCCCACAAACCTAGAGATTTTCCATACATGTTCCCAATCTCTCTTTTTGTCTATTCTTCCACAATAAAGCCCCACTTAAGGAGGAGTCATGCTGACAGAAGTGCAGAGAATAATAAAATTGCATATACTTAGCATCTGGCCATGAATTTAAAACCTGAATTGAGCAAGTAGCATCACATTTTGTGAAACCTCTGGAGATCACAGAAGGAAGAAGACCTACCATTCCCTTCTTGGCCTATTTTATTTTCCTATCCCCTCCTCAGACCTCCAACCTACAACTGGCATAATGTCAGTGGTAGCTAAAAGCATTTCACAGATGGAGTGAAAATAAAATTTTGTTTCTGTGAACAAGGACCAGGGGTGATCTTTCTGGTAGATGAGGTAGAGGGAGCTATTGCTGTAAGAAGAAACTCATTGCAACAGCTAGTGCTTTATCCACCTTTACATCCTTTACCTGCAGCAACAAGCATGACTTTGCAGGAATTTGGACTAGAGACAAGTGCTTTTTCTGAGGCAGGTAGACCTCACCTGAAGTCAGTCCTCGCCTCTGTGTTATCTCTGGCACTTAAACTAGCTGGATGCTACAAGTGGAGTCAGCAGCTTGTATGCGCTCAAATCACCTGGCAAAAATGAGTAAACAAATGGAGTGAAAGAATAGTGCTTTAAGAGTATTTCCAAGGCAGTTACAAAATCACTACCAGGAAAACATTTTCAGCTGAAGTATTTCCTTGGGAAAATACAGGTTTGGATCAAAAACACCTCATGATAATTTTTGAGATTCCAGAGCCAGAAGGCCAAATGGCCCACAAAGCCAGCCATAAATATAAATGGAGGAACAAGGAAAATGGGTATCTGTGGGACAAAGCACAAAATCTCCTGGATATGGAAGCAGAGTAAAGAATATAACACATATCCTTATTTTCTAATTTAAAAACAAAAGATTAGGCATCCAAGAATTGTAACTGAAGACGTTTGTACATAACTCCATAGTTTTTTCCAAACTACATAAAGTCACCTTCTGAATGAGTTGGAGGAATTTTCTTGAATCTCAGCAGTAATTAACTTATGATAGGTCTCATTTTAAAAAGGAAATAGAAATTCTTTAAGATTTCAACAGTAAATATCTACTGGTCTTTATACCAAAAAAATTGTTTTTCATTTTATATATATCTTGAAGGAATTTACTTCACTTGTTTCATTTCCTTTGTGGCACAGAATAATTTCTCATTAGCAGAGATTTGTTTCTCTTTTCACTCAAGCAATATGCCATATTTCTAGGGAATTTTTGGATTCCATAGGTTGTAAATGACACATCAGAGGTACGGTTTTAGATAAAAAGTTCACATTAGTACACATATGAGCAGTGTCCTTAAAAAAATAAGAATATTTTGTCTTGAAAGGATGATTCCTCAAATGATATTCAGATTTATTTCTTTAAATTGCTGTTAATTATAAATCCGTGTTATTTCCTGCTACTTCACAGCTCTTCTGGTGCTAAACGAGCCCAGTAGAAGGGTGCCATCTGGTCCACTCCTGCTTGCCCATTAGGCAATGTTGGTGCTGGGCTGGTGGGAATCATGGAAGGACAGATGCCATAAGACTTACCTTGACTTTATTAGAAGTTGGATGACACTCATTGTTATTTAGCCTGCAGGCCTTCAGCAACTCTGCTGATCGCTTATCCCTAACGCTACCCATGACTGTTTCCTATTAAGTAATTCCTATTGCCCATTCCCTTTCTGAGGTCTCTCAGCTGAAGGAACAGAAACAGCTGTCAAACTACTTAGTCCTGTTTAAAGAAATTTTAGCTAAAGCCTCCTGTCTGTTCCAATGATTTAGCTAGATTTTAGCATGCCCCGCTGGTTCATATCTCATTCTAAGTTTCTAAATACAGCCAAGTTTTCTGAAGAAACAAAAAAAACAAACTCAACACCTCAAACTCTCTATTCACCTCTGCTGCCATTAGCCAGTGTCCCAAACTGCAGCTTCTCATTTAGATTATAAATAAATTTGTTGGCAAAATTCCAGCCTTTCAATGTAAACTGCTCTTTGCCTCACCAAAGAAATGAGTCGGTAAATATTGCACTAGATGGTATTGCTAAGATCACAGAGCCTGGATATCTGCAAGGCTGCCTCCACAAGAGAAACCTGTTTAAAAAGTTCTCTTATCTCTGTGTTATTGTAACATTAATACAAACAAGAATTTATCCATTACTAATCAGAATATTGAATTCTGGAATATTCCTGACTTGATCCTTTTCCCTACTTATCCCATCTACTTGAAAGGTCAACACTAATCCTAGGGAAGATGTTAAAACATTCTTAGGTGGCCTGTAACTTTCGCGAGCACATTTTCTATTATGCTTGCATCTTAAACATGTGCCTCATCTAAATTTTGTAGTATTGTAAAGCGGTTAAATATTTGCAGCACTGTGACTACTACTGTCATGAAGCACTTTGCTGCCAAAATTAAACATCACAGGAAGATGAAAGAGTGGTTTTGGATTACCCTCAAAATAAGGAATTGAGAATTATGTGGCTCATAAGCAACTCATTGAATACATTTTCTTTTCAGCCAAGTAAGACATATGCCTGAGATAACTGCTTACTATAGTGTTACCTGTTGCTTTTTAAAGTGCCAGTTGTTTGGTTTGTCTAAGTAGAGCAACAGATTCCACAGATTTTGTTTAGTCTACAGGTCATCTTCTGGGCAACTATTTCAAGAACATATGCCAATAGTTAGCTGAATAACCACTGTATGCCAGAGGCTGTAGGAGAAAAAAAAATCCTTCCACTTACTGTGATGAACAAAGTAATAATACAAAACAATGAAGAAAATACAAAATAATATACTCAAATAGGTATTTCATGGTTGCAAATCAATATTTATGGCATTCTAAATTTATAATTGCCAGATATTTCATAAATTACCCCAGAGGCAAAATATTTAAAGTGCCCAAGGAATGTAGGTGCTTTAACTGGGTTTGAAAACATGACTCAGGTTAGTTAGTTAGTTGTACTCTGTGCCTATATTTAAGGCACATCATGTTAGTAACATCTTCTAATTCAAGTAAAAACATTTTTGGGTAAGCAGACAAATTCCTTTATATTCTGTAATGCCCAGAAGAAATGTAAAATTTTTGTGATTTCATATGCTTCAAAATATGTGAGTGCATGCAAGAAGTTTTACTCAGAAGTACCTCCAGTAGAATACAGATTCTACAAAATACAGAAATGAGTCATTGTGGGTATCCCCAAACTCTGGTTTCATATTAAACCCTGCTTATGACTATATCCCAACTTCACAGGTCAGGTTTTGACTGCTGTACATGTTTTAACTTCCAGGAACTCATCCACAAAGCTCTCATTTTGGCTTTACTTAATACTCACGAATAGTGTTACTCAAAATGAGTCAAGCAAATGTGTGCATAAACTATATAATTTACTGATTCCTCCTCCCATGTCCTTCTTTTTCCCCTTTTAGCTAACTCCGAGACAGCCCATTAGTCCTCCTTCTGTTTTAAGCCACACTAAAAATAAATAATATCATCACTATCTTCTTCCTTATGTCATAATGGTAGTGAATTTTAATTTCATTTCTTATTTAGGGGTTCCTTTTCCAACATATATACTATATTTAAGATGTAATTAGAAGCATGAGGTAGCTTTTCCCACTTATTTCTGAAGCATCTGAGATTGACAACTATTTTCCTTATATATGTCTATGTATATGTTCACAAATTTAAAAACAGACTAATACAATCCTTGAGCAAGCAAAATGCCAAAAAAAATAATTCTGGAATGCGGAACAGATCTACATCCACTTAGGCACCCTCATCTCCTCATGAACCTCTGCCTCTATTACAATAAAAAAGAAACGAATGCAAAGGCAATGATTATATAAAAAGAGTGGGTAGTTGACTGAGCAGCTTGCTAGTGAAAGCTTTTCTTTGCCTTTGCTCAGTTCTTTTTTCTGTCACATTAATTTGTGAAAGCAAAGAACAGAAGTGGAAGAAAAAGCATAAAATCAGCATCTAGCACGTCTTATGCAAGTGTGTCCAGTTTTATTAGAAGAGAGAGAATTTGCAAACATGGGGTAGATTTTGAAGTTACATTTGCTTTGCTGTGACTTACATTCCAAAGAAAATAATTTACCCCACCAGACAGCACATCATGCAGATCTCAAGCTGATTCATATCACCATTCTTAAATCAGTTAATGAGTTCTACCTAAGAAGCCCCCAAAGATACAGAAGGGCAGCTGACGCGCATCTAGGATGAAGACTTCAAGCCCAGGTCTAACCAGAGAGCCATGGCTGCCCACTGCTGTCTGTCTCACGTCTACCAGAGCTGTGGAAAGCTGGCACGGCTGCCCTCACTGTCCCAGAGATGCTCAGACAGTCCTATTCAGGAGGGCTTCCTCTGCCCCAGATTCATTGCTGCCCTCCTCAACTGCCAGCAGCATGTTACCTCCTCCCCCTCCCCAGCAGCTTTGCCTGGTCTGCTAAAACAGCTTGAGGTAGGTCTCCAGTTTCATTAAAGGAACTGAATCATAAATATGCAGAAGGGCAGGAGAAATCACAAGCTGCTAGGTTTTGGTTTATATATGTTTGCAGGGGCAGTCTTGCTGGAAGTTATTCATACACATTATTCCCCCAAATGTGCTTCTATTCATCCTAATAGTACAACAAAAAAAAAAGAAACCAATTTTCATTGCCTGTCTCATCTATAACCTTCTCCATCTACAAGTTTAATTTAGCTCCCAGGGAGATTTTATTAGCAGGAATTACAAATATTCCTAGGCAAGTTCCAAGTTCACATTTCTACCAGGTGTCCGTGCTGACGTGCTGGCAGCAGGGGCTGCAGGATGGCTCCACTGCAGGACACAGCTGAGCCCTCAGCCAAACTGGTGGTGCCTTTCTGAAAATGTATTTAAGAAAGGACAAAGCCCCAGAAATGTGGTGAGGAGTAAGGAAAAAAAGTGTGAAAACCAGCCCTGTGACCCCTTAAGTCAAAGAAGAAGGGAAGGAGGATGCATTCCAGGCACTAGAGTATTTCCCTGCAGTCTGGGGAGGACCCCTCACCAGTGACTTTGCTGACAGAGTAGGAAAAAACCATCAGAGGGTCTTTGCCATGCAAAATGCTAGGGTGGCAATATTGGAGAAACCACCTGCCTCTTTACTAAAGCACAGCCCTTAGTCAGACTGCCCTAGAGCTGTTAAAACTTCCATCCATACAGATCTCCAGCACAAAAAATTCCTGCACACCAGGCCCTGTCCCCTGCACACATTCCTCTTATAACCTGAACATCAGTCTCTCTCTCACGTACCATCCACTCTTACTCATCTCCTCTGTGGGTGGTGGTGTCAGCTTTTTGAGATGCCTGGGAGAAATAAATTACAAACTGAATTATTTCATATGTGGCTTGTCTTGCAGATATTGAGGAGTGTCTGCCTTTGTGTGCGTGTGCTCACGTGAATGCACAAAGTTTGGAGCTTGTGGTAACCAATTATTGAGCAGAGGAAGACACAAAAAAAAAAGAACCTAGAACAAACTTCCAGAAAAGAATCACACACAAACCATTTCTCAGCATAAACTGTTAAATTCTTCATCAAAAAAAACCCAACTTCTCATTGCACATAAACACTTAAAAATTCTTTTAGAAGTAATGTTATATTTTCATGACAAAAAATGTTAACACCATCTTGCAAATTCTGTGATGTAATGTTACGAGGTAAATCGGCAGCCAGTCCAATTGTGGCACATTTCTTAGCTAGACCACAAGTAAACTACAGCTTCTGTTTTTTTTTCAGATGTACCAAAGTTTTTACCAGGTGTCCAAACCCATTAGTCTACTGTTCTGTAAAGAGCAAAAACATCTGCAAGTTTGATGGGAACTAAAGGTCAGGCTGCTGTAAAGAAGTTTACTTGTGAGTACTTTGATATTTATTGTTTTAATAACTAATAATTAAATAATCAGGTTAGTGTTCTATATGCTTATTTTTCTAAACATAACTCATGTTTTCAGTTAAAGATTAGACTTTTAAAGACTTTTCTTCTTCAGTGCCATTTGAGAGCATTATTCACTGTTAAATACCAGCTTGTTACAAATATATCCAAAATATACTATTTGATAACATCGGTTTTTAACACTAATTCTGACTGGCTGCACAGTCACACATATGTAAGCCAACTGTAACATTTGCAGCTGTTTTACAAGTTTATGTACCAAGCCATACAATTCACTAGCTCACTGGGAATTCTGTTTACAAGAGTTTCCACATTGTATGACTCTACATCAGCCTTTTGCTGCCTTTCTTATGGATAACTTTGACTGTACAATGACATTATCTTGATGCTAGTTATCTCACCTAGAACTGATGTTTAGTTTTATAGTAGAGACTGGGATCAACTGCCTTTTTTTTTATCCTACTTTTGACACCTGCACGGTGTTCAAACAAAGATTTGACCTGTGTTTTGAAGGTTAAGAAACTCCCAATTAATGGTTGTTTTCTAGTACCCCACTAGGTTTCCTGCTGAAACTGTTACATATAATTAGGTATAATGTTTTCAATATATCCATTTTTAATGCAATCATTAGAAACTGTTTATTACTAAGGTCAATTTTTGTCGACGCAGAAGTGAGTATAAACAAGTTAGCCCAGTACATCATACGTGTCCTCTGCCGGAGACATAACCAGTCTTTCTATATGGTTCAAAACATAGGCTATTCATTTCAATGTAAAAGTAACAAGTTTTACCAGAAATTAAACTGAGATCTCTGTCCTATGGTCTTGCTTAAAAGTTATTACATTTTTATTTTCTGAATTCTATGTAATGCAAGTTCACCAAAGAGTCAGCTTCATGGCAAGCAATAAAGAAACAGGCAGATGTATATGGAGTCCTTGTAGAAAGGATCTGCACTAGCTCACCTTCTACATAAAGCTGCATATCTTTATGTTTATCTGTCTGGCATTCTGTCTGTTTATCCTTGTGGGAGATGTGGTATCTCCCATCTATGCTCGTCTGTCAAATCTGCTCAGCTCCTACTTACTTGTATGCACTTGCCAGAAACATATTAAGTTCTGTGCCCAGATGAGGCTGACTTTTCTGCTCCTGGCAGGCTTCCAACTTTCGCCTCGCTATCCCAACTAGAGAGCTGCCTGTGCAGCTCTGTTTGGTTACTGGTCAATACCCATTAATAATATCACCTCACATCATATTACTAATCCAAAAGCCATCATTACTTAAATCAAACAAAATCAAAACCGAATAACGTACTACCCTTACATTGCTAGACACAGAGACAAGTCAAGAAAAAAAAATCAACTTGAAAAAAGAAACCAGCAGTAATACCTACAAATACAATCTACCAGTGCTCTAAGAAACTCAGAATAAACTTTAAAGGACAAGTATACGCTCCTTCACTATTAAGTTTCTAATGCACAAACTTTAGTTCTATTTATGCTGATTTGAATCTTCAGCAATTCTACTGTTTTCAGAGATAGCCACTCTGGATTTACCCTGCTGTAGCCAAGATCAGCATGTGGCCTTTGAACTCCATTCTTTTGCTTAAAAGCAGCTGATAGGAAGTATGTGGTTATTTTATTCTAAGATTTCCAACTTCTATTAACTCTTTTGGAGAAATTTATTCCTGAGTAGCACTAAAGTTACTATTATTTTCTTCCTTGTTAATTAAGACTTACAAATATCAAGAGAAATAAGCAGCATGCCGAAAAAACTCTGCACAATACTGAAGGTATTTTGTAGAATCGTAGAATGGTTTAGGTAGGAAGGATTTCAAAGATTATCTAGTTCCACCCGCAACACCTTCCACCAGGTCAGGCTGCTCAAAGCCTCATCCAGCATGGCCTAGAGCATCCCCAGGGATGGGACTCTCTGGGCAACCTGTTCCAGCACCTCACAACCCTCACAGTAAAAAATTTCTTCCTAGCATCTGATCTAAATTTACCTTCTTTCATTTCGTCTTGTCTCTCCACTCTCTGAAAAAGAGCCCCTCCTGAGCTTTCTTATAGGCCCCCTTTAAGTACTGGAAGGGTGCTATAAGGGCTCCCTAGTTCCTTCTCTTCTCCAGGCTGAGCAAGTCCAACTCTCTCAGTCTGTCCCTGTATGGGAGGTTCTCCAGCCCTCTGGTCATCTTCATGGCCCTCCTCTAGACTTGCTCTAACAGATCCATGTCCTTCCCGTGCTGTGGACCCCAGAACTGAATGTGGTGCTCCAGGTGAGGCCTCACAAGAACAGAACAGAGGACAGAATCACCTCCCTCAACCTGATGGTTACCCTTCTTTTGATGCAGCCCAGGAGAGGGTTGGCATTTTCTTAAATGTTCCATTTTTCTAGGCACAAGAGTACAAATGTTGCCCTTTTTAGTGTTGGTTCTAGCACACTGTCCAGCCCCTTACCATACACAGAGATATCTACTGAAGTGACATACAGCTCTGTGTCTGAAGAAGCCTTTAGCAGGAAAACAAAAATTAAAAATCTCCATTTGGGACCACTCTGCTGTTTTCAGTTTTCCAACTTTTCACTAGAATCAGAAAGACTCTGTTGCAAGAAAGACCTTTCCTTCTCCTGTTGAAATTCAGAAATATATAAGTCAGCACCACTGTGGTTCTAAATTTAGCTTTCTGCTTTAGGAGCTGAACTGTGGTCACTTGTTCTCTGTAACTACCAGAGAATTCAGGAAAACTGTTAAGATCAAATTATGCCTTTTCAAGGGCAGGCAACTCACATGGTAATGCGCTGAGCCACCACCAAGGAATGCTCTGGACTCTATTAATACGGGGGCAATTTTGTAGCATTTTCTCTAAATATGTAGGCTTACAAAAAAAGCCTTTTTTCATGTAGCTAGCACAGTGGAAAATGTGGCTAGAAATGTACTATTTACGCATAGTAACTTTAGCTTGAATGAAAGAAAAACTATTGTAAAGCTTATAATTTAGGAATTAGCAGTTAGATCATAAAGTAGGCTACTGGTAAACACTAAATAATAAGGATTTCAATGTCTTTGTTACCAACACCAAATGACCAATTCACTAAATGTAGTACACATGCATAAAATCATTAGACTAGAAGTCAGCTTTGACACATGTGTTCATGACCTGCCTGTTCATTTACATACTTTTTTTTTCAGAAAACTGGGTCTTTCTTATAGGAATCTGTGAAAAATTTGGAAAAAAAATGCAATATCATATTATTTTTAAGATAGCAACACCTAACAATCTCTCGGAGGAAGGAGACTTTCAAAGTTGTATCAGTTCATAGTAAACATTTTGACAGAAAGCTTCCAAACAGATTTCTCAACAGCTTTCTCTCAAAGGCATACAAAAAATCTGTTATACAATGAAATATTTTAGATAACCTGGAAGAGGTATCAAATTTCTTAACTGCATATTATGCCAAAACATTTATTTCCATGGCTAATCAAAATTAGAAAGCAATTACAGTTAATCAGCAGCCAGTGTGAGGGGTTTCAAAAAAAATAGTCAGTCACCTGAGAAGTTATCAGTCAGTAGATTTAAAATTAAAAATAGGAAACACTTTCTTATATGTTGCATCTTGAAATGATAGCACTCGTAGCTAGAATATTTTAAATGTCTAGTGTATAAATGGATTAAAACACTAGCTAAACAAATTGGTATAAAACGGGTTTGTTAGTGGGTTTCAGACATGATGGTGAAGATGATTCCGCTTTGGAACATGTTTAATAGTAGATCTCTAGAAGCTGGGACTGTGCTCTGGAAACTGTTCTTACACACCTGTAAACTTCCACTCCTGGCCACTCTCTGCACAAGATATTGCTTTAGACTGATCTTGGATCTGACACAACATAGCCATGTTTATTTTTGTATAAAAGCATATGAATGCTACAGAAGCCTTCTAGTGCTTTCTGAAGATACTAGAAAAGGAATCTGCGTGATCCAGCTGTTTCAATGATCATACAGCATTTAAATTGTAAGTCTCTAAGTTGTTCTGCCTCTGGTTACTGTATGTGTCCTCTATGGACTGGAAATCTCTCGTTCCTTAGTAGACACAAGAAGGGTCCTGAAAGTAGGGTAGAGTTTCAGAATAGAAAAAACCCAAGAATTATGAATTCAAACAATGTTTCTGGTCTTTCAGGAGCCTCATGCCTTGCTGTATAATACAATATAAACATGAACTCTGTTTTTTCTTAGCATTTGCATATCAGCTCACAGCAAAGTCAGTCTCCTTATTAATTAAAAAATCCATTTTAAATGAATTTAGCATATTACTTTGGAAGTGAGCATTATGCCTGTGATAAAAATGGATTCAAAACATGTGCTATTTTTCTTTCATTTCATTACATTATTGAAAAGAACTAGGATCACAGATGGCCCATCACTTGTTTTAACCAGAGAGTCCAACGTATGAAACTTATAGTAGAGAAACTAATACAAATTATAGTTGAGAAGTAACTGAAGTTTCAGACAATGGCCTGTTCTCTCCCATCTCACCTGCTGTGCCTGCAGCTCCAGGAGATGACTGGAGCTACTGGAATAACTGCAGAGAGCCTCTAAAAAAACCCCTAGTACTGGCCAGGGACTTCAGTGCTGCTAAGAGGAGTCCTACCAGTTGAGATAGCCAGGTTGCTGGAGAACAGAGGAGAAGTTTGAGTTGGCAGTATAGTAATTTCCTGGCACTGTCTGGGCCAGGAATCAGGAATGCAGTATTTTTCAGTTGATTGCCTGTGGAAGGACTGCGTAATCATGCTATTTATCTGTGTGAACATCAGATGTATTTTGCTCAATTGCCCGTGTCTCTGGGAATGAAGACTGAAGGTTCTAGGATGCAAAGCCAGAAGAAAACATACTGAAATTGCTGCTGTCAGAGGAAGGAGGTGGTCCTTAGCAGCTGGCTGAAGTGAAATTATTTTCTGTATTCTGAAACCTGAATTTAAAAAAAGTAGTTGGGTTTTCAGCGGTCGTAACTCCCATCAGTCTACCCTGAGAAGCCTCTGTTAGCGATGAGTTTAAACTCCTCCTTCTCATCTCGCCCTCAGAATGGGATTTTCTCCTTCCTTATTCTTCATTCTTTCTCAACCGTGTCTGGAGGGACAATCCCTTCCCCACAGGGACAATTCTGGCTTAATAGCTCCCTCTCTGTCTATGAACTTCTTGTGACTATTCTACTGATTCTTGCTCATCACTACAAGACCAACATGAAGTATCTGCTTTGTCAAAAACTGGAGGTGGGACTGGAAAAGGGGATAAAATTTAAAAATCTTCTAGAGGATTTGTGGATTGAATGTGCTTGCATTCCTTTGCAGTCATATATCAGAAGTAGATGATGCTTAGGGGACATCTTCAGAATTCTTTTAGTAGGATTGACTCCTCCTTGTAAACACTTCTTTTAAATTTTACAGTTTACTTAGCATTCAGTGCTTTATATGCTTGTGATATTTTATCCCCCTTTCAATGTTTCTTTCATTCACAAATTCACAAAAAAAAAAGAGATTCACACTGCAAATGCTGGAGCTGTGCCAAAGCAGTTTCTTCTTTTCTTTAAAAACGAATGCTTCTATCTTTGGGTTTGGTGGTGGGGTGTTTTTTTTTTTTTTTAAATTGAATGACTTCAACATATTCAGGCTGTCACTAAGAGAGCACCCCTAGGACTAAAATGCTTGCCCAGACAAATGCACATTCCTGTCTGTAAAGACCTAGCCGGAATGTCTAGCATTAGAATTTCACATTTTGTGCAGTCAATTCTATTTCCCATACTAAGCCACAAACCCATTATAGTTGAAAACAGCAGAAAGTCTGTTTTAAATTAGGTGACGCAAATACAGTAGTAACAGAAACCACAGAAAAAGCACAGATGTATAGAATATATATACATGCAAGGCAACTGAGTGTGAAAGGCAGGTATCAGTTTAAATGCTTTTAAACGATGAAGTCATAGCTTTTAGCAAAGAGTACTAATGAATAAAATGATATATTCATTGAAAAAAAGGCAATGCAGTGTTTTACATTTCCCATTTACTACCAAATATGAAAGTAACAGGACAAGTAATCCCAGGATGTCTTCTATGAAAACTTACTCTTTTAAAGCAAGGGTTGTCTTCCTTTGAATGTACAACTGGAACAGACATTACAATATGAACTGCTGAAGAAGGCAAGCCTTGCAAAGTCATTTAAACTTATGAGAGACATGCTCGTTTACCACAAATAAAGCAGGAGAAAACATTATGTAGGAACAACATTAGACACTACTGCATTTTATAGTGTAAATCTAACTCCTTATTAGAGTAAGATGACTGCCTGCATCAATCTTATTTTTATGAACAGAAACACCCTAGATGGATCTAGCTTTAATGTGGAAACAGAACCAAATGGCTGGCAATACTTTTTTTTTCTTTTTTACAGAAGTGTTCTGTTCTCCAAATAAGATCATGGTTGATGTTGTGATTTGATGTAAAAAAACATTTTTGTTTGCATGATGAGATGAAATCCATACCATGGATTTAAATGGTCAGTCACCTTTTAAGACAGAAGAGCAAGACATTATTATATTATTAACAGAAAGAATTTTTTTTGTTCATATTTGGAGTATTTGAAGTGACTCATTGTTTGCCCAGCTCAGTTCTAGCCAGCTATGTTTCTAGCCATAGTACATTGTTCCAATTGTTCAAGGACAAAGGAAGCTATGAATAACAGGTTAGTGTCTGCAGAATGTACGTCTGCTGCAGTTTCAGGTTTTTTTACGCCAAGAAAAATTACCCTGTTGAGGTGATAAAGCCTTGATTTATATTCAGGAAGTTCAGTAATTCAAGAGGAGCTGGCACAAAGAATGAAGAAGCTGTAGTAATTTACAATAAAAATTCTGAAGAAACATTGAAGAAAATATTATCTGCAGTTTCTAAATCAGCTTTGAAAACATAACAGAAGTGCTCTACATCCAAGAATGAAAGCAATTGAATAATGCACATTATGAAGTACTGAGTTAAATACTCATGAGGCAATAACTATGTGAAATTATTATTGTACAATCACCATTTGGTTCAGAAACAATTGAGGGACTAGAATCTTGCCTGTTGAATACTGTTTACAGAAATCTGCCACTCTCTGTAAGGTGCCACTAGTAATTAATCTTACATCAGTACTGACACTACAAACAGTATACTTTGCTTTAATGTCTTTTTTACACCTCTCTAAGGAAAAGAAGTCAAACAAAGAATGTCCAAAATGGCTCATTTCTTGTTCTGTATCTATTATCTATCCCTTTCTTTTTCCCCCATGTCTGCCTTTTCTAGAAATTTATTTCACTTGTATAAATGTATTTCCCCTTCCCCGTCTTTCTCCAGCATTTGCTTCTCCTTTAGATAATACACAATGCATATTTCAAAATCAGTTCTTCTCGTAGAAACTACTCTGGCAGATTCTTCAAATCCATGTGCCAAAATAGCATGTTTATTCTAAAAGAACGTGACAATTTAAAGACAGCCTGTCTTATGATATTTGACTAAGATGAGTCACCATAGCAAAAGAGGCAATAACATACTATTCTCAAAATTTACATACTTTTCAATAAATCAAAAATATTTCCTCTTCAGTTATCACTGCAGCCTGTCTACAACATAGTTCATCCTCGCTTATTGTTCACTTTACCAAATTAAATACTGAAGAATAGTGTGGGTGAAGAAAATAGTTAAGAAGAATTAGGCTTTGATGTTAAAGAGAACATTTCAGTGATAACTTTATGAGGCCTAGTCTAACATAGTAAGCATATGATTCAAAAAAATCATAGCATACAGAAGGACTGACAGAATAATTAAGTAAATTTTTACTATCTGTCATATTTTACCTGTCTTTGCACATGCTTTCTGTCAGCTGCCTCAAACTGCCAGCCTGGGGTAGCTTGGGAATGAGATGGATGAAGGAGTTTCCCCCCCTCCCTTCAAAGCATCAACCATTTTGTGTTCTCTCATTCAGACTTAATAGCTGCACCTGTAGATAAGTCTTGAAAGCAGAAGAGATCAGTATATTTTTTTTTCCTTAACACAGCAAAGCGAGCACCCACATATAAGGAAATTTTTAGGTTTTAAATACATACTTTATGGTGAAAGGAATGAAGGAGATTTAAGCCTAAATCAAGGGGTTTAGCTCTAGTTTATTATACTTTCCAGAGACATGTGGATCTTTTGGAAGACTGGCTCATTTTTTTTCCTTCCCATTTTAATTAATTGCTGCATTTTAAGGAAGCTGGAGTATAAACTCAATGGGATTAGATTTTTATCATCTATGTATTTGAAAACTATGGTGTAAATTGAGAGGAAATCTTAGTAAATATGGGCTAATACTTCCTTTGGGAACCTGGTGCATAACTTCTTCCTTCACACCTGAAAGGTACGCTTTCTTGACCCACAAAAATCTGCAGGCAGCAAAAGTATCCAAGGCTTACATTGCACCATAAAACCTGGATCAAGACAATTCACTTCCTTTGAAACCAGATATTACAGTAGGCTATGAATTTTTAAATGTATTCTGAAGGATGTTTCATTACAAAAACAACACATGAAAATAAGAAAAAAACCACAAGCAGAATACCTTACCAAACTGTGTATTAGGCACAGGTGTTCCAGGTAAAGGCTTTCACCTAAAGACAACTAAGCATTTCTTTTAAAAGATGCATTAAAAATCAAATAAATGTAAAGAAGAATCTGGGAAAATGAGAGCTCTTTTAACAAGAAGTGACTAACAACACAACCTGTATCACTCTACCAAAGCTAATGCTAACAGAGAATATGATAATTTCCTATCATCAATACAGTAGGTGAATGAGAGGCAAGGAGAGTAACCACGCAGTCACATAAAAAATAGGTATAAGTTATCTACGAATAAATGTAGTCAGCAAATCAGATTTTTTTTTTCATATCAGAGAATGGCCTTCTGGAACAATCTTTCAGCTACAGAAACAACAGAACTCATCTCAGATAAGGCTGGATAAATTCACAAAAGAGACTGTATTTTAAGAGTTGCCTGAAATACCAGAGCATTCAAATATTCAACTTGCTGTACCTTGAGCAAAGGACTTGATTGTAGTAAAGCTACCTAATAACTGCATGTACTTTTAAAAAATAACAGAGAAAAAAGGCACTTCATAAATTATTTTTACAGTACAAACCTAAATGCCAACATTTCTTCACTACTCAAACTACTAATGAGATGCCTATGCCAGCTGGAGGAAACAATTCTCTCTGTAAAATTGAAGGATAGAAAGATTCTGTAGTCTTGATTGTTGTTCCAGATTGATGCAACTGTGACACTTAAATCCTTTCATAGCACAGACAGTGAGGGAAGATGTAGTTTCTGCTCCCTCATGTTTCCACACACCAGTTTCCCTCAAAATGCAGTCTCTAAGAACCACGCTCATTTTGCTTTTTTAAAAGAAAGGCTGCTATGTTGGGGCCTCTGTTGGTAGCTGTCATACTCTTTCTCTCTGTTTTGTAGCATCTATTTTATGTTTTCGGGGTAAAGAAAATGCAGGAAACTCTACATAATGATACTATTCTGGCACTGTAATTTTGGTCTTGTGCATCTCAATGATCACATGCCTTTGATATGCCACAGTAACTTTTAAAATGCTGCATTTAATGGTAAGTCTGGTAAGCCACAATTGTAGAGCTTGGTAATGCTTGTTTTGGCTTTGTAAAGTGGTATAAGATCAAGATATCAAAGCAGTATAAGACCAACTTGCCATATTTGGCACCATCAAGTTTAAGTTAAGCTTGTATCCGAGGTGAAAGGATAGTCAAATAAAACCATCCCTCTGGAAATAGCAGGGTACTGTATATAAACTAGAAGAATTATTGGTTGTAAAGCAGTCTGGACTGAGTATAACAAACTCAGCTGGCTTGAGCTCAGGGAGCTGTTTCATTTGCTTCATAACAGAGCTTTTGTTTCAGAAGATGGAGACCCTAAGTTTAGCCCAACAACAAATTCTTAAATGAATCAACTATATGTAGGTTTGATAGTGTGTTTACCAAGACTTCCAGATGTGTATTTTTGTACACATAGTTTATACACTATGGTGAGGCTTTCTGTGTACTACCCGTAAGTAAAAATTTAAAATAAATCAAAGTCTTCCCTTTAAAATATCTAAAAGAAAACTCTGACTTCAAAAAAACATTTCTAGCCATCCACAAGGCAGATCTACAAGCATACTAGCTCTCACAAAATGGCTGGTCTACCCTATTCTAAAGCAATTCATCATAGGTTTTCCTTCTTTCTTGTTAGCAGATGGACCATACTCTCCATGACCAATTCTTACTTCCATATATCGGTTAGCAACATTTTTCTTCTCCCATTGCCATTTTAATTTTATTTTGCAGTCTAAACTACTTTACACACTCCAAGTTTCCCATTTTAAGTCACTACTATTATTTTAAGTCAATTTCCAACTTAAATATGTACCCACCCTGGGCATAAATATAACTAGTTGAATGTGGAAGTACAAGTTAGTGTGAGGAAAGGTTATAGAAACAGTCTTTCATACATTACAATTTGTGCCAATATGATCCACAAAACCAACATTTGTGAAATCATTACCTAGGAGATGAAACAGCACAATGCTTGAAACTTTCCGCTAATTCAGTCTTACAGTGTGAATTTATAATAATTACTTAAGAACATTGCTCAGGAACAGAAGAAAGATGGAAAGCAGCAAGCTGCCTTTATTTTATTTGAAACGCCTTTAAATCAGCCACGAGTTCATGTTCTTCACAATACCGAGGGCTGGAAAGCTTTACCTAGGGACATTGACAGTGTAACTGGGGTTTAAACATAAGGTTAAACAAATGCCTTACTGACAGCAAATAAAAGAACTGTACTGACACAACTGTGACTTGTATTTTATACCCTCTTAGGGGAGACATGCTATGATTTCTAGAGAACCGCAGTGTGAGTCAGTCTCTAAATCTTGCACAGGTGAACAGAAAGACTAGGCAAGAAGCTATGTAAGGGTGCATGTCCTGATTTGCTTTCCATACTACATGTTGGCTGAAACCTTTCATCTCTGAGAAAATTTGAAGCTTAATATTTAGAAAAAAATATTTAGAAAATATTTAAAGTTATTTTTTAGAAAAAAGGTGTAAATAATTTGTTCAGTTTGTTAGGCGGGTTTTCCAACAATGCACAACCCTGATTTTTTCCATTTATAAATTAGATTATTGGGCATTTTACTAAAATACATGTATAGAATCCTCACTTTATTGCTTTGAATGGAAACCTGATGAGCTCCACTACCCAGTCTTGCTTGTTTTCACCTCTACTTAACAATGCAAGAATCTACTATTTTATTCCTCATTGTATTACTGTAAATGCCTACAGTGAAAACTCAAATGGAGATTACTACCCCAGCTTAGAAAATATTGCAAATATCAGCCTATGGCTATGTGGCTTCACTTCACTGATACAGTTCAAATCTCCTCTCAGATTTCCCCAGTCTTTTCTTTTCTTGTCACCAATGTGTGAGTCAAAAGTTAAAATTTAAGATTATGACACCACTATGTTAGTTATTTTCAGACATGACATTGAATTTTTTGTGGAATATAAAAAATTCAGATTCTACTATAAATAGCTCACAGAGAATGACAATTTTTTATACCACCCAAGTTATAGGAATGAACGAGTGATTAAGGACTACATCTAAGTCAATATTTACATGGTCTCTTTGGAAAACAATCCAAAATATATTTCAAAATCACACCGCAAACACCACATAAAAAGGCCGAGTAGATAAAATGGTTCTGAATTAGTTTCTGTAATTAGGTGTGATTTAATTCACTTTCCTTCTAAAATGAATTAGAGTTATGCACAGTTTAATGCTGAATGAGAGGATTTCCTAGGAATAAGGTCTTTATATTAATTTAAAAATTGTACCTTTAATTAATCTGAACTTATTTTTCCTGTCATTTTACAGATAAATTGAAAAAAGCACACTTAACATATACTTCAGTGTTAGTAAGCAAAGAACACCAGAAAAGGGGTAAACTGATAGCAGTAAATGTAAATGGGTGTTCTACACAGAAAACCTTTTAGAATAGAAATAGCATCTTTGCTTAAATATTATTTAGCTAGATATTTTTAATATTTTGTTTCCTTTCTTTGTTTCCCTCCACCACAAACCATTTTTCAGGTGAGAAATAGGAAAAACTCCACAACCAAAACCAGAAAAGGGCCTAGGAACAACTTCCATTTTCTCACCAAACCTTTTCTTTCTGCATAATTTTGGAAAAAAAATATGATAAACTTCATCTATTAATGGCATTTTTGTTTGTTTGTTTGTTTCTCCTTGTAGAATTTAAATGCAGGAAAATTGTGAGGGAAGAGTTTGCCTGCCTCTTGCCACTACCCTAACCAATGTAAAGTGTCAGTGACTTGTAAGAATTACAAGCCCAGTAAGTTTTAAGAAAATGCAACTGAAAATATGAAACGCAAGCATACAGAATTCAATCACATCTTAAGACTCTCATTGAATAATACAATACTGAAGCAGCAAACAAGGATCCATTTTTGCACCTGTCAAAAATCAATTGGCAAAGGACTTCTAGTAACGTATTGGCAAGGAACACAATATTTCATAATATAGTTCAGGTAATCCATCCTGATAAGGATATATGGAAAAAATCTGTACTTATGATACATAGATATTCTTTGATTTATAATAAGAAAATAAATATCAAAATCTCAGTTAATGAACACTAAATAATGTGCTTCTGATATCACTTATTGATGATTTATATGGACCTAAGTCTACTTAATCAACTATGTAAGACTAGTATGAGGATGATATTATGCTCTCTATTACAGAGATGTGTTTAGTTTGGGAACTCAAGCTTGTTACAAATTTCTAAATACTTATTATACAGTATATATACACATACATAGAGTGGAAAGGAAGTCTCTGTGATTTACCACAGCAGAACTTACAGCCAAATTACGCAAGTTATGGCCCAACAATCAGTGACGAAAAGTCATGATAAATCACAGAGATATATATTCTTTTAGAGAAAGCCTATAGCATTTTAAGGTATTTTCTTCAACTTAAACCCCTTAAACTGAATTATGTTTTAAAATTATTCCAGTGACTACAAAACAGACTGCTTTTGTCTGATAAGTCCAATTTTGCAGACTTTGGAAGAAGAGAAATAGTAAAACTAAGAAATCTTATTTATTGGTTGCTTTTAAAAGCAGCAAAAAATGTTTAATTTTACAGAGGAATGTTAGGCTTTAAGTTCTGGCATCTCAGGATTCATCAACTCACTGCAATTTCCCCTTTTTAATACTGGCAGTCTCCTAGTTCTAGCTCTCACTTCTTATTTATTGCTCTAACGGACTCTCAAGCAATTGAGAGTGTCAAAGCAATTCAACATTGGTCAAATATGGAATATCACCCTTCTGGACTTCACGTTAGCAGAACTCCGGGGTGGAACTCCATAGGTGGAACAGCGGAGGCAGCACAGGTACAGCTTTGTAGAGGTTTATTAAAAGAACAAGAAAAGTCAGCTGACTGGGAGTGCTTAAAGGTTTGTGGTGTTACAGGCATGTTGTGGGGAGCTGGCTGAAGTAGCAAATTCAGGTGAAATCAAAGACCTATAATAAGTGAATTTTATCACATGACTCCATAATTCATCATAGCAACACCAACAGCCGTATGCTAAGAACCAGGCAAAGAGACAGTTCCAGCTTAGCTTCACCACAAGAATCAACGAGACTGCTTGTATATCCATGTGTGACAAGGCAGTAAGCAAGCTGAGACATTAAGGCAGAGCTGTCTGCAGCTTTTTCTTTGAATTAAGCACTTCAAAAGCAGTTAAAGGTTTTCAGTCCTTAAGCTATGTTTGAGTAGAACTAAAACTGGAGAAAGATAGCTTTTCCAATAGACAAAATACAAATCTGTTGGAAGAAACAGGTTGAAATGCAATATTTTATTAAAATATCTCCTCCCTACCCTTGGTGCCTGGGCATCCAAATCCTGCTTCCAGGTCCAGCAGTTTTTAATTCTTGGATTGCTACAAATTCAGCATTCCTTTTTTTAAACCCAAGACTGTCCTCATGTACAGCTAAATACTGTCCCCCTGACTCTTACAAGAATTCCCCAGGTCCTCTGTGAACTCTCTAGATGCTTGCACCAAGCTGTGGAAACTCTGTCATCTGAGCACTGGTAGCAACACTGAGAAACTAATTCCAAAGAAGTCCCACCATACCCTCCCTGTTCACCTGAACTGAATAAATCCCTCATCAGGCCTATTTCCATCTTTTTACAAAGTAAAAAGCACACAATAAGGTGTGATCAAACAAGTGACACAATACACCTTCCGTCACACTATGGATGAAAGAGACTACGCAGCTGATAATTGTTAACTTTAAAATTATATGACTGGTGAATTTAGCTTTGTGACTTTCACAGTGCAGCAGGGTGTTCTGCACCACTCAGCCCTCCCTGGTTTTGCTTCCTGGAAGTACCACAACAGTGGAGAATCCTTAGAAATTCTCACATGTGAAACTCCACAAGGCTGTTCAACATGTGCTTAATCAAGCAAAGCTCACCGATGTCTATTTTTTCACTTAAAATGAGACTTTGTAACACAAAAATATTTGCTGGATGCAAATAAGAGCATGTTTCTATTGTGGGAAACAATGCTTTAAAAGACAGGGAACAGCAGGGCATAGTTCTTTTTTTGAGACAGGTCATCTTTTCCCATGAAATGGCCTTTACCAGGTTGTTTTTGATTTGGTCTTTGATTTACCAGGTTTTATTTTTTAGATTCCCCAAACATAGGCTTGGCATAGACCTAAGGAGAGCCGACACGGGCTTGAATTTTTATTTACCCCTGACACTCAACAGCTTTTCTCCAAATAAATAATTGAAAACCTTGGATCTGAGTTATCTACAAAATTACTACCTTTAGAATACACAGTTTTAATCTGATTGAATAAACCTAGCATTTTTTTAGGAAATGAGGATGAACACATTTTTTTTAAAGTGAAAGACATAGCAAGTGAGAAGGAAAGTAAAGCAACAAACATCCATTTTTACAGGGAATTTTTCAAAATCAAAATAATTCCTACATTTCTGACTGCTGTCTTCTGCACAGAAAGAAGCCACTGTTTCACAGACCAGACTAATTTGCCTTTGGGGAGAGAAAGTCGGGAACAGGGAAACTCCCTGCTGAAGGGACAGCAGCAGCATTCCCAAGCCTGCAGCCCATTCCTCTGACTCCCAAAGCTGGAAATGAAAGAGAAAAAGTGGGTAACGCAAACTTGTAGTCAGGTTTCAAAGTTGGTAGACTGTACTAGTTTGACATGTTAGAAATCGAACTGTTTATTCTTTCATTATTTTTTTTATTGTCTGATGAAAGCAGGTGTTTGAAATTTTATGAATATTTGCTGTGACAGCGTACTATTGCTCTCTCAACCACCACGGTTTTTAAATAGATCCTCTTTCTCAATGTGAAATTATTAGACTGAATTTCACAATGTCCCTAACATAGTAAGGGCAACTAATATTGCATAAATTAGGAGCTTCATTTTGTAGGGTAGTTTCATGAGTCTTTCTCAAGAACAGTAAATCCAGTGAGTTACAGAAACTTATCATAAAGATCTGTTACACATGTTATGTTTCCAAACACATAACAGGGTGACAAGCTACTACATCTTTCCTGTTACTTTTTATAATAAAGAAACAGCTTGAGTTGTCTTGAGAATTTAAGATGTATTCAAAGTAGATAATAACATGTAAATTCCTTAAGCCATTGGGGAAATAACACCTTGGAGACAAAGTAGTTCTGAAAAATCAACCCCGACAGAGACGAACAAAGTGACAGACCCACAGGCAACTCTGAAGTCAACAGCTCTACTGCTCGTGAAGTCTGCCAAGAAGCATAACACACCCAGGTATTTCCAGCTGCCTGTTCATTATTCTCATTCCTGTCAAAATCCATCTTTCTTGCAACACTGTCATTCACAAAACATTCACCTTAGGCTCCAAAGGCAACCAGGCCAAATTCAGAACTCTAATATAATTTGCTTCAGTCTGCTGAAGTCAGTTGTTATACTTCCTTATATTAATGAAGAAATTTGTCTCAATATCTTCAAAAGCTTGGAAGTTCTGATCCTATTCAATCACACGCAATAAGTTTGTATGAATTTAGGGGATTATTTCAAAAATTAAAACTGCAAGACTGGAGTGTATCTTAGGTACTATCTGAGATTTTTCAACTTGATTTTAGCATCTGAGGGGAGACTTCCAAGCATTATAATGCTTCCTTACAAGGAAAGGAGGAGAAGCAGGTGCTGATCTCTTCTCTATGGTAACCACTGACAGTACCCTGGAGGAATGGCAGGAATATGTGCCAGGAGAGGTTTAGGTTGGATATTAGGAAAAGGTTCTTCACTCAGAAGGTGGTGGTGCACTGGAACAGGCTTCCTAGTGCAGTAATCATGGCACAAAGCCTAACAATATTCAAGAAGCACTTAGACGTTGCATTCAGTCACATTGTATAAATTGGGGTCACCCTATGCATAGGATTGCTTGGTTGGAAAAGACCTTTGAAATAATCAAGTCCAACTGTACCTGTCTACCTACTAAATCATAACCCTAAGCACTTCACCTACCCATCTTTTAAATGCCACCAGGGATGGTGACTCAATCACCTCCTTGGGCAGCCTATTCCAGTGCTTGATAACCTTTTCAGTGAAGAAGTTTTTCCTAGTGCCCAATCTGAACCTCCCCTGGTGTAGCTTGAGGCTCTTCCCTCTCATCCTATCACATAGCACTTGGCCTAAAAGATCAACATCCCACTCACTTCCAACCTCCTTTCAAGTACTTGTAGATACCGATAAGGTCCCCCCTCAGGCTCCTCTTTTCTAAACTTAACAATCCCAGTTCCCACAGCCACTTCTCATAAGACAAGTGCTCCAGACCCCTCACCAGTTTTGTTGCCCTTTTCTGGTCACACTCCAGCAACTTGATGAATTATTGTACCGCGGGGCCCAAAACTGAACACAGCCTTCAAGGTGCAGCCTCAACAGTGCCGAGTACAGGGGAATATCACTTCCCTAATCCTGCTGGCCACGCTATTTTTGATACAAGCCAGGATGCTGTTGCCTGCTTGGCCACCTGGGCACACTGCTGGATCATGGTCAACTGCTGTCAACCAACACCCCCAGGTCCTTCACCATGAGGCAACTTTCCAGCCACTCTTCTCCAAGATTGTAGTATTGCATGGGGTTGATATGAACAACCACTTCAACTCTCATCAAACTCAAAATAATAGTAACATCATTCCACTTTATCTATGTCTTAACCACCATACAAGAAATGTATAGATTCTACTTTTCATATATAAAACCCACCACTTACATACAAGGATTTTACAAAAGTCTAGCTAACTTGCAGTAGCTGGAACTAGTCCCGAGGAAAAGACACGTATATATGTATATATACACATCCACATACACAAATAAACCCCAGTGGGGTACACATATATTTACACGCTTTAAAATTAAGCACCTGCCAAAATATTAGAAGGATCAGTGTCATACCTGTCTTGCAGATGTGGTAAAAAGTAAAGAACAGAAACAGTATTTAAGATTAAGTTAGGTTGGATGTTCTTACCTAAGGGAAAGTAAAAAGGCAAGATTGCTCTGTATCATCTGGAATAAATTTTGAGCTTTTTACACGCCTAAAAATAAAAACAGATGTATAAAATCCTATTGGCATAATAAAGCCCAATTTTGAAAACCCTACTGACTTCAAATATGATGATCCTTGAGGTCTATCTTTAGGAAAACTGAAGGATTCTGAGCAATCAAGGGATGATAGTAAGGTAGCTAAATAATCAATATTTGGAGTCAAATATATATTTTTTCTTTCCATTTCTCAGTCTCGCTCTAATATCTGATTATAATTAGGTAGAAAATTAGAAGATTAAACCATATAATAAATTTTGGAAAATTACTGCAGTCATCATCTGGAATCAATCTGAATACAATAAATTAATCCTTAGCATGAAATAGAGTAAACATTGCCTCCTGCACTTCAGAATCTGCAAACATCCACTGCAGGTGATAGAAGCGTATCTGGACACAGAGAATCTACACTAATATTGCACCTGGCACAGTGATCTCTAGTTTCCAACACCAGTAAAAATGGTTATACCTCAACCTTCATTGTTTTGCTCACTGTATTTCAACTTCATATATAGTCATTGGACTGTACTCCTTTTTGAAATGTTCAGACTTTATTCTGATCAATGTTTTGCTTTAGTGATCTAATCTCAAGACGTTATGTATAAATTATTTTTTTTATTGTACCTATAGAACTTTCAGTATATAAATAAGCAAAATATTTACATTCTCATATACCATGTGAAAATTACCAGAACAAATCTGATACTGAAATAATTGAATTCTGGACTCATTGCATCTACTAAAGATTGCTATCTAGTCTAAAATTTACTTATTACTGTGGTAAATTAATAATCAGTAGACCAGTAATTTAATCATGAGTGTCAGGATCACAAAACTCATAAAATAATACAGTAGTGGAGAAAGCAATGTAACAGAATTCACATGTCTCTAACTAAGAATTCAAATGTGAGCTTTTATATTTTTTATTGCCTATTTTATAGCCTCCCATTAAATTAATAAATTAAGATAGATTTTAATCTAAGGCTTTAATTTTGTTTTAAAAAACCTGTTATACCTTTTTCCAGTTTACTGTTTTCATCTTCCTCAACTATTGCTGTGCTAGTAGACACCATTAGTTTTTGCTTCAGTCCAGACTGACTACAAATGAATCTAATTATTTTAGAGTTTGGGCAATGTGCCTGGCAGACAGCAGGGCTTGAACACCCACTGGTGCTTTGAAGATACATGTTGAACAAAAACCTCACATTTTTCTGATAAAGTTAGTAATTTTTGTGGTATTGACTAAAATATAATAATTTTATGGGAAAAAATCAAAATGTGGGCAGTTGAGATTATTACAAACTGAAGTAGTCATCACATTATTGCGAGCACCCATTTGATATGTTTTTTTAAAGTGTTAAGGGGTGACGAACACCACTAAGAGTGAATGAAGTAGCAATCAATACTCTGAACACCTAGCATAGTACACGTTATAGAAAAAAAAGGTAACTCAATTTCAAGACATCATCAAGCAAGACAAAGCATATGCAAAGTTGTTCTGCTGGTCTTGCACTTACTTATTCCTCTTTGATTCTCACAGACTTGCTATAGTCTCCTCGTTTGCTTGTCTTAATATCATATGTAAATATTCACATATTATTGCATTAAACAATGATTAAACTAATGTTTTCAAGAGACTTGCCTTTTAAGCATCCATATAAATGCACAAACAACATGTAAACACACTGCATTTGGGAGAGGAGTTACATGCTTTGCAGAAATCCATGCCCGTGGACAGTAAGCTCAAGGCAATCTGGCAGTTTTAGTGCAATCCTTATTTCATTATTCCCTGTCACATGAACCACGCAATGCCTTCTGGAAACAGTCTGCTGGCTTCCTGGGACTGATCCCCAAGACTTTGACAGGGCTTATGTACTGAAGGCTGCCTCTCATTTCAAAAAGACATGGTCGGAGTTTTCGAAGCTTGAACAAGTAAAAGGCACCAAATCATACTACAAGCTTTGCCGTGTCTTAATTTTAAAGCTACTATGCTTTCCTCAAAGGTTTTTCTTTTCCTTGACAAATGTAGAATTATATCGAACCAGTAGTTATTACATGGCATGATTATGCATGTGATTTAGTTTTCATCACCTAGTGCTATTAAAATGGCCATTATTTTATGAACTGAGGTGGATAATGAGAAATATTTCAGAAAGTCTGCCAGCATGCTCAAGTTCCACGGCAGACGTCATTTGAAAACCTCTGTAAGTCATTCAACAGGATGCACTATTCTGGAGGAATATGAGTTAAATATAAGGGGAATTAAATACTTATTGAATGATAACTACTAACATATTTTTTAGTTTTATTTACTTATATGCCCAGTATGTTTTGATCCTCCTCTTCTCAGGCTCAGGTAAATGAAAGGGCAGGCATGAGACATTAAGCTACCTGAGGCAGGCCTGCCTGAAATGTTACCTTTGGTTTTTTCAGTGCTTTTTCTTACAGAACAGGATAAACTTATCCTAATCCAAACTTTAACATGCATCTCAGTTGTGAGGTGTCTATGCAAAAAAGGAATTTATTATACAAATAATAAATCGGGCATAACTTAATTTGCTGTTAGTTATTCACCTTTTTAGTCCTCTCCCTGTCTTAATTTTGTCCAGTTAAAAGGAACTCTGAGGGTGGTAGCATTAGTGTTGCCAGAAACTAATAAACATGCTACAAGTGTGTGACACATACAGGCCATTAGTCTGTGCCTGCACTGCCTCCTTGTGTATTGGATAGGCCACCAGTACTCCACCACTGCAAAACAATACCACAAAACAATGCAGAATGAAGACTGTAAGAGGCCTTTTACACTTAAACATCTGTGTTCTTAATATGTCAGAAGTCGTAAGTAAAAATGGACTGCAGTATGTAGACATTGACCCACTGCTTCAAGAGCAAAACTGATGAAAGCAGAACTGATTGGGGAGACTCTGATAATAAGTTAAACAGTTGGCAATGAGAGTAACTGAGCCTGTCCAAAGCGTTCTGTTAGTTCCTCCAGCCCACATATCTGTTTCAACTGATCTGCAGCTAAAAGAAGTCTCAGATAAATTGTGAAAACAAATTCATGAAGCAACCAACTAGACTACAGCAATTAAAAGCAAATATTTGAAAGTGTTGTGTTGCAAAACCATGATGTACTGAAAGTAAGTTTTAGCTGGCTGTTGAATAAATCAGACACAGCAATCAAAATATAGATTTTTGAGAGTTCTGGTATGTAATGGCAATATCCAAAAACTAGACAGAAACCGAGAAACTAATCCCTACATCAAATATATATGTCTCATTTTCAACAGTCTTTAAAGAGGAAAATCCACGTATCCTTAAAATGTCACGTTTTATGAGACATATTACATATTGCATTGATTGTTTACATTTTTTTTTATTTTAAATTAGGTATAATTGTGATTACAACAGGTTATGATCCTGAGAAGAAATCCATGCAAATGTAAAAGGAATGGTGGATTGCTGTATCAATTACACTGTGCTGTGCTATAAAGTATCAGTAGGTGAACCTTAAAGATTAGGGAATTTGGCTGAAACAACCCCCCAGAACTTCACCCAAATTACCAAGCTCAGCTGGCAATACTGCGTGATACTTGATACTTCCCGCTGCTTGCTGAACAGGATGGAAATGCTGTGCTGTTTGTATGCTTTAAAATGCTATTTCAGCAATATTTTCTCTCTACCAATGGAGGTGCAAGAAGATCAGACTATTCCACAAGGCAATCATGACTGAGATCCAACAAGTCAATGAAACCAGGAAGGACAGCGATTGCTGCTTTTCTTCAATTAATTTCACAGGTTGACAGTTTTAATATTCTCCTTTAACCTGAGGCCAAACACATAGCACATTCCCAGAACAATTCCAGTCACAAAATCTTCCATTCAGAAATGCGTGCTCTTACTGATCCACAATCCACAGAGAAACTAACGTTCCAGTTATACTATATGCTGTAGCTCCTCAAATAGTTCATCTGTATCAGCATCAGAATGATGCTTACTTTTGCTTATATTAAGGCCTTGTAAAGCAAAGAAAGAGAATTACAAATCTGATAGATTACATCTTCCATTGAAAAGAACAAAGTTAATGAAGAAATTGTGCTTCTTAATTGTGAAAAGATTTTATGAAAATGCAGTCAGATATTTTTCCTCTCATATAATAGTAGAGATGCACATTGATAAAGAGGAGAGTTGGGAAGTGTACATGAAGGAAGATGACTGTGTGACATTGAGGAGTGCATCGAAGTAGCAAGGGAGCAGAGGTCTCAAGGAAAGAACGCATCCCCTAATCTAGTCTGCACAGACAGACCAGAATCAAGCAATAAACTCTTTTTTCCCCCAACAACACTGATCTCCATTATAAGTAAGTAAACAAAAGCAACAGAAGGACTCAAAGTAACGCATTAGATTCTGATAACATCAGTTTGTTATCTCTCCCTTTGATGCACATATAATCCACATGGGGAGAGTTCTTCGTTCTTCATTTCCTAAATCACAACCATAATCAGACCAATAACCACAGCAAACATGAAACTGAGAGACTGATCCCTATTATTCTATCTGTGTCTCACACAAAATCAACTGATAATTCAGCATCTCAAAGTGAATTCTCCTCAAGACCAACATACATAGCTAAGTAACCAGCACTGAAAACAAAAGATGAAGCATTCTCATAACACTAGCAAGCGCTGCAGTGTCTGAGAAAAGCAACACTTGAATTTTTATTGCCTTAAGCAATAAACATAATGTTAATCCTAAACATAACTTTCCTGGCAGAAAACCGTGCTAAGTTGTAATTGTGCGTGTAGTCTGTTTGGCAACACGCATCATATCCTAACTAAGACAATGGCCTATGAAAACATCAGAGATGTTCTTATCACAATGCCCTGTGCAGAATCCAACAACTATCAGCAAGCTCAAGTTTTCATTTCCCAAATGATACCTCTTAACTCCACCACAATATCTAATTTTAAATGTATACATAGAGTTATCAAAACCAATATAAACTCATGATGATTCCATACAATTTCTTATTCCTGTAAGCTTTGCAGAATCTGGTTATAAGTGCAGGTCCCAGAAGTATTCTTTCTACCCTAATCTTTAAGCAAATCTTATCCCTAACCTTCACTATACCCCGTCCTGAAAACAAGGCATTGGCCACTGACAGCAATAAGCTGCTTTGTATTCCCCAGCAATAACCCAACCTCCTGAAGCTATCTTTTGTATGTAGGCTTGGCAGATGAAAAAGATAATAAACTGGAAAAAAACCCAAAACTGAATCCTAATAATAGCAGAACACTTTGCATCTTTAGATCAAATCATTTGGGTTGTCTACAAATGATGTTGAGTCCCCACATAAACCTCTTTGTTGACAGCAACCTTCCTAACTCTTCAGAGCTGTAAAAACTGACAGTGAACTGGCATCTTGACACTTCCCTAATCTTAATCTGAAAGACAGTTAATCATTAATAAAAAGAAGAAATGGCACCAGTTTGTAGCATCACTTTCCTGCCCCTAAAACTTCCAGAGACTAGCAATAAATTGGATTCTAGACAGTAAATCTAATCTCAACCCCATCCAGAACATCAGACATCTCAGAGCAATGGAATAGTCTGTGGCCCATTTTTTTACCAGAATCAGCCTAAAAGTTCCCAAACATTAATTTTAAATTCCTATACCTTCAATTCTAACTCTTGCATTATTAATAACTAAAGGATCAATTACTGGAGGAAAAGCAAATGGCTTCTATTCATATGAGCTGACCCATATTAATGCAGATTTCTGGGAATATTGTAGATTATGTGATAAGGTATGCTCTTTATATTTAGTCACCCATTCCCAAAACCCCACTCACTAATCTGTTTTAAACACTCTCTCCTATGGCAATTATTCCTACACTGACAGAGGAAAAGAACATATAAGGCTTGTAGCTGCATCTATCCAATTCTCATCTCTGTAGACTCTACAGAGTCTGACACTAATTTGTAATTTATACATAGGAACCTACTGGTATAAGGCAATATCAGTCTCTGTTTTTCATTTCTACTGTTTCTGTGCAGGACACACTGTAGAACAGAACACTACTCAGGGATGTAGACACATTATATTAAAAAAACTAACCTCAAGTGTAACAAAAGCCCTATTCAAATCTAGAGAGTAAATTCCAGCTGTAAACCAAAACATAGACCCTTAACTTCTCCATCTGGTGCAGAAATATTATTTTCTCTGGAGGAAGAAAGCAGTGAAGTCTTTGGCTGCTAGCTACATCAGCACAAAGCTTGCTGCCAAGATTTTTGCATTAAGAAATGAATTCACCTGTTGATGCTTTATTTTCCTAGGCCTTAAACCCTCTGCCTAACATTAGACTCGTCCTCAGCCTATGGTAGACTAAGATATTGGTTTCTGTCAGTTGGTAATAGGAACTGACTTCTGCCAATGCCTACCTCCTTCTTATCTCCTTGTTTTCCACAGGTTCAAAGTGCAAGTGACAACTGTGACAATTTAAAATGCAGGTATCAGCCTTAAACTCACTTGTAACAGTAGCTTTACTTTTAGGTAAGGCACCAATTTCTACAGGAAATTACAAAACAGTACATCAGATTCTATTACTACCTCTCTGCTATTCTTCTTTGGCAGTCTCGCATAGCTGAGCATTACTTAGGGTTTAGGACAGTTATCATTCCCAAACCCTGACCATCACTTAAGCACTAACTATAACTTGAATTAACTAGCACATAAGGGAGTAACCCCCATAGTTAAAGACAATATTAGTCAGTATTTTCTACCAAAACTGACTCTGAGGGGGACATGTAGAAAGGTATCATACTCTGAGCTCTTTGCTAAAATCTTCAGCTTAAACATAACTATCATGTCGCTCTCCTAAACAGATAGTTCCTACAGGGCTGATACAGCTCAAGTCATGGGTTTCTATCAACACAATTACTATCTCCAAGTATCAGCAGGGTCCAGGAACAATCTGTTTCATAAGACTTCAAAATCTTCAGTCCTAGCCCTATGTCAAATCTTTCCCTTTTTTTTTAACAGTGACATGAATGCCTTCAGGGAGAGATTTCACCAGGTACTGGTTTCCATAAACAACATTCTCTGCAGAATCTGCAAAAATAAAAATAAAATTTTGTGACAAAACTTCCTATATAATCTTTCATTTATAAGTTATGGAAAGACAAGGACTCATCACTTAGCATAACCTGTAAGGAGTAATGATTTTTCTGACTGAGGCCCCTTCAAGCTTCTGGGGGTGTTGTCATATCTACATTAAAGCTCTTGACAATTTCATTTCAAAACCTCTCCTATTCTAATGTCCTAAAATAAACTAATATCTTTACATTTCATATTCCAAAATCTTGACTTAAAACCCTATCAGAACCCTAATCTTATGAAAATTGGCAGCTGAGTCCTAAAACTGAAGAAAAATACCGTACATCTTTATGCTCTCCGCCAGAGAACTCTAGAGAGGAGCAAAAAGTGATGCTAGAAGTAGTAAGGGAAGATGATGTGGGAGGATACAACGGAATAGGAAGAAAAGGCTACTGGGAGCAGAGAGACAAGCAGCTACCAGTAAAGAAGCAGCTCTAAATGGGATCAGTAATAGCTGGAATCTGGCTTTGCTATCCAGAAAGATTGATAATCCTGCACATGTTACTGCAAAAGGAGGGAGCATTAACTGGCCCAGTTGTGCCTCACTGCAGAAGACTGTGAAAAGATTATAATTAGGAATTTGAATTGCATATTATTCTGTATATCTTCTTTATCTCTATCTGCAACTCACTTTCAGAGCACAAAAGAAGTTTAATTTTCCTGGTTTTCTAGGTCAGGGCTTGAGCCTTTGTTTTACTATAAAACTCTGTTAAATATAAAAATATCTCTTTTTGCCGTCAACCAAGTTCTGACAGAAGGATCACACTGATTTATTTATGAGGGATCATCCCTAAAAGTAAAAGGCAGCACAGTTTATTGTCCTGCTTTTATACAAACTTATTCTTATCTTCATGATCCTGAAGAACAGGATTCAATTTTTGATGGTTTGTATTTTTAAATCTCAACATTAAACACACTAACAAAAAAGTGACAAACCCCTACAGCAAGAGAGGTATGGGGCATCCATGACTTCTCTGGGCAACCTGTCCCAGTACGTCATTACCCTCACAGTAAAAAATGTCATCCTAACACCTAATCTAAATCCCCCATCTTTCAGATTAAAACTGCTACTCCTCGTCCCATCACTACAATCCCTGGCAGGGAGTCCCTCCTTGTCTTTCCTGTAGGCATTAATATTAATATTTCACCTAGCAGAGACCGTTCCACTGATTTCCGTTTGTAAGACACATTTTTTTTTACATGGGTTCACTTTACTGAATTAGTACAACTCACTTTTCTTCCCAGTATTAATAATATGACAGAAAATTCTTAGAAAACATACATCTGCACCAGCCATGAGACAAGGATGAATTACCCACTACATAAATCAAAAGAATGGAAGTCACAGAGAAGGCACTGGGTAATCACTTTTAAGATGTCCATTTATTTTGGAATATTCACTTCTGTGCTGTGAACAGAATGGGAGAAAGAAGTTCTAAAAGGCTTCAACATCTATGTGAAGGTATAAACCATGTAGTTCAAGTCAAGGTTCCCAAGATAAATGTAAATCAATAATAGAATCATATTCTTCCTTACACCGCATTAATTATTTCCAGTGAAATGACCCCTTTATATAGAGAGAGAAGACTTGCTTTTGGTGATGTCAAGGAATAAGCTAGGAAAAACACAAGACAGCCAAAGAGCATGACATTTCTAGATACATTTAATTATGGTGCCTGTAGTCTGAAGAATGTGAAAACGCTGCTGCTGTAAGTTTCTTGTAAGCTATAGTGGTCCTAGGAAACATATTCTTTTCTCTGTATTCTCTTCTTCCTAACCCCTCCCCCTCTCTGCTTCAAAATACAACAATGACCCATCTGTGCACATACAACAGAGCAATTCCTACTATTTAAACATGGGCTAATCTGCCAATGTTGATGTATCAGGGACAGAACATAATGAATATCACAGAGCTTAGCCTTTTTTTTTTCACTAGAACTGTCTTGAAGAGTAATGAGGAACAAGAAAGCCAATGAAAAGAACACACCACTGTGGATCACAGTTAATTTAAAAAAACAACATTATTCACCTCTCTTCTGTTTTTCTCTGAAAACATTTTCAAGCTTTAACCCTCTTTAAGATTCAAGAAAGAACATATTTGTCCTGAAATTACATCTAAGTGCTGACAGTTTCTACGAATAATCTTTTAAGAATAATTTTATGGTGCTCATAAAGCTTATCTATGCTCCAAAATCATTATCTATTCTTTGACATGTTTTCATTGCACATAGCCTGCAATTACCACCCTCTGGAACACCATCATGGCAATTAAGAAGACTACAAATAATAACTAAGAAAATTACCTAAATGAAAATCAATAGTCCTTAAATACAGAACTTGATGGGCTGCAAGATGTTGATCTTCACCTAAACCACGTGTGACTTTTCTGTTGTAATTGCAGAATTAAATGGCAATTTACTACAAGCCTGTGTAGCTTGATATCCTGGCACATAAACCCAACTGAGATAGCTCTAAAAAATATGTGGTTCTGGTACTAGAATTAACACTGAATTATATAGAATTGTGTAATAATATAAGCACACTAACTCACCTGGATTAATACACTTTTCTTCTAATGAATTATGGGGAACTAAAATTCTGCCAAGTACTCAGCATTTTGTCCTAGTTGATCTGTTTTGAACTGAAGGATCTCAAAAACAAGTGGGCATCTCTCCATGGGTACTTCAGGGACTGAGTCACATCTCCTGAAATTTAAATAACTGGAAAAGCACTGTGTTAAATTACTGGTCTCTACACTGTAAGAATACCTGTTCTTTTTCACCAACTATCTAAAATGCTTCCATTTTTTCTCTTAGGCAGAGAGAGAAATTCTTCTTTTTACTAGGATACAGTTTAGCTGTATTCATTTAGGCTAACAGGAAAGGTCCAAAAAAAAAATTCAGAGAGGCAACATGGGATGAAATACTGGAAGTAGCAAGAATGATGGTAACAGAAAGGTGTGTAAATGATAAGCGTCAAGAAGAAACTTTAATAACATATGAGATAGAATGACAACGTGTTAAGTAAAAAGATTAAATTGCCAACAGGTGTATCCACTGATGTTGTAATGAAGAAGGATGAAACATCAAAGAATTAACTTGATCTGTTCTAGGGGGCATCTAGTAAACAACTGAGAGCAATACAGACGCCAGGGCAACAATAATAATACTAATAATGGGTTCCTGAAGACAGACAATTGTAAGACCAGTTCTGAAGCTTTGATACTGAAAAGCAGGACAGACATGGCATTTTGGTGCTCCATAGCTGTCCCGTGGCCATCTGCTTGAAGTGCCAGCATAACCTTGTCTCTCTCTTCTCAGAATACACCCAATGCACAGCATTTAGAGGAGCTTAGATGGATCTGTGCTATGAACCTCAGTCCCCTCATTTGAAAATCTAATGGCAATGATACTATCTATTTCAGAAAAACCAGGACAGAAAGAGCTAGGTATATGAATACTGTGCAGCAAAACATAAGATACTGTAGGAAAGGATAATACACTTCTGAAATTTAATTCGATATATAAAAGCAACGAGTCTTTTGTTTAAACCATATGTTTATTAATTGTTGTAAAGGGTTAGAAGTAGAAAGATCTCAAGGAAAGCAAATTTAAAAAAAATTATACACATTTCTGCCAAAATGTGGCCATCATTTTCTCTCATTTCCCAGAGAAGCCATGGCAGAACCAGATCTCTATGGAGGATCTCAACCAGATCTGCTGCATGACTTGGCTCTGCCAAAGGTTTCCATTACCTACAGGTTGGCTCCCATCACTGATTCCTGCACAAGTAGGATGGCAGGTCATGAGTGACAAAGGGAGGTCTCTCAGGGACGAGCTGTGAAACCTTGCTCCCCAGTTTCTAGGGTGTGGTGAGGTGGAGAATGGGGATTGCTGTTTGATGATGGGCTTTTCTTTCACTAGCCTGCTTTCTCGCAGCATCCTTAAAGCGAAGCCCCTGGTGGTGCCCAGGGGCTGTGTGTGAACAAGCTGTGCCTGGGAGTCGGTGCGAGGGGTACAGGCTGCTGGGCTGGCCCTGCTTCTACACCAGCACCAGCCGACAGAGTTTCAGGGTGCACACAAGGCCTTCACGCCAGCAGCCTGGCTCCGCTCCATACAAGGAGGAGTTACTCTAACAAAAAGTGGAGTATTTTTGGTTTAAGCTAAAGTAGAGTTACGTTTCATCTAAGTAATAGTATTTTTTGGAAGTTACGTTTTCTTTCAGGCAGTGTTTTTCCAGACACTGTTCATTCTCTGAAGATGATAACACCTTGTAGGAAGTACGATAACATCTTGTGTCCGCTGTGATCTGTGCTAAAAAGATGCGCGCTCTGCAGTCCCCTCTGTTTGCAGTCTCTCCCCATCTCAAATGCAAGGTCAGGCAGAGCTGGAGCCATCTCCAAATTAGCAAGAGTTTTCACTGTTGTGAAGTTCATAACAACATTAAAACTACTCATAGAGTAGTTTGGGTTGGAGGGGACCTCAAAGATCATCTAGTTCCAAGCCCCTGCCATGTGCAGGGACACTTCCCACTAGCCCAGGCTGCCCAAGGTCCATCCAGCCTGGCCTTGGACACCTCCAGGGATGGAGCAGCCACAGCTTCCCTGGGCAACCTGGGACAGGGCCTCCCAACTCTCATGGTGAAGAAATTATTCCTTTTGACTAATCTAAATCTGCCCTTCTTCATTTTATACCCATTGCCTATCACTACAAGCCTTTGTGAACAGTCCTTCCCAGCTTTCTTGTAGCCCCCTTGAGGTACTGGAAGGTCACTATAACATCTCCTCGGAGCCTTCTCTTCTCCAGGCTGAACATCCCCAACTCTCTCAGCCTGTCCCTGTATGGAAGGTGCCCCGGCCCTCTGATCATCCTTGGTGTCTCCTCTGGACCCGTTCCAACAGCTCCATATCCTTCTCTTACGTTGAGGATTCCAGAACTGGACACAACACTCCAGGTGAGGTTTCAGGAGAGAGGAACAGAATCCCCTCCCTCGACGTGCTGGCCACACTTCGATGCCGTTGGCCTTCTGGGCTGCGAGCGCGCATGACCTGCTCATGTCGACCTTATGCATAAGATTTCTCGGAAAATCTATCCCTGTGCAGTTAAGTGGGAACCGCGTCCCGTCGCGGCTCTGCTCTGGCTGCACACGGAGGTCGCTCCCCGCCGCCGCCCAGCCCCGACAAAGGGCGCTCGCTTTACGAACCTCCCAAACGAGCCTTCGAGAGTTTATTCGCCGTCACTTTCCGCATCGCCCCCTCCTCCCCCCGCCCTCCCGCTCTGCTCTCGGGGCGCCCCCCCCCGGCTCCGCGCATGCTCGGGGCGGGGGGCGGCGGCAGCAGCGGGGACCCCCCCCCCCCCGCCCTCCCGTCTCCCCCGCCGTCCCGCAGCGCCTCGGGGCGGGCGGGGCCGCGATTGGCCCCCGGGCCGTCACTCGGGCGGCGGGGGCGGCCCCGGGAGCAGCCGCCCGGCCCTCTGGCGGGATGAAGCCTTTAGGGGCACGCGGCGCTCGTCGCATTTTGGTTCGAGCCCCTCGTCTCCCGTCAGCGTGAAGGCAGGGCGGCGGGGAGGGCGGGTCGGAGGGGCCCGGGGAGAGAGGCAAAACCCACCCTCTCGGTCCGTCACGTATGGCTCGATAGGAGAAGTCATCTCTGGGAATATAGCGGAAAGGACGGAGCTGGTATAGAGCGAAGGCGCCCGGGTTTAAGTCACGCTCTTGCGGGTGCCCAGCATGGAGATGCAGAGATGGTCCACGAGGTGGAAAACGAAAAGGTGGCCCCGGGACTCGGCGGTGCTCCTCGCCCTCGCTCTCCTCCTCCGGGCGGCGGCGGTCAGAGGAGGTAAGGGAGCCCGGGGAGCGCGGCTCGGAGCTGTCACAGCGGCTCGGGCTGCCGGCACCCGCCGGGCGCCGCGGGGCTTCGTGCCCTGGCGGGGGGTGCGCGAGAGGAAACTCGTTGGAACGGGATGATTTCTCGTCTTCCAGCACTAAACTCAGTTTTGTGGAGCGTGCGTACGATTTTCAGTTTTCTTCAACTTGCAGGGTCGTTAGTCGCCGTGCTGGAGTTCCCCGAGCCGTGGCTGAAACGGCGCGACGAGCCTTCTCCTCGGGGGGTCGGGAGCGTGCAGCCTCTCCGCTATGATTTTCTCCGATTTTTGGGGGGGGTTTAAAAAAAGTTTTCCCCTTTGCGAAGGGTTCAAGCGGGCAAAACGCTTTCCAGGAGGCGAAGAGGGGAGAAAACGCGTAGGCAGGGGCGCTGCGCCCCGCAGGTGCGGGAGAGCGGGGCTCGGGGGGCTCAGCCCGGCGCTCCCCGGGCTCCGCACGGGCGGGGGCAGCGCCGGGGCGCGCCGGGAGGACCGAGCGGTCCCTTAGGTGTCCGCGGTGCTGGTGGGCGGGGGGTTTGCGGTGGGAACGGGAGCCGGGCGGCGGCTTCGGCAGAAAGGAATCGCTTCCCACACCGCCCGCCGCCCCCGTGCCCCCCGCTCGGCTTTCTGAGAGGTGCCGGGGGGGAACCGTCGGTGTCGGGAGCACTTTCCTCCCCTACCGGGGCTGGGAAGGCTGCGCTTTCCTCCCTCCCCGCACTGGATCCCGCAGGTGCATCTCGGGGCTAGTCTGGCTGGGCTTGAGCTGGTTATTTTTCTGCGAGGCCGATATCCGTGAAGGGGCTTAACTCCCGATACGTTTTTACTCATTTTAACGAGGTGTTTCTCGGTCTGAATTCCCGCTTTCTCAATCAACCGGCGTCCTAGAGGGAGCAGGCGCCCACAGTAAGGTGGCCGGTGCCCGTTCAAGCCCTTTCTAGCCGGGCCCAACCTTGATGGTGTCGGATCCATCAGGGCTCCTGCCCCCTGCCGGCCCCTTCAGCGCCGGGACGGGAAGGGCTCGAATTTCATCCCCCCCTGCGATTCCACGGGCTCCGGTGGAGTTAACACCCAGGGAGAATGAACCTCGCAAGAGGTTCGTGGATTCGTCTCCTCATTACCGCGTCGAAGCTAAATTTCTTCAAGAACAAATGCTGCCTTGCAAAGGCAGGGTAGGTGGCGTGTGACACTTTTTACGTGACCTTTCATGGTAGAACTGACCTGATTAAATAAGGTTTGTGTAGGCTATCTTCACGTGGGTTGGATGCAAAGAAGTAGTTAAAAGAAAATCTAAATTTCGGCAGCCCAGGAAAAATCAACACAAGTTGTATGGTACTTACCAAAATCTGTTCCGCAACATTAGGCAGATTAACTTGGTTTTGGTAACTATTAAAAATCAAAAAGTTATATGAGAAGTATTTTCCTCCAGTGTTCTGTGTAAAGGACATTTTAGAAACATAAAACTACAGGGCTTCTTGGGTTTATGGAAGCATAGTGAAAAGAACTTATTTCTTGAACTTCTTTTGAAATACAGTATGTCATTTGCTTAGAAACTACAGGGAGCTGTGCGGTTAGGGCTTGATCTGTTACTGAAGTTAGTAAGAGTTTTCCCATTGACTACAGGGGGACTAGAATTTGACCTAATTTCCCTGACGGAGTACAAGTGATATATTTCTGAATCGTCTTTTATGAATTCTTATTTAGTGTAGTTAAAAAGATAAAATAGGATATAATGAATGATATTTGAAAGCAGGAAAGAGAAAATACCAAGGAACAAAATAAAAACAGCTTACTACAGCAGGTAAACGATGTGAATAAATGAAAATACCACGTAAAATATGAATCTTCAACCTTATAGGCTCTGTTAAATTAAATTCTATGTTCCTCAATTATAATTTCATAGACTACCCCTATGCAAAGAGAATTACACGGTGTATTCATTTAAAGTATTAATCACGTAACAGTGGCTTCTTTTTGGGCAGAATTCCATCTAGAGAAGCCTCAGAAGATTCCTAAAATTCTTGAGTTTTTTTCAAGTTACTTTATTTAAAACAAAAAAGAAAGAGAAGTATGAGGTGTCTTTCATAGTACCAAGAAAGGGGGTGTGACAATCTGGTTGGGCTCTTGAATGATTTCTTCTTTAGACAGAAAAGTTACAGAAGTGAGAAGCAACTGAATGGGAAAAATAGTGACTCATATTTGGTCAGTTCAGTGCCCACCAGCTCTTAAGCAGCTCTTTTTAGAAATATTTTTGCTTTATGAGTTGGCTAAAGTAAAAAAAAAACTTCACTCTTTTAAAAAACATTCTTTGATTCCCTTTCCCTTTCCTCACCTTTAATACTAAATGTGTAGGTAATGTGTTTGGAATGAATAAACTCATTTAGTCAAAATGGAATGGCTTTAACACTATAAAGGTTTTGTAAGGGCCTGGCATCTATGCACTATTATGATTCTGATTTAAATTTCTTGGGCAAGAAATAAAAAAATCAGTTTGTTTTTTTTATTATTATTTATAAGCTTTTTCAATCAAGTGGAAATCCAGCTCTTTAATCTGAATGCAAAAAGATTTAAGAATCCTTACTGAAAATGAGTATATGAAACTATATAGAGAGAAAATACACTTTGGACTTTCTGTGTAAGTGACCAGCAGATTTGTTTCTAATATAGAGCAGATATTTTTTTTTGTGGTCATCTTAGGAAATACAAGGGTTCCTTGTGCTTCCCACACATATGCTTGGAAACTAGTAGGAGTTCTAGGTGTGGAAGGAATGCAGAAGTGGTCCCAGTAGTGATGGTAAATAGAGAGGGTTTTTTTGTGGATACACACTTAATACTGTTACTTATTTGTAATTGCTCAGTAAGTTACATGGGGAAGATATGTATCTGTTTCTTAAATGAAAACTGTTTAATGTATCTGGCTAGTCTAAATGTGTACAAAAACATGTTTTAAACTAGAAGAGTATGGCTCTCTTCTCAGACCTGTTGGTGATGTAAAGCACCTTTGCTTTTAACTAATCAGTTCACTTTGAAGGTTGAAAAAGGATTCATTCTTCCTTTATTTTACAGTGAAATAGTCTGGTGTGGTAATTTTAGTTTAACAAAATGCCATTAAACTTATAAAGCAGAGGACATACAGAGGTTTGTCAGATGAACATTCGCAAAGTGAGTAGAAGTATTTAAATCGAAGAGCAATTTCACTCGATTCAGCTAGTGGTCCTGACTGATATTTTTCTGAGTCCCAGGGATCAGCAGGTGAAATGGTCCAGTCTTCCTAGTACAATGCAAGAGAAATCTGCGTCTATAGGTCTGTTTTGCTATAGAATTTAGATTTTTTTAAATTGTTTCTAAGGCAAAATAATTATTTCAACTTCAGCAGCAGACATGGGACACAGAAGAATGACTGGTATTTGTTGTAGATTCTCAAAAGCATGAATCTTTGCATTTAATTTAGGAAACTTCACACAGTTCCCTGAAAGAACTACTCAGGCTCCTAGAAACTCATTTTACTAGCTCCACAGAAAAAAAACCCCAACTTCTCAACTTTAGTCAAGTTTTTATATCTTAACAGATGTAACTCAGTAAGTAGACGTAGTATATCCACAAATATTTGGTGGTTCTGGCTTCAAATAATCTCTGTGCCCAGCACTTATTATTGGAATGTCAGTAGAAAAAATAATCTATGATATAAAATCTTCCCTGTTGTCCTGGTGCTATGTTTTCTGATTACGAGAAGAAAAAGAAAATCATTGTTGGTAAAATTGGTGCCCATAGCAGTTGTAAAATGTAGGAAAGGAGTTGCCATCATACTCAGTTTTGCAATTGTCTTGCCCAAAATTATTTGGTCTCCTCCAAACAGGGCCCTTAACTCTAACAAGGCTGCAGGATAATAAAAGAGCCATGACATTACTACTGAAGTGAAGTTATACCTAAAACACACTGGAGCAATTATGTCTCTCTCGGATTTGTTTTGCACAGTGGTGAACAGTAGGGTTTCCATCTGCCAGCAAGATTAAGAAGTTGCTTTTCTTTTCTCTGTAAAGCTCTGCCTCTTTTCAGAATAAATCCTCCCAGCATTTGTCAATTTATTGTTGTTCTGAGTATTTATTGATGATAGTGGGGGATAAATTAAGCAGAGCTTATGAGAAACCTCTAATGTTTTGAAAATGTGAAGTTTTATGCAGTGATAAAGGTTTGCCCTCTGGATGGACTCCATAGAGAGCAGTGGCTTAAAGGGAATTAGGTGAACACACATGCCTGTTGCAAGGGCTTATAACTGTACTATGCAGTATTAAATACCAGGTTTACAGACTGTAAATGTAAGGATTAATTCTTGACCCTGTTATTACAATAGTAGTACAATCTGGCAGAACTTAAATTCTTTTTAGCACATATAAGGGGTTGTAAAAACCTTTGTAAATTCTAGGTCTGTGACTTCACTGTATGTCAAAGTGTTAATGCATGCAGTATGTGAAATAGATGCACTTGGCCGAGATGATATTATGGAAGCAAATTCCTGCAAAGCAAATTCAAACATGTATTATAAAATATGATTTGCAAAACAAAGATCCTGATTCTGCTATGAATAATCTCACTGCCAGCTAAGCTTTGCGTACGATACAAATTATCCTAGTTATTAGTCAAATTATGGTCACATTGTTAAAATATTAGTGTGGTCTTAAGTTTTATCTACTCAGTTCCTTTCCTGTATATCTACACAAATGATTTTACTGATCTAGTAGGTTATCAAGCGTTCATTGCAATATAAAAAGAATAGAACTCAAGGTTTTACAACCTTGCTGTCTGCTAAAGCAGAATTCCTGATAATATCAGTAGGATACAGAATTTGGTCTTGCATAGCTCTCAAAAGAGAGTTCATACTTTTGATATTATTGGAACTATGGTGAAAGTTTTAAGTTGTATGACTTAAAAATAATGTAGCTGCTTCCCTATCAAATTAAATAGGATTACTTTAATTGGTACTGTTTGTCAACCTTTTCTTTAGCTGTGTTTTGCATTTTCTCTATGCCTGGAGCTGAAAAATGTTCTACACTTAAAAAGTCCCATTTATTAGAAGATACTTTTGAAGTCTAATTGGATTATTTCTGAATAAATACCTTGATCAACAAAGCTTTTAAGTGGGCTCAATACCTTTCAGGTTTAATTGCCGAGGGAACACCTTGTCTTTTCCTGTAGCAGTGACCATTTTTAGACTGCATCTTTTTGATATGGTAATAGAAACAGAATACTCCAAAAATTAAATGCTTGCCTTGCTATTTTTACAGTTGGAAGTACTGTCTTCACTGTCTGTTTAAAAAGAACTTTTTGAATTTTCAGCAGAGGCCTTGACATAGTTAGACATTTGGGCTGTGGTTCTTTTATAATCTGCTTTGATGTAACGTACTAATAATTTCACAGAAACATTCAGAAAGACGTTGAAATATTGTAAACTGATGGATCAATATAGCTCTGTGCCAGACCTAGCCCAATCTCTTGAAGTATGTTTTTAGAATTATATACATGCACAATATATATTCAGGTAATCTCATAAATTTATATTTGGATGCCTAGAAATGAACCTGCCTGATTTTCAGGAGCACTATGTAATAAATTTAGGTAGCTTAATTGGTTTCATTTTTGTACCTGGAAGATGCAGTCCACAAAACAGAGTCCATATACACTTCTGTGAAGTCCTTCAGTTCACATTTGTAAAAAGTGTTGGAACCATCACAAAAGACACTGAAGAACCAATGCTTTTGATGCTTGCTTCTGGAACAATCTCTGTTACATGGCTGGGCTCTCAAAAGAAAACTGGGAGGCAGGCGAATCTCAGACTGGCAATCCCAAAAGCTTCTGAGGGTGTGGAGATCTGCCCAGGGCTAGCCAGTAGGAAATGCCAGTGACAGAAGAATGTCTGGTCCTTTTCTGGTGCTTAGACACCTATGGCAGGACTGCAGGGAGTCGTGGGATATAGAGACTGCAATCTGCAATGGGAAGGTTATAAAGTCCATTTCTTCTAAGAACTGGGAACCTGAGTGAAGCATTTGGAGCATAACATGCTTTTGAATTCCCGCTGTTGGATGTTTATTCCTGTATTATTGCTTAACAGATGAAGAACACTGTAAATTAATAAGTACAGATAACAACATCATCAACAACAGCTTATATGTATTTCTGTTTCTAAAAGGTGTGTGTCATACCTACCCAAAATAAGTCAGTGTACAAGGATAAAAATAAGAACAAATATATTCATACCATATTAGATTTCTAGTAATAGATGGGTCTTGTACTGCATCCTAAAGATCAACAAACTAACAGTATAACAATTCCAGATTCCAGCGCTGTTCATAGAAACATCCTCACTGATAATTTGACAAATCAGCAGTGTTTATTACTCTTTCTGCTCTAGCAACCTCAGGCCTAGCTGGTAGACTGAACTGCTTGCTGCTTGCTGATAGAATCAGAAACTGAACTAATAATCTGGGATAAGGAATGCAGAGAGGGGAAACGTTATCGGGTTTCACAGTAGGAGAACCACTGAAACAGTTTGAAAAATAGTAACTAAAATGAGCCTATGTAGAACTTGGATACAATCCGTTTTTAAGAGAAAAACATTTCTTCTCTTTTCTGTCCTGACAGCACTGTTTTGAGAGGTCAACAGCAGAAATTAATTCAAGACTAGTTGCCTCTTCACATGTGTCCTACTTGGTTTTGTATTTTCAGCTTCTACATTCATTAAGCCTTAGACTGCCTAATGAGTGTCAGCTATAGAAACCTTCATCATAGTATTTTGTATCTTTACCCACCATGTTGGGACCAGTACTGTATAATAACTTCATCAATGACATAGTGGGATCAAGTGCACCCTCAGCAAGTTTGCAGGTGACACCAAGCTGAGTGGTGCAGTTGACACTCCTGAGGAACAAGATGCCATCTAGAGTGACCTGGATAGGCTTGATAAGTGGGCCAACATGAACCTCATGAGGTTCAGCTAGGCCAAGTGCAAGGTTGGGGCCACCACTGATATCAGTACAGGCTAGGGGATGAAGGGACTGAGAGCATCCTTGCTGAGAAGGCCTTGTGAGTGTTGGTGGATGAAAAGCTGGACATGAGCCAACAATGTGTACTCACTGGGAAGGCCAAGCGTATTCTGGGCTATGTCAAAAGAAGTGTGGCCAATATAGAGGGAGGTAATTGTGCCCCGCTGCTCTGCACTGCTGAGACCCTGCCTGGAGTACTGCATCCTGCTCTGGAACCCTCAGCACAGGAATGACGTGGACCTGTTGGAGTGGATCCAGAGGAGGACCACACAAATTATTAGATGGATGAAGCACGTCTACTGTGAGGAAGGGTTGAGAGCATTGGGATTGTTCAGGCTGGAAAACAGAAGGCTCTGGGGAGACCTTGTTGCAGCCTTTCAGTATCTGAAGGGGGCCTATGAGAAAGATGGAGACAGACTTTTTAGCAGGGCCTGTTTCAATAGGACAAGGAGTAATGGCTTTAAACTAAAAGAGGGCAGTTTTAGACTATTTTTACAGTGAGGGTGGTGAAATACTGGAACAGGTTGCCCAGAGAGGCTGAAAATGTGCCATCCCTGGAAACATTCAGGGTCAGGTTGGTTGAGGCTTTGAGCAACCTGATCTGTTTGAAGATGTCCTTGCAGGGGCTTGGACTAGGTGATCTTTAAAGGTGCCTTCCAACCCAGACTGTTCTATGATTCTACAGTACTATCATTCTGTAGAATACATTAAGAGTCATTAGAATGAGCACTAATGGCTATGAACATTCAAAATTTTAAGAAAAGTAAGTAAACTAAATAGCTGTAGGCTATTTTGCATTTAATAAGTAGCATGGTTTCAAAAAATTGTGGAGCAGCCAGTACCTTCTATTGAAGGTCCTAAATATGTACCTAGTAATCTAACTATAGATAGCATACTTTGAAAGTCTTGTCTACAAATATAAGGAAGCCCTTCACCAGTACCTGCCAAATATGCATATTTTAGCCTACCAGGCTGTAATAGCTTCTGCTCTTTAAATGATCTGTCACAGTGAAATAAAATTGGACTAAACTTTAAAAAAAACAGCCCACTTAGAATTGAAGATTAATGTTTCAACGCTCCTTAAGTTTTAGTTTTGCAGTGGTTCCATTGGAACAAATTACTGGCAGAATGAAACATATTTCCATGGAAAAATATGAAGTAAAATAAAAATAATTTAGAAACATTGGTCTTCTTAAATTTCTCAGATAATTCATTTTACTGGGGCAAAGTAAGCTCATTTCTACTGTAAGGTTTTATCTTGCCCATTACAAGTTACTTACTGTTACACAAGCTGTTTGTGGAGTCATTACTGATAAATTATCACTTGCACATTAATCAGAGGAAGGGCATTACTGAAAAATTATTGTAACTCAAGAAGATATCTGTTTATTATATCTGAAAAATACATAATACTCTCTGTTATGTCTGAAAAGGAAAAGCCACAGTTACCAAATTTATTAACAGTATAGCAAACACTTGCACACTCAGTTTTCCATGATATAGCTGTAAAGTAAAGAATACCAGCTTTTTTTTCCCCCTTGAGTTTTGTTATTATTTGTATCTAAAATATGGCCCCCAGCATGTAGGCATGCAGTCTGGGAACATCTTATAAATTATGTAGGTGAACATAATCTTTAAATAGGGAAGGATTGTTGCACCTGAGCTCCCTTATACATTTAAGAGACTAAGACTCAGGAGTTACCAAACCTATAAATGTAATAGGATTTAAACTTCTATGCTTTATAGGCATTTGAATAGAAAGAAAAATATTTTAATTTAAGTGAGTCATCCTCTGAAAAATTTCTTATGGGAATGGATTTTGTAGCCAGAAGTTGCCACCACAGTCATTTTCCTTTTAGTACTGGAGAGTTTCACTTTGAGGCTTGATAGAATCACAGAATCACAGAATAACCAGGTTGGAAGAGACCCACTGGATCGTCGAGATAGGGAACTCTTTCCGTCTGAAAATGCAGATGATTGTTTCTTCTGCATACCCCATCTTCAATATAAGTCTGTCTTGAACTGTTTGGCCCTTAGTCATCAATCCCATGATCCAAGAGGAGATGGTTAGAGACCTGCTTGGCCAATCAGACATTCACATGTCTATGGGGCCAGATGGGATCCACCTGAGGTCATTAAGGGAGCTGGCAGAGGTGCTTGCCAAACCCAACCCCTTTCTATCATCTACCAGCAGTCCTGGCTGACTCGAGAAGATCCACTTGACTGGAGGCTGGCAGATGTTATGCCCATTTACAAGAAGGACCAGAAGGAGGATCCAGGGAACTACAGGCCTCTCAATCTGACCTCAGTGCTAGGCAAAGTCATGGAGCAGATCGTCTTGAAAGTGCTATCACTCAGCACACAAGACAACTGGCTGATCAGGCCCTGTCAACAGGTGTTTATGGAAGGCAGGTCCTGCCAAACTAGCCTGATCTTCTATGACAAGGTTACCCACTTAAAGGATGAGGGAAAGGCTGTGGACATAGTGTACTTGGACTTCAGTAAAGCCTTTGACAGTTTCTCACAGTATTCTGCTTGAGAAACTGTATGCCACTGTCCTGGACAGACTCATCCTCCTCTGGGTAAGAAACTGGCTGGATGGCTGGTCCAAAGAGTTCTGGTGAATGGAGTTAATTCCAGCTGGAGGCTGGTCACAAGTAGTGTCTCCTAGGGCTCAGGGCTGGGTCCAGTTATGTTCAATATCTTTATCAACGACCTGGATGAGGGAATTGTATGTACCCGTAGTAAGTTTGTGGATGACATGAAGTTGGGAGGAAGTGTCACACTGGTTGAGGGCAGGGAGGCTCTACAGAGAGATCTGAACAGGCTGGATTGATGGGTTGAGTCCAGCGGGATGAGATTTAACAAGGCCAAGTGCAGAGTCCTGCACTTGAGACACAACAACCCTGTGCATCCTTACAGGCTTGGGGAAGAATGGCTGGAAATCTGGCTGGTGGAGAAGGACTTGGGGTGTTGGTCAATAGCCAACTGAACATGAGCCAGCAATGTGCCCAGGTGGCCAAGAAGGCCAATAGCATCTTGGCTTGTATCAGAAACAGCATGGCCAACAGGTCTAGATAAGTGATTCTGCCCCAGTGCTTGGTCACACCACCAATACCGTGTTCAGTTTTGGGCCTCTCACTACAAGAAAGACATTGAGGTCCTGAGCTTGTCCAGACATGAGACTCTGTTGTACAGTTCATTTTTTTGTGCTTTATCTTCTTTATTTTTCAAAACCAGGAACTTATGCTAGAGGTAAATTATTAACAGTTTGGTATCTTGACAGGTACTAGGACACTCAGGTTCCCATGTCACACAATTCTGACTTCTAAAGTGGCAGTGAAAGCTGCACATGTGTGTCTGAACTTTTTTTTGAAACAAGGGCATATGCTGTGAGATTTGCATTGCAGTATTTAGTAAGAAGAATGATCCCCTGCAGCTGATTTTCTACCAGTGGAAAAGTAGAACAGTGGAAACTTGCTTTTTGATGGCAGCCTGAAACTCAAGGGAGCTTCATCTGGAAAACACAGGCTTGCCCTGATGAACACAGGCTTATTTTTGAAGGGTTATCATGTGGCTTTGTCTGGTTTGCGTGTAGGAGGTGTCCTTCACATAGAGCTGCAGCATGGCCATAAACATCTATACGAAGGGATCCTTTCTCAGGGTCTGATCTTGTATTTTCCAAATTTGCCATGACAGACAGTTGATTTTTCAAAGCTGATGTCTTAAGTTTCATAAGGAGAATTAACTGCACCCCAAGAACTGATGAACAAAGCTGCTTGCATGATGCTGTTTTGTTGGCTATTTCCTTGCAATCTCACCACTAAATTGGAAGGGTTCAAAAGCATTACATCATATTGCCAGTACATGGGTTACATTATTGTTTCCCCATATGAATACAAGCTGAGATCTGAATTTGTGGACCATGCAAACAGGCTATTCTGGCTATTTCTTACAATTCCCAGAAACCATGCGAGAAGAATGCTAGAGAAGGGGCAGTTTTCAGGAAGAAATAAAGCTCCTAGGATACAGTGACACTGAGCACTACAGAACATACAGAAACTGGCAGAAAGAAGCCACAGTTTCATCTGATAACTTCCAAACTATGCTCTTGCCTAACTCTGTCCATTATCTTCCTGCCTTTCTACCCTGGTCTTCTAAGCAGGCCAGCGTTGACTGTGTGAACACTCCTTGTTGTCCTTTAAACTTCAAACAATTTGCCTCTAACCAGTTAGGGTCTAAGTGCTGCTGTTTATTTTTGACTGGATTCCTACTTATTTGTGCTCTGTGGCATATTGAGAGCAGCTGTGTCCACTGCTTTCTGTGGAGGCATTGGGCAGATCATCTGAACATGCACAGCGAGCTCATCAGGAATTTTGAGACTAATGTCTCAAATGGCAGCCTGGTCAGGGCTACTGAGTGCTTGCTCCGACTATGTTGCCATAGTTCCAGAAGATGTAAAAAATCGTGAAATTCACCAAGATAAAATTTCCACTGGTAGGAAGTGGGTGTTTCTGCAGAAACCCTAAAATCTGGTAGCCCTGTGTATGACATAGGAGGAGTGTAGGGGAGAATTGTTTCCCACGGTGAGCCCTGTTTTCAGCTAGGAGGTGGCAAGAATGGCTGTGAGGAGGCTGCTGCCTTCCTGCTGAAATATGGAATTGGTTGCATCCTAGTACGGGCATCTGATAACAATCAAGTCCAGGTTAAATAATGACACACAAAAGAATGTTGCAAAAATGTTTATGAGGAAGAGGCACAAACTCAGTTTATTTCACAGAATGAATGAGATGTAGGTGTCTATCAAAAGCAAATTTTTGTAAAGAAGCATATTAAATCTTATACATTCCTGCCTGGTTTATCTAAAGGCTTCTAAGGAATTACTTTTAAATTCTTTTAATTTTATTGGTCAAAGTGGTTATCTGAAATTTTTATATAAATTAGGGAAGCACTTCCTGTTATTTGTGATTTATAAGTATTTAGTAAGTCAGCCATGTTATCTTTGGGGATCAACTAATTACATTTTTTTCCTTAAGCTACTTCATATAACTTGTCATTTCTATGCAGGCTACATTTCTAGATATTCTTCTAAACGGACTAGTTTTTTTTATTTACATTTTCTGAATCAGAGTTTGAGGAAATAAATATCATCTATGTGCTGTTAGCAAAATATTTGTTCTTATTGTTTGGAATTTGTGGTTTGAAGATTGTTCTCTTCTATTATTATTCTGTTTCTTGTCCGGAAGTTTTTTTAGCAGCAGAACTAGTAGGGGGTAATGAATGCTTTTCTAGTCAGAACAGCCATTATTCTAAAAAATAATGAAGAATCTGGTAGAAATTATAGAAAAGATCACAGGAAAAAGGAATGAAGCAGTGATTGACTTATACAGTGACTTGGAATTGTTACTCATATTTCTAGTGACTGGTTCTACATTAGTTTATTGGTTAAAATTATTACATGTATTGCAAAAATAGCCGTAGGTTACTGGGAAAAAAGTGTGGGAGTTCGTTCAGTGTGGTAGTAACCTTAAAATTGTCTGGAATACCTATAGGAAATACATTATATCCATTAAAATTATTTGGTCAATACTTAACAGAGAGGTAAGACTAATGTTCCAGAGTTTGCACACCATTGAAACTTTTATTTTGAGAATGTTCAAACATAATTTCTTGAATCTGCAGGATATGTCGATTTTAAGTAAATTCAGGGGATATGTACTGCAGTATTCATTCAAAATGTATTAGCTTGCAACAAATGTTGACTATTGGGTCTATATTTGACAACAGCATCTGACAGAAAAAGGAGATGAAAAGTTATATGTTGTGAATAAAAGCAGCTCATAAGCATTTTCATTTGAATCTGTTTTAAGAGAGAAGTTATGTGCATTTTAGGCTGATTGAGAAAACCTCAGAGTTTGATTTTAAATAATATGCTTTTCATGTTATTCAAAGAAAGGTTTGACCACAAAATTGTGTTCTTCGTATTTGGCAGTGCCAGGAGATGAATAGGATGAGCTAACTAAGTTTAACTTTATTCACATCTGTTATTGACAATGAGTATACTAAAGTGACTTTTGAGATACTACAGTGACAAAAAATAGTAATACTGCCTGGAACTGTGCAAATAATAAGAAATAGGTAGAGATATTTCCATCAGTGACTCGATTTAGAATATGACTTCGCATATGTTTTTACACTCTTTCACTTGCTCCTTGCAAATAGTTGTTCAAATAGTTGTTCACACAGGGAATTTTGTGTCTCGAGTTGATATTTGTTGATGCATGACATGAATAGAGAATAAATTATCTCTTGTTAATGCCATAGTGCTGTTTAAAGACACCAAGGGTCAGATGTACCAAATAAATTTCTCAGCTTGATCAGTGAGATTCACGCAAAACCGTGTCTTTCCAGATAAAGCGATTTTAAGTGACAATATAAAATCTGCAAGATAGTCCCAGTGAAATAATGTTCTGTTGAAATTCTGTTTCCAGCCAAGGAAAAAAAAAAAGGTGAAGCCATGATCTATAAGGAGTGTGAGAATGAGCACTTTAATTTCTGGGAGAAAAGATATACACTAGACAAACTATGTTCTGTCACTGCCTCTGTTGAAGTGCTAGTCCATTCAGAACTTTTTCACAGCTTTTGCCATGGTGGACTTTTATAGAATAAAGCTTTGTTGTTGTCTTATATATATGTGTGTGTATTTTAAAATAACTTTATATCAGTATTAGTGCAGTAGCAGCTCTGGGTTTCAACTTTATATTGTTGCACACTAAGCTTAAATGCAAGCTGTTCATACTTGGGCTGTAAAATACAAAACAAGACCATCTGAATTTTATCTTGAAAGTAATGAAAGACTGTGATTCAGACCGCTCACTCTTTGTAGGAGAAGCAGGTACATTTTTCTTTCTCTAACTGGATAAGAAATGAGATCAACTTCTTCCTTATCACTTCATATCTGAGAAAGCAGTCGTATGCAATCAGAATGTATTTTAATGTTAGTAACAGATGAGTTTCTGATAAGAGATTATTAGTAGCTGAAGCTTTTGAGCAAACTTTTAAAATCATCTCCTCTGCTTAGAAATCACTAATTAAAAGAATGTATTGTAAGTTTTAATCACCAAGATTCTTTGCATTTGTTAAACAGGTATTTTCAGTGTGTAGCCAAGTAGTTTGAAAATGAACTCAAGGGAGGTGATTCAGCCCCTCTATTCCTGTTTTGTGAGATGTCACCTGGAGTATTGTGTCCAGTTCTGGAATCCTCAGCATAGGGAGGTTATGGAACTATTGGAACAGGTCCAGAAGAGGCAACAAAGATGATCAGAGGGCTGGAGCACCTCTCATATGAGGGCAGGCTGAGAGAATTGGGATTTTTCAGCCTGGAGAAGAGAAGGCTCTGAGGAGACCTTATAGTAACCTTCCAATACTTGAAGAGGGTGTACAAGAAAGCTGAGGAGGGACTTTTTACAAAGGCATGTAGTAACAGGACTAGTGGAAATGACTTTAAATTGAAGAGGGGCAGGTTTAGATGAGATTTAAGGAGAAAATTCTTCACAATGAGGGTGGTGAGGCACTGGCACAGGTTGCCCAGGGAAGCTGTGGCTGCCCCATCCCTGTAAGTGTTCAAGGCCACGTTGGATGGGGCCTTGAGAAGCGTGGTCTGGTGGGAGGTGTCCCTGCCCATGGCAGGCAGGGTTGGAGCTAGGTGATCCTTAAAGTCCCTACCAACATGTTTTCTATGATTCTATGAACTCATATATTTTAAAATTAATAATTCTTATTTAAAAAATAACCTTTCTAAAATAATATTCTGGTGTAGGAATAATCTGCAATAAATCAAAATAGGATGCAGCTGCTGCTGTGATTTTGTACATACACTTTTGTTGTACTCTCTTTAGAAGCTGCATAATGTAGAGATGCAAAATGAATAACTATTTTTTATTCTTTTTTTATCTTTTTCAGCTGAGCCTGTTGATGTGCTAAAAGCATTAGAATTTCACAGTTCACCGGAAGGAATATCAAGAACTGCAGGATTTTGCACAAACAGAAGGGATTCAAAAGGATCGGATGTCGCCTACAGAGTTTCAAAAACTGCACAGCTGAGTGCCCCAACAAAGCAGCTGTACCCAGGTAAGATTGTCACAAAGCTATTACTTTGTTAAATTATCTTACTGCCTATGTTTCTAGGGTATCTAAAGCACAGAGTGTAGTCCATCATCAGTACTATAAAATACTCTCATTTGTAGAGTTGGGCCTGCATGCGAATGACAGGTCATGCGCTTTATCGACTGAGTGAACAGTTTTTTATTGGCTTCAGTTTTAAAGTTCTTCATGACATTCTCTGTCACTGCCAGGACTGGCCTATAAGTCATGTTGCCTTTTCTTTCATGATACTGTCTGTCTTATTGCATGGCTTTGGCAAATTTCCTTCAGTTTCAGTAGTCCATTTAAAAGCTGTACTTCCTGGAGTAATGCTGCAGCGGTAGAAATGAGTTGTGGTTGGCCATTGCAAAATTGTTCCCAGAAGTACCATCTGTTAAGAATTACTTAAGAGTATCTGGGTATTTGTAAGACTAAGCAAGGCTAGCTGTGGATAGCAGGTAATGTGATTCCATCTTCTCTCAAATTTCTCTAAAGTGAAACAATCACATTTTGGAAAAAGAGTCTTTGCATGTTGAGGAGAGACTTCTATTCCATTATTTTGCTATGACTTGTCACTTGAACCAAACTGTTGAGGAAAATGATAAGAATATTAAAAACCAAAAATTGTGGAACATTTAGTCTTTCCACTTTGATACAACATGCAGAGTTTGAACATGCCTATTAGATGTTGGCAAGGAAAAATACTTTCTTTTTTTGTCTTTCTAGTAATCACATAGATATCATCCAAGATCCATAAGTTGCACAGTTAACAGAGCTATCCTGCTGAAAATACCATTCACTAAAGGGCACATTATAGTCTACAATGTCCTGCTGATATCAGTGTGACTATATTACTACTTCACCCAAGTCAGATGAGTAGAATATGGGCTGCCTTTTTTTTTCCTGCAAAAACGATCCATTGTATAGAAAAATGGCCTAAGTTACATAGTGTAATAAGCTGGCACCTTTATGTTCTGAGTTTTACAGTGTGTGTCTTTGAAGCCACATGGTACAACAAAAAACTTTAAATTAGTGTTCAGATACAACTGGACAGTAGATTAAACTGACTTGGAATCACTGATTTTTTTTTTTTTTAATTTAGAGTAGTACAAGCACCTTCTGCTAAACCAAAGCTCAGGAGTCTAGAGCTGAAAGTCCGAGAGCTTGGTTGACTCGCACTTATTCATGTATCAAATTGTAGCATAAGGAAGAGATCTGGCAGCTGCAATAACTTTTATTATTATTCTTGAATGCTGGAACAAATAAGTACCTAATGATGTTCTGTGACATCTAAATTTCTATAGCCTTTCACTGCCTTAATATAGGTAGTCTTTTAATTAATGCTGTCTGGCTTTGCTTTACAGCTGAAATGAGTCTGCTTGATTTTACTAATTTGTTGCAACACTTCTGTGTGCAGGAGATGAGAAAAAAGCATTTCTCAGACACAGTATGAGAAGAAACCACCAAAAAACTTTGCTTAACACAGGAAATTGTCCTGCTATCCTTTACTTCAGTAAAGAACCTGGAAATAATTTTTTGGAGGGGATTATGGTAATAACCTCCTTTTAAATCTTGCAGAATAGGCATCCTCTTTCCACCACAAGACATCCTTCTTTTTCAGGGATTATTCTTAAAGATAGTTACGTGATCATGTCCATTTTTCTTAGCATTCTATAGTAGTGGAAGTACTACAGAAGATATCCAAGATAAAACTGAGTTGTGAGCTAAAGCATACAAGTTGTAATGTGTCATGTGCTTGATCTCACCTAACTCCTATAGCTCACCAGGAAGTGTAGATATCTTTTAGCTACGTTAGCTATGAATGGTGAAAGCTGGGATCATTAACATAGCCATCTTTTAAAAATTGATCTAATAATATATAAGTACTACCCAGAATATAATAGGCATTGATTTCACTGACTGGAAGGCATCAGTTTTTAGCCTGGAGAAGAGGAGGCTGAGGGGAGACCTCATTGCTCTCTACAACTACCTGAAAGGAGGTTCTGGAGAGGAGGGAGCTGGCCTCTTCTCCCAAGTGACAGGGGACAGGACAAGAGGGAATGGCCTCCAGCTCCACCAGAGGAGGTTCAGGCTGGACATCAGAAAAAAATTTTTCTCAGAAAGGGTCATTGGGCACTGGAACAAGCTGCCCAGGGAGGTGGTTGATTCACCTTCCCTGGAGGTGTTTAAGGCACAGGTGGACGAGGTGCTAAGGGACATGGGTTAGTGTTTGATAGGAATGGTTGGACTCAGTGATCCGGTGGGTCTCTTCCAACCTGGTTATTCTATGATTCTATTATAAGACTTGTTCTCCAGCTCCCTCACCAGCATCAGTCAACTTTCTTAGAAAGCTCTCAGGGCTTTTTTTAAGGGTTGTTACATTCTTGAAGAGCACATGCCCAGACTGGCTGAAATAGTGTCACCTGCCTTAACTATTTTCAACATTCTTTCAGATTAACTGTGCAGATAGGGCAAGCATTCAATGCTTTTTAAATAATCTGTTTGGTCTTTGTTGACAATTGTGTTTTTCTTTTGCTTTCTTTGTCATCTGTCTACTCTGTCATTAAAAGGTACAATGTAAGATTTAATTTAATCTGTAAGCCAACAACTTTGCTTTGTCACTAAAAAGCTTGACTAAAGTAAATGAAATGCATCCTATTTATTGAGCTTTAATCCCTACTGAATAAGATGTCAAAACATGCCCTGAGGTGGTCTGTGTTACTGCAGTGTTTCAACAACCTTCTACAAAAAAAGTTAAAAAGATGGTAGAAAGCACAGAAACCAACGTTTCAGCAGACAATATAATAAGTGTAAGACTAGGGATTTTCTGGTTTAGAAAAGTAGTATGTAATTTCAAGAGCAAAGAACCCCAGCAGTTTGTATGCAGTGTCCTCCATGTTTATAGAAAAAAAGTAAACCTTTAAAGAATCATTTAATCACTGGTGAATTTGTAACTGTATCTATAATTTTGTTTACAGGTGGAGATTTTCCAGAAGATTTCTCAATACTAATGACAGTAAAACCTAAAAAGGGTATCCAGTCCTTCCTTCTATCTGTCTACAATGAGCAAGGAATTCAGCAAATAGGTGTTGAAGTTGGTAGATCGCCCGTCTTCCTGTTTGAAGACCAAAATGGAAAACCTGCCCCGGAAGACTATCCTCTTTTCAGAACAGTCAACATTGCTGATGGCAAGTAAGTGTAAAATTTTAAGATGAAAAATAATATCACAGACCACTGTATAGGTGACTATGGTCTTTACAATCTGTTATCTTAAATAATTAAATAAATAGGCCACACAATTTGCAGCTAGTTGGACTGCTGTGGTACAAAATCAGGGAACTTTCACAGCAGAGTACAGTTCCAGCTTCAAATGGTTTATACAGCTACAAATAAAGCCAAACCACCTTTCTTATTTGCCATTTCTATAAATCAAGAGTGTAGAAATAGTCATAGAAGTTAAATCACAAAACCTGAACCTTTGAAGATTCTTCCTGTGCAATACAGAAAGAAACTCTGCTTTTAAAAAGACTCAAGGGGCAGTCTTACTAACAGGCTGTCTTGTCCGTTTGAAGGTGATAGGCAGAGTGATGACAAGTTGACAAGACAGAATAGCATTCGAATAAGCTGGGCAATTAATCTGAAGTACTGCAAGGACTTACTATTCACACTTAATAAAGACAATCAATCTCAGACATGCGGTTGTTAATTTTTTGTATGTAGCTTCCCTTTGTAGACAAGCAATCTTTTTCTGGAAATGTCATTCTGGTGCTTTTAAATGGGCATTCATTCTTTCCAAAGCTTTTTATTTATTGTGCTGCAGTCCAGGAAGAGCAGCCACAGTCTTCTGAGATACACAGAATGAAATTTTATTAAAGCGAAAGAAAACAAATCAGCAGAGAAGGAAGTGCAAAAAATAAACTTAAATGAAATATGTTTATAAAGTAACGAAGGATAAAAAACGGAGAAAAACAGAAGAAATGATAAAACAAAGCAGCAAACCTTTTCTTTTCCATTGACTTCCTCTAAATAACGAAGTTTTGACATGGATTTCAAAATTCCATCCAAAATGCTGAGAAACTCTTAACAATTAAGAATTTCAAATAAACTTGATTTCATACAATTTCCTGCAGTAAGACTATTCAACTTCTAAATCAACTGGAGTCAATCCTGTCCATAGTGAACTATGTTTTCATGCTTTCATCTTCTTCATGCTTTCAAAAGATAGACTGACAATTTTCTCTGACTCAGCTTTTTTATGAAGGATCTAGGACAACAGTCTTCATCTCAAAATGAGAGATATTTAAAAAGTATAAACAGTGTAATGTGCCTGAGGATGCATGGACGGTTTGCTTTTATAATGATGATGTTTAACCGCGTTCCAGAGAAAACATGGCATTAGAGCTCTGGCTCAGTGATACTGTTTAGCAGTCAGATTCCATTAACTTTGAGGTGTTCCTTTTGATATACAGAAGCTCTTTGTAACAATGATCTAAGCTGTCTCTGATTTGACAACCTTAGTACAACAAATGCCAACTAAAATAATTTGATTCTAGCCTTCCTCTTACCAGTCACATACTTTGTGACACACTTTGACGCTTTTTGCCCTGGTGTGTTGAAGATTCAAATATGTTTTGCTCCATCTTAGATTACAGAGTGACTTGGTCTTGGTGTTAGATATTTGTCATAGAGAGGCATAGTAAATTAATGTGGTCTGTCATGATAATAATGGCTCATAAATCAAATTGTACAAAAAGTTATTCTCAAATGTCTTTAAAATAAACTCGTTTGTCAGTATGCCGAATCACTTCATCACTTTTTGGTGTAGGCAAAGCTATTGTTGCAGGATATTGACAGGGATTTGTAAGTATATATATCTGAAAAAGGGATGGAACTGTTGTACATCTTTGAAAAATCTCTGTAGCTATTGGATACATTCAGATAAGTGAAAGAACGTGGTAAAATTTTGGTGACTGGTCACAGAACAAACAGTAAAATGTAAATAACAAGGAGGAAGCTGCTGAGTTAAATATCTTTGCACGAGTAATTCCTTAAGTAATTCGGAAGACCAAACAGATCCATAAAAATAAAATTTACTGTCCAATTATTCAATCTAAAAAATATAAGCAGTGCCCTTGCTTTTAATTTAAGTTTAATAATGTTCTCTGGGTAAAGCTTCAGAGAAGATCAACTTTGAACTTAATTTTTTAAGGGATATTCACAATGAGTTGTGGATCAGATTTTTCTGTACTAAGGGACAGAAGTTATATAGTGAAGAGACAAAGCATTGGGTGTATTTATGTACATATGAAAGAAAGAAATAAATGGAGACGTTTAAAATTTTAATTATAACTAGATTTGTGCATAATCTGCAATAAACTGTCTTAATGAGAACACAGTGACTTGGTTTTAAAAATAAAATATTACAGTAGAATTATGTTTCTTTTGTGAATAGGTGGCATCGAGTAGCTATTAGTGTGGAGAAAAAAAGTGTTACCATGATTGTTGATTGTAACAAAAAAACTACAAAACCACTTGAAAGAAGTGACAAAACAGTTGTGGACACCAATGGCATCACTGTCTTTGGAACCAGGATTCTGGATGAAGAAGTGTTTGAGGTAAAATTTCTACTGAAGGAATGGAATTGAGTGATTTTGTGTTGAATGAAGTGCTTAATGCAAATCAGAATAAATTTTTTAGGGCAAAAGCTGGTAAATGTAGTAAGATGTGGAAACTTTTATTTATAGAATCTGTTAGGATAGGCTGAAATTAAAAAAAAAAGTAAATCAGGGTTTGTCTAGTGTTGGAAGATATGGTACATTTTTCTCTCCTTTAAGTTGTGTTGTGTCTGGAAGGGGCTTGCTTTTTTTTGTCTTTCTGCCTAATACCGAGATACCTGAGATATTTAGGAAAATTAATCTGGGAAAGTTAAGTAATACAATACTGAATAATTTTATTTCTGTCTCTCTCAAACATTTACAGATATTTGTGCATGCTAACAGTATTTGACATAGGGGGAGAAGGACCTGGAAAGTTCTCTGTGTAATATGAATCCATTATATTGTTTATCCCACTTATTACTCTTTCCAATAGCTGGAACATACTTTGGCAGTAAGGACATATATGTTTCCATCCTTTGCTGGCCAAGAAGCACATATAGGAAGGGTCAAATGCCTGCAAGGAAGTATGTGGCTGCCAGTCATGAGGCCTTTCTAGGTAGAATCCTTATGTCAATGATTATTTTTACAGGCTAATAATGAAGCTTCTCTAAAGCTACGCTATTGGGTTTCTTTTATAATACTTTTATACAACAGTCAAAACTGTAGAATTTAAATTAAACTGAAAAATAACAAAATACAGGTTGGTAGTTAAGTTTGTATACAGAACATCCGTGGTCCATGAATGTCCAGAGTTGCAATCCTAGCTTTAAGCAGAGCACATGCTTGCGAAGCTGCGTAGGTGTCAAGAGAGGAAATATGCATTTTAAGTGTAACACTGTGGCAGCTATCTTTCAGAGAATCATAGAATATTTAAGGCTGGAAAATACCTCTAAGATCATCAGGTCCAACTGTCTGCCCAACACGACTGTGTCTACTAAACCATGTCACAAAGTACCACGTCTACATGTTTTTTGAATGCCTCCAGGGATGGTGACTCCACCACTTCCCTGGGCATCCTGTTCCAATGTTTCACCACACTTTCAGTAAAGAAAATTTGCTTAATATCCAATCTAAACCTACCCTGGCACAACCTGAGGCCATATTTTCTCGTCTTATCTCTTGTTACCTGGGAGAAGAGACCAACACCCACCTCGCTACAACCTCCTTTGAGGTGTTGTAGAGTGTGATAGTCTCCCCACAGCCTCCTGTTCTCCAGAATAAACAACCTCAGTTCCCTCGTAAGACTTGTGCTCCAGACCCTTCACGAGCTTCATTTCCATGGGCATGACGAAACATGAGTCTATTAGATGGGGAAATTTCTGAGATGATTTAGTGTGTCAAGCAGTATGATATGTTTGGTATGCACAGCCCAATTTACCTGTAGTCCCCTATACAGTTTGCACATCTGACAGATACCATTTTCCATTTCAAGGTGAATTCCACAGGTGCCTTATCCAGGGTATGACAATTGGTCTACACATGGGATAATTACTTTCAATTTTAATATGTATTTCTTTCTTAGGTCAGAAACTAGGTCCCACAATATGTTTATTTGACAATAAATTGTAAAAATATGTGCAATATTAATGCATATAAGTAATAAAGATTGAAGAACTGAAAGAATTGAAGAACTACCTCAAAAATAACCATACATTTTTCTCAAAGTCAAACTTCTGTGAAGTCAACACAAACATGAGGACATAACTTTAACAAAATTTACTAGAATGACTTAAAAATACTTTTCTCTGTTTGTGATGTGTTGAAGGATGAAAGAGGAAGCTAGTGATCTGCTGTCAATTTTATTGCTGAAGGCTCCTACATTGACGTTGCAAGTCACTACTTCAGTTCCAGCTTAGATGCAATAAGGAGGAAGATGCTTTGGACTCAGAAAATAAATCATACAGCTGCCTGCAAAGTCAGCTTACAGACTAAATCTTAACATTCAGCACTTAGAACAGCAGCATTCCTATCATTTGTAACACTACTGTACATTTCTTTATTCCTTCAGTGATTAGGTTACCTAACTTAACTGATTGCACCCCTTTATTCGAAGAACTCTGTTACTTGTTAGCATGGCTGTTCCTGTAGTTGCTAGGGCCTTAGTTTTAGTCTGAAGTCTCTTTCTTAAATTAGAAGATTACAGTCTTTTCTTTTGGGACAAACTTCTGCTTTCTCTTTTGCTGTACAGCCACCATGGGTACGTTTATACCTATGTTCAGTTATTTGACTCTAGAAATGTGCGTTTTGAAAACAGGCAATTAGAATGTCCCCCAAAGTTTAAACAAAGTACTGTGCCATATACAGTTTTAAAGATTTGTCCTTTAAAATCTGGCCAAGCAAAACATAATCTAGTTCTTTTTGAGTTTGTCCTGTGTTTTTCTAGTCTCTAAACAACATTCTTTTTGTTCCACTAATGAGACAATATCCATCCTTTAGCTACCGCTGCATCAGTTTCTAAAGTTTGGGGCTGTTCCCTGAAATTTGTCTCCTGCTTGAAAGACTCCTGGTAGTGTCTTGCGTGTTCTGTTTATCTCATTCACGAGAGCACAGAGTGATTTTGGGGGTTCCATGGCTCTCTTTGGTAGTATTTCTGTATCGTGAACCCTGCTTTATCCTGAGACCACAACAGGCACTGGAAGAAACACATAACACAATGTGTCTTGTTCCTACGCACAGGAAATTCCAGAAATGAACTTATTTAGCGATGGCATTTAATTTAAGCATTTAAAACTTGAAAGTGTATGAGACTTTCCATATAACATTTGTTGCTTTTACTAGTGTACATGTAGGAAGCAAATAAAAGGAAATACGTAAGTGTATAGGACCTGTTGGAATTCACAGCACAGAGCGTCAGAAGGATAAATATTCTGTCCGTGCATCACAAAGGCTGTTTTATCTTGGATAATAATGATAGTTTTAGTCATAATAAGCCAACAATTTGATCACAGGAACAGTGGAGCTCTCTTCAGTCTCCTCAAACTGAATGGAAACTCAAAATGTGGAAATAATGGGCCTGTAGATAAATATAAAGAAATCTTAGGCATCAGTGACCTAGTAGTTGAAGATGCCAGGGTTTCTTCTGGTCCTGAACCCATTCATACAGCATAACAACAACTGCACAAAATCCAGTAACATCATTGAGATCATTCACTCCCACTGAAAGCAGAGTTCAGCACTGTCAGAACCGGTACTGTAAACAGTTAGATGTATCATATTTTTGTGTACTCTTAGAAAGTACATATAAACCTCTATGAATTCTCGCATGCATACATGATTCAGAAATAGATATTCTTATGTGACATGATACTTGGCTCCTGACAACTTGATTGTATCTTTGGAAAAAAGAATTACTTCTTCAGTCATATTGCTCTTACATTTTTTCATGGATCATTTGTTTAGAATCCTCTGAACAAATACTGCTTCTATGAGAAGTATTTCACATTGATTTTAAAACAGTGTTATATCACAGTGCATCAGATATTCTTCTTTGTTTACAACTGTGTTATTTTAAATTTGTAATACAACAAAATTTAACAAAATTAAATTCCTGCCTATTTTTTTTTTTATTTTTTCTGTTCCTAATATTAACTTGTGCTTTTCAGGCAGTTCTTCCACCTTTGTTCCAATTCTGGTAGCCTGACTATTGCTAACATGACAATATGCTATAGTAGACTGGGAAATTTATATGCATAGATTTTAATCAGATTGACATGACTGTTTTGATTTAACTTTCCTATGCTGATGATTAATAATTTCTGAGTAAGTAAGCCTGCTGGATGTCCAGAGATCAGGTAGATCACCACTGAAAGAAGGAAAGGGCTAACTGAGCATGATAAATGACTACCTAATTTGCTATTTCTGTGTATTCAACAAACATAATATTCCTTGGCAAGATTACCTACTGGTGTTAAAGCTAAGAGTAATTTTTAATAGTGCTCTCTGAAAGATCTTCAGTTTTACCTTTAAAAAAGAGGAGGAAAACTCTTAGGTATTTTCCAAATCTCATGGGAAGTTTGTGTGTTTTACATGAAGAAATTCTAATTTGGAGTTACACTCAGGAGTGAGCAGTAGTCAAGTGTTAATCTGAGATTTTATGGCATTGTGTTCACTTAATATGGAAATCAATATGATAACACAAGCAATATATTGAATACAGGCCAGCATTAAGTGAGAAGTGAATTATAAACTGTGAATGTGTCTTGAAATAATAAAATTATGCAGTCTAGAAACTGTATTATTACTAACTGCTAAATTATGAGACCTTTGTTTACACTGCTAAGCACTTGCTCACTGAATTGGATCTACTGATATCCTATTGATATTAGTGAGACTAATTTGTAATTGCATGTTTATGAAAGACTGACACAATATACCTCAAACTTCTACATGTATTGTTTGAAATTAATCTCTTCTATATTTTCAAGTACATAGTGCAAGAATGGCTGGTTTCTGAGTGCTTGCTGCAAAGAAGAGAATTCCTACAATAGCACACAAAAATTAAAAAAAAAAAAAGATAGAGAAAAAGAAAAAGGAAAAAAATAGTCATATGCTGGTACATGGCACCTTGTAAAAGAGTTTTGAATTGTATCTGTTGAAACATTTTTGTAGCTTAAATGTTTATTAAATAGCAGGGATCTTTTTATTCTTTGCCAGCTTTAAGGATTTGTCGCTCCTCATTTAGTACTATTGGTGTGAACAACAAAACAGTTTTTTATAATAAGTTAACAACTAACGGAGTCTTTATGCAGACATTTCCCTAGAGAGGCTTTTTAACTTCAAAACTCCACACATAGCTGACCAATATAATGCCTTTTTAGGCATCATGCTGTAAATTAGCATAACAAGTAAAAACCTGATGTATGTAACACTCTTATTTAAAGCCAATGAAAGCTTTAACTGCACACAGATTCCTAGGAGTAAACCTTGTTAATAAAAGGTTTAGATTTTCCTACTAGACATTAACCCTTTTTCATGAAAAAAGTATTCACATACTTATCTACAAGATACGATTCCTTTAAATAGCCGGAGTGAATGTTTGAAGATCAAGTGGTAGTATCTTGACAGTAATATCATTTAGCCTGCAGATTTCTTCAGGTGAGTAACCATCCCTGCATGCATACTCCGTGAAGAAGACACCAGCAGCAGAATGAAAGCTTTTAACTTATCAAAACTGCTGTACAGCCAAACTAGAATAGGGAAGCTAACCCTAAGTAAAACACCCCAAAGGCATGTAGCAAGATTGATGTGCCATCAGTATCCTCTGGTTCATACTGCTCTGTTGAGCTGCATTACTACCTGGTGTAGACATAGCCAAAATTGTTCTCTTTATATGTCACCTTTAGTAATTGCTAGTGACCTACTGAATGTTTAGTGTCAGTCAGACTAAAAAGTAATGTTTGATGTAAATTGGACAAAAACTAAAAAATCCAAAAGGTTCCAGGCAAAAATATTTAGAAGCAACCTTCTAGCTATCAACACCAGAGAAGTGGCCAACTTCCAGCATCAGGAGGAAGAAAAACAAAACAACAAGAAAAAAAAAAAGGAAAGCAAACAAGTTTTCTATTTCAGAGGCACTTAATAAAAACCCAGTATTTTTTTGCAAAAGCTTTTTATTTGGGTTAGTTTGTTTTGCCTTTTTTTATCTGAAATAATGGTGATTCAGTGTTTGCTATTTTTTCATAGTGTTTCCAAACTTATGCTCAATGAACAAAAGTAAATAATTCTATTTTCCGTGTTTCCCTTGCTTAGTTTTGAAAGCAGAAAGGGAGGAGAAAAAGAAAGCAATGCTCTGGTAATTTGTTGGAGTTCAAGTTCATTTTCTTTGTTTCCCAAGAAACAAAGGAATGGTCATTTAACTAGACTGATTGTAATTACATTTAAAATTAACAACTTGGGCTCAAAAAGTTGTGCCTGTTACATGAGCTCCAGCAAAGTTTACAGATAGGATTTTTTATCCTCACCTCATTTAATATTGTGCATAATAAATTTAAATTTTAAAGAACAGCTGTAAGGGAGGTTTCAAAGCTAAATGACGATGTAGCAGAGACTGCAGGTCTTTCATCAAGAAAACAGGATATCCTTGGTTGTGTGTGTGCATATGCGTGTGTGTTGTGTAGACCTGCTGTATATATAGTAAAATCTCATTTATCAGCCAAGAATTGCGGTAGACTTTGGTCTGTGAACAGCTGTGTTTTGAAGGTTTAAAATTATTTTTGGTATGCCAACCTATTTCTTAACCAAGCTGAATATGTGCTACAGGAGCCATGGAGTTTCAAAGAATCAAGATGATGTTGATTTCTATGGAAACCTTGACCTGTACAGAATTCTCTCTCACAATTTATTGCTTTTACAGTGCTTCAGTCTGGCAGGCTCTAAATATCTTCCTCTTGCTATATTATGCAATGGGCCTGGGTTATGGAATATTATTAAAGTCCCTTGGAATTCTTTGGTCCCTCAAATCTTTGCAGGAAGATTAAATGAATTCTGCAGCAGGTTATTCTAAATTCTATGGTAATGATATCCAGGCTGTCTAGACATGTTCTTTTGAGTCTGTAGTTGTACTGTCACTTAACTAATTAGAGAAAGTTGGCACATATCCACAGGTTAGGGTTTCTGATGATTTACTGAATACTTAGGCTTCAGCCATCATATGAAAATGAAAGATATTGCTGTTTTTCATCCTGAGTATCACCTTTTAGGTAGTCATCTTTAAAATCCTTGTGAGCACATGAGGTACTCATTTTATCCAGAATGTGAATCAGAAGAATGGTATTTTGCTAGTACTGACCCTTCCACGCTAGTTGTGGGAAGTATTTCTGAACCTTTAATATATAAATTAGTAATTGCTGCATTATTTTTTGTTTGTTTTTCATTTGATTTTTTTTAAGCTGGAAAAAGAGCAAAACTTTCTCCTAATGAAATCATTCTAGAAAATATTTTAATTTTACAAGAAACTACAACTTGAGTTGTCAACTCTGGTCCAGTCAGATTTTTATATAGCATCCTAGTTATACAACCAGCAAGATCACTTGTTCTTAGATTTTTTTTTAAAAGATGTTTTGAAAAAAATACGAAATTTGCTTTGGTGGGATGTATCCTGCAAGGCTTCTCAAGTACTGCTTACCTGCTCTTCCCTGTGCAAAGGTCTCTTTCATCTGGAAGGTTTATTATTTTATTAAGATTGTCATGAAAGAAATATCCTGAAATTCTGTCTTTACAAATGAATTGTTTGAGATTCTTCTAGAACTATGGAATTAGCCCATATAATTTTATGTAATAGAAAAAACCCCAGTAATTTTAGCACTGATTCCTTCATCTAGTGCCCTTCCAGCATTGTAAACATTCCTGCTTTACCTTTTTAATAATGCTGGCAGGTGAATAGTAGAGATGTCTTTTATCAGTGATAGAAACTTTTAGCTGAGAAATGGCCTTCTTTATGGTTGTACTTCTCAAATACATCATATTTAGAAAGCACTAGTAAGTTGAACGAAAAGATAGTATTTCAAGAAGAGAGATCATATCTAAGACTTTCTATGAAGTAGCAATTAACATAATAAGCAGCCATTAACATTTATTGCTTATAATGATAAAATAACTCATTCTGTACTTCCCAGGCTCTCAGTGATTCACATCATTGAGAAAATCTGACACCATTTTTAGCTGGAGGTTTTCCTTATTCTGATTTATGTTGTGCAATCTTAAGTCTCTATGGTGGAATCAAATATGATGATTATTGCCATGAGGCTGACGAAAGCAGTAATTACATCAGGAGGAAGTTAGTAAAATTGAAAAGAGAACTTGATAGTCTGCTGCTTTTCTGAAAGTTGGATCTCCATTGCCTTTTTTTTTCAGCTCATTGGGGTGGATTCTTATAGCGCTGTATCCTGGTTCTCCCCATTTTCCGTGGCATACCATAAAGAAGCCAATGTCTGCTCAGATCTAATGAACTCCTTTTAAAATTCTTGGAGGATTCTACAAATAGTAGCTTATTTGGTAGAGCACCTTTTAGGACAAGGCTACAGAAGTAATCTTTCTGTGCTATGTTTTCATGCTAGGCATAACTCATGAGCAAGATATTTTTTGAGTCTCAGGCAGCTTTTTTCATATAGTCATGAGGCTGATTCAAAAGCCTCTGATTTTAATTATAAGAACATTCTCAAAATAGAGAGAAATTAAAATTTTCATAGACTTTAACTATTTTCATTCCATATTGTGATGAATTTCTCAACTGTGCATTGATTTTGTGACCTGTGTGTTAGTTTTGGCAACAACTTAGTGTCTATTTCAATAAAGTATTTATGATTCAAGCTAAATATCAAGACTCCAAATTGATCTGTTTTACCTACAAGCAGTACTTGCGTGCTTAACGTTAGGCATGCTTGAATACCTTGTTGGATGCTCACCCCTAAGGCAGAGACTTCAGCTTTCTCATCCCTCATAAGCAAGTGACATTAAGTATCTGATAAACACATTCAAAATACATTGCATTAAGTGTTATCCAGGATACAAAATTGTTACAAAGCAGCAGATTTTTATTCTTAAGGTCTAGATAGGCTTTTAGCACTTTGTGGGGCAAGTTAAGTGTGCGCATTGTTACGAGTAGGAAGATGAAACAGTGGCTGTATATATGTGTGATACTTCACCACAAATTCTCTGCTTCTGCCTTCCGATGTCATCCCCCTTATCTCTGAACACCAAGTCCTGATGGAAGGCTGGCTCATTGGGGACATCGGACATTTGACTTGTATCATTTATCAGCTTTGTGAAATTGCTTAAATCGTTGTTCCCAACAAAGGTGGTCATGACAATTGCATAGAGAAGGAAATAGAATGAATCTATATAGACAGCTGCCTTTTGTATATTTTTTTTTCCTCTGTGCACTTCTCAGAGTTCTTCAAGGATGCTCAGGTGTATTTGTAAATTTTACTCTGTTCTGTCTCCTTCTTCAGCTTTGCTCTCCCTTTCTTGCTTTTATCATTCTGTCCTGTGAGACTTCCCTTTTTTTCTGCAAATTTCATGTAAGAATAACATTATGCACATATGCATATATGTTCAGATATCTCCGTGTTTATTTACAGACCAACTATTAGAATTGTTAATAACCTGTGACTCCATTTATCCATATTTCCATTTAAAGTTACTGGGACTTGTGCAGGTAGATCATTAAGTGACTAACCTATTACTCCAGATTGTGAAGTATGGCCAGATTAAGGATTTGTAGTTTATTCGCAAAGAACTTTATAAAATTCAATTTCAGTCTCACAAAGTAAGGCAATTAAAGTCAAAGAACGTGTTTGTGAGGACTGAAGTTGCTCTGTGAAACTTTTTAAAAGAGAAAGAGTGTAGATTTGTCCAACACATACCTTAGAATGATAACTAACCCACAATAATGAATTCCACAATAAAGTATGTGGAGTTTTATGTTCGGAGATGACTGACCTTATGTGAAATGAAAGCTCTTGTCTTACTAGTGAAACAGCATTGCCAAGACATCATGTACAAATTCTCAAAGAAGCCGTTTAATTAGAGAAAAATAAAAAACAGAAAAAGAAAAACAATACTGGAAATATTTTCATAGCAGATGTTGAAGGAAAAAGAGGAAAGTTAACATTTGAGATGCCAAATATAAAATCAATCAGTTCCTCAGTAAACTTCTTACACATGAATAGCCAGTAGCAATTTATGTATACTGTCCAAGACTTCTGAGGGCCTCCCTCTACGTGGACCCATGACAGGCAGACAGGCGCGGCTGGGAAGCACAGTCAATGGATCAGGAACAGCTTTAACCAATTTAGGGACATCGAAGCCAAGTGGTAACAGCATACTGAGTGCTTCTTGCGAGCACACAGTCCAACAAAATCCAGTGCCAAAATTCCATGGAATTCAAGATCAGCACAAAGCAAGCTCCAGAATAGTGGCTATATTTCTTTGCCTGACGGGGGGAGGATGGTGATGGTGGGAATATATCATGCTAAACAGCAGTAGTTTCAGGAGCATTTCCAGCATTACTCATGCGAGCTGGCACACTATATGTGTAGTGAGCTGTATGGGCATCTCAGAAAGCTGTGTAACTTGAGGGGCATGTAGCAAGACACTGACCTTAGCTCAACAGGGTGAGTACAGAAGTTCTACGCATCCATCTCTGATGGTTGCTACAAGAGAGTTACCTCTTTTGTCTTTTGGTTGCTAATTATCCGTGACTTATTCCTCTGCTTCAGTTAATTTTCATTTTGGCTGGTGAAGGAGGAAGGGCAGAACACTTTGAAAACATTTTGTTGGAGATGGGGGACGCGTAGCCCAGGCTGTCAGTGACTGTACACAACCTGTCGAAGCACTCAAACTCTTGTGGGAGTCATGCAAGGAATGAAAGGGGGAATTTCTCTGTAGGTATAGCAGCTTTTGTAGGATGGTGTGTAAATCAGGAAGCATTAGTGATTTAAGAAAAGTAAAAAAAGACAGAACCACTAGTAGAGGAACAAGCTGCTGCTTTTATAGTATCTCATGAAGCTTAAAAAACATATATTCCAACTCTAAATAAATATGAGACACACATGAGTCTATAAAGTAAAATGAATTGAAAGTATTTTAAAACCCAGATTTGTAATGTATAGCCGTTATGTGCTAAGGAACCAAGTATTTAATATTTTACGTTAAGTAAGTTAGTAAAAGTATTGTGAAACTAGGAAAATTGCAAGAGGTTGTTTGATTTTTTTTTTGGTTTGTGGGTTTTTTGCTTCTTTCTGTGACTCTTTATTTTAAAAGGAAGGAATAATGTAAATTATTCTTTACTATTTGAAAATATTTACCAATTTTGTTGGTTTGTTAAAGGCTAGTGTTCTGAGAGATGTAAAGCAATTCCTGAAATTCTGAGATAATTGTGATTTTTCCTAGCTGTATAATTCCATCAGTCATTGTATTTTCTTTTTTAAAGACACAGGTATGCTAACAAAGTTATTTCTTTGGCCCCTTTTTTGGTAAAAACAAAGTAAAATTTTATCAGGAGTATATAAAAGCTTAAAAATCCTCCCCTGCCTCCCCCTGGGAAGTAATGGGAGATTGAGGTTAGGAGTTTTGACGAAGAGTATGTGCCAAATTTCAACAACCTTATTTTTATGGTAGCACAAGAAGCTCCTGAAGAAGAAGATTTACAGTGGAAATGTTGGCAGCAATTTGCCTAACACTGCTCAAATGGTACCACTATTTTAAGAAATGCACTGGATACCAGACAGCTTTCTGTGGAAAATGATAAACATACAAGGTCTCTGTAGGGGATCTTAACAGAGCCATTTTTATGATTCAGAATAGTGAATCTTTTTACCATGATGTTGTATTTACACATGATATATGGGAACAGAGGTGAAAATAATGGTTGTTAGCTGTTAAAATTTTTATTTCAACATATTTTATAATATGTATTTACATAGTACTTATTTATATTTTTTATTCCGGTAACTGTGTGTGGTACAATCTTCTTAAATTTTATTTTATTTTCTCCCATTTTTGAGAGTACAGATGTGCTGTGAACTCTCAGAATTATATTGTTGATCACTTGCATGCTGAGCTGCATGCTGGTATTTGGAAGTGCCCTGCATTAAATCTTAGGAATTTAGACTGGCTCCCAGTAAAGAAGCAAACAAACACCAAGAAAATGACAGAGCAAGGATAACACCTCCATACCTTCTCCTTCCCTAACTAGACAGACTTTTAAGCCAGAATTCTGTACCTAGTCTGTTTAATATTAAGTTGCATTGTTTTGCCATGTGGACAATAGTTAGGATGTTTTCCAAAATTTAAGTAAAATTTTCCAGAAATTAAGTAGATAATTTAGTTATAAGCACAAATGTTTATATAGTATGTGCCTAGTTGTGGTTTTGGAATGAAAACTTATTTTGTATTAACTGTAGGCAATCTTTGGGTTTGTTATTTAATGTGCATATGCTTTCCTGCAGGGTGAGATCCAGCAGCTGTTGATTATAGCTGACCCCAGAGCTGCGTATGACTATTGTGAGCATTATAGCCCAGACTGTGATTCCCCAGTGCCCAAGGCTGCTCAGGCTCAAGACCCTCAAGTTGATGAGGTGAGTAATCAGTCATGTATTACTAGATTTATTGCACACTAGTGGTTATTACCCAAGGACCATTAACAGCTAAGTGGCATGCGCAGTTCTAGGCATGAGGAGAGAGATCACAGGAGTGTGTTCATTTTTGCTGTCCACTTATTTATGTCAAACATTTGAAGGAGCTGGTATTCAAATAACCAGCATGCTCAACAAAGTCATATTATAATTCCTTGAAAACTGATAGCAGTATGAGTTTGGTTAGTTATACCTATTTGCTCTTTCTGTGTATGTTTTTGATTTCACTGATGCTGAGTATCATCAAATGCCACATTTGAAAGGTATGGGAGCTATGAATATTCTGCAGTTTTAAACAACTCCTGCTAGAAATGCAATGTATTCTAATGAGCTGTGTGCAGTATGTAAATGCATGTGCACACAGAATTATTTCAGCCAGATCCACTCATAGGTAAATATCAACAGGGACAAAACAGAGTTAGATTTGTCTCATTTGTCACTGTAGACAGTATTCATAACTGTAAGCTGAGTAATTCACTATGGTCGAGGTAGTTCCTCACATGAGACCTCTGAGGTTCAGTTTTATGTGGTGTGTACATTCTAAATATTTGCATCAAACACTGTAAAGCAGAAGGCTTTTGCAAAATGTAACTAGTCTTAGTTGAACTTGATTCTGGACAGTTAGTATGCACAGAACTGTGTGACTGGTTATTGTTACTGATTGCTCAAGAGATCACCATTAAAAACTTGCTGAATTGTTCTCATATGCCCACTTTGAGCCAATTTTGAGACAGAGCTTTTCTTAAATACATGATAATTTCATTTGGTTTTACTGTTTATTCAATCTGACTGAAAATTACATTTTCTGTTATGTGACTGAGATACATATGGTCCAGAACTTTTCAAAGGGACTCCTGCATCCATTGCATCAGAGGTACAGTTCAAGACATCTCAGGTCAATTGCACATAGGCAGAGGCCTTTACACTGCGTTACAGCGTGTGGAGTCTGGTCTCTTCATGATGACCTTCTCTCTCCGTACCTGGCTATATGGATGTCCATGCACTATATTCTAGAACAGAACAGATAGAAAGAGTGTTGCTGATATTTTATGAGAAGAAAATAATAGATAGCAAAAATCAAATTAATGGTTTTTTGACATTGTTAAATGTGTCTCAGCACTGTGATTCTTTTTCCCCTGTGAAGATTTGGAAGGTTTGGATAGGCTAGTGCTTTTCTACTTTGAAACAAGAGTAAAGAATAGCCAATCTAATAAACTGATCTTTGTTGGAAAAGATTGTTAAAATTATCCCTTTGTCACTTTTCTTGAATAGAAATATATCTAAATACTTTAAGTGGTTTAACTAAACTGAGAGTTCTGTCACCTCCAAACTCACATGAACTCCTAAGCAACAGTTAGCGTGTTTTAGAGACTTTGCAAATATTTGCTTGCTCTGGCCACCGCCGATTGCGGTAATGGCTCCTGTCCTTTAATGTAATGCGTGTGGACAAGGCTTGGAGTTCACAGAAGTTACTTGGGATCAAACCGTAGATTCAAAAATCTATTCAAGATGAAGAAGAATAAAGACTCAATTATTAGTAGTGACTACTGATGAATTATCAGAGTGTGACTCAGTGTTTCTAAAGGGTGTAGAATATAAATTAGAGAGCTCAGAGATTACATTCCTTCCATAATGGGTAACTTAATAAATCTCCTGCTGTCAAATGTTATTCTTATATCAAAACTTTTGAACACTGGAATCAGTTGAGCGCACTTATTTGTAGATCAAAAGAAAAGTAAGCCTCATCATAATAATAAAAAATATCTGCACATATATAGTTATATGCTCATCATAGAGAATTCCCAGTTACATACTGCATATCTCTTGAAAACCATCTATGAGCACCAAACAAATAAAGGGAACCATAAAATCAAACACTTGGAGCTGTTCTCCTTGAGTAGAGATCATCTGTAGTCTAATGCAGCTGCCAATGGATTCAGCAAATATCATTAATTTCAGCAGACATTGCAGAAATGGTCTTGGGATTAATGTCTTTTACTGTATTTTTCTAAGTCCTCTTTTTTTTTCCCCCTGTAATAACACCTATAGTTTGTGGGAGCACCTATGGAGAAAAAAAAGTAAAATCAAAGATCTTAATTTGTAATGTCACATATTAAAATAAATTTGAAAAAATGAGAAGAGACAAAAGATTAAAAACATTGAGAACCGCCTTTTTTATTTCCTTCCGTTTATTGCTCTGAGTGGTGATTGAATAATTTTGCTTTCTGAACTACTTTCTGAACACAATTTCCTTGTTACTATACACGAGTTTATATGTGTAACTTTGTATGAATATTCCCAGTGAAGTCAATGGATCTCTTTAACATGCTATGTAATAGTAATCTGAAGTAATCACATCAGCAATACTGCCAGTGTGGTGAAAATGCAATAGAATGAGTGACTGACTGATTTGCCCAGAATTATAGAATTGCCTGTTAAATGATAAAAAAGCAGCTTGTTAAAGCAGGCTGCTTTCTTGTCTTTTGAGATGCAGCCTGTCAAATCACATAGATTTTCTACTTTAAGTAAGTAAATGTAACAAGTCTTGTTTAGGTAGTGGAAGAAGTTATAGAAGGTAGCTATGCTGATTTTTTAAACTGTTGATTGCATTGAAGTCATTAAAAGATAAAAATATAATTACAGCCGATCTATAGGGAAAGCGATTTCACAATACCTGATTTCATGTTTTGAGGACATTACAAGCTTGATAGGATATCTGATAGAGTTTATAGACATAGACCTTCTTAAATCTTCCAATTTTTCAACATATGATATTTGAACGAATAAAAAGGCATTGTGTCATAAAGGTAAAGCAGCTGACAAGCAGATTAAAAGTGAACCACCTTATTTCATAAACTACTATAAACAGAGCACTATGACTGACTTACCTTTTTTGTGGCTTTTCTTAGGAATTGTGCTAGCGGTATAGAAATGAAAGTAAAATGGATGCTATTAAACTGCTTCAGTAATGATATTGCAGAGCAGTGAACGGTGATGATAACAAAACTAAAGACAATGTTACACACATACAAGAGAAAGAAAGAAATGCAAGGCAAAAAGAAGGAACTAAGAAATATACACTGCAATACAGCCTGCTTGCATGTGTTAACAAAAGAACCTTTTGGTTGCAGCAAGTTGAATGCACAAATAGGATTTAAGGATCAAATAGGGCGATGAAATTATGCTTTACAATTATTGTGATTTTTTTCACTAAGGAAGTTAGGTGCCTATGCTTTTCTTATAAATACCTTGTGAATAATCTGGCTTCTGTCTTGTTTTCAATTCAGTTTCAGTTCAATCACGTGTGCTTGGCTAGCTCCACAGAAATTAGAGCAGGGAAAGACCTAGCCACTCTTCATCTTCCTTGATATTGATCAGTATATTTTCTGGAGTGTCTTCAGGTCTAGCTTTTGATAGACCCAGCTATCAGGCCTTCAAATTCTTCTGCAACCCAGTAAATCACACCATCTGACTTCTGTTGAAGAAATTGCTCCCTAGAGGAACTCTGTTTAATTTATGTTGGACCTATCCCAAACTAATGGATGACTTAAAATATTGAAATGTTTGCCTTTAATGACATTAACACTGTAAAGTAAGGGTGCAAGTGGCCCTCAAATATGTTAGCTTAGGGGATTCAGGCATCCTTTTAAATCATGTTAATTTAATGTCCCTCCAGGCATTTGTCTGATCAGAAAGACTCATTTCCTGACAAATACAGAAAGATAGTTATTCTGTTTATGTTTAATGTCATTTTTAGGACTGCAGTTAGACGACTTAGCAGGTGCTAAAAATAGTGATCTTATTTCTTAAAACAATTAACGTTATAAAGTGCCTTAGCTGTCTTGTTCTTATTTTGACAGAGGCTGTCTTTGTAAGTTGAAGCTTTTGTTCTTATCTCCTTTTATCTCCTTGCCTTTTTCACTTTTATGCACAATATAGATACTGTGTAGTAGAAGAGCTCATCTTTTAAATCTCCTAATGTTCCTCATGCCTTAAGATTTGCATCTACATTTCTTTATTTATATTGCTGCACTTCATGTTTAAAACTCTCACTTTACTTTGCATCTTATTTTGTTCCGTTTTTCAAAGTGTTAATGGGCCTAGAATGTTTTAAAGTCACCTTTGCCTCTTTAGCTTGCTAGATTATTTAGCATAATCTTTAGGCAATGGAAAAATTGAGTTTATGACAGTTCTTTGTTTTAGGATTTAGAGTTTTAATTCCTTATTGGGAAGGGAAAGCAAATGTTGCTAAAATCGACATCTTGGAATGGGTGGTAGTAGGTTTTTTAGAGTACAGAGAGAAGAAGAACTAATTTTCAAAGTAACGCTGTCTTCAGAATATTTAAGTCATTCCACAGTTGAAATAGGACTTGCATGCTGCTGATCATCTGCTTCTAAAATTCCTCTGATGAAGAAAACAGTTCATCTCTTTAATTGGAATTGCATGATGATCTGGTAGTGTAATATAATCACTCTGTTAAAGAAAGCATGAGGTCATAGTGGAAAGATTTTGTCCCATCAAGAAACAGCAGGTTTTATTCTTCCTTTGCTTTGTACGAAAACAGTCATATGCAATATTCATTACAAGAATGGCTGTTCTGTATTGGTGGTCTTACAAGAGCAGAAAAAAAGAATCAACAGAAAATTGCATGACATTCGAAGTATGTGTTACCTGATGTCTCTTAGCTGAAATCCCTCATCAAATTCCAGCTATTGTCCGAGTTAAAGATATAATTTTGAGTCACTCTTTTTGATATTCATGTGAAATCACTTGGAAAGTAGAATTATGGTTTAGGCAAACTTTCATAGATGGATTTCTTGAGCAGGATTGAAGTAATGCTGCACAGATATGGGAGGTGTATTTTGCCTTTGGCCATGTCTGTACCCACAGAAGGATCAGAATGATCCACAAGCTGAATGTCCTTTTAAATCCCATTCCATCTTCTTGATCCTCTGGCTGCATTCTTGACCAGTAATACCTTCCTTTGGTATATAGCTAAACAAACGCTGCTCTCTTCAAATCACTCTTCATCTCTGTTGTACTTGTGTTCGTTCCCTGCTTTGAATAGTGCTTGTGTTACTAGTCTTGAATAAATTTGGAAGTGGCAGAAGACACTTTTCCATTTGCGTTAATTTTGAAATTCTAGATACTTTCTCCAATATTTTCTAGAGTTCCCTTATTCTCTTTCCTTTGATTAGCAGTTGTAACCATGACAGATTTCTGTGAACTCCCCAGCTTCTGTAAGCTAATGGCAAGGCCTGAAATAACATGGGTTTTGCACTCAGAAATGTTAGCATCCAAGATGTCAAGGCACTTCTTTCAAGGCTTGTTGAGCCCTCTAACGGAGTGGGTCATACCTCTATCTCTACTCATCTGATAAAGGTGACCTTGTAGTTGTGTAGCTCCAGGGAAAAAAAAAGGGGTATGTGCCACATATCCAATTTTGACTGTTATTGGCAGTGTGAATTGCCAGCTTCACAGCGGGTGACTAAAACCCTCTGATTCACTCCATTAATGTTAACATTGATTCCTACTGTTTTTAAATTTACTCCTCACCTAACAGTCTTTCACCGGTCCTGATGTCTCATCTTAAAAATAGGGAATAGCCTTTATCATCTTGAGTTGATAAGATCCTGCTGTGGACTAAACATTATTTCTGTGGTACACCTTTACACCAGCTAGGGGTGTTGGGAGGCATTCCTCTGTCTGGACAGATTGTGCCTGAGGAAGGGGCACCTGAAAGGTTTTGCATCTATGTTTCATTACCTGAAACCAAACGTGTGCAGTGCAGTACATTACAAAACATATTGTCTCTGTTTGTTGGCTAGTGTGAAAGACTTGGGTTGCTAATCTTTCAGAAAGAAATGTCAGGAAAAGGATTTCTAAGAACAAGGTCTTTCTATGTAGGAACTTTAGGGCTATTGCATGTTCCCTTTCGTCTCCCTTTTACCAGCGGGACTATAAGGCGCTGCCAATTAGAAACTACTTAAATACAGTTTCAGCATGGTGGCCACGTGTCCTAGCTTGTAGATTCAAGAGTTTCCATATTACCCCTCTGATACTGTGCTCTTAAAAAGGAATTTTAAAAGTCCATGGAGAAGGTCTTTGCTTGCTTGGCAATAATCTGATTCCAGCATGGAAGCCGGCATTCCTCACTGCTCATCCATTCCTGTTCTTTTCTTCTGTATGCCTGCATATCATTGCAACCCAAATGTACTGCAGTATTTTGTCATAATATTTTGCGTATGTCAAGAAAGTTTCATTTTCTTTAATAGAAAGGAGTTTCCTCAAAAGTAAATCATTTTTGTGTGTGATTATGCATGACGCAATAGATCTATCCAAATACTCATGGGGTTTTTTTTATGAGTGTTTTCTAGTTCTCATTCATAAATGTCTGGCTTTCCAAACTCTGCCTCTGGCAGATCTTAGCATAGTATCAATTTATTCATCACTTACTTTTTTAATTCTAACATACTTGGCATAGATTTTTTTTTTCCTTCTTTTTTTTTTTTTTCCAGTCAACATTTGTCTAGCTTATGGCCTCTGAAGAAGTTTTTGTAACCCACTGTTGTAATTTTGTAAGTCACATAGTTGGTCCAATTCAGCACAGTCATTCAGCTTAGCTTGAGGGAAGCCATACTACTGAGATTTGGGAAACAGTTACAATACTGAGCAACACTGTGCTATATTTTATATAACCAAATTATATTTTAATTTTTACTTGGTCAAAATGAATGATGGAATGAATGCTTCCAGTTTCAGAATAGGTCTACAGTGCTTACTAAAAAGGAATCTATGCATGTGGAAATTATTAAAAAAAAAACCCTAACAACATATTTAATTTAAATCCAGGTAATGAAACAGTAATTCTCTCTAAAATGTTCCTCCTCTTATCCATTAAGAAGTTTGATAATGTTTAACATGGGTAATGTCTATCATTTTGGTACCAATAAAAATTACATAGCAGAGTGTTTGATTCATGTTTTTTGGCTACGGAAACATTTAAAAGTGTGTAATGGATTGTCAGTGGTAGCACAGAATTTGAAGAGATACATTCCACTAAAGACTTTCTTTTTTATTGTAGATCAATCTAGTTTGCATAGTCTTCTTGACAGAAGAAAAGCAAATCTGATCTGTGAATTTGCACACATTTTTATAATTTCCAAAGAAATGCAGCAATTTAAATGCTATTCTGTAACCATTTCAAAAGGGCTGGTTTTATCCATGCAGTTATTCTTTTTCCTTTAAGTGGCTGCTTATGGTCTTTTAGAAACTTGTCCCTGTGTTTTCTTTTCTGCATGTCAGTGGCTTACTTCATTAGAAACAAGTTATATTGAATTGCATTTCCAGAACTGCATGAAACGGAAAACATTTTTATATATTTACACATATGTATATGCCTATGAGGCCGTTGGATGATACCGTTTACAAGTCAAAGATGTTTCATTGACTTCGCTGGGATTAGGACTAAATCTTAATCTATTGAACGTATGAATCTATGATTCACATATTTACTTACCAAGTTTAAGTGCAAATGCTGCTGGTTTTGAAAAGCATCAACTTAATTCTGTGATGCCAATGATCCTATTGATGAAATCATAAGTATTGCTTAGATTACATAACAGGCAGATAAAAAGCACTAAAATGCTTCACAGAGAGGATATCCTTCACCTAAAATGATAAATATTTTGTTATTTAAGTGCAATTTGAAGTTGTCTTGTTAGTGTGCAGTATAGTTTTGGACATTACCCAAAGTATGTTGAATTCTTTCCATATGTTTATCAAATCTCATTACTAACCAAGTCATATGTGTGTGGGTGTAGACGTAATCAGAAGAGCAATCAAACAAAATGCATCTGGTTTCCTGAAAAAAAAAGCATCTTCTTTTTGAGAAAAGTTGTTGGCCATAGTAGGACTCTGAGGAGTCACAGAAGCGAAGTAGCAGAAACCCACATAAAGGGATTTTTAAGTGATTAAGGCCTTTTAGTGTAAGTCTTATACTTCCTGGGGAAATCAACTTCTCCCTATTTTCTGTGAACTGAAATCTTAAGTACAAGAATTGTATCAAAAGGCTTTTCCAGGGAAACCAGTTAAACCGGTAATTTGGGCGCATGCTAGAATTTATTTTGGAATATAGAGATCTATTTTAATCTCATTTATAACTTCTTCTAAAATGTCCATCTCTTTCTGATGCTGATGCTATTTATGGCTTCTGTGAATCCTCAGAGTCATTTGGAAGTGTAATGTACTAATCCTCTTAGCAGTCTAATGGAACAAACATATTGTGTTCATTTTACAGACAGTGATGGTGACTTGTAACAAGAGAGAGGAGATTTCAGGAGTGGCTAACTCACATGAGGCACATTAGAATATTCCTTCCTAAACAAGGAAAAGCAGACACTTTGCAATATTCTGGCCATAATTCCATGTTCCTTTGGCTTCCTGGGGACATAAAAGGGAATTGATAGCAGCCACGAGACTGCTTTAATTTGCAGAACCAAACAGTTCCTGTAGCTTTAAGTATGATTGGAGTGGCAAGATAGTTTAACACTGCCCTTTCTTTTCAGGCACGATGAGTGCTCCTAGTATCTAGACCAATATCTTCATGGCACAGCCAAGATTACAGCTCAGGAGTTCCTGGCTCCCTAGGTTCTGCTCACTTTACACAAGCCAATTCTAAACCCATTATCTCTTGTAAAAGTTGTGTGGGCCAAATCTTCATTTGATACTAGTTATTATAGATAAAAGAGCTATGGAGCAATTTACAGCAGCTGAAGATCTGACCTTTAAATGAAGTTATACAAGCAAAGCATTGCTCATGCAATGTGTACCATGGTGCTGCTCTGTTTTTGAGAACTCCTCAGAAAACAAGAGTTATTTGTGAATTGTGGCCTCGTTCCTGTATCTGAAATAATTTACCCTGTTTGTGTCAGATATTGACATCTCTCTGCTCTTCTAGTCATTTGAAAAAAAACACAGCTGGAAAGGTATAGGTAAAAAGGTGCGTTATTTGCTATTTAAAGATTAAATGAATGTATGGTTTCACAAAGGTCATAGTTGGTGCTCATAGTGATTCAAATAATAGTTGATTCTTCTGTGCAGTCCAATAAAAGAGAGTTTTTTCTTGGCATTACTACTTACTTTTTTATTACTTTTGTATTGTGCTTTGAAAGAAACTGTATTTTCTCTCCAAATGAATAACTGTTGAATTGTTCATACTACCTTAATTTTCTTAAGCTTTACTTCTATAGTAAAGGTTAAGATGCTTTCTGGTATAGCTAATCTAGTTTGCTACCACTAACATGGGAATGCCTGATATTTTTCCATTTGCAATGTAGTACACACCAGAAGATTTTATCGAATATGACTATGAGTATGGGGATGCAGATTATAAAGAAACTGATTCTGTAACAGAGAGACCCTCACTATTCGAAGAGACAGTAGCACAAACAGAGGTAATAGAATCTGATCTGTTTGTTGTGTGGTGTCCAGCTGTCCCCTACCACATGGTTTGTCAGTTTGTCTTCTGTATGTAAGCTTAATGTTTTCCTTTCACTCATTTCTTTACTCTGTAACTGCAACACTTGCTTTCAGTTAGAGATGGGAGGTCTCACGGCTGACAGCATTCGTCTCACGTTTGGTTACCCTTCTTTCATTCATGCTTTCTCAATTTTCTTTTCATTTTATTTATGTTTTCCCATTCCATCTTTCATAACGTTTGCAGAAGAAGAAAGCCATGGTCAAAAAGAAGAAGAGGACAGTGGCCACTAGCTCAAAGGACAAAGCCCAAAAGGCCACAACAAAAAAATATGAAAAATATGCATCCAAGAAGAAGAAAAGTTATCAAGAAGCAACAAAAGGCAAACTAGGGGTAAAGGCAGCCAAGAAATAATCAAGATCTTTCCCAGACCAAGACTGGAAGATCTCTGATAATAAGAAAAAATATACCTAACCCACTAGATGAATACGTCTGGCTAATACCATAACCCAAATAAAAGTGATAACTCTTGAATTTTTCCTACAGGACTTTTTAATAATGTATTTTTTCTTTAATACTAGGCAAACATTATTGATGGATTTCAAGAGTATAGCATAGCTGAAAATGACTATGGGCCCCAGACAGAAGCTCCCTCCAGAACTACTGAAGCAAATGAGGTAATATAGACTCTTGAGAACATGATTGACAAAAATAATTGGCCACCAGGTTTCAGTGATTAAAAAAACACAAATCCATTTTAAAAGCACAAGCGTCTGTCTGTGTAAATGCACATAGCTATAACAGCAATTAATGTGATTTTTTGCTTTCTTAGCCAATATTTGAACCTACTATTTTCTTAGGCAGAACTCCCATTAATTCTGTAGAGATCTACTGGATCCTTAAACTGCAGAGTTCATGAATCTGGAAAGGATTCAGTGATATATGCTGTGGGAATGCAGGGTTGTTGCATTCTGTGTGAATACAAGTGGAACTATGTCTAGTATAAATGAGGTTAAATACTAAACATAGTCCTCCTGTTCTCAGAGGAAGCAAAGTCTCTAATTTTTCCTGTAACTCTTAGGATGCAGGATAAAAAGAGCTTAACACAAGACAAAGGATGGCTGCAACCTTAGTGGCATACTGAAGTTGAATCAGAAGCCATCATTTCTTTTTAATAGTTCTTCAGCTAACAAAACCAAATTATTTGCTTTCTGCTGAACTTATATTCAAATGAATCATTATATTTTAAACTATAAAAAGAATAAAGTTACTATTTTGACTTAACGTTAGAAACCACATTCTTAGAAAGCAACAACAACAGGCCTAGACATTATGTTAAGATTACTACACCTAAAGCCAGTGTTGATTAATATGTTTGCATATTAATTAATGCTAGTTTTAGAAAAATGATGGCTGATTTTAAGGAATATTGTTTTCATTTTTCTTTTATATTTTCCTTTCAAAATTAAGATATGTTGCTTAAAAGATGTACAAAACACCCACCCCCCTGCACATTTGAAAGGAGAAAGAGTCCCTATTTGTATTTTGGGTTTCCCCCTATGTGCCTTGGAATGTGAAGGTGAATTAAAATATATTTCAGTCATTCTACTATAAACTGTTCTTGTGTTAAATGTCATGTTTACTTCTCACATGCTCTCAGATGCATATTTAATATGTTTCTTGGATAATTATACTCTGACTATACTATAGTACAGTTGTAATGAGGTAGATGTAAAATACTAAATGCTCCTCTTAGTGAGAGCAGTTCTGCATAAAGGCAAAATTTGGCTTAGAATTGGTTCAGATGTGAATTTACTCTAGCTGTAAGGCAAAAGTCATAGTCCTGTAGCTAATGGAATAAGGCAATTAGTTAAATCAGAATCTGTCCTTTTGTTTTAATTGCAGTGTATTTCAACATGATTAGATCAAGATATTTTAATTACTCTATATGTTGATTATCTTTTTAATATATTTTTAAGTTCATACTAGTTCAACTTGTCTGACGATCTGTAATATCCGTCTCATACTGGAGATATATGAACTTTGATTATCCTTTCAAGAGACCTCTGTAACAGAACAAAGCAATCCTCTTTTTTTCACAAATGGTTTTGTACATCTCAAATATAGCATTCTCCTAAACTGCTTTGGTGCTTGTGAGTTGGTTGCTTGGTTTGACAGTTTACAAGCTTGAAGAAGAAAGCTTAGATTTCAGAAATATTAAAATTAATCTGAATTTGCAAGTGGAATTTGACTCAGCCAAAAATATATATAAATCGCCATGACAGACATAAACCATGACTTTTTGAATGATAAATTAACTGCAAAATCATTGCCATGGGAAAAGAAGTTGAAACATTTACCTCAGCATTGGTATTTATAGGTACAAAATAATGAAGAAGGCTGGGCTTAACTAAAGGGGTGCTTGTACTTCCTGTACATTGTTATTGTAAAAAGGTCTACAGAATTTGTTCACGTTTCCTTGTGGTACATATGGTCATTCATGAGTGCTTGTAAGTGTGAAACCAAGCAGAGAATTTAGCTATATTTGGCACTAAAGTAACATTAAGCAAGCAGTACACACAGTGTACTGGATATACTGAATTCAATGTTTTTGGAAATAAAAAGAAAAGCATATGAAAGCATTACTTCTTTGTACTGCTTATACAAAGATCTTTTAATTAATCTGAAAGGCTAGACTTCCATTCTTTCAGACTCTAATTAAAAGACAATATGCTGCAGTTCTACTGTTCTTTCTTCTTTTGACAAGTCATCATGGTGGATCAGCATATGCTTACATTGCTTTACTAACAATAACCTACATATTCCTCCTGTTCCCAAATCTTTGCTACTGATATGAATAGCAAAATCCTGTTGAAGAAGTATTTGCTGAAGAATACATAACTGGAGAGGATTATGATAAAAAAGCTGAGGAAACTGAATATGGAAACAGAGGAGTAGACCCCAGTGAATCTGATCTGCTGGTAGATGGAGATTTAGGCGAATATGATTTTTATGAATATAAAGAATATGAAGAGAAACCAACTGATTCCACTAATGAGGACTTTGGTCCAGGTGTTCCTGCAGAGACCGATATCACAGAAACAAGCGTAAGTTAATTGAAGGAATAATGCAGATTTATTTACTTTAGTGATTCTTTTACAGCCTCAGAACTGTACAGAGCCTGATCCAGATATCCTTGTACATATTACATATATTCACACTTTTGATAGGCTTTGGATCAAGCCTGTCTTCTTAGTAATCTTGGAATTTTTGTTTTTACTAAATGCAGGGGGTTTGTCTCTTTTGCTGAAAGGAGTAAGGGAGGGTTGAAGATGGGAGGGAAGGGAAAGAAGAGGTGGAATTCCAAAAATAAATGACAGTGTATGCAGTTTTAAAGATATTTCTAAATTAGAGCTAAAGCTGGAAACAATGTAAATTCTAGTGCAGATACATGTACTGTAATTAATATTCTTATGTGATTATCCTAAGCAGTGTCTAGAATCCTATGGCTTCTGCTGCTTTCCAAGGAGAAAATTCATGAGTGGGAAGGTGAAAGTCTGAATGCTTTCATGAAAATAAGCTTTGTCAGTGGTGACAGGTTTATAATGTGGCAGGAGTGATTTAACAGCTCAGTATATATAAAGGAAGATAGGATGACATGGTGGATCCTGTGAATCATGCTCTTTTTTGTGTGTTTTACAGCTCTCTCTTTCCCTCTGACTTAATTACAGGCTTAACAGCAAAGCTTTGATTTTCCTTTAGTTTTGCCAATTGTGGAAGCTGCAAAAAAAACCCCTAATATGACTTAAGACTAGAAGCAAAATTAAGTCCCACTTGGATTTTTTAATTGAGCAGGCCCTGAATATAGGGGGAAAGGAGAATTTTGTTTGCAGAATTTGCTTGGCCTTACCTTTTTTCTTCTCTTCACAAACTCAAAACTTCAGTTTAGAAAGGATCCAAGAAATAACAGCAAATGGTGAGAGGCTGCTTTTCTCTGCCAACCCTGAAACCCATACTTCTCTTTCATTTATCACTCCTTTTTAAACCCCCTTGGGGTCATTGTATTTTTTAATGATCCTTATCTATGCAATGTGATACAAGCTTACTTTTTTACTTCTAGCACAGTTGGGGACACTGTGGCAGAATGACACTGAAAAGGTCAGATAATCTACAAAACAAAGCACCCATGAGGCACCATTTCTGCCTGCATTAAGCAAATGATTGTGTAGGCTCTATCCACTGGTGTAAATTTCACCTTAAAATGCCTTGTTACAAAACTGAAGGAAGGAGTCAGGAAGCTTGAATCAGAACCCAGGCTCTGACCTGTGCTAGCTGTATTACAACTCTTATCTGCTGAACCAGACATATCATACCATTTTCCTTTGACATATGGATGTATTTAGAAGAAATGGAATTATGCCTTTGATTAAAAAGGGAAGAAAAGTACTTAGTACCTGGAAACTCAAAAAAGGGGCACTGTTTTCAAAAATGGAGACCTGATGTCATTTTTACAACTAATGTTCACATACATAATAAACCATGGTCATCTCTATCCCTTCCTACTTGATTTTAATAAACAATTGTATTGTTTCCTGTAAGATCTGTGCTTTTATAAATCAGTAATAAACGTACAAACCATTAATCTATATCTATTTTTCCTTTCCAAAACATTTCATGGTGAAATTCTGTAAGATTTTATTTAACATTTTCAAATCCCCATCAGTTTTAGGGTAAATGTGGAATCACTCTACTGAAATTTAGAAAGAAAAATCTTATACATTTTTTGTCTGATAAGAGCTGATTTTAATTTCTAGTTTGCAGTGGATATGATAGCAATCAAGAGAGGTACTTCTGAAGAAAAATATGTGTCAGTTTCTTTGTTGGAAACTTGAATCTGTCTGGTTTTCAGTAATTGCAGCGTTATTTGTCTGTTTTTTTAGGTACTTCTAAGGTAACTTAGATTACCTTAATCGTGAACTCAGAACTTCCCATAGAGATGACACTAAGAGAATTTTGAAGTTCATGCTAATTCATGTAGTTAGGAGGCATAACTGGCTATCCACAATATATTATTTAATATTTTCAATGCCACATAACTCCTTTCCCATTCATGCCATGAAGTCACAGACTCTTCTCTAACTAATTTACATGTTGTGGCTGCCTAATGAATGAAATTAGGAACTTGAAGGTTACTGTCCATTTGGGACCAAGGGATCTTTCTTTCCATCTTACTTTAGACTGGCTTAACTCAGAAAGCCATGAAGAATCATTGTTAGCTGCCAAGAATTTGTGTATTCAATGAAGAAAAGAAAGAACTTTGTGTCTTGCACACCGAATTTTTTGATTTTAAGTCCTAAGTCCTAATGCAAACCATGGGATATGAACTGTTGTATCTCACTGTAAAACTACAAATCAATACAATATCCAATTATTTGAAAAGTATGCATGCAGTTTTTCCATTTCCATTTCTCATGTATTAAATATTTTTTGATTGATATGGTTTGTTCTGCTAATGTATTTTTCATAGCAGAGATCAATTCCAGCTTTAGCTTTCAGTTACAGTTACTGCAGTTCTTATTGTACCAGGTTCTTAGACCTTCTACTTACTTTCATTTTGTGGGCTGGTTTTGCTGGCCAGGTGACTGGACATGGGGCTTATGGAGAAAAAGGCCAAAAGGGAGAACCAGCTGTGATTGAACCTGTAAGTACAGATGTGGATGAGTTTCTCTTTAGCTCTGTGTAACATATGTACAGTGTTGATACATCATTATCAAAGCATGTTTTTCATAATAGTATGAGAGTAGCTTGATCTGTGATCTCGGAAATAATCAACTGCAGCATGAACAGTGTAAAAGTGATAACAGACAGTAGTCTGTTTAGCTTTCTCTTTCATTTATACAAAGATTAATCACATGTTCTTTAAAACAAGGAGAATCTTCTGCAGAGAAAAAGAGCACTTAAGGCCATTTAGTAACTATAGCTTGCACAGACCTACAGAGGTAGCTTCCAGCTTAGGCACAGGTAATGCTGCAACTACAGGTTTCAGCAAGGGCAAGGAGGTCCCTGTGAGGGGTTAAATAAATGCTTATGTTTAACCTGCACTGATGTCATCAAATTGCTAAAAGTTTAATTAAATAATTTCTTTGGAGATTGCAGTTTGGTTGTAAGCACAGTAATGGATTAGTAGCTTACAGAATTTTTCTCGTCTTTAAATAGAAGTAATGTAACTAATTGGTTTTTACACTATGACAAAGTTATACTATAGCATTATGTTTGACAGAAACTAAAATGTAATTGAATTTTAAAAAATATAAGTGCCAGTGTGGTTTACTCTTCTAGATTTTCCAGGGTCTGCTTTCAAATATATATTTGGCACAAAGAGAATTTAAAGTTTAATCTGATTTTAATTTCATAGAAAATTAGGCACAGAAATATCAAGGAATGAAACTAGCATAAGCTGAAGCCTGGTAAAATACTGTGATGTGTCATTGTTGCGTAAATATCAAAGGTCTGGATTCTGTGATCCAGAAGCTCCCTTTTAATTCTATATTCCTGTTCCAGAATTAGCATTTAGTTAAGTTACTCATCACCAAAGTTAAAGGACTACAATAATGAACAAGTTACTAGTCAAGATTTTGAAACTTCAGTCATGATCTGTGAAGAAGCTCAGAGTGTGTTAACACATAAAATGCATGGCTTTTTTAAACCATGGCAAGATACATCTAGTTTACATCCAGAACACTGAAGAAATATCCAGTGCCAATCTCTGACTTCGCTGGAATTCACTACAGCTAGTGTCAAGCTTGTTTGTCCAGTCCTCCTTCCTGTGGAAAGCCAAGTACGATTGGGAATCATATACTCATAGGTCTTGCCATGACCTGGAATTAAGACTAACATCCGCACTCAAAAAAAAAGGAACTATGACTATAAGACCTACAACATAGAAATAGCCAGTTATTTATATCAAATTTTTAACATCATTTAAGAAAAAAATGTTATTTTAAATCAAGTGCTATGAGATCTGAGTCTTTCTCAGTTTCAAAGCCACACAACTCAGAATCCATTTATTGTAACTGTGGAGACAACCTCAGAAAAGTTTATCAAAACACTATGAAATGCTAACTTTAGTACTTCAGCTAAAAAATTGGTTTATATTTTTCTCCAATCCATAACCAATTTAATGTCTTTTTTTTTCCTCCCCTAGGGCATGCTCATTGAAGGACCACCAGGACCGAGAGGACCTGCTGTAAGTAGATTAATCAGTATTTTCTTTTATTGTGTTTGATTAATCGACTGTTCTCTGGCATTCATAAGTTAACTTAATTAATAATAGTCTTATCATAGTTTCTAAATGGTATATTTGACTTAGTATTTTTAGAAGGAAGTAAAAAAGGGTCATCTCCAGTGTTTTCAGTGATAGCATGCTACTAGCTTAGTGCATGTGAAAATTAAACCTTTGAAAGTTGACTACAAAGCTTTGTAAGAAGTAAGAGTATACCACTTTATGAATTACTTTATCCAAATCTCTGCTCAACGTAACTTTCCAGAGAAGAAAATAGTTCACAAATGCTGCAACTTGTCATTCAACACAATAATGTTATTCATCTTCTGTAGGGTCTTACTGGTCCCCCAGGTCTACAAGGTCCGGTTGGTCCTCCAGGTGACCCCGGTGAAAGGGTAAGTGAACATACAGATTATCCTGGGTATTCGTGGTATGTCTTGCGCTGTTTGCTGCAAGAGTAAGTGGGTTAGATTCTGGTATGAAATAAATACTTGTAGGTTAAGAAACTTCAGTAGAACTGAGGCTGATTTACTCAGCTAAGCAAGTCAACTGAGAGTCTGACCAAATATTTGCTTAGTGGTAGGAATATGTACTGTAAATACAGGGGGAAAAAGGTTCCTATTCTATATTTCTCTGTTTTGATGGGAATTATTTTAAAACATAGTAGAGCAATAAGTATAAACATTTCATGTGTGTTTGAATGAGTTTTAAAAAAAATTAGTATGAGCTCAGCTGTAATGTGTAGAGATACAGAGGAAAAACAAGCTCTTGCAGAATCAAAATACACATACAAATACTGAAAGTCATGGATAATATATAAATATTTAGGCAGAATTTATTTGCCGTATTGAGAAACATGCTTCATAGGAGCCCCATAATTGAAATTAAAACTATTATTTTAGTCTTACATGTTCTCACAAGCCTTTTTCTTACTGCCACAACTAACACAATTTTAAAACAGCCTAAATACATTTATTTGAGAAAATATGCTACAAAAAATCTTCCCTAAATTTTCTGTGTGACGAATTACTGAAGGGTGTCACATTTTCATGCTGTATTTGTGTATGCAAGATACTGAGAAGATACTGTTACCTCACTGAATAATGAGATAATGTTAAAATTCTAGCAGTGCTTCACCTTGATAGTAACTCAGCATGCACACTTTTTCAATGCTTCTTTCCTGTAGATTTGCTAAACAGGATATTTTGGAATTTAAATTTACAGAATGGGAGTTTTAACACATTGTAATGGAATAACTACTGATAATACCTGCTTTTTAACTAACTTAATGAATTCATCATAAGGAAATCCTTGACTGAACACTTGATGTGTTATGGATCAAGCTTGATGTGTTATGGATCAAGCTTTTGATCTTGTATGAAAAAGGACACAATACACAAGTAATTGTAGAAATGACCTACCAAACTCATGTGAACAATACAGATTTCTGCAACCACATTCTGCTGTCAGATTCCGTTCTAATGAAATAACATGTCTTACTTTAAATTTTAACCATATGTGGACAGGTATGGGGTTTTTTTACTTAACATTATCAGTATATACAAAAAAAGGCTCTAGCTCTTGCTATAACTCTCCTGACTACTTTTCATCTTAGGTAAAAAATCTAGAAAAATATCACTCCGAGAAAATTACCTCTCAAGGAAAGCTCATTGCTTAATTTTTAAAAGCTCACATTGATACCTAGAATAATTGAGAGTGTTGTTTAAGCACAAAACTACAGAACAGTTAGTTGAGAAATCCACCACTTTTTGTAGTTGCCTGTGGTGCTTCAGCTTTTGTACTAAATTATTCTATCATCCTAATCCTAATAATGGATATAAAACAGCTGGGAAATGAATGAGCATATGCTTCTGAGAGGACCGTAAGTGGTTCCACTTTTATTTACTGTAGGGATGAGTTTCACTTACATAAAATGGTGCGATGGAAGAAGAAAGTGAAAAACTAACCTAATCTACTCATCTTCAGTAATCTAATTTTCATATTATCATCTAATCTTTCAGTTCTAATCTTCACAAAGACTCATAATCATATGGCATAAAGTCACTGCAGGTCAGAGTGAAGGTTCTCAATGTAATGCAAGTGCATTTTCATTATTTTTCTGTATTTAAATCTTAACTCAAAATTGCCTGGGTGTGTAATGGTTCTTTTTAACAATTACAACATTTTAATGAGGATGTTAGGTCTGCATTAGTAACAATTCTCAATTTCAGATATATCCATGGTGTTGTTATTAGTATGTTGGTTTGGGTTTTTTTAGATGCTTCAGGCTTTTTGGAAAATAGAGCTCAGGCAGACTGTTACTAGCTACCAACCTTAATTCTTGAAGAGGGGAAAAAAAGACCAGGTTTTTTTTGATCAGCTTTTCCATTGTTTTATTCAATGCCTGAGCATCAGAATGAACCAGTTAAGACAGTTTGATGTTTGTTGGTCTGTCATTGCAACCCTGCAGAGAGTCACTCTGATGAATGAGTACTTTGGCAGTCATGCAGCAAGCAAATGAGCACTCCTGATGCAGGTCCTTCCTGCTCTTGACAGCTTCAGCTAGTAAAAATACAACATTCAAATTGCTGGAAAGAAAAGTGCAATTGTCAATCTAACCGCTGCCACAACAGCAGTATTTACCTGTGCAGCCTGTTGGGTCAGTAATCATGAGCATCATGTATGCACATGAGCACATTTCTTCAACTCCAGCTTACAGAAAAGGTTTAGCTCATTTTGAAACTGTCAGGGAGAAATAGATTTCAGAAAAAAACTGGATTTCAAGATAAAGCTGCAGGACTTTTGTAATCTTTGAGAATCAAGCCTACTAAAAGTCTTTAAAGAGAATCAGCAGTGTTCTCTGTGTCAAATAGAGCAAACACTGGAACACCGTGCAATTCTCAGCTGAGCCCAACCACTGAATTCAGGAGCAGAGCATCTGTAATTAGGTACTTCATATTCCATCTTTTAATGTAATTTGCAAGTAAAATACTTAAAAAGAATGATGCTCTTCACTATTGCTGAATGTCTTTCCAAATTTGGTTCTTTAATTACCTCACCAATAATGAACAACATTCCCAAATCATCTGCAAAAAGAATATTAAAACTCCAAATATGTCATTATGAATACAAGTGTGAGTGTGAGTGACTCAAAAGGTTTGTCTTATATAACTATTTTTTTGTGGTCATTCCTTTTTCTCTCATCGTTCGTTCTCTTAGGGTCCGCCTGGTCGCCCCGGTCTCCCTGGTGCTGATGGTTTGGCAGGTCCCCCAGGTACCATGTTAATGTTGCCGGTAAGTTGTATTATGATTACAGGGTAGCCAGCCTCCACAAAGAGGAACTATGTTTCAAGAAATTTATAGGTGTTTTCTTTTTTCATCTGATTTTGTCTTTGGAAGGAGAGATGATACCGATTTTCTTGTATGGCTTAAGCATTTCAGAATCTTATGGTACCTTTTCACTCTAAGAAAACATGCTTTATCTCCTATATGGCTGCCAGATTGGAACCAGTATTACACTCACTGAAATCCTCTTTATATTTTCAACAGTAACTGTTACTTGCTACTATATGTCCTAAACAAGGAGTTTGCTGTTGCACAAAGGGAGCGTACTCCCAGTAGGCGTGTGTGCTTTCAACTCTCCTTGACATGGAGAATTTTAAGCATTCCAGGCTTAAAATTGGACTTCAGTGTCCTCTTTGAAAAGTCAGTGTATCCTTTGAATAGAAATATATGCACATAGCCAGCTCCGCTCCCACTGGAGTCAAAGCAAAACACCATCTGTTTTAGCAGGTGGAGGAACAAGCGCAAAACTGTTGAAGTATCTTGCAGCTTTGTGGTATGAAAAGTACTATGTGCATGGAATTCATTATTCCTGAGGGTATGAGTGTATGTGAAAGATCTAATGAGTACTCCCATCCCAGAGAACTGACAAACCAACTGTAAATGAATCATAGAATCATAGAATAACCAGGTTGGAAGAGACCCACCGGATCATCGCGTCCAACCATTCCTATCAAACACTGTAAATGAAGGGGCAGTATCTTTGATGAGTAAAGCAGAGTAAGTAAAATGTCTCAGAGCTGTAGTTGGTGTAGTTCTGATACAGGAGGCAAGACTCAAATCAGTATCAATGAGGGAAGGATGATTTTGTAAAGTTTTTTTTTTTCTATTCATGAAAAGATCAGTGGAAGATTATTAAAATAAGCTAATATTTTTGACCTAGTGCTTGCACCAAGTTCTGTTATCACAGCTGACTGTATAACAAAAATATTTGTTTAGCAATAATTAGTTGATGGAAAAATGCACTGTTCCTCAGGGGAATTATTCCCAAATCATTCTTCATATGTAATTGCTGTGCCAGCAGAAGAAAATTTATCAGTTTGCTCGATTAAAGGTAGTAAGCTTGAACAAATATTTAACCAGCCTGGCAATTTAATCAACATCTAGACTTTTTCACATTTATAAACCCCATTGAGAAGCCACTATCCTTTTGTAGCAGATGACCTGCTTATTATCTTGAAAGTCATCCTAGAATAAAGGAGTAAGCAGGTGGAATTGAATCTAGCAGTGGCAGATTGTCTTGGCACAGAGATACATTCAAGACACCAAGTATGAAAAGGGATGGGAGACACCTTTTGGGGGATGTTTGTCTCTTCATTGTCATATGTGGGACTTGAATTCATCAGAATGGGTTCAGCTTTTCGATGAGTGCAAGGCAACAAATCTGGACATTTTTACTTGAAAAAATACTTTGAAAATGTGGTCAATTGAACATTTTGTGGATCACTACAAACCACCTGGCCTCTTTTCAAATGACAGAAAGCTTGGTAGTTCCCATTTTAGAAAAAGTCAGGTGCTCACTTGTGGAGCTTTAAAGCAATAATTTTTTCATCACGTTTCAAAAAAAAAGTCCTTTCATTGTGATAGTAATATGAGTGCAGGAGAAAGACTTCAGTTACTGTGCTAACTCTCAGCATAGGCAGACTGGAAAACCTTTTGTGAACAGTGAAAGATTCATGTCCCCGATGTCCAGTGTTCCTATGCCATACCCTTGGAAAGCCTCGCTTCTTGTTGCAGCTTAGTGTCTCAGGAACATTGCAAAGCTTCTCCTAGCAGTCTCATGAGTGATAACAGTCCAGGAGAACATGAATGAGCACTTGAATTGTAATCTGTAATTTATTTTTAATTGTCAGAAATGACACAAAACTGTTTCATTTTAGATACCAGATATTTTTAAAATTGAAGTCTGCCTTAAATTAGATTGCAATTTTATTTAGGTGGATACCAATCTACATGTTTAATGAGGTTTTGCAGACAAATAGAGTCTATCTTTATGTCTTTTAGAAAGAGAGACAAGCAAACAAAATGAAAACCAAAATCCTATAAAATCAAGAAAGTGTATACTCATAAAGGATTAGATTTGCACTCAGTTCAAGACTCGTATCAATGACTTAATATTCATTATGGACCCAGTGCAGCAGTCTTCTGAAACTAGTGGAAATAAGTAAAGACCGAGACTTGCATCTTTGAAGTGGTTTACACAGTTGCACCATATAACAAGTATGGTTTAAATTTGATAAATTCTGAATCCTCTTCTTGTTTTGATACTTGCAGTTCCGCTTTGGTGGAGATGGTGAGAAGGGCCCGACAATTTCAGCCCAAGAAGCTCAGGCACAAGCTATTCTTCAACAAGCTCGGGTGAGCACAAGGAGCCTGCAAAAACAAAAAAAACTGCCACAAGGGTATAGCTCAAAATTTTTTTTCCGTTTTATATCATTCAGGATATGAATTAAAGAACTCTAAGCGTCATCCCATCACAGTATTATCCTTATTGACAACTGAGACAATGATAGGGGTGCTGTTTGCTAATGCATTAAGAGATTATATTATTGCAGAATTTATATGCTGGCTGGCAGCTTTTTCTTGATACTTGTTATTTCATTCTGCTTGTTTTCTCAGATTGCTATGAGAGGTCCACCTGGTCCTATGGGACTCACTGGAAGACCAGGTCCTGTGGTATGTAAACATAACAGTGGCACAGGTTTAAGAAGACAGTAACAGAAGTTACTCCGACACCTCTGGTTTTGTGCTTATTTTACTTGAAAAGGAATTGATGCAATTAAAGACATAGTTAGTATTCTTACTCAAGTTCTGCAAGGCAACCTGAGTAGTAAATTAGTTTTTAATGTGGATTTGAGGGTGTTTGTTTAGAGCATACTGGCAGACTTACAAAACTAGTGGATAGCTTTACATACATAATTACATATGCATCTACAGATAGTCACATCTGTAATATTTACAAAACTGGTTGTGGCAAACGTGAAACTCTACAGAAGGAGATACTAAAGCAAGAGTGAGCAGAATGACCTTGGCTGACTATTTAAGCTGAATCTGGGAAGTTTTTTTGAGGCATTCCCATAAGTAATTAAAAGCCATATAGATTGTATTTTCCTATTTCAGTCCTGAATTTGACTTGACTGCTAATACTAAATGATTTGGAAAATGGCCCCATGGATGTTAAAAAACCTCTGTATTTGCAGAAAGTCTATACATGGACTACAACAGTTTTTCTTTACATGCAAACCAACTTTTCGATCGCATACGTGTTTGCCTCGGTAATCCCTGCAAACCTTTAAAAGGAAAATACTCACAATGAAAGAATAAAAGCAGGGAGGAAGCTCAGCAAGCCAAAACCACCTGATCTATCTTGCAACTGAAATTTTCTCTTTTAGAAAATAGATACTTTTCAGACTCAATAAATCACTAAGTGGGTAATTTACCATCTTTCAAAAACCTATTATAAAGCATCTGTACCATGATATAAAATAACAAATGTTGCAGCTGAGATCATAAGCTTTGTAGAAGATGAGTGTTTTCTAACTTTCTCCTAGGTGATTATATTTGCCCTCTGATATAGAGTGAAATTCTCTCCAGTGACTAGGACAGTATCTGTGTTTGAAAGGTTCACTAAATTTGGAAACTGTCACTTTGTCTACTGTGGTGGCACAGCTAGGGTGGCAAATATTTGGCCTCTTTAATTTTTTTCCATGTCTGTTGTGATTTTTATTTGTATAGTCATTATCGTAATAGATGCAAAGAGTAATGTTAGTATTTTTCATTAACTCAGACAAGCATCTAGTCATAAAACACAGTCAGGAATGCAACTGTGCTTTTGAGAAATGAAAACAAGTGATCACTGTGCAACCAAGAGAGAAGGATGAAGCAAGTTTCCCATTGGTTTATTGTGTGAAGAAGAAGTGACCACAGATATATGCCAGTCACGACTATAGCAGCATACATAGAAGACACCAACAGAAGTTGCTGGAGGCCACCTGATTTTCTCTTTGCCTCAGAATGCAATAGCTTTTTCTAAAGTAGTTCCCTTTTCTAAAAGTAGTTCCCTTTCACTTATCCCAGGTGTGGAGATTCGGTCATATCTTAGAGATGATGAGACTGTAGTGTGAGAAATATGGTTCCTTTGCCTTCTTCCATGCTTCTTTCCTTCTTTCATGTGGTGCTTCAGCAACAGCCTGTGGCTGAACAGTAACGAAAAAGTCCTCCCCTTCTAACCTCCTCTTTTTCCCCTCTCATTCTCTCTCCTAAATGCATAGTGTCTGTTAGATTGAAAGCAAGAGAAGCACATGGACAAATGTGACTATAGTGCCCTGCTATTAACAACGTAAGATACTAGCCATGCTACTGTCCACTTCATCATGTATAATTATAGAAGCATAATCCAACTGAAAGGTTGCCTCAGTGGCTTTTGCTGCTATTACCTCCAATGACCACTTCTATTAACAGAGAAAACCTATGGAGACGTTATATACTTTCGAAGCAATATTTTAGGGAGCGTAAGGAATAGTGTAGATCATGTTCTTCCCTGATCCTAGAAGCCTAACATTTTCTTCAGTGACTCTTGAAAGCTACTCGATACTAAAAGTTTTGTAAGGTGTACTCTCACTTGGCTTTCAAGTGTTTTGCCTCATCTTCATATAGCAATCCATATAGCAATTCCAGATTATACTGTGCTCCAGACTGGCCAGTCTCATGAACCCAGTCTTTCTAAGTGAAATTTCCTCTTTTCAGATAAATTTTAGCTAAATATCCTACCAAAATCTCACTTCGGCCCTAGAAACTGAAATCACTGGACTTGCATTTTTAAGCAGACCTATACAGGAGCAAGTCTCCCCTAGAGTAATTTTTCCAGAATAAGTAGTTGCTACCAGGCAGAGAATTTTGTTCACAGACTCTTGACTGATCACGATTAGGTATGCAATACTTACAATTATGCAAATGTGTCAGGTATACTTGAAAAACTAATACACTATTTCCAGCAATGTATTGAAATCAAGAGAGCTGCAGGATAACGTTCTCTCTGTATAGACAAAATAAATATAAACGTGCTGTAAGCAATGAATTAATTTCTAAAGACTGGTATAGTATCAACAGTGGGTTGTTACACCTTTAGCTGAAGTACAACCTAGCCTCTTACTCATGCTTTCATTGCATGAAAGGCAATGAAAGCATGAGTAAAGCCTTCATTAATTTCTGTCTGCAAAGTTCAATCAATGAATAGTATTAAGAGTTGTTTTGCTTCTAAGCCACCAGGAGGCTCTAGAAATCCAACTCTTTGATCTGGCAATGTTTGTGAATTACAGTTCCAGAAGCACCTACGGATTCTTGGCTTGTCAGTTGTTTGTGTGCCCAGCTTATTTTAAGAATGAAATAGTTAGAGCTTTTACTCCTAATATGAATTGTATTTTCTGAAATTAATTTAGTAGCCAGTAAGATACAGTTAGAAACATATCAGTTATTAAAAGTTTTAAACATAGTAGAGTCAAAGCCCCAGTCTGTATCTTCAACTGAGCCTGGAGTTCACATGCTTAATTGGCATAGAATACAAAATAGATTTCTGCCGACAGATATTAAGTGTAATCAATTGTATTAATTCAAAGCAGAGCATATACCTGGGAAAAACAGACAGAGAGTCATCACCTACCAAAGCCACTGTTCTCTCCACTGCCAGTACCGACTCAGGATCTGATTTTCAATTGGTTTAGGACCTGATTCAATACCTGTAAGTTCAGTGGAAACCTTTCCACTCCACGATGCTCTACTCAGCACTAAGCTGAGTCAGGAGACCATTTAGTTTGTATGGCCACTATGGTGAATATAGGAGGTTTCTCAGTTTTCCAAGGTCTGCAAAGTTAGTTTCAAATTAAATATATATTTTTTGATCCTGACCTGTTTCAGAGAAATGCAAAAATTCTTTTGCCTATAATAGTAAACTGACTGTATTCTATGGAAGCATGACAAGATTTTTTTGGTTTGTATGTGTTCATGAGACCGCTGTTAAGAAAACATAGACTTACTTTAACTAGGTCTACCCCTGATTTCACATACAGTATCTTATGCTGAAGATCTGTTCTAGATCTGTTTATGAGTAAAACTTACTCTGAAAATTTGGATCATCATTTAATTGTAGTAAAGAGATGCAGTTACATAGATTTTCCACTTCTTCGGGGCCAAATGCACAAAGACCTTGATTTAAAACATAGCTGAATTTTGACAGGGTATTTTTCATTGACTATAGTGATCCTTGGATTGAACTCTGAGATTGTTAATTTCTGTTCAACACAGAAACAGATAAAAGTAAAAAGAGGTGGCTTTCACTTCTGGTTGCCTTCCCTACAGCAGATGCACTTCTGTTTGCATGACTTACGTTCTTATTGTGCTCATATCTAGCTCTCAAATATTAATAGAGAACAAAGATTTATATTTGATCCCATTCAAATTGATGGAAATTCTCTTTGTTAATAGAAAGATTTTTGGCGCAGTTAGGCTCAGTGGCTAGACAGTAATATATCAGTGTAAATCTGCAGATTCAAGTGGTGAATTCATACTTCCTAATTAATAGGGAAAAGGGTTTATTTTGTTTCCCTGTTATTAATGTACAGAAATAGAAAGCAACTTCTTAATTTAATTTTTTTTTTTGTATATTAAAACAATATGTTTCGCTTTCTTCATCAAGGGTGGACCTGGAGCAGCAGGTGCCAAGGGTGAAAGCGGTGAACCAGGTCCCCAGGTACGATAGTATTGCCTGTAATGTTTAAGCTTGTTTATGTTTAAGAAAATGCACTCACCACTTAGCAGAAATCAATCCATGATATTACAATACTGTCCTAATTAAACGTGATAGCTGGGTTGTTCATTTTGAAGTATGAAACCAGCAATCTTCGTATAACCGAGACCAATTATCACGCATAGAATGTCATCACTTGAAAACCTGTTTTAATATTGTCACTTCAGGCTCTTTTCCCTGTTGAATTATCATGTGTCAGTGTGCAATTGTGTGACCTTGTACTCTGATCTTATCAGGTCTCCTAAGGTGAAAGAGTTTTAATTTAGTTGGTCATTAAACAGGATATTTTCAAGAAAAAAGTGGCATAGCAAGAATAAGTCTATGAATCTGTGAATGCTTTTCTTCTCAGATTATTATTATGTCAATTCCTGAGCACTGAAACATGTTGAAATCTTTCAGCTTAAACCTAAAAGTAACAAAGGAGTCTAAAGAAATAATGATAGGAGTCTCTGGAAAATAATTTTACCAGATCTCAAGTAGTATCATAGATTTGCTGTATTATTAAATTCCTGTCTTAAATCTGCACAGGGATATTTACAGAAGAAAAATAAGACAATTAAACAAAAAACCACTCTGATCTGTCTTCCAGTTTGCTTACTTACATTTTTAGTAATTTTTTTCATTCCTACTCAGTATTTTTGAATGACTAGTCCTTACTATTGCTATTTTCACCTGAAGAAGCTGCATTTGAACGGAGGATGAGAAAACATTCACACATATTCCTGCACGGTTGTCAGTGAAAGTTGTGTATCAAAAATGGAAATAGGTTTTTCAATGCAGAGTAATTTGCTCTTCCTCTAATTAAAACTGTGCTGTGTAAAGCTAAGAAAGCATGTGAGCTGTTTACCAGCACAACTCATGTTTGTTGTATGAGTTAAGAACCTGAAAAAAGCACTCAATTTTCATAAAATAATTATCATGTGACAGAAATAGTTTTAGCATGAGAAGAGGAAAGGTTTTCAAACCACAGGACTGAGATCTACATAGCCATGAAAAGAACGTAAGAAGCTTTGATGTTAAAAGGATCACTTATGCTGTGTATAGAGCCATCTCATGGAAACTAGTGATAAAATTGGTAGTGCTAAGGCCAATTCAAATGCCCATACTCTATTAAAACTAATAGGAATTTAGAAACCAGAATCCATTGTCTGGGAAAAAATGCATATAAATATCTTACTTGTTCTTGCGATGTTTAATTAGCTTTTTGCTGACATGAATGATTCTAAAAATTACACTCTTTAAATTCAGGGTCCTCGTGGTGTTCAAGGTACCCCTGGTCCAAGTGGAAAACCTGGCAAAAGGGTAAGTAGTTTATGGATCAAACCTGCTCTGGGTAAATAGTTTAAATATATTTAAATATTAAATGAATCCACTGCATATTGAAGTGTTTTCCCCTTTGGGTTTTTGCAGGGACGTCCTGGAGCTGATGGTGCCAGAGGAATGCCGGGAGAACCTGGTGCAAAGGTAAATAATAATAAGACCGAGGCTTTACTTCAGTCTAGGAGTGGGCTAGACAGATTTTATGTAGGCACCACAGTTTATTTCAGGCGAACCCAAAATTCTTCTCTCAAGTGAAAATATTGAGGTTTCAGGTAGCTGGGTCAGATGCAAGAGCTGAGAATGAATCATCCATTTAAAATATGGTAATTAATGGTAATAGCTAGTTGGCTGACCTTGAAGTAACTTGATTCTTAGGACATGATTCCTATCCTTCTGAGTCAGTTTCTAGATACAGAGTATCAGTAGAAGTAAAATCAATTTTGCAACTGCAAAATGCACCTAGAATCAAGCTTTTCATTTCAAGGTAGACCTCTTTTTATAAACAGCATAATTAGAACACAATGAAAAAGTTGATGTGGCATCTTCTCTTGCTTTGATGCATAGAAGCAAATTTTTTGAGTTTGTTTTATGTACTACCCTCCATGTGTTTCATTCAATAACAAAAGTGTACATGTAAGAAAGGGTAGAAATTAACTTTTAGAGGAAAAACACAATTTAGAGTAATATAGAATGCAATAGTCATTTACTAAAGCTATGATTTCTTCTTTTTCCTAGGGTGACAGAGGATTTGATGGTCTTCCTGGCCTCCCTGGTGATAAAGGTAACAGGGTAAGAAAAACACATATATTTCTTTGGTAATGAATGGATACCATGACGGAAATAAAGCACTATTCATTAAAAATAGCACTAACTACTATATGGAAAGTTAAAACGGAGTTCATGTTTTCATTATACAGAAAAATAAATATAAATTGTCAGGTAATGTATTCCTCATGAAACATTTGTAGTAACATGAATCAGTAGACAATAGTTCTTACATACCTATAGGATTTAAAAATATTTTCGGAATTCAGATCACAACTTCAGCTAGGTTTTGCTTTAGTTTTTTTTAGAGCAAAACTTTTCTTATTTGCCTGTTGGATTTCTAGTGATTTCTAAAAGAAATAGTAATAAGGAAAGGAGATTAGCTTGAAGTTTCAGTATCAGGAACATGACAGATTTTAACCTGCTGAGAAGCTCACTAAAAATATAGTCGAATATTTGAATTACAAACTGAATTGTTTAGTGTGGCTTATTCGAAAAATGCACTTTAAAGGTCTGAGTCAGTTCAGATAAGTTAGGAAAAGATGAAATATTATTTAAAACAACTAACGTACTTTCTCCTTATGTCGTATCAATCTGTAGGATGACACTGCATCTTTCCCTAGAAAGTGTAGAAATAATCACAGCAGGGGAATTCTGCTTTAAATTACACCCCTGATGTAGATGCTTGTAACCACATGTTTTACTGAATGTACCTCCCTTACTGTAGTCCTGGTAAGTGCAGTGCGCTATAAAAGAGGCAGTGGGTGGAAACAGAAGCATTGCCATGTGTGCTAATGCTTTACGACTAAGGAATGAATATAGCTCTCGCACTTCAATGGGCTTGCACGATTGCTGCACTTCCAGAAAATCTCAGATGTGTTAGCTACTGGTCCCTAATGTAGCTCCTTGTAGTAGCATCTAAAGATACTCCTTTGAGTTCTGTTTGCAACTGGAAGAAACTTCTAGTGTCATGCAGAAACGTCTCGATCCTCTTTCACCATATTTTACTTGAAAGAGCGTAAAACAATCAGCGCATCATAGTTGAAATCCAGCTTGATCTGCAGGTGCCCGCCAGAGGGGGCTAGACATTAAGCTCTTACCATTGCTCCACTCTGAAGGCTTGAGCAGAAAGTGGTTCAGAATCAGGGAATGTGTGTCTGCTTTCCAACCTGTAATACTGGAAATCTTTCTGTGGGACCTCCCCAGTCATAAAGAAATTATTATTTTTTTTGCAAATATTTCTATTTGTTTCATATTTTCTAAAAGAGTAAAAAAAAATCTAAAATAGAAGATTATTTTGGGGTTGACATTTACAAAACACTAGTGAAAATAATGACTTCTTTTCATCATTTCTTGCATCACACTATTTATAAATCACTGCAATCTTGTGTTTCTATGGAAATCTTCTGTAAAAGTACAAACTATGATCTTTCTGAAAGCAGCTCAATTCAAAGCCAGATCAGGTAGCTGGAGCTCTTCAGGCTCATATATATGGACAGCATATAATCATTGAATCATAGAATAGTTTAGGTTGGAAGGGACCTTAAAGATCATCTAGTTCCAACCCCCCTACCATGGGTAGGGACATCCCACTACATCAGGCTGCCCAAGGCCCCATCCAACCTGGCCTTGAACACCTCCAGGGATGGGGCAGCTGCAACTTCCCTGGGCAACCATAAAGTAAATATTCATTTCAATTCGGCTTGCAGTGAAGAGCACAGAAAGCAAAAACAAGAGAAATATGTTTCCTGTTATAGTTGTATTTTAACCGTAAGAGAGCTGATGTTGAAACCCTGTAACTTTAGAGTAGAAATGTTAGGACTACTTCTAAAATTAGTCGTATTTGAACTGTGAGTTGCAAATTGGATATTTCTCTGATGTTGTGCCTCTATAAACACAAGCTGTCAAGCAAGGGTTAGTGGACAAAATTCTGACTCCCAGTGTAGGGAATATTAGAACACGTGGTGTAATATTCCTTTTAACATCAATATCTCTGACAGTGAACTTTTCTTTTTTAAATTTACTAGATGCATAACCCTTCTCCAGTATAAAAGCCAGCCAGACAGTACATACTAAAAGAAAAGGGCTAAGGAAAAAGAAATCCAGGTTTTAGATGAACATTTAAAGGAAAGAATTACGAAATTGATGAACTGAGGATGTTGATAATGATAGGAAGTTTCGTTCTTACTGTATGACAGTACCTGGCCACTGAAAGCAAGCTCCTAATTTAACTCCAAGTTCCATGTGTTTTCAAGACAAGAAAGGTGGCTCCTGAGGGGATGAACTATTTCAATATTTGAAAGTTTAAGTCTTCTTCCAGCTACTGAATGGAAACCAGAGCACAGATCACGTGTCTCATTTCATTTTTCAGGAGTATCATTTAGCATGTAGAAAAACACATGCTTTACCAGCAGATCACATGGGGTAGTTTCAAAACTTAGCAAAATATAGAGCGTGCTGTGTTTATTTATCTTAACGGTATGAAAGTGCAGTTCATAGAACTTCATTCTCTCCATACTGACTCCAAATTATAGAGGACAGAAAGGCAGGAGAATGAAGTCCTGACATCCCTAATATTACTTACCTCTAGGGTAAGAGCAAGTTACCTAAAATTCCCTAGGAAAGTTTGAAAGAGCGAAGAATGGAGCTACTAAATAGTGTCTGCATATATTTCTGCTAGGATCCACAGCAGTGGTCAGGCCCTTGGAGACACTGATAAAATTAAGGAAACCAGCATGAATACTTGGTTTCTGTCCAGTGCCAGAAGGAAGTCACAGTCTAAAAACTCGCTGCCCAGAAAAGTCAGTCACTGGTGTTGGAGCTATGCAGCACAGTAGTTCTCTTTAGAAACGAGGAAAGAAAAATAAATCCTAAAAGTATGATCCAGATTCTACTGAGTCTCTGCATATATAGACTGAAAAAGCCCCAGCCTTTGAGGAGATGTGTGGAAGTCTGGCTGCTTTCCAGAGCCTCAGACAAATCAGTCCCAAGGCTCTCAATGGCTGGTGCATGGTTCTGAAAGCAGGTATTGCACTTCACTATGTATATTCCAGGGCCCAGCAATTCAGTTATTAACTTCTAACCCATGTACATGAGCCTTATTTTACTGGCAGTAGTACATGTAAGGTGCTGGTGAGACAAAGGAAAAATATGGGTAGAACTGCCTTTTATAGCACTAGCTTGCGTATGTTCTAGGGCCCAGAATAGTTACAGAGTGAAATTTTATGAACACAAATAGTTCATTTTTTCAGTAACGTTCCTTTGGGTTTTTATTAACATAATAAAAGACAGTAATGTAATAGTGTCTTTAGGTACTAGTCTAATAAAAGTATTATTGTGTCAAGACATGCTTCCACACATCAGACTTCAGTTAGCTCATTTGTTTTCATTTCCCTTCCCATCCACTATTGTTTCCACCAACAGATGTATTATTTTAATGGCTTCTGTTATTCTACAGGGAGACCGTGGCCCACAGGGACCTCCTGGTTTACCTGGTGAAGATGGATCAAGAGTAAGTTGCTATTTACATGTTAAAATTTAGAGTGAATCCTCATGTAATGGGAATATGGTCATGACAAATGTTCTTTTTTTCTGAAACTTCTATTGTACAAAACCAGGGAGAAGATGGGGAAGTTGGACCAAGAGGTCTCCCAGGTGAAGCTGTAAGCAATGCTTTCTTATTCTTCTGGTTCTGTTACAAACAAAAGTCAGTATATTTTTTTTCCCTTTCTATCAGACTATTTTGAATTCCAGTTATAAAAATAACTGCATGTGTGTGTATAGAAGATACTGATCCTAGTTGAAAAATCAGATTTTTTTTATTATTATTAGGAATGAAACAATGCTTACAAGATTAGAACTAAGTTAAGGATAGATACAGCCAAATTTACACAACTTCTACAATCACAAAGGCTATTTCTTATCCTGCTCTGTAATATCAGTCACTGTAATCCTTGATGCATGAGAATATAACCAAGCATTTGTTGCTTTGAAAATGTTTTCCAGACATGTGTTATGGCTTCTCCTTTTTTTTTTTTACTACTGTGCTTCTGCTTCATTGTGTATATTTACGCTTGTTTCACATAGAGAATTTCCACTGCTGTCAGTTGGAATTCTGCAGGTGCTGTCACTGCAGAGCAGAGTTCTGCATTGCAGGCAAGAAATCAAGCCTCAGAAAGGGGAATTTTACCCTAAATGTATGATATACTGTTGCCTACTTGGGAGGTAGGAAGAATGCACTACAGAATCAGTGTTAGTAATCTGTGACTACATTGTACATGAAGAGACTTAGAACTTAGTCCTGCCTACTTCATCAGTGTGACATGAATGATGACACAAGTTATGAAAGCATAATATTCATTTACACAGTATAAAGCCAAAAGATTATGTTCTAGACAAAATCTTTCTCAGCTTTTATAGGAGAATACTCTTTTTCTTTCGTGGAAATTTTTAGGGTTAAGAGGAACAAGTCTGATTTTTGGTTTCCAGAATGCCTTGCATTTATCATAATAAAATTATTAGTAATTTTTTAATTACTTATTGGATTTCTACTTCAGATAAAAGTACTGCTTTACACTTAGAGTGGTAGCATCAAGTATGACAGATTATCATGTTTTCTAAAGGCAGAAATATACACATACTTGCCACTATTCAGGGTCAGACCTTCAGGCCAAGACACAGCTGAAACTTCAGTGAAAGATGGTGTGCCAGTGTTCTGCACCAGGAAATATAAAAACTTGTCTCCTACTGTTCTCTGAAATGACTGTACAGCAGCTAAATCAAAGCTTGCCCTACCACTGACATCCTATTCAGACATATGGTGGCCCTCAGGAGAATTTATCAGTGAATTTTTATCTTTTTTCCTTTGTTTCTCCCTCAACCCCCATGCTGCCTTCCCTTCATCCTTCCTACTCCTTATGATGTTCCTTGCCCAGTCCTGTTCCTGGGCCTCTCTTTATTTAGAAAGCATGATGCAGATAATAATAAGTATTTCTCCTCTTCCAGGGTCCACGGGGATTACTGGGCCCCAGAGGTACACCTGGTCCCCCTGGACAACCTGTACGTATGAACTGTTTTGTACTTGCAATATCCAGAAGAAAAACAGAAGTCCACTGAAAGTTGCTAATGTTTGTATTGTTTGTTGTAGGGCATTGCAGGTGTTGATGGACCTTCAGGCCCAAAAGGAAACATGGTGAGTAAATAAGCTGGGAATTTAAAAGGGAGTGGATTCTAAAAAACTTTTCCGTATTCTCTCCACTATGCCGTCTCCTCCATTTAATTAATCTTTCCTGTCAAAATATTCAGATTCGTGATGATATTACGTAGAAAAGAGAAGTACTGTATTACTTAGTCATCCAAAAGGCCATCCTTTCTCTCAAGATCTTTTAGCTCTGTGGACTCCAGTGCTTAGGTCCTATGTGCGGGCTGTTCTTCTTTATTAAAATGGCCATGATATTCGTTAGCATGAAAAAATACCATACTGGATAGGACGTTGGCGGTAGACCTTAAAGAGGGAGGATCAAAAATGAGTTTATATTCTTTTTAGTACTGACAGTGAAGATCTGTAGTGCAGAAATGCAAACCTAATGCCCTGGTATTTTTCTGCATGGCAGGGTCCTCAAGGGGAACCAGGACCTCCTGGTCAGCAAGGAATTCCAGGCCCACAAGTAAGTATAAAATAATTTTGAGAAATACGATGTAATGTGTAGCAAATGTTTAATAAATGGAAGTTACTGAAAAGTTAGCTTTTCATGTGCAAAACTGATAAAGCTTCAAGGATTTTATAAATAACGCAGCAAATGTGCCGAGGGCAGTGGGAGCAGAGTTTTCAAGTAAGCTTTCAGAGGGATTTTTCATTCAGGAGAAAAATGACTCATTCAGTGTTCCTGGAATGCAGCAGGAATGGCCACACCTGGAGGAGGGTTCTGAATAGGATCTTGTTACAGACCTACTGCCAGAATAGTGGCTTTTGCAAAAGGCTCACACAAAACTCCTAAACTAACTCATAACAGGGAAAAAAACTTCCCCTATTTGCCAGTGTGTTTAAACAGATTAATGAGGGACCTTTAGTAGGGTGAATGTAGGTATATTGTTCTCCCTGGTTTCTCACACTGGTTTCTTTTTAATAGGGTCTTCCTGGTCCACAAGGTCCTATTGGACCTCCTGGTGAAAAAGTAAGTTACAGCATTATTCTGGTATTTCACAGTCAGTTCTGTGCCTCAGACTTGCTTATGTGCTTAAGGGCTTTGCTATGTTTTACAGAATAGTAATCTAACATCTAAAAATTAGTAGATCTTCCTGAAATCATGAGGTAAATGAATAACTAATGGAGGTCTGACTTTCCCCTTATGTACACTTTTTGCAAGCATAATTTCCTCCCTTCGTTTTAGATTAATTTTCTGTTATTAGTCAGAATCCCATCTACAATATTAAACATGTGTTAATTAATTTCACGGCAAGCTGTGAAAATTATTTTTATCGATCTCCTTTTTATAACAAACTTTTACCAACTCAAGTCTGATTCCATTCTTTTTTTTCAAGGATTATATTTTGACGTAACTCTGCAGTGTAATTGACATATTGTAGTATTACTTGGTCTTGCTTTCCTGATCTGTTTGTACATTTTCTTGTGGTTTGAAACATGTCTTCTGTTAATTTAAAAAATGTCACTAGTGAATTTTATGCTAATTTTACTTTTCTCTCTTTCTTGCCGAATTCCTGCTGTATTGATCTTTTTTGATTTTGCTTTTCACTGATTAGAATCTACTTCAGCAGAAATTGAAGGAGATTCTAGAAACAACATACATGTTTTTCACCTGCCTTGTGACTTAGAAGTATTATTCTAGCAAAATGGGCTAGGTCCGCAATATACGCTTTCCAGAGGCTTCCACAAAGAAATACCATGCCCTCCAGCTATGAGGGCTGGAGTTCTGTAACACGTACTCTTTGCCTCATGATCTTGTTGGTATCTTTCAGAGGGTGAATCCTTTTATCCCAAAATTCTAAATAACAGTTAATTTTTGTACACTGGAAAATTCTTCCCCACCTTGTGTTATGGGTGCGTATGTTCATAGGGAGATTCCTGAAGTTTGTTCTCAGGCAAGTATCTCATTGAAATATATGGGTAATAAGTATCAGATGAAGATTGTAAGAATTGGCCTTGTGCTTATATGTTGTATCATAGTATCTTTCTGAGTTTAGTTGTTATATTTTTGGTTTACCCCTAATATATCCATATCAAGAGGTTTAGCTATAACTACACTCCATAACGTTATCTCTTACAGTTAAATATATTCCTTTTCCTTTCCTGAATTTTTTTTTTAATCATTCTTGCTTTTTTTTGTAGCTACTTTACAAGTGGGGTGTGTTCGCCAGTGGTTCTAACAGAGATTAAAATACTAGAAGTATTTGAGGTAGTTTGTTGGTGTAGAACATACCAGTCCTCAGCAAGGGTGATCCTCCACCATCCGAGCAAATGACAGAATGTTCACTGTTGTTCTTAAGATGTGTCTCTGTTCCTGCATTTAGGGACCTCAAGGCAAGCCTGGCCTTCCTGGCCTTCCTGGTTCTGATGGGCCTCCTGTAAGTAACCAAACATTTGTTGAATGTTTAAATACTTTTACCAAGTAATAAATATTTCTGGATACCTGTTTTGCAGAAAGAAAATGGAGAGTAAAAGCAGTGGTAATTCTAGCTGGCAACATTATAAAATCCATCTAAAATCCCCGTTATCATTTGAGCTGTTAAACTAAGAGAATTACATTTTTGATGCAGTGGTTAAAAATGGCTGTGGGCTTTTAAAATGTGGTCCCAGGTGGTGAAATGGATCTGAAAATATTTGTGGATGTGTAAATAAACCAACTGACATACAACGGGCCAGATACTGTTTCACTGTAATCCTACTATATGAGTATGGCTTAGAAAATTATCAGTAAAAACTGTTTTCTGAGGAAACATAAAATAGGCTAGATAGTTCTCTACTTCCTGACCTAAGGTGCATATTCCATATTTGAGCTTCTTCTTTCACTGGGACAGGCCTAGGCCAAACTTTAGAATCTTGTGGTCCTGAACATATTCAGTGTAGCTATGAGGATGCATTCACTAACATTAACAGATTGTGTAACCACTTGAATAGCATTGCTTACAGTTCTGGCATTAATTGTTCATAATGGCATGCATCTGCATTAGTTTTCTCGCATAATAAATATCAGCTTCTTATACCTTCAAGAACCATTACACAGTCAGTGTGACTTCTCAGACCATGCCTGTCCTTCCCTACGACATTTTCCTTTACAATTTTTCTTTTAGTTCAAATCTCCCTTTTTTAAAACCTGATTTGCAGTAGAGTTTTGCTAGGATAAGAACAACAGAACTGACTGCAGGGGTTTCACTACATAGATGTTTGTATTACAAATACAGAACTGCACCCAGGGCTCTCACAATTTCTTTATTACCCACAGAAGTACCATTTTCAGGGAGAATGTGATATATGCAATGATAGTCAAGCTGGAAGTCTGTATCTCAAATCACTGTATAAACATTTTAGCTTTTCCCCTTATCCTTTTCTGCATGCTGGGAACAATAATTACTTCCCAACATAAGCATTATTTTTAAATATGCATCTTGTTAAGCCTTAAAAGCAGGAGTGAAATGCTGTGAGAAAGAATCAGGTGTTAGCACAGGTCTGTACCTGATATACATCGCTACTGTGGTGAGTTGAATGCAGTCAGTAGCTAAGCACCAATGCAGTCACTCATTCACTAGCTCCTCTAAAAGCAGGAAAACTCATGGGTTCAGGTTACAACAGCTTGATAAATAGTGCAAAGCTATGCACACAAGCAAAGGAAAATAAGGAATTTATTCACTGCTTCCAGTCTGCAGGCAGATGGGTAGCCACTTGCTGGAAAGTTTGGCTTCAGCACACATGAGGGTTACTCGGGAAGAGAAACGCCATAAGTGTGAATGTCTGCTCCTTCCTTCTCCTTTCCCTGAGCTTTTATTGCTAAGTACAACATCGTATGGTATGGATTATCTGTCTGGTTAGTTTGGGACAGCTGTCCTGGCTGTGTCCCCTCCCAGCTTATTGCCGACCTTTATCCTGCTTACTGAGAGGTTAGAATGGGACAAAAAGAAAACTTACACCTGTACAAGCAACATTCAGCACTAGCAAAAACACTGGTGTGTTATCAACAGTCAAAAAATCTAAAACATAGCACCATATGGGCTTCTATGGGGAAGTTAGTGTTAATTTTGAAAGAAAGAAAAATAACAGATTGGTTAATGTCTTGAGCGCTGCAGTATTGGCATCAGTGATGTAGAACAAAGCTGAAGACGTAAATGTATTTAGTTTTAAAAGCAAGTCACAGTTTAAAATAAAGACAACATTAAAACTAGATCAGCCTGCTATTGGCTTCTGCAGAAAGTTTCATTATCTTTTAAGTAATTTTAGGAATGTCTTCATGCTCTAATATTAATCTCCCTCTTTGTTTCAAAGTCAAATTTGGGAGAAAGTCAGGTTTTTTTAAGAAAACCCTCTTACTGCTGAAACATTAACTAAACAGAAAGGATGATCAGGATATTCCTGAAAACATCGACATTAACATAGCTACTGTCAAGGTTTTCCTTTGTTACGTGAATTAAATAGGTATCAAAAGGAAAATCTTTCCTCAAAATTGTGTGCATGTGTTTTAATACAGAAGCAGGGTGATTAGTGACTTGAAATTCAAGTGTTTAAATAATTGTGTTTTTATAATAAAATGTCACTACTGAAAAATGAATATTTTCTAAATCAGATGCCTTTCTCTTAAATCAGGGTCATCCTGGTAAAGAGGGTCAATCTGGAGATAAAGGTGCATTGGTGAGTTTTAAAACTTTTTGATTTCTTTACATAGCTTTCAAGAAAACCTTTCGAGGTTTTTCAGCTTTATGACACATTTGATACTCTAAGAAGCTGTTTAGGAAGATAATGGAAAATCTATGACACATTCAAAACATGTATGTACAGATAAACTTATTTATTATAGTCTAAATGTTATAGAATTTCAAAATAATACAGAGATGACTCTTTTAAAACTGATTGTGAGTTGACAGAATGACAATCAATAAAAGTTACATTCATTTCATGTAGATAACTTGCAAATAGTTTGAGTTTACAATTCCATTTTATGGAGTACCGACTAGAGTTCTTCACAACATGGGGTTTTTTAAGATTTACAAATGCATGTGTATGTATAGTGTTTTTTCAATCATCTTCAAGTCGGTGAAAAGTGTCTATTTATCTCTTTATGAAGCACTGAAGAGTCTTTGGGCTCTTTAATAAAGTGTTCTTGCTCAATATCTGTCCTTATTTATCCAGAATAACACCCTTCATGGCATCTGGAAACACTTTCACTTGCAGTACTAATGTCAGTGCTAATACTAAAAGGTTGTATTCTGGATAAGTCGGATGAATGAATGAATTAGGAGTTTCAGAAAGTACGCTTCCACTGACATCAGCATATTACTGCTTCTCAAAAATGTTATCTGTTAAAAACTTGTGTATTTGATCTTGGGTTTTTTAAGAAAATAAAGCTTACAGAACATTTATGTTCTGAAAGATGGTGTATGACCATCTGTCAATTGTTACTTGTGCCTTCTGAATTTTTTGATCAATTTTAGCCAAATTTGATAGAAAATTTTATTTCTCAGAGATTTTAACAGTCTAATGGCTTTGTGAAAAGACACAGTTGAAAGGGGAAAAACATCTCATCAGGCCTCATTAGGGAAAGTTTTGTTATCTGTCCATCTTGGACACTGGACAAACAACAAAGCAGCTCAGCCTCAGCCACAGAAATGTATCATTTCCAGGTTTCCTTGCTTCCAATGTTTACAGAACTCAGTTTCTTTAGACATTGCCTTCAGATTGCATGATATCAAAGTTGTCTATCTTTAAAATGCTCAGCAAACAGTAAAGAACAGCATCCAGGCACCAGTCAGAATTGATAGAACTGTGAGCCTTCTGGCCTTCAGGTTTGGAATCTCTTCTTTTTAAAAAGCTATGATTTTATTGTCATCATAATTTTGATTTCTACTTCTGACTTGTGTCATCATCATAATTGACATACACAATTTCTTCACCACCACTGTTTTCTAATTGATGTCTTTTGCTTGTCTTTGCTTGTTTGTTACATTTTCCAATTACCACTGTTTCAGATAATTTATATTGTGGATAGTTGTTTCCCAGATATAGAAGTAGAACCAAGTCCATGATTAATAACCAAGTCCATGTTAATAGTTTTATAGTGAAATTGAAGGGTACTTTGTGATGCCATGGCTTTTCATAGTGGCTGGCGGCACAGTGTTATTTTGATATCTCACATAAGACTGCTGCATGGTGGTAAAATAACAAGGATTAGACTCCAAAGAGAACTGCTTGCTGTACAAACAAAGATTCTTTACTCCAATATATTTTAGGGGCCTCCAGGTCCTCAGGGTCCAATTGGCTATCCAGGTCCTCGTGGTGTAAAGGTAAGATTTAATTACTGTATTCCTCCTCCTCCCTGCTTTATGAATATATACACGCTGGTAATTCTTTGTATTCTTTCTCTAGGGAGCTGATGGTGTGCGTGGTCTCAAGGGATCCAAAGGTGAAAAGGTAAATCTGACTGCACATTTTCCTTTTTCTGTGTTCATTATTTGACTGCAACAGCTTCTGTTTACTTCACTGCAGCATGTTCTCCTTTGCACTGGTGGATTTATTTTTGCCTTACCCTAAGTTCATACTAAGCCTAAATCATAAATCAATGACCTCCATGGTTATTTGCACTGGTACAAAGTGAATAGAAAAAATTCAGTTATTAGAATGGGTTTGAATCCTAAGTAACTTCTCTCTAAGGTGTTCTTGAGTAGAGAATTAGACATCCCTCTGTTAATAATAGCACAGTGGATACTGAGAAGCTTGAGCATCAGAGGGATTTGTGGTGACAGTACTGTTACTTTATCTTTTTTTTTATATAGAGCTATAGGCTAGTTTTCTTATATTTGTATGTATTTTCCCATGACTGTCTATGTTCCAGGTGTTTTAGTCCCAGATCTTTGGCTTTGCCAAAGAGATAGATAGCTCCAGTCCACACAAAGAAAACTTTTACGTCCCCCTGATACCAGTAATTCTGTATGTAGAGCTGTTCCTAGAGCAAAACCCAACTACTGCAGTCTCTACTGACTTCTGATGGTCTGCAGTGGCTGAAACTGCAGCCAGTATTGGTTTAAATTCCTACTTTCCTCAGCGTTTAGAATAACAAACATCATCAGTCATACCTCCTAACCACAAAGGCAAATTCAGCCTTGTGGCTCTGGTGGCTACTGCATATATATAGCTATTTCTAAAGCAGAAGACTCTCTCTTGCCCATAAGCCTTGATTTCAGCGCTAGAGATCTCTTTCAGGCTCACATGCCAAGAGCTGTTGTACATTTTCAGGCTTTCCTGAACCACAGTTTTTCTAGTCTCTGTACTCTAATTTTAGAGTGGCTTATTAAATCTAAGCTGAAAAAGAATGCATTTAATACCTGTGGAGGCTGCACAGTTAAAAAAATCCAGCTTTTTCTTGTGTCTTATTGAGTGGTTAATATCCAGCTAGGACTAAATACAGGACTCATGTATAAATAGGCTTAATATATGTGTGTATATATGTGTGTCTATCAATGAATACTGATCAGCATAATTTCCACAATATTTCTATTCCTAAAAATTGATCTCACAGTTGCCTCAAGACACTGAGCTCTACTGAATAACTCAAAAGGTCACACAAAGATCTTTCATAGATTGTTCTCACAGTGTTTTAAAGGTCTGTTACACAGGCCTGTTTTATTGAAACTATTCTGATGCCATTACATGAGGGAAAGCACTGTAAGAGACATAAAAACCAAACTGGTCATTCAGGAAAGCCTCTGTAGATCTGGAATGGCCCCAGGGACATCAAAAGGAGGTCCATTTCTGTACTGACCAGTGAATGTGGCTGGAACTCTTGAGCTATTTTATTTTTTAACAGTAGAAGAGGAAATAGAGCATTCAGCTCTCTCCTCCTATATGGAATAAAATCAACTTCTGGTAGATCTCTGTAGCTGGAACCTCACTGTGAAAACTGAAGAAGAGTTTCGATTCATTTGGCAGCCATTTGCTTGGTAGTTGGCACATAATTAGTCCTTGCTGATATGTTGCAGAGTGTTATCATAATTTTTACTGCCCATGGTCACAACTTAGCAACTTTTACAACTAATGCTTTTTTTTGTCCATTCTGCACTCTTACCTTTCTCACCTCTCTCTAAATTTTAAGAAAGACCACCCTGAATGTACAATTTCTGCAATATAAAATGACCATATAAAGCTTAGTTTCATCATCTGGAAAGGTTGGGAAGATTGCTTTTAGAATGCTTACTCATCTTTTTCTTACATGAATGCATACTATTTGCTTCTTTGATTTATTTTTTATATATAATTTTAATGTCTCCTCGCCTGTTTTGAGCTTTTCAGCACTAGAAAATCTGTTTCGGTAACGTTTCTAGAGTTATTTGTTACATGCAGCATGATTGCTTATGAAGAAGGTCACAATGGCGTTAGCTTTGCAATCTGTCTTAGTTGCTGATCAGGAAGATGATAAAGCTTTTGTAGGCCCAGGGATGCAAAATACAAGCTTGCTTTTCAAAGTGAGGATGAAATAGAAAGCCATTCTTGGTTTTTTTTCAGTAACATGGACCACAGTATCACTGCTTTCTGGATTTATTAACAGTCCAAATATTATTTAGATCCTAATTCAGCAATATTACTTGAGCATATAAAAAAACCCAAGCGGCATCACGGTAAAATATATTACTATACACTTATTCATCACAGAGGTCTTTTCTCCCAGGTTGTAACTAAGCATCAGGTCAAAATGTAGTCAATAATCTTTGTTGTCTTGAACACTTATTCTATGATGAGTTAGATAAAAAAAGAAGGAATCAAAAGCTGATCAGTTATGGTAGAGTAAGACATGAAAAGCTCCACTGAACAGCTCTGGAGATTTCTGTTTGTGTCTGCACTAACTCATACAGGCGTAAATGAAACTTGTCTGAGTACTGTCTGCTTGTACTTCAGCATGGAGACCTGTTAAAATACTTGGAGTAAATTCTCTGCCAGAATTTATTAGGCGGTAAATGCGTAATTCTCATTAGGAATAACAATAATGTGCACCTGTTTTGCTACTGTATATGGATCTAATCTTAGTGTCCACTGGTTTTTCTACTTTCTTTCAGTCATGCCAATGAGAGTAGGCAGGCTGAGTATTGCTGGACATTGAACTACTGTACAGAGATGGCTACTTCTTATTTTAGGCTATAAACGTTAATATGTGTCTTTTTTTATTAAGGTGTCACAACCAGACAATTTTTTTACTCCTTGCATGATACTATTAAGACACAAATTTAAAAGAAAAATTAATTAAAGTTCTGCTGTCAAAAAGTATAACAATGAATAATTTGCCACCAACTTTTTAGTTAATTGAATGGATGACCTTATTAAAAAGAGTGATAACAAAAAAAGGGCATAGGAGTTAAAAAAAGACTTTACAAGATAATTCATAATAAAACAGAAGAATTATATTGTCTCTATATTTAAACAGATTTTAAACAGCTTTAAACAGCTGTTATTAGGAATCTTCAAACTAAAAAGTAATTTTGTATAGTACACTGATATACTTTCTCTAAAATAGCAATAGTCATATTAGATTTTCTAATGTATGAAGTTCTCATTTAATATATGCAAATTATTTTAATCTGTAGTGCACACATTTTCTTATTTTGTCTGCAGAAAAAAATCCTGTCTATTACTAAAAGCCATTACATGAATTTCTGCCTTTTTTAGGGTGAAGATGGTTTTCCAGGATTTAAAGGTGACATGGGCCTTAAAGGTGACCGGGTAAGCATTTATTCATAGCATATTTGCTCTTACAAAGTTTTAGTGTTATTACTTTGAAAGTATCACTGAAGTGAACAAATAAAATTAAACCAAAAATAAAACAAAAGCTAGTAGCTTATGTTATTTCTATTCCCTGTGCATGTACAGATTCAAGCCAGAGATTTGGTTTTTTGAATCAAGAATGATGCAGTTATAAAGAGGAAGAGAATGTCAGTCTTGGATATCCTTTTCACTAAGCCTCTTCCTAGCGAATGTCCTTTTCCAGATTCCAAGATCTCCAGTATCTGCCTGAGGAAAATTAATCTGTCCAGGATGAAGTTGTTTCCATTCCAACCTAGCATCTTGCAAATCTTTGCCCAGTGGACATTTACTTCCTTTCACAGGAATTGTTGTGGAGGTTCTAAAAAAAAAATTCTCACAAGAGACTCCTGGCCTATAGCTGTTGTCTGTGTTCGTAAATAACTTTGAAGATGGTATCCACATAAGTACTTAGATGCTGACTTTTTTCTTTCTATGGACTGTCAGAATGCCTTTACAAGGGAAGCGAAAATAAGAATGCGGAGTTTCCAAAAGCAGATTTCTTCAGGCAGGCTATCTGCTCTGATTGAGGATGTCCCTGCTCACTGCAGGGGGTAGTGGACTAGGTGGCCTTTAAAGGTCTCTTCCAACCATTCTATGATTCTGATTCTATGACTCTATTTACATTTACTGAAAACATATTTTCAAGCAATTGTAAGTAGTCACTATAATGTATGCACAAAGCCAATTGTTCCATACTTATAAGGTGATGTATTTTAGGGAGAAATCGGTCAGCCAGGTCCACGAGGAGAAGATGGCCCAGAAGGTCCAAAAGGTCGAGCAGGTCCGTCTGGGGATCCAGGTGCTGCTGGTCCTGCTGGGGAAAAGGTCAGTAGTTAGATGTCAAAATAAACATGTCATTGCCTCATGGTCTTCCCTAAAAGACGAGCCTCCAGATCTGCAAAATCTTTACCAACCTAACATTTGCTTTAATGAGACACTACTGCAGCAGATTACTGGAGCTCACATTTGAACAAGTAGTGGGAATCATTATTTGGTAAGTAAACAAAAAGGCATTATAGTACTTTATAAGCACATAAGGCAGCTAGATTCTTACCCCAAATTACGTGCAGTGCATGCCAGCTACGGAAAATATGATGCAAAGAAGATAGCTGTGCAAAGAAGAGGAGAAAAGTGCTGCTGGAGAGTGTAGTGATATTCACAGTCATATTATGACAAATTTTGACATGAATATTATTTTAAACAGAAAACATGTCCCAAATAAAAATCAGAAATAGAGTTTGCAAAAGTGAAAGGGACTGTTAAAAGAGATGACTGAAAAAAAAGCTGATGACATGAAGCGCAGAAAAGAACAAGCACAAAGTACAAATCTCTGTAGAATACTGACAAAAAAACCCTAGAGATCAATATAGAGGAGGAAAGGAGGCTGAGTAATGCGTGTGCAAGCACCATATTTCAGTGGGTGAGAGTATCATAAAAGAAAGGTGATTTCAGCAGTGGCATTTTGTATAACTGGGAAAGAATAGCAAAATAATAAAAAACAAAAATTGTGGTTCAGAAATGTGTACACTATATTTGACTGAAGTGAGGAAGATGCTGATGAAAATATTTCCCTTGAACGTTAGTTCTGTCCTGAAAGGAATAGAACAGAAGGTCCATTTTACATTTCTTTCTCAGTTTCACTGTCTTTTGAAATAGGAACAGTTAGTATTTTACAGCAACATCCCATCTGACATCATGATTAGTTATTCTATATGTCTTATGATCAATATACAGTCTTTGAAAATATACTTTGAAATCTTAATAAGTATATGGTACTAATAAAGAGGTAACAAGGTTCCCATCCAAGAGTTTTGTCAGGAAGGAAAAAAACATATTCAGCAAAGTTGGGAACAAACTGTCTTTTCATCAAAAGTTGCTACTGTTTGCAGGGATGTCTTCAGAGAGATATCATAATTATAATTTGAGCATAATGTCATTCATAAACTCTTAGAAAAGTGTGTATCAAAAAACTCAGTTCACTCATTAGAAGAAATATTTATATGCAATTTTACCTAACAAGTGGGCATTATTCATGAATTAATGTTCTCTACAATATTGCAAGATATCTCACCAACTATTGGGTCACTGAATTGGCTCACTAGGTCCATGAATCAAAGACCATGTAAGAGAAGAAACTCAGAACTATTCTACATGAATGCAAGCTGAGTTCACAGCAGAAAGCCAGTGTACTCAGTTTTAACAAGATCGGCAAAACTATCCGTAATAATAAGGGTCATATTATCTTCACCTGCAATATATTTGTGTCTTTCTCAAGTCTTTATTACCTAAGTAAAATATCCAAGTAAAACAAAGCAAAACAAGCAAACTTTGTTTTATAGTTGTTATATATCAAATATGAATTTGAGTTACTTTAAATTTTTCTTATTCAAATTACTCAGTGTGAATATGGGCTCATATTGTCAAGCATTTCTTTATCACTATGACTTGTATGGGACTCTCGCAGTCTTGCACAAGTCCAGAATTTGAAGCCCTAAATATCAGAAGATATTTGGAAAAATTATTGCTATTGATAACACTGTTTGCTGGGCTTGGAATTTTAGGTCCAAAGTTTTCCCTTTTCTACAAATAGTTTTACCTTTTCTTGCCCTTTGAAAGTCAGACATCTTCTGTGGATATTCTGTGGATGCTTGGCAAGAATGGAGTGGTCAGAGAGGAATTCTGTGTTGTTGGTCATGTTGTATTTATTTCAGCGCTAAGATTAGAATAATCTTTGTGAACTCTTAGATTTTCCCACAATATTAGGGAGGTTACTTAGTTAATGTAAAGGTGCTCTTCTTCCATAGTAATGAAAGTACCAGAGTTGTCTCTTATTCTCTAAGTTCAACTGATCCCATGATAAGAAAACTCTTTCCCTAGTACATCTAGGGCTGGATTTACTTAGTAAAGGAAATGCCTAGTATGGTGCCAAAAGAAATGAGGAACATATCAGGAAAGAGCTTATAATAAAAAAAAAAAAAATCCATATCCGCAAAGGCAAAACGGCTTGCTTAATTATAAAATCAGGGACAGAACATTTACTGAATTTGGCAGTAGTTTGATGCACTGTCATGCTGCAAAACATTTCAATCATTATAATGCATGCAGCTTGTTTCAGTGTGGCATGTAACTGGCAGCATAATTATTTTCACAAGTCGGAAAATTCTTCTTTAATAATGTCTCAGTCAGACACATGCACTTGCATTAATATGGTAATACAGCACATCTTTATTCATGCGATGCATCTTTTAAGAACAGATATGTTTATTTTGGCAAATTTCCTTTCCCATACATGTCTCATATTCCTGTTTTTCATTACCTAAGATTACTGCAGAGTACTATATTATATTAAATAATCATATCTTTTCTATTGAAATCCTCTCTGAAATATGATAGTCTGGAACATGGACTGTATTTAGAATACGCAAATAGGTAAATTTTTCCCCAGAGTTCCCATCTTTCAAAGACTGAAATTGCTTTCCCTTGCCTTTGAAAGTAGCAAACCATCACTCATCCTCTAGAGGTCTGAAGAGACAACTCAGTTGTGTAGGGTATTGTATTTCATTTCTATGAATGGTTAATGATCAAACTGCTCATCCTGTTGTCCTTTCTGAACATAGCAAGATGGTAATATTACTGACAAATCTATTGTCAGCACGTAGTCAGTGGGCTATGATTTATTATAGTCTCAAACAATTCAAGAAAAAAGTTAATTCTTCAAATGCCTGTTGATGACAAGTCTATGGAAAACAAAGCAGCCATCACAAAGTATTAATTAAAAATTATTTATGGTCACTTAAACCTATCAATACCCTGATTTCTTAAAGAATATTAATAATTTAATGACCTCAGCCCCACAACACTACACAGCATTTCATGAGGAAAAAAAAAATTAAGACACTGAGATATTGGATTTGCTGAACTCATTCACTGAAGTGGAATTTTATGTAAGTTTGGGAACTAAGTCCTGTGGTGATTAATAGTAAAAAAGAAAAATGGATGTAATTGACTGTTATATTCCATGAAGTATCATCACTCTAAGTTGTGGGAAAAAAGTTTCTGTAGAAGTTTGCTGAACCAGTAAGGAGGATAAAATAAAGTTAACGGTGCCTTTTTATTGCAGGGTAAGCTTGGTGTACCCGGATTGCCAGGGTATCCAGGAAGACAAGGTCCAAAGGTGAGCTGTAAATGAGCTGTATATCCTGTGCTCTGAGAGTAGTCACAATGACAGTTATTTTATTTGTGGTTTGGGGAAGCCGGGTGTGAGCATCAAAAGAAAGGCCATTTTTTACATTTTCTTTCTTGGCAATCATATTCTGAAGTAAAATCTTTTAAAATGTTGGTTCTCTAAGAAAGCTTTTTAAGAAACACTATATTTCCTCTTCTTAACTATACTGCCTTTAAACCTTTTTTGTCCTCTCATGAGTCGTCTTTTTGTGGACAATCACACTGGCATGCATTAAACAATTTGAAAACAAGGAAGCTGCTGATATGCTTGAACGAGATTGACAACTAAATGGATGTTGATAGTGATGGGAGTTTTTTGTGTGGTACAAGGATTCCATTTGTGTCATTACTGCTTCTTCATAGAATAAGCCATTTTTATTACATTTTCCTTTTGCGTCTGTTAAGAAAAACATGACAAACCCCAGCCGTTAGTTGATTTATGTGCCCATATCGATCTTTCAGCTTTCTGTAACATTCTGATTGCAGTAGAAAACTGTATAGGTGGTTTCTAGTTTAAGTGAAGGCTTGCAATTTTAAAACGTTGTTAGGAACCATATTTTTAAGAAGGTCATCCTAACACAGCTTTAGGAAGTGGCCATGCTAAATTAATCTCAAACTTTCTTTTCTGAAATTAGCAGGAAAGAAAAATTGTAATAAAAACATGATTATACTGACATTTCCCAATGTAGAGGAGGCCCTGAGGGAAACCTTGCATCTCCAGACTGTCTCAAAGACACTCACCTAGGAAAATGTCACAAATAAAAGAATCCAGTACATCTTCACAATTAAACAATCAACTTGAAGTAAAATCCTTAGCTCTGCTCTACTTTGGGATCTATTTTTATATTAAAATTTGAAGCTGTGCTTCTTTGGAAGAAATACAACATCTTGGCTGGCTGAGCAAAGCGTTTTTCTGACTCTGGCCTATACTATGGCTCTTTTCAGTAAAGTGAATGAATCATCTGAAGAATGCTTGTTCATTGAACACTGTGTTAGTGACAACTATCAAAACCATCTATGGAAAGTATTTATGAAAACTATTCACCTTGAGAGACATGAGATTTTGCTTCTGTTTCTTAACTCAAATGTCTGAGTTTTCAGTCTGTCTTTTTGTTCTTCTGTAGAACTGTCCTTTGAAAAGTCTAAGATCAAAGAGGTTTTACATTATTCAGTTCTAAGAACAAAAATGGTGTAACACTTCAAATAAAAGTTGATTGATTCTTTTTTTAAGCAAAGACTTGATCGAGGATTTCATTATATTACATTTTTATCACAGTAGAAGTGAAAATACTTCTCAAGCTGCATTCACAGTTTGCACTTCTAATTCATCGCTTAAACTTCCAAGAAAGTGTAATGACAGCTACAATGCATCAACTCACTAGAGATTGTTTTGCAATTTATTCACAGTCTAGTTCAAATTCATGTAAGAGAGAGAGAAAAAAAGAAGCAACAGAAAAACACGCTGGCTGTGTAAAGCAGATTGGAAGTCTTTGTCCCAGAATTGTCAAGAAGGTTGACACCATTCTTTTTGTTGTTACTTACTTACTTTTCATTGTTTTTCTCTGAGAATTCTTCTTAGAGTACTGCCATTATCTGGTAATTCTCACCTTTTTTTTTTCTACTGTCAAGTCTCTCATGATTTACACAACTTAAAAAAAATATTGTATACATAAGATGTTTACAAAAAACTCATGCCTATTAATGCCTGATCATTAGAGTAATTTTTTTCCCTCTGGCCTTTTAATTATAAAGAATATACTTGGGCTTCACAGAGTAGAATTTTCACAGTTTTATTCACATTTTAAATTATAACTGGTGAAGAATTTAAAAGGGAGAAGAGAAGAGAAGAGAAGAGAAGAGAAGAGAAGAGAAGAGAAGAGAAGAGAAGAGAAGAGAAGAGAAGAGAAGAGAAGAGAAGGAAGAGAAGAGAAGAGAAGAGAAGAGAAGAGAAGAGAAGAGAAGAGAAGAGAAGAGAAGAGAAGAGAAGAGAAGAGAAGAGAAGAGAAGAGATCTTCTACTTTTTTTCCACCAGTGAATATCATTAAAATCAATGTCAGTGAAGTTGTACTGCCCCTATGTCATTAATGCGTAATTGGAATCATTGTTTGAAACAAGATTCATTAAAGGGAAAACATAAGTAAGAAAAAGAGAAATAAGGAAGAAAAATACCTCTTGATGTTTCAAAGGAGACCACCAAGAAATTCTGTTTCAAGTTTTTGTTAAATTAATTTTATGTGTCACTAAAATACTAAGAGCAAGTTGCACAGATATGGATGTATTATCAGAGCCAGGAGTCTGGTCAGTAGTTTCAGTGGCTGAGAAAACCAAATATTGCTTTTATTTTCATCTCCAGTCACTTAAAAGCATATTTTATCAAGTCTATCACCTCTTCGACCCTGTTTTACCACAAACAGGGGCCTTTAGCAAAAATCATCATAAAAGCCCAAATTCTCAAATACTCTGTAAAACCAAGGAGCTTTTAGAAAAAAATCATCATAAAAGCCCAGATTCTTAAATACTCAGGAGCCTTTAGCAAAAAATCATCAGAAAGGCCCAAATTCTCAAATACTCAGCGAAATCAATTTTTACAATTTTTACAATTTTTACAATTATTACAGTAGGAAAGAAAACAAATAATTAGTAGTGATCAACCACAAGTTCACAGTTACAACTTGTAAAGGCAACTCTTATTGTAAGAGAATGATTAAGAAAGATGCATCACCAATTGCTTTATCATCCAGATCCACAGTCGCTGAGGTAGGGGGGTTCACAGAGAGGATTCAGAGAGGCAGTTGGGAAGCCACGTGGTGCATCCACTGGTGGGCCAGGTCTTCCCACCATTGCTGCGAGGGCCTTAGCTTTAATACCATTGAACAAACAACTCACATTACCCTAAAAATGTGGAGTTTCTGGCGGCAGCTGCTTACTGCCTCTTTCTCACACTTTCTTGCACCAAGAATAGCACAGCATAGTCATGCTCATAATAAAACACTTTCTCACAGTCTTACATACTAAGAATAGCACAGCAGTCCTCCTGATAACAGCAGTGTGAAAAGTTAGAGATTGAACAATACACATAGCAATGCAACACAAATCGTCCATGGGTCATCCATATAATTTTCAGGCTTGTTGACCAGGTCCTGTCGCTTGAGACCCCAAGTCCCTTATGATGTATTAACACCTTGGTAGGTAAGAAGCCTGCGGTCCCTCTGGACCTGTATAACAACAAGAAAGTGGAAAGTAATACTGTTTAAATTAGACTGGGCAGATAGCAAAAGGAAAAGGGAGGAAAAAAGGAGAAGAAGGAGTAATGCCTGGAAGCAGATTCAAATCAGATAATCTGCCCATACTTTTTTCTTATGAGATGAGCATGTAACCACATGTATGAATTGCATGTATCAGTTAAATGAAACTGGCTTACAGTGAATAAAGCACCTGAAGTATTTACAGCTCAGTAAAGTGAATAGAGGACCACTGGTCAAATGTAGCAACATCTTACAATTATTTTGAATGAAATTATTTCTTAAAAGAATTATTGTACTGTAAGGCAGCAAGGCCTAGTTTGTTCTTCATTATGATACAGTTATTTGTAGTAGGCTGTTACTGATAATTTCTTTCCTACTTTTAAAATGGTGCAGAATTAATGAATGCTTTATTGTCTACAAAGATGACAAATAACATCCATTCTATACACTGATTTTTTTTAATGCATTCAGGATTGAGGCATTAGGGTAAGTTAATTTACAGCTATTCGTTAGCACCATCACACTTGCAAGTTTGACATGTACAATGTGCATGACTTTGGAGATGTGCTTTATATATAAATTAAATGTTGGCTCTACTGCTGGTTTGCTATAGATATTCTCTGATATTTGCATTGATTTCTTACATAGGGCTCAACTGGTTTCCCAGGATTTCCAGGTGCCAATGGAGAGAAAGGTGCAAGGGTATGATAATTCATGCTTGCATGACACATAATTAACTTTTGGAAGTCAATGCTATGGGAAGTCAATGAAACAAGGATACAATCTACTATCTAAAGAATTATAAAAACAGGCTTTTAACACTTAAGATGAACCTCTACATTCATGTAAAATAGGATGTACTGAGACACTTGTTCTCATTCTTTAAGGTATTAATCTAAATATAAAGGAACTCAGACACTTTCTCACACTGCATATGCTATGATAATTATATATTTGAAAAAGAGAAAATCAATCACTTTCACCGAGCATCTCTTTTGATAGTATAGCTGAATGAGTATGCAAGGACTGTCCTTCTCCTGTATCCCATGAATTATCCTGCTACCTTGCAATTTACCTTCAAGGAAATTCAGCTTGTATTTCATAATTACTTGGATTTGCCAAAAGCTTTTTTATATATTGTATAGTTTCAAAAAATGCAAAATATACTAGACAAGATGAATAATATGTACTATTAGATATATTAAAAAAACAGATGTAAATAGACAGCTTTTGCTGCTTTGTTTACTTGAAGCAGGTGGGGGAAAATCTGTTATGGATATGCTTCAGACTGTAAAATGAAGTATAGGTTAGAAAGAAGGTCATTATTCTGTTGTCTCTAAAGCTCAATTGAACATAGCAGAACATGTTGTTAGATGATGAAATTAAGGGGATGAGTCAGAATTCATTGGCAATAGCAACTCAAAGTCAAACTGAAGTAATGTATATAATAGTTCTTAAGAATCCATTTTAATCTGCATGAAAACAAGCAGATAGTCATGATTTTAAGATGAAATATATGTAGTCTGATTGCATTTCGTGTATTGTTTGAATTGTTCTTGTATTATTTTAGCTAAGACAAAGATCCATTGTTATGGACAGACACAAGCAATAAACAATGTTCAGTTCATCCTTGTTGGGAAAAAAGATATGACTGCTAATAAAGATACCAGATTTAAAAAAAAAAACAAGAAAAACAATAACATCAAAGAGCAAACTTAAAATTATGAAACTCTAATTATATTGATCCATTATCAGGCCTTCATAAAGTTTTCAGTTCAGCTAGGGTACTAACCGTACAATTAATGCCTTCAAGCTGCATTAGGAAAGATGGTCATTGTCCCAGAGAAGTACACAAGCTGTGTAGTATTTTAAGAACAACACAAAATTTTTATTTTGATAAATGAAAGAAAATCAGTATAAAAGAAAATCCTATAAGAAAATAGGTGTGTAGATTAGATTTGATTTCCAATAGAAGCCAGCTTGATGCTAAAGCATCTCTGCTGATTTTCTGTTTATGTTATGTTTACCTCAGAGATTAGAAAATGCTAGTCATCATGTTCCTTTTTCTACCTGAAGAACACTCCCTTGAATTTTAAGCTTCTTTGCAATAGAATGCACAGGAATAATAGTGCTGAGCCTAAGAAAAGAAATCTTTTGAGTATGAAAAGTCATGGAGCGGGTGATCTTGAGTGCTATCAAGAAGCACTTGCAAGAGAACCGGGTGATCAGGCCCAGTCAACACGGGTTCATGAAAGGCAGGTCTTGCCAGACTAATCTGATCACCTCTATGACCAAGTGACTAAACTCTTGGACAAGGGAAAGGCTGTGGATGTGGTAAAGCCTTTGATACAGTTTCTCATAGCATTCTGCTTCGGAAACTGTCGGCCTCTGGCCTGGACGGGTGCACACTCTCCTAGGTGAAAAACTGGTTGAATGACTGGGCCCAGAGAGTGGTGGGAAATGGAGTTAACTCCAGCTGGAGGCCAGTGACAAGTGGGGTTCCCCAGGTCTCAGTCCTGGGTCCAGTCCTCTTTAATGTCTTTATCAACGACCTGGATGAAGGCATCGAGTCCTCCCTTAGCAAGTTTGCAGATGACACCAAGCTGGGTGGAAGTGTGGATCTGCTGGAGGGTAGGGAGGCTGCAAAGGGATCTGAACAGGCTGGACTGCTGGGCTGAGACCAATGGCACGAGGTTTAACAAGGCCAAATGCCGGGTCCTGCACTTGGGGCACAACAACCCTAAGCAGAGCTACAGACTAGGAGAAGCCTGGCTGGAAAGCTGCCTGGAGGAGAAGGACCTGGGGGTGTTGGTTGACAGCCGACTGAACATGAGCCAGCAGTGTGCCCAGGTGGCCAAGAAGGCCAATGGCATCTTGGCTTGTATCAGGAACGGCGTAGCCAGCAGTTCCATGGAGGTTATTCTCCCTCTGTACTCGGCACTGGTGAGACCGCACCTTGAGTACTGTGTTCAGTTCTGGGCCCCTCACCACAAGAAGGATGTTGTGGCTCTGGAGCGAGTCCAGAGAAGAGCAACGAAGCTGGTGAAGGGGCTGGAAAACAAATCTTATGAGGAGCGACTGAGAGAGCTGGGGGTGTTCAGCCTGGAGAAGAGGAGCTTGAGGGGAGACCTTATTACTCTCTACAACTACCTGAAGGGAGCTTGTGGAGAGGAGAGTGCTGGCCTCTTCTCCCAAGTGACAGGGGACAGGACGAGAGGGAATGGCCTCAAGCTCCGCCAAGGGAGATTTAGGCTTGAGATTAGGAAAAAATTCTTCACGGAGAGGGTGGTTAGGCATTGGAACAGACTGCGCAGGGAGGTGGTTGAGTCACCTTCCCTGGAGGTGTTAAAGGTGAGGGTGGATGAGGTACTTAGGGGCATGATTTAGGGTTTGGTGGGAATGGTTGGACTTGACGATCCAGTGGGTCTCTTCCAACCTGGTTATTCTGTGATTATGTGATTCTGTGAATAGGAGATGTGGTGAAGTAAAAAATTGCACTAGTATTCTGGCAAGTTCTGTAGGTCTGTGCAAGTGTGCAGAATCCTGGTACGTGTAACAGTTGCTTTCTGATAGTAAAAGAAAATAGAGACTTGCCCTTTTTTTTCCTCTGTTAACCTGTAGAGCTGTCCATGAGAACCAGGGAGCTTTTTCTTCAAGACTATTATTATATTGCAAATGACGCTAAGTCCTTTAGAACATGGCAGAGGGGCTTTGCTTCCTGTGTGCCATCTTACTACTATTTCAACCTAGTTTAAAGTGTTCTAATCCCTATGACAGAATCTGACTCTGAGGCAAACTTAGCACATTTATCTACAAGTCCACATGAACTCTGAAAGACAATCAATTTTATCAAAGGCCATGATTCTGTAAATTGAAATGCAAAGTAGATGCTTAAAGATAAAATAACTAAGGGAGATGCACTCTACCCCCACTTCATTGAAAAAAGATGTCTCTCACAAATACATTGTTTGCTAAGATGATTTCTGTGAACTTTTCTCTACAGGGACTACATGGCAAACCAGGCCCCAGAGGACAACGAGGACCAACAGTACGTACTTTTGCTTTGCAATTTAGTGTTCTTTCCTATACAAACTGCCTCCACTATACTGTGAAGAATTATTTTGATCGGGTTATAGTATCCAATAGTTATCATCAAGTGAGTCTGTGTTAAATTGACAGGGGCCAAGAGGCTCGAGAGGTCCCAGAGGTCCCACTGGCAAACCAGGCCCAAAGGTAATTGTCAGTCACACTGTTTAAATTAGCTACAGGCTGTTTCTTTTTAATAAAATAGAGGTTTAATCTTTGAAAATATCGTGTTTCATTTTTAGGGTACTTCAGGCAATGATGGTCCTCCCGGCCCACCAGGTGAAAGGGTATGTGAAACCTATTTATGCACATGTTGGTTTTCAAACTGTGTAAGAGTGCGATTTGAGGGTTGGAGGGTTGTTATATTTTCAGTTCTCCCTCTTGTATCTTTGCCTTTCTTCAAACAGAGTAACAGAACTAACAAAGCCTCAATTCCAGTGATTCTTTTCACAAAGTTAAGAATGGGGCAGCTGAAGTTTGCCAAAAGCTTCTTCCATCTGTAGGTCAGTTTTGTACAGATAGGACACAAAGAATACATACACACTTCGTATTATATCTGTGCACTTGGATATATCCATGAAACTCAACAGCTGCACTTACCAGCCTATGCCTTTAAGAATGACCCGTTACTGCAGCATACTGCTTGTTTATGGGATTTACAATCACTCAAGACACCTCCAGAAGCTTCTTTGTTCAACAAATGATGGTTTTCTTCTGATCAGCTAAGAATTGCCTTCAAACTTCTTTCAGCATGCTTGAGAAACCCTATTGTGCTTGCTAAAATAAATTTTCCTGCTTGTTATTATCTTACCAATCAATGCACAAATTCAATATACAGTCAGCCCATTGCCCAGCAGTATACAGAAAAACAATAAATCAGATTTGTAATAGCAGCGCTTGAAAACCAACTCAGATTGTGGACATGTGGACATACTCTCTGTTAAAGTATTTTTGTAAAGCCTAAGAACAAACTTTTCTTTCTTAATCATATTTCATTAAGCTGGTAACCTCTTTCACCTAGAGGATCTATAAATCCTTTCCCAGTACCCATCCCCAAGTCCAAAGGATCTCTAGGAGTATTCCTCTTCACGAAGGAATTTGTTATGCATTTTCCCCTGCTCCGTAATGTCACTTAGTTACACGATCTCCTTGCTGAATACATACACGCTTGAGAGAACAGCAGTGAACTGTTTTTGCTAGCATGACTAAGTAAACTGAAAAAGGAAAAAGGCCATAGGATCAGACTACATGGTTTCATTGAGTAGATTGGTGGAGATAAGGATATCCATAAAACTAATAATAACAAGAACATAGCATGAATATTTTCTAGAAGTCTCAAACTTTCAGTTTATGTGTCTGCAGAAAGCAATTAAGGTTAATTTTATTTCCTTTATTCTTCACAGTTGCATGTAGAGTATTAATAAACATGTCTGCTATATACATTTAAAGGAACGCATATGCCTGCATATCTAATGTCACATTTTTCTGCTTAAGAAAAGGATTCTTTTCCTTTTGACTGAAAGCCATTAAAGTAACACACCAAGGGAGGCTGCAGTAAGAAGCTGAAATTATCTCTATATCAAGTGCAAATTAATATACAAAGTAGAGCATAGACAATGGGTGTAAGTGGAAAGTCTGGGAGAAACAGGAACGATGTGGCATATGAGAGAGAGAGACAGAGGCAGGACGCTGAGATTCAGTAGCAGAATGATTTAGCTGGGATATTGGTTGTAGAAAACTAGGCACAATTCAGGAAAGGAACTGTAGTTTGTTTTACACTTAGGAGGAACATCAGAGACAGACAGGTAAATAACAGCCTTGTAAAGAAGGGATTTGCTGACAGCTCCAAGAGGTTGTGTAGAAGAGAAGCTGTGGGGAGACTGAAAACAATGAGCAGTTCAATCCAAGATGAAGGCATCCCTGTAGAGAAACTGATTAGAGCAAAGAGATGAAGAATCACAGAACACCACATCTCATATCAGTTGTGTAATATAAGTGTGAGGTACCCATTTGCTTCCCAATAGGGGTGACTGTCAGCCAAAAAATAAAACTGTCATTTCTACCTCACTGAGACTATTTCAGGTACCAGACATGTAAACGTTAAATAATCCATCCTGTGTAGCCACTGTTAAAATGAAATTTAATGACAAAAAAAAAAGAAAATGTAATTTTGATAGCATGCTGTAGTATTCTAGTGATTTTTCTCACATAATCCATCGGTCTAGTGGCTTGAAATCTGCAAGCCATAGCGTGAATTAAAAAAAAAAATGCAAATCTTCTTTCTTTCTAAAGCCTCAAAGTGTAAGGATCAAAGTACAGTGGGAATTTATGAAAAACGAAGGTGCAACTAACAGTAAAAATTTGATTTGTGCTCTTATAACCCAGTTCCTGAGAGGGACCAATTTCTTTCATGTATTTTTGTGCAGTAGCTGAGTGAATTTTGATAGTTTTCCTCTATAAAACTCTTCCTTTTTTTTAAAAACTTTCTGCTTCATGTTATGCTCACAAGCAAATGAGGAAAGGTCATTTGTTCAGAGAGAGCAGAATGAAAAAAACCAAACCCTTTTAGGGAACACTTTTGTGTGTTATGGAGTTTTCAGAAACAACCTTACACCTATTTTGGAAGAGAAAATAAAAATTATAGTGCAGTAAGATCACAAAGATTTCTTCCTTTGCCTAGCACTTCTAAATTGGCTCAGATGTAGTATTATAATATAATCAGGGTCTACCCTGGAATAAGGTTCACTTATGGGTAAATTCTGCCAGGCTGGGCACAAAGGATCCTCTCCCACAGCTATATTCACACACTGCTTTGCCCTCTGCGGGAGTCAGCCGTGCTCTGGAAGTGAGCCTGGGCTTTCATGAATGAGGCTTGTGGAACTCAAAACCAGTTGGTACTTTATCACAGAAGCAAAAGGGTAGCATAATTTGGGAGATGTGGCCTCCTGCCTCAAGTCTTTTGCATCAAAATACAAGCCAACATTTCTAACATATTTTGACAGCTGATGTCCTAGCAAACCCACACATCATAAGTGGAGTAGTAAGAATTGCCAAAGGTGTATGTTGAGCTGAAAATTAAAAAGACCATCAGACTATTAATTAATTCCCATGTTTTATGCAACACAAAAAACTATGTTTCTTACTCATAGCTGATTCCTACTTTATTATGCACTGTTTCAAGGGTCAGAAACAGACATATTTTATATAAGTAGATTTTCTTTTACTGCTTTCCTACACAGGCAGTATTTCTTTCAGGAAATCCCCTCCAATGCCTTCACCTGTGGATTGTTGCTACCAGTATATATGGCAGTGGAGCTGAGGCTTTATACTTAAAAGAAGACATTATCTGTAGAGTTCATTTAATTTATAACTGAAGTTCATGTATTTTATAATTGAAGCAGACTTCCCGATCTAGTGTCATGGCAGTTAGCATAAAACTTTTAAGTGTTTTCTTTTTTCCTTTATGCTAGGGACCACAAGGGCCTCAGGGACCTGTTGGATTCCCTGGACCAAAGGGACCTCCAGTAAGTATATTTTTAATTAAATATATGACCATGATGTTCTTTTTCATACAGTGATTCTGAAACTAGTATTTGGAGGTATATTTAGAGGATGGTTTATGCATAGATTACAAATATGCTTATTGAGCTTTAAGACTAAGATACGAACTAACATATGCAAAACGATCATTGCTGCAGCTCATGTGATATTCGGCATAACATACAAAACTGCAAATCTTTTAGTACATTGACACCAATGTCCAGGCGATAGGCTGTATTTAGGCAAAATATTACTTCGCTGGTGTGTATTTTCTTTTAAGAATTGATTCATTGAAGAGGAAGAAGACATTCATTAATAGCAGAAGCGTATTAAAGTAATACATGTGAGCTATAGCCCAAACTAGTTGTACTGCTCTTCCAGTGTGTTTGTGCTCACATGGAGTACATACATAAGAGTCAAACCACCTATGATTTTTTTCACCATGCATTTTTTATTTCCAATGCCAAAAATTGAAATGTCATCAGTTACTCCTGAAATGCTTAGTTTTGTGTTAACTGAGTCAATTAAGCAAATTAAAAGGGAAGGGAAATATAGTGATTTTCCATGATTTCTGAATTTACAGAAATCCATTTTGAATGTGTGTGCACTTGACAGCCTAACACTCACTCTCCAAGCACACATCAAGGAGGTACATGAGGAAAATGTATTATTAAAATCATAGCTAGCTGGTATAGAAACAGTTAAACTGAAAGAATAAGCAAAGAGATGCTTGATTCTTACATCTAATTGCAGGGATTTTATTCAAAATTAGGCATGGCTAAGAAATGCTTTGATTTACGTACTTTACAATTTCAGGGGCCACCTGGAAAAGACGGTTTGCCTGGGCACCCAGGACAGCGGGGTGAGACAGTAAGTAAATGTACTCTACTGTGTTAGTGTTGTAAACCTCCAAAGGCCACATTTATGTGATCAAAACTAAAGAAACAGAGACAATACAGAAAAGGAGAAGAGGCTAGGACTAAGAGATTACGTAGCTGTAGTTTTCTTATGATGGGTAGGTTAGGCATGAGAAGATTTTATTATGTTTCCATGCTACAGGAATCATAGAATCACCAGGTTGGAAAAGACCTCTTGGATCATCGAGTCCAGCCATTCCTATCTGCCCTTAAACCATGTCCCTGAGCATATTATCTACCTATCTTTTAAAAACCTCCAGGGATGGTGACTCAACCACCTCCCTTGGCAGCCTGTTCCAGTGCCCGATGACCCTTTCTGTGAAAAATTTCTTTCTGATATCTAATCTGAACCTCCCCTGGTGCAGCTTGAGGCCATTGCCACTTGTCCTGCCCCTGTCACTTGGGAGAAGAGGCCAGCTCCCTCCCCTCTACAACCTCCTTTCAGGTAGTTGTAGAGAGCAATAAAGTCTCCCCTCAGCCTCCTGTTCTCAAGGCTAAACAACTCCAGTTCCCTCAGCCGCTCCTCATAAGATTTGTTCTCCAGCCCCTTCACCAGCTTCGTTGCTCTTCTCTAGATACATTCCAGAGCCTCAACATCCTTTTTGTAGTGAGTGGCCCAGACCTGAATGCAGTATTCAAGGTGCAGTCTCACCAGTGCCAAGTATAGAGGGTGAAAAACCTCCCAGGATCTGCTGGCCTTCTTGGCCACCTGGGGACATTGCTGGCACGTGTTCAATTGGCTGTCAACCAACACTCCCAGGTCCTTCTCCTCCAGGCAGCTTTCTAGCCACTCTTCCCCTAGTTTGTAGCACTGCTCAGGGATTTTGTGCCCTGAGTGCAGGACCCGGCATTTGGCCGTGTTAAACCTCATGCCATTGGTCTCAGCCCAGCTCCCAGATCCCTTTGGAGCCCCCCAACCCTCCATCACATCCACGCTTCTACCCAGCGTAGTATCATCCCCAAACTTGCTAAGGGTGCACTCAACGCCTTCATCCAGGTCATTGATAAAGAACAGGGCTGGACCCAGCACTGAGCCCTGGGGACACCACTTGTAACTGGCCTGCAGCTGGAGTTAACTCCATTTACCCCAGCTGTCTGGGCCCGGCCAGCCAACCAGTTTTCCACCCAGGAGAGTGTGCGCCTGTCCAGGCCAGAGGTGACAGATTCCTAAGCAGAATGCTGTGAGAAACTGTGTCAAAGGCTTTACTGAAGTCCAAGAAGATACACCCACAGCCTTTCCCTCATCCAGTAAGCAGGTCACCTTGTCACAGAGTGAGGTTGTTCTTTGCTATGCCACTTACTAACATCACAATGAGCTTAAATAGTCAATAGAAGTACTCAAATTTAATATTCAGATCTCAATTTTAATAACAATTTGTCAGGCATTTACTATATGGTTCTTTTCTCATTGAATACTATGTAACATAAATCATCACGGAATAAAAAGGCAGCCACAACTGATTTAACCTGTGAAAAAAATAAATAAATTTTGAAGCTCTAACCTAAGAATCCCAATAAGTGAATCCTGGCAAAATGATAAAATAAACCCAGGTCCCTCTAGGTTCAGTCAATACTATGGTTCTCTAATTTTGTATTTCATTTGGGTTTCATAGGGTTAGACTCAAAAAAACTCAAGTAACGTAGGAGCAAATGCAGCTTTCTGCCCTGCGTATATGTATACTTGGGCCAGAATTATTTCAGTAATATTTTTCCCCTGTGGGTTCTCAAGTATATGTTTCAGTAGAAGAACAGATTTTTTATAAACAAAAAGTAGACTAATTGATTTTTTTTCTTTGGTGAACATTCCCATTTCAGATTTTAAAAAAATTATCGAACAGAAGACTTCCATTGTGCTCACTAGCAAATCAGTCCTAAGAATTCTATTTCTTATTTAGGCATATATCTCATTAAAGTTCAGAAGTGCATGTGGGCATTACAGCAATTAAGGAAACAGGCTAAGAGACATAGTCAAGCTTAACAAATTGGAGAGCCAAGTTCCCAGACTGCACTCTACAGCTTTTTTCTGGAATAATGAGCATAGGTTGACAGCAACCGAGGTAACTATGTTTAGAGAAAAGGCTACAACTTTTTCCCCCAGTCACCCATATGCATTTGGAAGAACTGCCATTGTTTACTGAAATTCTAGGCATCGAAACAGTAATATCATGATAAATGTTTTGGAATGTAAATGTAGGAATAAACTAGATACTGAAAACCAGTATTAAGCTAGTTACTTCTTAAAAGTAATTATCAGTTTCAGTAATATCAACCTCAGATTGGCAGGAGGCATCAGCTGCAGAAATTGTTAGGTTGTCTGTTGCTAGGCAAGAATTTAGTGTTTCATGCCTATGAAAGGATAAAAAAGAAAGATACTAGCTGTTTCATCAATTAGAATTAATCAAGGTCTTTCTTCATACTACAATAATCTCAGTTTTATTAAATTGTCTTTCACAGAAAATAACTAAAAACTGGAGGCCAATTAGGCCTTTGCAAACACATGTTTGAGACATTAGTGTAAGTCGTTTTATGCTAAACATTTTAGATGAGATATTCAGGTCATTTTGAGTATTTGCTGAAGAAATTTCTTTTGCTTATTACTTCTTTCACAAATTTGAATTTGTAGAAATACATAAGCTAGTGACACAAGAGAGAAACCAGAGTAGTAAAACCATCATCAGCATCAAGAACAATTGAATATACTGCAAAGTATCAATGCATTCTGCAAACCTGGGAATAGCAGATCATCTCAAGGTGCTTTCAGGAGCAAAATTCCTTTATCTTCCCTTAAAATAAGGCTCCCGGAAGCGTGTTGACTGTGTAAAGGGTGGGACACGTGAGTTAGATCATCTGTAGTGGTTCTGATTTTCAGTCATTAGAGCAAAAGGGTACTTTTGTATTTCAGAGTTCTGGGAGAGACTGTCTAAGCTGTTACGGGCCAGACTGAACCATGGTAACATTTGGCTGGCAGCAAGGAGAGAATCAGATTGAGGGAGCTAGAAAAAGCTTAAACTGGATGTGATGGAATGGGGCAACTGTCCCTGAGACTGTGCCCAGAGGAATGCTGAACAAGACCCCAAATTTATCAAAAATATGGGCCAGATGACACCTTTGTTTTTACAGAGGTGATCAGAGCAGGAGGCAGGTACGGGTTGTTAGACAGGGGTACTATGTGGAAACCTGGATAGGATGCAGCAGTGAATGCACTTTCTTGACTTTATGCAGCAACACAATTCCAACATTTTAAAGAAATAATTTAGCATGTTTCAAAGATACTTTAAACATGTAAGTTTGTCTTCAGCTTATTGACTAATTTTGGATGGAGGTCTGCAGCCATTGATTAGAAAATGAAGTCTGTAAAATTTGCTGGTGTTTTGAAAAAAAATGTCCCAAAAACATTTCATTTCTATTCTTGCCTTCCCAATTGTTGTCACTATATCAATTTCTCATTAACTTCTTTACGTTTTTGGCACTCATGTTGTCTTATATCATCTCTGTATAACCTTCATCTTCCCTAGCTCTCTATTTCTTTTAACCTTTTTTCTGTATAACCTCTGCTTTATCTTTAATGGCCCTACAACTTAATACACCATTTGTGTCTTTCTTTAAAAAGCATTTGTATATCTGGCTTTATCATTCATAATATATATATTTAAAAATGTATTTTCAGCCATTTTTTAGCTGTATCACTTTTGCATTCAGGCTCACCTAATTAAGTTCACCTGAAGTGATCAATAAAATTGACTGGAATTTTTACAGCTGTACCTCCTCAAAGAGATTGACACTGAGGGAGATAAGAACAGTTAATCAGTACTTCATTCCTATGTATGCTCTGGAAAAAAGAATTTCTAATTTTTATTTCCTGAAGAGAAGGAATGTGCAACATAGAATTTCTCCTATCTTCAGTACAGATATGAATTTTGCAGTTTTTTATCTTGTCCTGGGTAACATAGCATTCTACATTTATTTCACAGGGTTTTCAAGGGAAAACTGGTCCTCCTGGTCCTGGTGGTGTTGTTGGCCCTCAGGTATATAATTTAATTTCATAGCTAACTTCTTAAGAACAGTGTTTAATGGTTGTACTATGGCTAAGGCAGTTACATTTGTTGTATTAAAGGGACTGTATTGATGGTTATATTAACATTTGTAACAAATTATATATGACAATTTTAGAAAAGGGTACTTAGTAATCATCATTCCACAAAATAAGCAAATGTTGTGTTTACTTTTTCACTTATGTTTTCTTCATGTGATTACGAAGTTGGTGGTCTACAAAAGTCAGGAAGACAGAGTTCTCTACCATTAAATAGTTTAGAAAAAACAATAAAATATATGACTTTCTTGTCAGAAGCCAAATTTCAGTTACTTTTAGATTGTGGAGAGATTCACTGTCAAAATATCATTTGACCTAATCGTACTCACTTGCAGCAAAAACAAGCATTTCAATCGTATAAAATTTTTTAGGCAATTCCCTCAATGCAAATTTTCTGCTAGTCATCTGAAGAGATATCCTTCACCTTTCCAACCTTCTAATTCATATTATTCAGGAAAACAGTGAGGAGAGTGTTTCAAGATAAACACAGATTTCCCTTCTCTGTCCTTTTTGTAACCTCCTCTCATACGTGGGTATGCACTATGTTTTAAAACTTCATTGATTAAGGAGCAGGGTCAGGATGTCACTGTTTGGAAGCTGTACAGTAGTGTCTGCAGGCAGAATGCAACGCAAGGTTTATTTTATAGGACAAAGATATTTTGTAAGTCAGCTGTGCCTGCAGGGAGGGTGAGGAATGTGTGCTAACCAATGGTAATACTGTTCTGTAACAGATACTCACAACAGTTCAATATTAAGAATCTGGTCCTCCCCACTTCCCCGCCATCCTAAGACATTGAATACCTTGAGGTAAATGAAGTTTTACTTCTGTGCTTAGGGTCCTACTGGTGAGACTGGCCCAATTGGTGAAAGAGGTCATCCAGGTCCACCTGGTCCACCAGGTGAACAAGGCCTCCCAGGTGCTGCAGGAAAAGAAGGCGCTAAGGTAAGATATGGCTCTGCAGGACAAATTGAAAGGGAACGATAAACAGCTAACAGCCTCACACTTCAAATCATTTTGCAGAAAATGCAGAATAAAATCAGAATGTACTAAATAAAATCATGATTGCTTTGTTTTACCTAGAAGGATTTTGAAGACAGGAAGATTCCAGTTTTAGTGCTGTGTCTTCTTCCATTGAAATAATGAGAATTCTCTTCAGCCAATAATTAGTGGGTTTGTAATTAAAGAAAATAAAAAACATGTATGTACACCATGCATTCACTGTGGAAATATGTAGTAATATCGTGTTCACACCAATGTGGAAAATTATACATTGTACAGTAGGATGTGTAATACTGTCTGCAAGGCAGAATTTCATGTATCAAATTTAACTCTTTGCTCACTTTTTGGCCACCATTGGAGCACAAGAAAAATATTACTTATCTAGTTATTGTTTAAATCTGTTTAATCTTCTATTTTAAATAGGCATTGTAAATTCATAATGAATGTATCTTTAAACAATGGCTTGCATGTTTTTCACTATATTCTATAACTAACACTGTATTTTGTCAAAGCTTATAACCGTATTGATAGACTATTGTACTGAAAATCTTAAAAGAATGCCTGAATAGGTGGGGGTATTACTGTAACTAGGATCTGGTATTTGATTTTTATTACTCATTTAATGACTATCATGAGCATTATTTGAGTTTTTAATCAAAGTGTAAAATATCTTCTAGGGTGATCCAGGCCCTCAAGGCATTCCTGGGAAAGACGGACCAGCAGGTCTTCGTGGTTTCCCTGGAGAGAGAGGCCTACCAGGTGGTCAGGTACGGTATAAGCACTAGAACAATTCACATGATTCTAAATACAAAAAACAGTGGATTAACTCTTTTATTTCATGGAAAATTCTACAATGCTTAAAAATGAGTGCAATAGGAGAACAGACATCAAGTATCTGAGATTGTTATATATCATCGGCTATATAAGCAAAAAGGAATTTATTAATTTTTTTGTCTTTGTATTTTTGCATTCTTTCTATTACGTGTTTTACAAAAATAACTTCTGAACTTGCAAGTGTAAGAGGTAAATTGAGGGGTTTTTTTCATCTTCTCAGGGTCCAGCTGGTCTGAAAGGAGGGGAAGGCCCACAAGGCCCACCTGGACCAATTGTAAGTAAATGTAATAATCTATGGAAATATAAACAATATTATATAGTAACCTTTTTTTCTTCTTTACATGCTGTGATGTTCTCAAATCAGTCCGTAAAACAACGGACAGATGTATGTCATTCAAAGTAATAAATAATTATTTTCTACTAATTATCCATACTTCTAAACATTCAAGGAACATGAATGTTGTAAATACATGAAGCCTTCTGCTATCTGAGGGTATGATATTTACTTATTACTCAGTACTTGCCACTTACAACAATAAGTTATTGTTGACATGAAAGGGGTTTTTCATAGTGGAAAGATCCATGTATAGTAGATAGTGGACTCATGCCATTATTCCGGGTTGACCTTAGACTGATGCCAGCTACCCACAAGGCTGCTCTATCATTCCCTCTCCTTAACGAGACAGGAGGAGAAAAAAACAAGATGAAAGGCTCGTGTGTCGCGTTAAGGACATGGTAATCACTAACCAGTTACTGTCAGGGGCAAAACAGACTCAACTTGGGGCAGTTGATTTGATTTATTACCTATCAAATCAGAGTAGGATAATGAGAAATTTAAAAAAAACACCCCTCCCTTTTTCCAGGACTCAACTTTACTCCTGAATTCTCTGTCTTATCCCCCCAAGTGGCACAGGGGGACAGGGAATGGGGGCTGTGGTCAGTTCTTCATATGTTGTCTCTGCTGCTCTTCTCTCCTCACACTCTCCCCTGCTCCATCATGAGGTCCCACCCATGAGAGACAGTTCTCCATGAACTTCTCCAGCATGGGTGCTTCCCACAGGTTGCAGTTTTTCAGACTGCCCAGCATAGGTCCTTTCCATAGGGTGCAGTCCTTCAAGAGTGCATTTCACCAGCGTGGGGCCCCCACAGGGTGACAAAGTCTGCCAGAAAAAATTCTCCCGTCTGAGCTCCTTTCCAGGGGGTGGTAGGTCCTTCCAGGAGCCTGCTCCAGCATGGGCCTCCCACAGGGGCACAGCCTCCTTCAGGTGCATCCATTTGCTGTGGCATGGGGTACTCCATGAGCTGCAGGTGGATATCTTCTCTGCCACAGACCTCCATGGGCATCAGGGGAACAGCCTTCTGCACCAAGGAGTTCACCATGGGCTGCAGGAGAACCTCTGCTCCGGTGACCACAGCACCTCCCCCTACACATCCTTCACTGACCTTAGTGTCTGGAGAGTTTTTTCCTCTCCTATATTCCCACCTCCCTCTTCCAACTGTTGTTGCGCAGCAGTCTTCCCCTTCTTAAATACATTATCATAAAGCTGCTACTGTTCTCACTGATGCCTCATCCTTGGCCAGTAATGGGTCTCTCTTGGAGCCGACTGGCACAGGCACTATTAGACATCTGGGAAGCTTCTGACATCCTCTCACGGAAGCCACCCCTGTAGCCCCTATTTCTACCAAAATATTGCTCTGCAGACCCAGTGCAGCTGTGTTCGCTTTGTACAACTGTAGTTCACTCATACAGTTGCCCCACACAATGTTAAAAATTCTGCAGGTGATCTCCATAGCCTAAGCTATCTTTTAAATATGTGGCATCACTCATTTTGCACCCTCATTACTGCATCTAATTATTTGAACCATATATAAGCCTATGTGTAAGGTTTGATTTATCTTAACTCATTGTGAAAAAGATTCTTTATGAATATGATAAAGAGAAAAGCAGAGATGTATACATGTGTTAAAAACAGTAAATTATTCTCCCTTAGGTCTTATGTCTAGGCTTTTTCTAGATGGTCCTGTGACCAATAGTTGTTTGCATTTAGATTTTTGTTTCATGTTTTGACTTGTATTAATTATATCTCTACTACATCTTTCACTTTAGTTTCTGGTAGTTCTGCACTGAAAGGTATTTGAGGTAGGATATGCTTGAAGTTACCTGTTCTCTATTGTCATTTTACTTACAGGGAATTTCTACAAGAATGCAGTGCTATTCAAAACGTATTACAGATAGTCCCAAAATATGAATTGTGTATATTCTGACAGTCATCTTGTCAACTTATTTCTTTCATTCAGTGCAACTGAAGTTAAAGGGGAAAAAAAATCGGCACAGCTATTCTTGTTAGACCAAAAAGTAATGACTGAACTGAAATTCTGTGTATTGCAACAATAAAGCGCTCTCACGTCCCTGCAATTTTTATTGAGATTAGAATGCATTAAACAAGGAGGAAAAAAGCCCTTGCTTAATTCTTGCATTTGGATTATTTCTACATTATTGGAAAAGATCTGCTGTAGCACCCCTTTAAGCTTTACTTCTTGATTTCTTGATACTAAAAATTAATTATTGAATTCTTAATGCCTTTAAGCTTCTCTAAATCAAGAACTTGCATTTGTGACTTACATTTCTTAACAGCATGCAGCATGGGTAGCATGCAGCGTGTATACATTCCCAAAAGGAATAAAAACAAGGTCACTGGGCGGGAATGGAATGGAAGCTGATAGGGAGAGTCAAATGGGATACCATCCCACCCCACCAGAACCTGAATTCTTAGAAGAAAAGATCAATCAAAATCAAGAAAGCATAGACCAGAATAGTCTCTTCAATCTAAAGGTCACGTCTTCATTTTTTGCTAAAGGAGTACCTGAGGCCTGACTAACCTCTGAAGCAGACAGTTAGTTCAGGTGCAATGAACCAGAACTCTTCTGAGTAGGCACAAACCAGACAGCACAAGCATACCTGACATTTAACACACCATTTTCCCAGACAGGATGCGTACACGGTAGCTGTGCCACTACTGTCATAGTTTCTCATAAATAAATACCAGGTAAGGCTGTGAGGCAAAAGCACGTATCTTGTATATGCTTGGCCATATTCTGAAATGCATGTGTATGAATTTAAATTCAGTTGATCCATGTTTTTCTAATTCTTACATGGTGTGTGTATGCTAGTGTTTTAGCTCAAAACAACAGAGCCTTTTTGAGGTGAATGTCTTGATCATCTCATTTACTGTCTTCTAGTTCAAAACGCGGAGCTCTCTGGGAGCTCTTGAGCAGTATTCCTTTCATGTGAAACTAAATTGGAAGGGAAATTCCAGGAGCATTTCTGAGACATGCCAGTTAACAGGCTTCACTGCCAGACTAAAATTATCATGAAATATAGTCCAGAAATACACAGAATATGGGTGTTAGGAGCACAGTATAATCTGCTTCTCATTTTATAAATCTACTCCAGTTGGAGCCGCACTTCCTGCTAAGGTAAACGTAGTCATAGAAAGAACCATTTAGGAAAGGCAGCATCTTTTGCGTAATGTTTTTCTGATCTTTAAGAAACAGATGTAATGGTAGCAGGAGTTGTGGGCAGAGTGGAAGGGGAGTTTGAAGGGCAAACTTTTTTTTTCTTTTCAAAAATATACGTTGAGTTCACTGTAGTGCAGGCAGGCCACTTAAGGCAAAACCAGCAGCAAACTGCCCAGAGTATTCCAGAAGTCCTCAGTGAGATTTTTTTTTTATTTAATTTTTAATTACTAACTTGTTATCTTGAAAATGTTTCACAGTGAAAAAGGATCCATCGTGCCCTTAGTACTTGGTTTCTGTACATCTGGATATGGATCACTATGGATTGTTTTTTTATGCAGTAGCTCATTGCAGACCATGAGCATCAAATAGTCCTAAAATATTCTTCCGTCTATGTTTAGCTAACAGAGAGTACACACAGAAGTGTAATTATAATAGAGTCTTCATTTGCCGTTTATAATTAGAAGTGAATTCACGCCACAGGATGATTTTCCTCCAATTTCCTTCCAATACCAAGTGCTTCTAACTAGCGTGTATGTTCAATTATAAGCTGATTTTGGCTAGTGCATAAATCTGCAAGCATACCAAACAAATGACCGCTCCAAATACTGTGCATGCCAATTACTGTGCTTAGAGGGATTTGAACAAAAGAAAGAGATGCATGAGTGCACTCCAGAGCAAGATTCTTTTCCTGGTTCGTTTTCTTTTTTGTGTAGACTTTTTTGTTTGTTTATTTGTTTTACAGTTCTCTTTTATCTGCTATCTTTATCTTCTGTTTGTTTTCTTCCCTTCTCATACTACTATGTGGAATGCCTGAATGCTGATGAGAGAAAGCTCTTTGGAATGTCAAGCAGTCATTTTTCATTAGCTCATTTAGGAATAGGATGTTAGGAATAGGATGTCCAAACTGGACGCAGAATAAGCCAACTGTAGGCTACCCAATTATCAATAGTGAGCTATCTAGAGCTATCTTCCTTTATCTGATAACATTTTTCAGTCACAGGGATCTTCAATTGTTGATCATTTTGTTAACCATCATTAAAAAGCATTGCTGTAATTACATATCTATATACAAAAAGTGAGATAAAACAAGGTGACTAATGATCTTATAGTCTGTTTAAGAGAAACACAAGACAAAGCATGACACATCCGTTCTGTAGAAAATCTTCTAAAACCCATCACAAATTAATGAAAAGATTCCCAGTTTTGAGTACCACTGCAAGACCACAAGTTAACACTGAATTTAATAATATAAAAGCATTGTTCTATAGTGGAAGAAAGTGACAAAAAAGATAATAAACACAGAAAGAAAGAAAAGAGACTTAAGAAGATGCCTAAAATGCTTTACCAAATTATGACTGTAATTTAATGTGTTCTGCTTTTATCTCTCAGAGAGATAAGAGGATCTTTAAAAACAGAAGATGTAGTTCCTGTTCATAACTCATAAAATCTAAGTATAACAAATAAAAATTATGTAAAGATAAATGTGAAAAGTTGGCTGGGTAAAGAGAGCTATCAGAAATTATGGCAACTGTTGCTGTCTGCTGTTTGATATCAGAAAAATCTGAGTTATTTGGATTTTTTTTCATCTTTATGCTTACATCTACTGATGAGATGACCTAAAATCGTTTAGCTTATGAAACCTGACAAGATCAGAGACCATGGCAGTGTGGCTGCAGGGTAGTGATTTTTTTCTTGTTAAATTCAGTCTTATAGTAACAGTCTTTAAATAACAGAAATAGGACTGAAACTTAGGCATCCACCCAGACTTAAAAAAAACAAAAATACAACACCTGGAAGGATAAAGTCATTCCAGCAGAAATACTTTTTTTGAACACTCACACAAAATTAGATCTTATTCAGATAATTTGCAAAAGTATTTGGAGCAACCATTCAGCGTTCTCTTCCACCACAGTTATCTAGAGGGAAAAGCATCTCTTTAAGGAATTAGTACCAGTTATGCTAACAAGGGTCAGTTCAGGAAAAGTATGTCAGGAATAAAAGCAAAAAATGGGGCCCTCATAGGTGAAAGTATCTTAAAGTTCCAATGTTCCAAGAGCCAGCAAATCTGATCTTGCTTGAACATGGGAAAAGAACATGGCTATTCAGAGACTCAGGCTATACCGCTTATTACTTACCCATTTGATGATGTATTGCCCCACTTCCACTATATCAGTTGGAAAAGTTGATAATTTCTTATCAATAACTAGTGTTACAAACTATCTCGTAGGTGTCAAGCTGAAAAGCTGGCTAAATATTACCACAAACAAACCTTTAACAGTGTTCTATTGATGGAAAAAATACAGAAAACAAAGATGCTGCAAAGGTGTAAAAACACACAAATTTAGAGGGAGAGGATAGTTATCTTTACTTCTCAGTTTCCAGTGAGTCCATGAATTTCAAAGTTAACTGTGTTCCTCTTAGTGAAATGTTTTTTTCCCTTTAAACTATTAAGCAAAAGACTAGCTCCTATGTAGAATAAAATGGAACAGAATGCTCAATTGTCTTTGTTCCCACGCTGCTCTATCTGCAGGATGCAGGAAGGATGTATGGCATCTCGAATCCTCAGGAAGTATCAGGACTGGCAAAGCTGGATTTCTTGTCAGAGTTCTCAGCCAGTGATAGTGCAAAAAAAGCACAGGGATGCTCCACCACTCTCCATGCTCTGCCACTACCCAGGAGAGCATCATGCTTCTGTCTCCCTGCACATGATGACTCTTGTGGAGACACAGGAGGCATGTTAGATGGCAGTTAACGTCTGTATCGAGACACAGGAAGTTTTTCCCCTGTGCTATCATGAACCCATTTCACAAATACAGAATACTCGGTCCAAATCTGCCTGAGTGATCAAGGAGGTACAAGGAATTTGAATGTAAATGTGTTTTCTTCCCTGTCATTTTCTTGATGTGATATTCCTCCTAACCGTTGTCCCTTTCTTTGCTTATGAGTTACAGAGAACTTTTGTTATAGATCACTCTTCGGAAAAAGTATTTAAAATCTAAAAGCTTGTAAAAAGGATTTAAAATATAAAAGTTTGTAAAAAGGAATTAAAATCAGTACTCCACAATGTGCCTTTGTCTGAACACTAAACAAGTATCGGTAGACCAAAATTTAACATTTCAGTTCTGAAATTCCATTTATTTGCGTATGCACAAACCAGAGTGCACAAGCATACCTGACATTTAACGCACACCACTTTCTCAGACAGGATGCCTACACAGCAGTAGTTCTAAACTATACTGTTATCTGTTCCCTTGTATCCTTTTAGGAAGGTTCTTTAGTATTAGAACACCTTGTTTCTTTTCTTTTTCCCCTTCAGCACTACTTAAAAGCATGTCATCTATATTCTTGGAAAGTGCAATAAATAAGACAGGAAAAAAAATAGCCCACTGTAGGTTCCTCTTTGTTTACAAAGCAGCGCAGATTTTTACATACCTAGTCATTCTCTCTATTTTGTCTAGTTAGCTCAGTCCAGTGGAAACCATCAAGGCACCACTCAAATGATAAATGTTTATGGGCCCTGGGTCTGTGGCAGACTGGCATATTTAAAAGAAACGTTGGCTTTTTATGGAGCAGCCACAAGCCCTACACTGCTTCAAAAGAAAGAACTGACAGGGAAGATAGAAACTAAATTTTCTTTTATGAGTGCTTTGATAGTTTCAGATAGAAAACAGAAAAAAATTATTTAGACAATGAAAGGAATACAGTAATGACAATTATATGACTTATTTAAAAGTGAGGCTTATTGATATTAGGGCAAAAATTATTTCTCTCTGTTATTGTTCTTTATAAATACGTGTTCTAGGATACAAAATTCCAGTATATTTTGCACATACAGCATATGTCTTTTCCCCTTTATTTGTGCAATATTAGATTTTTAACTTTTTCTTATCTAAAGATATCTGTACATATAAACTTCCTCTGTATGATGCAGCAATATAGCCATTACATTTCAATAGATTTTGATACAGATTAGATGAAATGCAGAAACATACTGATCAACACAGCAATGAAAAGCAAAAAACTTGACAAAAAGTTTGGGTTGTGGCATGGGTTAGTTCTGTATTTTAATATAGTGTCATAGATTCACTAGGTTGGAAGAGACCCACTGGATCGAGTCCAACCATTCCTATCAAACACTAACCCATGCCCCTTAGCACCTTGTCCACCTGTCCCTTAAACACCTCCAGGGAAGGTGCATCAACCACCTCCCTGGGCAGCCTCTGCCAGTGCCCAATGACCCTTTCTGTGAAAAACTTCTTCCTAATCTTCAGCCTAAATCTCCCCTGGCGGAGCTTGTGGCCATTCCCTCGTGTCTTGTCCCCTGTCACTTGGGAGAAGAGCCCAGTACCCTCCTCTCCACAACCTCCCTTCAGATAGTTGTAGAGAGCAATGAGGTCTCCCCTCAGGCTCCTCTTCTCCAGGCTAAACACCCCCAGCTCTCTCAGCCGCTCCTCATAAGGCCTGTTCTCCAGCCCCTTCACCAGCTTTGTTGCTCTTCTCTGGACTTGCTCCAGAGCCTCAACATCCTTCTTGTGGTGAGGGGCCCAGAACTGAACACAGGATTCAAGGTGCGGTCTCACCAGTGCCGAGTACAGAGGGAGAAAAACCTCCCTGGACCTGCTGGTCACACCATTTCAGATACAAGCCAGGATGCCATTGGTCTTCTTGGCCACCTGGGCACATTGGTGAATATTCTTCCATCAAAGTAGTATTTTAGTGTGTTTTGAAACGCAGAGGGGAAAAAAGGTCTGGAGAACAGGATGTAGCACGCTCCTGTTACGATGAACAAATACAGGAATGGGTATTTCAGCCTTTTTCTTTTCTCGTACGCATGCTGAATGTGTGCCCTTCTACCAGATGGAATCTCACTGAATAACAGGTATCTCCTCCATTGACCTGGCTCATGAAAACCACCAAAAGAGCTATATCAGAATTCTCTTATAAATTTTTATTTCTTTCCAGGGTGCACCAGGGGAACGTGGGGCAGCAGGGACTGCTGGCCCAATTGGTCTACCAGGTCGTCCTGGACCTCAGGGTCCTCCAGGTCCTGCAGGGGAGAAAGGTGCTCCTGTAAGTAATCACAGAATGATATAAAGCTATCACAGCACAGACTTTTTTTTTCCATAATGCTACTTTTTCCCATTCCAGAAATTGCCTATTGAACATAACCTCAGAATACCTGACCTAGTCCTTTTATCTTTACAATTCAGTAAATAGTAAAATATTTATTGTCATACACTCTTAACACTGAAGAAGGATTAAGAAGGTGTAGATAGTAAACCTGTTACTATCACGTCAGGGGGTGAATATAGTAGAAAAGTTTTTCAAATCAGGTTTTCTTTGGAACTTTTTACCCATCCACTGTGCGTTAGAGTACAAATGTATTTGTTATTAGGTATCATTATTATTTGTTATAATTTTATGATATATTCTCTTCCTAGTATCATTTGCTTTCTGTTGTTTTTTAAAAATTTGTAAATTGATAATATGACTCCTTGCACTGAAATCTTCACTAGTTTTCTGTGATTATGTAGGTCATTTCTTTTTCCTCAAAACCAGGGTGAAAAAGGTCCTCAGGGTCCAGCTGGACGTGATGGAATACAGGGTCCTGTAGGACTTCCTGGTCCTGCTGGTCCTAGTGGTTCTCCTGGAGAAGACGGTGACAAGGTATTAATTATAACTGGTATTAATGCATCTGGGAGCAGGTCTGTCAGTGCAGTTCTCTGGTTGTAGCTTTCCTCACAGTAAATGTGGTGATGAAGGAACTCTTAAACTTCTCTCTCCTAAACTCCCTCCACCCACTGCAAAAAACCTAAAAAAAACCTTCTATAATCAGTCGCCTGAGGTGGAGATGCCATGGGACATTGGCATCTGTGTTCAAGAAGTAATAGACTAACATTTATCCTGGCAAGGAAGCAAGGATGAAAGTGTAGCAAAATAAATCAAGGCAAATGATGTCCAAATTGATTTTTGCTTATTTTAGAAAGTTGGTTTGCTGAATAAGATAAAATGTTCTCAATAACGTATAGTGATTTGGAACCACAGTTGATGGGTTGAGGATGTTAAAATAATATATTCGAAGCAGAGATAGTCTGTCGACTTCTGGTGGAATTTAGGACATGGCACCTTTCAAAATCATCTTGAATATTTACTTGATACAGCACTGTTCTGCTGGTTAGCATAGGGTAAAGGTAGAAGCTTTGAGGTTTGCTTTTATGATGCATGAGTTTTATTTATCCCATAGAGAGTACTTTATGTGATTTAATTTAATTATCTTTTGTTATTGTATAAAGTAAACATTTCTTTTCTGACAGGGTCTCCTGGTGATTTTAATAACTTTGAAGTTGTGAAATATTGTACACTAAGCAGTTGTTCAGTCACATACAGTTAGATGAGTCAGGGTGTAAATCAGGGTGCTTTCATTATAAGTTCATATTGAAGGTGACATGGGATACGCAATTTCCTTTATTTAGAGCTTAGTTGCACTATACTTCAAAGCCAGCTCTTGTTGCCCTTTGCAGTATAGCAATCAATATCTGAATTAATATGACATACTATTGATCGATGCAGAATTGCCCCTCTAGGCCTTCACGCTTGAAGCAGCAGCATAAAACACAGAATAATTCTATCAAAGGAGAAATTTAAAGACACTGTGATATTGACTTCAGCTAAATGTGAAGGATACCATTTTAAACAAGAAGTTTAACTTCTAACTTTCAATTACAGGGTGAAATTGGTGAACCGGGTCAGAAAGGTAGTAAAGGTGACAAGGGAGAAAACGTGAGTAGCAAAATCCTTTGTCCATAACATTCTTTATAAATAAAAAGTATTCATGCATGAAGTATGCAGGTAGCGTTGCTACATGAATGAATAGAAACAAAGACACACTCAAAAAAATTTCTTCAAAATAATGTTGAGTTTCAACACGACACTGGAGGTTTGTACTTATAAAGACATGAATTTGTTTAGTATTTCTTATATTTCTTGGACTTACTGTGTCATTTTAATTCATCCATTCCATATTTGAACTGGGAAAGACAGAGAACATACATATATTCTCTTATTGTGTTTAAGTTACCTTCACTGACTGAATTGTATGAACATACCCAGCTTTAGCTTCTTAGCCATAATGGTGAAGAATATAAAGACTCAGTAGAGATATCTACACTAAAGTCTTAGATTTTTTAAAGAATGTCTAATTCCTTGAGAGCTCACTTAAGTGATTGCAACATTTCAGAATAGTGAATATCTCAGATGAAATGGCTTATGCAAGTTTTCAGATATTATCACTAGGCATGTTAGTCAACTTAGGACAGGCTTTTACTGATTTAATTTGAAATGTTTTTGTCTTCAAAATTATTTCAAAAATTCAAGCACTTTGTCTTGTGATTACTACCTTTTTTTTTCCTTCCTTGATTTTGATTTCTTTCCCCAAATTTTGGAAAAGGTTTGTTTTCACTTCTGTTCAATTTCAAGATAAAATGGTATTTTATTTGAATAATATTCCTTAAGAAAAAATGGAGAAATATTTGCAGAAAGATTTTTTTTATTATTATATTTCATCAATATTCACAGTTGGTAAAGTTCAGAACTCATCATATGGGAATTCTTACCTAAGCATATTTACTATCTTGAAAACACTGTGTGCTTATTATGATTAAAAAATTATAGAGCATCATAAAAGTAGATTGCTTTGATAAATTGCACTAAATTTATGGCTTATGCGTAATACATGATGTTTTTTAAATGGATACATACAAATTCAAGTGAATCACAGTTTACTGATATTTCTTACAGAAACATGTTGAGCCAAAATGTGCAAAAAAATACAAGGTTTTTTTGTTGTTTTTAAGGATAAGCTTGTTCTTTTCAATTATTTATATGAGAAAGACTTCTACAGTTTCCAGTGCATAAGACTCATGCTTTTGACAACCCTATTTTATTTAAGTGCTATAATAAATTTTTTTTAATGCCATTCTAATACAAAGAATGTAATATTATATATATGGATAAGAGAGCACTTCTATTATAAACTCATTTTTCAAGGAACAAATATGTAACCAAGTTGCAGACAAATTCTGCTTCAGACTAAAATTACTCTTGTGTAATCTGAGCTTAATTCTATGTTTAAATTGGTAAAATTAATTTATCAAATTAAACCATTTTTTAAAGACAGTTTTAAAACTATGGATTTGTTTCCAGTTAACTGAAAGTCAATCTTTTTTATTTGCTGTTGTAGTTGTAAATGAGCTATGGGATACGTAGAGATATAAGCTCCTATTTGTCCACCTAAAGAGATTCATTACGATGCAGACCCTATGTACACAGAAAAATCTACCACTTAAAGGAAAGGGCAGAGGAAACATATGAAGCAAGTTGGGGTCCGGTTCTACTTCAGGCTTTGCACGTGATCGCATCCATATCCCGTTTTCCACTTTGAGATGCCTCTTCATTAGAGATGCTTCTGCATCAGAGAAAATAAAAAAAAAAACAAACCAACCTCACACTACACGTTTCTATTTCAGACTATTTTAGCATAGCTAGTTATGCTGAGCGTTAGACTGTGACCACAGTTCCCACAGTGAGTATTTGGGCAAGTTCCAGCAGAACAAATAAATGTCTGCAGCATAATAATTTGAAAACATGTCCTGTACTCTCAGTCTCAAAGTTTAAGGCATTTGGGAGTATAGTATGTTTCCGTGAAATACAGGATTCAGTATTCAGGCCTGCTTAGTTGAAGTGTATGTTACTCTGCTTTAAGCCATGTATATTGAATCCTATTTGCCCTCAGTTGCAGTCATTCAAGCCTGACAATTTCAGGTTGTATTTCAAATTTGCTTTCATTTCAACATGCTGACAGATGTATATGGAGGCAGGGAGGAAAGGCTTTGTTTGTCTCCTCTGAAAGATTCTGAAGAGGAAGTAAGTATCTATTTCTGAAATCACGGAACATAAAGAATAGATATTCACAATACCTACATGCCCAGAAAAGCCTTGGTGAGCATGTAGAGCCTAATCACAGCAAGGATCCTAACTAAAGAAGAATCACAGAATCACAGAATCACCAGGTTGGAAGAGACCCACTGGATCGTCGAGTCCAACCATTCCCACCAATCCCTAAATCATGCCCCTAAGTACCTCATCCACCCTCACCTTAAACACCTCCAGGGACGATGACTCAACCACCTCCCTGGGCAGCCTGTTCCAATGCCTAACGACCCTTTCCGTGAAGAATCCATTCTTGTTTAAGAAAAGCTGGAAACGTCTTCAGTTCCCAGTTGAAACTAACAAGGATTTGTGTTGGGGGAGTTAATTATACTTTGCCTAACAAAAAATAATGTGTTGCCATACCCTAGCTAGGGACAGTACAATTTTATTGCTGATGTACATCCTCTTTTAGCTTCAAAACCTCATCTGTTACCACAGCTCCCTTTATTCACTGAAGATTCTCTAATGGTGCTTCTAACCATTCTCTCCCAATTTGCCCTCCAGGGCAGTGGAAAAAATAGCCTGGCCGTGTGTCCAAATAACTTCTCATTAATCAGTTGCAAAGAACCTTCCAACAATACTTTATGTCACAAATGAGCATTTAAATGAGATTTAAAATCTTGTAAATCTTGTTCTGGGCTCTATAAAATGGAGGAGCAGGTAGAAGCATCTTGCAGAGTGTAGAAGCAGTCTGTTCCAAAATGATTTTTTAAAAAAATTCATGCATGTTAATTCCCTTTCTCATGGTTACACTCCCAGTCAACAGGAGCATTCCTACAAGTCCTTTCGTTTAGATATGTCACCATACTGGCTAAAAACCTTTGCTTCACCTATTACCATCAGGTATGTGACAAAAAGAAAATTAGAAAATGGAAGAAATACATAGCTTGACACTTCAAATTCCCTAGAAAATAGAGGTACTCTAAAATATACATAGAACCCAAAGAAAAGCATAGACTACATAAGCTACAAGACTTAACAAGTCCTTTTTCCTAATCTCTCTATAAAAGGCAGAATAATCTAATTTTACCCCCAGCAAGGTCTATAAATCCAAGCATTATTCTGCACTAAATTAGAATTCCCTGCTTAGAAACTGCAGGCAGTTTCTTTATCATCTGAAATAGCAGACCAGAATTCAACCATTGCCAGGTGTAAGGTTTTACGCTTTTTTAGCTTCACTCTTTATCAGTCTAATCTCTCTAGCTGGTACAAAAAACAGATTTAACCTAGCACATAATTTTAACCCTATCATAAACTGTTATCTCATACTCCCGTACTTTCAGTGTTAAATATCTTCATTATATCACATCTGCAAGAAATGACTTCTAAATTGTACACACTGAAAAAATTAAGAAGTTCCTCTCAGAGACATACTTTTTGCCATTCTGTTGAAATGAGACTTAATACAAAAGAGAATGTGACTCCCAGTGCTCAAGAAGAACTCAGACTTTCATGTCTCCTGTGGGTCAAAAAAAGCTTTGTCCTGCTGCAAAAAACATTTGCAATTTCTTAAAAACTGATCCAAATGGTAAGCATTCCATTTAAAGATAGATTGGTAGATGAAGATAGATTGGTCCAGAGAAGAGCAACGAAGCTGGTGAAGGGTCTGGAGAACAGGCCTTATGAGGAGCGGCTGAGAGAGCTGGGGGTGTTTAGCCTGGAGAAGAGGAGGCTGAGGGGAGACCTCATTGCTCTCTACAACTACCTGAGGGGAGGTTGTGGAGAGGAGGGAGCTGGGCTCTTCTCCCAAGTGACAGGGGACAGGACGAGAGGGAATGGCCTCAAGCTCCGCCAGGGGAGATTTAGGCTGGACATTACAAAAATATTTTTCACAGAAAGGGTCATTGGGCACTGGCAGAGGCTGCCCAGGGAGGTGGTTGAGTCACCATCCCTGGAGGTGTTTAAGGGACGGGTGGACGAGGTGCTAAGAGACATGGGTTAGTGTTTGACAGGAATGGTTGGACTTGATGATCCGGTGGGTCTCTTCCAACCTGGTTATTCTATGATTCTATGATGCTTTAAAGGTTGACTTTTTTGGCACAAATCTCATTGACAGGTCTGATACTTTTAACTGTGAAAAAAATATTTTTCCATTTTGGTTTATATTTGCATGGGAATCTATTTTAAATATTCTGCAACATTACGAATGGGCTTTCAATAAATGTTAGTGTTAGATATCTTGTAGATGTGCAAATCTGAGTCTATGAGAGATAAAAAACTAATGATTTTTTGTACTGAATGGAAAATGCTTGTGAATGATGCTGCATTCTCTTTGGAGAAATGGAGAAATGCTTACTAGAGCTTGATCATGCAAAGAGGTGTATTTGCCATAATCACTGACTTTTCCTTTTGGATGTTTGTTTGTTGCAGGGTCCTCCAGGTCCACCAGGTCTCCAGGGTCCTGTTGGTGCCCCCGGTATAGCTGTAAGTAACTTATTCAGAGCAAACCGCAGCCTTTCCATAATTCATCTGATACTTCACTCTTTGAACTGCATGCTACTTAATCTGGAATGTTTTTCAAATCACTACTAACAGTCCTATTGTTGATTCCTTGTAGCAGTTATTTATTGTAAACAAACCTGTATAGATGTTATTTTAGTTCAGATTTAAAGCAGGGCAATAATTTGAAGGAATTATTAAAAATCAAATAGTGTAAATAGAGAATGAGGCCCATCCTTTCAGTGAATTTATTTGATGGTTTGTATGACAGTCAATAGTAAAATCACATTGGAATCAGTTGCATTTAAAAGAGAGTATCTTTTTAAAATTCACCTGATACCAGATGGATTGATTTTCATTTTTATTTAGAAGCCTTCTACCATGAAAATTGGTAGAATTATATGCTTCTTATGTTTACTAATATGTAGGTATTCAATAACTGGAATGTTTGTGCAGATGTGAAAGGGAAGAGGTATTCAAGGAAAATTTTTGTGAGATATGCAGTATTATTTAGCCTACATTAAACCAGGGCATATGCTGATACTCTGCTTGTAGAACAGATTTCATTCCATCAAGATGGTGTATATACATGTGTAAAGATATTAGGTTATTCTGAGCATTGCCAGTTGTTTCCTAGTGATTTCAGTCTGTTATTATCAGATCTGTGATATTTTTGCTTTTTGCTGTTTCCAAATAGGGCGGTGATGGGGAGCCAGGCCCAAGAGGTCAACAAGGGATGTTTGGGCAAAAAGGTGATGAAGGTCCTCGAGGCTTCCCTGGCCCTCCAGGCCCTATTGGCCTACAGGTAAATTCCTTTATTGTTTTATCCTCCACCTGTAAGAACCCTGATTTCTGAGTCTGAAACTGTATAATGAATATTGTCTTCTATTAATTAAATGGTAGCATCAGTTAGTAATAACTGCAAGATCCCATATTCATGGAGTTCATGCATAAACAGCAGATATAATGCTGAAGGAGATTGGTAAGATGGTCTGAAACCGAACTCCTGGCTACCATAGTTTTTAGAATTTCATTCAGTAACTGATTCATTTATAGACACCAACATTTTCTGTTTTAATGAGAGTACTTCTTTCTACTGCAGATACACATTTTAACGAAAATATTCAATCTGGAGGATTATTTAACATGTCCTAGCCATTTACTGTATTTTCACAATACATTTTGGCAACACAGGGTGTTTCTTAGTGATACCATTACAGACTGCTTGTGTTCTGAAAGATTAGCAGAACTTCACGGTGTTTAGACACAGCTGCCATCATTGGTAGGTTCTTACAGTTTCATGTTTCTTCCTCTTAAAATTACTTTAAATGCATCAAAAAACACAAAGCGAACATACAGTAAAATGTAGGCTTCTCACTGCTGCATCCAGAGAATTACAGTTGAAAAATCCTGCTTTTTCAAAAATCTAATTTGCTTTAAATATAGCAAAACAAAGAACAAGATGTTTGGGACCTTTGATTCATTTCTGTGTAATTAACATTGCAACTCAGAGCACTTTGAAACTATTAACATTTGCTGTTTATAAAAAACTCCTTTTCTTTTTTTTTTGTTTTAATGCAAATAGGTTTTCTTTTCTTGTGTGTGTGTGTCCAAGTTCCACATGTAGATCTACTTTATATAGTTTCATATGGATTTATAAATTGTTCCAGGTACACTGCTAATAGTTTTCTTTTCTCTTCCACGTGTTTTAGGGTCTGCCTGGCCCACCAGGTGAAAAGGGAGAAAATGGTGATGTGGGCCCAATGGTAAGACTTCTTCCCCCTTGGTAACTCTGGGGGCCATAGAGGTGATCTATGTATTATTCTTTTTTGGTCTGTAGCTCACAATTTGATAAGCTATTCCTGAATTCAGTACATGGGTATGAAACATCTTGTGTAACATAAACTGTCTCCAGGGTTTACTTTGCTTTCCCACATCTATTTCCTCATCTTTAATATCAAGATTTATGTAACTTAAGAAAATACTCTGAAGAGTAGATAGCAAACTAAGTGCTGTGTGTGTCTGAGACAGGACGGTGGTAAGGAGGTTCAGGAAAGAAAAGGAGAGACCACTGTACCAGAGAGTTTGGAGCTGCTTTTCTGAAATTCAGGGCATTGTAAAGTAGCTTCAGGTAATTGCAGGCCGGAAGATGGTAAACATTACTTGGCTATGTTTACCTATTCCTCTGGGTGATCTTGAGAGTACCTTTTCCAACTGTTTATAATCTTGATGAAGTGCCTTCTGGGCTGTTTCTGACTGCAATGCAAGCAATCTACAGGATACATTTGCCTCCAACACCCTATGCCAAGCCTGGATGCTTTATTATTGCCCATCTGTAGGCACCCTGGTGCAGTATTGGCACATGGCTTATGACCAGACAGATACACTACTCCCAGGTCTTTGCACAGGGGAAGGGGTGTGTATGTAACCTGCAGGGAGAGCACAGTGCAGGAAACCAGTCCTCAGGAGTCCTTAGCATCTGGTCATTTCCAGCTCAGGTGCTGTATAACATAGCCTGGATCCCATATCACCTTGTGAACCCATGCCATGGGCAGCAATCTGTCCCTGCTGTTCCTTTAGCACTGCAAATATGAAAAGTCCTCTACAGATTGAGTATATTGTTTTTCGTGGCCAGAAAAGCCCCACTGGACTTAGTCTTTATGATTGTAACTATACCAAATTGTCTCTTTGATACAGGGTCCACCAGGCCCTCCAGGTCCAAGAGGTCCCCAGGGTCCTAATGGAGCTGATGTAAGAATCAACCTTTTATCTTACTAGTTCTTTAATAAGCACTATATTTGGGATAACTACATTTGGAATAACTTAATATCTTTCATCATTGTAGGGTCCTCAAGGTCCCCCAGGCTCAATTGGCTCTGTTGGAGGTGTTGGTGAAAAGGTGAGTGTTGATAATATCCTGTAGAAAGAGAAAACATTGGAATAGTAAAATGAATATATGTTAGATATTCCTTGGAGCTGTGTGCATATATTACAGTTCCTAACTATCCTTCCTTGGCCTAGTAATTGTTACTAGTGATCAGCTATATAGTCCTAAAGACTGACTTACCATGGCTGGTCTTTTTATTTCACGTTTTACATCACAAAAATATTTAACAATCGGAGGAAAGAGCAGAAGAGGTAATTTTCAGATGAAGGATTAAAGTAAGGTTGTGGTGGCTTCTTTAACTGCATAGTTTGATGCCTGCAGTAACGTTGTTGGCTTCAAGTGTTTTACAGTTTGTACTGGTGTAGGTTAGAATATCATATAGCCCCCTGCCCTCTATCTGGAACAATAAGAATATAGACTATTAACTAATGTATCAGTGGTAAAAATAGCTGTGAGATGAAGCTGACCTATAGCATCAGTAGGGATCTGTTCCTCACACAGACAGAGACAGTTCCAATAAAGTCAAATGTTTGAGGATGATTTGTGCTAGTTGAAAACCTGACTTAAGACTGATGCCACATGACATTCATTCATCAAAATTATTTTATTGCTATTTTCAGTTCTCTATTCAGGAAATTTCCTACCAGTATATGAGATGTTTTTTTAAAAAGCTGTCATGTCTTACACAAAGAACATGTTAGATAATATCTTCCTTTTTTTCTTTAAAAAAATCTTATATGTAGTAGGCATAATGTTTTTTTGTGTGTGTGATTTATTTGAATCATCGGTGTGGTCTATTATAACATGCTGAACAAGCACAGAAGTCAAAAGACAGTCTTTTGAAATTAATATTTATATTTATTTTAACAAGTTCATTGACTTCAGCCATATCATGCTTGTAAGACTAAAAACATTTTGCTGTAAAGATACAGATAAGAAATTTTTTTTTCTTCAACTGTGGATTTGGAAGGAGGATTCTGAAAGGAGCATAAGGTGAAAGAAACAGAATAGAAATACATTCCAGGCCACTGTGTAAATAACTTATTGAGAAACTATTTAGATTACTCTTGAGTATTTAAATATTTGCCACAGAATATCATATGTATTCAATGAAACACTGGTGTCAATGAATCCTGGAAAAGATCACTAGCAATGTCAGTATTCTTAGTTTTTCAGAAAGTTCACAGTATTGATAACTTTTCAGAATATGAAGCAAGTTCCCCTTTTTCTTCCTGTCCCATCAGATAATTAGATGCACAGGTACCTTTTCCCTCATCTTCCTCACACAGCGTTACTGAACTTCAGTGCTTCAGAATCTTAACTTCTGCTCCTCTTCATTTCACAACATTGATGCAGTGTACTATTATTGGACCTTTAGGTACAAATCAATCAGACCTATGAATTCACAAATAATGACTCAAGTACCATGTCAATCAAAGTCCCTTTTATTTATCATTGTCCTCTTTTTGATCACTATCCAAAAACATGTCACTCTGCTTCACAGAGTGATGTTCTTTCTTTTCAGAAGGTAAGGAAGTTGTCAGTATCACTTTTATGACTAGAAATATTGAAAAAAATAATGAATATCTGCAGTTCATCCTACAGTATCTTACAATCTTCTTGCTCCTCTGCAATAACAAAAAATCTTTCTTCTGAGCTCTTCAATATTCTTGACATCTACTATACAGTTTAGGTTATCTGTCTGGTTCTTTTTTTCATTAAAATGTCTTTTCTTTAAATAACCTTTCACTTCTATTAGGGCTATATCAAAAGGAATCACTGAGTTCTTATCGGCATGACGAAACTATTTTAATAAACTCTTCAGAGAGAATCTGTGTGTCAGCAGAAGGCAGAAAAAAATGGTCCCTCTGGCAAGAAAAATTCTTCCTGTGAACACTAGGGTGCTGAGAAAAATGTTTATTATGAGAACATTATATCCAGGGTAACACCCAAAATATTCACTGCTTTATAAAAAACTATAGATTCAATCACTTCTTTAATTTTTACTCTTTCATGATCAAATTATACTCCAGTCATTTTGTGAAAACTTTGACTTACATTGAACTCTTTACTCCTTTGTTTCTCCCTGTGACTCTGCTGTATGATTTGGAGTCTTATTTGTGATAATAAGCCCACCAAATTTAAATCAAGAACATGTAAGTCAGGCTGTTTATCACTGGTTGTCATTTTTATTTCCTTTTGCTTATTTCCCATATTTCTGCACTCACACAGAGAGGCTTCCAAGTATATTATTTTGGAAGTTTTTATTTCTTCTAATCACTATCCTCCTCCTTCTCAAGTTCTAGTACATGCCAGGTTTTTTTTTCCTAGTCAGGACACCTTCCTTCTTAATTTCAGTTCCATTTAATGAGTTCTGCAAGCTTAGATATCATAAAGAGTTGTTTTGTCAGGAGGAGTTCCCACAATGGGACAGTTCACACTTTTAAACAAAACATGCATTTTGTCTTTCCTTTTTCTTCCCATGTATTTTTTTCCTAATGTTTTTCTTATTATGTTTGCATGCTTTGGCCTCTGCATTCCTTTGAGGAAAGATATCATACTACAGATAGTGCAATGATAGTGCTGATATTAGACTGTGGAAATAAACATTTTGGCATCCTTCCTGTCACTGGTGGAGAGTTAAAAAGAGTTGCTCACTCTCATATTTTAATCATTAGACTGGGAGATACTTTGTTATTGATACTGGGGTTTCAAAGCCCACTTATCCTCTGGCAAATTGTAAACAATTTTTGTCAGTGTGCCATCTGTTTTTAACTAGCTTGTTGTTTCCTCTGCTGTACTCACTAAAGCCTAAATGTTCAAAGACATCTGCAGTACAAACATGCATGTAGCCTTGCATTATTAATGCTTGTAGCCTCTAGAAGTCTTGAAGTCCAGAAGTTTTGAGACCTACACTCAACCAAAAGCACTTAAATCCAGCTTCCAGAGATTACTCTGTTTTGCTTATAATTAAGAAAAAGCAGAAAAACAAAATGTACCAACGCATGCTTGTCTTTAATTTGATATCAAAGGCCTAACAAGCAGATGTTCTAAATATCCAATAAGTTGCGTATGACTTCTTAAAACTGGGCCTTAGATGTTTTACAATGTCTAGAAATTCACAACGCAGAGAGGAAATGGAACAAGTAACATTAACCTCACACTTCTCTTCCACAAAGCCTAAGAAAGTTAATTTCCTTTTTTTTAATTTAGGCTAATCTGTGATAACTGCACTTGAGTACTGTGGTGTTCTTCCACCCTTCCTCCCTTCCACATCATGTGTTAAACTGGCAGAGTCAATGCATAATGCTAAATTAATATGTGCAGAACCTAAGCTTTATTTCTGTAGCCTCTCAGTTTAAATCTCTTTCGCTATATGGAAAAGTCTGATCTTAGAAAACCACTGTAGTCATCTGGGTTTATACTCCCTCTTATCACATCATTCTAAAATAATTTTAAACATAGTACACTAATAAGGAGTCTAACAGTAAACAAGTGAAATCAATAGTTTATAAGATTGATCAGTCATTAACTTATATTGCAGATGAAAGTGAGAGAACAAAATCAATTCAGTATTTTGGTCCTAAGTTTATGTCTGATAAGTTTGAACAGACATCTGTACGTGTGCATATCATTTTTCCACACACCTGTGTGGGGGCTATTCCTAAGATACTTAGTCATGATATATCTATGACAGTTCATGCTACCTGAATACCTGTCCTAACAAATGACTTTTAATAACTTCGCATGACTCACTGACTCTGATCTCTTATCCTTCTCTGTCTCTCCAACAGGTTCATAAACATAAGACCTCCCAGAAAATATAGCACAGTTTTAGAATTTCTCTCCTCATTAAATTTAGCTCTCTGTAGAGCCATAATATATATAACACAGTCACTATGCGTACTCATGTGAAAAGGGATTGTCTTCTAGAGTCAGCTTTTCTATTTTTTTTTCTTTTTTGTAAGTGAATCTTTTTCACAACCCAGTCAATTACAAAGTTGCCTCTCACTCTTACAAAATAAATCAGCATGTCCCAGAATTTAACTGAAAGGTGGCAGCCTTCCATCCACCATCTCTGGCTCTGTGCTGTCTCTAGAACTGGCCACAGTGCGGCAAAAAAAGGACTTTTAAACTGCTGTCCTTAGCCTGATTAGATCATTCTGCTTGCTTAATCCAAGGAGGTTTTCAGAATTAAATGTGTCCATGAAATGACACGACTCTTTGTAGTTATCATTTCTGACTTTGCTTGTTGAAATTCTGTCAGAGGAAGGCTTTGTCTAAGAAAGACAACACTAACTTCAAAGATCTGACCTGATAACCAAAGAGGAAATATTCAAGAGATGGAATAAGTCTTTCCCAAAAGAACATGGGATATTTCCCATAGAGCAGGTTCACTGGGTCCTGAATTAATACCATTCTTACCAAAAATGCAGACAGACAAACACTAACCTACAGTTTACACAGGTTTTAGTAGCTATAAGTATGCACTCTGTAAACATATATCAACTACAATCTTCTATATCAAAACTCTGTTTAACTCCTTTAACAGCTGTCTAAAACAAGTACAACTTTATATAGTACCTAATATTTGGAGTAGAAAAAGAATTGTCTGAGAAAAACAAGGACTGCACACAGGGAAGGGTCACATTTTTTAATAGAACAATGGCTTAGAAGTATTAATGTGAGATGAAACTTTAATTCATCTTGTCTTTCACAGATACCCTTTTAGGGGAACATCTTGACATTTTCCAGCCCTTCCAATTTCACTTTTGTTTATTGGGGAGTTTCTATGCACAGAGCTCCTATTGGCTGCCTGCATCTGCAAATTTCAACACGTACTATAGCAGGGAACCCTGTGATCCCAGGAGCACAGTGCTTCCCCTCTATCCCAAAGTATAACTCAATACATCAGAGAAAGCCCATCTTTTATCCTGTTGCATGAGTGGATTGTAAAGAGTGGATTACAAATCAAATGTGAATCATCATCAATTACAATATCATTTGACAGAAAAGCAGAAAGAGAACTTAACTCTCTAAGAAGCTTAGAAGGGGATTATACTGGCACAGGTGCTTGTCAAGCAGGAGTTTACATAACTAGCACTCTTATGTCACAGTTAGTTAGTTGTGCATTGGCGACACCTGTTGAAGGGTTCTATGTTGTGGACTATTAGATGTAATATAGCATTACATGTAATTTAACTTGAATAACATCAATTTGTTTGTTAATTCCTGACTTCATTCTCTGTTACTGCATAAATCTAATTTGATTAATAGTAGGCATGGACAAAAAAAATATTAATGTTCATGTCAATTCAGTAAACCCTGTGCAGAGGATATGGAATAAAGATTATGAATGTTCTTAGGAAATAGGCTTAGTGCTTATTGACCTGAAGTATCCACTAGACTTTCCTTTTTTTAAATAACGAGTGCTGTATCACAGAAGCAAATGAGTATTAAGAACTAAAAGAGATCATTAATTTTTAAGATTACAGCTAATTTAAGTATGTCTAATATAATATACCAGAGTTTCTAAAGGCAAATTCACCCTTTTAAAGTGCCCTTTCTAGAGGACATTTTAATATTGCTCCTAAAATTGTGATAGTCTATTAATTATCCTGTTCTGGAATTCAATTGGGTACTCAGAACTTCTGTTCATCTAACGTAATATTTGCATTGGGCTAACTTCTGGTCCCAGTGAGTCATTGTGCTATCATTAGCTTCAATGAAAAACATTCAGTATCTACACCATAAGATCTGTCTAAAATTCATATTTTGCAACTTATACTTTTATACTGTCTGTGTAGAAATTATAGATATGCATGTTGTATTAATTGAATTGTCATAGAATGAAGAGGGGCCTGCAGGCCATAGAGGATATGAAGGATACAGAAATTTATTCCAAATCTGTGTTTGAGTTTGGTAGAAGGAATTGGATGAAATGCATTTTCAGCCCTGAAGTACTCTTGCCTATAGGCATAATTATTAGCAAGGATCATTTGGTTTGGAAAAAGAACATTTATGGGGGAAAAAAAAATCCCCCAATAATTTATATTAAGAAATCATTTGAAATACATAGTTCTTATCACAGACCTCTGTGACAATTACAAAGAAGATTCTGTTATCCTTTCACAGATTTATGTGTCTGTGATACTAATTGCTAAATACTCTACTAATGGAGTAGTTTTCTATAAAGGTTTATTTATCAAACCACTGAGCTACAAAATAATCAGTCCTAATAAACTTTAAAATGAACAACTGCAAAGATGGTCTTTGAGCTAATAGCATGTATTAGCTCAAAAAGAGTCTGAATTAACTTAAGCATTCACTTAATAGTACGTGATCTTTGACTTGCACACATTTTCTTTATATGGTGTTGTCCTTAAATCCATCTACTTTACTAAACAATTTCCATCACCAGTAAATATATTTCATGTACCTTTGTGGCCTGTGGTGAAAGTTTTTCTAATTGTTATGCTACTACTAATCCTTATGTTTTTATATGATTTTTTATTCTAACAGTAGCTATAGCAATAGTATATTCACTCAATTGACATTCGTTTCTAATTAGTATCCTTTTATTTTAGAAACTTGCTTCCAGGCACAATGTATCTTCTAGAGGAAAAAACACATATACAGTCAATATAGTTCTTAGCCTTTTCTGTGACTAGAAAGAAAGATAACAAGCAGGAAATTTGCAATATATGGGATAATAAAGGAGAACTTCCAGAGCCCAAAGGGAAGGTTAGTCTCCTTAGCTCACTAAAAGCTTAGTCTGATACATTGGCTTTTACAGCTGCATCCAGCGACGGGACGGTGAGTTCTGTGCTGGGGCGGCCATTAAAGGCAGCGCGGCCTCCCCTGAGCCGGGAAAAGCCTAAAAAACTCGCTCGGGGGTCGGCGCTGGGCTCCCGGCTCCACGGCCGCTCCCGCGCGGGGCCTGACGGGAGGGGCGGGCCCGGCAGCTACCGCGGGGGGTTTAAACGGCCCTTAGGGAGCAGAGGGGGAGAGGGGCAGGGCAAGGAGGCGTGGGACATGTTGAACGGGGCAGTTTGAGTGAGCAGGGAGGGTGCAGAGAGGGGCTGGAGCACGGCCAGAAGGGACTGAGAACCATGGTGGCTGCCCGTCAGAAGATTAAGGCTGCACCAAGCGTGATGGAAGCTGCCACGCAGACTGAGCCCCAGTGGGTGCCTGCAGCTCCCCAGACCCTGGGCTGCAGGCGGTGCCCCCTCCCACAGCGGCTCGTGCCTCTGGCACTGGCTGCACTTGTGAAAGCTGCACTCGAGTGGGGGAACTCCATCGTATGGTGGAGGAGTTAAGGGAGGAGGTGAAGAGGCTGAGGACCATCAGGGAGTGTGAGAGGGAAATAGACCAGCAGAGCAGGGCCCTCTCACTAACACAGCAGCCTGCTGGAGCCGGTGTGTCTGAACACCACCCACCTGCAAACTGCAAGGTTGGGGGAACAAGAGATGGGGAGAGGCAGCAAGTTCCTGCCAGATGAAGGAAACCTGCTCCCCTCAACCAGACAACAAAACCCCAGATCCCCCTGATGAGCAAGCACCATGTGCTGCAATCCTGAGGATGATGGCTCCCACAGCCTAGAATCTTTCCCTAGACTGCACCATCCTCAGAAAAAGATAAAAACATCCTCCATTAAGAAGAGGAGGGTGATTGTTGTAGGGGACCCCCTCCTAAAAGGAACGGAGGGACCCATTTGCAGACTGGACCCGCTCCACAGAGAGGTCTGCTGCTTACCAAGGGCATCAGTGAAGGAGGTAGCTAGAAAACTTCCTTCCCTGCTCCACGAGACAGACTACTATCCTCTGATAGTAGTCCAAATTGGTAATGATGATTTAGTAAACAGAAAGACCAAAGCCATCAAGAAAGACTTCAGGGCCATTGGGAAAATGATTGAGGGCTCTGGGGCACAAATAGTATTCTGCTCCATCCCAAGGCTAAACAGAGAGGAGCTGGAAGTCAGGAAGAAGAATTTGATTAATGCCTGGCTCCGAGCTTGGTGTGAGGAAAGGGGCTTCGGCTTCTTTGATCATGGGGTGGCTCACGCACCCCCAAACTTTGTTGCTAAGGATGGGACACATGTGTCTTATAGGGGGGCTAAAGCCCTTGCTAAAAACCTAGCTAAGCTCATAAATCGAGCTTTAAACTAGATGTGAAGGGGGAGGGGATTGAGACCGGGCTAGACAGGAGTGAGCTTGGATGTGAAGCACTAGTGATTCCGAGAGGGTGTGGTGGTGAGGACCACCAGTACATCACAACACAGAAAGTGGGGGAGAACACACATGGGGGTGGTAAGGGAGATATGGGCGCTCTGGTGCTAGGTACTCCAGTTACCAGGCAATTAGGAATGAACTCTGTTCCCTCAAAGAGGGCTGAAGGCTAAGCAGCTCAGCTGAAGTGCATTTACACCAATGCATGCAGCATGGGTAATAAGAAGGAAGAGCTGGAAGCTGTTGCAGGGCAAGGAGCCTATGATGTTGTTGCCATCACAGAAACGTGGTGGGATGACTCATAAAATTGGAGTACAGACATGGTGGGGTATAAACTCTTCAGGAGGGATAGGGAGGGAAGGAGAGGAGGCGGGGTAGCCCTCTTTGTAAGGGAGGACTTGGACACTGTTGAGATGGATTGTGGTGATGAGGAGATTGAGTGCCTGTGCGTTAAAACCAGAGGAGCCCATAAGAAGGTAGATTTTGTGATGGGAGTCTGTTACAGGCCACCCAGCCAAGGAGAAGCAGCTGATGAGCTCTTCTATAAACAGCTGGGGTTAATCTCTACATCAATGCCTCTCATTCTTATGGGAGACTTCAATCTTTCTGAAATCTGCTGGAAGTACAATAGAGCAGAAAGGAAGCAGTCTAGGGGGTTCCTGGAGTGCATGGAAGACAAATTCCTTGCACAGCTGGTGAATGAACCAACAAGGGAAGGTGCCCTCCTGGACCTGCTGTTTGTGAACAGAGAAGGCCTTGTGGGGGATGTGGCAGAGGACTCCTAGGACTAAACGATCATGAGATGATAGGGTTTTCTGTTCTAGGTGAAGTGAAGAGGGTGGTTAGCAGGACAGTAGCATTAAATTTCACGAGGGCAGACTTTGAACTCTTCAGAAGGCTGGTTGGTAAAGTCTCATGGAAGACAGTGCTTAAGGGCAGGGAAGCCCATGAGGGCTGGAAGCTCTTCAGAAAGGAGATCCTAGCAGCTCAGGAGAAAGCCATCCCCATGTTCTGAAAAAAAAAGCCAGCAGGGGAAAAAAACCAGCGTGGTTGAACAGGGAGATCTTGAGTGATATCAAGAAGAGGAATGTTTATGAGCTCTGGAAGAGGGGACAGGCCTCTTGGGTGGACTACAGGAGGGAAGTGAGATTGTGTAGAGAAAAAATCAGAAGGGCAAAGGCTCAACTAGAAATCAGATTGGCAAAGTCTGTGAAAGATAACAAAAAAAATCTTTCTATAAATATATAAATAATAAAAGGAGGACTAGGGAGACTATACAGTCCCTATTGGACACAGAAGGAACAATGGTGACAGGAGATGAGGAAAAGGCTGAGGTACTCAATGTCTTCTTTTCCTCAGTCTTTAATTGTAAAGAAAGTTCTTCCCTCTGTGTACAAAACCAGGAGCTAGAAGAGCAACGTGAGGCTCCCATGGTCCAAGAGGAGGTGGTCAGAGCCCTGCTAGCCCGACTAGACACCCACAAGTCTATGGGGCCAGATAGGATTCACCCGAGGGTATTGAAGGAGCTGGCGGATGTGCTGGCCAAACCCCTTTCCATCATCTTCCAACAGTCCTGGAAGACTGGGGAAGTTCCACTGGACTGGAGGCTGATGTTGTGCCCATCTACAAGAAGGGTTGCAGGGAGGATCCAGGGAACTACAGGCCTGTCAGTCTGACCTCAGTGCCAGGGAAATTCATGGAACAGGTCATCTTGAGTGCTATCATGAAGCACATGCACATCCTGGGGGATCAGGCCCAGTCAACATGGGTTCACAAAAAGCAGGTCTTGCCAAACTAACCTGATCGCCTTCTATGACCAAGTGACTCAGCTGCTGGACAAGGGAAAGGCTGTGGATGTATCTTCCTGGACCTCAGTAAAGCCTTTGACACAGTTTCTCACAGCATTCTGCTTCAGAAACTGTCACCTCAGGCCTGGACGGGCGCACACTCTCCTGGGTGGAAAACTGGTTGGATGGCTGGGCCCAGAGAGTGGTGGGAAATGGTGTTAAATCCAGCTGGAGACCAGTTCCAAGTGGGGTTCCCCAGGGCTCAGTGCTGGGTCCAGCCCTGTTCAATGTCTTTATCAATGACCTGGATGAAGGCATCGAGTGCTCCCTTAGCAAGTTTGCAGATGACACTAAGCTGGGTGGAAGTGTGGATCTGCTGGAGGGTCGGGAGGCTCTGCAAAGGGATCTGAACAGGCTGGACTGCTGGGCAGAGTCCAATGGCATGAGGTTTAACAAGGCCAAATGCCGGGTCCTGCACTTGGGGCACAACAACCCTATGCAGCTACAGAGTAGGAGAAGCCTGGCTGGAAAGCTGCCAGGAGGAGAAGGACCTGGGGGTGTTGGTTGACAGTGACTGAACATGAGCCAGCAGTGTGCCCAGGTGGCCAAGAAGACCAATGGCATCCTGGCTTGTATCAGAAATGGTGTGACCAGCAGGTCCAGGGAGGTTATTCTCCCTCTGTACTCAGCACTGGTGAGACCGCACCTCGAGTACTGTGTTCAGTTCTGGGCCCCTCACCACAAGAAGGATGTTGTGGCTCTGGAGCGAGTCCAGAGAAGAGCAACGAAGCTGGTGAAGGGGCTGGAGAACAAATCTTATGAGGCGCGACTGAGAGAGCTGGGGCTGTTTAGCTTGGAGAAGAGGAGGCTGAGGGGAGACCTCATTGCTCTCTATAACTACCTGAGGGGAGGTTGTAGAGAGGATGGAGCTGGCCTCTTCTCCCAAGTGACAGGGGACAGGATGAGAGGGAATGGCCACAAGCTCTGCCAGGGGAGATTTAGGCTGGACATCAGGAAGAAATTTTTCACAGAAAGGGTCATTGGGCACTGGCAGAGGCTGCCCAGGGATGTGGTTGATTCACCTTCCCTGTAGGTGTTTAAGGGACGGGTGGACAAGGTGCTAAGGGGCATGGTTTAGTGTTTGATAGGAATGGTTGGACTCGACGATCCAGTGGGTCTCTTCCAACCTGGTTATTCTATGATTCTATGATTCTCTCTAAAATTTCAGATTTGAGTTCTACAAAAACGTATGTAACTCTGCCCCCTTTAAGTAGATCCAATAAAAAGCATGTCCTGTAAGCTTTTCAGATAAAGAAGCGTGAGAAGAATATGTAATAACAGAAGTAATTTCATAGAAATATTCTCCCTATTAACTTACCAATTTATCCTCACACATTTACAGGGTGAACCTGGAGAAGCTGGTAATCCTGGACCTCCTGGAGAATCCGGAACACCTGTGAGTATTTTGATTTTGTCGTATTATCACCTTAGTTCGCCATAATAAAGTTTATATGGTAGGGCATACTTCAGAAAACATTTAATCAGATTAGTTGAGTTTTTGTGTATGCTTTCTTTAAATTTTCAGTGAAGAACTTATATCATTAAAATGCAGTTTGTTTCCTTATAGTTATAGCCACATCTCACACAAATAGCTAGAAGACAAAGCTGAAGACTTCCTAAGAAAGTATCTGGTTTTTAGTTCCAAAGTTATTAACTTCGACATGGATGTTTTTCTCTCTAAAGACAGTTCATTGATGCAAACTGAGTGCAGATGTTGACACTTGACCTGAGATTCACAAGTTTTCCAGGTTGAGACTGAGGTCCTTATTTCCCAACCACATGCCAGCATTTATTGATGAATAACATTGCCCAGGTCCGAAAAATAGCTTTACCGTTATAATCATTTTAGCCATTCAATTTCCAGCTGACATTTTTGTGCTTTTATTTTTCCTAAAGGGTCCAAAAGGTGAAAGGGGAGAGAAAGGTGAGGCTGGTCCACCTGGAGCAGCTGGACCGCCTGGTGCTAAAGGACCTCCAGGTGATGATGGGCCTAAGGGTAACCCAGTAAGTGAGTTTAATAATTTAAACACAAAGCACTGTGAAGTACTCCTGAAGTTGGGCTACATATAGAACTGAATTAAATTCATTACGTGTTTCGTGAAATACTTGTGATGATTGCTACCTGCTTATCAATGGATGACACGTTCGTTGTTTTTTCCTGATTTATCTAGGGCCCAGTTGGTTTTCCTGGAGATCCTGGTCCCCCTGGGGAACCTGGTCCAGCTGTAAGTATACTTAAAAACAGGTTTAGGTCCTAGTCTTGCTCTATAGAAAATTCTAGTTAACCCTGCCTCTTCTTTTTCTGGAGATGAGATTCTAGCCCTTAAGATCAGTTGTTTTTCTGTTCATGTATTTCTTAAGGCTTAGAAAAGGCTTGGGAATATTTAAAAAGTTTAGAAAAATCAGTGTCATTGGGAAAGTGCTCAGTAGAAAAATAGTGTTCTTGTGTTCATGTATGAATATAAGTCACTAAATTTAGTTAAATTTTGTGTTTTGTTTATTTTCCCATGAATTCTGTAGGGTCAAGATGGTGTTGGTGGAGAGAAGGGTGAAGATGGTGATCCTGGTCAACCTGTGAGTTGTTTCTGTCATTTTATTTTAGCTGCATGTTCTTTCCTATGCTAAGAGAGTATCTTATGCTGGTTTCTATACATTCATACACTTAAAAATATTTTCTGAATGTAAGCTTTTTCTACTATGTGGAAAAATACCTGTTTATTTCCTTGTAGAGATAGAACTGCCCATATTATAGTCACAAGCAGAAGCAAGAGCTCAGTTTCTTTTAGAAGCAGAAACAAATGATGTATTAAGGATTTGTGCTGGAACTGCTGAGGAACACTAAAAATAGAGCCACTCTGAGCATATGAAAGGAGTGCTGCAGTCAAATAATCTTCATTAGCTGGCCTGAGGAAATGAAGCAAAACCTTGATGTTTCTGCTTCAAGAAAGTTTAAGAGGTATCTGACAATACCCATATTAAGCTTCAAGGTTCTTATATTTCTCTAATTCTCGTATTAAAACATCATAAATCCTGAACTGTAAATCCTGTAAAATGATAGAGTTTCCAGTTTTTAAAGTCTTTTCCTAGCTCTGGAAGTTCTGATTATCAGAACTGATACCAGTTTCTGATTATCAGAAAATAAAAAATGCTAGTACATTGAAGACTTGGTTGGAAGTAAGTTATAATTTAATATTTATCTGCAGACTTTATGATATTAGTAATTGTATGTCTTACTTAACAATGACTACTTTTAGAGTGTTGTGTTCCTGAAGAAAAGCTTATCAAACTGTTTAGCAACCCTGAAATATTTAAGTGCATCACAACTTACCAAGATGTTGTAGCCAAATGCCTACTGGTGCACAAAAACTTTTCAGGAGAAAGTTGCCCATGGGGCAGACAAGTCACTGATGTAAGTGAAAAATTTTAGCAAAAGTAATGATTTGAGCACCTCAGAAAACAAGAAACTTTTTCATGGATTTAGGCAGTAGGCTAAGACCAGATGTTACCTCAGGGTAGCCTCTTTCTGGTCTGATTTTGTTGCAAACCAAAAGAGAAAAAAAAGAGTGATTGAAATTCATACAGTACCAAGAGCTGTTAAAAATTTCAAAATACCATTTTAGGAAGGATTTGTTCAAAAAGTGTATATACTTCTCTGAGTGTATTTATGATATTTACTTTCTGTCCACTGAAAGGGCCAACATGTTGCACGTTTGTTGGATTTAGTAAAGATAACAACTCTATGCTTTGTAACTAATAAGCTTATAATTTTCCATTACAGGGTCCACCAGGTCCTTCAGGTGAAGCTGGCCCACCCGGTCCACCTGGAAAAAGAGTAATTTATTTCTCATTTTCTCTTGTACATTTCTCTTTCTGAGACACTGTCTTCCACAGAATTTCAGCTACTTGTTTTCCATGTTGTGACACTCATATATGATATTTGGACTTTCTTTTAAGTAATTAATGGGAGAAATGAAAAAATAGAGCAGAGAAAATCCATTATAGTGAGTAACATGGGAACAAAAATAAACCAGGAAAAAAAGTATTCCTTATCTCTAAATGCACTCTAACTCACTCAAGTGAGTTCAGTGTCTGTAGGGTAAGAATTCAGTGTCTGCTAAATTAGTCTGCTAATAGGAGTGATTGATTATGAGAGTAACGCAACATATCATCCTTAGGCACATGACTGCTGTTAAGGGAGCCAGAAGAATATATCTGTTTTGGTGTCTTTACCCTATGAAATAAAATAATTTAAGTGCAGCTTTTGTGCAAACCTATGTCATCAACTCTGCATGCAAAATTAACAAGAAGACATTTCTGTAACTTATGAAGCCATTACATTATTTTGAAAGTCTTTGAAGCTTCAAAGGCTTTACAAATATAGCTAACAAAACCAGTAAATATTGTTAGACTTACAGAACTGTAGTAGATGCATCAACCTTTAAGTCTGCTTCAGAGAGCAATTAGATGCAGTTTTTTACACTTTGAAAAACAAGGGAGGGGACAACATTAAATGTAAGCTGAGAGCTATTTAACAAAATGCGTTAAATTGCTCTCTTTAATAGGCTTGAGTGAACTGACATGCCTAATTAGTTTTATCTATTTTACACAATAATCTGTTTGCTCCACCAACTTGCAAAACATTTGTAATACTGTAAATGACTATGGTAGCATTAGCAACCTTATCATGAGAGCTGAAATACGGCTCAATTGAATATTAGCAATTAGCATGTTTGTTCAACATCAGATTAGGACATCCTACTTTATTATACAGAAAGGCAGTACGTCATTCCTAACAGATTGGATATAATGCATCTGATTGCATCTAGACAAACAAGCACTTTAGAAACAGAAATATCGCATCACCTCTGATTTGACGCATTTCCAGTATAGGGAAAAAAGTATGGCTTAATATTTCCAAGTAATCCCAGTCCTGAATTGTGAATAAAACATTTTATAGAATCAGATTCTACATTAATTGAATGCCTAAATGTTTCAAGCTTGTGGAGGGGCTGTATTGTATTGTACCAGAAAGAAACAGTGAAGGATTGAAAGCTTCATAGTTTACTGGTGGAATGAACACAAAAAATGCTTGACATTAGTTTTCATCGGTTGTAAGGTAGAATCTATTTCAACAAAAAAACTGTAACAAGCACCCTAAGAAGGGCATAGCATTTCAGTAGTAATATTGCTGTCTGTGGAGGTGCAGCTGTGGCAATACTACTAGAAAGCAACATTCCACCCCAATTTTTGGTTTTCTGTCTTTTCAGAAACAATCAGGCAGAGCTCAGGATTCATATTTTTAAATCTAGTCCCTTGAACTCCTCAGCTGTTCAGTTTCATTTATTCTGTTATTCATTTTCATTTCCTCTTCCCCTGTATTTTAGAACTGATCTGAACTGTTGCTGGTTAAGAAGAGGTTCCCTCAGCTTTCCCTGAGAAGCAAATTCAAGTGAAAGTCATAGACATAAATAGCTTTCTAATTTTGTCTAAGAGAATAGAGATGCATACTTAGAGTCACATTCAGCTATCAACTGAAAGCCAACTATAAACTAGTTTTCCTAGTTATTGATGGGTGACAGTAGTAGAATAACTATTGGTTGGCAAGATAGACAAATACCAAAACTGTTTTACTGTGGTGCTCTTAAGCTATGTCTGTAAGTGCCAGAGCCTTGCAGACTGGGCAAGGGTCTCATAGACAAGCAGTAAGGTGAATTTCTGTAAGATATATCACATAGGAAGTACAGGTCAGTACAGTAAACCTGTTCCAGATTCCTGCTCTGAAGAGGTAAAATTGAATAGCATGCTAATGAGCACTTAGCTCAAGTCTAAATCAAACTGAAAGGTTAAATCTATGGATGAAACAAAAATGGATCATTAAAGCATCTACAAATGTGTATTCTAATTATTGTATTACTTTCAGACCTAACAGCGGTGGAACTTAGTCATTGATAAAGTTTCTCAAAATGATTACATATCTTCTTGATTTTTTTTATTTTCATTAAATCATGAGAAGTCAGATCCTGACTTCCGAAATGATCTGTGCATATACCAGATCAGATCAATACACACTCAGAAGGCTTTATACATATATGTAGTTATGGTAAGTAATCATAGTAATTGTATTTAAATCTATTATGTATTTGTGTACATACACTTTAGAAAATTAGAGCTATGAACTCTATCAAGAGAAACTTATCATAGAATCACTAGATTGGAAAAGACCCCCAGGATCATCGAGTCCAACCATTCCTATCAAAGCTAAACCATGTCCCTCAGCACCTCATCCACCCATCTTTTAAACACCTGGAGGGAAGGTGACTCAACCACCTCCCTGGGCAGCCCATTGCAGTGCCCAATTACCCCTTCTATGAGCTCTAGCCTTACCAGTTCTATTTTATTTGAGATTGGCTGCTCTTCATCAGCTCATCTTCCTCTCACTGTGGGCTTTACTTCATCAAATCCTTTGACAAGTTCTCCACTGACAGAAATCAGCCTCTATTCTCTAGAAAACTTGAGCCATTACATGTATTTATATTACATTCCAAGCTGAAAAAATAATCTCGTACAGCTTTGGTCTAGGAACCCCTTTTCAAATCCTTTTTCCATTATAAGTATAGTAAACATTTGTAATATTGCCATCTGAATTTCTCTCTCTAGGAAAAGAGAAAATTGAAACTTGCCAGCCTTGCAGAAGCATGTGGATTCTGAAGTGTTCTTACATCTTTTGCAGACAAAAACTGCACTACAAAATTAAATTTATTATTGGAGCAATTTAAGACAGCTGAGGAGTTGCCAAGCTGCTATAGACTTGTCAGTGAGAGTTCTCAGCTGTGCAATTTTCCTATTGCTCATAACAGCATTGGTGTTGACCAACAGCATACTGTGTGAAGACTGTGTTTCTGAAGAGGTGTAATGTTTTCCAGCATCTCCTTCCAGTGTAGGAGATGAGTTGTGTTCAAGGAGAAATGGAACATCTCCTGATCTAGTGCCTGCTTCTCTAGAACTATAGATACAATGACTGAATCATTCTACATTTATGTTACTATTTTTTTTCTGAAACGTAATTTTTACACATTTTTTTTTTGACTACTTTTTTTGTTCTGCCGTAGAGTGCTGGGTAACATCTCTAGTTTGAATTCATTGATTTCTATCTGACAAATGTTAAAAATAGCACGACGAAAAGACGTAATCAAATAACATTCATTCTTAAAACAAACACCATATGCAACCAAAGAAAATCAACACAGATGGTGATTCGTGTATGTTCCTCTCAGCCTTTCGACGTGCTGGGCCCTTCAGCTGTGTTTTCTGATGTTTGGCTGTTTACTTTATTAGAAACAATTGGATGTCTATGCCACATACACATAAGGCTGCATACACGAATATAAAAATGTTAGAATTTAGGGTGCAAGACTACGACACATTTTTCTTCTACACTGGAGAGCATACTGCCTGCTTTCAATGAAAGAACAGATACCAATAGTGCAGCAAAGCCAGCCTCTAAGTTTTCAGAAGGAAAAGTTTATTTGGTTAGTTGCCTTTATATACAGTGTTGAATAACTTAAGGGGAAAAAGTAATTATTTCTCTGAAGGAGATTATTTCCATTTTGACTACAGCATCACACTGCCTCAGCAGGGTGCACGCACCACTTAAAAATAAAGCTAGTTTTCTCTTGATTGAAATGCACAGAGCATCTAACAATATACCAGCTTCATATATTAACAGACTGATGAAATGTGGCAATGTTGTTCCATATTGGAAATAATGTTTCTAGTCAGATGACAGAGCTATAAACAACTGTTGAAATTATTTTAATGAAATTATGAAGTATGGAATAGCAGGCAAAAATGTTCAATAGGTTCACATAACAAAACCTGAGAACAAGTTTGTTTCTGTATGAGTTCTTTTGTCTCCTCAGTTCTACATAAAATGTATCAGGCTCTATGTCCAAACTTGAATTGTAATTATCATAAAAATCACCATGGTAGCTGGTGTGGCAAGGGTGGGGAGCCATGCATTAATTTAAAATTACTGTTATTGAGATCTTTTCTGACAGTTAAAATTTACCAGACACTCCAACAACTCAAGTGTAGGAAGGTAAGATAAATAATAATTAGCAGTCTTTCTCTGTAGAAGCACCATCTGTGCCATGCCAGTAATCACAGGCGGTTATAAAGAGCAGTTCATTTAGCGGCTTTGTGCTTGGTGCAGCACTGGCACTGTTTGATAATGAATGCAGCCCCTTTATTTAGCAATCATGATTCATTGTATTTGTAATTTAGCGATCACAGTGTTTTTAGCCCTGCTAATTCCTTTTGCAGCTGCATTTCTAGGTTATGCAGAACCCATATTTCTCAAATGCAAACTACCACGCTCAACTCTTTTCAGTTCTTTAGGTAGGGTAGATTAAAATCCATAAAGGAACTTGAATGAAAGGTATTTTCAAGCAGTAAAGACAATGGACATGTAAATTAATTCATGTAAGAAAATAAGTGCTGTTTCTAAAATGTTTGTGCGTTTAGTATTATTTATGTACCTGTTAATCATTTAGCTTGTTATTGCTGCAAACTGCTATCCACCCAACCAATTACAATATAAGCAAAGGAGTATATGCATCAGAGATTATTCTTAGAACAGCAGTGTTTTAAGTTATTCTTCCTGTTTTAAAGAGTCAGCAGTTGGACCACACTACTCAGGGCTTTTTAGCTTCTCTGTATTTTGAAGAGGTAAAACTAAGTACCACTTACAGCTAGTAAAAATACCAAAGAGAACAACTTGTTGATACCAACAACAAATGACCAAAGTTCACTGAGGGTAATTTAATTAATTTTGCTTCACCTTTGATGGAAAGTCTCAACTAACTTTGTTGGCCAAAAGGTTCATACAGTACTGCAGATGTTCAGTTCCACTCTGGAGAAAGCTTAATTTCAGAAGCAAATGAATGCTTTTATATACTTCTATGTAGATATTTATAAAATGAATGTAAAGTTCTAGGAATTAAATTAAAACTGATGAAGTTGCTGTAGGTATATGCCAGTAGTAGTGGATGGTGAAATATATCAGGCTATCAAAAGTTTGGGCTAAATTCAGTTCTATTGTAATAAAATGTTCTTAGGTCGAACTGTGGTCTAAAGCCCTGAGTTCACAAGCATACAGGTACACATTTGACTAGAAGAGCAGTTCTTGTCTGTAAAGTTAAGAATATATTTTAGTTCTTTACTTTTAGGAGCCTGCATTGTTTTTCTATTCTAATGAGGTAAAAAGCAGCAACTGAATGGAAGTGATTGAATTTTTCTTAGAATCAGAATGGTTTGAGTTGGAAAGGGACTTTAAAGATCAAATAGTTCCAACCCCCTGGCATGGGCAGGGACACCTCCCACTAGACCAGGTTGCCCAAGGCCCATCCAATCTGGCCTTGAACACCTCCAGGGAGGGGACCCCTTCAGGCACTGGGAGGCCACTATAGGGTCTCCCCAGAGCCTTCTTTACTCCAGGCTGAACAACCGCAACACTGTCAGCCTGTCCTCATAGCAGAGGCTGCCCCAGCCCTCCAGTCATCTTCATGGTTCCATATCCTTCTTATGTTGGAGATTCCAGAACTGGTCACAATTCTCCAGGTGGGGTTTTATGAGAGAGGAGTAGAGGGGGAGAATCATCTCCCTTGACCTGCTGGCCACACTTCTTTTGATGCAGCCCAGGATACTGTTGGCCTTCTCGGCTGCGAGTGCACCTTGCCACCTCATGTCAAACTGCTCATCAACCAGGAACCCCAAGTTCTTCTCTGCAGGGCTATCCTCAGTGCTGTCATCCCCCAGCCTTTATTGAAACCTTGGATTGCCCTGACCCAATCATTCTTGCACTCATCCTTGTTGAACCTCACAAGATTCACACAGGCCCACTACTTCAGCTTGTCCAGGTCCCTCTACATAATATCCTGTGCTTCTGGCATGACAACTGCACCCACCACTCAGCTTAGCATAATGTGCAAACTAGCTGAGGGTGCACTCGATCTTGCTGTCTGCATCATTGATGAAAACATTAAACAACACTGATCCCAATATGGACCCCTGAGGGACATGAGTTGTCACAGATCTGAAAATCAAGCCGCTGACCACTACTCTCTGGATGTGACCATCCAACAAATTCCTTATCTGCTGAACAGTATCTCTCCAATTTAGAGAGGATGTTTTGAGGGACCGTATCAAAGGCTTTACAGAAGCCCAGATAGATGGCATCCGTTGCTTTTCCCCTGTACACTGATGTGATTACCTCATCATAGAAAGCCACTAGGTTGGTCAGGGCAGGACTTGCCCTTGGTGAAGTCACGATGGCTGTCTCAAATTACCTCCCTGTCCTCCATATGCTTTCACGTGCTTCTAGGGTGAGGCTGACAGTTCAGTAGTTCACAGGGACAACCTTTCGACCCTTTTAAAAATGGTCATAATATTGCGCTTCTTCCAGTCATCAGGGACTTTCTCTGACTGCCGTGACTTTTCAAATATCATGGAGATAACAAACTGCTTGTTGCATTAATGAACAGATTAATCTTAGGGAGCAAGTTTTGTAGAGCCAGAAAATCACCTTGTATTTGATCACAGTCACTTTTCTTTCCTTTTATCGTAAAGCTGCTCATTGGATGGCAAGAAATAGCTACTTGTAATGAAGACATTTCCCAGGCTAAAAATTAACCTTGTAGGAAAACAGTCAGCCCATTATCTTGAGTGTCTTTTCTAAGCTAAGTATATATGAGAGAACCATTTCTGAAGAGCACTTTAGATGTTGCTCATAACTGAAGCTATGAATATTAATTTCCTGACCTAAAACTCAGCTATTGATGTTTTGTAGGAGAAAGATGTCATTTTATTTTTTGCTGAAACCTTAAGAGAATGAAAGGTGGGTGGCATCAGCGACAGGCAGTCAGTGCTGCTAGATGACTGGAGCTCATGTTTTGCTGCCTTTGCCTGAACCTTATCCCATCTCTATATCCTCCTGCAGTACTGAGTTGTATCTTCCTATGTCAAACAGAGCGTTTGTAGAGCAATAGCAAGAAACCTGATACCAAGAGCTATTTGTAGATAGTATCTTTATTTCATTCCTTGCTACCTCTTGTTATGTGATTTTTTTTTCCTTTCATATTTACTGGATAATATTGAGCCATATGTAAATTTCTGGCTGTCCAAATGTAATCAAAAGGCTTACTAAGCCCATCCCTGACTTAGAGAGTGAAGAACAATGTGCCATTCTGTGCACTGTAGAATGACAGGCCCTTTTGAAATCAGTGGATAAGCTACAGTGAATAGACAGAAGCCAATGCAAAGCAAGTTTAAAACTGTTATCGTGTATGTAAATTAGTATTTTTCAGTTAGTTTTATATCCTACTTTGATGTTTTTCAAAGGTATTTCCTTAGTTTTAACCTCATCATATGAGTGGTGTTAGGCATGTTAGGTAATGTATATTCTATGAGGTGTTCTAAAATCTCAGAAAATTTTGTAAAGGGAAAAAGGGCTGATGGGATGGGTATTCTGTAAATAAAGTGTCAAGCAAGAAAGTTAATGTTCTGAGCATATACTACTTATTAATACAGTGGAAATTGCATTCAATTTTTTCTCACTGGTAATACTTTAGAAAACTGAGAAAACATCTCTTACAGGGACCTCCTGGAGCAACTGGTGCTGAAGGCAGACAAGGCGAAAAAGGTGCAAAGGTAATACATTCGTGTTTTTTTTTTTTTTTTAGGAGAATGGAAGTTTAAACTATATATAAATGAAAAACAAATTGATTATCATGCACCAAGTGTGAACCTTGTGAAATTACTAATAGATAGTAAAATCCAAATTATTAAAATATAAATATATAAAACAGAATTAGTAGCAATACATAATGGAGTACATTATGGACTGTCACCAATGCATGCCCAACTTAGCTCACCCCTGCAGAAAAGCAAAATGAGCATGTTTTGCTGACAGTACATCTTTATATGAAGCTATCAAAATTTTGTTTAGAAAACTGTCCTGTCTAGAGCATCATTTTAGAATATCTTTTAACAAATGGAAAGACAAAACTTTTCTCGCACTTTGCAGCTTGTATTTTCCTACAGTGCTGAGCTTAGTCAGCTCTTCTTTGACCCATTGCTTACATTCTTTCTAGGGTGAACCTGGTGCAGAAGGGGCTCCTGGCAAGACAGGTCCAGTTGGTCCACAGGGTCCTGCAGGAAAACCTGGCCCAGAGGGTCTCCGGGGCATTCCTGGACCTGTGGTAAGTAAGAGGAGCATATAATATTTCAAATGTTGCATTTCTTGTATATCCTCTGGTAAAGCAAACTCTATGTTTTTTTTCTAGGGCGAACAAGGTCTACCTGGAGCACCAGGTCAGGATGGCCCTCCAGGGCCTCTGGTGAGTACTCATCCTTTCAGTGCCAAAACATAAAAAGCACCCTTTAAAATATACCACTAACATGTCTGTGCATTTACAGAAAGATGAATGTACAAGTCAGTTCTTAGAACAAACTCACTGTTATTCTGTGCTGGAAAACTTTGATACACAACTGCCTTCATTTTATTACCCTGCTTTGGTAATCAGTTGTACTGAATTCTGCTGAGTTATACCAGGGAAAAAGTAGAATAAGTCAGTGTAAAAATCTCTTGAATTCCCTTAAGTAGAATTAAGAATAAAAATGAAATTAATTAAGCTTACAATCAAAAGATCTACTTCTATCCACATGACAAAGCTCAATACATTAAATCATTTTGTTTCCTCAGCAGTGGTAAATTTTATACATCCATTGATTTTAATGACTACTGATTTAGGAAAACATTATTCATAGGGTAAAATTTTAGATGATAACTATTCCTTAGAGAAGGAAGCAAATTAATCAGAAGTAGGGCAAAAAAGGAGCTTCTGCTAAAGAAGAAAGCATGCTATTTTTATTTAGAAAAGTGAAGAGCACCGTCATGACTGTTGTTCATTGTGGCAGTCCCAGGAAGTATAATCCATGACCAAAGTGTTTAAAAGGATCTGGATAAACCAAGCTCCCAGTTTCTAGGGCATCTAGGGCATACCACAGTTTTACTTTGTGTTAATAATGTGATTAAAGCAAGGGAAGCTTACAGATGACGTATTGTCAAATTATGTCATTGCTTCTATTTACAGTTTGTATTTTTGTGCATTTTTTCTAACAAGCTAAAAAAACCACACTGTGAGCACAAATTGCACAATATTGGTTTTCTCATTCAGCATTACGAGCAGAAATTCAAATCTAAACTATATTACCAGCAGGTTAGATCTTCACATGTCAAGGAAAGGTGATCTAATTTGATGGAAAAATCTCATATCCCTTGCTTTCCAAACTCACTGAAGTAGAGTTCACCTCTGTTGTCACAGCTGAGTGACACATTTGGAATACAAAAGCTTTGAAACATAACATGGACTGTTATAAGTTGGTGCATTTTACACTATGCAAGCAGTGTTATCACATACTAAGTAAAATCCACTCTGTTATTTTGGCCAGTATAGACAGTCAGATTACTTTAGGAAAACAGGACAAGATGGGGCTATCCTCTGCTTCAGAAATTATGCAGCTCTTAAAGGGGAAAAGGAAGACTGTGAGTAGAAAATGTGAAGGAAATCCTCTGTCTCTTTTTCTATATGGACTTAGAGAACACAAAAGATATGGGTCCTTGGGTAGCTTCAATACTGAAAGCTTTTGTGCTTAAGCTATTTACCTGAACTCACAATCTTTCCAAAGAGCATTCCTGCCTTTGCAGTGAGACCTCAAGGTCTTAACATCAGCTATAAAATCTTCACATGAGGCTTTTCCAGTATATGAAAATGAACGTGAGAAAATGTGGGATTCATATTGAAATGCTGCGTAAATTAAGACTTTTACCCTAAACCAGTCTTTTACTTGTATATGAATACGTGAACATGAGCAATTCCCTTTCTTTCATTGTCTGAAACACTTACATGGATGAAAGTATTTGGATAATTATTTACATTTCAAAAAAAGTTCCAAACATGCAACTTCTTAACATATAAACAAAGAGTTTCAGGACATATATTTCTATACCCCACACACTAGAAATTTTTTTTTCCAGGGACAGTGATCTGGTGCATAGGTTTATTTATTGATCACTTCTGTTCATATAGTTATAGATGGTATTACAATGACACCTACCTATAGTTTGATTTTTCTCTGTCCCTTAGAAAACAATAGTGAGCAAATAATGTGCTGAGGAAACCTTACACTATAACTCTTTGTTGCCCTTCATTTTAACATTATAATTTTGACTAAAGTCTCATGGATAATGTACTGCAAGTCAAAGACTGTGAACAATGAATGAGAATCTGCAAGTTAAAGGACTCCCTTGTGCTAAGCCCATAATAAAAGCCTTTTCTCTCCAAGGAGGAAGGAACCGCCATCATAGTTTTCAAATTATCTGTCCAATTTACAAATAAAATGCATGGGGGACAAATCAGGGAACTGAAAACTAATCTCCTCGGTTACAATTCTGTGCTGAATTCTAAGAGCCAATGAACAATTATTCAGGAATAATAATCATTCCTTTCCCATGTGTCAGTCACCAGAAGCCTCAAAATACACCATGAGAAGATCTCTCTTCCAACATTTGAGATCTTAAATAAATATTCCATCCAAACCTGAAGTGGAGTTTATTAATGAACTACGTACTCCCAAATGCATACGCTTCCTATCAGCTCTACAGGAATTTTTTTTCAGATGCATTGCTGCAACTTAAACCTTTGTTTGGATTTTAAGGAAGTAAAGTTTATGTGTAAAAATTGCTAAGGTTCCTCCTCCCTCCCTTCACAGCAGATTTCTATCAGGGGAAGAATATGGAAGCAGATTTGCAGCACAACATGCTGCAGGTGAAAATGGCTGATTCTGTATTCCAAAAGCTTAAAAATTTCAGTTTTCATTCATGAATTATGTATTTGCCTAGGCTTTTGCATCTAATGGTAGTAGAGATGGAAAGGATACACACTGAATAATGTTTTGTATGTGAAGTGTTATGGCAGTTTTGAATCTGTGCCAGGTTGAAAACTTCACTTATTACTGCTATCCATATCATAACTTCACAGATGTCCACTGCCAGCAGGAGACTAGTACTGATGAGATGCTGACTTAGTCTAGCAGCTCCGTACCTAATGCATAGATAGATGTTCAGTGTGAGATTAATAGCTTTTGAGAAATAAGTGCCTTTGCTGTGCTTATGTATGCACTGTGAGACCTAAATTTTTCACTTCATTCTGTACAAATTGCACAAACCCGATTTTGCCATTGTTATGAACCTCGAAATATTTCCACAAGTCCCTCAAAGTTATACTAAAATTATAAGTAAGGATTAATTATTTTGGTTTTAGAAAAAAAGAGATTGATGGGTGGGAAAAACGAGATTTTAGAAATAGCTACTTTAATGGACTGCTCTTTTGACCCCAGTAAATATTAAAAAAAGCACTGTCAGGGAAGGTAAGCTTATGTTAAGTTATAACAAATTTATCAAGTGCTTTTTGCAAGGGATGTGCAGAAAGTAAGACATATCCATGTGAATATGCTTATACTTCACTGTAGTTTCCCAGGTAGCAAGACTGCAATGGAGCTTTCCAATAAATTCTCCAAGCATCAGCTTGCACTGGAACCACCTGAAAAAAAAGGAATGTTTTGGATTGCCCCCTCCCATTCCTACCCCAAAAATATGAAAGTGCTTGTATGTAGAATGGTTCCTTTGACCGTGTGTTGGTTGTTTATATCTGTCTCCTGCCCCAGCATATTTCTGTTTACAGAAATCTGGCTGCATAGAGCAATGCTTAGGGACTACTGCAGGTAAAACTTAGAATAAAGAACATTTCTTACTCAGTTTCATAAAGTAATGTATGTTGTTACAGTTCTGCAGAAAGGTCGGTTTGTAAATGCAAATTAAAAATCATAAGCTGCTTATATGATGTGAACCATGTAAGTACCTAACAAGCTATAGGTTTAATACCTCTGTAATGCAGGGGTATTATCCATATCCAACAAATTAAAAGTGGAGACCCAAAGACAATAAGGCAGTTCCTAAAAACATTCAGGATTGCCTAGACTAGTATTGCAAAACTTAAGTAATTTATGTAACTGGTCACATTTACAAAAGTAACAAAGGACCATAAGCTTGTACGTGTTACTGGAGCTAGCACACCTACATCATATTACATAAGCTTGCAATGTTAAGTGGAGAAGACTCGACTAAATAGAAAATATAAATTTAATTGCAATATCCATGGTCATACAGGAATGAGAGGTGGCAAATCAAGGAAATCATAATCACGAGACAGTGCCTCAAGTGCTGGAATAAAGTATGAGGTAATTTCCAACAAAACAATATTGAAGAGCAATTACTATGAGCAACCTGATTTATATTCTGCAAAAATGATACTGAGCTGTAGTGAACTGGGAGAAAATAAATTAAGAGATCCTTTCCACTGTTCTATGAAAGAAAGGCTTAAATAAGCAACTAAAATAAAGTACTGTGTGTAAGGTGGAAGTAATAATCGAAAACATATAATGCAACCACAAACAAAGAATTATTTGAATGTATATTCTTGTATCGCTTGCTGGATGCTTTCAGTGCTCTTTAAGAATTTAGTTGACCCGCTGCTTCATAGATTTCTAATCGTACAACTTTTTATAGATTTCTAATTGCAAAGTAATTTAAATGCTACAATAGCATCTTTATGCCTTTTTAAACATACATTTCAACTTTATCCTGAGCCCTAAATCACATACCATCAATCACAGCCATCAGCCAGAGTGACTCTATGCTTTGACTGACACTACCTGTAATAATATTTCAAGAAAACATAAGCTGTGCAGTATTTTAAAACTTATTTAACATTACTTCCCTTGATTTATTTAGGGTCCGCCAGGCTTGCCCGGCCTGAAAGGAGATCCAGGTTCCAAAGGAGAGAAGGTATACTTTTATTCATTGTTTGTACCCTTGTAATTTTGACCCTGTCTAAAAGTCTGTATAAAATTAGCAAAAAGAAACACTAGAGGTTTTGTATCAGAAACCAAAACAACTTGATATGTCTATCAATCAGATTTCTATAGCCTTAATAGCAATCATGAAGCTTTAAGCCACATCTAGTATCCTGGAGATACATAGAAAGAAAAAGATTATTGCCTATATGCTAACCAATTCATCAGAGTATTCTACCTTGTAATGGAAATCCCAAATACATTGATGTAAAGAGAAGTGTTGATTTTACAAAAACAAAGTAGATAGAAAAAAAAGTATTTGAAATCTTGTTTTGAAACAACAAAATATAAATATTTAACAGCTAGAATACTTTCTTTTGAAATAATGGATTGAGACATAGACTCATAGAATGGTTTGAGTGGGAAGGGACCTTAAAGATCATCCAGTTCCACCCTCCCTGCCTTGGGCAGGGACACCTCCCACAGACAAAGCTGCTCAAAGCCCCATCCAACCTGGCGCTGGACACCTCCAGGGATGGGGCAGCCACAGCTTCTCTGGGTAACCTGTGCCAGTGCCTTACCACTCTCATGGTGAAGGATTTCCTCCTTATGTCTGGACTAAATCTTCCCCTTTCCAATTTATAGCCATTCTTCCTCATCCTGTCACTACATGTCTTTGTAAACAGTTCCTCCCCAGCTTTCTTGTAGGCCCCCTCTCTGGGACAGCAGATCCAGTCCCAGTTATTGATTGCTTGTATGTCAGAGAAAACCTGTACAGAGAAAGGGATATGATATGATTATATCTTGTGAATTTTTATTTTAGTTTTTATTCTTTGATCAACTTTTTATACAGATGTATTACATGAGGGAAAAACGTGCAACTCTAAAATATGCTTATAGCATCTAAATGTGAAAGTTGGTATGAAAACCGTACCTGCAGGTATTGTTATTTCTTTATCAGTGTCAGTAAGGACTATGTTGCACTTAGATCTGTTTTACAGTCACAGCTTGCAAATAATCTCTAAGTCCAAAAGCCAACTAACAGCAATAAATATACTTCCAGAATAATTTGTTTTCAGGTTAATTATTGACTAGCAACGGTAATGGCTATATATTAAATATATTTTATTATGCATTAACTATATTTTGTTCTGTCTCATTTAGGGACATCCTGGTTTGATTGGCCTGATTGGACCTCCGGGAGAACAGGGTGAAAAGGGTGATAGGGGCCTTCCTGGCCCACAAGGATCTCCTGGAGCTAAGGGTGATGCAGTGAGTAAAATACACTTGTGGTTTCATTCAGGTTCTGTGCAAGCAAAGATCATGTATTCTAGTCTTTCTTTTGAGAGAAAAATAGGTTTCTATATACCTTTAACATCCAGACCCTCCTACTAGAGGTTAAAACTTTCCTAGGCATTGTACAAACACAATACAAACACAAGTTAAACAACTTAAAATGAGATTATAGGGTGTTTCAGAAGACGAAGGAAACACATACACCTAAGTTAGGGATGAGGTAAAAATAGCAGCACCATTTTCATCATGTTTATTAACTGTGCTGCCCAAAGTAGCTTGCTTTCTCATAGTTATTAAGGCCTGTTTTAAGGCACTAAGTAAAAAGTGATATTTCCTAGCCAGTCTGGTGGGAAATTGTGATTATATATACTGCAGCATTAAGAACAACTACAGCTAAGTCAGACTCTCACATAATATTTTAAACTTAAAAACTATTTTGGTCACTAGCAAATGGCCTTAAACAAAACTCCTCAGGGCTGGACACATAGTAGGACTACCATTTTCACAGATATGCATTTTTCAATCCAGCATGCAAAATACTTCAGTACTTATTGTCTAATTCCTTCTCAGGGAATTTCTGGTCCTGCTGGTCCACTTGGTCCCCCAGGTCCTCCTGGTTTACCTGTAAGTAATTTCATATAGTCTTCTTTTTCATAACACTCCAGTGTTGCATGGAAAATATTCCAACAGTGGTTCTATGTTCTTTCCTGTAGGGTCCCCAAGGTCCAAAAGGTTCCAAAGGATCAAGCGTGAGTAATTCTCCTCTCTGTTTTTTGATCTTTTGCTTAACATTTGTGTGTATTACTTTTTAACATGGTCAGCACTGCATTTCTTTCATTGTTTTATAGGGTCCTGCTGGTCAAAAGGGTGACAGTGGGTTACCTGGTCCACCTGGTCCTCCAGTAAGTAAGAAGTCTCATTTGACATGCTTGCACATTACACTGTCATGGTGACTCTATTTTGACCAGGGGAGAGAATATTTGTGAATTCACAGATGAGGCAGATACTAATAATTGCTTGAAAATTTTCAGATCAAACAAATTGTCCTTTCAGACAAAGAAATATATTGTTTGCAGTGAAAAAGCCATTAGAAACTTAAAAAAACACCCAAACATAAGCACCTCCCCCAAAACCCAACAAGTTTTCTGCTTCTAATACTTCTTTTTTTAATAGCATAACAATTGAAAATGAAAACAGTCGAAATCTGAATTAAGTGTTTCAATTTCTTGAAATGAAATACTGCTTTATAGACCCCAAGTGGAACTTTTTAAGTTTTATCATAGCAAACATCCACGGTTTTCATCTGTTATATCCTATGCCTGTGCTTCAGGGAATTGCCAGGGATAAAAAGGCAATTGCCAGTCAGTTCTACCCACTTAACTTGTGTGACGGCAGCACACTTCACCAAGCAGCTGTGCAAGCAAATGCAATGTAGTGAGAAGAGTTTAGACCATGACAATTATTCCACCTTCTACACATAGGTACAAATTTGAAGAAAATAAGTGAAATAAAGAAATAAAAATCTAGAAGAAAGCATATTCAAAGCATCTCCAAACCACATTCTGTGGTCTTTGTGTATTTATGCAGCCAAAAAGAAAAAAAAAAAAAGCAGAAAAGGTAACCAGTGTCACTTTCCACTCAGGGTCCTCCGGGTGAGGTAATCCAGCCGCTGCCAATCCAGTCGCCTAAAAAGACAAGAAGGTCATCTGATTACATGTTATCTGATGCTGGTGATAATATTCTGGATTATTCCGATGGCATGGAAGAGATCTTTGGTTCATTGAATTCACTGAAGCAAGACATTGAGCATATGAAGTTTCCAATGGGCACTCAGAATAACCCAGCCCGAACTTGCAAAGACTTGCAACTCTGCCACCCAGACTTCCCAGATGGTACGTTAGTATTGCGTGATGAAGGCAAACAGGGCTGAAGTTATGATCTGCTAAGATACTTTTGCAGAATAATTAAGTATTGGTAGATGCTTAGTGTAGTTGCTCAATACATACAGTCTCATTAAATCCATTTTTGCAGATGTAAAAGTTTATAAAATGTAAGTTAGTTATGTTCTTTTGGTAAAAGCCAAAAGTCTTTGAACATGTAACGTGATTTGGTTTTAGATTTAAAACTTTTTGAAATGCTAAACCAAAAAACAGTTACTGTTTTGAAAGGTGGGCTTTTCATTTCCAGAACTATCCATACAGGAGAGGGATGAAAGACTGATGTTAATCAGATCAATCAAAAGTAAAATCATAAATGTCAGCTTGCTTTGATAGTTAATAGCCTCTTCTAAAAGAAATGAAGATTGGTTTAGTAGCTGTATACTTTAGCTTAGCATAATAACATAAAATAGCATTGGTATTAATATTGTATGAGATTTATTATTGAGTATGCCTCTCAAAAATTTATTATTCTTTTACCATTAGAAACAATATTTGTTCTACTGCATGACCACTTTTTGTTCTGTATCATTCAGCAAATATGCATGCAAGTTTCTCTGATACTGTTTCATGCTTCTAAGAACTAGTAGAGTAGATTCTGTCTTCTGAAGAACTATCTTGATTTAATTATTCTTTGTTGTTTCTTCTTTTTTTCATGATTTTACACCTCTGGAAAGGTTTAAATGAAAGCCAGCCTTCACAGAGTTTTCATCCTTTCATAGTTTATTTTATTATTGTAATGGATATTTCTCCCAGTTCAAAACAATATTTTTCTGGTTTTAAATAGGAGGAAAAATAGATTTAGACAGTTTAATAATATTTTATTGCCTTCACTCTAGATAGATAAAAACAGATGGTTGCCTTGAGGAGTAGTTAAGCAGCGTATGTGCAATATGAAAAGTACATATTTTACAATTCAGTACCTCCCTAATGCTTGATGTTTTTTTATAGAACACATTCACCTTCCTCATTTACCAGTATTTGCTTATTATTTGAAGCTTTCTTCATATAAAAGTAATCTTATTTTGGTTAAAAAGAAAAAATAGATGCATTCATTACAATAAAAAAATTCTCCAGGGACAAGATTTACAGGTAGGAAAGACTATTTTCAATAAATACAGACTGAATGAAAAGAATTTTAATACCATAAGTGCTTTATCTGTTCCCTGTATTCAGAGACAGAACTGGTGAAAGGATTTGTCATGTTTTTTTGAATCCTCCGCTATTTGGTTTAGACTGGATTAGAACAGTAATGTCAGAAAATCTTTTGCCGTCTTGCTACAAAACTAACTGGAGATAAGGACCCACCTCACAGAGATCACTGTTATAATTAGAATAGTAGTTTTTAAAAAGCAATGATTTTTTATGGACCTTAGTTTGATTGCAGCTCCATTTCTTAGCCAGCTTTCAGTCACCTTAGCATTGAAGAGCAAGAATTCTCAATCATGCTGGTCTGGTAGGACTGCTGAAAGCGTGGGAAGCCTCACACAAGTTTCAACTGTCTTTCCCACTATGTCACTTAACCAAGCGTTATTTAAGGTGTTTTTATCAACTAAAGCAGCCTAAAGTTTCACTAGTTTTGCATCATCATAACCCAGTAATAAAAAACATCTTTGCTTGATTCATGTATTTCTCAGTGGAAGCTTTAAGTACTTGCACCAGCTACAACCTCACAAAGTCCTGTGTGACAGGATCTTTATATAAACAGGTATGCAAAGGACTCCAAGTTTTGCTCTCTCACCTAGGCCACAGCTTATTTCTGCCTAAGGCTGCCTATGCTCTGTTTTTGGGAGTCCTGTCATCACAGGTACAAATTATCCTTCTAGCTGAAATACTGAAAAGGCCAAATTGTTGAAACCTGCAATGTATGTTTCACACATAATGTCTTTCCTTCTCTAGACTGAGCTCTCCACAGTTCTTTTATAACCTCAGCAGTATCCTTCAAGGTTTGAAGTAAAGTTAGATGAAAACAAAAGCACGCAGATAAAGGCTTTATCTTTCATAAAAAAACACAGCAACAAAGGCAGAAAAGAAAGGGTTACTTTCTCATCATTCATATACAATAACTGTGCTACAAACTTTGGAGGGCTATTAGGTAGTACTAAAATCTGAATCTTCCAAATACCATTTCCACTATTTTCTCCTTTGTTTTAGGGGAATATTGGATTGATCCTAACCAGGGCTGTTCTGGAGACTCGTTCAAAGTATACTGCAATTTCACAGCAGGTGGGGAAACTTGCATCTACCCAGATAAGAAATCTGAAGGAGTAAGTACCATCTGTGTTTTCAGTTGGCTGTTGATAGATCACTGTTGCAGTGTTGAACTGAACAGGATAATTACCTTGTAACATTTTCATGCCTCTGTCATACTGATTACAATGAAATTCTGAATGAACTGGTAAAAGGTACAAACAGCATTTTCACTCTTTTAATTAGGTAGGGAATCTATACACCTGCTTGTTAACCTTTCACTGCATTTCAGAATGCAACATAGCTGTGCAGCCAGTTAAAATGCATAGTCCAGCATTTCACACCTAAAAGCTAAACCCTTACTGTGTTTCTCTAGGGAGTTCATTTATTCATTATTCATTTATACCTATGCAAAGTAGATGCAAACACTATGTATTAATAGTGTCATCACTCATTGTTATAAATTACCTCTGATGGGGCATCTGGTGTAGAAGAAGGCTTTCTAAAAGTTTGCCTAAATGAGAGAGCTCTATCAGCATCAACACCAGTGAAATCTCTAATTTAGGCACTCTTCACAGGCACAATTTATACCAGCAGTTTACCTGAATCTTAACAGATAACAGCAATCTCCCTTAAATAGAACTAGTGCTCTTTATAAGCTATCACCCTGGACTCCGTTTAAAGGCACTGATTTGAAGGCATCCTATACAAGAAAAACGTCCTACTTCAGAGCTTTAAAGAGGCTGAAATTTAAGAAAGAAGAACCGGTCTTTACTGTCTGATGTGAAATTTGTCCCAGGTAATGTAAAGCCTTCATATCTGTTAACATATGTGTTAAATACTTCGATCTCTGCTGTTCTACCACACAGGTTAGAATTTCATCATGGCCAAAGGAGAATCCAGGATCTTGGTTTAGTGAATTTAAGCGAGGCAAACTTGTAAGTTGTTGCTGCAACACAATTACTATCACATCAAGTGCATGCTATCAGTTATCAACAGATCCCAAGGAATTTTAACTATTTAGATAATAAAAAGACTTTTCAGTCCGTGCTTTTTTGCTCTAAATGTCAGGACAGCTATATTGCCACTGCACAGCTAATGGTGCGGGTCTGGCTTCTGACAGACCACACATCACCACCAAACCTTAGTAAATCAGCTGAAGCATGGATCTCTCATCCCATTCTAAGTAACTGGAAATATACGGAGTGTACAAAGTTGAAACTGCAGGCTGACATAACTTTGTATAAAAACAGATTCCCAAAGTGATTCTACTGTTCTACACTATAGTAGGAGTAATTCTCTGTCTTTCCAGTTAGATTGAAGCTAAAGCTACAGCTCTTCATCCTAAATGCATTACTACAACATGAAAATCTATTTACTGAGTCATAGCTTTATTGAACTTCAAAACTCCATAAAAGTTGAATTTTTAATGAAAGACTTATAAGGTTCTTTTGTCAACATTAAGTCTGTTTTGCATTTTAACAGAGGAAATAGATATTCACATTGCTTCTTATATTTTCCAGCTTTCCTATTTGGATGTTGAAGGCAATTCCATTAATATGGTTCAAATGACATTCCTTAAACTACTGAGTGCTTCTGCCAGACAAAATTTCACTTACAACTGTCATCAGTCTGTAGCTTGGCATGATGCATCATCTGACAACTATGACAAAGCACTGAGGTTCTTAGGATCAAATGATGAAGAAATGTCTTATGACAACAATCCTTACATCAAAGCACTTCATGACGGCTGTGCAGTAAGTAGAATATCAGAAGAGTCTTTATAAAACCAACCTGTAAAGTAGAAATCAAACAAATCCATTTTTTTCACAGCTTACTTTTTTGAGAAAAGATTTCTAAGCACTTTATTTTTAATAGAATGCCTTTTGGCATGATGAATTTTAACTACAGTACACTAGTCTCTTATTTAATTTTCAATTATGTACCAAAAAAAAAAAAAATGTAAGACAAGCAACAGAAGTGGGACAAACCTGGCATGGATACAGGCTGTCAGCACCAGTGTGCTGAAACTAGACTATCTGCTAGGATGAGCACAGTAGAAGAGAAGAACAGAAGCAGAAGAGCATAATTAGGGGGAGCAGCCCATCAGCAGTATATATTTATACTCAAAATCAAGGCATATGCTTACAGCATATTTAGTGAAGACGGTAAAAAAATTTATGAACTAAGCCATATGTCTGTATGCAGTCATACTGCATACATTAGTTTTGTATAATTTTACATGTGATATCATATTTCCTTTACTCTTTTTATGGTAGTTAAAGCCAAGCGGGGTTTCAGAATCCTCTTTTAGCTCAGCTAAAATCTCTGGAGCTGTCTGAACAGGCATCAGCTCTCTGACCACCTCTCCAGCAGGATCTTTGTAGGAGTAGCAATAGTTACCTCTTCTCAGAAACACAATCATTTGTAGTGAACGCTTTGAAATAAAGATATCAAAGGAGCAAGTGATCGTTGAATCCTCATTAATTGTTTTGTGGTTTGATATGGGAGCGTTTTGAAGACCATTCCCGAGAAATCAGTGGTGGAGAATCAGAGACCTGAAAGTGCCTGGATACATAGCTGGCTCTGACAGAGGTCCAGCTCAGTTAGATGCAGAGATTTCTCCATTCAGTAATAACATTCTATTACATTACTGCTTCATGCCAGCCTTTCTCTGTGTCCTGTATATTTATTTTGCTTTTGTTATCAACACTGCGTTAGTGTAGAGCTCCAGAGAGAGCTTGAAGTGATTTAGGTTGTAACTCTGTCACTAAACTGAGAGTACGTAGATCTACCAACTTGGATGCACATCCAAACTCCAAGCCCCTGACAACTGAAAGGGGTCTCGGCAAGGTATAAAAGACCATCTGCATGAAGTGCAGTCCTGGTAACTAACATGGTGGCTTGACTGGATGATATTTAGAGAAGTTAGAAAGCCTTTGTTAGGAAGTAAGGGTGTGCTTTCAAACCTGGTTTCTAAGTGCATCAGTTGACAGTCCTGTCAGACTACTACTTTCTTTCATGTCCAAACACCTACTGTAATATTTTGTACATCTTCCTTCTTAGAAGCTGGCCTGCCTTCTGACTTTCAGAACTAATTAATGATTTCTTCACAAGAAAGGCATACCCACTGCTATGAGAATATTTTTATTATTCATTAAATAAGTATAGATGTAAACTCAGAATTCTCTGAGGTACATTAAATGTCTTAGATAATTTTTCATTTGTAGACCTATTTTAGTAAGTCAAAAAGCTATGGGACAATCACTTTCTAAAATCAAAAACATTCCATGTCACTATTTTTTAAATAAAATCCTAAGAAAACATAAATTTTAGAGTTTATAATATCCAGTGCATGAAGTGGGCAATCCTTTATAAGTTCTACACTTCAGAGATAACCTGTGAGGATCTACAGCATGTGTTTACTGCTCTGATATATAACCATGTTTGCTTTTCTTTTGCTTCTTTTTCAACAGTCAAGAAAGGGCTATGCAAAAACGGTGATTGAAATCAACACACCCAAAATAGACCAAGTGCCTATAGTTGATGTGATGATCAATGACTTTGGTGATCAGAACCAGAAGTTTGGATTTGAAGTCGGGCCTGTCTGCTTCCTTGGTTAAGCTTAATACAAAGTCAGATCAACAAAAATGTTGCACTTTGGTGCTACCAACCCACTTCATGCCACATGCAAGTTTTGAATAAGGATGGCATAGAAAATATGTCTTGCTGTGTATGTATGTCTTAAATAGTAAGTAATTGTTGCCCTTGTAGGGCCAGAATCACATGACTTAAACTTATTTTGCAAAGATGCTGTGGCACAGACAGACAACATAAGGCTCACTCTAGGAACACCCCCCTTTGGATTCCTTTGGTGCTGTAAAAGAACGAACAACATGGTGCTCCTTCCATTACAACAAAGAGGTGTTAAGAAAGTGTTTAATAAACTGTAATTATTCTATGTACAGTACTATACTGTTATTTCTCTGTCCGTTTCCAAAACTTGCATGTGTCTCTGAATTGCATCTGGCTCTTATTTTATAATTGCAAAACTACATTGTCAATACTGTGTATGTATTCTGAAAAAAATAAAGCTGTAATTGCCAGTGAAGCCAATTCCATTTCAGATTAATAATAAAATCCCTTTGTATATATTGTTGTTGAAGAGCTTTGTTATTTGAAGTCGCCAACAAAATTTAAGGTGGCAAAACTGGAAGATCTTGAGCAGCATTTCAAACAACTCTTTTCTGCTGATATCACTCTGTGATGATTAAGTTCAATTGTGAAACCACCATCAAAGGTGCTGTGTTCCATGGTGCTATACCTCAGACTTTTATTTTTTTTTGTAATTCCAGAATTCCATACAATACCTGTATATACCTAAAAGAGACAAGTTTATATTTTTGGGTGGGGAAAATATGTAAGAAAAAAAGCAACTTCTGTGTAAGAGATCTGTTATAAATCTGTGTGAAATAAATTAGTCATATAGTTTTCCTTTTTTTTTTTAATGTCATCTGAACTTCATTTCCATTGTGCTTATCTGGTCTGCATAAATATTAAAACTGGATTCTAAACAGTTATTTATGAATTTTTTTTTGCAGTGTTTACTTAGATTTATATGTAAGCAATGATGGATGTTTTCTTCCTGAACTGGATACTTAAAGTTCCACAGAATGGTCCTATACAATATTTGCCCATCCCATTAATATGAATTTTTTTTTTCCTGTTATTTCAACCCAAGGCCAGGGATGCAATATGTCTAGGTCATGTGATTCTACATAGTTGCTAAGCAACACGTGAGGGGACCGCTTCCTACAGAGCTGTCTTGGACCCAAACTGTTACAATTTGCTCTTCAAATCTCACCAAAAAAGTTGGTTTGGCCTTCCCGCTGAACATTTTATTCAGGTAGTTGGAAGTAGAAATTACATTTTAGTTTTACAACACAGATCCTTTTGTAATTATTTTTCATAATATATGTAAGACTTGAAAAGAAATGTTTGTTTCTATTTCTTATAAATTGTTAAATTAAATAGTACTAGCTTCTGCTGGCTCATTTCCAACTGGTATTTTCTTATGCACGTTTATACATGTAAAAGTGAGATTTCAAAAGTCAACTTCTTGCTGTTCATATTTTCTTTTATTTTTGAACCAAAGTTTGTAACTGTCACCTCAAAGAGGAAGATACAAATTTTATTAATAAAATCAAGTCGTGTCTATTTGGATGGATCATTCTTTTTTTTTTCAGTGTCCAAAACTCACCCACTGTCATTACTGTAACTTCACTCTGCTTCCAGACCACCCAGACTAACAATAACTGTAGCCTTAGTACGTGTCCACATAATACTATAAAACACAAGATAGGAGCCCCATATTCTTTCCCCGGTCACTTTCTCACAAGCTATAGTGTCCAAGTGCTTCACAATGTAGTGCTTATCCTTGCAGGATCCCATAAGGTAGGCAAATGACCCCATTTATTCATGTGAAACAGAAGACCTAGACCAAGACCTAGAATCTAGCAGAATGCAAAATTTCCAGTACTTTATTTTAGACAGTGGAACCAGAACTGATGAAGTGTCCAAGCTAGAGATATGACATATGCCACCTGGGATAAGGAGCATGAGCATTCAGGGACCTTGTCCTAAACTGTTTATAATTTTTTAATCTATGAACTGTTCTTTATGAGCCCTTATTACACCCATGATAGCTGTGAAATAAGCTCAAATAAGTTTGGCACTGGAGCAGCTACTTTCTGCTGCTCAGGTGGGCTGGGTTAAGTTAGTGCTGAGCTGTTCAATCCTATCTAAAAATTCTGGGTGTTTTAGGGTGGTGTGGGTGAAAAAATAAAGATGGTTGTGATTTGACAGTCAGGATTAGACTGCAGCAAAACAGGGTTTTTAAGAGTGCAGTAGTGTATGCAAGAAACTAAACAAACCCAGATCTTCTCCAGATTTACACTAAGTATCTTGCCATGGTTCGTGTTGACAACATCCCAGAGCAGGAAATGAACTCCAGTGTTCTATACCTCCTAGGCAAGGACAGGTTTATTCTTTAGCCCTTCTTATGGCCTCGGACAGTTACCTTACTATTTGTCCTTGCCATGAAAGCAGCTCACCTCTGCTTGTTCTAACACCTCGTTTTCCATCCTCTGTTTCAGCATGCTGTTCTTCTTTCAAAGCTTCTGATTTAAGTGGAAAAAATTGCCATTATATATTTTCGGCCTCCAAGCAAAAATTATGCTATTTATTTTGAAGTCTCAAATTACCAGTGCTTAAAAAAAAAAACCCAAATACTCCACACAAGCAAAAAGAATACTTTTCAGAACAGAAAAGAATTTCACATGAAAACATGCACAATAGTCTTTCTATTCTGTAATCAAAGCTACTAGCCATTAAACTATAAAGCCTCAGATTCATCAAATGTTGTTATAAAAATAAGCTAGCTATTACAAAGCTATGCAAACAAAATTCCTTACTCAACCAAGCCCAGAAGAAAAGAAGGATCAATATTTTTTTCACACCACAAATTAAAAACTTATCTGATCTCAAAAAGATTGACATTGCTGGTTTACATCTGGATTTTATCTCTAGAAACTGAAAAAAATAGACCTTTGATATTCTGTGATCACGAGATTTCACCCCACCTCAGAGCAGACTAGGTAGTTTTTCTTGAAAGTTTTCTTCCAGCTTCTCTCTAAACAGATAAAAAACAAACTGGAGGTGGCATATGGTTTCTTCACTGCAAATACAGATGTTGCTGTAATGTTGAATATAATTGTAGTAAGTAGGCACACAGCAAATACAAGCCAAATCTTTCTGGTATGTCCACGTTCCTCTGGACAGAACACGCAGTGTTCTGTCCAGAGGAACGTGGACATACCAGAAAAATTAAATGACAAGCAATGACTATAGAGATATCAACTGTCCTGTGCGGGTAGGTGTAGATTTTCTTCTAGTCTCTCTCTCCTTTCCTCTTTCTAACCCAGAAAAGGGCGAAATCAACTCATCGTGATTGGCACATCGCCTCGCAAAGTTCGTAAAATGTAATGCAGATATTGTTTTCAGTCTAAGTGGACCATTATGGCTAATCACAATGGTCACCTTGTGACCTGTTTTAAAAAAGTTAATACAGTTATTTGCTTAGGATTCTTCTTCTTGTGAATATCTCTGTTAATTTTGAAATTAAGCTTCTTGCGCTGATGACTGGTAAGAGTTGCCTAATAGTAATATTGCCTAATAGTAATATTGCCTAATAGTAATATTGCCTTGTCGCAATTGATTTGCTGTTACAAGCACATTCACTCCTCTGTGAATGAGCATCTTCTATTGTGCATGCACCAAAAAATAGTATGAAAATTACAAAAGACAGGATATTAAATGTCGTGCCTATTATGTTAACCTGGAAATGTGTCTTATTTGTGTTCCTTTACTAGGTGCAAATATTATCAAAAAGCTCATTGTTAATTTGGTAAAAAGTAATACCAAGGTTTTTGCAAAGGACTAGACTGCTCTGAAGCTATTCATTTTGCTTTCAATAAGGACATGAAAGTTTATTACAGTGAAGAAGGCTGCAGGAATACAGATATTCAGATGCATTACTCTAGCCAAAATGAGGCCTGTTTTTTTCTCAGCTGTGTGAATGAAGGCTCTGTTCTAACAAGAGAGGATGGAGCTGAAGCCTACAATGCTACCATAGATGCATTTTGTCTAGGTTTTCTCAGGAGCTTTGCCAGACCTTAAATTTGTTTCCAGTTTCTCAAGGGTGGAGAAGTGATCTATATCAAAACACCTCTGAGTTGTTAAGAATTCAGCAGAAGGATTGAAATCTAACTGTCTTCTCTGCACTCCAGTGTGATCTGAGAAATTATTTTTTTAACATCAAAATGAAATTGTAGCTAAATCTTGCTGAAGCATGAAAGAACTCTAGTTTATACAAGGATGAAAATGAGGATTACATTAAAGTTCAGTCCATCCAATATGCTGTCATTATTTTATATGCTACTAGAACATAATTTATATAAAAACAAGGGATGACCAAACAAGCAGTCAATGTGTTATGATAAAATCCACAGACAATAAGTCAACGCATCTGTTTCCTCTTCCTTTTTCTTGATGGTGCCAATTGGTTCCAGTCCAGAGTTTAACCTCCAGTCTGGTATCTGACTTCTCTTCATCATTATTTGGTAATTTGCTGAATATTTGATTGCCTTTCAATATCTAGCACACATTTTATCAGCTGTTACAATGTAATAGCAGCAGTAGCTTTCAATTTTCATAGAATCATAGAAAAAACAGGTTGGAAGAGACCCACCGAATCATCGAGTCCAACCATTCCTATCAAACACTAACCCATGCCCCTTAGCACCTCGTCCACCTGTCCCTTAAACACCTCCAGGGAAGGTGAATCAACCACATCCCTGGGCAGCCTCTGCCAGTGCCCAATGACCCTTTCTGTGAAAAATTTTTTCCTAATCCTCAGCCTAAACCTCCCCTGGTGGAGCTTGAGGCCATTCCTTCTCGTCCTGTCCCCGTCACTTGGGAGAAGAGGCCAGCACCCTCCTCTCCACAACCTCCCTTCAGGTAGTTGTAGAGAGTAATAAGGTCTCCCCTCAGCCTCCTCTTCTCCAGGCTAAACACCCCCAGCTCTCTCAGTCGCTCCTCATAAGGCCTGTTCTCCAGCCCCTTCACCAGCTTCGTTGCTCTTCTCTGGACTCGCTCCAGAGCCTCAACATCCTTCTTGTGGTGAGGGGCCCAGAATTGAACGCAGGATTCGAGCTGCGGTCTCACCAGTGCCGAGTACAGAGGGAGAAGAACCTCCCTGGACCTGCTGGTCACGCTGTTTCTGACACAAGCCAAGATGCCATTGGCCTTTTTGGCCACCTGGGCACACTGCTGGCTCATGTTCAGTCGGTTGTCAACCAACACCCCCAGGTCCTTCTCCTCCTGGCAGCTTTCCAGCCAGGCTTCTCCTAGTCTGTAGCTGCTTAGGGTTGTTGTGCCCCAAGTGCAGGACCCGGCATTTGGCCTTGTTAAACCTCCTGCCATTGGACTCTGCCCAGCAGTCCAGCCTGTTCAGATCCCCTTGCAGAGCCTCCCGACCCTCCAGCAGATCCACACTTCCACCCAGCTTGGTGTCATCTGCAAACTTGCTAAGGGTGCACTCGATGCCTTCATCCAGGTCATTGATAAAGACATTGAACAGGGCTGGACCCAGCACTGAGCCCTGGGGAACCCCACTTGTCACTGGCCTCCAGCTGAATTTAACACCATTAAGCATCACCCAACCTCCTTCATGATTTTAAAACTAAAACCATCTGCCAAAGACAGTGCCAACAAGCCAGCAACAGATAAAAAGAAAAAGGGAAATTAATCACTTTCCAGATGATACAGTAAGTGCAATAGTTGATGGAATGTTTATCATAATTTCTTCTTCTGTGTACATTAAAGAAAATTGGATATACGTACCTATCAGAGTTCATCAACAGCTTGCAAAGCCATCTTCTGATTTTGTGGTTCAGCCTTAGCTTTATGCCTTAAATTGTGCTAAATAATCTTATTTGCAAGGAAACCAAGTTAATTCTTCTCGTGTCCTGAAAGGTGTCCTAACTAGATCTTCTGCTGTGCTTTGTCTGTAGTAAGGACGTAATTAAAAGACCCTTTTCAAAGGCTGGAACAAGAGTCTAGAGGCTTCCTAGAGTCCCAAGATCATCCTAATGACCAGGAATGAACAGAGATGCCTCCTACTCAGTTCCCATCTCATCCTGAAACATCCCATAGCCAGAGATCTTGAAAATGGCCACAGCACACCAAGCACTTGCAGCAAGGCAAGGCTATAGTGTTCTGTGGTCTGCAGACGCACAGAGGTTCTCTAGCCCAAGTAAACATAGCTAGAAAAAAGCCACAAACCTGAGTTTTTTAAATGGAAAATACCAAATGAATGTTGAAATTGTGAACTGAACTCAGGATGTGACTAACAAATAACAACAACAACATTCCAATACTCTGAGTGTTTCTGAAATGGAGATACGAATATGTTATTTGTTAGTTTACTCAGAATCTTATGCAGAGCGCCTAGTGAAGTCAGCTAGGGTGTTAGCAGCAATGTGACCGACTTCTAGAACAGGTGCTCTTCATAACAGCACCTAAAGTATGTCAAGCAAATGAGAAGAGGAGACGTTGAGAATCAAGTTATTTTTATTGACATATAAACTTCTTTCTGTCAAATATTAACAAAAAATAAGGTAAGGCTTTATATTCTTTTCATACAGTCTCTTGAGCCTATGCCTTTTTTCATTAGAATATCACCTAAGTGGCAGCTCAGGTGAGAAAGCAGCTCTGCTTTGTGCTTCTGTTGCCCAAATTTGCTCTCAAGATAACACAGCACGATGCCAAGGCTTAGGCTCTGGAAAATGCATAAATATGTAATCTTTATCGCATTCACTGTTCAGCAACCTTCTGATTTGGATGTATAGGGATCACTTATCCCTTTGTTATTCCTCAGAAGGATTTTAGAAATATCTACTTTGCTCTAGGCCTGCAGAACTGTTCAATGCACAGATATTAAGATCAAAGCTATTTACTGTCATAAAGGGCCAAAAATTTAATTTTAATTTGTAAAAGAATTCCAATGCACTCCCATTTCTAAATAGACCAAAGTATTTTTCACCTGCCCATCTCTCCCCCTTTTTTAATGGTGATGTTTCAGTTTGAAATTATAAGGTGTTTTTCTTCAAACTAACTGAAAACATTCGTCTGGTAGGAGGAAATGCAGCGGTATCCATACTAAGGTTCTTTCCCTGTATGCTGGGTGACAGGAGCTGGGCCCAATACTGACAGTTGAAGAAAGACATCTGTATAAAATAAAAGCACAATAAAAGCAAGCAGAAATAGTTCTCATCATACAACAGAGAGGAGAAAAATGTAAGAAAGAGAAAGGAAATAGGAAGTGGGGAAATATGTGGGAAAAGGACAATGGGAGCAGAAATTGGTTTCCTCCTCTTTCCAGTGTACGGCAGGAGAGTTAGCATTTTTTATGGTCCAGCCTGGAAGCATCCCTGCAATTGCCGATACTCAGCAGTCACGGTTTGTTTCTCACAGTCACTGTGAAGTGGGGAGGGGTGTAGCAGTCCCCTAGTTAGGAGGCAGCAGCAAAACTGGTTTATAAAAACCACACCAAAAAATGATTAGCAAAGACTGCAGGCCTCTGGGGGAAACAGTGCCCCACTAATACGCCTGCAGTGCTAGGTACAGCCACATCCAAGTCCCTTGCTCTCCTCCTCCTCCCTTCCCAAGCACACCTCCGCCTTTAAGAGGCATTCCTGAATTTGCTTCCTTTACAGGAGCTCTCTTCTAGCAGAGCAGCCACGCTTTGTTGTGGCACTGAAAATACAGGATATCTGAAAAGGGGGAGCGAGAGGCTTAAGTTTTAAAGTCAGGAACTTGAAGAAGGGAGAAAAGGCAATGGGGAAGGCACACAGACTTGGAATTCAATATACATATATTAACATGCTGCCGGACTTACAAAACATAAAGCCTGCTTGTGCTATGCAGACCAGGAATAGGCAATGACAAGGGCTGCTCAGTTTCTGTGTTCTTTTCCTACTAGAGAGAAGCAGAGTGGTCAGAGAGTGCTGAGGTCTGCCAGAGGACTGCCTCTGCAGCAACAGTAATATGAAAAAAATAGGGAGATCAATTCACATTGATGACCATGTGGAACCTCCCTCTATTTCATTTTCAAAACCAAAGGAACCACATTTGAACTCCCGTCAAATCTTTCCATGACAAGTTCCCTGGAGAAAGAAATAAAAAACTAGAAAAAGGACACATGAACTGATGATACCTGAAAAATTTCCCGAGTAAATGATTCTTGACTATTTCAAGTCATTATGCAGTTTTGCATGTGTGCATTCATTTCTCATGTTTTGCATAATCTTTCTGATGACTGTGTGCACAAGTGTACCATGTAGAAACAGCAGCTAGCCAGTGTGATTACTCATTAAATTTAATGAGTAGGTTAGAATTATCTAATACAAAACTAAGATGAAAGCAAAATCACAGATTTGAAAGCCAACTAAGGGCTGAAACGTATGCAAACACAGTTAGTTAATAACCTCTTAATATGCATGACAATAAATACTTCATATAGATATACAGCAAATTTGGTTGCGTGTTACCCAAGTGGAACTCAGCTGTGATGGTGTATGAAATGATACATTTAACTCTAATGAGATGCATCATTCAGAGGAAGTAAAAACACCGAAGTATTTTAGGATGCTCCTGCAATAGTTGGAATATTTTCATGATATTTGTAGCAATAGCCAGATAGCATTCAGCACTTTTCTGTTTAAAGACAGTGAAGGGATACAGAGCTTGATGCATGCTTTCAGATCTTTGTAAATATACGTGAGCTAACTCCCAGACACAGAGGACAGGGCTGTAACAAGGCAAAAAGCAGAAAAAGTTAAACTTGGGGCCTGTAAATTAGATAACCATGACAAAAGAGGAAAAAGATAACTTAGTACACTGAGAACTACTTTTGAAAGAAGAATGTTGAGGCTCTGGAGCAAGTCCAGAGAAGAGCAATGAGATTGGTGAGAGGGCTGGAGAACAGGCCTTATGAGGAGCGGCTGAGAGAGCTGGGGGTGTTTAGCCTGGAGAAGAGGAGGCTGAGGGGAGACCTTATTACTCTCTACAACTACCTGAAGGGAGGTTGTGGAGAGGAAAGTGCTGGCCTCTTCCCCCAAGTGACGGGGACAGGACGAGAGGGAATGGCCTCAAGCTCTGCCAGGGGGGGTTTAGGCTGAGGATTAGGAAAAAAATTTTCACAGAAAGGGTCATTGGGCACTGGCAGAGGCTGCCCAGGGAGGTGGTTGATTCACCTTCCCTGGAGGTGTTTAAGGGACTGGTGGACGAGGTGTTTAGGGACATGGTTTAGTGTTTGATAGGAATGGTTGGACTCGATGATCCAGTGGGTCTTTTCCAACCTGGTGATTCTATGATTCTGTGATTCTATGAAATGCCTGTAGAACCCTCTGTATGTGGAGTAAACCTTGGACCAATCACTGGTTGTTGCCAGTGAGCAGGCAGACGCCAAGGAGAGCACCGTTTCAGAGGAAGCTCTTCTCCCTCAGTGCCTCTCTGTCACAGCCAGACAAACCTTCTCCCCCTTCAGAAACACAAACCTGTTGTGTGTCCTCCAACTCTGTCCATGGTGTATAGAAGTCAAAGCCACCCTCTGCTCACTCGTGTTTTCTCTCGTGATGCTATGCAAAAACTTTCTCTGAGTTAGCACTGACCTGAGGGTTACTCTCTAAAGAGCTGTATATATGCAACCTAAGGTGAGAAACTGTTTTAAAGAGCAAAGGGAAGAAAAAAAGGTTATTTGTTTTCTTTAGCTTGTGTTAGAATGTGTTGCACAGTTCTGCAACATCTAAGTAGCTGTGGGACCTCTCAGATGAAACACTAGCAACATCAAAAAAATTCAATAAACTAACTAGGATTTTGTGTCATTAGTTTGGAAACACAATTTAGAGAGTTTTTACACTAATAACTGTTCCATTGAGACACGCGTCATATTAAGCAGCATTATGGTGGATGTGCTAGTAATCTCTTCTTCTGAAATCTTTGATTGAAAATTAAGACAAGTTCAGGGTTTTGTGGTTGAGCCTGGGAGCAAACTCATTCCTGAACTAATTGCTGCTGGAGCTCATCACCCATAATGATGTTTCTAGAATCTTTCCCCTATTACCTTCATCTATCAGGCTAAATTCATCTCTTTGACATGACACTCATTAAACTGTGTTCATCTTTTTGACATGACACACATTAAACTGTGTAAAAGAGAAGTACAAGTTTCATTATTTGAAAAGGAAAAGCAGCCCACAGTACAGTTCCTGTCCACAGGTCTGCTTTTGCACTTGCTGAAATATAAAAGACATTGCATCACAACTTTTAAGGTAAACAATTGAAAATAAGGAATACTCTTATCCACAGTCCGTCACCTTTAAGTACCATGGCAAGGATTCTTCTGTGTTAACAGCTTAGGGATGTTTCTATGCAATATATACAACAAAGTAAGAGACCTGCACCAATCCTACACATAGACAAACAGCACATTAACGGCTGTGGATTACCCTGGGCTCTCTTCCCCTCAGTTCTCCTTAGACGTGAATTGTCTTAGACTGAGGATATTCTGGGGAAAGAAATAGAATAGTAATTCTTGCTCAGAGTATTCAGCTGCCATACAAGCAGGTGGGGATTGTAAGTTAAAACATTCCTGACCTTGGGAGAATGTCAGACAATGGTAATTCTTAAATTAACAGTTTCAAACCATGCGTTCTCCCTTGTTGCCACCGTTCCTATCTGGATTGCAAAAAAAAGGTCTTACCCTAAATGAGCTAGGATCCAGTTATGCAGGAAATTCAAGGACACATTTCAAATACCTAGGGATGAAGGGAGAGAAAGGTTAAGGTAGTTATGAGCAGTATCCCTCCTGAAAATAAATGCAAATTCTCCATCTGTTAGATGCTTTCAGAATATCTGAAAAAATACACCAGGAAAAAAGGGAAAATAAACCCTACCAACTTAATTTTCTGTGTATGCTTTCATGAAAACACTATTGAACTGAAAAACATTGCTCATGCTGTAAATATAAAGCTTGATGTATATTACAGGACTCCAAAATTTTTAAAGTAAATCCAAAGAAACTGTTTCAGCAGGCTCAGATTTTCTGTACATGGGTGCAATACATTTCATTTTTCAGATTTTTAAAAGCTTTTAGATAATGTTTGGAAATAACAGCCCGTAAGTCAATAACTGACAAACAATTGGCAATATAAAACATACAAAAGATACATTTATGGAAGGGACTCCCATAAATGTAAATTCATACAAACATAAAAATGTACTCACCCTTCACTGTGGGGATACCAACTACTTATAAAGACTTTTGGTCTAATTTCACATCATTTCCATGTTTTGTGACGATATCAAACCATGACTGCAGAGCTCTACAGATGTCTGATAGCAGGGTAAGTAAGAGGGGAATCTGACTCATTCTGCTTTTCTGACTAGAATTACTGTAATGGGATCAGTGCCTTGACAGATGCTAAGAAGCATCATTTTGCTGATTGACTTTTCTTTAAACCAAAGACTGTGGGCAATCAAAGAAAATATGAACATCTGGCTAAGCTTTGATTGCCATGCTCACTGATGTAGTGCACCCAAATAAGCAGCAATTAGTCAGTACAGCCTATGTCTAAAGACCCATCGAGTTAATTCAAATTAAGTCAGGATAAATTGAATCCAATTGACATGCATGTATATTTGTATGCATAGTTTAAATAAGCTTCTTCTGCACTACACTATCCTTTATTTACAAGGAAAACACATGTAAAGTTTTGTGTTTTAAGTAAATATTTTTGAAAGCTTTTTCACTTCTTAAACGAAACTTTTGGGACAACTGTATGTCCTTCAGAAAGGCATTTCCAGATTCATAAAGATAAAAAATTGTTGGCTTTCTCAAGTCCACATTTTTCACTCACTAATACATTTCACAAATTTGGAGAAGTTGCTTATAAGCGTTTGGTCAGTAACGATTATAATAGCACTTGACTGGTATTTGGATAAACTCAATAGCTAGGATCCTGGTCAAAGTGACTATTAGACTTTAGTAAGAAAGGAAAATTCTAAAAATGAAGACTAATTTCCTCATGTTTTCACTTGATTCTTAATGTAGAACCCTGGGAATAGGTATTTTGTTTCAAAAAAACCCTAACATTCTTGTTTGGATTCTATTTGTTGTAACAGCAAGTTTGGTTGCGTAAGAACCTGAGATTAAAACACATCAAAGCAAAAGACAAAGCTGGTGTGCTTGACTTTTTTAAAAAGATGAATTTTGAAAAAGATTGTCAATTTGAATTTTTAAATTCTAGCTCCCTGCAGCAGATAAATATTAGTCTTTGCTTAGCAGATATAGATAGCATAGTTTCCACCTGGAGGTGGAAATAAATTCTTGCTAGCAAAATAGTTATAGACTCTCTGGCTGAGGTGCTATCAGTGCTCAACTAACTAGAGGTGAAATTTATTGTTATGTCACCTAAATCTAAGTTAGCTTAATCAGGCCTGATGCTAAAATCCCATAACAAAATCCCAGGAATCGTTCTGCAACATCTTCAGATGTTCACCTAAAGCCTAGTGTAAAACAGTGTTTCTCGCACTACGTGGTGGGAACAGATAGCACACAGAGCCCTAGAGGCAGCATTGCTTGTGGACTCTGTACCTCACTCTGCCAGTGGCCCTGAGTTCCCGGTGTTATCAGACCCAAGAATCTTCAGAGCAGTGCTGGAAATATTTAAAATGAAGATACAACAGAAGATGGACCATCCTGAAGGAGAAGGTTGCATGAGTCAGTCCATGAGCATGGGACTAAACATGTCGTGTTATCAGCTGCCACAGGTGCAATGACTGTGGCCAAGAACCTGTTTCATTCTTTTTTTAATGAGGGCCCACTTTGTTTTGGAGCCAAGAAATAGGTTTGTGCTATTCGCTGACTCTTGTGAGCATTAAGAATCAAACCCCCTCGAGAAAAATCAGATCAATTAATCAAAAAACTGTTAAGGTTCTTCCTTCATAAATCAAAGAATTAGCTTGTGATCTTTAACTTCGAACAGCCTTTTAGGAGCTGTTTTCTTGAAGTTCTTTCCTTTTTAAATATTAACCCCCTCTTATACATCTCTCTTCTGATTCAGAGGCTGAGTTCTTCCATTAGAGCTACCTTTAGAAATACATTTGATGAAAAATCCCTTAGATAGTCTAATGATATGGTCCAGTTGCTGTCATGTGCACAGGCCCTTTACAAATGTTACTCAAAAATCAATACCAATCCTTCAATGCCTTCAAAGAATGGGGGGTCAGGGCCAAAGAACAGTGATTCTCCCCAGTAAATGACTGTTCAGTGATCATTCTGCAGAGGCCTGGAAGTCCAACAAGAACGTTCAAAGTGGATGCATGCTGAGAAATGTTAAATCATCTCTAGCAAACAGGTCAGTATTTGCACTTTGTCAGTAGTCAAGTACACATTTACTCCATTGCTTGATCTTGATTGACCTAAGATTTTGCAGAAGAAAGTCTGATAAAAAAAAGTAAGTTCCAAAATGCTAGTTCAGCTTTCAGACATATTCAGCACACAAAGGAAAACTATGTGCCATAGGAGAATCAGCTGGCAGCTCCTCACTGTGCCTGTTTTATTTAGGGGTTTTAAATAAGACTACAGAGAATAAATCGTCAAAGTCTGTTGTCAAATCATAAACAGCAGAGCAGCATTCGTAGTTATGGCCACAGATATTTATTCTCTGGGTAAATCAGCCTGCTTGTTCGGAATCAGTAGCAGGAACAGGAGGATGCTTAGCAAAGTTTGAGTGTGGCAATTACTTTATCGATAAGACTCTGAATGTATCAGACCATTTTTTAAAATGCATTTGCAGCAGCATGTGATGAATAAACACAATAGCATCTATCAAAATGTATTTGAAATTTCTTTTTTTCAAGGCTCACTCTTTTTACTGTGATACAAAACTGTACTGATTGTGCAAATGAGATTTCCCACTCCCAAATCTACATCAGATAGAAAACATATCTGAATGTAAGCAGCAGTCTTTCATTTACTGAACATATGCAAACCCTTCATTAAACTATATTTCCTTATCTAGCTACTACTGATATTCTTTTGCATCAGTTTATCAGTAAGTTAAAGCATATAAGGTGTTAGCCATGACATATAGCAGTTCATTACTTCTGATTAAAAGTAACAAGAATTTCATAGGAAAATTTTCTCAGTGGTGATGGAAACATTTCTACTAGACTTATGTAAATAAAAGTCAATAAAAATTATAACACAACTATATAGAAATGATGAACATGCTTTTCAAAACTTGTTGCTACACTAAACTGCTTGATGATGTGAGTTATCACCTGTCAGAGAATCAAACTTGTAAAGGTTTCCAGAGATTCTGATTAGCATTGTGGTTGGTTTTACAGAAAAAGAAAAAAAACATGTTTTTATTATTCTTTCTAAGGAAATTTTGCCTATGCATGCTTACTTTTTCTCATCTTTGTGGAGAGATAGGAAAGGGGAGTAGGCAATATCTCAGAATACATGGGGGAAAAATCTGGAGAAATCAACTGTAGAGATGGTCAGAAAATACAGTGGATGAAGTCCAAAATCCCAAGTCTGAAGTGGCTCCTGGGACTCTGCTTTGAGGCACAGCAGCGACTGTTTTACAGAGATTTCCATCTCCTTTGGCAGGTCCATGCATTGTGTCCATCCTCCTGCCTGGTGGCAAATGGGACGTCCAAGGGTGTGAGCAAAGGGTGTTAGTGCAGATGTAGTTGAGAGGGCAGACAGAGGTTCTCTGAGTACCTTCTTAATGGCAATTTGCAGGGTAGGAATTTATATCATTTTATTTCAGACCTATCCTGAGAGAATGGATGGAGAATTGCCTACTTGCTTGCACGTCTGCATTTAACCAGAGATTTTTCTTCTCATCCTTGGGCAGGGGCTGAGCCACTACCAGCATGAGTGCCAGTGCCGCATGGGTGCCACACCAGTGAAATATGTGACCGTGGGGGCATGAGCTCTTTTTCTACTGCCTCTGTGAAGTTTGTTGCCATATTGTGCAGCATAGTGATAACCACTGTGAAGTCCTAGGTTGCCTAGATCTTGTCATGCTTATTTGCCATTCACAGTTTGACCAGAGTATTCACTCATCAGTACAGGCTGTGTCTGTGGTACTTGCTCTGTCAACATGTCAGGTCCAGCTGCTTCCTACTAGAATTAAGACTGCATATATGTATTTTTCTTTGTGCAATGGAAGCTAATATAATATTTTTATTTATCAAGTAAGTCTTTTAAAGTTTGCTTGGACCATATTTTTCCTTTGTACGTGCAGAATGTTACTGTTTAATCTTTGACAGTAAGAACAGAGAAGAAAGCAATTAAAATGCAGTCTCAGGGCTAGAATTTTTAATCTGTGTGTGTGTTGTATGTGCATGTGCAGGTTTTCTTGGTAACGTTCATTTCAAATTGCAGCAAGTTCCCCATTTTCAACAATATTTGTGTCTGTTAGCTAGTGATGCTCTTTTTCTTCTGGGGTTTGAATGTCCGCTAATAACAAAACAGGTAATTTTTTCAGTCTCAGATAATGCTATCAAACCACAGCAAGTATGGCTTAAACTGCATATTATCTTATGCAATATCCAGAGATTTCATCTCCCTGAAACATTTTTAATCCAATTGAAATCACTTTAGTATTTCCTCAGAGGAAGTATTCCTAATCTTGTTACAGTTATTGTTCTCTTCTGGAGTTTCTTTAATTATTCCATATCTTTTTTTAAAAAAAAATAAATAAAAATGTGGTGCCATAATTAGCCCGCCAAGATCTCAACTCTACTCAAAACAGAGGAAAAATTACTTCCTAGGTTTTACTTATGACAGTGTGTTTCTTGAAGCAGCTTCACATTCTAATCCCATATTCAGTCTAAAACTCATTATAAGTCCCAAACGTTTTCTACCTTGCTGATGCATGGAGGGTAAAACCATCTGTATTGTATATTTAATTTCTTTTTCCACAAGAGTTTTGCTTTACACCCTTAAGACCAAATCCACCTCTCGGTCTAGAAGATTTTGAACTCTAGTTTTCTGTTTTCTTTCTTCCTTCTCTGACTTAGTGCCACATATAAAGTAAGTCTGGCTCTAAGCAGAATTTTCTTTAACAATGTAGCACGTAGCACTAGGAATTAGCCTAGAAAATCAAAGGCTCCACTAGCCTTAGCTCAGCAGCTCAGCATGGTGCCGCTTGGAGAATCATAGACTCATAGAATGGTTTGAGTTGGAAAGGATCTTAAAGATCATCTAATTCCAGCCCCCAGGGATATCTCTCACAGCCCAGGCTGCCCAAGGCCCATCCAACCTGGCCTCAAACACCTCCAGGGATGGGGCAGCCACAGCTTTCCTGGGCAACCTGGGCCAGCGCCTCATCACCTTCATTGTGAAGAATTTCCTCCTTTTGTCTAGTCCGAATCTTTCCCTCTCCAAATTATAACCATTCCCCCTCATGCTATCACTACAAGCCTTTGTAAAGTCCCTCCCCAGCTTTCTTGTACGCCTGCTTCAGGTATTGGAAGGTCACTATAAGCTCTCCTCGAAGCCATCCATTCTCCAGGCTGAACAACCCAACCCTCTCAGCCTGTCAAAATGAACCACTGAAAGCCGCTTCAAACATGACCTTTCAGCCACTGTGCACCTACTTACACATTTCTCCTTGACTTTAAGTGTCCGTAGTTTGCATATGAGAAAATCATAGTGGATAGTAACACAAGCCCCATTATAATATGTAACAGTCATTGCTTTGACTATCTGCCTGCACTATGGAAGAAAAAGATCGGCTCGACTTGACAAGAGCCAGTCATGTAAAGCCAGTGTAGCCTGTTCCTTAATACTGTCTTATCTTCTGCAGGATGATATCAAAAGCAAACAAACATTATTTCCCCTCTAATTCTGGTATGCTTTTCTCTAGTTAAATAAAATTAATAATCAATTTTTCATATTTAATTTTTATGAAGAATGATATAAAAATTCATTGAATGCATGAGCCTACTCCCTGTTATCTGCTATTCCTCTCTTCATCCATTCAGCACCAGATTTTTTTTTTTTTCTGTTTTCCTCTAACTTTGAATGAAGCTATTAAAAAAGTATCATTGCCTTTAAGGTTTCGGTTAATCAGTTGCAATTTACCCTGAAACTTAATATTTCCAGTATCTGTTGCCCTAGGTATATGCCATTCCTTTCTGCTCCTTCTCTGGTGTTCTACATTTTATACAATGGGTTTATTTTCAGACCAGGCAAGACTACTTTGTTTTGTATTATTGATCCATTAGTTCATTTATCTCATAATAATGTGCTTTATCTTTGCCTAAAACATAGCACACACAAGCTGCTTCAGACCAATAGGGTCTTACTACCGCTAGTCACAAATAACATGTATTGTAGCAGTGCGTACCCACTTCAATGGGCTTCATGACCATTGCAGTCCTAGAAGGTAACATTTATGACTGGATGAAAAAGTAGTTTACCTCACATTTTTAACTCTATTTGTTTTAATGATTGACATTCTCAGAATCTGAATAATTTCTGTGTTCAATGCCAGACAGAAAGTTCTAGTCATGATTGCAAGGGTTTTGTCACTTCTAATACTTGCACTTTATACAAAATACCACAAGCCACTTAAAATGAATTGTAAATACAGTCAATATGCCACAGTGTGTGGTTCAATGTATTCCCAACAGCCTTGTTGCCTTGAATTATTTGCCCAGCCTCAAAGAGTGGTTTTCAGTATCTCTTATGTTTGCTAAAATATCAGACTTTTCTTAAACTGTTCCTTGGTTGAGGACGTGCTTCCCCAACATATACTTTTGACTGTCAAAATCACTGCCACAACAAAGACTGTTTCTTCACAGAATTCTTGGAAAATGTGTGTCTCAACTCTCACAAGAAAGGAAGTTCTTGGGATGCAGAATAGACATCCTTGCTAGATTTCTGCTTCACTTTTATCAATATTTTTTTTAGTTAAATAATTTGGAAACATTACATGAAGTAATGATGTAATAAGAAAAATAATTTTGGAAATAGAATATCAGCACAAAATAAAGATTCGAGAATACTCAACTATTTTTTTTAGTGCTGCCTTGGATTGTAAGTATTTTTATTTCAACCAGCTCTCTAGTAATAAATTCTATTTTCTGCTAGTATTCCTTCCAAATTAACTGACTTAGCAAGCTTAGAAAACAAATTCCCTTGTGCAGACATGCTGTACCACCATGTTGAACTCTACTGCTCCATTAACCATGATAAAATCATTCTCATTATTTTTTTTCTTTCTGCATAATACAGTGTTTATATGAATGCTTATTGCAACTGGAAGTATATTGTGCCATCTAGCAGCTGACACTTTAAGTTATGCAATGCATAAAGATTAGGCTAGAGAAAATTTCACTGTGATTTCCCAGCCAGTCTCATTGAAATTAATTCTCTGAACTGACTGACCACTCTGTAACATCTGTTCTCACAGGATATTCTGGTAGCTTTAGGGTTTTTTTTTTTTATTTCAGAATACTTAATGAACAAATGCTATGCCCAAATATATTCTCTCCAATAAGCATATGTTAGTGAAATAAATTAGACTAAGTACCTACCCAGGAGTAAAATCAGTTTTTACAGGCATGAGCACTACCAGAGTTATCAGACCCAGTGAACCCATGTAGATCTTAGTGATATCATAATAATATGGTACCTTAAGCAAGCTATTGGCTGAATCAGTCAAGTCCATCTTGACTGCATATTAGTGAAGTCATTTCATCCTCATAAGCTGATACTGAGCTCTTAAGACAGCCTTTTTGCTTTGCAGTGTGCATAGTCATTACATTTCCCTCCATTCATTTGTCTTCATCCAAAGCAGCACTCAGCCACCTTGGTGCTTATTACTGTTAACAAGAATGTGGTTTACCTTAATTCTGTGTCAAATGAAATCAGAAAGAGTCATGTGGATGACAGCAAGAGAGAATGCATAATGTTATCATGTGGATGAGAAATATAAATGAGGAATGAAATACAATTTAAGCTAACAATCAGACAAAAAACAGATGTGCTGACAATTTCTGAAGCAGCTGCATAGGAATCCTCCTTCGCCTGTAATTCTTGTTATGACGTTGAAAATCAGAAGAAATCAGAACTGTTAAGCAATCAGGAAACAGCAGACATTTGCACCAAAAGTGGTTCTATAACAATGAAACCCTTATATTCACTGACAAGACAAGCATTATAAAACATAAAGGGTTAACTGCATGAGCAATCTAAAAGTTTGCATATTAAAGCTGTTCCTTTGGCAAAGAGACTAATAGGCCTAAAACCTTTCTAGCTCACTGTAACACCTTCTGGTTTTCTCATTAATGCTGGCATGGATGTTCAGTAATTACTGCAGGAGCTGATCACGTTTACCAAACTTTGTTACTTTTCCACTTTAGGGACCACATCTGATTCACTTTTGAATATCTAGCAGATGTTAAAGATATTCAGTTCTTGGAAAACTGCAGCAAAGCCTTTAAACACAAGGCTATTCGAAGCACCTCAACAATCTCTAGGCCCTGTGCCTAAAAAGGAAGAAACAATCTTACAGATACTGTCTCATAGAAGTACCAGCTGCTCGCTTTATCCTCTGAATCAGCTTGTGCTGATCATTGAGGAGTCAGGGTCCTACCCTGGACTAATCCTGGACACTGCGAAGTCCATATGTTAAATTTGTCCCCTGTAATCAACATTTCCAGTGCTGCCTTTGACATTAAAGCCTTTCACTACACTTTCTTTGGCTTCCAGTCTTTGGTAACAGAAGAAATGTAACTACCGAGGCCTAAGAGTATGAATGGAGGAAGACAGTTTTGCCTCTTATGGCACTGAGCTTAATAAGATTTAAAGTGTACACTCAAGGAAATATGCTCATTTGACTGAATAATCCTTATTTCAGTAAAAATTAACGTTTGTCAGCATCTCAGGTTTGCTCCTTAGCTCTCATATACAATGAATTCATGGGGCCTGTGCATAGATAACAAGGTCAATGCTGTTTGGGGAGCGAAGCAGTTTGTCATCATGCAGCAGCATTTAGGCTCGAGGAATCAAAGGATCTACTGAGATCTGATTGGATTCGGCATGTTTTAGAAATATTTGCTATTTTCATTTTCTGTGAAATACGTTTAAGAGTGAAAAAGCCTGAAGGATAATAAATATCTTCATTAAGTATGAATGCCTATATGCCCTCCTTTCCTTTGTGTATGCCTTACTCGCCTTTGCATTAGCCACAGGGGAGTTAATAAGATGCTCAAATTCAACTCCATGAGAACATGCATAATAAGCTGGTAGGCTAGAAACAATTATTCACTCACATAGCAGTCACATATCTATAGAGGGAGACAATCTCAGATACCAAGCTGAGAGTAATAAGAGTGATGCTATCCAAATGCAGAATGCCTCAAGACATCACCTGGGTCAAATCACAACTAGTTTCCAACCAGCAAAGGACTTTAGTTCTGGCTAGAACAACCACAAATTGTGATTATGTAAGTAACATTGTCCAGTAAATTATATAACTGCGTCCTTCTATAGTAACTAATTTCTTACCGTCTATGTTGCTAATGCTAACAGACTCCCTTCCTAACTTTTTTGAAATAGAAAGCTTTGGAACTAGCTCTCTCTCTAGTGTTCATATTTGCAATTTCAAGCGCAAACTGAGACTGAGATATAAATCAACGCTAATCTACTAAACTCCCAAACAGCTAACTGCTAAATAAATCAATTTTTTCTATGTATATCTATATGTACCTGCCTTTTTAGATGCCCTGATCGATGAATGTTACCAATGGCTTAACCCAGTGTGGCACTGGAGCTACATCTCTTGAGTATCTTGGCCTATTCTGCTCTCTGAAGCGAGAGGAAAAGCATCAGCCTGACATCGCTCTGCCCTTGTAATCTCACAAATCAGGAACAAGTTCATGAAGGACAACATGCTCTGATTCTGTCAGCATTTGCACTTAAGGCAAAAATGGGTCTGGCTGTGATGACTAATGGTACAAGGACACTAATGTATAAAATTTTGTTTCAATTTAAAAGAACTCCACATTTATTTTAAAACCTCAAACAATTATAATCAGAAATCTGAAAACACACATGTATTATTATAGTCATTTTATAGATATGGAAAAAGGACATATGACTGACCTTTAAATCAGACCTCAGCCTGACAGACTAGATCAATGTATTTTCCAGGTCTGTATTTCTCAACCTGTCTCAGTGGTCAGATAGAATTTGTTGCTATGATAAATAAGAACTCTCCAATAGCAACAGAAAATAAGATATGTACAGCCAAACTGCAATGTGCCTGTTCTCAAAATTCTCTGCTTTTTGAAGAATCACAAGTTTCCAAGCTGCTTGCATAAACATCTTCATTTCTCAAAGACAGACTGGAATATTCATAATGAAGTAAAATTATAAAATCACAGAATTATTTAGGTTGGAAAGGACCTTTAAGTTCATTAATTCCGCCTCTTAAGCTGCTGTGTCCACCGCTAAACCATGTCTCAAAGCACAACATGCCACATCTTTTAGACACCTCCAGGGACAGTGACTCAAACACTTCCCTGAGTAGCCTGTTCCAATGTTTGATAACCCTTTCAGTGAAAATACGTTACCTAATATACAAACTAAACCTCCCCTGACACAACTTGAATCTATTTCGTCTTGTCCTCTCACTTGTAACTTGGCAGAAGAGACCAACACTTGCCTTACTACAATCACCTTTCAGGGAGGTGTAGAAAGTGATTAAGTCTCCTCTCAGTCTCCTCCTCTCCAGGCTAAACATTCCCTCAATTGCTCCTCATAAGACTTCTGCCCAGACACTTCATCAGCTTTGTTGCTCTCCTTTGCACGGAGTCCAGCACCTCGATATCTTTCTTGTAATGAGGAGCCCAAAACTGAACACAGGGTTTGAAGTTCAACCTCATCAACACTGAGTACAGGGGGGTGGTGACTTCTCTTGTCCTACTGGCCACGCAGTTTTTGATACAAGCCAGGGTGCTGTTGGCCTTCTTGGCCACTTGGGCACACTGCTGGCTCATAGTCCACTAGCTTTCGATGAACACCCGCAGGTCCTTTACCACCAGGTAGCTTTCCAACCACTCTTCCCCAGGCCTGTACCGTTGCAGGGGGCTGTTGTGACCCAAGTGCAGGATCCAGCACTTGTTGTTGAACCTCATATAGCTGGCCTCAGCCCATTGACCCAGCCTGTCCAGATCCCTTTGCAGAGTCTTCCTTCCTTTAAGCAGATCAACACCCCCACACAACTCGGTATTATCTACAGACTTACTGAAGTCACAATCAATCACCTTGACAAGATCGTTGATAAAGATAGTAAATATAGCTGGTCAAAGATATCAAACAGAACTGGAAGTAACACTACTTACTACATGGAGAACTGATTTGTTTTAATAAATGCGATTCAATCTTGTAATTACTTTAAGGATTTTACAGCCTTTGCATACCAAAATCAATAGTATTTCCTGGAGGATAAATAACTGACATTAGTTACAGATTAATGACCTTTGTGTTCTATGTGTGGAAAGATCATAGGAGATCTCAGATCATCAGAGGTCTTAGCTTCAAGAAAAATGTAAACCAGAGACAGAAATTTCTGGACACACACTCTACAACTGAACTGCAAAACAATGGTTTGCCTCTACTTGGTGAAGCCCATTAGGGTTCTAAACATCCATTACAGAAGAGCCTTGATTGGAAGTTTCTCCTAATTTCTCTTATGGATATAGAACTATTGAGGAACTGTAAGCAAAATTCTTTTAATCTGCATGTTCAGATAGTCATGATTAAAACAATTAAAATTATTTTAAATTCAGAGTACCTTTCAAATGTGTAAATATCATTGAGATTACCTTGTGCAGACAGATAGGTGTTGGGTTTTTTAAGTCATTTATATGCCTTAACAGGCTTGCATTACTTCTCATGAATTAAGTAAGCCAAATACACTCCTTTGCTGAAGTACAGAAATAAATTTTGGGAGAGAACACATGCTGTGAGGAGCTGTCCTTAGGCCACTAGTAATTAGTTCCCCTAAGAATACTGTACCCACAAGATGCAGTTAAGATTAGTTAATATGCTACACTTTAAAGATGCAAAAAGATTTCAAAGAGCTGATTGGTACTAGATAATCACTGGGATTTCTGTATTACCATTTTAAACTATCCTTCTCCAGATACAAAGTGATTAATAGAAATTCATACGAATTTGTAAGATATTTTTGGCAACTATTTAGTTATCTTATCTATTACTTGAAAACCCAAGATACAAGTTTGGACTACAAATTCCCTTTACATGTAAGGAAAGAAAAGGTTGTTTTCCATTTAGAAAAGAGGATGAAAGTCTGTTTCTATTCCACTTTCTGCTTGTTTACTCCCTTAAAAAGATTGTATAAAAGAACTGAATTCTTAGAAGTAAGTCATTTTTTTCTTTCCCGACCACACCCAAGATTCACTGAAAATAAATAAATAAAATAAAAAATAAATAGACAAAAAATAAATCATCACAGAAGGATTTTGTCAGGTTTTTTGTTATAGGGCTACAGAAATGAAATGTAAACTATAAGAGGCTTTTTTTCCCTCCAAAAGCTCAAGACTCATCTGAAAGTGATAATAGAAAAACAAGCTGAAGGGGAGTCATAGAGACATCAGAAAAAAACTTTTTCTCAAGGAAATAATGCCGCACAGGGACAGGTTGTTCAGACAGAACACCTTGGAGGTGTTCAAGATTCAGCAAAACAAGGCCTGGGCCGACTGGATGAAGCCCTGGTGATAGTATCACCTAAAGCAAGGGCCTAGAGCTGATGAATCTCAGAAGTCCCTTCCAAGCAATAGTTCTGTGCTTGGTGACCTCCAACTACAATTACAGAAATTACCAAAGAATTATACAAGAAAAGAGATTAGAGACTCTTACTGAAAAAGTAAATGTGGTAAAAGCCCCAAATATAAAAAATAAATCCAAAGGAAATGTTTGAATAAAGAAACATATGCAAACCTCAAAGCTACATTATAATTTCTCTATGTCAATTGAATTGTACATGCTAAATGGAAGCAAAGAAGGGACCCGCGTAATTTTTTCTGTCCAGTTAATTTAACAAAAATCAGATGCATTTACTTTATCACGGCAAAAATCTGTGCAAGAATTAGGTATTTAATAAAAGGTACCCACATCAATTGTAATCTGCATTTTGGAAATAACCGTGTCATTTTATATAATAGAATTCATTTACAGATAAGTATTATCACTTTAACATAATTTTCTCCATTTGAGATTTTCCTCTACAAAATTTCACCCTTGAGTATTTAATTTGTAAGAAGAAATTTGCTTTTATTTCCTTTATATTAGGACGTTCAACTCAACTCTTTAAGCTGACAGTGTTTGTAACTTGTTGGATAGCCTGCCTGTTCTGCAAGGAAATTTTTAAAATATATTAAGTTCTTCTCTAATACTTGGGTCAATGTTCTTTGTACTCCCAACAGGCCAGGATACAGATATTACTCTGTCAGCCTGAGACCATCTCTTAACACCGGCAAGCTAAAGAACCCAGCATGAAACCAAGCTTTCCTCCCTCACAAGCACATGTCCAACCAGCGTATAAGCATCTTCAGCTTCTTTAATAAATAAATAAATCATGCGGCCACTACAGTTTCAGCTACAGCAATTCCAAGGGACTTGGTTTCAGTGTAGGAGGAAGAATTGGCTCAGGGTACAAATGTTCATGTTTTTAAAAATCTAGAGATCTGGGGTTCAGCTTGTGCACTATGCAAAATTGAAGGCATCACATATACAGCAATATTCTTGTTCTTGCACAGGGATTTCCCCATGTTTTTGGACTGGAGCCTCAAAGGCAATGATGTTTGAACCATGGTGATTTCACTATGAAGCAAGAAAATGGGAGCTATACGAACCAGACTCAGAATTTAGTGGCTGTATCAATTCCCTACATGAAACAAATGACCATCTGCTCAATTTCTCCATAAGAAATACTAACATCTTCCTTCAGTGCCTCCTTATTTCCTTCCCATTAGCTTTAAATCCTTCTCCTTCATATACCACTATCAATATATTTTTAATTTGTGTCTTTGGAATTACTGCTTGGCTGCTTATCTCATCAACATATGGTAACTCTACTGGCTGGTGGCACTGATCTCCTATCAGGGGACTGATTATTTACCATCTTGTAGCTGGCACAGTTAGATACGTGATTTAAAGGCAATTACAAAATATCACCACCTCAGAATATCCTCATCAATGAAAAATTTTTATCCAGAACTACTTAAGGCACTTAATCTTTAATTTGTTCAGTCCATAGTGGGTTATAATTTCAAAAGTTAAAATGAAGCTCGATGATGAGTCTGGCATTATCCTTCTAATCTTCTTGTTCTGATACAGAAACCTTTATGTGATCTGTAAATTTCTCTTTTATTCAAAATTAGGCATTTGTGAGATAAAAACCACTAAGGACTTGTATTTTTTCACCTCCAAAAAGAGATACAAAGGTACATTTTTAGTCTTACTTTATTTGGCATACTAGACCCCCTCTTTCAGATGCCCAGGGAGAAAAGTGCTCAGAATGAGTATTCTCATCTTGAAAACAAAAATCTAAGGATGCTTTCAAACTTGCAGATCTTTCCTGCCAAAGTCGAATCTCTAGTGTTTGTCTCGCAGCTGTTCAAAAATGATGCTGTGTTTTGTATAAATGCATATAGTCCTTCATGCACATAAGCCAAGAAACAATGCAGAGCTACTCATCAGAGCTTTTCTAATTGTTCTTATACCAGCCGCTAAGGAAAACTTGTAGATGGGTTCGTCATAATACTTTGTTGGCATATTTTTTTAACAATTGCCTCTTCAAGCTAAGGAAGCCCTGGAGAAAAATAAAGCTGTGGTGAATACAGATGTAATGTTAATTAACAGACACTGTAAGTGCGAATGTTTCAGTAAGCATTAAAAAATAACAGAGTATCAACATGTCAAGCAGCCAGGAACTAATTTGAAAAATCAAGGATTTTTTTCCTGAAAATTTGGCTCTCTGAATTAGATTATATTTAGCTGAAATGCTAGGCAGCAAACTAAATGTAAGATGAGTGTACCTATGCATTATTGCATAGGACATGATCAATATATGTGTGTGTGTTTATATATATAGCTGTACATATTTATTTATATCTATATATATAACATATAAATATACAAATATATAACTATATCTAAAATATATACAACTATATATATAAAAATATACACAACTATATATGCTATCTGCTACTACTTCGAAGAATGTCAAGTCATCTGTACATAAGACCTGGTTATGTCATCCAGAGGAACCTGGATGAGCTGGAGTAGTGGGCTTGTGTGAACCTCATGAGGTTCAATGAGCACAAGTGAAAGGTCCTACACCTGGGTTAGAATAATCTGCAATTTCAGTACAGACTGGGGGACAATGTGACTGAGAGTGGCCCTGTGGAAAGGGAGCTGGTGGTGCCGGTTCATGAGACGAAAACAACTAGCTTCCCTATAATATTTTTCTCTGGAGACACTAGACATTGTTGTCCTTGAGCAAATAGCACAGTTAATATGTAATGTTTAAACTAATCCTGTCTCAGAGGTGAGATCTGGAGACAGGTACAGAGATTTTATTAATCCTCCACTGGAATCTATTTTACCGTGATAATATAGTTCTTTTTCTCCATCTTGCACTGTCCTTAGAGTCAGAGTGTTCCTAAAACAAGTATCACCTAAAAATGCATCAATAATAGAGATGATTGACCTGGTTTGTCATCATCTAGTTAACTACTTCAGCAATCGCTTTCCCCTTTCCTTTTTCTATTTCCTGAACCAAGAGAATGAATTGTTATTGCCAAAGGAAAAGGAAAAAGCAAAAGGGAGAGGTGGAGAGAGAGAGAAGGAGAGTATTCAATTATCTGCATGTCCCTATCTCTTAACTTCTGCTTTGCATTCAGATAGTTTCAGTGCTAAAATTCCTCATTAGTAAATAAGAGCAACCTTTTAACTCCGTATTGCCTTTGGTTCCAAAGAAAATCAAAAGATTGTGCAAACCTGAAATAAAATGCAATTAATTACCAAGCTCTGGGGATCATTTCACCAAAGCAATTGATTTCACTTCACCACTGAAGCTGCCTCTCATTGGAAACATATCGGCTGTTTAACAGCACACTCATAAAACAAGATAACAAATTACCTCAACATTTCCTAGGGAATAACCTTTCAGCCTTTCACTAAAAGAAGACAGGTCAGAAATTATCTTTTTTTTTTTTTTTAATTCAGTTCATACAATCTCTAGTATACCTACAAGAAATGCATTATAAAAAGAAAGGAATCAAGCTGGAGATGTTATAAACTAGAATGTATAGTTTAAGTTTCAGTAAGTATAAAGGGATCTCCAACGGCTGCAGACAACAAGGATTTGGGGTTGCCACAACAAACAGCATTTCTGCTTAACAGCATGCTAGGAGATAGATTTCAGTAAGGTACAGAACTTTATTCACGTGAACAGGGCTTCCATCAGTGAAGATACTATATTCAAGTGCGATCCCAGCAGGAGCATGTGCAGGACTTTGAGCACTGCCACAATAAAGGGTTCTGAGCTTGACAAGGGGAACTCTTTACCTAAGGAGAGATAGGAGACACTGCCTAAAATATATTACACAAAATAACTACTTCTTTTTCTAGTCTTGGCACACATTTTTTTGTTCTCTTTTTAACAAAGCTTTGCGATTCTGTCTGCTCTACTTCTCTGTGTGTTGAATGGGAAGTGATTCCTCTTCTTTGTCCCTCTCCTCTGTTGGGTTACAGCTATATCTGGCTTTCACTGTGCTCCTAAAGAGACAAAATTCTCTTTTCATGTTGATGTCCTCCAGACATTTCCTTTACTAGTAATGAGCAAATCATTTTAGCTTTTTTCCAAAAGTGCTGAAAAGTCTGAATTGCCATTATCACTCAGCAAGAAACTCAGGGATGTTTTCCCTGGTCTGGGAAATTATGTAGCATCATATAGAAACAGAATAATTAACCTTTCATTTTAATCACTTATTTCTTTTTTTTAACATGATTCAATATGTGGATAATATGTTTTGTAATCCCATGGTCAGATATTCAGACTTAGGTTTAAAAACTGACTTTTCCAAGAAACCATAATTCCAAGGACTGGGATCTTTGTCATGACACGTGAGTTCCAGCAGGGAAATCCAGCAAGGTGAATTCATTCAAGCAAATGTAGTACATAGAGGAGCATAAAAAAACCCATGGTAATCCTAGTTGGACAATACAGGAGCCCTAAGCATTGAGTGACAGCTGCCATTCTGATTGGAACGATCATTAAAAGCAGCCAGCTTTCAGGTAATTAGCCAGAAATGCCTGATTCGAGGAACACAAAGGGCCAGAAATTGCCAAGTGTTAAGGACAGAAAGAGCAGATCACCTCCAGTACTTTAAAGCTCCTATAATCCACATCAATACATTTTGAACAGTATTCCACTTAAAGTCTTTTAGCTCATGGGCTCACCTGACCTCCTGTGCTGTGTCTGTGCAGACAGCTCTAATAGCATACAGGTGTGAAACATAAAACATAAAATTTCCCTTGATTGTAAGTAATTGGTGAGAATACAAAAATAATCACTGAAATAAATTATTGAAATAAATTCCCAGATCCCAGTGTCCCAGGACAGGTAGGTCCACGATGGTGCACAAGTTTGTCTAGAAGCACACAAGATGTACAGGTGACAGCACTTCTCTGAACAGCCATGGCAACAACAACCCACTGAGAAGTAGTTTTTCCCCCTCAAATAGAGACTGCTGCTTTAATAAAATCTTTATGTGATATGTATTAGTATGTGTAAACAAAGAAACATCTTCAATAAGGAAAAGGTACCTACCACAGTCAACATAATCCAAGATATTTGAAAATGTGAGCACCTTTAAGAAATTCAACTTTTTTTTTTTTCCACTTATTGTAGTGCAGCTGTGTTTCAAAGATAGGGCAATTTTTGAAAGATGTTATATTTTCTTTTTCAGTCAACCCTGTAATATACTGCTGGTATTTAATCATCTTCAGGGATAAAACTCTCTCATCTTCACTCTCAAAAAAATAAAAAAATTATACTGACATATAGGTTGCGTACCTCAAGAATTAAAGAAACAATTTATCATTTATGACTGATTATACTTTTCAAGACATAGTCAAGCACTTAAAAAGTGAAAATACGGTGGTCTATGTTATAAGCAAAAATCTTAATTTATTAAAAAGTATGACAAACTTGTGGCAGAATCACTGAAAGATTTTTGGCAGCATTGGTTATGCCTGTGAAAATCACTTCAGCTACAATCTTCTTTTAGACAGTCACAAGAGTCCAACTGACTTTGATCTAAAAAGTTCTCATCAAAGAGATCTAAAAGCTTAATAAAGCCCAGAGAAATCAATTTTTGAAACCTGGCCAAACTTTAGCTTGGTACTTGGGACACACAGCAGAATAATCAATTGGCATAAAGGAACTAGAAATGTTAAATTATGTTAATTCCTCGAGATAAAGTTGGATTTCTCTACTTGTCCTGTTACCTATATTGCGCACATGAATATTTTGCTCACTGCACTGTTTATTCAGTACTTTCCAGTTAACAGATAAATTGGGCTTAACACATCCACCTTTAGAATATTAATTTTCCTTATTTATGGACATTGTATTTACAAAATAATTGTTTAATTATGATGCTGTATCTTCCCATTATTCCTCACTCCATACATTGCTCACCCCATGTAAGAAGTTGCCTGATACCCTGTATGCATTTCAGATACAGATTATAAGGGAATATTCAAAGGTACTGAGTATCCTTAGGTCCAAGTGGGATTTATATCTTTTAAAAGAAAAAAAAAAAGGAGCAACTAGGTATCACCTCTCAGAAGAAAAAGAAATGTTGCTAGATTTCCATTTTTGATATTAAAATTCTCCACCTCCTAGTACCATGTATACTTCAATGTATTCTAGTGTCTAAATTCTGCTATAAGTCAATAGACTCTTCAAAAAAAATTTACATCTACTTTATGGAAAGTATTTCTGAATCTACAGTCCAAAAAGCTTAAATCACTTCTGGGACTGAAAGACAACATTGTTTTGTCATGTTTTCTGGATGACTGTTTACTAATTATTAATGTTGTGTTGCCAATGTCTCTAAGTTATTTACACAGCTTTCAAAATGTAACCTGAGATTTCCTATCTAACACTCAGCTCCAAAGTATTCTCTGTCTTCTTCTTGTGTGACAGGTTTTTAATCTATAACCTTCAATTCAACTATGACTACTAAACAAGTTTACAAAACATACGGTTGCCTTGAAATTATTTGGATTTATCTTTTGCTTCAAAGAATTTTTTAAAGGGTGTACTTACATATATTTGCAGTTTCTTACAAATACTGCATTTTAAAAGTGATCAGATTTCAATGATCAATTATAACCTTGCAATACCTCAAAAACTGCCACAATGCTCATAGAGTGCTTACTAAATCTTTAGTGGTTTTTTAATTCTTATTTCAAAACTCGATTCCTTTTACAAACAACAACAATCCTTGCTAGACTATTATGCAGACAACATTATGCCCAAAGCTACTTACTGATGATAAAAAAGAGTAGTACTGTTTGCTCATGTGTTATTTTTCCATTTTTGTAGCTATTTAATGTTCCGTCCCATCATGACAAACACTCTGTTGCTTTTAGAAGTTTCATTTTAGTATTTTTAACATTTCTTATATTCCTTTCTAGTCACATCAGTTTTAAATTTTATCCTTATTTTTATTGAAATGTGTTATTTTTTTTTCCTCCCTATATCATAACCACCTCTAACATCCCTCTGTAAACAGCAGGTGGTTCTAATAAATCCCTTCCCATCCACTCTTTACTCTTTCAAAGTTTGGCTTTTAAAAGTTCAGTATTTTTGGTGCTACATATTTTATAATACCGTCATTTAATTTTCATACCTGGTAATACCATTATCACAAGATACCAGATGGTTAGTACCTCTCTCTTAATTATTATAGTTAGGGCTTATGTCTTAGTACTAATAGAGATAATCTTTGAGATAATCTTTGATCTGGGTATTTGCTTCCAATACTGTGAGGACACAACACCTCAAGATGATCTCACTTAGTATTTAGGAATTGCTCTTAGGAACAGCAGTTTGAACATTTGAGCCCAAAAAAGAAGTCTTCAATAGCTGTTTGTTCCATACATTCCTCAACCTCCTGCAGTCTATAGCACTACTGAAACGCTTAATTCTATGGGTGTTGAAGAGCTACCTTCTTAAACTGGGGAAAATAAGCTGTCAGTTAGGAAAAATATACATTCAGGAAAAATATGTATTACTTAACAGTCCTGAGTGATATCTTCTTTTAAATATTGCTGTTGGCAGAAATTACAGAATCTGCAAACTGAAATTTCAATGATGGAACCTACTGTCCAAAACCCAAAGATTTCTTTGTTAAAAAATAATTACAATTAAAGTATTTTTGAACATTTTAATTTCAACTTTTCTTCAAAAAAATATTTCTCAAAAGTAAATAGAGAGAACATGGAGAAATAAAACAGTGGCTATTTGTAACCAGCCTGTTCCTCATAGCCTGATTTTCTAAGACCATGCTGCCCTTATCACACTACAGAATGTGTTTTTTTCCATAAGGCGCTCTTATCTACCTTGGTAGCCTGGGAAAGAGATGCTTAACAAGACCCCAGTGTATTCTACTTCTCACAGGTCATTAAGAACAAAGTCTCCCACAATGATCAATTTTTCTTCCAAAAGGAATTTTGAGAATAGTAGTCCACTGCAAGGTTAATGTTACGGATTAAAAAAACTTTCAGTTCGACGTGGATTTAAGGAGTTAAAAGCAGATTCAGCAGTGCCACACTTACATTCCCTAGTAAGCCTAAAATTCTGTTTTAACTTCTGAGGAAAAGCAGTGGAGAGAAGAGCTTATCTTCAATAGAAGAGAGAATGTCTGTCTCTGGAGACATTTCTGCTTCATCTAAAGCCATGCAGCAAACAATGTATGCCTATCAGTTCAGCTCCACTGAGTGCTAAAAATGTAGATGAATAAACAGGTTTATACAAACTGACACTGAACCTGGGAGTTTGGAAGCCTGCCTTCTCTTCCTTGCCAAGCTTTCTCTAACCTCAGATAGCCATGAGCTGATTTACTAATCCTCAGGTTTTGTCTTATATTCTGCTATCATTTTGAATGGTATTCATTCAGGAATGTACATAGTGGAAGCTGAATCAAAGACATTAACACATCTTAACTTTTTGGACCATTCATCTTAATAATGTTAGATATGGCTGTACTTCCTGTGCATCTATGCTTTTACAGTTGCCAAGATGATTGTCCTTATTTTCTTAGACTGGCACTAGTTTAAAAGGGGCAGTTTATTTGGTCTGAAAAGATTATTTCACGTAAAGCCTATCTTTTGACTATAAAAGATGAGCATAGGCTTGAATTCAGTAATCTTCATATGCTAAAAGAAAATTAAAATGCAGCTCATATTCAAAATAAAGTATCATGACTAGATGTTTTCCATGATTTCAGGATCGTGCATTTCTAACATTAAGTTCTCTGCTGTAGATTTATTACTGGTGTCTGTGACAATGTCAAGAATCACTTTGAAATTTATATTATAAGATACTATCATAGCTGAATTCTTTCAGGCATTGTTCTTGAAGAAGTCTTTTGCTACAACATGCTTAAAAAAATACTTTTTTCTTTTCTCAGGTGTTTTAAAAGAGACTGTTTCTCAAGCCCTAAGCATCTGTCCTGATGACACTGTACCTGCAATCTATTGCTGATGTTTCTAAATAGCCTAGCTTCTATTCAACATCGTTAAAGCCAACTTGTCAGGTAGTGTAAATTGACACAGCTTCACTGAAACCACTATGCTTTGCAAGTCTACAAGATGAAGATCTAACCCTTCAGTAACTGAGTGATGATCTAGCACAATTCTACACTCATTGTATGGCTCCAAATCATTATTTTCATAGAATCATAGAAGCATAGAAGCATATTTTCTGTGAATTCAGTCAGAAAGTCTCACAATTCAGTGGCTTACAGCCATACTAATAGTTCTAAGTGCACAACAGATCTTCAAATTTTGATCCCAAATCACTCGAACAAGCACAAACTATCAATCGTGTTTACATTTTGGAATCTGCACACCAATTTACATGCTGATTTACATAATCCTTAACTTTACTGTGGATAGCTGAGACCTAAGTCCTCATGAGATGGATTCTTTAGATTCAGTTCTTTGTAGCAATATTATATCAGCATCATTCAATAATTCTATCTTGTATATCTGAAGGCATCAATACTGTTCTCCTGGGGTGAGGTTTTTGTTCATCACTTTCAGCTAAATAAAATGATTTTTTTGGCATAAAGAACTGATAAGTCACAAGCAGGCCTTTAAAGAGTGCCTAGCAAACCCTGCATAAGGGCACACGCCTGAGACAATCCTGAAAAAGGTACAGGTTTTTCAAAAACAGGACTGTACCAGATAAAGCTGCAGAGAACTGGGCAGTGCTGCTGGCCTGTAGGCAGAGACAGATTGCACTAATTTAGATAGCTCCTCGGGGCTTTCAAAATTATGCCGTGGGCCACTCCAGGGGTGTGAGTTATGAGCTGCAGCTCTTTGAAGAACAGCATTGAATATCACCCCGATATATAGGTTCTGCAGCCTGATATATATCATGTTGACAGGGTCACTTCTTTCACATCAGAGCTCTGTTGTTCAAGTCAGTGAATTCAGAGTTTATTCAGGTTAGAATCTGGGGGTTCCTAGTTTTCTGAATTCAGCAGGCATTTCTACTATTCTTCAGACCAAGCGCTTATTCAGATTCCTGTCCTTTTATACCTTACACTTTCTTTTTATATCTTTATGTTTCAATAACAGGGTAAATTACACATTTTAAAGAAAAATCCTACTGATGTATTTATTACTTAGCTTGCACAAATGACACTCAATTCTAGCAGTTTGTCTTTCATACAGAAAAATATTGCCACATTTTCAGACTATAGCCATTGGGATAAGTGATTTCTGTTACTAGAGCATGCTACAGTTCATATCAGAAAACATTAAATAATGATCCCAAGGAACAAACAAGGCACCATCAGATTAGATTTCTGTATTGTCTTCTGGTCCAAAATACTCCTTCAGGTTGTATTTGAGGTGTTTAAAGGTGTCCCTAAGTGACCTTCAAATCATTAAAACAAAAAATCAACTAAATATTTCTTCTACAAACCAATGTTCTTTGAGGATAGAATAAATTACAGTTTGATAGAAATGGAGTAGTCAAAGAACCAAGGAGAGAGATTGCAAGGCATTCTGGCTAACAAAAATGACTGTTCCATACTTTCTTGCTAATTATGGACTTGGCACAAGGATTTGGAAGCTACACTGTTGTATTCCCAATCACTTCCCAAAAGACCTTCCAGGAAAAGCATGGAAGTGAATGCTTTTGCACAGGCACCACCAATATTTTCACACCCCATCGTTTCCTCCAATTCTGAACAAATTTGGGTGTGCAACTATCTACTCACGGGTCATACCTGAAAAAAGCACACACTTGCATTCCTGGTGTGAAGCAGAGTAGACACTTGGTGCATCCAGGAAAGCAAAACTCAAGACTTCGACTATGAAAACTGCTTTTTTTACACCTTTCGCCATTACCAATCAGCCACATCTAGAACAAAAATGAAGTCTCTAAGTCATCATTGTTCTTCAAAGAAGTTATTTTCCCCTTCTAATTTTTCATATTTCAAAGGGCTTTGAAAAAGAAAAAATGTACTTTTAATTCCCATGCCCTCCACAGAAATTGAAAGGGCCTGAAACACAATGCCAGACACTTAATAATCCAGGATATTGGTTTGTGGAACGTCTTATAAGCCAAATTGCTCAGTATCTTTTCTCACTTTTTGCTTTATTTCACATGGTACTGCACTAGGCTTTAAGTCAGCATTTTTCCCCTTTTCCTTTTTGCAGTTTGAGAAACTGTGATAAGGTTAATTAAGAACACGTTCAGTTACCAAGATTAATTTTATTAAGGTTTACGCAGACACTTTGCAGCTACTGCTATTGTTATGAATTATTTCTTCTGCTTTACCTCTTACTGAAGTATTGTAATTACTTTAGTGTACAAATCAGCTACTAGATTAATATACCAGAGGAAGACTAGAGCAACTATTACAAAATGAATAATTTGTGGTCTTGGCTTAGTATTCTATATTATCTGGCTTCTACGGAACTTTATTGGCTGTTGTATTTTTGCTACCAAGTCCATAGTCTCATAAATATTCCATCCCCCATCTCTCCCTAAGAAATGAGTTTGTTTTCCAAGACCGAGTAACTAAACTCTTGGACGAGGGAAAGGCTGTGGATGTATCTTCCTGGACATCAGTAAAGCCTTTGATACAGTTTCTCACAGCATTCTGCTTCGGAAACTGTCGGCCTCTGGCCTGGACAGGCTCACACTCTCCTGGGTGGAAAAACTGGTTGGATGGCCGGGCCCAGAGAGTGGTGGGAAATGGAGTTAAACCCAGCTGGAGGCCAGTGACAAGTGAGGTTCCCCAGGGCTCAGTCCTGGGTCCAGCCCTGTTCAATGTCTTTATCAACAACCTGGATGAAGGCATCGAGTGCTCCCTTAGCAAGTTTGCAGATGACACCAAGCTGGGTGGAAGTGTCGATCTGCTGGAGGGTCGGGAGGCTCCAAAGGGATCTGAACAGGCTGGACCGCTGGGCAGAGTCCAATGGCATGAGGTTTAACACGGCCAAATGCCGGGTCCTGCACTTGGGGCACAACAACCCTGAGCAGCTACAGACTAGGAGAAGCCTGGCTGGAAAGCTGCCAGGAGGAGAAGGACCTGGGGGTGTTGGTTGACAGCCGACTGAACATGAGCCAGCAGTGAGCCCAGGTGGCCAAGAAGGCCAATGGCATCTTGGCTTGTATCAGGAATGGCGTGACCAGCAGGTCCAAGGAGGTTATTCTCCCTCTGTACTCGGCACTGGTGAGACCGCACCTCCAGTACTGTGTTCAGTTCTGGGCCCCTCACCACAAGAAGGATGTTGTGGCTCTGGAGCGAGTCCAGAGAAGAGCAACAAAGCTGGTGAAGGGGCTGGAGAACAAATCTTATGAGGAGCGGCTGAGAGAGCTGGGGGTGTTTAGCCTGGAGAAGAGGAGGCTGAGGGGAGACCTTATTACTCTCTACAACTACCTGAAGGGAGGTTGTGGAGAGGAGGGTGCTGGCCTCTTGTCCCAAGTGACAGGGGACAGGACGAGAGGGAATGGCCTCAAGCTCAGCCAGGGGAGATTTAGGCTTGAGATTAGGAAAAAATTCTTCACGGAGAGGGTGGTTAGGCATTGGAACAGTCTGCCCAGGGAGGTGGTTGATTCACCGTCCCTGGAGGTGTTTAAGGTGAGGATGGATGAGGTGCTTAGGGGCATGATTTAGGGATTGGTGGGAATGGTTGAACTCAACGATCCAGTGGGTCTCTTCCAAACTGGTTATTCTGTGATTCTGTGAATTAATGTAACCGGTTCTTACCAGCATAAAAAGCTTACCAAAAAGAATAAGCATTTATTGAAACTAGAAGTTTACTAATACTTGCAGAAGTCCATTCTATGTTCAAGATGTTAAAAGATATTTCAGCATGCAAAGTCTATTCAAACATACATTTTCCTGAAAAAACTCTTTTATTCCTTCCATTTCTCCAATTGCTGTATATAACAACTACATTCTGATTTAGGAGTACAACAAAACCACTTTGATTCTACTTTAATACTCCTCAAATAATTTTTTTTCAGACAAAACTGATTATTCAGATTCCTCTTCTCTCCTTGTGAATCAATAAGAGAGTTGGCAGCATTCAAAGCACAGAAGGACTGGGAATTGGCTTTCTTGGCAAAAATATCTTTCTGAATCATTCCTCAAGATCTCTTTTCAAGAGCAATATTCTTTTGCTTCAAGTACTGCATTCTGCCTTTTCCAGAGCAGTGGCTTCCTGCTCCATTTATCTCCTGCCATAGCATGTATTCAACTACTACATCTTTGTTTGTACAAGATTTCTGTGTATTCATGTTGTAAAATTACTTCTTCTGGATTTAGAGCAACCTTCTGTGACAATTACTAATTTGTAGTCTACATCCTGAATCTAATGATTTTGATTTCTTCATTGTCATGTGAAGGTCTGATCCTCAATTTCTGGAATAAGCTGGCTGTGTAAACCTCTCTAAAGAAAGTTTGAAAAGGTAGGCAAGCTGAGCTGAGCTCTTCACCCTTCGCTCATCACTAATTCACCCCAGGGAGCTGGAAGAACTGTGCTTTTTATCCAGATAAATAGAAATAATTATCTTCAGTATTGACATAAATGAATCTCTGAACTTCCAATTTATAGTTAGAGACCATTCTCTATTCTTTTATCCTTCAAAGATGGGTGTGATTGATTTTAAAGTTTCTTATGCTTCTTTATGAAATCGTTTAGCAGCTATTCTTTTATTAATTCATTGGTTTGAATCTACTAACCTGTTGTTCAGCTGCAGCAGGCAAATGTGTTTTGCATTCTAATCCTGACAAAAGCTGCTATTTCCTTTCTTCTGTTTATTAGAAATGTATGACAGTAGCTTTCAATGATTTTTTTTCCTGCATTACTAGCTTAAATTCCCTATTTCTTCTCTCATAAAGGGTGATTTTTAATGTTTGCCCTCAATCAGTTGTTCACTCCTACTTTTCTTTTCCATCTGAAGAGGTTTTTTCTCATTTTTTTTCATTCATCCACTGTCCGTAGCTATCCCTAGGCTTCATTACTCATGTTTGGTTAGTGAGATTTCAAAAAATTCATCTTTGAGGGAAAAAAAGAACTCATATTCTTATTCTCTCAGCCCTTTTTCTTTCCAGTATATAAAAAATGACAATAGGCTTTTAAAATTAACTGAAGTATTGTACTAAAAAATAGCACTTCCAGAAGGAATAATACAGTACATTAAAAAGGAAATCTATGAAGACTCTAAGGAGAAGAGGTACATGCAATTATACATCTAGCCTTACAAATAAGCTTGTTGCACATCCCTCTAAATTGCCAGGTTTGTCTGTAGCACTTTGTTGCCCTACTTACAGGATATGTCCCGTAGCATTCCGACTGCAAAACAAGATCCAAATCTACATAAGCATCGGAAGTCCTTTTCTTCTCTCTTGCCCTATACAAACTTCTAGCAGTACGGGGTGGTGCTTAGAAAGAAGAGAATGGTTTAAAACACATGGAGGTGAGCCTAACCAAACACCAAAAACTACTCTACTGTTCTACAAAAATAGACCCCTGCTTTCACACGAAACCAAACAGATAGATACATATCCTCTAGAACCTCAGCCTTTTACTGAACTGGGAAAATAGTTTAATTCTCCACAGTTGGCCTAACCCTACTAACCTGAAAATCTGTGCCCAAAAAACAGACAATTATAGGTATTACTTCTTGTTACTAATAGGTAGATAAGCCCTATTCTGCCAGTTTCCAAAACCAATAGATAATCCTGTAGCCAGAAAGGCAAAAGTATAGTTAAAAGAGAGGCTCATCTTTGATTATATTACTCTGTAACTGGGTCAAAGTAAGCTCATAGAAATCTCATCCTTTATTTTGAGCAAAGGGAAAAGTTTACCTTCAAGATATATTTTTCAGCCTTCACAAGTCACCCCAGTTCACAGAACCACAGACTTAATACACTTGTCTAGGAGAGAATAGGTTTCAGTTTTCTCAGAAGCAAACAAAACCTTAGGACCTGCTTCGTCCCTCCTTTTCCTTTATCTTTTCCATTTCAGTTCCTTTCCGTTTTTCTTACCTAGGTCAAACATTCTAATTCTTTCTTATCTGCTGAAACTTAAGCAGATAATTGAAATTAGTATATTTCCAACATATTATATTCCCCCTGTTTCTTCCCCTTGCCTTGAATTCCCTCCTAGACATAGTCTTCTATTTCTCATTCATTCTCCTCACACAGACACACACCACCTCGAACCCAGGAAAGGTTGTGGTGAAGCTATAGAGGGAACTCAGCAGGGAATTACAGGAGGCAGCCTGGCACTGGTCAGGTATACTGTTCTGTACACAAGCTCTCTCCAGGCTTGTCAGACCACTGTGAAAGCTCTGTGCACCTTTGCAAGATGCAAACCACTTCTAACTTGCATTTCTAAGCAAGTCTGTTGCTTAGGTTAAAAATACTACCTTCTTTTCCCATGCAAGGTCACAGTATTTTAAGCAGCTATGATTGATATCTAACAGCTATAATAATTTTTTCTTGCTGAGAGTCCAGAGACACACAGGCAGTTAATTTGGATGACAAATTTGGATAGCATAGATTTCAGATTCTATACATCTTGTCTGCAGTCTTTCTTGTTCTGGTTCAACAGTAGTTCACATGTTATTTTGGGCTGCTTAAAAAAGTGTTCCACTGCTTTTCTACTGTGGACCCTGCGAGCTCTGCTAATAGCAAGAATTTCTGTTAGTGAGGCAAACAATTCATCCACCACCCCATCCTCCTCAGTCCTTTAGCTTCTTAGCTACAACAAAATTAAAATTATTCCTAATCATTTTGCCTGACAGAGGGTGGGGGCTTTGAGAGAGAAAGGAGAAGTAACATACCAAGGTTTTTTTTAGGAGACAATAAATCTAACATTATGCTGTTTTTAACTCTTCTCTACCGCTCACCCCTCTCCTTGCCCAAAATAAAAGGATCAGGATTTCCAAAGAACCCAAAAGTAAGAATTTTTTTGGTTGACTCCATGTGTCTTCAAAGAAAGACAAGTCTTCACTTGTATTTTTAATTGCTCTCTTTCTTCTAAACTTGTTACACACAAGAAAACAAGGACAAGTTTCTACATACTGGAAAGGAACCACAAAATTCCCTTTAGTGTCAGTGGTGGAAGATCAAGATTTGAGGCCTTGCTCTCAAAAATGCTTGTAAATTCAGCTGTCTAGCAGAATCCATGTTTAATTCACAATATAGATGCTAAGTTCTTAGGGTTCTTTTCCAAGAAAGGAACAGCATTCCTAAACTAGAGATACACCTTATCTTACAGCTACAAGTTAAATATGGCAGAAAGGGCAGGGAAGAACATAGCGTGCAGCTAGGTGCCTATATCCAGGTCTCTGCTATAAAAACAATGAGGGACAATGCTGTCAAAGTGTGATCACTATATTAACAGCCTGACTATCAGGTAGGTCCTCATACTTGATAATAGGAATACTTAATACAAAATTAGGTCTTCATCCCATCACAGTAGGAATTGAATTTCCCAGAAAGGAAATCTAGGCATCCTTGGTTTTAGAAACAGGTTAAGTGGTGGGTTTTCTATCTGGTTGCACCAAAATACTGGTTTTGTTGCTTGCATAGGCACTTGAGTAACTGTGTGGCCTAGGCCTTGATGGTCTTGGGGCAAACAGTTTTGATGCATTAAAACAGTTGCCTGTTGCTCACCTTGACTTATAAACCGGTCCAAACTTCCTACTTTTTTTGAGCTGCACATACTGGCTTGAGTGAGCTTGAACCATTTCTTTCCATTTTAGTCTCCCTACTCAGACACAGGTTTTTCAGTGGGAAAGTAAATCTCACTTATAATAAACCTACAGATTTACATGAATAACTATTCATTCCGGTATAACTTTGATCAGTGGATATTCATTCTTCGTTTACTAACATTGCTAAAAATCATGTACTGAATATGCATCATTAATAAGATGGACATGCTTTCCCTTCCTGTCTTATGGAAGCACATCAGCTGGTTACAAAACAGTGGTTTTTTCCCATTGAACCTTGACCAGAGTTAGAACTTTAGTTGTCATGGCAATAAAAACATTCAGGTGATACGAGAGAGAAATTAGCAGATTCCATTTGAAACTACTCTGTTAGTCTACATTCCTGGGAAGATTTATATACCAGGCAAAGATTGATAGTACTGCATTTTGGTGTAGTTGAATGTTTTGAGAAATCTGTAAGTATGATAAATGTGAGTTTCTTATTATCTCATAATTTCATCTGGTTGTCTGTTTGCCAGAATACTCCAGTGACAGATTGACTAATTTTTTTTTTAAGTTACTCTGGTAAAACAAATATGAAGGAACTAAATAGATATATTTTTTTTCAAAGGCATTGTAAAAAATACACAAACAATAAAATAGTGACTTGTGGCTAATTTTGCAGGAGACTTTTTTGCATTGCTCTGTATGTATTGGAGAGCAAACTTACTTTTACAAATGAAGCAGAACAATTTGTAGCTTCAGAAAGTCTTTGAAGCTTATCATAAAGCCAATTTTAAGCTTTAAAATTTGGGATAGCTTGAGTCACTAGGTAAGTAAATGTCTTGCCTTTATTGTCAGTGTGTCTAATTTAAAAGAATTCACATGTGATCAGATGTCAGTAACCATTTTCTGGCTTAAAACGTATATATGAAGTTTTATTGTAGAAATTTTACTGGTTAGGTTTTCATTTTCACTGATCTAAAACAATTTTAAGCAGGTTTTTCTTTCTGTGAGAACAAGCAGTCAAGTAACTTATAGCTCTGTCCAGTGCAGACTTCCTCTGGCAGACGTGGCCCCACAGCTCCTTACAAATAAAACCACAACAAGAGAGGCATTCCAGAAAAACTCCTCATGGCAAGATGAACTACACCTACACAATTCTTGAAAGATGCTTCCCAATTGTAATTTTAACTGTCCCCACTGATGGAGATTATACAGCATTCCTAGGAAATCCACTGCAGCCATTAAGAATCCTTACAGCTTGGAATGGAGTTTTTATCTTAATGTCTAACTTACATTTTTAGTGTTGTAGTTAGCACCCTTTCCTTTTTTCTCTTTTACACAATGAATATGGAGATTAATGTGTTCTTTTTACAGTAATCTGTAACTTGAAATCTGTTACTATGTCTCTTCTCAAGGTACATTCACATTAAAATAAATAGTAAATTTATGCCATGTCATGTTTTTACCCAACCCAACAACTGACCTTGGATAAACTTCATGTTCTTCAAGTGCTGCAGCTGTGCAGGAAAGTTCATGAAACCAGTGTAAACAAAAGCACGAGCTTTTGCAGGTGGAGCAGGAGCTTTTGCAGGTGGAGCAGGGTAAGAGCAGTCTCACAGCTTTGATGAGGCAGCTGATAGGAGGTAATTCTGCTGATTTCAGTAAAGCACCTATAAATTAACTTGTCTAAACAATATAACCTAAAGTTTGTAATTGTTTCTCAAAGATCTTGTTCTTTAACATACTTGCTCCTGTTTCTCTTCTCTTACCTGATTTTTTTTTCTATATTGCACTCTGGTACACACACGAAGATAATAATGAAACTTCTGTTAAGCTTGCATTTAAAAAGAGCATAAAATCTATTATACCCATTATAGTTTCTATTTTTCTGCTTCCTCTTTATGACTGAGAGAATAACAGGTTCGATGAAACTACAGCCAAGCCAGCCACACTATATCTTCATCTTTGCAGCTGATTATTCTTATCATGAAAATTGTCATACTTTGCACATGTCCTTGCAGAATTGCCTTCGATTTTCTTCAGGTTTTTTTCCTCCTTTCCCAGACCATTTTCAGTTCTATTCTTGCCTTCTAATTTGTTTGCAGCCCCTCCCAGTTTGGAGTCAAGTAGTGTATGCTCTATAGAGTGCTCAGCAATTACACTTCCCACGCAGTGCTCAGTTCTGCATATTTGGCACAACAGGATTTGCAGACTCATCTTGCTACTATTAGATATGGTTCTAATTATGGAACAGGTGGAATGAAAAGCCAAAGAATATAATAGTCATGAAAATAACACCGCCTTCTAATTCCAAAGGGAGATAGCATGGTCACACTTGGAAATAGGCTGCTCATATGAAAAATATAGTGTGCATTTTTGAATTGAACGAGGGCACTTAAATCTCTGACATTCATGAGCAAACCCAGAAACAGCATGCTGTGATATTTTCTCTCTTTTTTAAAGTATCTGCTCTTATTTCCAGTGTCATTACAGTACTTAGACAATAAAATTATTACCTAGTGTCATTGTCAGGTCTCAAATTGTGAAGTTAATTAGTTTCTGCCAAAAGAGAGTTCTCATCTAAATAGAAAAGAGACAAAAAATATGTTTCCAGATACCAGCAAGTAAAAGACTTACAGGTCTTATGACTTGGAGCACTGTGCATAGTAGGATTTGTGTTTATTGGTACAATATCAGGAAAATTTTTTAAAATACAGTTACAAAAAAAGTTTCAGAAACTGATAGTGATATTTAGTGCAAGAAGAACTGAAAATGAAAGCAGTAACTTTTTGGAAATTATTTTTCCTTCCTTAGCCTCATAAGGAGGCAGAAAGTGGCAGGGTGCCTGATGCCTCAGCAGTCAAGAGAGAAAACTGCATCCTGGGGTGTATCTAACACAGTAGAACCAGCCGGTCAAAAGTCACCATTGGTGTGGCCTCACTTTGAGTATTGTGGGCTCCACAGTTTAAGAAGTATGTAAAGATCCTTGAATGTGCCCAGAGGAGGGCAATAGAGTTAGTGAAAGGGCTTGAAGGAATGTCCTGTAGGGAGCAGTTAAGGAACAAGGGCTTCTCTAGTTTGGAGATAAGGAGGCTGAGGGACGACCTCGTGGCTTCCTACAGCTACCTACAGCTTCCTGAGGTCCTTCCCCACGTCTATCAGTTTATAAGAGGCATTTGGATGATGACTTTAGTAATATTCTTTAACTTGGTCAGTCCTGTAGTGCTCAGGCAGTTGGACAAGATGATCATTGTAGGTTCCTTCTGACTGAGAATGGTCTATTCTATTCTGACCTACCTATCAAATGCTGCTGCACCTTCAGGCACTATCATCTTGCACTAGTTGTTTAGGTGGCCTAATATTTGCTTAGAACTGGTTACTGTTGTATTTGCATAACTGGATTTTTTATTATTATTTTTGATCTATAGAATTCTGTATCAGACTTTTGGAATAGTGTGTCAGGGCAAGGGATACCACATACATTACAAAAATTTTCATGTTTCCTGAAACATGGAAAAAAGAGGAAAAGCCACAGGGAAGATTCCGAAGACAAGTAATGAAAGTGATAAAAATCAAGTATCCTTCTCATTTATGTTTTAAGGGAAAACAAAATTTACTATTGGTGAATATTTCTGTATATTTTGAACACAATATTTTTGAAGTACTGGAGAAAAATAATGGACTCCTCTGTTCCCTGTCTATGATGGCTCAAGGTCAAAACCGAAGTTTTGTATAAAGGCTGAAATAAAGGAGTAGAAGTTGACATTAAAGTGCAGACACAGGAATACCCTCACAAATTTTGCTGAGTCACACATACTGCGTCTGTCTTTCCCTTCAAGGATGGAATTCAGACACTGTAAAATTCTGCTACTGTTGGAAACTCTGGAAAATTGCTCTGCTTCATTTGACTGGTATCCTATTATTTTAGCTCAGGGACCAGGCAGGCTGAATCTCTGGGACCATCTTCAAAGCTGAACTTGTTTAAAGAAAGGCTTATTTTTCAAATTAGAGAAATAAAATTATATTCTATTTCCCTTCAGTTGATATTGGGTCATAGTTCTAAAGAACAGGAAAAAAAAAAGCCACACAAAACCTAAACCAACTAAAGCACCTTTGTGATATATTTCCAGTGGGAGTAATCTGTGCTAAACTTACGATGAATTATAAAACATTATCATTGTACGGGTATTAGTGAACCATTAGCGTTTCACAGAATTTGATCCATGAATGGGAAGGACATAGCCAACCTTCTTCTATTCTTCATTTGTTATACAGGTTTTCACTTCCTCTCCTAATCATTCTTCCTGTGACGTCTGTTTATCACCACTCATTGGATAATTTTTACTGCTTTGCTTAACTATAAGCAGAAAAGAAAATATAATACTTCCTAGGTGTACCCGCTAATGATGTTATGAAGAAAACTTCAAACTCTATTTGTATTTGAATGTTTATTTTAATTACTCTTATGATTAACCCTGAAAATAAATTGCTTTTTAACAATAATATGGTGGTCTGAGAAAGCAGAGAAATATGGAACCAGATCTCAAAACTGCAGTTCCTCTCTTCATTCATTTATATTTCCTTAACATAGATTCATTCTTTTTTATTTAACTTTTTTTATACTGTTCTCAATACAGGCAAGCTCATTTCTGTCTTACTGCAGGAACATGTTAATGAGTAGTTACACTTCATTTGGCTTGAAAGATAATAACTAGCACTAACTGTAAGGATTTTTGTCAGCTTATACTGTCTACTTCAAAGTCGTTTTCCTACAGGCTCACTAGATTTCAAAGAATAATGATTAATTGCTAGATGTGACACAACTTTTCCAGCACTGAAACATGTACGAGTTATTGTATTCATGTTAAGCAGGTAATCCATGAATATGTGACTTGAAATATCCACTATCCTCCCTTACTATTTCAGGGATCTAATGTACATACATTCCCTTGCCAATGCTCAACCTGTTAATAATAGGAATAGCAAGGCTACAAGATTTACTGTTGGCCTGTCTTGAACAGCCTTATTTAGAGATGAATCTGCAACAGTGACTGAAGAATTAATTAGAATTATTGTGCAACTTATCTAACATTCTTCAAGACAGTTAGGACAAAATATTCAGGAAACATTTTTTATTTTTCAAAATTAACGCTGCAAGAACACGATCACAAATGAGACAGGCTTTTGTCTAGATCCTATAATGTTCTCAGATGGCAGCCATTCAACAAACACATTTGATGCACAACATGAGCAAAGTCTGCCTAGTGCTTAAAGACATGTCGTTGTGTCAGAATATTGGTTTCATTGACTGGAATTTCTTACAGAAGGGGCCAAGCAAATATAGGCATTATATGTATATATATGCATGCACAAACACACACACACATCATTTCTTTCTGCAGTACTGTTATCATACTATCACACACAACTATCTATAGGATCTCACCTGTTAATTAACATGCTATACGAATTAACATCTCATTTTAGTCTCTATTTTTTCAGTTTGTAAATGCAAACATGCCTTTGACTTTTTTCAGCTGTCCTTTTCCAGTTGAACCTAAAGCAAATAGCAAACTTGTAATAATTTAGCAAATTATTTCTTTCACTAATATTTTAAAGTTTTGAAAAAGAGTTCCTTCATTCAGATATTGCGTGGTTATGTTATATGCTTTTCTTTAAAATACACATTAGACTATATAAAAGACAATCCCTACAGGGAGAGGGATACATTTGACTACAGCAACTAACATAGCTGGGAATAAAACATGAATTTTCAGACCCACCATTGGGCGAGGTGAAGGAATACTCATTTGCTCAAGGTTTATTATTCAAAACAAGCCTTTCAGATGCTTCACCTATTCAGTGATATTGTGACTCCTCATAATTGCCTAAAAATTCTTTATGGCACAAGACAGAGCTGCCTTTTTCATTGCCTGTATCAGCTGGAAGATCTGTGTGGGGATTAGTTGTATCACAGAGCAAAGCTTTTAAGGTGGAAGGTAGAGTAACACTTCGATAACAACAGGTGAATTGAAGAACTCTCATTTCAACTGCTTATGTAAAAGAATTTCCATTTTTGTGCTTCTCCTCTCACTCTTTCTGAGTTACCTACCAGTATATAATACATTTCTTAGTACAATTCAGCCTGATGAGGAGACAGTGGATGATCTCTCACAGACCAGTAGGCTTATCACCCCTGTACTTCTTGATAAGATTTGCCAGTCTTTATGTTATTTCTTCTTACCTTTTTAGCAAAGAAATTGCCTCTGCATTTTTGTTGCTGACAGTCCACATATTTTCCTACTCCATTTTGAGTTCCTTTCTATTTCAAGAGTAATAAATCCATAAACTTCTACCTCTGTATGAATTCACTTTGAATCCCCAGTATTGTAATCAATTTTTCCACAAAAACTCCCATTATTCCCAGAAATTTAGAATGATACTTTGAAGCATAAAGGAAATGTGGGCATTTTACAGCATTGTCCCACTTGTTACAGATATGTCTGTCTATAGATTTCATTCAATGATGTAGGCTTAAGGAACAAAAATCTAAGGAGATTATAGTTTACATCAACCCTGTACATGATGACATGAGGACTGTGTAAAATAATAAGGAGATAAATATATTTTGGATTTGTGCTTTTGACATGGCACTAGCAGCTTTTATGGACTTTTTAGTTCTGGTAAGAAGTAATTCTGTTTGACTGGTATGAACATGTTTACATTTTTCAACTATACAAGAACAGTGTGTAAGAAAAGATTCTCACTAGCATAAAAGTCAGCTCAAGGTCTAAGTCCTATTGAATGTCAAAAGAAGATCGATATCCAAATGTCATTTTGTGCTACTGAAGATATCTCCTTTTGTTAAGCACATATCCATATTTTAAACACAAAATCTCTTTCTCTCTGCCGAGACCTGCATGGCTGTATGTATGCAAGCGTAATTATATAGACCTTAGATTGAATTCAGGGTCTTATGTTAAACTAGACATAGAAAATGAGCTTAGTACTGAGTAACATGAGTTGCTTCTCTGGCCACTGGGTGTCAATGCTGATGCACATTACATCAGGAAAGAAGAATTTTACAGCCAGCAGAAAACAAATGTTTCTAAGTAGACAGTATAAGTGGATTATTGAAGTTGACTGGGAAAATTTGCTTATTTCTTTCCTCCCACAGATGTTTTCACCTAGAGTAATTACGTAATACATACATATCAATTTTACATGTACTCATTCAATATTTTTGTAACATGACATCCATTGTAGAAATTTGTTATTACCCAATGTTATTGTGTTTCAGCTGTCTCAAAATCTGCACTGGCTTCACAGAAGTTTGATTACAAGGACAAAAGCATTTTTTTAAAAAAACCCAAAATCTAGCAACTGCTTGAAAACTGCTTATGTAAAAATGGTAACGACAGTACTAACAACTCCAGAAATAAGTTTGCAAGAACTAAATGAATAAATTTCTAAATAATTCCCCAAGTCCTTTTTTTCAACAGTGAAATGGCAGAGATGATGTTCACTGTTGCCTGTAAATACTTTTACAACAAATTTTAAAATCAATCAGTTTCAAAATTTACAAATAGGAAATTTACTTTTTTCAAAATTTACAAATAGGAAATTTACTTTTTTCAAAATTTACAAATAGGAAACTTCCTTTTTTCAAAATTTACAAATAGGAAACTTCCTTTTTTCACTCTCCCAATGCTTTTGGGAAATAATTATTTAACCAGCCCCATCCGCACCCAAAATTCACAGGAAATGACATTCTTTCTGTTAAACAAGGATTAAAAGAACCCACTCATACAATAGCCTTCTGAAAAAACTTATATTTTGTAAGTGTTGAAGTTCTGGATGACAAATTGGCAGCCAAAAATCGTTGTAAACTTTTGTCTTGTCTTTTTTTTTCTCTCATTTTTGTTTATTGCTGTAGTTGCCCACCATAGCAACTGTATTCAAACCCAGTCAGGGTCATGTCCATGCAGATTCATGACTACTATCACATAATCACATTTCTCCTGATGGGAACATAAAATTTCATTAAACTGAGCACACACTGTTCGACTTGGAATACAAATAGGTGCTGCACAAGTAAGTTGCAAGTACCCACCTGGAGATCATCAGAGATTAAAAAGATAAGAATAGCTTTTTCTGGCTCCTATCAAGAAATTAGTTTGATCTCTCATTATCAAATACTTCACTGTAGACATTTTAGAGTGGGCACGTGGCGATCAAAAGCAGTGGTTCATTGCTAGTTTCAAATATTCGGAGCAATTTTGCATCCTCACCCTCCTCCCCATCAATATCCAGTCCATACTGGGAAACTGACAATTCAGTCAACTGTTAGAATCAGTGTCTTACGTCTATGTTAATTGGAGAGAGCTAAGGCCATTTTTTTTGTGTATTTATACCATCTAAGTATATAAAAACCAGAACTGTGTACCATTTATCTTGTAGTATATTTAACATAAATTTAAGGAATGGGAAATAAAAATTATGGTATGGTAGTGCTGGTGCTCTGGGGGAAGAAGTCATTATATCCCACACTACAATACATTTTTCCAAAATATGTCTCCAAGAGCAGCACTGTGAAGTTTCCAAGAGAAAACTATCAGAGTGGCACCTTCTACAAATACCTTCATCAATAATGGATTTCAGAACCACAGACAAGTTCCCAGTGGAGCATAGTGGTTGCACAGGAGTGCTTTTGGCTAGCTGTATGGAGCTTGACATAGCAAAGAGTGAAAGAGACAGCAAAGAGAAGAAAGAAGCAGGAGACTCAAGAGATGAATATAGAGATTTCATCTGGCTGTAGTCTAGTGGAGAAAAAGGAACTCTGGCAAGAGAGCAGATCAAATTCCCCACGCAGCATAGGTGCACTATTATTGATCTCAGGTGGAAGTCAACAGTTCTGTCTCATCACATTTTGATACCCTGGTTTATGTTATGGCTTAACAAAACTCCTACACGGTGTCACTGAATTTGTCCATCACTAGGTCAGCCAAACATCTCACAGGAGCTGTTAATTACAAATGATCCTGCCTGAGGGCAGTTGGGTGTACTAAGTAATATTTTATTTTGAGAAGACAAGGTGATGCCCCACTAATGCAGTGTGACTTGTCCTGTCGTGTGAGGGTCATACCAAGGAGGTTACCTCTGTCACTCAAGAGTTAGGTTACATCAGTGTTTTTCCCGCTAAGTACTTTATGACATAACACACAGCCACATTGAATTCAGGGATACTAGGGAACTAATACTGCTAAACCTGTGAAGATACATTATCAGACAAAAGATATTTGGCCTATGGAAACTAACAGCAATGTTTCTCAGTTTCATAGTTACAATTTCATGTGCAATGCTGGATTTATCACTGGAAGAGGTTTCAGACGAGAAACACAAATACCTACATCCTGTGAAAGGCATAAGCATCCACAAACTGTCAGTGCTTTGATGCAAATTTCATCCACAACCCTAAGCTAGGCATTCCAGCTACCTTTGCAGCACACTGGGAAAGGTGATGAGGTGCTGCAGCACAGCAACCATTCCCCAAACTGTTTTAAATTACATTTCCAACAGTTATCTTTTCTGGCTTTGAGTCATGGTGTAGAAGACCTGATGCTACTTCATTAGTTCATCTGGCACAAGCAGAGAACCATCTCCTAATAAACTCTTACTGGGACTTGGCCCATGATGGGGCTCTTTTTCATTACAATTAAATTACGTTAGTTACAATTAAAAGTTGAACTTGTTAGTAGGCCTGGAAACTAGTCTAATTATTTTTATTTACAAATTAAAAGAAGCTAGTAAATGCAAAATGTCATAATATCATTGAACATTTCTGTTTTAACTCTGGAAATTGAGTTCAGATTTTTTTTTCAAAGTTAATTTAAATCCATTAAGTAACTGCTTGTTTATAACATCAGTTTAGTCTGGCACCTTCTTAGATTTCTAAATGCAAAGGCACCTAAGTGTAACTAAAAGTCAGTGAAATATTAGTTGTCAAGCCCCCAAATGACTTTAAACTAACAGATCTAAGTAAGTCTACTCTATGTTGCTTAACAAGGCAGTGTTAGGGCTTTGTGCAAATTTTGCAGTGTTAACAAATTAGACTTATCTCAACAGAAGTATGTGTATAAGCAAGCTCTAATCAGAGAGTACTGGAGTTTTTAAATTTGTCACTATTTAAAGTCTTGGGGGATGGGGAAAAAGCCCAGTATGAAGTAGGCAAAATTGCAGTGTGATCAGTAATTCTGGAATTTGCCAATTCTAGTTGTGCATTTTTCTAATACTATCTGCATCTAATTAACCTATTTCATTATTTTATTTAAAATCAAAGTAGATGAATAAGTTCTTTGAAATTTCTTGAAAAATAATATCAAGTTTACCTGATCTTTAAGAACCTGACATAAAGTTACAGAAAAAAAAATCTATTTGAGAAAAAATATTCAAAGTAAGATATCAACACTGGAGTTCCTGCCTCAAATCAAAATGTTTCCTGCCAAATAAGTCTTAAATACAGTTTAATATACTGAAGTGTATTTTCCAGAGTTTTATGCTGAGTTATATTAAAAAAATAATGTAAGCGAACATCTAGCATATTAATATTCCATTCCACAAGAGAAAATTAGGTATAAAGAGGTTAGTTTAGGTGTTAGGAGACTAATTCATAAAATAATACTATAGTTGGCTACACAGTGCAAGGAGGAGGGGTGGCATTTTATCTAGACAGCACATCTTTTATAAAATAAAAAGAGAGGAGTGAAATCTAACTCAATACACAGAATGCAAACTCCACAGGGACTTCTAAACATTCTGCCTTTATTGTGCTGTTCAATATACAACATTTTACTTGTTTAAAGCTGCTCATCCCTCAACTCTGTCACCTTACCACTCTTCCTTATTCTTCATACTGTTCTGGCATAATTTAGTTATGGTCTCTTCTTAATTAATTTAGGTCAGGCTCTTCCCAGTGCTGCCTCTAAATAACTTGCACAGCAGTTTGCTAATCCTATAATAGAAGGATAAACTGGCAGATACCGATCTCTGCTCCTTCCAGCAATTAAAATTAGGTTTTCAATCTAAGACAATTAGAATCATAGAATGATAGCATCATAGAATAGTTTGGGTTGGAAGGGACCTTAAAGATCATCTAGTTCCAGCCCCTTGCCAGGGGCAGGGATATCCTACTAGATCAGGTTACCCAAGGCCCATCGAACCTGGCCTTGAACACCTTTGGGGACGGGGCAGCCACAATTTCCGTGGGGAACCTATTCCTGATGATCCTACTGAAATTGACATCAGATTTGTGGATGCACAGCATCATCTCTGAAAACCAGGTCATCCAACTGAGAAGCTAAAACATAGATGTGAATCCCTAGAATATATTTGCAAATGCTGACATAAATATTTGCATGGGTGGCTTCTATAACATGCTTTCAGAATCCAATTTTTCTGGATTTATCAACAAAAGAGAAGGAGAGATGTGACCGAATTCTTTTCTTCTTTGGATAAAATGAGTTACCACAGGGTACCAAGTATGACTGTAGTTTTCATTGTTGATTGTTTAAATGTTCTTGAAACAGCAAGGGAGTTCTGTGGCAGCTTCCTTTTCTAATCATTCTCCGCATGTAGCTTTTCTCTAAGTCTGCTTGAGGTTTGAAAACCATTCTGCTAGGAAATGTTGGACTATCACTTCTCAACATCCTTTTCCACCCCAGTTACACATGCTGTCTAATGAAAATACTATGCAACTCTGTCACTCATAATAATTGATACTAATGAAGACATAGATACAGCTAAATTGCTACAAGGATAGAATTTTATCTGATTTGTTGATAACATTTTCTTCCTAGCTGTCCATAGTTACAACTAATCTTAGCCACTCTGAGGCTCACAGCCAAGGTGAGACACAGCTGCAGACTAATCCCCTCTTTTCCACAGGCAAAGGAAAAGAGGGAAAAGGAAGGAGACTGGCTATGCAGACAAAATGAAATCCGCTGCAGTCTCTGCACATTTCCACCATCTAGAAAACTGGGCAGCAGGATGCTGAGACGTAGCACAGAAAGTATCTTCAGAACTGCTCATAACAATCACTTGCATTCATCTGTTTCCAGAGTTTAAAAAAATAAATAAAATAAGCTTGCTGAGAACATGTACTGAGTCACACAAACAACTGTTGGTCACTCAGACCTCTTTTTTTAATATTCAAAATAGTTGGGACATTATAACTTCAAATTACAAATAGATACTAATGTCCTTCTTTGTTTCTTTTATATAACATGTCTTAGACAGCTCTTTATTTTTTATTGAAGACTTAGCGGCTTATAGATACTGCTGGTACTCCTTTCATTCTTTTTGCACTATGGAAAAATCGGCTATGTCTGTCAAAGTGTAAATTTAAACCATTAGATATTAATGTCTTAGAAAATAAAATTTTCAAAATTAATTTAGAAAGCAACAAAAATTACCAATCTATTAATTATCCTAACACAGCCAACAATGCAATTGCCCCAGTTACTCAAACACTGATATTAAATATATTTCAGTTCAATATGTTTCCCTTCAAACACACATTCTGAAAAGTATTGTATTACTAGTCTAGGAAGGAGTCATTTTTCTTGATCTGACATAATAAAAAAAAGGAAACAGAACAATAAACAGTGATGTAGAAAACAGTTACACTAAAACAAAACCTCAGAATGAAAATTAAATAGGGCAAAGAGATGCTCAGCAAATTATGGCTTTCATAAGCTTTGCTACATCTCCAAGTCAAATTACTTATTTTATGGAGCGCAAAGAAATACCTTGTGCAAATTCCTGATACCATTCAAGTCTCTCTTTTTTTTCAGGAGCAAAATTATCATTGTGGCATCATGACTCAGGAGAAATTTATTTTCTCTAATATCGCCTTCATTCCCTTGAACTAAATCCTAGGGAACACTTCCAAGACGAATATTTCTGTAATGCAAAAGTTCAACAGTTCTTGATTTTCTTGTTTTTATACCCCCGCGGAACTAGTGTCTTAAAGATTCTGCAGGATCTTGAACGTACAGTATTAAGCTGTTAATCCATATGTAGATCTACAGCTCAACACTTGCATTCAGAGTTCCCCAAGTGAGTAAAAATAACAAAAGACAGATAATTTAGTGATTCTATTTCTCTCTAGTTTTCTGTAGTCCTTTTTCCTCACAGTAACTGAATATTCGTGCTGACTGTGGGTAGTCTCAGATACCTCTCTATCTGACAGTGCAGTACCTAGTTAGTCAAAATCACTTGGCAAGAGTTCTTGCTGAAAAGACCCCAGGTCTAGACTTCAGTAGTCTTTTTTTAGGAAAGGGCATAGTGGCTGCAATTTAGATTCTCCATTGAGTCTCATGAAAGATAGTAATTGATATCAAAAGCTGCAGTTTACTGCTCTGTCCCTATTTCATGATGTGCAGCTCAGGCACTTTATTCAGGGATCTACATGAACAGGTAAGAGGGAGCAAGGTTTGAGAGACTGCTCACTGCATGGGGTCTAAGAACAAGAATTAGCTCACCCAAAAGCATTCTGGCAACAGAGGAGTCTGGGTTTCTGTCAGTGGAGTTCAGCAGGTGATTCATCACCCCCTGAAAATAAACTTGAACTTCTGGGTAGCTTGGAGACTGTCAAGTTCACTGAGTGAAAGAGTTCAATTTTTACTGACTGTTACAGGAACCAAGACATAATCAGATAAATTTCTACATTTTAGGCACCAAAATTTAGAGAAGGTGAACCCCTTTAACACAGAGTGAGATGAATCCTATCCCAAATGCCAAAACCCAGTATTTAGACTATATTCCTAGCAGTGCTGCTTTCTTTTACTTAAGTAATCAATGGATCCTCATCACACTTACCCACACATGGATATGCAAATATGACATGCAGCAGTTTCAGTGATGATATCTTCAGTATTCACGTGTACTGCAAATCTTCCATTCACTGTAGTACGTCTCATACACAGCTAGCCTTACATAACGTGCTTCCACTGAAGTACCTTAGTGTAGTAAGAGCTGGAAGGATAGCTACATTTTCTTTCAGTCCCAATTCTTTAAGTGAACCCAAGCAAAGCATTTTGTGTGCAATAGTCCCTACTCAGTTGCTTCTTTTGGTTCTATATACCACAAAATTTGTGTTATGATTCTTTGCAGAAGTAGAGTAATGGTTCCTCTTCTAATACAAAGATTCAAGCACTATAATAACAGAGTACAAATTTTCTTATCCTTCTTTAGGAAAGTGCAAAAACCTGCAGATCTTTAAGGATGTTCTGTTAAATATCAAATATTCTGTTGCATTAAACAACAAGTAACTGGTAAACAATTCCATTTGGCCTTTCTTAGCACCTCACAATTTTCTTTCAAATTATTTTTTTTATTGCATTTTATTTAGTCCAAATGCTTCAAAAATACTGGAATACAAGAGAGAGATTATTATAATACACCATAAACCCCAATGCTACTTTATTTCATTCTCTGAAAAAAGAACATTCTTGTCAAAACAAAGGTCTATTCCCACGTGTAAAGAAAGACACTACTTCAGAATATACCAGTTAGAATATTGATTCTTACTGAAAAATATTAAAACCCACGTGGTTGTGTCAGTGGCATTAAAAATATATTATCCTATTTTATTGATGACCAATTTTGTAGTTGTATTTTCTTTTCAAGTAAGACCACTACTCTAGTAATTGTTTCACATGTTCACAATACAGCCTGTGTATTTTGAAAAAAAAAGTCTACCTTCCTTTCCAGAGTGTTATGTTAATTTTTTTTGCTATTTTAGAGAAATATAATAAGGGAGACACTTCAGATCTGAATGCATTTTGGACCAGCAATTCACCTGGATCTTTTACTAATTACCCCATTTTGTGTAATATTAATAGAGATTTTATACCTTGGAAATTGAGGGTATAGTTTACAATGTTAGGAATCTTAAAACTACATTTCTGTGATCTCTGTTTGTCACAAAAATGAGTAGAGCCTCCTGCAACTACCATGAAGTACAGGAGGGTTGAGACGAAAATTTCAGTTAAGAAATTTGTTCATGGACAGATGGCGTTATTTGCATTATATAAATAGTGGTAAGTACGCACCTATTAAGACCTGAATAACTATATACATAACTTTACAAAAAGGTAAAGGCAATTTTAAAAGAGTTATCAAATTCAAACATCATTTTAGATATATAAAACTCGTTGCACAATTTATTTACTTGAGTCATTGCCTAAATAAATTCTTCCGTTTCTTAATGCAATAGCTGTTCTCTAAGTACACCTGTCCTCTTGCTATACTACTCTGGAAGAGTGTCTGCAACTATCTAAACACCAGAAAGTCTGTCCTATGCAGCTACCAGAAATTTTAAAATGTCACGTTTGCTGTTTTTCACTTGTTTCCAGTCATTGTCAATAAGCATTTTTGTTCAAGGGGGCTGAAGAGTATTATAAGCCTTTTCACACAGAGCCACATTGTTTAATGCCAGTTAAACAAAAACTTCTTTGACTAAATAGAATCAGATTCTGAAGTGAAAGGAAATTTTTAGATCTAGTATGATTTCTTTTAAGTCTTCCAGATAGCAAGTTAGGACCAAGTATTGTTTTTGTGGAAGCCCACGTTCTTTAAATTACTATATTAAAAATGAAAATTTCAATAAATACATCCTGCACTAGTTGTCCATTACCAACATACAAGGCATTTTATTCCCAAGTGTTTTAGTTAATACATTTTATTACTGAGTAAAACTCTCTTTCTAGGCCAAAGCACTTTATTATTGCAATTAAAAATTTACCACTTAATACCAACTTTCATCTCTCCAGGTGAAGTTTGTCATATTTTCAAACTGTCTTTATTTATTAGCCAAAAAATTGGTCAATAGTATATTTAATGACTAAGGATACGACTAAAACTTTCAAGCATTCCTTATATTTTGTCCAACAAAGGTTCAGATAAAAAACATTATTTCACTATTAGTTGTATCATTGTTAGTGATAAACATGCAGGTTGATTTGCTAGAAAGAAAAATATGGCCAAAGTATCCCAGAGCTAGCTGTTAAAAGTAGGATAGAGTATACAGAATTTCAGCAGCAGTTAGGAGTCCTACTCATGGATCAAAACTGTGTTATGTACCTTGCTGCAAAAAGTGAATAAGAAGAATTATGCTGTAGAGAGAAAGAGAAAGCAAGAACACAGATCTTTTTACAGAGTGCTTCGGAATGTAAGGTTTTCAGCTTTAGTCAGGTCAAAAAATGAAAAAGAAATCAAGCACAGGAGAATCAAGCAAAATGGTGATATTTAAAAAATCGCACAGCTAGGACCAGTGACAAGACATAATCAGACTGTTTTATGCAACCACATAATATAAACAAGGTTAAAGAGTAGATTTCTCTCCTTAGAAACAGGATGGTAAATTAAGTGCATGCAATTAACATATTTGTATGCTAGTGACTACAAAAAAATAACAGGGACACTCTTATTTTCACTGAAGGGCCATCCTTCAGAAAAGATATGCAGAGACACACATTCCTTCTCAATCAAACATCTAAGCCACAAGGATAATTTAGCCCTAACAGGTTATGCCACATTTTAGTATTTCTTCACATCATAAGATTTATCAGGATTTCAGAAATAAGTATCATTTCTTTCCTAATGAAACATAATATTATACTACTTATGTATATATTTCATGAAATATTTATAGTACTTCATTTGGTTTGCAATTAATTTTCAATAAAATTCCTTTAAAATCAAGTACTTTGCTTATTTTCTGGACCTGGTTCCCCTAGTTGCAAGCTCAGGTCTGCAGGTCAACGAGAGTCTGGTGCCAGCTGTCTTGGTACTAGGTCTTTCCACAAGTTGGTACTCGCATTTGTGTGAGTTGAAGGCTAACGCTCTTACCTTTCGACTCAAGTGAAGAGGTATGCACTGCACTTTCCTTTCTGATCATGTGAGAATTTCAGAGCACACAGCCATTTTGAAAAAAAAACATAATGTAATTTTGTTGCATGACAATGTCAGCATATTGAGTTATGCCATTGGAGATCAAGCCATGTTGATCATTCAGTTTGTCCAACAGTTATTTGTTAAAAACTAAGATAACTAAACATGTTTTTTTGGCAAACAAAATTTCATTACAAAACCACTGCTTCTGCTCTCTAGGTTCAACAACTACCATAGAATGAATAAAAGCCAAAAATCCTCAGAAGCATCAAGCTTTTTATTACTTTTACAGCAAGGTCCAAGGAATTCTTCTGCCATAAATCCCTGTAACACACTAGATATTTGCATCAGCAGGCTGAAGTTATTTGTGGCCAGGTAATAGCCTTTTCTTCTTCTGCCAATGTTATCCTCAATCTCTTCATGATTGATGTTGAGCTTTTATAAGAATCACCTACATTCCTGGAAATGCCTTAACTCAATCCATTCTTGTATCATAACTATCTTTATCATAGCTATTTTTGTGACTACTGCCGTAAAATTTACTATGCTACATCTTCCTCTTCTATATTTTTGTAACATTATCATCTTGAGTTCAGGGGTGTCTCCTTCTCCATTTTCTGAGAGCTAACAGCATGTGCATGGCTTCGACAATTGAAGTATTAAAGTGGATTAGCATCACCATTTATCTTTGCCTTAACATATTAGGTAATAATTCAGAAACATGAATTACAATCAAATTCTTAAGTTTTGTTCAAAAGTAAATGGAATGTTATCTTGCCCCTCTATATAAAGTTTGAAAAGTGATTGTATTTATCTGGTCCCTTGACTAACATCATGCTCTAATTATAATTTAATATTAACTCACTGCTATACGGGTATACTCTTCTTTGATTTGGTAACTATAGTTTAATCTCACTATGGCAGGAAGCACCAAAATTATTTTCCTCTTACAGTATCCTTGCTTTAGCTTATTTCTCTTTATTCAACTTTAAGAAAATCTATAAAAGGTTATGCTGGTTTATAGTGCTTCAAAGAGCAATGTAGGCTAGAGCCCTTAGTGAATTTTAGCATATTTAATTAGGAACCTGTTTGATCTCCTTTAAAATTAGTGTTACAGTTCTCACAAAATCTCACACTGCAGCTGTCCATGTTGTAACTGTTCCTGAAAAAAAAAAAAACTAGCTTGAAGGAATTTGAATGATAAGTGGAAAATATTTCACAGGAGAAATTATTTATGTTTTTTTCCCTCAGGACCAAAGGAAGTATTACTGACTTGTTTGATGCGACTTTCCAGGAACTGATCAGCTTGTTTCCTTGGACTTGATTAAAACTAGAAGCCCACCATAGTCTTGCAATAGCCCTTGGGAAGATAATATTTTGCTATTAAATATCTCAATTACTATTCTGAGGCACTGGTCCACAGATGCCTTTCTCTTCTGTTAACACACAAATAAGACCTCATTTTCCATGCATAGTGCATAGTCATTCTATTGCTTAGCTGTAATTACTGAGGCAGAAGAACAGTTGTTAGACACTAAGATCACATGAAGCTCAGATCTTGGAATGTAGTATGCATGGAGAAGTTCTCATTTCAAAGTATTTCAGATCCAGGTTTTTCTATTTATATTGCCTTATAGTGTCAAGTAAACACAATCTGGTTTTTTCAGTGCAGAGATATATTTACACTTTAAGACTGTGAATCACCTGGAAATAAAACAAGCCATATTTAAAACAAAACCAAAAAGATTCAGTTATGTTTTAGAATAGCAAGAAAAAAAGTTTCATAACTATCAGCACTGATATCAAATCCCTAACAAGAAACTGAATAAAAAAAAAGAGGGGAGGAAAAAGCAAATACTGATGTTAACTGAGAACTGAAAAAAATATTATGAGACTTTTGCTTTTACTTTCTTGTTTCTCCCTTCAATATTTCTAATATTCATTTAGTAAATTATGATGTGTAGATAAAAAACATAATTACATACATGTCATGTATGATTTTTCAATGCTGGAGCCTAGTACAATGAAAGTATAGAGGTCACTATATATTTTTAAGTGTTGTCACACAGCATAGATTTTGCAAGATTCTGTGCTAAGAATGCGTTGATTTGGATGCTATTTGACCTAGTGAAAGCTTATTTTTTAGTTCAAGAACTATAATCCTAAGCGTATCATTTCTTCATCTAAAAAGCAAAAGGAATATGCAAATTTTTTTAATTACTTTGCGATTATTTATGCTCTCATTTGAGTATTTTTTTACTGATGCGGACACTTATGCATTTTTTTCAATTTTTCTCCACTCTCTTTTCTTTCCAGACTTCAATACAAGGAAGTGAAAGAAATTTGAAATTGTCATCAGAACATGACTTTTTTTTCAAGGTTCTAAATTCTTTCTACAACTGAAGATAAGTTTGAACTCAGGTAATAAGATGCTAAACATAAATACATAAATGCCACTTATATCCAGTTTAAGGTTCAGATCCTATACTTGTCCACAAGCTCTTTCATCCCACATGAGAATACATTAATTGCCAGCATTTTATATCTTTATACAAAAGGGTAACCTTCTGCTTTTTTTCACAATGAACATGAGGAATTCAGTTTTTCACTTTGTCTTCTGAAGTCTACAGTGGCAACAATGCGCCTCATTTCAGAGAAAAGCTGAGTCTCTAGGTAAATACCTCTTGAGATCTCTTTTATTGTGTTTCCCCTGTAGAGGTCCTCCATCTCATGTTGTTGCTCCCTATCTTTGCTACCTACCAGCCTTCAGCCATCAATCATTCATGCCATTCTGCTGGGTGCAAATCCTATTGCATTTGTCTTTGATTTTTGTGCCCTTTTTTCCCCAGTACTCTCCCAACACATATCTCATCCTATATTTCAGACAAGGTTATTTTCCCTGTCATTAGGTCTTTCTTCATTTCTTAGTTATAATCCTGCTCTTCCAAGTCAAGGCAATTGTGCTAAATTTCCACCATCATTATGTATTGAGCAGGTATTCCAGCTTTGCTTGTGTTCTTGCTTCTTGCTGCCATTGACTTTTTTCACATAGGCTTTCCCTTCATATCCTCTTTTGACAGCAGCAGATCAATCATCCTTTCATGCAGGGATATCAGAGACTGCAGTAATTCTGAGCCTGCATTTTCTTAGCTTTATAACCTATTCCTTTGTTACAATATGCTTAAGGTCAGACTCTGATATCGCTCTTGCCCACAGATAACTGGAATATATTTCCTCAACAGATCTTTTTACTCATAAAATCACTAAGTATCCTAAAAGGACCAAAATCAAACTGAGATTAAGCTTTGTTCTTTATTTGACAATGGATTTTATAATCTGGAAAAAAATATTGTGTGCTAAAGTTTTGAGCATACTGGACTCATGTAAAAGATTTGGCAGAACCATCCAAAGGTCTGGGCAAACAAAGCATCTGCTCTGAGTGTACATTTAAGGAACATATGCTACAGAAAATAAAAATAAACCCACAACTTTGGATTTTACAGATAGTTTCTGCTGTCACACAGGAACAAGGAGTTCAGGCTCACAATGACGTGGGGAAAAGAAGGAGAATGAGGGACCCCTTGTAAGTTGAATGGAAACATACAGAGGGAGATGTGCTCAGAGGGAAGAAATTTTAACCTGGTATCAAATTAGCACACAGTGGCTCTGGCTTTTATAATGCAGGTTGTACAAACCACTATCATCCAACAACTCTCATCTTTGAATTTGTTCTGTGGAGTCATAAACCTATATTATCTTTATATCTTTATGTATAGAGTATCTACAGTGAAAGTTTGCCTGTACACTGTGAAATTCAGCTATGCTAAACCAATAAGACAAGAGAATTAATGGCTACATAAAATACCAAACATGAAGAATAGAAATAGCAGTTATTCCAGATAGTAGCAGTGGCTGATACCCTATGTTAGAACAACTTGTTGGCAGACAAATAATTATTCTGACAATAGCAGTGCAGAATTCATCCTACAATAACTTTAGCTATCTACTTTAGATCATAACACATCATAATTTACAAATACAGAACCACTGGAACAAATGATCTTGTTCAATCTTCACCTTCCTACTCAACCGTTCTACTCTCTGCTTTGCATTCCCAGTCTCATCTCTTTACTTGAAAGGCAAAACAATACATTTTTTAATTGCATTAGCCTTAAGAGCCCCTGAAAAAGCAAGCCAAGTTTTCTTTTCTCTCAACAAGTGTTGGCAGGCTTATCAACTGTGTGTTGGGTAGAAAGAATAAGTAAGAACAGCTCCTCTGCAGTTGGTAACGTTCAATGATATACATTCACTGAGGACCTGAACTGGATTATAAATTGCAGAGTCACTTCTGTTGTTAATTCCCGTTATGCCACCTCAATAGAATGAATTTCTACAAGCGGAGGTTAGCATCTGTCTGAGCTTACACAATATTTATGGTTCATGATGATGCATGAAAAGGAAAGGATTTTGTTTGGCTTCTGCTTCCAACTCAGCTTTAGAATATGAATGCTTGTTTCTTAACTTGAACTCTTGTAGTAGAATTTTTAGGAATCTTCCACTGAAACAACAAACTTCAATACTCAAAAACTAACCCTGCATACGTTCAAGATGAAGCCATTCCTTTCCACTTGTTTCCAAATATATTGGTAAACAAGTATCTCAAAACAGTCTTAAAAAACTCCAATTACTTCACAATTGTGCAGATAAACATTCCGATAAGAAGACTCCCTGACAAGGGAAGACTGAAAAAATGTTTTCTAGCTGGAATTGCACAGAACAAATGGAATTGTCTTGGGATGTTCCAAATATACTTGGAACATCCCAAGTTCATTGTTTAAGTGTACTACTGTTATTACATTCATCTACAGTCAATTTGAGATTACACTGAAAGAAGTGAGATGGAAGGCTGCTGGCTTTATCAAAAATAAAGTGTGAATTATATGTGAATAGGACAGACGGCTTTCTTAAACAGAGACTAGGAAAGGAAGATAAAAAGAATCCTGGGTGTTTGCTGGAAGGTTTACTGTGTAGGAAGAGGAGAGATACATGAGGTAAAAAATAATATAGGAATAATAATAAATGTTTATTAATTATAACAAATCTAGACTGGAAGATGTTTAAGGAGGAAGACTTCTGCTCCCTTTAAAATTATAATGAAATTATATGATGCCGTGTCTGTGGAAGCAAAGGAATGCTTTAAATACACAGAAAACCCCATTACCTTAAAGCTTCATCACAAATTCTGAAAGGTTTTTTACATTTTTTAAGTGAAATAAGTTAGGAATAAATCACACAGGTATCAAGTCCGAGAGGTAGAGTAATTTTTTTCTTTTACCACTACACAGGTTACAGATAGACTAAAAATTGTTATTTTTTTAAATACTGTTTGAAACAATTAATTTATACTATCTTTGGACTTACAAATGATGACAGAAATATCTGCTGATTCAAAATTAATACTTCATTACAGAACTCTAGAAAATATTCTAATTTAAATTAATAATGACTTGACCTCTCTATGATCTAGGACTCTAGAAACATAGGGTAAAATACCTTCTTGTAGTAATTCCAGTGCATTTTTTCACAATATATTGTTCACAGATACCACTGAAACAATTATCCTTCTATCAGGAAAGGCTGAAGTTATTTCTTTTCTCAGTATAACCACATATGGGAAGGTCAGACATAAGCAACAAGAACATATGAAATAATTATGAAAACACCACTATTTGCAGATTTTGTATGAAATGTTGGCTTCCACTTTTACCAACGGCACCCTTTATTCATTATTCATTTCTTTTATAGACCTAATTAGGAAGGGTTTAACAGTATAACCACATATGGGAAGGACAGACATAAGCAACAAGAACACATGAAAAAATTATGAAAACACCACTATTTGCAGATTTTGTATGAAATGTTGGCTTCCTCTTTTACCAACTGCACCCTTTATTCATTATTCATTTCTTTTATAGACCTAATTAGGAAGGGTTTAACAAGACAGAAAATAGCATACTTTAAGGTCATATGGTCTGAGCCTTAAGTCAGAAAACCAGAAGGTTTCTCTTGGCTGTGCTGTATGATGCTGGGCAAATTTGCCTTTTTTTTCTCTGAAATAACGAGTTGCAAGATGGAGATGAGAGCACTCAGATACAAACTGTGGCATCAACAGATATAAAGCACTTGCTAAAAGTAAAACATTTTTACTTACTTACATTCATGAAGCTTTTCTGTTTTATTTGGATCTTCCATTATATTTTGGGGCCAATTAGACTTAGCCTTTGCTGTTAGAATATACTGATCAGTAACAAACTATATGTGAAGAAGATGGCTTAATAATCCAGTTTGAAACACTGAAAATGTGTGACTGAGTAAAAATGTAGAGTAGCCCAACCACTGCAGAGGCACTGACATCAAAGAGACTACTAACAGCAGCATGCTTCACCCAACACTAAACTCTTTTACCATACAGGACTATAGTTGCAATGACTTTATTGGAGCAAACTTCCAAGAGAAAACTCAAATGCTCCCATGCCATCCATGACCCAGAAGGGCAGCTCATTCTTCCATGTCTTTCTAGACCGTGTTTTTCTAGCACATAAGATGATTCTTTTGAAGTCAGTTGGTTAAGGCTTGCATTCTTCATTCATGTATGCATTTCTTCTTTATTCTTACACAGAATGTTTTCTGCATATGCTTTACTTGCGTTCCTTTTTCTTAATTTTGCAGCGTTACTGTGCTTTACTTCTGCTGCTCTTAAGTCATGGTTTGGCAGCCAACAACTCAAATTACTATCAAATTGCTTAGCATAGCTAAACCAGGAACACTTAGGGCTATAGTCTGGTAAGGGAAATGCCCTGAGAACTGGACCATCAAAACACTGCAGAAATACAAAATTCACAGAAAAAGCTTGTATCAAATAAACGACACATTGACTGCCCTAATTTTACATAGTTCAGAATACTGAAATACACTTTATCTATTGTCCTTTTACACCCATGTATATGTGTGTTGGCCTGTTTGATTACCAGTTGTTAGATAAGTGTTTGAAAGCAGACCTTATATTTTGTAAATATGAACTTAATTTTAGTTAATTTTTTCTCCTCAATATTAATTTGCACATCTATACAGTAAGTAATACTTGAAAAATATATATTGTATGCCTTGTGATTAAAATTCCATTCCTGTTCCTTCCTGAAATTCTTTGACGAGGTGTAGTCAATTTTTAATTCACTTTAGAAAATAAAATAATAAAAAAGCTTTACCAGGAGGAAATGGGCTGGAATGGAATATTAAAAAGCAATTTTAAAAAAAAATCCTAAATTTTTGTTTAATACTTTAAATAAAACCTGTATTACAACCAACTCTTATTTCAGTAAAACCTATAGCAAAGCAAATGTACAGAATTAATTGCTGTCCAATATTAAAACTTTGAACTACTTGTGCACATGGCTCCTTTGGATAGCAGCTGGGCTAAATGAGGCAACAATAAAGATTTCTGCACATTAGCTAAACCTAGAACAACATCCCAAGTGTGAAAACTTTGTACCATTATAGGTAAAGGCAAAATTTTTCATGACTTCAATATAGATGATATTTCGCTGTCGTGAACATATATGCTATCATACATGGATACATAGAAGATGGACAACAATTTTTGTTTCATCTAGTCTTCCTTAATACATGTATTTGAATACCAGTCCTATAGGAAAGAACTGAGATTAATACAGTACAGCTAATCATGATAAGCAATTGCTATGCACTGTAAAATGAGTATCTACTGACAGGTCAAAGTTAGATAAAAAGAAAAATTCAAACATATTAGCAAATTCCAGGTTTTTGTGAGAGCTTTATGAAGGAGTATCTTTTAAATGGGCTATGATATTTTCATAGAAAGAAAAAGATTTGTAGAATATGTTCATTTAATTAAGTCTTCATTTTCACAATAGGAATTAGTGATAGAAAAATCTTTACTCTAAAGGTCTAAGACACATAGATGAACTTCTCCAACATGGAAAATTAATTTTCAGTATAAATATATTGAATATAAAAATAACATTATATTGATGATAAATATATATCAAATATTGAATACAAAGATCAATATAATTGCAAAAACAGTACAAACCAAAATAGAGTTGGATTTGTGTATTGAGCTAAAAGAAAAAAAAAACACAGTTATTCGGTTTTGGAACACTGAGGAAAATACAGATTCTTCTAAAATACAAAATTCCATTCTTGATGAGCTCTAATAATTAGCAATAAATATCTCCATATAAATTTGTGCATACCGCCTTTAACATGTGCTGCCCAAATGTTTTTGTTTTTTTTTTATTCATATCTGATCAGCGAAAACATCCATATGTTTGCTTTGGAAAGATCCACTGAAATTGTTACTGAAAATAATATGAGCCAGCACATAGATGTTCACTTAGCCAGTTTTCAGAAAGCTTTATGAATCAGAAACTCTGGCATTTCTTAAATTACTGGTGCCTGATGTAGCATAATCTGTCATTGGTTAAGAAACAGAAAAGTGGTGAAATCCTGTTGGTGTTCTTTGGAACAGGGGCAGATGGCTCCCATCTCCCTGAAGGAGTTTTATTTTGTTTTCCTGCTCTTCTCTCAAAAGGGAAATTCAGTAACACTGTGAAACAAACACACTACTCAGAATAATAAGTTCAGGCACTTTATGAGAAACTGACATATCATTTTAAAGTAGAATAATGCTTTCTTGGGAACTGAAATGTTTATAGGATTACAAAATGCCTGGGATAACACCAATGTATATATATATATATATGAAATATTTACAGGCAAAATTGCTTTGAAACTTTTAAGGGAGGATGTGTGGAGAGAGAGGGCACATGGAGAGATGGGCACCTAAACAGAAAATCCATCATGTGGCCTGACCTAAGTTACTGATAAAAATAATAAGCAGTGCTGAAATCTTTGAATCTTTCACTTTTCTACAACTACGGAATGATCTCTCACAGTTTCACAAACACACATGAAAATCAGTTTCTCTCAGTTTCACTAACATAGATGAGCTCCTCAGTGCAATCACTGGGTTTACCACCAATTTGCTAATAAGCACAGATATGGAGAAATTTTGGAAATCATTTCCAAAAAAAAACCAAAGCTGTGAACATATATATGACGATTTGGAGGTAAGACAATAAAATAATAATTTTAAATGAATTTGACAGAGTTTTATAAAATGGAAATATTTTTTAAAGGAGAAAATTAACTTGGCAGGTATTTCAAAAGAATTTAAAATTCCTTAAAAGATGACTTCTTGTGCATGAAGTAGTTCCACTTAACTCAGGACCTGTCATTTTACACAGTCTTTACAAATATTTTTCCAAATGCTGTGTTTTCTGTTTCTCGACAGAAATTTCTTGACAGAAAGCACAGTACAGCTATACTCTTCCTTCTGCAGTGACAGCACTGTCCCAGAACGCACATGCAATTTATGTAAAATCTCACCTTACAGGATTTTTCACTGAAACTCCAAGTAGCTTTTTCAGTGTATACTTAAAGCTTGATTGTAATGCTTCACCTTTTGTCCTCTAGATAAGTCCTTAGCTGTTGGGAATTTCTTTGGAGGGGAGCTGTTGTTGGGATTCTGCCTGGCACCTTCTACACCCCCAGCCCTTCCACAGAAGTTTCCAGAGTTATTTGTCTTTGAAACTGTTACAGCCCATCTTCAAGGAGAACTTTAAAAACCTTATCATAGCTGCGGCTCAAGTGATGCAGAAATCCCCTCCAGCTGTCTGCAGGGTTCTTCTGCCAGCAACCTGAGTGTCAGTCCTCTCCAGAGAGACTTGTAACAAAGCTGTTGTCAACTCGTACAGGTTCAAAGGGAAAAGCTCTCTGCACAGGATCGTGTTTATTTAGAGAATAAGTACTCCTTTGTCACCCTGGAACCCAACATTTCAGAAGCAGATATTTGCCATTAGGAGAGTTTCATTCTGCTATAATTTTTCTGAGCATACACGGCACAACTACAGTTCTTCACAAATATTGCTCCTTAAGAAAACAAATATTATGGAAGACTAAACAATTTCAAAAGAAAATGACAAAACTTTATGAACAGCTAGAGAAACAGGCCAAACAACTGAAATTTAACATTGAGAGATGTGGTAAAGCAAAAAGCCCACTAAGGCAGCAAGACGAAACCTGGATTCCCTCTAGTCAGGCAGAGAAGATTGGAGTGTGCATAAAACTGGGATAAGACTAATAAGGAATGTATAATAACACTTCAATAAAATAATCTCTAGAAATAGAAATATCTAAAAATAGAGACTAGGCAATAGAAATAAAAAAATAGAAGTGTATTTTAGAAAATATACTTAATCTACACTGATGTAGAACCTCAATAAACATATGTATATTCATGCACCTGTAACAAGGAGGACTTTTAATATACGGTAAGAAATGTCAACAAGATCTTAGTTTCCAGTCAAAGCTTATTATGTTTTTTTTTCACATGTTGAAATATTTGAATTGTATGAGTTTACTATTCTGAACATAGTAGCTTAAAAGTGTAAAATTCTATTTTCTAATCAGAGTTCTGGGATTTATATGTTGGATAAAGAACATGAATGATGTTGACAATCATTGTATTGTCAGGTCTGTTAAGGTCAATGATTAGCTTAATAATTCAATGCCTTTAAAAATCAGTATTGGCTAACTGTGGAGAAGTTCTGGCCAAGTTGTCCAGGAGCTGAAGAGAACCTGGCCTCAGAAAGGACTGTGAATATCTGAGATTTCTGGAAAAGAAGCATCAATGATTTTGAAGATAATTTCAGTATAATTTGCTGCAATATGGAAACAGACCAAGAATTGACATGGATTATTGCAACAAAAATAGCTAAAAGAAGCAGATAAATTTATAGGCATGAATTTAGTTTCTGCTGCTGTGTTACCATCTATCACAATTATTATTACCACCTATTGTTTTATAATAATGCACTATAAATTAATAATTATGTGTGACATGGAAAACACATGCATGAATTGTTTATAAATTGATTTTGTGTTTCTGAAATACAAAAAAAAAATCTTAAAACCATCCATCTGGATGTATATGACCTCAAGATAAGAAGATGGATTTCATTAGTTCAATTCCATCCAAATAGATATGATTATTTAAAATATATTCAGTATTTGGAGAGGGATTCAAGAATCATCTAGCAGTTAGATATCTATTAATGGCTAGTCATCTTGGCTACCTCTGTAATCAACTGAATAAGATATTAACTTAATGATTGTGATGCTTGTATCCTACGTTTGCTTTGTATGAACGAGTAATTTTCCAGGAGCCCTGTGCTGGGTAAGTGGCTTAGATTAGATACCTGCTTTTTAGTCAAATAAATACATTGAAATCTAGCCCTGTGGTGAAGAATTTTCTGTTCATATTTGTAGATTTCTTTCTTCACATTGGAGGTTAACTAACCAAACTGAGGTAGACCTATTTTGAAACACATTTTTTTTTGTTTGATCATCTGAGGTAAATCTTAGGTCAAAAAATGCCTCTTCTCAAAAGCTGAAGTTAAAAATACTCCAAAAATCCCTGTAACTGGACACGCACAGGTTTCAAACTTGATTCAATCTGGCTATAAGAAAGTCTGAGTTCGGATTTTATTTTCCACACTTGTTGGACAGCTTTCAAACAACTCTGGATTTGTTGATATCCACAGAGCTTATATTCCTTTACTAGAAACATTATTTTCTGTTCAAGAAGATATGAAAAAATATACCAACTGGTAAAGACTATTTTCTTTTAAATGTAATGACACAAAACAAGTACAAAATTTTACTGTTGTTTTCAAACAATAAAACATCAGTAACTATGTTCTTACTGATCATAAATGGCTTTATAATGGAACTTACGCATGTTTTTATTTTAAGTCAACAATTTTTTCCTAATCCCCACAAACTGAGACAAATATTTACACATGGTAAAACACCCTAAATGTTCTAGTCTGGTTTTGTCTGCTGATGTATGTGAAATGGCTATAGCAAAAAAACCCCACACTTTCTATGCAGCACTGATCCTCTTTCTCAGCTAAGGCTAAGTTTAAGATTGTAAAAGCCTCAGTTATACCAATGCACACATCCATGGGAACATGTATGGTTCAGCAGCAAGAATAAAAAACACCAAGACCAAAACATAACAGAATTTCAAACATCACTGTAAAAGCCTTATCTCCTCTCTCATGGTTATTTACATTTTCCTTCTCCAAAATTCATAAAATACAGAAAAGCAACATATACAGAAAAAGGAAGATGAAAAGGACTAGTTATCAGTGTTTACTTTTAGAAGCCGAAGAATAACAATGAACCAACAAACAAACAAACAAACAAGCAAAATTCAGCAGCAAAAAATACTTCCAAATTTCAATGTAATTTTATTTAAACTCAAGAATTATATACATATTTTTTTACTGTATTATTTGGAAGAACTAGCAATCCTATAAAATCGAAATATTTTACCTTATTTATATTATATTTTCTCAATTAAAAATGTTGAAAAAAAATCTGATTAAAAGTTGGAAGAATTTAAAAGAAAACAAATTTTCCAATAAAATTTCCAGATGCCATGAGCATGCATAAAGAACATTGCAATACTCAAATGTTTCTGGCAAGTATTCTTGTATTTTCATTTCAGATATTACAAGTTCATCTACAATAGGTTGCAATACTTGTGAACAACGTTACCATATTGCTTCCAGAAATATTGGTTTCTATATAAATCAAAAAGCTTTGCAGCCCAGGTCTTATCATGATTCCAAAAAAGCAGCAAGACAAAGAAGATATTTTACAAACTCACAATACTTGTATTTCTATTTCTAATTAAGACGGAACTTGTATTTAATATTGCACTATACGGACTGGTTTTGAATTGCCATAATCACACACCTGAATATGTATATCATGGAAATGGGGCAATCAGAGGCAAGTAGTTTTCCAAAATTTTATAAATAGCAAGTTTAAAATATATCAACAGATGTGCTGAGAGGTTTTTTTTTTCATAAGGTGATACTGAAGAATTAATGTGCAGAGTCTTTATACTTAATTAGATTGGCACTGTTTAATTATAATGCCTGTTTGAAATTATTTACTAGACTTAGAAATGTTAATGTTAATAGCTTAATCCAGGCTTTCCAGAACTGTCCTTTTTTCACATTATAAACTACATGGAAGTGCTGGGGGTTTTTTTTGTTTTTTTATTTTAATTTTATGGCACTAAAATATCTAAAATCATTGCATTTCTGTGGCTGGAATAGACCTTATATTTACAGAGCCCTGTGTTTAATGAAATAGTAACTGGCATTGTACTATCCATGCAAGATGCTAGAATGAATGTTTTGTTGACTGTGACACTCTAACACTGCTCTGGAACTGTAGACAGAATCCAGTATTACTTAGTTGAGTTCTGTGGCCAAGACAAAACTCAAAGGTGTTCTTGAGTTTATCACATCTGACAAGTGTTTATATTATGACGCTGTCTTCTGCTGAAATGGCTGCTGTACTTGTTCATATAGGAAACTGAATTTTCATTATTTCCTTAACAAATGTAAACTATAGGATAGACTGAAAGAAACAGTGTGAATTACTGTGGTGCTATATTCACCAGGGCATAAAGTGAAATTTTTGGATTCATTGAATTTTTTTTAAAAAAAAGGTTTTCTTCATGTTTAGTGTTTTCTACTCCATACACAAAATCACTATGTATTTTCCCAAATTATAATTTTGTCCATTAGGTACAAATATTTGCATCATAAAACTTGAGTCATATTATAAAAAAATTGTAACAGTGCTTTTATAGCAGCTATTATAACAGCTTTGGAATTAATGATCAACTCAAGGGTAGAGAACTGCAATTTTTCAGCTGAATTTATTTGGAAGGAGCAAAGTATCCCTTACAATTGCTTTAGTAAAACAATTATTAAACAACAGAGAACATAAGAAAGAAAAAGCCACCCTGAACAAAAATCATACTTTTGGAAGTGCTTACAAGAGTAATTGATATAGTTATCTTATCAAAATCTCAAGAAGGGAGTTAACTAATGTGTGTAAGTACCACCATGAGAAAAAAATATGGGATATTTAAGGAAGGAGAGAAGCTTCACACGAGTCATTTGAATAGGTATTTGAAACAATTATAAATCTGAAGGGTTAATTAGTAGACTAAATCATCTAATGCATTTAGGCCCCTTCTTCACCCAACCTACCCTAGTAGAGGGCAAATTCAGTGGAAAAAGCACCAGTGTGTTAAACGTACGCATATGTATAGCTTTATGTTAATTTCTCTATAAATCAGTGGCAATTTCTATACTGTGCTAATTATGTATTGGTACATACATTAGTATGTATATATTGGTAAAATGTATTATTGTATCCTTGCCAAATTATTTACTTGGTCTTCATCACTCCAGTGTAGAGCATGGATGGTATTTCACTTTTACTTTCCATTTGCACTGCCTTGCTTGGTGTCTGCATTGTACAATGGCCCTGTTAGAAATCCTGTCCTAAAAAGCAAATGAATACGTAATGCATTCGACGGAAAGAACTGCAATTATCATTAAGCTGATTTTCCTCACATACATGTGATGCTTACACATCCCATAAAGAAAAAACTGTGAATTGAAAATAAAGGAATGAATTCTGATTTTGAAAGTCACCCTATGTAAACGTGAATTATTATGTATGTTGATTTGGGGAGTTTCATAATGAAAGCAGTACATTTCTTGCTTCAAGTGCCACACTGTTAGAAGACTGCAATAAGACAATGCAATCAAAACAGTAGATTTAGTTTACTTGATCATGGGATACAAGCACAACTGTTTCTGATTTCAGAACTTGCCACAGCGAGTAAGACACTGAGGTGTGAAAAGCCCTGCAAGTAATCTGCTAAGATATCTAGGCACCCTCACTCAAAATGCTGCCATTCACAACTGAGGTTGCTGAAATGTAAGTAGAAGAACTTTAATTCCATCAATATTTTAAAGGAAGTCAAACAGAAGTTTGAATTCAGCAAGACCAATATTGTGAAATTATATCACGATATAAGAACATTCAAGAGACTTGTAGAACAACTATATGGTATTTTTTTAAATCCAGATATTGATATCACCAAGATTTTCTTAAGTACTTACATGCCTTAGAAGCATGAATCGCGTTGATTTCAAGTGGTGATTTTGCTTCTAAACCACTTAAGTACTTCTAAAAATCTCACTTTCTGGAATAAGTTTCTTATATATACTTCTCATGGTTTGGATAATTATATCATCTAAAGAGCTCCTGAAGATTTTTTTTTTAACCTCACCTTTATAACAGCAGCCAGTGCAGTTATTTTCACTTGTGCAAAATAACATGGTTTACCATGGTTTACCATGGTTTACTCAGTACCATTTGAAATCTAAACATACTAGATGTCTAAACAGTAAAAAGCCCTAGGCTGTCATCTCAATTTTTTTATTTAACTCAGAGAAATCTAGAATAAAGCATTATGCACAGCAAAATCAAATTCAGACATTCTATATTTGATAAGACTATAATTATCAGTTAAATTCTTTTTTTTTTTTATGAGCATATTTGATTCTATACTAATTCATGCAGAAATTAAGAATCTGATTATTAAAATTCTGGCATATTTTATAAAAACCTCCCAAAACTTAATTCTCACTGGCATGTTTAACAGTCCTGTTTAACCCTAACAGTAAGTTAATTAATTCCCTTAAAAGCTCATTTGTACAGCTCTGAGTAACTGTCATAAACAGAGGCTGTAACCGAAATTTCTAAATGTTTCAATATATTCCCATATCGCTAGACCATTACATTGATGAAAATTACATTTGTGCAAAAAGTGACCTGAATTCTGTTGAACCTGCTGGAAAACAATTTAGAGAGTTAAGCCCTACTACCTCCTAAGCAGACCAAGCCCCTGCCCAGAACTATGCTTAGGCAGGGGCTTATACCAATGAATACAATTAGGAATATCCCTTAGTTTGGGTCTGTATTTTACCTAATGTGCTGCTTAACAGCTTTGTTATTAATAATGTCTTATTGTAGACACTTTGAAGCTGATGCTACTCAGTAATGTTCACTACAAATATTCCCTGTGGGAATTGGCACCTTATTTCATTAAAACTCCTGCCTGCTGTTAATCGCTCTTAGGAAAATATGAACAAATTAACTGTGTTTTCAGAGATGGTGGTGTGAATTTATGTGCTTGTGTGTTTGATTGCTGGGGACAAATGATATTACTGATAGTCTTCTGCTGCTGCACTACACTATCTGATAGTTGGCAGCATTAGTCGGTTCTAATCAATAAGAATTGATATTGCAAAGTTTAAAAGAAGAGAATATAGTTTGCAAACCATAATGTTTATCATGCCAGCTGAAACACAGTCTTGGGTAACTAATTTTTAAGTTTTAATGAATCTCTTATGTAAAAGAAATGATGGTCTTTAGCAGAGATGATTGATGTGTCTTAAATGAGCAAATGAAAAATCCAGGATATTTTTACTAAACAGAGGCATAAATAGGATATGTGACACCTTTCTGCTGATATCAAGGGGTTTTCCATAACTCAGAGGTATATGACTTTGTAAAACTTTTAATAACATTCAGTTAAAATGGTGTAATAAATAAAAGAGAATTTAATTTAAATGTTCTCGTTCAGAACCTTAGTAAATACACTCTATGTAGTATAAACAGCACTGAAATGTCTAAGCAAAAAGAAAATACTCTGTTCAATAAGAAAATTATAGTAATTTTTGCAGCAAAAGAAGAAAATTATTTATTATCTTCCTTCCAAAATGCATGATAAGACATTCCTGCTACTTAACTGGGCTTTATGGTAGATGCCTAAATAAATTCACTTGGAAAATACGTGGCTGCAATACAAAAATCAAAAGGAATTGGGTAAAGGATAATCAAGGAATTTATTTAGGTGTCATTAAAGAAAACATTATTCTTTCCCCCATTAGCAAAATGGATTCTGAGCTTCTAATTGGTGTCTTCAGTATAACCCTCGACTTTTTGTTCATTTCGAATTCAGACAGATGTCTAAAAATTGCCAATGTGATTGTCATTAAACTTATTCATTATTAGTGACTTGACGTCATTAAAAAAAAAGGCAACTTAATGGCAATGCTGATCGAAGGTGAGAGTACAAATCAGAAACAAACTTTAAGAAGCTCTGCCATTAAACATAAGACTGTTCAAATATTCAAAAAGTATTAGAATTGGACTGTATTAGGACTGTTCACTTATGATAGAGTGGACAATGAAAAGAAGATTTAGGGTGGATCTAAAAGCTCAGTTGCTCCATATTAGGCATTAGAGGAAAACAAGCAGATTGTCTTAACTATTACATAGAGTACTCTACTAAAGCATCTTTGGCTGGCATCTCCTGGGAACTGGGTACTGCGAACTGATGTTTTCCAGCTATCATCCATTATGGCCATTCTATCATTTTTAGTTGAATTTATTAAAAAAAAAAATACACCACAAAATAACCAACAAGTAGTCCTACAGACTTCATTTAAATCAAAAGTATCTGATTAGGAAAATTAATGCTTTCAGCAGTAAAGAATAGGCTCAAAAAACCTGATGGTATTTACATGCATGTTAAAATACATTAGTACAAATACTAGGCCATGGAAACTGAAAATATTTTGGACTGTGCTGTGTCTAAAGGAGCATTCAGTCTGTGTGAAAAATATTTCCCCAAGGAAGTATAAAGTAATTACTTTTGTAAAGCCCTTTGTCATACTGTAAGTGAACACTAAGCGTTCATTTTCTGTTATTAAATCAATAGGAACTAACTCATAATAGTAACAGAATAAAAGCACTCTAGAACTACATAGACATGCTGGTATTAATTCATACATTTTATAGATCATGCAAAGAGAACCTGACTGAGCCATACTGTTCCTAGGTCGATTTAATTGCTGTAATAATAGTTCACAAAACTAGAGTCCAATGTATACCAGAAAGAGGAAGCAAGTAAGTTGCAACAAGTATGTCAGTGTAAACCGTTACTGAAATATGAGTGAACAAAATTTCTTTTATCCTGTAATGTAATCTTTTTCTCACTGTCACACTGCTCAGACCTTTCTTTCACCTCCCTAGCAGTAACTGCGGCTGATGCCAAAGAAATATGGGGAGAAGGCTGACATATGTTGTAGGACCCCAGTATATCTGTTATCTCAGAGCTAAACAAAAATCATGCACGAGCCAGTTAGAAAAGTCATTGCTCTAAATCATAATACAAGAGGTCAACCCTATGCTCTTACCTCCTGCAATCACTTCCTGTAACACCATAAAGACTGTTCTCTCCCTTTACTCACTTCAGCAAGAGGGAATAACCCCTTGCAAATATGACTTGAAATGCCCTTGCTAGTCATGGATTTCTTGACTCCCAAAAGTTGATGCAACACAGCCGCTCCTCCTGTTCGGATACAAATTAACAAGCTGCCTTCTCTCACACTTTGCAGTAATTTACATAGATGATTAGGTTATTAAATCTGAAAATGTTAAATGAACCCTATAGGCTTCATAATAATTAATTAAATTACTCATTAATGTGTATATTTCCAATAAGAAGCCTGTACGTAGCAGCTTTTACCTGTTCTTTCCTTTGTGTTAAATTCAATATTCCATAATGCATCATCAACAATGTCATGTAACCAAAAGCTATTTTGTCTGAGGGGATATGCTTTTAATATCTATGCTCTGATACTAGGTTACATTCTGACCAATTAACAGCTTGATCTATTAGAAGAAAAGAAGAAAGATGCAAATTAAACATCTGTTCCAAAAGGGAGGGAATAAATATTCTCTTGGAAATTTTGCCTTCTTCCAGATTACTTGCTATATATTAAACTTTACTAATATTCTTATTCTTAAGATGCTCTGAAGGAAATTTATCCCATTTTCCAGTTATGTTTTTAATTATTGTCCTAGAAAAAGCATACAATGCTTAGGAAAGAATTTAACTGTAGCTATTTTCTCTTTAACTTGCTGAGAGCAATGAGGCTCTGAGATCACTAGCAGAGAAGACTGAGAATATGTCATTCTTTAAAGTTACAGTTCTTAAATTATACCATCTAAACACAGCATTTATATTTTAAAGAATTATAGGATTTCAAGGCCCTGAATTTTCAACACATGTAAGCCTATGATTAAATCTAACCATTATCAGAACATTTTATTAATCCATGATGAACAATATACCGAAATTTCCCAAGTAGCCTATTTTCAGTAATTTTCAATCAGCTCTATTTTTTTTGCTGAGCAAACTAGAATTTCAGTTCCACTCTGAGCACTCCTGATAATTGTTTGCGCACAGAGATATGACTAGTACACTGAAGGTTCAGTAGTTGCAGTTGAAGGCTTTGGAATTTTTAAATCAGAATTAATCCTTCAAAAAGAGAATATCATTGACGCTTAAATGGTTTGTTTTATATATCTCTGATTTTTTTCTCCCTGAAGATATGGGTAAATGCTTTCCTTTTCAATATTTATCAGAATGTTATGAACATTACCACAAAGAGCAAAGGGCTTAGACAGAAAAGTTTAATAGTTGTTTCAATAATTTCCTTTGTGTAAAAGAGCTGTTACCTTTAATTACAGAATTGTGTTAAACATGCCCCTAAATGCATGAAGATTTTTACAAGGATGCACCTGTCAATTTGCAAACCTAGTATCTTTGAGACACTCAGACTTCTATTTGCTGAGTTAAGAAAAATGAACCTCAGGGGTTTTTGACTAGAAGAGGAAGCAAGCAAGCAAGCAAGCAAACAAAGTTAATTTTTGTTTATATGGTTGGTTTGCTTTTTTTGTATTTCAACAGCTGGAGAAAACAGAAGTAACGACTCATGGCAGTTTGTTTACTTGCTTATTCAAAATTTCCCTTTAAATTATAGTTTTCCAGTGTCTAGCATTTCCTCATCATCAACTTTGCTGAAACCTATCTGGAATGTAAAGTGCAATAGAAAGAGCCATAGTTAATAAAATAAATACTATTTATCTTAACCTTACAGATTAAGGTAGAGAATAGAACCTACACATGTTGTTTGACAGTAATTTATGGGAGGATTATCACTGGTTCACATAAAAAGTTACAGAACCTACTATTAAAATGCATTTTTGAGTTATTTGAAAGATTCTTGAAAGTTTGGGGTTTTTTTATTAAAGGTAGTATTGTAGAGATAAGGAAAAATATATATTTTTCAAAAGATGCCAAGATGTTGGAATAATGTTATTAGCACTGGATCTTCCATAATTCTTAAGAAATATGTGGTCACCATTCATTTGGGTACTTGCAATTAGTTCCAATATACTATAGTTAATAGTTCAAGAAGTACATATATTCTGCTATAGTCATTATAAGACTCAAGGCCAGTTACAATAGTAGCACCCTGCATGAGCTCAGCTAGATCAGAACCATCAGTAAGTGTTAAAACTGGTGTTACAAGTTCCCTGACAGTTTGCAATTGAGCTCAGTTCAGGTTTCACTTTATTTGTAATAATAAATGATACTAAAAAACTCATATCATCTTCTTATCAAATTCCCAGAAACAGATTGATGGAAAGATTATATCAGACACACAAACATAAATAATTATATTATAACTCCATATACAACACCCCTACAACACAAGTTTATATTTTTTACATTAATTATAGAACTGCATCCCACACTATTATAAATCAGACAATAGAAATACTATTTATAGAATGCTTGGCCTTCTTTGATAGAGCCTGATTGATAAAAAAATTCCCCCAAAAAACACAAAAACAAAGTGTGTGTGTGTTTGTGCCAGTTTATATTAAATAGGGAGATTACCTGCAAGCTGATACTCTTTATTTTAAAAGAGGAATAATGAAAGATCAGCATGAGTAGCCATGCTGGACTGCATAAAGAAAAAAGTAAAATAAAAAAATTCTTAGTGTACTGTTTGGTGTTACCCATAACCTCAGATAATTGAGGTTTGCTTCCAAAACCAAGGAATTTCAGTTTACTTCTCCCCAGCCTTGCTCTTCCACTGTTTTTCTTGTCCTGGATCTAGTTAATGTTCACAAGGTTAACGAAGAGAGATGGTTCAAGTCACAGGTCTGACAGAAATCCATAGATAAAACTAATAGTTTTCTAACAAATCTACAAACTGAACAGATTCACCTCAAAGGCGTGTGATCAATAGACTCAGTGCAAAGGGAAAGAATCCACAACTGAAGCATGATAACGTCTGGTCAATGTTCTGTCAACTGAAAGCAATGTAAAACAACATTTTAAATATGAGAGGATGGAAACGTTATAATGAAATTCTGTATTGATTATACTTAATCATGTGCCTTGCAGAGATTGCACTGAAGTAGAACATAAAAATATGTGCACAGCTTTCATGGACTAATTCTGGAAGAGGTTCTGTAATCGGGATGTCTGATGAAAAAGCCAGCAATCTAATCACAGATGGAAACTTGTGACAGTCCCCCATGAGTTTCCTTTTATATTTCTAAAGAGATATGGCTAATTTTGTGGCTTCTGAAAGAAATACTCCATTAGTGACAAGATATCCCATTACTGACAAAATCCAAAAGGGTTTTTCCACCACATTGATAGAGCAGTATCACATAGCAAAATGAAACAAATGCATATCTTGTCCTGGTCTTTCCCCTCTCAAATCCTGCTGTTTGCAGCAAAGTCTACCTGTATATGGACGCCACAAAGAAAGAGTCCAAAGAGAAAACTAGATAGTAAATGATTATCATATTACCCAGTATGCTGATGATGTCAGCAAAATTGTTTATGTCAGAATCAAAAATGATTTAACCTTCCCATTTTATTTGACAAGGAATTGAAAAGATTTTAAAAACATAGTGGTTACATCCGAAAGCTTGGATTTAAAACACATCAATGTTTTTGTCAACCAGTCATAAACATTTCTATATATTTGAGATGAGCAGATTTAATCTGGCCTTGAGTCTCACAAATTAAACAGAAAACATACTGTAACTTTTATGCTTATAATTTCTGGCCTCTTGATTGTCTTGAGGCTTAAAGAGGCTAAGATTAAGTCAAATTTCCAAAGGCAGCCTGTGAAAGGCACCTGCCGATGCTGCTTCATTTTCCATACAGTGTTAGTTTGGTCAGGTGAGAAATTCAAATCCATGAATAGTTTTGGCAGTCATAGACTTTCCAGAATCGAGACCAACATTTAGTTTCTGCAGAAAAGTGCTCCAAGGAGGAACCTGTCTTTTCATTTATGAAGTAATTAATTTGTATTGACATTTATTGAATGAGCTACACTCAAAGAGAAGGCTCCTAACTATCAAATTACTAGGAAAACACAAATATGCTAAATGGCTTGCAATTAAAAAGAAAAGCAATCAATTTTTATTGATAGACTAAATAGTCGAATGTATTAAGTCAGGCTTGACCATGCTCATTTAAAATACTCATATTAACTGTTACGTTAAGATTCAATGACCATAGCCCCCAGCCTGGAATCTTCTCCACTGAAAAGGCCATGAGTTCTCTTCTTAAGCAGAACTTAGCATAGATGTAAATGTTTTTGAATGGATGGAAGAAAGAAAACTCAGTATGTCCAAGGAAGTTGAATTCCTGTCTATTTCTGAAAGAACGTAGGCCTTTGAAATCCTTTATGCACCATATTTCCCTCTACCTTTAATTGTAACTGATATGGTAAGTAAGCAATCCTTTAGTTCAGAAGGGAACAATTTGTTTATAGCAGCAAATAGCCAGTGTTACATTCTATAGAAAAAGGAGTAAGAGACATCTCAATTTTGCTGGTTCCTGAGGAAAGCAGAGACCAATTTATCTTTTAATCTTTAGTTTCTCACTCTTTCATTCTTTAAAAAATGTACCTGCAAATACAGCTAATTTCCAAACCACAGTAATATAAAGTGCTTTTTTCATATTTATTTTCTTTGACAGTTTACTGCTGTTATTGTTTCCCACACTGTTCACTCAGGAATCACTGGTAACAACACTAGTCCAACAGGGTAAACCCATGGTTCAGTCTTTCTCAAAATAATTCTGTGCTACTGCGGCATAAGGCAATACATCCAGACTGACTGGCAAGCGCCAGTAAAGTGAGCAGTCAGGTTCTGCTTTCCCATTCATTACACCAATATTTCCTATGCACAGCATACACTTCATGACTGTTGGATATATAGATTTTCTCACGGTAAAAAGAGAGTAGAAAGGAGAACTGTAATGCAAAGAGAAAAGGCTAAGTCCTGCATTTTCCTTGATCACATCTACCCTATGCACTGTTTTTCCTGAGCAATCACTGAATCACTAGGTTGGAAAAGACCCACAAAATCATTGAGTCCAACCACTCCTATCAATCACTAAACCATGTCCCTCAGCACCTCGTCTACCCATACTTTAAACACCTCCAGAGAAGGTGACTCAACCACCTCTCTGGGCAGCCTAGTGCCCAATCACTCCTTCCATGACAAATTTTTTCCTGATGTCAAGCCCGAACCTCCTCCAATGAAAACGATGTTTTAAAAATCACATTGACTAAAAATAGCTGCTACTGCAGCTTTTAGCTGAACCACACTAACAGAGAAACATATGCTTACTCAAGGACACCATGCACTGATGGAAAAAGCTATGACATCCCAGTTTCGGTAAAACCAGGTAACAGCAGAGTAACTTCATACAGTTCATAAGGGCATATCCATGACCAGACTTATGTAAACAAGATCAGATTCTGATGTACTGACATTCATGGCAACTTCTCTTTTTCTGTTCCTTGTAACTCATTGAAGCATAGGGCATGCTTTATGACTTCAGTTACAAAATCAATTGTTCTTTCCAAATCATGTCACATATTTGTCCTCATAAAGCATTAATAAGTATCATGAGAAGAGAAATGCCTCCCGAACAACCAGTGAAACCTAGGAAGAGCTGAAAGCAGCATTTACTGAGACACACTTTACTGGGACATCTTAAGCTCTGGCATGTCTCATTTCAAGAAATTGCTGTAACCACTACTTTTAACCTGAAGCTTGCCACCAGCAATTATAAGCATTTTAGTAATATCACACAATCTGCAATACCCTGCAGGTAGAAATGTGCATTAAATGTTCACATCATCAGTGATATGAACATGCCTGATTTCTATTAAATCAAATAGTTTGGGGAGGCTTTGTCTATACAACTTGCAAAGACAATAGAAACATGTTACAACTACTCCTATTTCAGCTGACCTATATGCTTTTTAACATCCTAGTTCACATTGAGAAATACTTCAAATCTGTGACAACATAATAAATAAATTGGATGGGTAATTTCTTGTTAGGTACTGAACTTCCTCAGGTCTGCATACCTCATCATTTTATCCACCTGGAACCTTCACTTTGGAAAATATGTTAAATTGGCATGCAAAATCTGCTGCCAACATAGCTACTCTCTGTGAAGGATTAAAAATAAATAAATAAATTTTAAAAAGTCTTGCATAAGCCACAGCAGGCTAGCAGCTTGTCAAAATATCAGTTGAAACAGCAGGTTCCAAGTCATTAAATCTCCGTTTATGTTATACTCCAGTAACCTCTGTTGTAGAAGAATGGTTTGCATTACAGTGTAGGCAAAATAAGAAAGACAGATGTTGTATCGACCTCTTCTCATTGGAATCCAGTCCACTATACTGACACTTCCACTAAAGATGTTTCTAAAGCTGTACTGTGGACTCCACAATAATAAAAAAGGAAGGTGAATTCACAAAGATAATCTTGCCTGACAGACATGGTAAAAAGACTGTAAATTTACTGGTGGGAAAATGCTCTTGGGATTCAACTAATATTGACCAAAATTACCCTCTAGAATAACCAAATTATTCCTGACCAACTCTGAAGAAGAAGAAAACAAAGGAAGAAAGTGAAAGAAGAAGACAAAAACGAAGGAGGATGATGAAGATGAAGCTGAGGATGAAGACAAAGCAAGAAGATGAAAAAGAAGGACATCGATACTATGACACTGTAATCCAACTTTTCTTAAATTATCTGGGAGAACTTAAGTGAGGGAGCTTAAATATTGAGAGAATTCAAGCAATACCAGAAAATTGTGCAGCTGTGCTACAATTAGCATAAGCATAATTAATGTAGTTCCAAACTTCTAGTGCCTGAAGGACCTAGAAAAGCCAAAGGAAAAAAAAGGAGTTTAAATTTTAATAGTTGGTATTATGTTATGATTTTAGGGTTGACTAGGTATGCACTTAATGCTGACATTACAAAACAATTAAACTAAATCTTAAGGAAGAAGAGAGACTTTCACTTCCAAATGAAATGGAAGAAGAAAATGATGGGTAATCAGGTCACGTTAATAAATACAGAATGAATTTACATAGCTATGGTCTTGTTCTACTAGGGGCTCCATGATGGGAATTTCATATGTTGAAAGCTGATGCACAGCTCAGCAACTGCCAGACCTTGTTCAGAAGACATGTTCACATCTGCAGCAAAAATACTCAATGATATGCAATAAAAAGATGGGGCTGCAAATCCCCTTACTACTACCAGAACACAGTAGTTTGTTTGGATACAAATCTACACACTACTTTGACTCATTTTCCTCCCTCCCTTCAAATCTCCTAATATTAGAACTCTTGCAGAAGTGGTTAAACATCTGCTTATTCTGTCCTTCCATGTTTATCATAGCTTACAAATTTTAGAAAGCTGATAATGATTTGATCACAATGAGAAATAACTGTATGCTTCCTAAACTTGAGGGGGAGAAAAAGATATTATTTTCAAGAGTACTGTATCTTTCCAGCTTCCTTTTCTTTTTTCAGATTATGATACTTGTTTTGGATTTGCACTGAGGACCACAGTTGTGGCATTACGTTTAAACAAGGTTAAGAAGCAATTGCTTTTGGCAATGCTGGTCAGAACATCCAAGGGCAATCAAGCATTCAGGTTTCCCACTTAAGGTCATCATTATTTGTCTGATGATGTAGTGAAGTTTTTGTGAACCTTACTATCTTAATTCATCACTTCACCTTATCTAGCACAAGATATGTAAATGTTGGAGAGGTTTCTCTAGTGGTTAAACAATCAGATATTTAAAGTACTGAGGTAATTGAACCTGTGTGTAATTTTAAGATACTGAAGCCAGTAAAGCTAGCTAATATGCTTGAAATTGTATATCGTCTTACTTCACCATACAGGAGATTTCACTTCTGTAAGAAATATGAGGAAAATTAAAGGCCTTTACAAGTTCTTTGATAAGATTCAAACCAAAATGCGCTTATACACACAGTATAAGAATATTTGATCTGGGGCATTCTGTCATTCTAACCCTATCAGTGAAGTTTTACTTGTCTTTCTGAAATGGGAATTTTTAAGATACCTAGCATCAGGGGTTTACCATCTGGTATACACCATCTGGGGTACCTGGGCTGCAATGGTTGACAATGATTACCTTAATTAAACACATATTATCTCCCTCACAGGGATGCCAACAGTAATGGTAATGCCTATCACTTGCATACACAATGTACACACACTCCTTCATGGGATTTACAGGGCATTTGGATTGCTTCTAGTATAACTGATGTGAGATAAAGTAGTACTAGGGTCTCCATAACACCCTTCCAACTGCTCTGATCTTCGCTTTTCTTTTCCTACCATTTGCCCTTCAGCTCATTATTTTTCTATAGCAATAATTTGCAAATCTCACTAGAGCGTTGTATATATTGCATATTAAAGCACACTGCAGCACTCCTGTAATAACTCTGCACAGATTTCACTTTAAAAAAAAATTAAACCAATCAGCAAAATTTCAGCCAATGCTGAAACATTAGGGCCCTCAAACATAGTAACTGGAAAGTGTTAACTAAAAGTGGGCTACTTACAGATTAAATGGGAAGGGAGATCAAGCATTTAAAAGGAAAAAAAAGAAGGCTAAAACAATTTGAATTGTTTATAGAGTCTTTGAAATATTTTTGAAAACCACACTGGACATGACAAAAGTATACAACTGTAATTAGGATAGGATTTAATAAATTGACTTGAACAGGTTATGCATCAGATATTTCAGAATATATATAGGACGACCAAGGTCCTTTGCGTAGTGACCTGGAGGAAAAAAACCCCTAGTACACCGAAACCAATCCACCTGAGAGGAAAACACAAGTACATGTATGCATATACAGGGTGCAAATGAAAAGATTAAAAGCCACTAAAAGTTAAGCATAGCATAAAACAAGGTAGAAATAAGGAAATATCCACATATCAGTTCTGTTTCCTAGCAGTTATCAGTGAAGCAGAGATTTGGATGTTTACATAGATTACTGCAAAGCAGAAACTCTCTGGTACAGGAAGAAATGTATGCGCTGTATGCTTGTTGTTCCAAATGAAGAGGTGGTGAAGGAAGGACTTGCATACTGAAATGTTGTATACTGTCAAGATGATAAGAACTAAACAGATCCAAGTAAGATATCAATCAAGACATCACTGTTAGGAGAGTTGGGATAGTAGTAAAAAAGAATTTAAATAATTAGGAAAGGCAATCAAGGTATTACACGTTATACTACTAGATAAAAAGGGCAAGGGGCAAGAGACAAAGGCTATATATCTACTAGTAGATAAAATTGGTTATGGCTTTTTCCTCTGCCTATCCTTAACATTAAATTATCCTACAATTTGAAGCAGAGTGTCTATACTAAAACAGCACAAAAATATCTGCCCTAGCAGGAAGGAAGAAAAGAAACTAATACACATCTGGTCACCTGGACTTTGGAATCGCTTTCTGCAATACTCTTATTTTAAAAACAGACAATTAAAACCCAGTCACTATCTGGATCATTTCTGATCATCAATTACATTTCCAAATTCAATACTAATTGTTATTATTTTCAAACACAATCATAAGCAGAACATTTCTTTCCATAATCCTGTTACTCCTTTTTATTGCAAAAGTAGGAAAAAAGTACTAAAATATTTTTTCCCAATCTTTTGGTTTTCTTTCTTTGAAATATTTCTCTTTCTTAGCATGCTTTGTTTACTGGCTGAAATACAGTATACAATGACCCACCAAGCCATGTTCAGAGGAGGAATCTTATGTGGGATAAAACAAATTAAAAATCTGCACTGAACAGAGGAGGAAAAAAAGAACCCACAGCAATGATAATCATGTAAAAATCCATAAATCAATGTTCAAGATCTCTCTGTTAGCTCTGTAGAATACTACTGGCATCACATTTAATAGTATTTCTGTGTTTAAGCATTTCTGCATTTTACATTTTTATTTGCTTCTCAGCTTTCTACCAAGTCTTGAGTTTGCAGTATGTATATTCATAGGTTAGAAGTACAAAAAACCTGCTGATAATATAACTGTCTAATCAATTACACTGCCTAAAAAAAATCTTAAAACATGACCATTCAAACAAACCCCATGGAAATGCCTAATGCCCATCCAAAACTGTTGGAAATTATTCTTACGGGAATAGGAAATGCAAGAACCCAAAAAGTCTTGGCTGAAGTTTCAACTGTGTTTGTGAACAAGCAAAGATTTGACTGAATTTTCTCCCAGCTGGATGTGAAAGTTTTTGCCTTAGGTAGATATTTGTAAACATTTTCTGTCTGCCTCTTTGCTATTGCTATTTCAGTTTCAGAGCTGAAAAAGGGCATGTGATTTCCAATGCAACAACTGTTTGAAAAATCCATTCTAACTTGTACAAAAAACCCATCCAAACCAAACGAACGACAACCAGCACCGGCACTTCACAAAAAAAAAACCAAACCAAGAAACAACCCAACTTCAATCCTCCACTCCTGCCTATGGGTTCACAGTAAGTTTAATGATGGGAAAACAAATTCACTAAATCTCTTAAACTGCAAGGATTGCTATGAATGCTATGGTCAATACTAAGCTAAAATATGGGCATTTGAGCACACAAAACCAGGTACCTACTCTGACAATCTACACAGATTTCTTCTGTATAGTCTTTCAGTGGTCACACATCTTTAAGCTAAAATTTATGTTCACTTAACACTCCAGTAGTTAAGAAACAGCAAATGAAAACTAATTATGTGGTATTCAGAAAGCCCTGTGCATGTGGGAAAACTGGCAAAAGTAAGAGGACAGCACTTAATATGTAACAATCATTAATCCTAGTGAGAAAAATGCAACATTTTTTGTAATGTGAACACATTTTAAAATACTACTTAACACTTATATGTTAAACATCTAACCTTTGTAACATGCACAGTATACGTAGACACAGAGAGTCATGAAAAAATATAAAACTTTGCCTGGTAATCCAGGAAAGCAAAATGCAGTTAGCTTTACAGAATATAATAATCTTTATTATAATAAAACCACTTTTAATTTATTTTGTTGTATGCATCATACCACCAGCATAACAGAAGAATTAAAAAAAGATAATTTTTTAGTCATCCCTGAAGCTGCTCTCTGTTCATAACCTTTTCTTCTGCCCCTCTCATCTAATTCTCCTTCCCAGGGGTCACTTCTAGGTAGAAGACTACCGGTATCTTACTTAGCCAGACCTCTCAATCTAAATTTCTGCAAATAACAACCTTTCTTGGAGGCCCTAGAGCTCTTTCTGATGCCCCACAATTTATTTATAAACTGCCTGCTGCAGCCAGCAGAAGGGACAAACTGACCAAAATGCTCGTATTTTGCCTCAATTCAAATCTGTACTGCTGCTTAATGCACATATATTCACTGACAAACATGACGCCACAGAGCTAGGCTTTTTTTTAATTGCTATGATGAAAATAATCTCAAGAAATTTTGATTTCTTTAATTAAAGAACAATCAACCCCCTTTAATATGACCTCTTAATTTCTTAGTTTTTTCACTGTGATCTAAATAAACCTAAAGTGTCTAATCAGGTGATATTTAGAGTCAGCACAATTTCCATAATATTCACTTGGTATTTAAAATGCTTGCTTGCAGTATCCTGGGATCAACTCTTAAGTGTCCCTTCCTTTTCTCTGATGTTTTCCTTTTCTCTTACTCCAAAATAGAGGTTTTTCTTGTTTTAACGGGAGTTGAAATTGGTGTGATTCTTTCCAGCTCTCCAAATTAAAAACATTTCACCTCACATAGAGCAACCTAACATGTCAAGGTCCTGGTGCACACATGAGCTTCATCAACGGATGCTAGCAATGCTCTCAGAATAGTATTCTTTAGCTGGCTATTGGTGTCAAGCTAGCAAAACCAGTATGGATTAATTTTATTTATCTCAGTGTACCTCTTTAATGTTTGACATACTGATTGAACAATATAAGTAATAATAGGAGATCCAGAGAAAAAGAAAAGAAAAGCAGACAATTGAGAATGTTGCAATTAACAGCGCTGTTATCTGTTATGGGGATCTGTGGGATGCTCTTTAGCATTTGTATCAGCCACAGAGACAGTAGGCTTGCTAGAGTATATTGGAATTTATTAGCTTTGTTATTTCTGATGGAGAAGAAATATCAGTCCTAATGTATTTCTTTAAACCATTGTCATGATACAGAATAGAATTATGTATGCTAATCAGAATTGTTTCTTACATATGTTCATAGTGCTGTTATGACAATGTAAGAGTGAGTTTTGCCACCAAATTTGAGTGCCTTTTACTGTTAAAATGACTACTAACTGTTTATAAAAGTATATGTACACTTATTTACATTTTTTCAAGTAGTAGTTCTATAGCAATTTGTCCATTTGAGAGTATATTAGAGATAATATTAATTTTGTCTTTAATCCCATTAAAAAAGACAAAACCAAACAACTTGTACCTAATTACATCCCTTCAGTGGTATTAATTATCTGCAGAGAAGCACATTAGAATTATTTATTTTTCAAAAATTCATTTTAACAAAAATAACTATTGTTATTTGTTCAGAATGACAGAAAGTTCATTATATTAATGGTGAGGATGAAGTTATCTATGTATCATGTGATTTGGCATGAATAATTACTATTAGCATAACGAAAACTGCAACTAGGAATCTTTACATACTTACAATATCTCACTGCATCTTTACTCCCATTTGTTTAATTTTTTTTTTAGTTATATTTGAGAATAAGCATTAGAAAAGACAAGCTAGAAAGAGAAGGAAATTAACCTAAGGTAAACAATAGCAATTTATTACAAGAACAGAAAACCAATGATTGACACAAAAGAGGGTGTATTGCTTTGCTTTATCTTTTTTACAGAAGATTGATGCAAAGAGAGAAGATTTCTGAAGAGGAAACAAACTACGTTTTCATAGACTTCTGTTTAAACCATGAAAATACATTTGGTTTATGGCTTGCAGTTGTGAATAAATTAGAATCATTAAGGCTCAGATTTTGAAAAGGAAGCAAAAAATGCTTAAAAAATGCTTATATGATATCTTCTTGCAAATACTCTAAAGAATAAAAAAACCAAAACCAAAAACACCTAAACCACCAGGAATGTACAGAGGTAAACAAATAAAAGAGTAAAAGGGGTGGATTTGGGACTCAGTCATTTAAAAGGATCTTTATAAGTTTTTTTAATAGAACAGAACAGCGGTGACATAGTAGGAAATGAAGAACGTTTTAAATGCTGTGGCTTGCAGCAAAATGAATAAAGAAATGGAATCCCCTTGAAACCCTGTTTCTAGGAGAACTCTGTCCTCCTCCTCCTCCTCCTCTTCCTTACTTCTGCTACTCAGTCAGTGTTTTTCAAATTAGGTTTTGGTACAGTCACTCGCAGTCAGGACATGCAGTATATATCCAGGTAGAGAGGGTAGGATGACTAGCTCTTTTGAGTATGAAAGTTTTCAACAATGCTAGCATTTAGACATTTTTATGAGAATAAAACTCTATATAGTAAGACTATTTCAAGATGGGTTGGATATCTTAGTTATTCTTGCATCATAGTCAGCCAGAAAACAACTACTTAACAACTCTCTAGCAACTGCCTATTTCTCTACTGAATAAAAATAATAGTGTAGCATTCACTTGTTTCATTTTCAGTAAAAACATTTTAAAAATAGTCTTATATTAAAAAAAATCAACTTCTGTAAATGGACTGGAAAAATAACTTCTATAATTAAACTTTGTGTTTTAGAGGACAAAGTAGTCTAGTTCCACCTGTTTTATACTTAAAGACAGATATAAAGTATGGATCAATAAAATATAGTCATTGCCCATCAAAAGTATGACAATAAGCCTAAAATCTGTGCAGTGAAGCATGGAAAGATCTATATTTTGTTCTTGAATGTCACAGAGAGAAATAAGTACTTCAAAACAGTAGAACAAATGGCTGAAGTTATGCAAGAGACTGACAAAACCAAAATTGAATTGTCTAGTTTATACTGCTAGGAGAACATATGAACATCCATTTAGCATGAGCCTGTCACATATTAGCAAGTGGTAGATGAACATTTACTAATATAGATAAGAAAAAAAAGAAGGCTGGTTTCACAACATACCCATGCTGCTTTGTTATAAAGTAACACTGCAGTAACACCTCAAAAGGTTCAATTTCAGATGGATCATGGGAGGGAGTAGTAAGAAAAAGCTTTGAGTCTGTATGTTTCTTAAGAGTTGTTTAAAAAACAACCACAACCAAAAAACCCAAACCTTGTAAGTTAAGGAATCACTTATTACTTCTCTGCTAAAGTGTACTAGGATAGAAATGAGAGTCATAAGCCACGGATGAGCACCTTTATTTTAGTAAAACAAAATAAAAAGATGGCTTATGTCCTCAAAGCTTATAGCTGCGAGGGAAGAAAGAGTTGACTTAAGGATAATTTAGTTATTACTGGAATGCCCTACATTCACAAAACCTAAGCAAGTACTATTAAGTTCCACTCAACCAACTTTCTAGCCTTGAACATATCCAACCTACAAACATGACTGTAACCATGACTTCCAATCCAATGCATTTTCCAGTATTAGCAGAAAAGGGTATTACTTGCTATGAAGTACATTCAGCACTCAATGCAACAAAACAGAGCTGTTGGACTCTCTCAGCTTTCCTCATGTCTGATAGGCCACTTGTTATCAAAATGGTATCAATGCCAGAGGAGAGCTGTTATCGCTTGTTCTATAACATTTGAAGTTCTCTTTCCTGTAGTCATTTTCTTTTTCATAACTTAAATCTGTGATGATAAAAGCACGGCAGAGCTCTGCAGTGTTAATTGCATTCCACTGGGAAATTTAAACCCTTCAGAAATGTGTATACTTTCAGCTGTTCAGGTAGCAACCATCTTACCTGCTACAAGGCATGGCCCTCAACAATTTGGAAAGGTGGGTAAGAGATACTTTAGTGGGGAAATGCTGTCTGAGATGGATTCCTCGGTTGCTTCAGATCCATACAATATGCCCTCTAAGCAACACAATCTCCGTTTGTTTCTGTTATCACAACAGAACTAATAATTTGAAGGATTTTGAGTAAAATACTTCTGGGGTTCTAATGCCTGTATAATGTTTAGCTAAAGCATACCCTCAGAGCAATGACAGCAACAATAGAAGGGAGGTGAGACATAACAAGCAGAGAACATCTTCTCTGTACTACCTAAATTCATTGAGAAAAGTGGCCTTAAACCTCTCTTTACGTATGTCCTTTGCTGAGGAGACAAGCTATTTCTTCCTTCTTCTCCCTCTAATAAAGGAGAACCTCTAACTATACTCCAGGAGATGACTGGGTTTGTAATTTAAGATTCAGGTGTTAGTGATATGTGGAAATTCTTGTACAGGACAGTCTATATAGGCAGTTCTGTCCAGTGACCAGACCCTAGATCTTTATTCTTACTGGTATTATTAAAAAATATCAACCCAATATATAGACCATATCTTTTCTGGAGTACACTTATTAAATTACAATACTGTAAATTCTGCCATATTGCTGACAGAACCTGCATGTTGAAGAGGCAATCAAATAACAAGGAAAGTTGTTGGTCTTTTTTCCATCAAGTAACAATCATCTAATCTCAGCAAGAGCTGTTCAATTTTCCTTTACACTGTGCATGCACATGTAAAAGCATCGAGCTCTGTTTCCAGTATTCTGGTGAATGTTATTTCTAAGTATGAAAATAATTCCCGAGGAAAAGCAAAGAGAACTCTGCTGAATGATTTAATTTTAAATGTTTGGAGTTTGTGGGTCTTTGTGTAAGATCCTGTGAAAATCAAAGAGAGCTGCTAGAATAGTGCGATTAAAAATCTCTTTGATATGAAAGGATCCTCCACTACTATACAGTTAAATGAATGGAAATATAGTAGCTTTGCTCCTGTATAGTATATTGATGAGTTGCTCTCTGGACTTCTAGGTTGACAATGAATACCTAATTAGAAGGGTAATCTGACAATTTCATACCTACTCACTTACAGACATAGTGCTGTGAAGAGAATCAGTTTGGTTGTGGGAAAGATTGTTTGAAATTTATCACTGAATTCAGTAACTTATAGGAGAAAATCATCATGTTGAATTATGTGCTGCCCCTTACCTTTACTTTCTGTACTTCTTTACTAAGTATTGAAACCTCAAGAAAGAGAGAGGTTGCGCAAGGATAAAAATAGATGATCAAAAATCTAACGAAACAGACATGTAAAAGGGTATATACAGAGTTCTAATATCAAACCTTAAGCAAACATTCTAATTTACTAGAATACAAGGTGTAGTTAAGAGGGTTGTGAAACTGAAAAATAACGTGAGTAATTCTGACATTTCTAGTAATTTACCATTCATTAAAGAGACTTGCAAAAAGAGGCTTTCCTAGGGAAAAATATTTTGGCATATTTTCTTTACTATATGAGGTTCAAATTCATATCCACCCTGGATAGGCTGGAGTTGATTTGCACAAAGCACAATTAGAGTCCTTCAAGAATTAAAAACTTATACTGGGTAGAGGCATTAATTTCATTTTTACATCTGACACTACAATTACAACTATATCAAGTAAAGCTTAGTAAAAAATTTGTCAGTGGAAGGTATCCTGCAGAAAACTATTTCTAGGACTGGAGGAGTTATGAAGTCTCTAATCAACAGCTCTTAATGCAGTATGCCAAACGGGGCATAAAAGCAATGCACAAATGCACAGATAATATAGCTAATATTCTTGCTGTAGAATTAGTGTTAAGTAAATGCAAACAGTTCAAGTAGTTCATGTTACTGCAAGATTGTAGTCTTGCTAACAATTCGATAGACTGGTTTTGTTGCTACAGCCCAGTATAGCACTTATCTCAGTTCAAGGTCCCTTTAGCCTTCAACCCCCCAACCTGATACTTTTCCACTGAGTTACCAAGTTGATGATGCTGATCTTTTTAAAAGTAAGATTACTTTCAGATGATGCTCTGCTTCAACTTATTATGCACTGACAGACTGGAAACACCAGTCAAAATAATTTCAGCCTTTTTTTGTAAATCAAAATTGTCTCTTATACTAACAGAAGTAGCTCTGCTGAAAGTAGCTGTTGATGGACCACCTTATCTTAGGGTAATATGTTTGAGTATTGTGTTATGAAACAGGACTCGGATATAAAATTACGACTAACATTCTCATCTGAACTGTGAATGTCCTTGGGGTTTTTTTGCCTCTGAGTTTAAAGGAAAAATATATATAGGTTATTTTTCTCAGAATAACAATTTTGAAACAGTTTGGTCAATAGGCATTGCCATTTCAGAAATCAATAACAATCACATGCAGAAGTTATAAAATGCATCACTTTTGACAACTGACCTTCTCTCGTTTCACCATGGCATAAAAGAAGGAGCTTTTACAGATAGTGTAATACTATGTTAGATGTAAACACCTACACTAAAGGAGTACAGGAAGCATGGAAGCATCAAGCATCACACATCCTATAGACCTTCCTAACTTGAACTTACAAGACCACACAATAGGCACAATACAGTGAGAGTATATGCATCTTTCCAGAAATAGCGTTTTGAGTAAAATCCTTCAGTCAAGAAAATATATGCAAATTACAATATTGGAATATTTTTCCCTTCCTGTGAGTTTAATAATAGCACTTATAATTTCATGCTCCAAGAAAATATTATGTTAAGTATATAAAAAATAATTTTCCTATTACTATTGGTTCTAACTAAAGGAGTCTCATACAAATAGGATACAAAATCGGAATTTCAAAATAGATAAAGTGACAAAACATATTATGCAAGGAAAATCTTTTTAGGCATGGTTTGGACCAAATTCTGTGCTTCAAATTCAAAAGAAGTGTAGCTTTGTCATTAATTTTGTCAGATGTTTGATCGCTAATGTAATAATATAAAACTGGGGGGTGAGGGTGGCATGGTATGTGTTTACAAATCTGTGTTTTAGAACATTTACATAATGTGTATTTCTACAGTGCCTAAAACAATCTAGCTGTAGTAATTACACAGTGATTCATTAAGAAATAAATAGTAGGAATAGTTATTCTTTAAAAAATGCATCAAGGGAAAACACAGTTGTTAGGAGTACAGATGGATTTTCTTGGAAGCTTACTAATGATGATCAGGCTTCCTTTGTTACCCCAATCATTCAGACGGTTTTTAGTCACGCGATGTTTGTATCACTGTAACTTATGTGAATGTATATGCTATACATTATTTAGATAATGTATTAGCTTAAAAATTAACAGAGTATCTATACCAACACATACTTTAAAGTCCTACAAAAGCTTCTGTAAAACTTTAAAATATCCCCAAGAACAGCAATGAATCATGCATCTCCAACTGGGGTATCATTCAGCAGACAAAAATTCTCCCTGCTTGAGAATCTTAACCCTTAGTTGCCTTAGAATTCATTCTAAGACGCTGAAAACTATGTCATATTGTAGAACATACTGGATATATAGGTAGATTGGATTGATGTCTTTCTTTTTTTTAAAACAAATAAACAGCACCACCCCTCCACAAAAAAAAAAAAAAAAAAAAAAAAAGAGATAACACACACAGCACTTGAGAAGAGACTTAATAGACTTAAAAAACTGTCTGACAAGAGTGCACTTTAGGTAGTTCAGCAGGGCTAGTCTTGAACAGGAAACCTGGTTGTTAAATAGAGGGAAACAAAGCAGAAAACATTTAAGCAATCCTTTAGCGTACATATTTTACAAGATTAATTTCACATACACTATATTATGTATTTGCAAAAACACCGTTAGTCTATTTTATACTAATAGTAACTGCCACATTTTATCATAATTTTAGATAGACATAGAAGAACAGTGAAGAACTTAGAGAAGAGGACAACAAAAGCTTAAAAAAATTTTTAAAATTGCATCTTTCCATAAAGGGTGTTTACATAACACAGTAGCTCTTATTCCAGTAGTGGGTATTTAAATGATGGTATTTGAAGAGCCAGTTAGTGTAAGCCATGAATCATAAGTCAGAAAACAATTATCTCTGACCTAGACATCCACTTCCTTGTGAGGGGTTACAGAGTAACTAAACTGATAAATTCTGCTGTCCTTTAGGTTAATCAGCAATGAGCTGGATGCAATACTCCAGGTGAGATCTCACAAGAATGGAGCAGAGGGGCAGAATCACCTCCCTCATCCTGCTGGCCACACTTTTTTTAATGCAGCCCAGGATACGATTGGAGCATTAAGCTTCTCATCCACCAAATCAAAGAGATCAGTTAAATGATAAATTCTGAGAAAGAACCACCAGAAGAATAAACTAAACAACAAAAAATATCACCCAACTTAAATGTTTTTTACTTCACTGGGAAAATATGTAGTGGAAAAGTAGTCTAAAAGGTCACTATACATACTCTTTAGTTCTTCTCTCTCACCCTCAAAAAGTCTTCTGGCCAAATACTTTATATCTCCTTAAAATTCTACCTCTAGGAAACAGAACAATTTTATCTGAAAAAAAAAGGGAAATTAAGAAAACAGTTTTTTAAAGAAAATAAAAATATTTCAAAATAAGTAAGATAGTTTCCATGGTAATTTTGTTGGTGATAGTATGGAAATAACACCTGTGTTTTGATTTTTATATTTTTTAAGTTGATCTCTTTTCTATATTTGCTTTCCATGAATAATCTTGTTCTTTTAACAAATATTCATGAAGTACATGGAACTGCAGTAGTAATGAAGCCAATAAGTATTTGCCATTTACTTTTAGAAGGCAATATCAGTAATAACTATATATACTAGCATTTTGTTTTAAACAATGAGCAGAGGAGGAAGGTAGATACCCTTAAGTAAAAGACAGGAATACACTGGTGACTGAATTCTTCTTGTACAACCTTCCTATATTTTGGTAGCCATTCAGCCTGTAGACAAGAATAGCAGTCCAAGATTTTTTTAATTAATAGTAGAAATAATTGCGATTTTTTTTGTAATTACTCAAGATTCTCTTTCCCCCCTGCCCCCCGATGGATAAATGCAGTGGAAAATAAAATGTTTACAATATGTTTATGAGCACTCATATTATAAATCTGGTGCTAGCAGTTTTGCATCTCCACAGAGAAACATTCTATTTGGACTAACTGGACAATCAAACATGTGCAACTGTTGAGAGCTGGAGTCATATCTGCACACACTTCAAAATATAGCCAAGATGTCCCAATTTTCACCGATATATCCTCTTAACTGGCTAGTAGATAAATACTTCACTCTTCATCTCTTAGGTTTCAGTGTTATGGTGAAATAGCAAGTATTCGGGAAAATACTAATAACTAAAATTAGCCATATATACTTTATTTATTATATGTCTATTTTAACATAAAATGGGGAAAAAGAGAGGAGCCTAATGCATTTAAAGATTTTGTCTTCTTTTATCCCATCCTGTATAATTTTACCAAATTCCTTTCTCCACCTCCCTTTAAAAAAAACAAATTAAAAATTCTTCTTTAAGTTTACTGTCCTGTACACATCACAAAAAAGATCATAGACCTACACAATCTATGAATAAGACCAACCAGTATCTAGATATAATATAAGTAAGTATTCCAGTCCATTTCTAAACTGCTCATTTTATTCTGTCCTAAACAAATTTAAAAGTTGATTTCTTTTCTTTTCAGTCCTGGACAGGCTCTGGCAATTTGATCACCATAATTTAGGAGAGATTGAAAGAGACATCCTAATGAGGAGTTCTGCAATGGCTGCTTGCCGAGAAATCAATCAAGTGATATCTTTCAAAGTCTATCACTAACCTCATTAAACCGGTGAGAAATGAAGCTGTGACTTTCTCAACCTCATTCCCTGCGGGCTTCTGACACACTGGAAGGCTAATAGTGAGGAACATTAACTGCATCCCCTAGACGTGCACTGACAGGTCACTGGTTAGCGTCAGAGATAATAAGGTCACAGAGATGAAGATGGCTACAGGGGTAATACCTCTTAAAAGACTTCTATTATTTGCATTTAGATTGCTATGTAAAAATCAAGTGAAGTTAGGAAAATATCATCTTCAGCTTTCAGGCTCTCAGCCTTTATCTGGCTGCAAGTTACTACCAGGATGACTTGTCCTAATGAGTAGTAAACACCTGTTAATATGTGCCCTGAATCAGCATAGCAAGAGGCAAGCAGGCTGGCAGAAGCCTTTGATTAGAGCACAGGCACTCTAGTACATAAGAAAGCCCGAAGGAAGAGATAAAGAACACTATATCTCTGGCTGGTGACAATGTTCCTTCCACCTGCCTGCTGCAGATATAAAGCTTGCGATTGCCTTGTTCACATTCACCATACCATCATCTGATCACCTCCCCTTCTTTTCCATGTCATCTCACAGATAAGATTTTTTAAAACCTCACACGTTGTGCCAAACTTCCAAGAGGAATAATGGAATTTGTTTTCTAATAACAGCATAAGACTTCAAACTACAAAAGATGTTGTCAAAAAAATTGGCTTGTACCAACAAAATCTCATAGACCAATTTTCCTTAACTGGATCGGTTCCAATGGCTGCAATAATTATTATGGCTCTCCAAAACTAAAATATTTTTCAATATCTATATTATAAAATACTTGTCCACCAACAAACTCTTAATCTTCTGGGAAAGTTCCCTGACCTCCAGAGCCTTAGTAATTTTTCTTATACATGAAGTCACAATAAATTAAGAGTGAGTGATTTGATTAAAGACTTTCTAGGATTAGAAAGGTTCTTTTTTTTCGTGATTATAATGTTTATTCAATATGACAACCACTCACACACTGAGGTCCAGCACAAGGCCTATGCTCCATTTAAGACTCACTTAATCCCACAGGGCTTTCCTTGCATAAATCAGCTTGTTCTCTGCATCTTGCAACAGTAAAGTATGAGTAAACAAATTATCAAGAGTTAGAAATAGGTATCAATCTATTTCATGAAGCATCTAAACAGCAGTCAGAGAAATATTACCATATTGCTAATGTATGACATATATGACATATCATGAAGCATACTGAAGATTCAAAGTTTTCAACTATATACTCTCCAAGCCACTAATTCTTGACAGTCTTATGAACATTTTGAGTATAGACAGTTACGTTAGTAAGAATCTGCACACTTTTAAATGTGCTGTTATCCTGAGATTATGCTAAATTCGATACACTTCAGAGAAGCTCTCTTAAAAAGTAGCAAAATAGTTTGATATTTCAATAGGACTATTTCCTACTTAGGATATTATTAATTTTTTTAAAATGAGATTGAAATAGAATACAGGTAGTCTTTTAAGATATGTGTAGAAAAATCACATCTTACTAAGAATAAGAAACACTATATAAGATATTAGCCAACCTTAATCCCACACAATGAAATTAAACAAGTTAAAGAAAAGTATAATGTGACAGATACATATTTTGCTGTTTAGTTGATTTAACTAAACTTAACCCAGGCATTACACTGTGACCAGCCCAGTTGGGATACATTTCCCAAGAGAACAATATAGGCATAAATGGGTCCCAAAACTCTTTCCTCTACAGATAGAAGAGAGGAGCTTTTTAAAGAAAGTGAGAATTTCATTTTCTCAGCACATGTACATCCAGGAAATCTTCCCAAGAAACCTAAAATTTAAGGCTAAATCTTAAGCATTAAAAATGTGTGTGGATGTGTGTGTTAAATTCTCTTTTTAATAAGTTATTCAATAACAATCAGCTTAATTTCTTTTCTGGTTCAAAACCAAGCTGGTGGAAGAACTTTATTTGCATTAGTTTAATAAGTTTTGTAACACAATTTCAAAAACCTCTCTTTCTCTCCTAATAACACCAAAACCAGAACTCGCTGATTTTATAGTAATATGAAAAAATACAGTGAAAATTGCTCAACACTACTATCCAGACCCGCATAGATCCTGCTGTACTTACAGGAAGTGCTTTTGTCACAATTATTTTTTTTCATTATTTCATTTGGAGTAGTGCCCAGAACTTCAGTCACAGGAAGCTATAGGAGTGAATAATATACTGTATGAGAAGAAAATACTTGGAAAAATCTTACTCAAGAAAAGTATCTGCAGAAATAGTTAGGAGAAAATTGGGAGCCCAGCTCTCAAATTTTCCTGAAACCTCTCCTGAAGTTGCAGTTAACACTGAAAGTACTCAAACTAGAGAGAAACACCAGTATTTTCACTGTACAGGTCACTAGAGATTTGAATATCTAAATATAACTCAGTTTCAGTAGCATTGCTCAGCAGCTTTTTAACAAATATACCTAGCTTGAATTAATTTTCATAATGCTGTTCCTTGTTTGAATTCATTTTCATAATGCTGTTCCAACGGATATGAGAAGATTAGACATGCTTTTCTAAAGCTTTTCTAAAAATGTTAATTTCCAGGGTTAAAAAGAGGTCTTTTTCCCCTTTACTGAAAATTGGGCCTTTAGTTTTTTGTTGTACGAGTACTAGGTATGTACCACTATTTGGGGAACAATTTCAACAGTATGACAGCTTGCTCATCTTCTCCCTTGCCCCTTACTCTCGATCCCATCAAGACAGTTAGGGCATCCTTGTGAAGTGCATGCCAGGAAGGTGAACAACTTTGGTTAAAACTGGGCCTTTCATATCACAATTAATTACAATAGCATCATGGTGATCATTTCAAGCAAGGAAAGTCTTGCTTGGTTTCCTTGGGACAACATTGGCAAGCAAGAAGATTTATGAAACATTGGTATCAAATGGTTAGAGAGACAGCATTTTTAATTAAGAATATTTGCATTGGACAGGACTTCTCCATTGGGAAATCTGTCACATATTTAGTAGATTTTTTTCTAAATATGACTTACTAACTACTATTTTAATTACCCCTACCTACTTTTTTCAGCAAAGGCTAGAAGCGCAGGCATGACCAGAAGGGAAGATTTCAGATTAAACCTTGTCCAACATAAGCTCCATTTCCTAAAATGAGCACAACTAGAGAGAGAGGTGGTTTAGAAAACAAATCAGAGCCAGTGCAATTACAGCAAGACTTGACTTGCCTGGAGAATGTAGCCTGGCTATCTGAAAAACAGATCCTAATTTAAATCCTAGTAGGAAACTAAGAATTAGAAATGTTTATTGCTAACATGCTCTTCCTGTGTGTTATTTCATTTTGATTTGGACATACAAATTATAACTGGGCATGGGAGTATAAATATATTAGCATGATGCCTACCTTTATTTAGCTTTTGCATAATCTTGCATATTCTTAATTTTACTCCTGTCAATACACTGAAATCAAAGGAACTATAGCTATGATTAAGGTTAAGAAGATTTTCAAGAGATTTACATAATTGAAGGCTTAAAAAGCAAAGAGTTTTGAACTGAAAGGAGTAAAACCTATTGTCTCTGTTTTCCCTCTCTTCCTCACATTTGTTTAATCTTTCTTTACTTTCAAAATATCCTTTTGTAACAGTACCCACAGCATATATGCTGCATGCCAGGGAGACAGCTGTATATGTTATTTTCTTTTTGCAAACCCACTGATTAAAATAAAGGCTGAATTTTACATTACATATAAGGGAGCACAGATGAATGTGTTTAATTTCTTGAATTGTGAAAATAGCTGTAATGCATGGATCAGAGTGTGTATGTCTGAGCAGTCTTATCTTCATTTAACAAAGAATATACAACCTTGTGCAAGACACTTATTCATTGCCTTTATGAATGACTGCAAAAGGATGTGAAATATCTTGTGTCCCTCTCTGTCCTTCACCTCTAACACGCCTCATCAGAAATGTGTAGCTAGTACTATCACCAGCTTCAATGGCCCAACTAGGCAAGGAGCCCATTCTGAACATGACATTCTTTGCCCCATACAAGCTCCTAGTATCCCCAGCAGCCAATGACTCTTCATCATCAATACCAAGCATAGGAAAGCCGTTTGGATATAAACTTTTCTCCAACTCGATGACCCTTGACACCAACTCCAGCTCTAATTTCTAATCCTCAGTTTAGTGATATTTTCTCACCCCAAATCTAAAAGGTTGTTGTCAAGTGGCACGTGCTAGCCTCAGGTCTTCGATTAAGGTATTCTGAATTCACACTTTATTCTAGCTTATTTGTATGTGCCGTCCAATTTTCAAATTTTAAATCTATTCCAGCCACTGCTTCTAGTAGCAAAAATTGGTCTTTACCAGCACTTTTGGAACTATACCTCGCTTTCCATTAGCCCAAATCTCTTCTTCCTTTTTCTGTATTCTACTCAGCCACTGAAGCCACAGACCTAACTGCTGGCAGCTGCTCCTCAGTGTCAGTTTGGTTTAGCCTGGCAGCACCTTTTGAATCCATGACTTATTCTGAATTTTAATCATATCCCATGTACTGCCCTGCACTGCTTTACACCAGCAATTCCTCGCTTTAATTCATCTGTGAGCAATTGGCTTTGAATTAAAAGATGCACCTAAGTATTTTAATCTCTGCTGGCACAGCCTCAACCTTTGCCTTAGAACTACCACTTTTTGACCCTTCACCTAGAAGTAGCAGTGTAGCTCATCCAAGAAGCTTCACAAATCAGGAACTTATCTATTTTCTAACTTAAAAGTACTGCGCTTTATTGCAGGGGAGGTGGGGGAAATCAAACTCTCTTTTACTTTCATTTGAGATGTAGCATCCTACAAAATACTGATATATTGATCTGCCACTTCCGAATGGGAACATCACTTCAATCTGCCCTGTTCTGCTGCTTTTCTTAAAATTAAATAAAATTATTCCAGCAAGAGAGGGAGTATACGCTGTCAGAGTACATCTGAAAAAAGTGTGTACTTTGGCCAGCACTGAAAAGAATTACAGCTTAAATGCAGTAGAGGTGTTTTGCTGTGAAAAAAAAAAGAAAAAAAAAGAAAGCATTTGCCAAGGAACAATTCCTAAAACCTTTCCTTGAATTCCTGAATGATATTTACAGTTACAATAGCAAGCATACTGTTCCTAAAGTTTGCAGTGCCAGGCCTTCTGGAATTTTAGAACTATCACTTCTAAGACTATCCCAGTTTTGAGCCAAATTCCTGTGCTTATTAATTAGAGTCAGCCCTGGAAATGCAGAGGCTGAATTTTGTTCCTAAATTTCCCCTTCCTCTCTTCTAGCGTCCTCAGGGTATAGATGTGCATACTTATATGTATCGTCAATAACTCCTCAGCTTGATAGTAACCTCTTTGTCCTCAGACTATAATCTAATGCTCTATGTATTTGAAAAAGAGTAACAGTCTGGGTCTCTCCTAAGCAAAACATGATTAAAAATCAAGTTTCAAGTCTAATATAAGAAGAATCCTAGATTTGGACTTACTTTCTAGAACAGGCAAGAATCTCACAAATTTAAGAGGCTACATGGACAATGGTGAAGTTTTACTAGTATGATGCCACCTTAGAATCTGCCACTTAAAATGGCTATAAAATGCATATATTATGATTTTTTAAAATTCTGAGTATAGATTGTCATCAGGAATATAATTTAATTACCATATTTGATGTGATGATATCCAGATAGCTTCAGAATAAACAAAGCATAATATGAAATCTGAATTACCACAGAACTCTCTCACAAAGTAATAAAAGTCATTTCTTGTTAATATAATAGGGGGAGGTTTTTGACATGATGGTGTTTTAAAATCAGACACACAGACACTGCATTATAAATTATCCTATCTCTGTTTTTACTTTATATTCATGTACTCTTAAGGATTTGTGATTTTTCATCTCCAGGCATCCTTAAGTATACCTGAGAACTAGAATAAATGCAAACTTGGAAGCCTTCTTGAACCTTAAGACCAAGGTCACTAAGAATTTACCAGGAAATTCCATTAAATTGCTCATACACATTCTCTATTTTCATTTCAGCATATTTGTGATAAGAATGTGAAATTGCCTGCTTTGAATGATGTTTCTACTTGCTATCTCCTGGCTTGCCTCTCTCCATTAATAGTACATTGGATTTCAGAGGATAATACAGTTGGAAGTGAAACTATTTTAGGATTAAAAAAACTATTCTCAGACAGTGATTTAAAACATAAACTAGAACTATTCTGTTTTAGCTTAAAAATTATTAATGAGATTGGATTTAATGTGCCAATTTAACACATCACAGTGATTTTATAAGCTGGATTTTTTTTTTTTAACCCCTTGTTTTTATTTCTTGAATAAAACATTCCCTCTCTCATTTATCCGGATGTGAACATTATGTGAAGATAAATTACGCACCACAAGTTTCCACATAGCATCATACCCCGTCCCCCACCTTCTAAGCCAGCAAGTTCTCTTAGAACTAAATTAACAGAAACAACATAACACATTAATGAAAAATGGGGGGCAGGAATTTGGGTGTGGGGGATTATGATGAGCAGATGTAATGAACCAGAAAATCCCAAGTATTTTGTCATGTATTTTGTATTCAACGATTTGGTCAAACACCTTTTTCAAAAAAAATGAAGACACATGTTCATTTCTGAGAATGTCAAAGCAACCTAGACATGTGAAATACATCAGGATATGTCATGTGATAGCATATCATACATAATGTGGTTTAAGAAGCCAGCTCAGGTATTAGTCCTTATTCCTTATGTGTTTTTTTCAGGGCAAACTAAACATAAGTCTTGAAGACACAGAAATATAACAGCTCAAGGTTAGGAAGTAACACTCAAATAATAAACTCAGTATTATAGTTTAAAATCTAAAATAACTCATTCCACCTGATTAGATTATGCACCATCATGTGCATAAACACAGAGCATCTAATATATATTCTTAATTAAAAATGCTGTCTCTCTAACCATTTGATACCAATGTTTCATAAAACTTCTTGGTTGCCAGCAATTACTTCCATCTGTTACGCTGGCAGCATGCTCAGTCACAAGGTGCTTGGATCTTTTCATTTTAGGAATCATTGCCAGAGAAATACAAAAAAATTTGAACTGACAGTGTGAATGCATTCAGAAAGTGCCCATTAAAAGCTGTCTGGACAGGATAACACAACATCAGGGAGAAAATAAAGAATAAATGAAAGAATTTAATAACTAGCAAATGTCATGCCTTTGCTTGAAGAAGTGAGCGAACGTTGAAAAGGGTCATTACTAGTCAACGACACTTCCCAGGGGACACATATTTAAAAAAATAGCTTAAAAACTATCTCTGACTTCTCTCACACATGTGCATACAAATCTACATAACTGTACATACTCATAAGTAGACATTTAAGTGCATGTATAGCTTACATGTTATTATATTTGTGTGCATAATACATGATGTGTAAAAAAATATATATATATACACACATAATTGTTACAGACAAGTCCTCTGTGGTTCATTACCATACTGAGGAACAAAACCTACTATAAAGTCTGCTATAAAGTCCTTTTAGGGGTGGGGAGAGTGCCAGGTGTTTTTGCTTAATGCTTCTGTGTAACAAAACACATTTTCCTGCACAGTAACAAGGGGGAAAACCACACAAAATAGTATGGCTTTTACTAAGAGCAAATTCATTAAGACAAGTTCTGTATGTTCCAGAAAACCATTCCAGGTCCAACCTTGAGTCTTTCTTCAGGAAGAATTAGAAAAAAGGTCTTCACCTGCTCAACAATTTTTCAAGCCATCATTATCCACAGCTTTAAAATGCTTACCAGAGAGTGGAAATGGACCTTCCTCTTAAAGGGATTATCCTGTGTGGTACTTAAAGCTTGCCCTAGATATCTCTCCTTCTTTGTGGTCTTTATTGACCAGGCACATTGTGCTTATTTGTATTTCAAATATATTAATCTGGGACAACGTGGACCTAATTTTATGCATAGCAATGGGGACACAGGTAATGTTTTACTAAGGTGCCTAGGGATCTCACTGAAGACAGGAAAATAAGCTATGCAGGAGGAGTAGATTGTTTTACCAGATTTGATGCCCATTTAAAAATTAGGGAATCCTTGACCAAAAAAATAGCACGTAATGGCAGTAAACAGAAAACAAAATCATTCTTGTCAGCAGGGGCAACTGTTCTGCTGTTTGGGGATTTTTTCCCTTGTATTTTTCCTTTTCTCTAGTGCAATAAACCTATTTCTTATAAATACTGTAAGAAAATTAGTCCTAGTCATTACTTCTTTTCAACCTATTTTTCAATTATATCTCCTGGGATTTAACTAGCATATAGTGGACAAGTCTGAAAATGTTAAGAAGGAATATCACAATATTGGTTTATTTTTCTTACTACCCACATGTATATTAGAATTATTAAATACAGAAACCTCACTGGATTTCATGTTCTTTTTGTGCAAGTATCAAGAGATCCTTAAAATATTTTATCAGGTATAAAATCCGTTATCACGCATGCCAAATAATTTTCAGCTGAATGCATATCTCTATTCCACTAAACCAACCCAGCCCAGTTACCTCCTGAATTTTAATCTGTATGGGAATTTTTCACCTGTCCACAGCAATATGTTTAACTGTATAGAGTTGTTTTGGTAGAACACCATCACCTTCAATATCACTTTTGCAACAAGCCTGCTTCAGCATCCTACAGCGAGAGCACAGTTCTTAAGAGTGGCGAGGTACGGACAGAAAAGTACATAGGTGGAATGTATCTCTGCAGAGAGTCACATCAGTAGGGAGCCCCTGGGAGGAAAGAAGAGTGGTAGAACTAGGCTTGGAGGTGAAGCTGAAGGCAGGGATAAGAAGGCAATGCCTGAGTGAATGGCTAGGGTACACCCAACAAGAGATAATTCTCTGCTTTGTCAGGAAACACCAACTCAGCTTTCAGGGATTGCCATTTGAAGGAAACAGTGGCAAAAGACTGAATGGCAACTGTGATGTTCCCTTTTGCAAATCCCTGCCTTCTCTAGCTAGGATCTCCTCACTGCTAATCCATGTCCCTCACCCAGAGCATATAATCCAGAGCAGCATACTCCTACCTCAGAATATGCACTCTGCTACATGCAGGACACAATTCTAAATTTTAGAGCTACCATCATAAAGCATCTTAGCAGAAATCACAGAATCACAGAATGACCAGGTTGGAAGAGACCCACTGGATCGTCGAGTCCAACCATTCCCACCAATCCCTAAATCATGCTCCTAAGTACCTCATCCACCCTCACCTTAAACACCTCCAGGGACAGTGACTCAACCACCTCCCGGGCAGACCGTTCCAATGCCTAACCACCCTCTCCGTGAAGAATTTCTTCCTAATCTCAAGCCTAAATCTCCCCTGGCAGAGCTTGAGGCCATTCCCTCTCGTCCTGTCCCCTGATATTTATATATTTATATATTTAAATATTATATTTATTCCTGCAAAAATCAAAGTACAGATATAAAAGATAAAGTGTCATTGATCTATCATATTTCTTTAATGAACCAAGAGCCACTCATGAGCAGATATAGAGGTAGCAAAATGTTCTGTTCAAAGTGTTTTCTTTTTTGTTCTTAAGTAAAAGCAGAAAATTATTTCCTAGCACTGATTCTGAAAATATCTTTCTTTTCCTTAGATATAGCATGATACAGCAGAAATTTGCCACCATTAAAAATGGCTATAATAAAATATGTGACTGTATAGTTTATCCAGGTCTAATAGTTTTACAAGCTATATCAAAGTGATCGGTGATTTTGCTATACTGTGCGGTCATAGAATCAAAGATAAAATCCTCTGAGAATACAACACTTACTTTTGTACAGTATGCATCAAATATGTGGCTGTACCCATGCTTATCTATCATTTTGCTAGCAGTACAGTTCTGTTTCCCCTCCACACATTGCCTAGGTCTTTTATTTCATTTACATATTTAAATTTTTGTATAAAAGGAAGACCTCATAGACCTCTTGCTCTATCCTATGAGAGTCATTCTTTACAGATATATCTGACAGCGTTTCCTACTAGCTTTACTTAGCCTAACTGTTTTCAAGCTAAGGTACATACGCTTCAGAGCTCGTTTACTGTACATTTGTCTATAATGTGATCTACTACCAGGTAGTACCTTTCTTTATTATACAACTGAAAGGTTAAATCTATGTGAAGATTCTAGAAACTGTTAGAATACAAATGTATTTTCCTGGAATTCCAGATCCATCTTAAAGCCCACTATTTAAGTTTTAGACCTGTTAGGGGTACCCTTGATGTAAATGGCACTTGACAGCAAGCTAAAAATATAACTGACCCTTGGTGGTTCAGTCTTCCAGTAGTATTTCCAGTACTCCTGAAAACACAACAGCCACAAAAGATCTTCTTTAAGAGTTTTTTCAATTTCTCCTAATTATATTAGTAGGATTGGGGAAAAGAAAAGAAAAAAAAAGATCTTGCCTATTCCTACAATTCTTGCTTCTCTTCAAGCTTACTGAACTTACATTCCTCCAACTATACATCTCAACAAACTGAATAGATTTACAGCACTGTATTTTCCCTTGTAGATCTTAAAACCTGCTATCTAAAAGTATTTAGGTTTCTTTTACGCTAAAATTTGTTTGCTTTCTAATCATTGTAGGATCACTGTTTTGGAAGTAGAGAAAGCATCAGTTTATCCAGCATTTGCTAGATATATTACCTTGTTCCATGGCACAGTGGAGAAATTGTAATAACGTAGGCTGAATGCCTTCCATGTCAGGTCAAAATTCCCCCTTTCCTTGAGCACAAGCTGAACCATGCCCCTGAAAACAATTTTCTTTCTGAGAGCTTTAGGTTATCTAGTTGTGCTGAATGTACACAGGAACAAGGCTTCAGTAAAGCAGTCTATTACAGACAATTTTGCAAAAAAGAAGAAATTCCTAAGAATAAGCTTTGGTTTTATTTCTAACCCTACACAGCCGGACCCCCCAAAAATACTAAATTCATAGGAAAAAAGCTCATTATTTTCACATTTATGTGTAGATGCCCATGTTTTGCTTTTCTAGAAAAGTCAGTGAATCTCGATATCAGAAGAGCAAAAGAGCAGTGATTAGTAACTCTACATTCAGCTTAGAAAGCACTTTGCATTAACAGCTGTCACTGAGAGACTGGGCCCTGTGGGGAGAATTCTGTCCTGTCTGCAGCACTCCTCTCAGCTGCTTGGCCATGGGCTGAGTCAGGGAGCATCCTCACTGCCAGCCACATTACAGTCTCCAGTGGGAACTGATCTAATTTCAGTAAGAATGGGCTTTATCTTTTTGCTGAATGTGACTGGAATAGATGAAGATAGTCAGGTCCCTGCATTATCAGTGCCTAAAGTACCACTAAACAGTGTATAATTGCAAATACAGCAGGAATGGAATATTAAGATACAAGGTTTTCAAAGGATAAAGGACTTCTTAGCAATTAAAAGCGATTCACGGCATCAGTTACAGATACTGTTTGATGATGCAACTACAATACAGAGCATCAGATGTCACAAAGTGACAGTAAAATGTAAGAATGCACTAGAATGGAATACTCTAGCTAAAGTAGTGGAACAGTAATAAATATTTAATTGTAGTACTTTTTTGTAAGATTAATTCTTTGAGGTTTCATTATTAATCTGTAATTCAGCTTGTTGATTGCTGTCTTTGTGAACTTCAAATAACATGGTTCTCGGTCTGGAGGAATATAAAACAATTCACCTTTTAAATACATTCATGAATTTTGAACATAAAATTATGCATATAGTCTTCAAGTTCTTTAAGTACACATACAGGGCATCCAAATTAAATTTGGAACATGACTCCATCACCTTGACTACTGAAGGAGTATTTTACAGCAAAAAGATTATTTTACAAATAATGTATATGAATGCCAGTGTGAAATGATTCCAGTGTATGGCTATGTAATAAGAATCTGTAATTCAGAAAATTTAGCTGTGTTCCTCTGTAGTGTGACAGTGAGTTATGAGGACTGATAGTAACTCAGAATGACATGTAATGACATGTAAGATTTTAGATCTCTCACTTGTCACATACAGGAACAACAAATTGTATTGTCTTCCTTAAATATAAAAGATGAGTGCTCCACAAAACATTTGTATAAATTTCAATTATCAAATTCAATTCACTGATCAGGCATTTTATAATAGGAACAATGATCATTATTAGGCACAAAGAAAACAAGAATATAATAATTTCGAAAATGAGATTTTTTTTTTTCAAGCTGCTTTAACTTTCAGGAGAGGATCCTGGCAGAAGGAATTGGGACCTATATCCAGAGAATTTGATGTCAAAAAACTAATAGGCTTGATCAACTCCCAGTTTCACATTTAAGGAAGATCCTGCTTTTGGCATCAAGTCTTAGATTAGGCAACATCAAGGTATAGCTTGAAGGTGTCATAAGACGTGCACTAGTAGATTTTCAAGGTTTTCATCACAGAGATGGGAAAGAAAGCAGTCTTGCATATCAGTCAGAGCATTGCATGCTGCAATTAATTATTTCCATGTGTAAAATTTTTGTCTAAATTAGCTGGACAGAATAAATCTGTTGATAGCTTTATGACTTCCTGGAGTCTTCTAATGCTAACACAAATTTTTATGTTTTAACAGTTATGAAGTCAGTGTTTACCGTACAGAATAGACTTGTAAATATACTTACACACAGACAAAAGATTAAATAACGTAAAGGCCTAGTACTTTTCTGCACTATATCTGCTTGAGTCCATTGATAATTCATCAATTTACACTGACTGATCAGGCTCAAGGTAATTTGAAACTTAAAGTGACACAGAAAGAAGTTCAGACAGCAACACTTCTCTCTGAAAAAATAAGCTATTGTAAATACAGCGACTCAGCCAAAGAATTTCTAAATACCTAAGCTTTCCGAGAGTCTGTTGCCTCAGATGAAACATTGTCTATAGTAAACAAGACTGAACATCCTTATTAAACCTCTTTTAAAACCTTTACTTAGACGGAGAATATAGCAAGTGGATAACAATGAGGGTAGCTTGCTGTTTCTCATTCCCAGCTCCAAATCATGTGTCTTCCCTTGTTTTCTCAGACCATCGCTAATGTCTCAGACATGGTTCTCATGCAGGACTTCTAGTAATGGTTTCATTGAGTTGGCATTTTCTTCCAATCTATAGAAAACCCTTTTATGGATTCTATACAAAACTCCTTTTGGATTCTATAAAAATTTCTTCTCTGACACTAGGTCTACTGTTCTTTGTGTGAAATCCAGAGAAATGCTATATGAAGCTATAATTGAAAACATAGTAAGACAAGGGAATGATGATATTTTATAAAAATCAATTTCTTGATACTTCATAGTCACAAATGGTAGCAAACTACAGATGAATACTAAGTGCCTGAGTAACCACTCAGAACAAGACTAATGGAATAATGCTAAGAATCAAGTGCTGTTTATATGTATAGATATGGAGTTAAAATGGACCTTATGTGGAATTAAGACCGATAAATTTCCCTCAGTAATAATTTCTAATTCAGCCCACACAATAAGAAACAAATGAACCATAATATTTAATCCATGACTGTCTGGTTCTATATGTTTAATGAATTAATGTTCTTAGTCCAGTTAGTAGAAGTATTTTCACTTCTCAAATATGTTATCATAATTGATCCTAGATGTCATATCTATCATATTCGTTAATAAAGAATTGATACCACATCCCTGCTGTGGGCACAACCCCAGAGCTGCTAATGTTCAGATTGGAAACCAGCACATCTTAAAAGTACTCATCTTATTTGCAGATTTTAAATAGCACAACGCTCTTATATTAACCAAATATTGGAGAGGAGGGAATTTTTGCAAGGATGTTTCTGCAATATTTCATCTATCAAGCTGTTGATTTCCAAACCAAAACAGGATACTACAAATTTAAGCTCCATTTAACTAGAAATTTGCAAAGCCCATTGTATCTGTGTGGAGTATTTGAATGTGACCACTTTGATACAAAGCAATAAGAGAACAAAGGCAGCATCAATGGCTACATTCTGTCATTCATTTGTAAAATTACACAACTCATGTTATAGTGTTTACCTTAATAATGACATATTTTAAACAAACTAGATCTTTCGATAAGAAAGCCTTCCCTACCCTCCCTAAAATAAGCTACAGGAAATAAATTTCTAAGTACAGTATTGACTGGTATCTTTATAACGGTCCCTGAGAGCTGAGTATCGCCTGGATGTGATCTGACCTATACCTTACCTTTGTTCCTAGGGTTCAAGCTTGTCCAAATTTTTTGAAAATTTTGTATATTCACATGTGTTTAGATGGACAGACAACACAAGAGTCAGGAGTATGACATAGTGTATACCAGAAAAATGTAACCACAAAAGCCTGACATTTTTTTAAGGTTCTCAGGAGTTCCTCCTTATGACAATGATAATGAAATATGCCTAGTTCTTCTGAAGGGTCCAGATTTCTCCCACACCTATGCTAATTTCAACGCTCTGTACTTGACATACCTACACTAATTCTAACTCTCTGTGCTCTTTCAGTCTAAGTACATGGGTTGCTTCTAATGCCACTCATTATTTTGTTAAGTTAGTATAAGGTGTGCCTGAGCAAAGACAGGCAAGAGCAAAACAATAACTCTTCTGTTACTACCTGAAGAGTTCATTGAGAAGTAAAAATCTCTGTCTCTTTTCCAATTTCCAGATTTTCATTCCAGTAAATCTTTCAAGAGTTACTTGTAACATTATCAAATACATCAGGTCACATTAATTTCTAATGGTATTGTGGAGTATTGTGGTATATTGCTCTGACAGAACTGCATCATTTTATACCAAATTAAATCAAGAATGCATTTCTCCCAGTTCTTTTCATATCATTCCTGCTGTACCTGAGGCAAATTACATTATTTGCAAAAAATAACTCATAGAATAATCTTCCTAGAAAACAATCAAAAAAATCTCCCCTCATGCACTTCCACCTCCCTGCTTTCCTGAGAAATAAAGCCACTGTCCACACTAGCACCTTGGATAGATGGCTTAGTGGTTTTGTGGGTTTTTTTTTTCATATCTTCTTCTTTCTTAAGCATAAAAGTTGCAAAGTCATTTTTCTGTAGTCCCTGAATATCATTGAGGTAGGCTGAAACACTCAGCAATCCTGGAAACACACCAATTGACTTCAAACCTGGAATGAAAGGAAATCAGCCCAGCTGGAAACCTAAATATGCATGATAAAAGTCACACTGAATGTCCAGAAAGGAAATCTATATTTCACCCAAGTTGAGCAAAATTTGCAATATTTCTACACAACAAAGCCTTTTTGAGCTTCAGCAGATTATATATATTTTTTCTAACTTAATTTGTGAATTATATTAGGTATTTTAAAAAATATTTCACTTTCTCTTCATATTATTAATCTAACAATTATTTTAAAATAAGGCATAGCGATGCATACAATAATTTCCTCAGCAGTATGTCTAATTATATAATTCATCTACTTCTAATCACAAGCAGCAACAGACTTGTAATGACAAGTAGTATTTTTTCACTGGTATGGTTAATGTACATAAACCATGTGTTAAGTATATATCTAAATATATATATTTAAAGGAAGTATATATTTAAATTTTCTCCTGCTCAGCATAAAATTGCAGTGACCCTAATTTAAGTTAAAAGTAAAACAATAGCTAATTGAGCTACAAGAAAAGCAGCTCTGGTTATGTTAGTCTTGGGATGAAATTTTACTGCAAATTAAACATCTGAAGTGAAAATCTGCCTGTTATACTTGTCTTTTTTACTGGACCTAAAAGCCATGCAGTTGCATCTCACCCACTCATTCCTGATTTCCAGAGATTTTTTTCCAGAGGAGTGTTTAAATGAGATATCCAGATGTATTTTATGCCAAATAGTCCAAGTACATGAATTAACAGAACAGAGTTCAGGTCTTATACCTAGGAATAATTATAGAAATGATTTTATCTGCCATTTGAAGGACCCAGAATAAAATGAGCTGTCACGAAGCATCGTGTCATGTCACTATACACATGCACATACACACTTTATACAAGGAATTTTGCAGTTATTCACTTTTTCTCCTGCAGGGCCACAGTGTAAGGTGGCAGGTTTCCTCAGCGAATTTGCTATCGTTAGATTTCCTATTAGGGTTTTTTCAACAGAAAGAGAGATTGCCTGTATCACAGATGAAGTTCTGTTCTTCTTGAAACCATGGTAGATTCAAACCACAAGCAATCTAATCAAACTGATTTTTAGAAATGGAAGAGAGGAAAGAGAATTACAGTGAATGGTGTGATAAGGAAGATACAATGTAATATACATATTCAAAATCTTGCTTGAATAATCAATATTTCAGAAGCCCTTGAGATTTCCATTGCTCTATTTAATATATTGAACATTTCAGCTCTACTAATTCCTGCCCACATAATCACCATCAGAAATTCACTGACAGCACTAGATTTCTGTGTCATAAGCAGGACTAAAGCTCTTTATTGAACCTGCATAGGTTAGTCTCATTGTTTCCTTGAATCAATGCAGAAAAGTATAAATATCAAGTAGCTGTTATACCTTTGTGCCTGATAGACAGTAATCTCTCCAAACCAAAAGTGTAGTTGTTTCAGTAAAAAGCATAAATAATACACACAATAATAAAACTCCCTGACAATAGAAATTATCATTTTAATAGTTCCATGTCATTTATGGGAAAATGTGAAGGTCAATACATGTCAAAAAGACTGTATTTAAACAAAGACTTAGGAAAATCATTCAACAGAAGAACAAATTGCTATTAGGAAGTATTAATATCTGAGGTCACAAAGCAGTCAGGGATGCTGTCGTTGTTGGGAAGATGCAGAATTAACTACTCCTGCTTGTCATGTAGAGTCTACCTGTCCATTCCTAGGAAATAACAGGGTAGGGGGGAGGAGGGAAACAAGAACAGGGGGATTCCCTCTAAAAGTCTGAGATATTTAGATTTTGCTGTTTCAGACAGGATGACAATAACCCCCCAAAAATCGGTATTATTAAACTATTTCTGAATAGCTTTAAACTATCCCTTCTTTGGCTGAACTCATATAAATACATGCATGTATATGTATGTGTTTGTGTGTAGGTATACATAAAGAATATATATTAGCTGTCACCTTGCAGTGTGAAAAACTACCATGTAAATTATTTTCATCAGAAAATTGCAGGCTAGTTATTATGCAACTACCTCTTGTCACGTAGCTACTGCAGTTTTATGTTCAAAACAGTTCAAAACCCACTGTTTTAATTCTTGGGGGAATGGCAATTTATTTGTTCTTTTCATTTAAATAAAAATCAAACTTGAAAAACTAAAGACAAGTGAAATGACAAAAAAAAAAGAGTTTAAAATTAATCTCCCAACTACTAGCAAAAAATGTACCACTTCTACTTAACATAGCAATCCAAGATAGGTAAAAATTATTTCTCAAGCATGTAAACATATCTAATCATTAACCTCTCCCTTTACCTCTTCAAAAGAATTCCCAAACAATACAGTTTTCTTTTTCAATTTTTTGAAAAGCCATTCTTCCCATTCCTTATGAAGTTGGAAACTCCATATTAGCTAACTATTACTACTAACAAGCGTGCTTACCAACTTACTTTACAGTTGGTGTCATAAAAATTAAAACCTTTGCCAGTTATCTGCTAGTTAACAACCCTTTAGCCATGAAAAGATTTCACAAATTCAACGAACTCCTTTTGTTTCCTTCTGTATTCTGGGACATAGACAGGCTTTTAATGTTGACAAAAAAAAATTAAGATTGACTTTAATGATTTTTTAATTAAAAAAGAAATAAATAAAGAAGCCCCACTCAAACAAAAGAACCCACAACACTTAGTTCTGAAAAAGGACATAATTTAGGAGTTGCTTATTTGTTTGTTTATTTTTAAAAATGCCATGACTTAAAAGAGAAAAGGCCAAACATGCATTGGCCCAAAATATTGCCTAAACTGGTGGTGGGGAAGAAAAGAAAATAAATTACAGAATTATATGGGAAAAGATAAATTGAGACCAAAAGGCGAGCAACTAGATTACTACATCATGGTTTCATTTAATTTGATCCATTTATACAAAACTTTCCATTTCAATAAATCTCAACTTCATAATTGAATAGTTTATACCACAAAGAATAAAATAACTGTACTATACATTCTAGGGAAACTTCCAATCTTCTAAAATAAATTTTAGGTAACTTTGAGATCCCTTGGACTCTCTCTCACCTCCATAAGGTAGATATACACACACAGTCTTCTATTATATTACATACAGCAGCGGAAAGCCATGAGAATTATTTTGGGTGGGAGGAACAGCTCTGCACTGATATTCAAGACATCATGGTTATATGACTACAAGAATACTGATTACCATGTCAGGATATATAGTTGGTACCAGTCAAGAAATCCCTGAGGAATTTCTAGAATTTCCAAGTCCATCATTAAAATAAATAAGGCATATATATAAACCTGATGTGAAGTGTCCATTTAAGTATCTCACCAAACAGTATTTTCATTTTATAGACAAATTATAAACAACAGGTTGACTAAAGGCTGCTAATCCACCCAAGATTTGAAGGTTCCTGTTTCAGTCAGTGGAGAGAACTGCCTCCAGGCAATAATCACAGAATCACTAGGTTGGAAAAGACACCCAGGATCACAGAGTCCAACCATTCCTATCAAACAATAAATCATGCCCCTCAGCACCTCATCCACCCATCTTTTAAACACCTCCAGGGAAGATGAATCAACCATCTCCCTGGGCAGCCTGTGCCAGTGCCCAGTGACCCTTTCCATGAAAAAATTTTCCTGATGTCAAGCCTGAACCTTCCCTGGTGGAGCTTGAGGCCATTCCCTCTCATCCTGTCCCCTGTCACTTGGCAGAAGAGGCCAGCTCCCTCCTCTCCACAACCTCCTTTTAGGTAGTTGTAGAGAACAATAAGGTCTCCCTTCAGCCTCCTCTTCTCCAGGCTAAACACCCCCCAGCTCTCTCAGCCGCTCCTCATAAGGCCTGTTCTCCAGCCCCTTCACCAGCTTTGTTGCTCTTCTCTGGACTCGCTCCAGAGCCACAACATCCTTCTTGTGGTGAGGGGCCCAGAACTGAACACAGGATTCGAGGTGCGGTCTCACCAGTGGTGAGTACAGAGGGAGAAGAACCTCCCTGGACTATGATACATTCTTCCTGACAGGCACCTCAGGTTAGTAAAGCACCACCTAAAGAGACCCATAACCTCAGAGTTTCTCTTTAGTTCTGACTAGATGCCCAGGTGGCAGGAAGAGGATATGAGGGGATAAAACTCTCACATTCAATTGTGATATCCATGGGTTAATGGTACTACCAGGACAATTGGCAAAGCTAAGTTCCCTCCTCTTCAGACACTTATTATTTCAAACTGAAAAGGAGTATAAAAATATTTGAGAACTTTTGCACTTCTGTCTCAGTTCTATATTAGTTATCATCTTCTTTCATGAGCAGTGATATAGGAATCCATGTGAAGTGAGCAGCAAGAGCAAAAGTAATCGTTATTAAGCAGAGAAGCAATGAGACATTTCAGTGTAGAATATTTGAGAATTTCAAGAACAGGAAAGGTTCCCTCCATGTATCCTTCTCTCTATCAGTATGTATAGTTAATTTTCCCACACTGTATGATGGTGAGTAATGTGAGACATCAAAATAGCAGTGTTACTTTTATTGCATTGATAACAATCCAGAAGACAGGTTCCAAATTTCACTATAAAGAGAAACTGCTAAAAATCATATCCAGCCTCTCTTCTTCCATCAGTGAATAGCAACTAACTTCTGTAGCATTACTCCAGATGTTCTCTGCCACCAATTTAAAGAAATTCATCACCTTTAACACTGAAAAAACCTTAACATACCAGCTTCTGTAGCAGTATGATGCCATATCTATTCCTGTCACAAATACCTGAAGGAAATAGCAGTTCCTGTCCTGTATCTATACCTCATGTAATGTTTAATAAGAATTTGCATGAAAATCTCATATATCCTGACATTAAGACATTAAACTATGTTGTCATTGCCCATGAAAATTCAGCACAATATCCCGTAAACCCAACCTACCTAGGAAAATTAATTATTCATTAATTTCACACTTTAAAAAGATACAGCTGCCCTTAGCAGTGACCTTTGACTCTTCCTTAACGAGACACTCTTTTTCCTGATGCATACTCAATTACTGTACTTCATACGCATCTCAGCAGTTATATTCTTTAAGCATGAAGAGAACTTTTAAGTTTATATTACGGCTCACACAGAATCCACTGGAAAAATTTTGAGCCTTCCAGCTCTCACAGTTTTCCATGCTTTCTTCCTCACAGAGATACCTTGTCTCTTTTGAAAGACCTGAGTGCTCCCTTTCATGTCATTTAATTGTATAGGGGAATAACAAGCAGTTATATATTGTTTAAATTTTTTTTTTATGTTTTCCCATGTGGATTGATCCTCATTTATTTGACAAATATAAATAGCTTTCCATTATTTAGATTTGAAAAATTACATGACTTCCCTACCTGTTCTAAGGATTCTGCACAAAGACTGTCTTATCAATTTTTTTGAAGATTTTCCTGTACTTAGATCTGTCATTCATAAGTACAAATGATAGTTTGTTTTCATAAAAAAATATTTCTTAAAAAAAGAAAAATGAAAAAACATGAGTTGTTTATTTTTCATAATTATTTCTACCACTTGGCCATACTAAACATAATAATCAATAGCCTCCTTCATTCCTTCTTCAATATCATACAGGACAGGCTTTAATCATCTTTTTCTCATGCTCAAAATGGATAATGTTATTATAATGAAAATAGTCAGAAATTGCTCTTCTCTATATACTTTTGTTTCCTTATTTAATCCTCAACAGATAAATACTGAAGTTTCAATATTTTTTTTAAATCCTTTGCTTTTCAGTTTTGGTATTGACATGACAAGACAATTGGGCTGGGTTGAACTTGTAAAAGGCCTTCAACTATAAACTAGTGGCTTTTAATTGAAAAGGGTAAAGCTTTCATTTTCATTGTTAGATTCCAGCACAGCAGAACTAAACTGAAAATTACTTAAATTCTTCTCAGTCTTTCAGATTTAAAATTAAAAAATTAATTATCAGAAAGATGTACTCAGCACTGGTGAGGCCGTATGTCGAATACTGCGTCCAGTTTGGGGCCCTTCGCTACAAGACAGACACCGAGGTGCTGTGATACTTCACAGAATCACAGAATAACCAGGTTGGAAGAGACCCACCGGATCGTCGAGTCCAACCATTCCCACCAATCCCTAAATCATGCTCCTAAGCACCTCGTCTACCCTAACCTTAAACACCAATTATGAGAAGCAGCTGAGGGAACTGGGGTTATTTGGAGAAGGGGACACTTTATTGCCCTCTACAACTACCTGAAAGGAGGTTGTAGTGAGGAGGGTGTTGGTCTCTTCTCCCAAGTAAGAAATGACAGAACAAGAGGAAACAGCCTAAAGTTGTGACAGGGGAGGTTTAGGTTGGACATCAGGAAATATTACTTCGCAGGAAGGGTTGGAGCATTGGAACAGAATGCCTAGGGAAGTGGTTGTGTTACCGTCCGTGGAAAGATCTAAAAGACAAGTAGACATGGTGCTTAAGGGCATGGTTTAGTGGTGAACTTGGCAATGTTAGGTTTATGGTTGAGCTTTATGATCTTGAAGGTCTTTTCCAACCTAAACACCTCCGTGATTCTGTGAAGTACTATTGCAGTTTCATTTATTTGGGTTATCAACACTGATAAAAAATTTAAAAACTAAAATATAAAAGTTACTCTAGCTTAAGTGAATTGATATTAAAGCTGAGACAATGACTGACATCTGAGCTGCATGGAAACGTGTCAGCTAAGGGTCGTCATGTTGATCTGCTATGCAGCTTTTCATGTTCAGCTTTAGTATCTTAGTTCTGCGATAACTATCACACATGCTATTATTCTTTCTGTTATCATTATTATTGTATTTTATCTATTTTAATTTAATATGACACAACCTATTTAATGATATAGGTCATAATACCCATATCTACATTTTCATTTCAACCATGCAATAAACTGCATTTTACACAAAGCATTTTACATTTACTATAAGCAGTTGCCACTTTATTGAGTCCTAATATATTTGTATTCAATAGCAAGTACACGCCACAGTGATGTTCATATAACAAGGCAATAATCAGGAAATGACATTTTGAAAACCATGGTATTTTTGAAATTGCATGCAATTGCATTTTTGAAAATGCAAAGCAAAAAGTCAACTAAAGCCACCTCCCTGCTTAATTGGCTGGTTTAATCCATATACCTGTCACACAGAGAGCATGACTGCCAGAAAAACTCAGTTTCACATTGCTGCTAAGATTAAAATCACAGAGAATGTCATCATTCCTTTCAAAAAGGGGAAAAATCAGCGTAGCTTTTTTATGCACATGCAATATGAAAATAGAGAGTATTTATTTCTGGGTTTTTATCCTTCTGTTTCTTAAAGCACTTTTCCTACCAAAAAAAATCCTCCAAAAATTAAAAAAAAATACTAAAAGAATAGAAATTTTCATTAAAAAAATTATGGTTAATTACATATTTCTTGATAGGAAAATACGTCTTTTCTAGAAAGTGATGGAAAACTACTTTGGGTTTACGCAAGATTTTCACAATATAGGTGCTTTAGTTTCCAGTCACTAGTGGGCAAGATAAAAACAAGAATATATCTAAAATTCAGTTTGTGTTTATTTTACATAGATTTAGAAGTTAATACAATAAAAATTAGAAAAATCCTTACTAGGAACTTATAGAACTCTGTCTTTTCTAAGATGGAATGAAAAATCCAAAGCCTAATTGATAGTTTCAGAAAAAATTACGTGGACTATTTTCAGTTCCTGCAGTCCTCAAGCATACAAAATTCACATTATCTCCGAAATATTTGATTATTTTTACTTTTAAATGGAAAATCATTTTCACATCATTGTTGAGAGTGGGAAATCTAAAATATTTCTATATGTATGTTACATTGTCATGCTTTTCAGTAGATTTCAATTGCAAAGATTCTATTAACAGAAATAACTTTTTTCCCCCAAGGTAAATCATTACTTTAAGACCACATTTCTGCCAGGCTTCATTCGCTTCTATTTTGCAGCAGATGATCAGATAATAATGGTGTAGGAATTGCACAGAAAAATGTGTTTGTAACAGTTGGTCATTAAATTTTAGTCTTACTTTCCTCAGTTGACTTTTCTCAATGAAAAGTTTTGCCCCATATATGACAACTGTAGCTGTACTTAAATACTGCTTCAACTAACAAACAGAAAGCTACGTAAAACATAAAAAATATTTTTTATAAATACAAGACTGAAATCATAAATCAGTAGGTCAAAATCAGCTCTGTCATACTGAAATAAATTCTGAGTAAACCATAAACTTCAATAGTCATGTAAAATTCCTTTTTCTGTGAAGTATTTGTGAAAGTAATTTTTTTTCCATATATCCACATTTCTCAGGATAAGCTGTTACTACAGTAGGTCACGTAGGTCACGTTTCACTGCTGAAAATACCAGAGTGTCACAAGCAAACCATTTGTGATGGATGAACTCTCTTCATATGGCAAACAAACAGAAATAAGCTATCCTTCCATCAAAGGAAGCCACAGACACAGCAGTGCTGAAGTTATTTAATCACTAAGTTCCCACATTATAACTTAAGTTACACAGGAAAAGGGTTTGCTGTTTGAAGAAGTGTCCTTAGTTTAGTCCAACTGACATTGCTATTGCTACTTGTTTGAAACTCTATCAAAACAACAATTTGCTTTTTCCTACATATTTTAATTTTCCAATATGCTGCATAATTCTGTATTCAAACTGCATCATTGTCTTACAGAAACCATTTTAGCTGCTGTCTGCACCTAAAATTACAGAAACAATTAATTCCTGCTGTCTGCAGAAATTAATTCATCAAAATACTTTTCTAATTTTAGCCAGAAAAGCTGTGGTATGAAACTTTTGAGAAGTACTAGGTCTCTCTCCTTAAACATTAATTTTGTATACAATAATATTCTCACAAATCATAGCAAAAAATGACTTTAAAGATGCACTACTGTTCACCATGCAATAGAAACCAAAAATGTTTATCAAAACACTGAGACATACTACTCCAGGTTTGTTTGATTTCTTTTTAAGTTATTATTATTATGAGAATTCAAATTTTAGTTAAGGAAACAAACATTTAAACTTCCTAGTTCAGCTACCTTTTCCTTCTTTCAAAAAGCTACTCACATATGCTAAGTGGAGTACTAAAAAGTAGGAAAAAAATTAGACCAAAACAATGCAAAGTTTCTTTCAAACTTTTTTAGAAATTACTTTATGACACTTAAATAGAGCTATTAATTGTCCATTCAGGATTGCATTTGATTTTCTTAGACCAGATTTAGCAAAAGAATTGAATGAGACAAGACACAGGGGAAGATATCCACAACATAAGCCTCCTAGGCTTTTATATTTAGATCAAAAGGTATTGATTTACAATTCTGAGGATGAAGACAGTGGTGAAGAAAGCAGGAAGGCTTGAAGCAAAGTGCTGAGATCAGTGATAGATCTCAATTTAGCTATGAGTTCCATCAAATAAAAATAAGGCCAATGGTCTTATAATAAACATGCCTTCCTTGTCTCATCTACTTGTAACACTGGCAACTATGTTAATGTAAAAAAAAAGTAAAATAAAGCCATGTAGAGGAAAACAAACAGACAAAACCAAACCAAACCAAACCAAAACCCCAATAACTTCTACTCTAGCAACACCATAGAATAAATGTAACTGAAAAGCTGGAGGACCACAAGAAATATAGCAGAAAAAAATGGATGAAAGAAAAGTAAGGTCTCCATCATATAATATTCAAGCTCTTATTCAAACCAAAGTGCAAAACCATTACTGCCTCAGCAATGAGATGACCAGACATCCTTTCTGTTAAAGATGCAGATCATACATAGGGGGACATCAAGAAGTAAAAGCTGTGCAGAACATATATATGTTTGGTTTTGTTTGAGGGTAGGTAGTTACTTTTTTAATCTTCTAGTTTGGGTTTTAGTATTCTGAAGTATAATTTTGCCAGCACAGAGGAAAAGCTTTTACAAGAAGAGTGGAATTTTTTTTCAGCATGGCAGTATTACTTTTAATATCATTCACACAAAATCCTCCTTTATGTTAATCAGCTGATTTTCTGATTTTCTTCTCTAAACATCATTAAGTCAGCAACAAGGTCAATAATCCTAATGAGCTTTTTCTATTCCTCCCAGATTCAAACAAACATAGCATTATTTCTCCTTGTCCTCACTGGCTCTGACAAACAGCAGGGTTTTAATCAAGCAGTTGGTACGCTCACTTTCCTATATGAAAATCAAGCCAAAAAATACAGGTTTTCATTCATAGGAGTATTTTTTGTAGACTACAAAATGTTAGTAAAAAGTTTTTTTCTGAAATGACCATAATAGATAATTTAGTTTGTTTGCATTCAATTCATATTACCGCATTTACGCTCCTTGTCTTCAGCAGTCATTTATTTGTCATTTGAGCTTTATAAAGAACCAATGTATTGTTAATAATAAATATAACCTGATCAAAAAGAACTGGTAACACAGACAGCTTTTATACCTTCTTATGAAAGGTTCTTTTTTTCTCAGTGGCACTTTTTCTTCAGCTTAAAAGAAAGCAGTGGCCATGTATATAGTCTCTTGAGCAAACCTTTTATCAAGTACTTCACTGAACCTAGTAGAAATAAAAATGCATAATTTCTCAAGCAACAATGCCCATTGCCAGTTTCAACCTCAGACTACATGAAAGCATCTAGATAGCTATCTAAGGATGAAATACACTACTGCCATTCGGAGACAAAAAAAAAATGCTCTGCAGAGATAAAAAGCCCAGAAGCAGGATATCTGAATCACTCGTTATAAGGCAGAGCAACAATGCTGCTTTAGCCAGCTAGATGAATGCCAGGGTTATTAGATCACATCTGAGGACCCCATACAGTCTCCCCAGACAGCCCTGTCTACACTACATTTTTTTTTCCTATATATATGTAGCAGTCATCCTTCATCAAGCTACTGTGTCTCTTGCCCCCTCTACATCCAGCAAACATAAAGACTTTTGACCAACCATCTATCTTAAGGCAAAAATCACTCTGTACACATATCCTGGACTAGGAGATAAAGAAATACAGAAGGGAATCTTAAGAAATAAAGGTATCACAGAAAAGATATTAAATTTATTATAACATCTAGTTGTTTAAAATGACTATATCTCCTACCCTATCTGAAACATTTTTGGAAATTAAAATAAAATATGATATGTCATGGGTAGGGCTCAGAAGCCTTCAGTTCCAATCCCTTCCCTGTCATTTATTTTCCCCAAGCTTCTTTTTGGCCCCAGATTTAATGTATAAGCTTAAACTGGGACTGTAGTAATTACTACACTGTGGATTGTTAGAATGTTTCACTAGATTTCATAGTAAAGTAGAGCCCAGTCTGATTCATGTTCTGATCCTGATTTGGGGGACCGGAGGGAGTGGAGAGGAAAAGTGCAATAAATAGGAAAGATGACCTTTTGTGTTACAAATGTTAAGTAAATGTTAAGTAATTTATTTCATTTATATATTGTTTTTCCAAACATGGAAAATAATGGTCCAGGGCTAGGGAAAAAAAAAAAAGTGTTAACTGAATAGATATTTTTTGTAAGCACTTATGTAGAAGTGCAAAGCTGATATTAAAAAAAGGATTTTGTTTTATCTTTGGTTAAGCCATTGATTCCAACGAATTTCACAATCGTTTTTTTTTAAATACAGGTACATTGACCAATGTCTTCACGGCATAATTCCCCTCTAGAAAAATAGAAATAAGTAATATTAGGTAAATTCCTGTGTCTGTCCACAGCAGGGAGTGAGAAATGGGATTAATCAGTATTTTTAATCAGAAGCTTTCACAGTGCATTGTTGCACAAGTTTTAGATTACTATTCTATTAAAACAACCTTTGTTCAGACTTATCATCCCAACATTATAGAATAAAGATGATTCTTTCTGACAATAATACAGACACATAAAATGTCACTCGTAATAGCAAACACCATCTATTCCACTTTAAAAGAAAACACTGCTCAGAAAGGGACAATTTAAGAGAAACGTGCTTTAAATACTGAGGGATGACTGAAACTAAGAGAAGCTTACAGTAAAATTTTAATGTCCCAGCAAAAAGATGAAGATTTTACCAACTTTACTTTTGCCTAGGCAACTCCTCATTAGAAACTTTTTCCTTGTTGGACTTTCAGCTAGGATCTTTGGGTTTGCTGCTAAAAGAAAAGTGAGTACACTTCACACATTGCAATTGTACTTCAGGAATATTCTAATTCTTAAATATCTCGCATACTTAGGTCAATGACATAGAGAGTTTAAGGCCAGCACGATTAACAAATTAATAAATTAAGAACAAAGTACAATCACCACTGTCTTACAGCCACTGTAACCAAATTTATTTTGTAAATTGAATTATACAAAAAAACCCACCAAAGTCTGGAAGATGCTGCAGAGAAGACTTTTTTTCAAGGACATACAGAATACTGACCATTTCATGGCAGGACAATAACAGCACCAAAATAAATTGTGGAAAAGAGAAAAGCATCCATAATTGGATTGGCATTAAAGTGATAAAGGAAAATGTAAAGTAAAATAATTCATGCAAAGACTCTGAAGTATTGTGTTTGTGTAAAACATGGTCATTTTGAACTGTATTGACACAGGCAGATTAAAAAAACCCATAAGAACAGAGCAAAATTAGACACAGTTTGAAGAAAATACCATCACAAATATTATTTTAATAACCCTTTATCCAGTGTCTAACAGAAAAATCTGAAACTGTTGAAATCTATAGTTTCCTGGGTACAGAAGAATGCAAGGCATTTCTGCAATGGCTTTCAGAAATAGCTCACTGAAGTCAGCCAAATAATAATAACAGCCCACCGTGACCATAGTGACTGAAATATTACAGTTCGCAATCTTATTTCATCTATAATCATTTTAAAAACTAAAAACTATGTTCATAGTGCTTGTTTATGTGCTAGGTCTCATTTTATACAGCAAACCAAACTCACCAAAATAGAGGCCAAAATACTAGCAAAGTGATTGGACAAGGCAGCACTGAAAAACTGATGTCAAACATTAGTCTTCCACGAAGACTGTCACACTATGCAGATCACGTTAAAAAATTTCATGTTTCAGCTACAAATCTAATGCTTAAATTACCTTTAAACCATTTTCCTGAATAATTTCAAGGGGGTGGTAATTACATATACAAAGTCTTTCATCTCAGACTGAATATAGAAACAGTAAGTAATGAATAACTTTCCATAAAAATATCTGCTACTGTTAAAGAGATAAAGATTTGTTATTGTTACCCACATATTAGGGCAAAGAAATAGGTACAAAATGAAGATTCATCTAATCAGAACTCAGCAGCACTCAAAGTTTCAATTTTTAACTCTAAATAGGTCTGCAGAGCACTCACAGTGGTGGAATCAGAAATGGATCTGAACATCTCAATAAATCATAAACTGGTGTAGGTTTTACTGCAGAAAATTTAAGTAGTTAAGAAAACAGCATGTACTTTGAGAAGAACCAGCTGTCATCTGGCCTCATGATGCATAGGCACACAACGTCTTCCTCATCACACAGCGCTCAAGCTTATTGAGAAAAACCACTCTTGATTTTAACCAGGTAGCATCCCATTAGAGAATATTGAGTCACCTTCATTGCACAGACAATGAAAATAACCACTTCCCAGAACAATCTCATACGTGCTGCAAAGTGAGACAAAACCAAAAATTAGATGATTATTTCCCTTTTATTGGTAAATTAATCAAGCTTTCTGAACCAACCTTTTAGTACAAGTAGTACCTAAATCAGAGATCAGAAAAGTTGAGATCCTTTAAGTGAATGTGCGTTTTACACGGGGGTCAGAAAAAATGTGCAACAGTTATCATTCCCTTGAAAACAATATTTAACATGAGATCTCTTCTTGCATTTACAGTAAAAAGCCAAGACTCTTCACCTGCAGATTCTGCAATGTTTTATTTGCATTAACATGCCCCCAGTGAAGTTGAAAAAATTCTTAATCAATAATAAACAAGAGAGTTGCTAATGAATGAATGAGGTTAATTACACATGGTATGAACACCCTGTGAGACCTTGTTACATGGAAGGAAAAGAGTAATCAATGTAATTTCCCTCCATTTCCATTTTCTGTTTGAAAATAACCTCCCCATTTGCAAATCTACCCTTCTGCTTTATGGTTATGACTCTTTCCTTCCAGCATATTTTGATTAAACCAAAACTTCACAAAAGACAAAAATCATTTGTCCTTCTGCAGTTTGTAATGAAGAATATGGGTTTCTTTTAATTATATCTTACAGAAGGACATAGAAGAAGTTGTCTATGGAATGCATAAAAAGAAATTTTCTCTCCTAACCCCAAAATTATTTCCAGCCTTCCTGTTACCTTGCATGCAGTCTAACTTGATGGAAGTAATGACTCATGATAAAACAATGAAGCCCCCATGATGGACTTTTCAAAATACTGAACTTCTTCCCACTCCTTCTTAACTGTGAAGTACATGTGGAACAATGTAATTAATCACTGTGTGTTCTTAGCAAAGTAGCCATACTTCACATTACTGCTGTGAGGAAAAGAATGTAATAGCTCATTACTGGATTCTTATTTTTATTTTTAGATACCCCACTTTTCTACCTGAGGAAACTATTCCACAAGCTGCAATATGCATTTATATGCTCCTTTCATTTTGCTTATTAACAACTGAGAGAATTGAAAGATTTTGCAGTCCAGCATGTATATATACGTCCTGCTGATGAGAGAAGATCTGCATGTGTAAGGGTCCTAGAATACCCAGAATACACACACTTCACAAAATACTGAAGAATACTTCTTTGCATGCCTTTTGACAGAAATCATTTCTCTTATTCATGGTATCACTCAGAATATAAGGAACTATGTGTGCACTGGGCAAGCTAATTGTGTTTGAGGAAATACAGAAAATGGAAAAAACCTAAATTTTCACAATTAAAATTCTTCATGTTGTTAAACAAAACCAAATTTGCAGACAAGGTCTTTGCACCAGATATAAAGATTTACATAAACCACGATCAGCACAACACAACTGCCAGACACATGCTGTTGGGAAAATGGATAGGAAGGAACTATGCACATATTGAAAACATGAAGCTGCTGCATCAAATTCTGATAATAGTAAGAGAATGGCATAAAGGCCCCATCACTGGAAAGAGTTTATTACCAGTGTGCGTGTCTAAGAAAGGGGTTGTGATTTTCTGCCACTATTATATAAAAAATGCTCCTTCTTACTATTTGGGCTATTGCACATTCCTGGATTTATTTCCCATTCCTACTTTTTAAGTATCAATACTGTTTTTTTCCTTTCTGCTTTTCCCTGAAAGGGAGACCACTGGGTTCTATATTCTCAAGGGCCTATCTAGATGCAACAACATTTTAGGATCTAATTAAATTGGTTCATATAGTTTTCCTAAAGAAGTTGTAAAATCTTTGATCTAGTTATATTTCCTTCTCAGAACAATGCTTCCCCTTTTCTTTAAGCAGAATTATGTTTTAAATGTGACCTGGTTTTAACTTCGTTAAACTTTCAAGTAGATCTGCTTGGTACACTTGCACGGTGGCTAACATTTTTCATTATTATTCAGGTTATAGCTTTACTTGCCTATATTCAGCATCAGATGCAGCTAAAAGGAAGTTTCACAATGGTACTTTGAGGATAAAGAATAGGAAATATTAACTGTTTTAGTCTGGCAGAGAAAGCACTGCAATTACTAAATACTTTGCTACAATTCAGGGTTTCCTTTCCATTTGCCAGCACTTCACCCTCCAGCGCAATTTCATTCCAGCTATTTAGGGTACAGATTGTGAGTACATATCTGATATTTTGAAGCACCTCTGGCCTATTAGAAAAACTACTGAAAAGAGGACTTTCAATAAAACCTTTTATGACAAGCACAGTGCCAAAAGACAACCTTCAGATCCTTCACAAATCATGGTGAATGTTCACTTGGAACACATTTCAGATACTTCAAGGAAAAGCTCATAGGGTACAGTCAGAATGGATTTACCCAGGATAGGACACCAATGAGAATATCATGTAGGGTTCATGCACTCTTTGATCAACTGGAGTAAGTTTTGTTCGAACAAGATTACTTCCCAAAATATTTTCCAGCCTGAATTTTCCCATGATTCCATTATACTAATTTAACAACTTTAATCTGAAAACAAAGATTTTACAGCTACAGTAACACACCCCTGGCTTTTTATATTCTGTTGCTCGTATAAACACTACAAGGAAAACAAAATCAATCTTTCTTTGCCCCATATTGCACCAAATTCAGTAAGGTATAAAACATCTTCCATGTGAATTTTGGTCATTTTGAACATTTTTTGTGCCCTAAATGTCAAAGAAAATAAAATAATTTTAAAAAAATCCCCAAAATTCAGATTATAGTTTAAAATGCTTTAACAATTTAATTTCATTGCAACAAAAAACCCCATTATTTATAATCACATACTCAACATGGGAGCTTTCAGATATACAAGTTTAAGTGAGACCCACATTTGCCAATGGAAACCTGTTCCCTCAACTCTTTTGATCATTTTCAGTTATAGTCACACAATGAAGGTGCACAGTTAAGCCACAACTGCAAGAAAGTACCGAAGTATGTATTCAATGCGTTTCTCAATCTATGATTTATACACATACTATCACTCCAATTTCATAATGACTCACATTAGAACTTTACCACTTTTAGTTACGATTAACACTCTGAAAGTGTGATTGAGTCTAAAGGTTTCCTGATTCCACCAACATTATCTCAAACCCTCCCTATTTATTTCCCACACACCAAAAGGATTCTGGATGGTAAATAATGTTTTTGTTCACCAGATAACCAGCACTAAAGTTTTCAGTACTCTATAGTGTATTAAGTTGAAGAGCTTTTATAGATGTTCCTTTCAAAAGACAGCCAAAAATGCATGGTCCACAATAATAAAATAATAAAATGTCATTGTTTTCTCTTGTAGCTTTGATCTTATATGGGTTATTTTTCTCTCATAACTCAGAGTGACACTTAAACTACAAATGCTTTCTGAATTACCAGAAGCATTTGGATATACTTAATTAGTGCTTCCCCCAATTTTCTTGAGTGTCTTTCAAGAGCTTTGAATGTTTATATATTACATAATGGGGAAAAAAGCCTTAAATCGTGGTTTTGTGGAAAGCAATGTTATTATTTCAAACAATTAATATCACAGTATTACAATTTCCTTCTCACAGGCATTTATATATCATTCACTAAAAATATAATTTAATTCTGGAACTAAACATCAAGATGTAATAATTTTATTTTTAGTGTTACATGATGTACATATTTCTACTCCACTGCAGATTTAAAAATTGTTAACAAATATAACTTGATAAGATACAAGTCATGGGGTTACAAAACTATCACATGAATTGCTGCGATGTCACATTCATTTTCCATCCTGTAGTGAGTGAGCTTTAAATAATCCTCAATCTATTTCATTCAGAAAAGATTAAAGAGGTTACTCTTTATGAAATGCTTGAGCTTGAATGTGAAGAAAAATGTATATAGACGGTAGCATTATTTTTTCCAAAACTAAGCTTCTAGTAATCAAAACTGAAGCATTTCGAGTACCACAATAAAGTATGCTACTGCATGCACAATGAGTATTCCTATAGATTTCCATGGTTTTAGGATATAGTCTTCTGATGCCACAGAACAGCCTGGGTTTGAATAAATTTTGCAGTTTTTTTCACTTGCAAAGTGAACTGGTGAATGCTTCAATTTCTAGAGGCTCAGTTCTTCTGCCAGGGGAACACACAGTCCAGGGAAATGAGTTAGGTTCTCAAGAGAAAAGGATGACCTTCCTTCGTGCCTGCACTTTCTCAAAGGAAAAAATGACCACTCACAAAAGATCATCAGTAGAAGCCTCATTTAAAATGTTCTGATTCATACTCTGAAGTCACTTTGTCTCAATTAGGTCTCATGAAAAGCACCTTATGTGTTGTCTGGATTGTGGGTTTGGGCATAAAGACTACTACCTAAAATTATTTGGTGTAGTAATCCCTGCACCACTTTTACAGAAAATCATGGCAGATTTTGCAAAGCTTTCCGGTACAGATTTCTTCATTTAAAAACAAACAAACAAATAAACAGGCAACATGTGAAATCCTTAGATATTTAGTCTTAGTCAAAATCTCCAATTTAATAAAAATCTAAGAAGAAAAATATATTTTTTTTACAGAAAATAAAGCCATGTAAATAATGCCATATTACATAAAATGCTTATTCTCCAATTTATACCCCTAAGTGTTCACATTTGTTGAGAGACCTAACTTCTCTCATCACTCTCTTGAAATGGTAATCAGAGAAATAAGAAGATATTTTTCAGGCAGGTCTTATACTAGGTTGGATTAAGTTGATTAAGGACAACTCAGTTTAGTAGCATCCTTGTGGCATGTTCCAAGCTAACACCCTTTGAAAAACAAGCAAAGTACCCCAAAATTTCTTCTACTCAGTGACTACTAGTTACAAGTTCCCTTTCAATTTATCTGAAAGCAGGAGGCTAACCAGCTAGGTCAGTGATGCTGATAGCTGCCTACATATGCAGTCTTTTTTTATGGCTTTCATCATGAGGTCTGAGACACATTGAATATGAAAAATTAGTAAATTTTTGGATCAAAGAAGCACAGTATTGAAGAATCAGTTGCACTACCTATAGCTGCAGTGAAAACGTCTTGCTGAAAAAATAAATAAATTAGTAAGTTTCAGCAGGCCTATTCTAAGATAATTTCAGTAGAATAGTTTTACATATTCATGAATTCAAAGAAACGCAATCTGCAACAAAGAGACTGGAAAAATTGAATCACTTTTTCTTATCAGTGTCTCACAGTCAGTTACATATAAACTTGATGAAATCTGCGTTCAAGTGTGTGCAGGCTCTACAGAAATGACCTGCGGGTGTGAAAAAAATAGTTTCAAATACTGAATGATTTTACAGAGTTCTTTAAGCAAAAGACACCAAGAGACATAAAATGTATGCCATATCAGCAACTACACCTTTTCTAAAAAATTAATTTCCACAAGTTTCCATTAAGTATCTTCTCCCAATTTTGTTCTTTTCTCCCAAAACTCCAAAGTAATAATTTTAATTTAATTCGGTGCACTGCAAGACATTAGTAACTACTTAACACAAGAAAGATTACTAGAACATAGCAGAACATCATAAGAGTAGACTTTGCAAAAAACATAAAATATTTCAATTTCCAAAACTTAAAGAATCATTATAGTCTTTCCCTAAAAATGGAGCACCAAATAGCACAGAAATGAGTCATTACAAAAGTAAATAATTATTTTCTACTTTTTAAGGTATCATAAGAAAAAACACTATGAATGGCCAAAATTACAGATAAGTAAATAATCTGCAAAGAAAAACAAATTTAATTGAGTTTTCAGCTTTTAAATAACCCTGATGAACTGATCGTTGACTGATTTTAATATTCTTAAAGATTATCTTGTTCAAAATATTTAGAAAAGTTATTGCAATTGTTGTAATTCTCCATTGTTCAGAAGCATTAGTCTGAATCAGTCAGAGAAACTATAGAATTCCATAAATTATGAAATCTCATTAGTGAATTAATGTGGAAATACATCTATCACTAATACTTACAAATTTCCATTTAAATTACATTGTTTACAAATAACTCTGCTTCTTTCTTTAGAATTTAGTTTCCATTACTATTTTTGCAAGCTAATCTTGCCTGTTCAAAGATTCATACAACCTCCCTCATCATACTGCTAATGAATTCCAATACTGACTGATAACACCTCTTTTTACTACATTTAGCTTCTCCGCACAGCAGATTGTCAATGAAAAGAATTAGAATAAAGTAGGCACACTCATCTTCTTATCATTAATGATAAACTGTGATTTCAATAAGCAATTATACAGGTTTACAGTTGTCATAACAATGACTTCATTGGAACTTTTTCTCTTTCCAGCTGGTGTTTGGGAAAAGAGATTTAAGGTTTTACTGTATGTTTAGAACTTTATGCTGTGGGTCAAAATGTGCTTTAAAAAAAAAAAATTGTAACTTCCTTTTTACTTCTAACTTTCCTTTTCAGATGTAGATAAGTTCACAACTAGCTTTGCCGAAGTCCATATTAATCTCAAGCTTTCTGATAAGAGGACAAATCCTTTTCTTGCATTCTCTCCTGAGAGCTCCAAGTCTATCAAATCAAGGAACTGCATTTTATGACAGAAGCAATCAATTCACTGACTTTGTTATTTCCCCACAAAACAAATCCCAGTACACAGAACCACAGACAGCTTATGCCCTGGCATATTCCACTGTGAAAACAAACACTGAAGGTTAAAAACAGAGATTGAGTATCCAAATGTTCTGCAAATTTCCTGATAAGGTTTCCCAATACTATTCAGATTATTTATTCCGACAAGTTACAAGGCCAGCTAAAATCATACTTAGTCACACACACACAATCTACACAAACAAAGATTTAGGAAAACATGCATGACAGAGTCAATACAGATGGAGAGAAAAAAGGAAAAATATTTCATACATTCCAGATGCTAATATTTCGTAAAGCTACAATATCCCATGGACTTCAGAGAAAAATATATTCTCAGTCTCTCAGGCATACAACCACACGTATAAAGCTTGAAAATTCCTCTGACCTACAGGAAATCTCAGCTAAATAAAAGGCAACAACAGCACACCTTCAAAAAGATTCATACACATTTACAAAAGGAAAGTAGAGCACTTCTGATAAATATACTTTCCTATCTATGAACCTCGTAATGTGCTCTTCAGCACTTTAATTTTAAGAAAAAATTGTATCGTTGAAAAAACTCCACACTATTCTTTAGGAAGTCATATTACCATTTTTATGTAGATCAGATAGAAACCCAGAAAGAATATTTGCTACAAGATATTGTTTACTTACCTGTCCCAAGACAAGGTGCAAGCCTGAATCCTGCACATTTACACAGAAATGTCAATTTCATATTTCCTGTAACTTTCCTATTAAGTTATATTCATTTATGAACCACAGAAAAATTGAAGTCAAGTTGTCACTACTGTATCAGTTATAAATTCTTAAAAAATTAAAAGCCCATCAGAAGTAATACAAGAGAAGTCCTTTTTTAAAAACATTTGTATTCTTAGAATTTTTTTTAATGAGAACTTATTTGCAATAATAATCAAAAAGCAAACACCTAATTTATGACTATTTTACATAAAAAAGAAAGTGTTATTCTGAACTGTGACTAGCTTTTAAAAAAATAAAAGTTATAGTGCTTGAATTTTATTGATGAAAGATTCATTAGGGCCCTTGCAGGCATTCTTGACATAAGCAGCAGGAAATTATTTAAAGACAGTTTTTAAGCACCAGGTAGTACTCCTGATATTGTTATTGGCACTGACCAGTAGCAACCCACGAGGACTCAGAGAAATGAAACTGAATTTCAAACACCTGGTATCAAGTTTTGTTTAATTAGAATTTAAACACAAAAATCCCTTAAATTCCATGAGATCATTACTGTTGTTCCATAATTGTACTTCTAAAGAAGAGGCTTTTGAAAGGTATCAGGTACGAGCAAATAGGAGATCCATTCAAAATATCTCCAGCAATGAATTTATGATAAGCTTTACTGGAACTGTGTATATCTTTTTCTGCTCAGCAAAAAAATTTAAAAGAAACTTTAGCTCCAAAACAATGATTAACTTCCATTTACACCACACCAAAGATACTTAGTATCTCTTCTAAACATGGTTGGACTACGAAACAGAAACTTTACTTCTTAGTTAAGACCTGCCAAACTTTTTTTAAGAATATGGCATATTAGTAGCTATTCATTTGGCCCATCTGACTGGCAAATAAAAGCTGCAGTAAAATTTTAGACAAACTTGTAGCATTGTAAGTGCTGTATATTAAGCCATGTTTTTAACTAAGTTCCTGTAGAGTGGTTATATGATCCTTTAGAGAGAAGTCTAAGAACAGGTATTTGAAGTCATTTACAAGCTGAAAACAGGATAGAATTGTGTTTTCCATGAGGAACTGCTGAAAATCCACTTAGGAAGCACTAGAAGGATGTGGTTCTTGTGATTGATTACATACAAAACATCATATTAGGATAAAGACCAAAAAGACATGTTTATCTCCTGCAGTCTTCCATCATGGCCAGATAAGAATCATTCAAGATTTTTATGTAAATGCCAGACCATCAGCTTAAGCCAGCAAACTGAAACAGATATAAACGTAGGAGTTTAACACTCCACACTCTCTTTTCTTTTAGTAGAATGACATGAAGACTTTAATGACTTTAATGTTCCTTAAGCTACAGAGCGCTATAGCAGTAGAGTCCCACTACTTTGTTCTTCCACAAACTTTGACATTCACACTTTGAGTTCAAAGCTTGATTAAAGAAACAGATAGAAGCGATGCATATTGTATATATACCATAGAAGGAGCTTCACATCAGAGCCTTTTTGTTGTAATAAGTATTGAAAAGAGCATACATTTAATGTGAAATACTATATTGACATGTCCTAGAAATACCTACAGAACGTGTCAATATAGTACTTGGAAAAATAAGTATGGATTTTTTTTCTACTGAATAATGAAGAAGTCAGTAAAGCCCTCATAAGTTGCTGAATATAAACCACTGCTGCCTGAGGCTACAATAGCTTAAATCTCTTCATTTTGAAGAGGGTTTTTTTTAATCTTCCCTCTCCCCTCCCCTCTTTTCAGCATATCACAGGACAAACCTTGAAATGATGCACAGTGGTACTGTGTGAGGAAGAGAATTAGTAAATGTAATCCTTGCTAACCTAATTTAAGCTGATGAGAGAAGAGTCTTAATCATATAAGAACTGCAGTAAAGGAGGACAGTGAGTAAGGCCCTCAAGTGGGGCATATTACCTTAGTATTCATTAAAATTTATTAACTGCAGTTATCATCACCTGTGCTGGCTTGCTCTTTAGCAGCCTGTGAAGATGCACATCAGTCACATACTAGTGGTCTAACAATTTAAACACCATAGAGAAAGAAAAAAAACTGGCATAGCATTGAAATATTTGTCCTGTATTCAGCACTTAAATAGAGTAAATATGTGAGATGTAAACATCTGAGATTGTTCTCATAGAATTCATTGACAGTGATCAAATGGAGACTGGTTGTATGCATTTGGAACAGAATGGTATCAAAAGCAAGAAATCGAAACTGCAGAACCAGATTTGAAAGAACACACTGACCTCCTCTTTTCTTTTTTGGATATAGAATCAGTAATACTTGGTGCAACGATGGAACCCACTCTCAACAAAACATATAGATAATAAGCCAGGAAAAAATAGTGATTTCTCAATTTCTGCATTTCAGTAACAGCAACAGGCAAGGAAGGAGAATACTGGAAATACTGGTAATGTTTGTTTGTCATAATGAACAACTAATTATACAGGAAAATGGAAGTTTTTTACTCTTTGGACAGGCCTACCATTGAGAAGTCAGTGGCTTTTAGAAACAATTCAGTAACCTTTCAGGCTACAAATATGAAACAAATCCCTAAAATATAAGCTTTAGCAGTATTCACATTGTGCCATGTCTTATCCTCAAAACTAAGGCAAAACATAATGACTCACAAGTGAAAGGAATAAACTGCAAGGCAGGAGTGTCCCCAGGCCTTAGTCTCTTGCTTAAGAAGTGAGGAAAAGAAGATAAAATTTATTGCCAGCATCCAGTCTGTTGGGGTTGAACCCAATGGGAATTTGGAGCAGTCTGACCAACATATTACTTGAATATAGGTTACTCTGCACTAAAGAAACACTATAATGTCCTGTTACTGAGCTTCAGTCTTCTGCAGAAAGATAAACTAATAGTGACATTTCACAAGATTACAGGAGCAGCCCCAAAATTCTTCAATTTAACTTTAAAAAGCAGTTTCAATTAGCAGAGGGAAACTTGTAAAAAGATGCTTCGATCTACATGAGGTAACCGATGAATGCATTGATGTTTCTGTTTTGGTTTTCCCATTTCCAGCACTGCCTTTGTAACTCTTTGCATCTGCAACGTTGCTGCTTGACACTGTCCCAAGTCACGATAAAGACGGTATTTTATCTTTGAGACTCAGAACACCTGCATCTTGACATGGAGAAGAAATCTTGATATCATTCTCACCAAGCACATGAAAGCTGCACTCTTACTCCCTAGCTAGATCAGAAGGGAGCAGTAGGAAAGCCCTGAGAGAAAATCAGCAGTGGATATTCACATTCGTCTAAGGTTCAGCCAAAAGAACAAGCCATGAGCGGTATGGAGAATTCAGTGAATTTGTGCTGACTGTTTCACTTCAGTGCTGATATATGAAAACTGTAGTAGGCTAAGATTTCTGATGTATATTTCCAATAACTAGATAGGGAAAAAAAAACCTCGTCATGAAGGTAAGTAGAGCTTCCCTTGTGTTCTGAATGCATCTGGAACACAAAACTTACTCGGCAACCCTGTTAGTGTATTTTTTTCCCCACCATAACACTGAATTTTAAATATCCTTGGTCTCTCAGTGTCTTTGGACTACAAACTCCAAGCACAACAAAATGTATCTTTTTTATCAATAGTTCTTGGGCATTAACAGTGACAATATTAGAAGTATCTTACTACGAATAAAAGCCATTCATGTTTTATGCCAGGGACAACAAGGAAGTCTAATCATTTTTTGGAGCAGATACCACTGATCAGGAAATAAAAGGAAGTGCTGCTAGTAAAATTTACATGCCTGGAAAAAATATCACAAGGTGGATTGAAAGAATCTAGTCATAATAAAATTGATATGTCTATCTAGATGCTGTATTCACAACTTCTATCTAGGGATGTACTTATCACTGAAATAAAGTAACAATATTTACCAAAATATTGATGGAAGAATAAAATAAGTAAAGAAGAATATCCAATAATTACTACAGAATAAAGCCGTGGAAAAATTAGCAGGGTAGTAATGTGTCCAAGAATGTTTGTGCATCTAAGGTTATTTGTAAATTCATACTAATACCTTTCCAAATATACATAACCAAAACTTACACTTACACAGAACTTTTATTTTAGCCAAAGCTTTTCAGTCAATTTTATGCAAAAATCATAGTTATATTTTTCAAGATATAAAGGTTTTAACTCAAAATTTTATCTACCTTTACTGAAGATTCTGTAGAATTTGAGTGGCAAAGTGATTATGTAATTGCTCATTGTCACCCAGGATAACTGAGACACCCACCCACCAAAATTGCATTCATCTGGCTTGCTTTACTGACTTCAAGGACAGCTGGCAAGAGTCTAGGTTGCTCCCATGTGCAATAAAAGACCCTAGCAAGGAGAATGCACTGTATTCCTTGCAGAGTGATACATATGCTCAGGAATTTAAAAGTGCTGCATAAACATCCATAAATTAAACCTCACTAGATCACTGCAGTCAGAATTCCAGTGTTTTCTTATTCGTAAACTGAGACTTTAAATAGCCCTGTCTCCTTGATATCATTGAGATTCCTGTTGCACAAGGAACCACAATGTGAGTCCTGTCTCCTTAGCTACAAAAATGAATGGAACTGATCCAGCAAGTAGTTGCAAAATGACAAAGGACATGAAAGCAAATTTGAATGTGAAAAACTGTGCCTAACATTCAGCAGTGCAGGTAGACTTATATGCCTTATGTGCACAGAGATGGTAGTTATGCCACAGGGCAGAGACAAGGTGTGGTAAGGCCATGCTGCTTTAGGTAAAATCCAGTGAATACATATGAAATTCAGGGTCCTCTCTTAGTCTTTCTCCTTCCGCCTTCCTGAAGTATTGCTTTGTTTAAGTATTTGGAGAGCTGACCTTAACAAAAAGTGTGAGCTGAGGATGTCACAGAGATTAGCCATAGAAACAGAAATCCTTTTCTGATGGATCTGAATAAAAAACGTCTTGCTGTTCCTGCACAAAGTGTCATAATGACACAGCTCTCCTACCAGATCAGCAGTCCATTTCTCCTGCCTCATTTGACCTCTGCTTATATTTTAGCATACTTTCTCCTATACACACCCGCCATCGCAAGATCCAGTTCAATGACTGTCAGGATGTCCATTTCTTCTTACCCCACAGCCCTCTGATCCTGAAGTGAACTTACACTTTAAACCAAGATGATGGCACTCTAATCATACTGGTAGAAAGAAAGGAGAAAGGAGAAAGTTAAAGCCAATGTCAAATTCCTTTAAATTAAAGGAACAACAATGAACTACTTTTGCAAATACAAAGATTTTCTGTCTACAAAGGAAAATAACAAAGCAAAATGGTATATGTCCTTTTGCACACTTTTGTACTACTAAATAAGCCTATCTTGAAGTTACCCAACCATCCATCTCTTTCCTCATACACAATCAAACCAATTTCTGCAACATTTAAAAATTATTCTCGGGTGACAACATTATGAATTAAGATACAGCCTAAAGCACATTATTTATAGAAGAAATACAGCCTCTGGAAAATAGGGCATTTATAACAGATTCTCAGGTACAATAGCATAAATGGCCATGCCATGGTAATTTCATGAACTGGGTCTTAAAATTTCAAACTAAAACAAGATGTATGAGTGACATATACACATGCTCACAGTATTGAGAAATTTGTTATCTGTCATCCTGAATGCTCGATTCTGACAAATTGCAGAGAGAGAAAATATTAAGACTTTCTTTAATCAGATTTAAATCACATAGAAGTAACCCCTGCTACCTGGCTCCTTCCTTCTATTAATACGGTTTATATTACTCTTCCACATCCTCAGGAGAACTGAACTTTCATTGAAGATTAATACTGTACTCACTTCACTGCACATTAATGTAGAAGACATTATTACTTTGAGCTCTAGGAATTCCCAATGGCAAGTGATATTAAATCCATGCATTGTCTATCCAGCTATCCTGACATGTTGGCTTTAGAACCTCTGTAAATTCAGCCATGGCTGACAGTAGTATTTCTTGCCAGAATTTTGATTGAAGTATGCAATCACTTTAAAAAATATATGTATATTTTGTAAGAAAATATGTATTGGTGCAGAACTACAATTTCTTCTTCCTATGACACTGCAATGGTTTCTATGGGAAGGCTAAAGAAGTTACCAAGTTTTACATTGAAAAAGATTAGTTTTTAAGACCTTCATATCTTTATATATTAATTATATTGTTTAATGAAATGTATTTTTCTGTAAAGACGTACATATATATTCTTAGACATTTACTTCTACTTTTTAATGGAAATGTCCTTGACTGCTCTAAGGACAATTTATGGGATAAGAAAAACATACTGATCATATATTCCCTATATCTTCTAGCCCAAACTGTACAGAAGCTTTCTTTCTTGGAAGATATTACAGTAATTACATACACAGATCAAAATTACATGTCTAAACTTTTATGCAGGAGATAAGATAATATTAGATAAAGGAGTATATTCCTGAAGACTGCTCTGAAGTCTTCAAAATTCTTGGAAAACAGGATCTCTTTCAGAAGTCCATAATTCAAAAAATTACCTAGCATGAAATGTCTCACTCAGGTTGAAGGTACACTGACAGTATTGAGCCCCATAGCTCATCATATTCCCAGCTTAAAACCTGAAGCAGCAAAGCTGGCAGTTATAAAAGAGGACAAAGATTTTTTTTCTCTTTTATTGGCCAACCCGTATAAGTCAGAATATCTGTGGTGCAAATTCCAAAATGAGATTCTCATAAAGCTATACAGTTCTAATTAGGAATAGATTTTTAATTGCACAAGATTTTTCCTGGAACATTTGCAGTGGCGATACAATATTATTATATAGTGAATAAATTCTGAAGAGCCCTCTTTCCTGACATTCTACAACAAATAACAGCATAAGTATGCAGTCAGTCTGTTCTGAAGACCTTATCAAGTACTTTGCATACAGGGAGATGCTGGAGACAAGTCTACTTTGCCAGCCATTTTCAAAAAGCCAAAGCCTAAATATTTTGGAAATCAACTCTAGAGGTCACATGAAGACTTGAAATTGGCACAGGAGACTTGGATGATAATTTGGATCTCGAAAACACCAGCTTTAAATTGTCTTTTTCCATACAAGGTAGGGCGCTTTGACTGCCATCTGCATCTGAGTCCCACATAACTGTAACATATTAATATATTATTCCTCTAACAAATACTGTTCTTCCTTTATTTCCCGTTAGTACTGTGAAACATAGCATGAGCTGTAGTATCTTCAGGCTTACTTCAACAGCATCAGCATACAGTTATTTTGACACTCATACTGAAATCCTCCCAGTTCAACAACTCTACTGGAGCCTGATACTACAGAGAACTCAGTTCAACCACTACTGAAGTCAATGTTTCCCACCTATCTTAAACCTTACACTGTGTTCTATCCAAGATGCTGATCAGCCCCAGCTCAATGAAAACAACAAGATTCAGCCATTCAGACAGGTAAGTTCAAATCGGATATTAAAAAGAAGCAGTTAAAAATTAAGACAATAGCTGAATCCTTTTCACTCATGTTTTGTGAGCATTACTGTTCAGACTAGAATCCGAGTTAACATTCCCATGGAGTCAGAGCTCACTGAGTCCTCAGATGGATGCACTCAACTTGGAATAAAGAAGTCTGATTTGTAAGACTTGATTTGGAACCTAAAGGCTTCTCTCAAGATTTTAGGATTCCAGAAAAAATGAGAAGCATGGCCTCTTTCAGTTCACTTTTGCATTTTAAGTCAATGAAAGTGTCATTCAATTGCACAATGGAGCAAGCAGCTCTTTTGTTATTGCTGCTTCTCACAACTACTCAGACTTTTCACCTAAAACACAACAGAAGGCTTCACATGATTACTCTTGAAATTTTTTTTAATTCTGTTTTAATCACAGATGATGAACTTGAATTTAAACACTTCATGAAGTAATTCTGCACTATGAGATAACATGGCTTGCATTTATAACCATTTTTCTCCACTAACTCAGAAGACTAATACTGCCAACATATCCACTAAGCATTCAGTAGCAACATGTGGCCAGATTCACAGATGTTTCTATCTCTCTCTTTAAACCTTTATGTGGTCCATATATAAAAGCACTTACCTAATGAATATGCAGGGCCTAGATCCTGTACACTTATGCTAGGTGTATTAATAGTAATGTCAGTGAAAACAGCACACACAGACATTTTTTACATTTAGAAGCCTACAGCATCTGAAACTGAAATAGCGCTTTGATCTTCTGAGAAATCATTTTTCTATGATTAAAGCCTAATTCATAGAATCATAGAACAACCAGGTTGGAAGAGACCCACCGGATCATCGAGTCCAACCATTCCTATCAAACACTAACCCATGCCCCTTAGCACCTCGTCCACCCATGCCTTAAACACCTCCAGGGAAGGTGAATCCACCACCTCCCTGGGCAGCCTCTGCCAGTGCCCAATGACCCTTTCTGTGAAAAATTTGTTCACAATGTCCAGCCTAAATCTCCCCTGGTGGAGCTTGAGGCCATTCCCTCTTGTCCTGTCCCCTGTCACTTGAGAGAAGAGGCCAGCTCCCTCCCCTCCACAACCTCCCCTCTAGTAGTTATAAAGAGCAATGAGGTCTCCCCTCAGCCTCCGCTTCTCCAGGCTAAACACCCCCAGCTCTCTCAGCCGTTCCTCATAAGGCCTGTTCTCCAGCCCCTTCACCAGCTTTGTTGCTTTTCTCTGGACTCGCTCCAGAGCCTCAACATCCTTCTTGTGGTGAGGGGCCCAGCACTGAACACAGGATTCGAGCTGCGGTCTCACCAGTGGTGAGTACAGAGGGAGAAGAACCTCCCTGGACCAGCTGGTCATGCTGTTTCTGATCCAAGCCAAGATGCCATTGGCCTTCTTGGCCACCTGGGCACACTGCTGGCTCACGTTCAGTCGGCTGTCAACCCACACCCCCGGGACCTTCTCCTCCAGGCAGCTTTCTAGACAGACTTCTCCTAGTCTGTAGCTCTGCTTAGGGTTGTTGTGCCCCGAGGGCAGGACCCGGCATTTGGCCGTGTTAAACCTCATGCCGTTGGTCTCAGCCCAGCAGTCCAGCCTGTTCAGACCCCTTTGCAGCCTCCCTACCCTCCAGCAGATCCACACTTCCACCCAGCTTAGTGTCATCTGTAAACTTGCTAAGGGAGCACTCGATGCCTTCATCCAGGTCATTGATAAAGACATTGAACAGGGCTGGACCATTCAGAAAAATACTGAATGGTGAAGATATTTCTTCACACGATAAAAGCTTGTTTTCAATTAATTGGCCGTTCAAGTTTCTAAACAAGACTGCATTCCCTAAAATGAGGCCATCGAGCCATTATCTGTATCTCTACCTGTCAGTATCGCATTGATTTTACTTTCTATTACTGTGAACTGTTTACTGGCTTTTTTGTCCACCACAGCATTAGCAATCCAAAACCAATGTGAATTCATATTTTCAAAATGACAGCAATGTCTTCTAAGTACTTTAAAGCTATGTATTTGATTTAAATATTATTATTGGATTTCTTGAGGTTCCTATATGAATCTTTCTTTTTAATTATTCACTTCTTCTCTGAAAGACTGCAGAAAGTGCTTATACAACCTGTCCTTCTGTAATTTATCAAGGAAAGCTTAGGCACTGGAAATCCACTTGGAGATCCAGGTTCGATAGATTCTAAATCAGTGCTCTCATATCCTTGTTGATCTTTTATTTTCTGTTTATTTTGGTTTGATTTTTAAGTTGAAAGAAAAAAATCAGATTTGTGATATCTAGTTTTACTCACCTGCAATTTACTAATGGACTCTTTGGGGAGTGATAGGCAGTAACTTACTCAACACAGCCATGACGAGACTTCTTCCACTTGATGGGAGAAATCATGAAACTGTCTCCCTCTCTTCAAACACACATGGACCTAGTGCTCATAGTGTCAGAAGGAAAGGACTGGAAGTGTTATGTTTCTGTGTTGCACATTTTGTTCTTATCCAACTTTCAATTATTTGTTACTTTGTCCTGATTGTGTGTTATCAGAGAATTGGACTACTTATGAAACAAATATTTACAATAGGTAACTTGTTTCAGGGATAGCATTGCTGTTTCCTCCAAACTCTGTGATTTCTTAAAAAGCTAATCACACCCTATGGCCAAAATACAGCTACTCCTTTGTCTTTCTTGAATCAATTACATGTCAGAAACAATATTTTGCTAAGTAATGGCTTGCGCGCCTGTGCAACTCCCAGTACTCAGCTAATGCTAATTGCATTTGCAGCTGATTAAGAGTGTGCCTCCTAGTAGTCCTTTCAGATCAAAAGAGAGCCCTAACCTGTCACTCCAAAGCAACTTGTTTGTTTGACAAAGCTATAATTACTGATCCTTTCTGATCAGATGACCACAGGACTTTATGATTTGTTAATCTATAGAGCACAGCCAGATCCCGGATACTACACCTTCTACAGCACTTAAGACAAACTAACAACATTTCAAAAGAAATATTCAGCCAATGGGTACTGGAAGTTCAACAGAAGCAGCAGGTGGCCCAGAAGATATATTGTTAGCAGGTATCTCTTTCCAGAAGAGTCTAATGTATGAGTCTCCATAGAAGCTGCGAGGTTGAAGGCTCTGCCTGTTAAGAGGAGGATTCCTGAGAACAACTTGCAGAACAACAGCTAAATTGGTCTTAAATTGGTCTTATCTCTCATTTCAACAAAATGAGAAATAAAGCCCTTTTCAGTAAGCAAAGACTATCCCTATTGTCTGGGTAAATAAACCATACCTCTTCATTACACTCAGTACTTGAAGGTTCTCCATGGATTTTATTACCATTACTCTCTGACTCCTGTGGCAAGGCTGCACTTTGTGATTTTTCCTGAAAAGCATCCTAATATAGCTATTGGTGTAACACTGTATACCTCTCCTTGAAGTAATGGTGTATCTTTTAAGGACCAGAGAGAACTGTCTTTCCATTCTGCTGTATTGTAGGGAAGGAGCACACGCAGATTTTGGCAGTCTGGTGAAAAATACCAGGTCTAGATTTTGGTACTACAGGAAAGCAAATGGCAGCTTATACGCATAGTCTCTTTATGTCTCAAAAATAGCTTTCTCCTTCATAAACAGTGCCACTGATTGATACTATTCATGCAAATGTTTAAGAACATTTTGTTCAGTAATTATTGTGGGCTTGAGCACACAGACTATAGAAGAAAATCTATTTTAAACTCAAAACCCAGTGTGCCCTTCACTGCAGGCACGGCTGTGACTAACAGATATGTCATGCTTATTAACTTTACCAGATGTGGAAGCTCAAAATGAACTATTGAGCTCATTAGAACACACAAAGCAAGGGATAGAATCCAACAGTCATAGCAACAAACCACAGAGATCTGTGCAAACTAGCTATCTACAAATTGAAGCGGGGAAAAAAAAGAGTGAGCATAAGACCTATAGTAATCATTCACAGCAAACCCAGAAGTCAAACAAACAGTCTGATTCTTGATGGTCTTTGAATTGTCAAGAAGGAATATACCAAAATGCTCACATGTGTCATTGACTAACAGATGAAGAAATGATTGTTATTAAAAAGAGACAAAAATGCATGCAATAGGAAAGTATTGCAGCAAGGGATCTGATTAAAAATCCTGCTCAGGAAAACTTATATCTAGAAAACTTATTTCTATAAAAACATCACCATATCAATGATGTTATGTACCTCCTCCCCTCCAGCATGCCTGCTGCACTTCTGTAACTTTAACAGAGTTTTGATTCCTCTGGTCAAAGAGGTTTAAATAGAGTTTTTCTACAGTTTTCCTAAAGCCATAACATTTCTTAAGAATGCAATCACTGGTAAGTAGAAAGAGATATTTGCTCTTCACTTCCATTTTCACTAAACTATTCTCTTGCTGTTTTGCTGTATGCACCTCAATAGATCTTGTGTTCTGTTATTTAACTTCTAGATCAATTAATGTTCGGCAGAATTACATAACATATACATTAGAAAAACAGAAAGAACTGGGCTCAGGATTGGGGCACAGTTTTCTATCAGTTTAGCCTTACTTATAAATCTACTTTTGTTTGTTTCTGTTATTCTTATTTCTCTTTTTGAGTCTTGCATCTCATAAAGGATCATTTTGGGTTTACTGATATAATGCCCTACTCTTACAATCCTATGTCATTCTGAAGAAGAAACAGATGTATGTTTTGAATGAGGTTGGATCACTGTCTCTACATTTCTCCCAAAATCCAAAAGTGATGGACTGCAGGAGTTCCAAGTGTTATAATCCAACAATCTCAGGCTTTTTGTTTAACTTGAAAAACAAGCATTTGTTTTCCGTGATGTATTTTTATGTATTCTAATAAAAAATAACTGTTCTGGCAGGATGGTCAGTCACTAGTACAGGCTCCCCAGGGAAGAGTTCACAGCACCAAGCCTGTCACAATGCAATGAGCATCTGGATGACACTCTTAGTCATATGGCTTGTTTTTAGGTAGTGGGGAGTTAGACATAATGATTCTTATGGATTCCTTCCAATCCAAGATATTCTGTGATCTCATTGTTTCCTGTTGAGGTCACTTGATCACAAAGTGGGCTTCTTCCTTATCACTGAGATCAAGAACTTCATTCAAAACTAACCTAGTTTCAAAACTCACTGGATACAACCCTTGGAAGGGATAACTTCCTTGGAAGGTCTGGATAATCCTTGGAAAGGATCAGTTGAGAAAGCAGGAGTTCAAAAGGACATTTACTAGTGTCTCAAATCCAAGCTTAATTGCAAGGAGAAAATGCCAAGCAAAGCAAGGTCATGAATACTCAGCATCATTCATCTTGATGCAGCCAAAGACATCACAAGAGGCTGTCAGGAGTAGGAATATCTTTCAGTGAGTCAATGGATAAACTGGAAACTGGGATTGTTAGAAGTTGTGCCTGGAACTCAACACCTCAGAAAACTGGAAAAAAATCTGCTTACATTTTATGCCCATTTTCTCTTCAGAAGAGTTCTAAGCAGACTGGAAATCCTATTGGCATTGTTGCTATTCTTGAACAGACACATTACCACTCTAGTTAAAGCCTTGATCCATTTAAGACAAGCAGAAATATCACAGTCTCTCACTCTTCACATGCCATATTTTTCACTTCCTCTGTGAGACTGTTATTATTCATTGTTACAAATGAGTGAAAGCAACAGCTCCAAACATAATTATAAAACCAGAATAAAGTCATTCCAATTCTTTGAAGATAATTATGATTAAGTGGATCACACCAGTGTTCCAGAAGAGCCTACTTTGTCTCTGGAAATCTTTTGAGTCCCCATTCATTATCTCTAAAAACATCAGTTTCTTTCACCCATAAATATGAAATAACAATGCTCATCAAAGTACTAAATTTCACATAGACTCCCTGTGAAACTTAAAGCTTCTAAAGAAACAGAATCTTCAGGTTAAGAGGTTGGCCAACAGATATGAAAAGTCATCTTCAATGCACAATCCAGTGTCCATTTTTGCAGTTGTCAAATAACAAAGGACACAAAAATAAAGAAAAAATGTCATTAAAGAAATACATCTAAGTCTAAGCAAAAAGAATATGTTTCTTTCATCTGAAGTTTTAATGTCTGCAGTTAGCTTCCGAAACACACTAAAATTAAAGAAAGATAATTTTACAGGTAGATATTCAGAATGCGGAAAAGAAGAGGGTAAAGACTAAAAACAATTCTTTACAAAATAATTTTATTTTAAAGTACCCTACGATGACATAAAAGAGGTCATAATGAGTGTCTCATTTTCCATGAAAGTGTCTTAACAATAAAGCAAGGAAGCTCTTCCTGAATTATCTCCCTTTGAAAAGACATGAATGATCAGCCTGCAAATTGTTGACTTGAAGATGTCAGATTAAAAGAAACAATATCCAATCCATTATTTTGGGCTAGACTATGCACTCTCACAAGTCTCACTTCTAAGATGCTAGGATAAATAATTAGATATTTTTAAGTCTTATTTATGGGATATTACTAACCACATCACTTAAAGAATAGAGTATAACTTTAAAATGTTAAGTGAAATCTGTAAATGTAGATATTTATTAAATTACGATAATTTATATTTAGACAGTCCATAATAATTTTAAGATTGCTATGAAAACTTTTTGCATGTCTTTTTAGGCTGTGATGGCTAAATCATAGAATCATAGAATAGATAGGGCTAGAAGAGACCTTAATGCCCATCTAATTCCAACCCCCCTGCCGTGGGTAGGGACACTAGACCAGGCTGCCCAAGGCTCATCCAACCTGGCCTTGAACAACTTCAGGGATGGGGCATCCACCGCTTCCCTTAGCAACCTGTTCCAACATCTCACCATTCTCATGGTGAAGAAATTCTTCCTTACGTCAAGTCTAAAACTGTCTCTCTCCAGTTTAGACCCGTTACAAATAGCCCCTCTCCAGTATTTTTGTAGGCCCCTTCCAGGTACTGGCAGGCTGCTATAAGATCTCCTGGGATCCTTCTCTTCTCAAGGCTGAACATGCCCTATTCTCTCAGCCTGTCCTCGTATGAAAGGTGCTCCAGACCTTGGATCATCTTTGTAGCCCTCCTCTGGGCCTGTTCCAAGAGCTCTATATCCTTCTTATGTTTATGATTCCAGAACTGGACACAATACTCCAGATAAGGTCTCACAAGAGAGGAATAGAGGTGCAGAATCACTTAACTCAACATGCTGGCCACGCTTCATTTGATGCAGCCCAGGATACGGTTGGCCTTCTGGGCTGGGAGCATACGTTGCCAGCTGGTGTCAAGCTTCTCATCAACCAGCACCCCCAAGTCCTTCTCTGCAGGGAAGCTCTCAATCATGTCTTCCCTCATCATGTACTGAAAGCAGGGATTGCACTGATCCAGGTGTAGGACCTTGCACTTGGCCTTGTTGAACATTATGAGTTTCACACAGATCCATTTCTCCAGCCTGTCCAGGCCCCTCTGGATGATATTCCATCCTTCTGGTGTGGCAACTACACCACTCAGCTTTGTGGCATGTGCAAAGTGCACTCAATCTTGTTGTCAATATCATTGATGAAGATATTAAACAGCACCAGTCCCAGTACAGACCCCTGAGTGACCCCACTTGTCACAGATCTCCATCTGGACTTTGAGCCATTGACCACTACCCTTTGAATACGACCATCCTACCAGTTTCTTATCCACTGTACCATCCACCCATCAAATCCACATCTCTCCAGTTTAGAGAGAAGAATGTTGTGGGGGACTGTGTCAAAGGCTTTACAGAAGTCTAGATAGATCACATCCATTGGTTTACCCATGTCCACTGCTGCGGTTACCCCCTCATAGAAAGCCACTAAGTTGGTCATACAGGATTTGCCCCTGGTGAAGCCGTGCTGGCTGCCATTAATCACCTCCATGTCCTTAATGTGCTTTAGCAGAGCTTCTAGGAGGACCTGTTCCATGATCTTCCAAGGCACAGAGGTGATGTTGACAGGTCAGTAGTTCTCAGGGTCGTCTTTTCTACACTTTTTAAAAGTGGGCACAATGTTACCTTCTTCTATTCACCAGGGGCTTCTCCTGATTGCCATGACTTTTCAAATGTCACGGAAAGTGGCTTGGCAACCACATCGGCCAATTCCCTCAGGACTCTGGGATGCATCTCATCAGGTCCCATAGGCTTATAAATGTTCAGGGTCCTTAGGCGGTCACGAACCTGATCTCCTCTAGTGTAGGAGGGGGTTTATGCCCCTGGTCACCATCCTGCTGTTCCATGACACAGGAGGGGTGAGAAGAGCAGTTATCAGTGAAGACTGAGGCAAAAATTTTGTTAACTACCTCAGCCTTTTCCTTGTCTGTTGATATGAGGTCACCATTCCTAGCCATTGGGGGGGCATGTTTACTTTAACATTCTTTTTTTGATTGACGTACCCGTAGAAGCCCTTCTTGTTAGTCTTTACTTCCCTTGACAAGTTCAGCTCCATCTGGACCTTGGCCTTCCTGACTTCATCCCTACACAACCGGGCAGTATCCCTATACACATCCCAGGTTCCCTGTCCCTGCTTGCACTGCCTTCGCAGTTCCCTCTTCTTCTTTAGTTTAACCAGCAGGTTCCGACTCAGCCACACTGGCCTTTTCCCTTCCCTGCCTGATTTTCTACATACAGGGACTGAGCACTCTCGCGCTTTATGGAAAGCATCCTTAAATATTTTACAATTCCGTTCTGCTCCCTTGTCTCAGAGGACCATGTCCCAGGGGATCCTACCGATTAATTCCTTGAAGAGCTGGAAGTCTGCTTTCCTGAAATTTAGGGTCCTGACAATACTTCTCACCTGTCCCATACCCCTCTGGACCTTGAACCAGTGCATGATCACTGCCGCCCAGGCTGCCTCCCATCCTAATGTCACTGATGAATTTGTTTGTACTAGTGACTGTCAGGGCCAGTATTGCTTCTCCTTGGGTGGGAATCACTATGAGCTGGACTAAGAAATTATCTTCAATGCACTCCAAGGGTCCCCTGGATTGCCTACAGCTTGCCATGCTACTCTTCCAGCATATGTCGGGGTGATTGAAGATTCTGAGTAGGATGAGAGCTTGCAAGCGTGAAGTCTCCTGTAGCTGAAGGAAGACAACTTCATCGGTTGGCTCTCCTTGATTGGATGGCCTATAGTATACACCTACCACAACAGTCCCATTGGTTCTTCTGTGTTTAATTTTGACCCACAAGCTTTCAACCTGTTCATGGCTACTCTTCAATGACAGCTCTTCACATTCTATCCCTTTCCTGAGATAGAGGGCCTGTGGAATAATTGGGACTTGACAGCTCTATAAGTTTGAAATAATGGGGTTGGAATTATTAGGACTTGACAGCTCTACAAGGTTGAAGTAATAGGGTTTGGCATCCAAGAGCTCCCTCATCCTCTTCCATCAATACTGCTACAATAAATGAAAATGTCAGGCTAAAATGACTATGAGCCTCAGACATCTGTCACTTATAATTATACAAAAAAATTGGTATGATTACTACACTGAATGTTCGGTCACAAAGTGACAATACTGAAAGCATAATTACTTCAGCTTGTTACATTTGTTTCAATATAAAGAAAAAAAAACAACAACAAACCCCAAAAACCCTCCACCCACTTAGGGGTTTCAAGAAGGTCCTACTCAAGCATCAAAAGAAAATTACCATTTTCTGCAGGATGGGGCATACTGCGGTTTCAACTTCATCAGAGAGTATGAAGAATAGCATAATACTGTCACTGAAAAGAGAAGAACAGTTGCATCAGATATATGTCACACAAAAAAACAGATATAAGGCACACAAACCAACAATAACTGTTCAGATACACATGTGCAGTCTTTTATGCAGTCTACTTAAAGCAGTCTGTATATGTATGTAGTTGTTATGCATAACTGTAGGTAGTTGTTCATATTTTCAATTTTAATCAAGAATTTTTTTCTCCTTCTCTTCCTTGAGGTAATATAGCATTACTGAAATTTTTCTGGTAATTTCTAACAAAAAAAATATGTTCAAATACATTAGAAATGATTGCTTGTCATTGGTATCATTTGATACTTTTAATTGCTACCGTTATTCCAAAGGGAGTGTCTTGTGAAAATTGTTAGCAATGAATGTGGGCATTCAATAACTTAATTTGCTATAGGTAATAACTGTTTGATTTTTGATCTTTTCCACTCTCTAAAACTTAAGGTGAGTTCAGTTCCAGTGGTATCAACACAAAAGATAATCATAACAAGAAAAAACACAAGCACTTTGCAGTTTGTGAACTGTAGGAGTAATAAACCTCCACCATGATAAAGTGTGATCTTTTAAAGGTAACTCTTCTAAATTTCCTTGGCTTTCAATACATCCCAGGAATTCAATGTAAATATGATAAATATGTACTTTTGTTATGATGGCTAATTTGTTATCTAATTAATGTTATTGATTAAACAAAAACAAATAAAGTATAAATTTGACAATTTGTACAAATTATTACTCTTAGCCACTTTGTCTAGTCCACTGTGCTCTGTTTTTATTCAAATGACTCTCAGATATCTAGATACAACACCACATCTTGGCTTGATACTAAAATAAGCAACAGACCAATGAGCTCAGCAGCTAAGACCCAACAAGACAGATGTATAAATGCACAGAATCATGCAATAATTTACCCTTCCTATTCAAGCAGGGCCATCCAGTTGCCCAGGACCATGTCTAGATTGCTGTTGAATATCTCTGAGGATTAAAACTCCACAATGTCTTGATACAGGAATTATTATTCATCCTCTTTAAATGATACCTAACAATAAATCTTCATAATAGTCACTTAGGCTATGTCTAAATTACAGGAATTAGGGGCACTTAAATTCATGGTAAGACTTACGGTAATACTTATATAAGCCTCTTCCCTCCCATATATTTGTTTCTGGGGGAAGGAATTCTTGGTTTACAGTCTGGAAGATATGATACATACTTGGTGAGTTGTACAGTTTGGATAAATGAAATACCAGGACTGCAGAACACACCTCTGAGAATACTCGATCCACAAGTATGCTTACTTCAAAGTAATATCAACTCAAAACTCACTTTCTTATGTAAGTAAAATGAAAATACTGAGTGCTTATTTCTCTCAAATAAATGAATTAGCTTTGTTACTAGAAGTTAAGAGACATTTTTATGTAACATGAGATAATACCACGCATATCTCTGTAGAAATGTGTTTGGGAGTCCTTGGGCACTTGAGTTCCAAAGCAGTATTGAAGCAGTGCTCGATGACAGCTTTGGCTTTGACAACCAGACCCAAGGCTTCTAGAGTAACAGGTCATGATAGTGCTGCCCATCAAAATTATTTTTGAAAATTTATCTGGTCTATCATATTTAGACTTTCTAATAAAAACTTGCAATTTTCATCTGGGATTTAGTTCAAGCCTTATTCTTCTAGATGAAATGATCCTGCAGAAAGTTACAGCCATGCTTAGGAAAAACACACTGTTCTTTTATTTTGATTTGACTCACAACTGAAAACCCTTCATACAAATTTTTTTTTTCCAGCTCAAAATGTACATATTTAATGTGATCCCTGAAAAGGCTGACTTTTCACAATCTTTTTTATCAGAGTCTTTGGAGAAGTCCTGATGCAAGACACGTTACTCTTCTCCAGTCAGCTGAGGCTACAGCCTATAGATTCCCCAGTCTGGTGGCGTTGATTTATCAAGAAATGCATGTCTGAAAGATATCGTGTTATAGACAGGCAGTGAGTGAAAGAGAGCAAGGATTTACCTCACCAAACCTTGACAGTATTTTTGCCAGTAATTTCTAAAATTTTCAGAATGAGAAGAGATACATTGACGAGCAGAAATGTTAACCATACAGGACAGCTTTTACCTTTTAAGGAACATGCCATAAAATTCTGATAATTTTAAATTTATTGATTATGGAACTTAATGACAAAATAAAAACATATACTAAGTAGTAAAATTTCTCAGCTTTAGAACAGCCTAAAGAAAAATTCTGGCATCAATATGACTTTTTCTCATTTGTCTTTTGGGGTCATTCCACTAACAGCTGTTTAATATAAGGGCTTAATGAGTTTTAGATTCATTTATAAAAATTATTGTAAACAACTGACAGAATGTGGTACTTTTCTTCTTATACCATATCACTCAATGTTGCATAGAAAACAAATCGTTAATGTGCATATGTAGTGTCATAATTTTTAGGTTTGAATTGCATATCTGAGATCTATAACCATAGTTAAGTGTTAATCGTTGTGTGTTACTCACTCTTATGTAAAAGCCATTTATTACCCACTAACACGTAAATGTGCAACCTGTGGGACAGAAGCAACTTGTGATAATTTGGTAGTGTATCTACTCCAATTTTTTTTTATATAAAAGACAGTGTTTAAGCCTTGCATCAAAGGCAAGCCACTGGAGTACAAAAACACTGGCTCAGGTATCTTTGCATAAAACTGCATCGCATCATTTACCTACGCTCAAAATAATTGCCAAGCCATGTAGTGTTTCAGCAAAGATAACCTGAAGAAAAAATAAGCCACAATCTTTTGGTCATTTATCTTCCATTCTCTCAAAACTCCTCAGAGACACTGTAGTCACATTTTCACTTTAAACTCAAAATTGGAATCACATTGGTTAAAATTGATCTGTGTTTCCTAAAACTGGGTAGTCTTGTATACTGACTGAAAGTTCATTTGCACTGAAACACAAACACTGTGTTAAGTCTTTCAGTGTCACCAAACTGATGAACAATACCAACAGAACACAAAAAAACTGTGTTTTCAGGTCACTTGTGTTGTTTTATGGTGAAGGGAAAAAAATCCAGTCCTTACATAACATCTATGGTGGCTTCTATTTCTCTGTAACAGCCACAATACTGAACTGCCACACTCTCTCCTTTCATGAGTGAACTTTACTGCTTTATGATATCAAACCTTTTAACTTTATCATGTCCCTTTTTCCCTTTTTCTCCCCAGACTTCAAATCCTTCATTTTATTTTTTCCACATGCCTTCAAATAATTTCTTCATTATTACATCATCTCCCCATTACAGTTCTCCCAGATTCTAGCTTCTCCCTCATCTTGTGTTCCTAAGGCTTTTCTGAGCTCTGGTGCAAATGAAATATTCACTTCAACCCATGAGTTCAAGGTTATGAAAAACACAGTATCAGAATAATAGTGATGTAATCAGTAGTACTATAATACTGATACTTCAAAATATCACCTTTTCGTAATGTATTTCATTAATCCATCATCAAAGCTGTTTTTTCTAAGATAGAAAAGGAGCCAGAGAAGGTATATATCTAGTGAAGAATACATGCTCAAGACAGCATCAAAAGTATCTATTTTATAAGAAAAGAAATTAACTTCAACATTTTTCATTGTTGTTTTTTCCAAAGAAACTTTAAGCTTGGGGTTTTTTTGTTTAAATGGTGCATCATTTCTATTTTGTTCCAGTACAAATCTTGATCTTAACCTGGTTGTTATAACAAGCTGTAACTACAGAACATTTTGAAATTAATTAAAGCTTTGTTGTCTTGATGCTTAAAAAGCCGCTGCAGCTTTTGATGTTTATATGAGAGGGAACAACAAGAAGGAGGAAAAAAGTTTGCGTTACTATAGGTTACTTAGCTATAAATTATTCATACAATATTTCTTATAAATAGTAACTGATCTCTTAAAGGAAGAAATGACAACTCACGCAGACATGTCCTGGTAGCAATGAGCTAGCTAAGGTAACAAAAAAAATTTTATATGCATCAACCTGAATCAGGCACACCATTCTAGTAAATTCAGTTTTAATGAGAAGGAGAATCAAACTTTATATATGAAAGATGATGACTCTACTCAAGACGATACTTATTGCTGTGAGTATTGTCTACCATTATAAAAGAAAATGTTCACTGTCATATACAATATTGAAAAGGAAGAAAGGAAAGCATTAGATTAATCTTTCAGCATCAAGTTTATGCTACTGGATAGAACTGTGAGTAATGCTAAAATAATTATGGAATACAGAGCAGGTGGTATTAATTGAAATCAACAGGTGTTTTTCACTGACTGCAATGACACCAGAATGCAACATCTCAAAATTCACTGTTAGAATTTTGGCACTAACAACCTAACTAACCTGATCTACCCAATAGTAAAGTCACATATTTAGTGTGTACCTTAAAACTTGTGCTTTCATTTGAGAACAGTGTTGTTAAATCATCAATAGAGGCAAAAGAAAACCCTGGTAACTTGTCTATTCAGTTGATTTCTGCTACAAATTGTTCTTACAAGAACAATTCAACTCAAGCAGAAACTGTCACGTCCCAGTTGATCTTACCATTCTTATCACTTTGTCTTAAATTTCATACTGAATTTCTTCACCTACCCAAGACATCTCAGTCTATCTTGACAGGTTGTACTTTCAAGGCTTCTCTGTCTACAGATGAAATTTCTGCTCTTTTCAGTTGACACTCCTCCGCATTTGTGTTCTTCCCTTCCTTTCAGTTTATGGGCACTACAAGTTGGTGAAGGATAATGTCTCTGGTCACATGATAATAAAATTGCTTAGCATAGCGTATATAAGTACTTCAATTAGCTTTGCTGAATCAGGATGATTTTGGTTACTTATTTTTATTTTGTTTTCTTATGTTGTTTTCATAATCTTCTTTCCTCAGACCTAAAAGCTTATATTATTTTTGATTATGTGGTAAATAAATGGGGGTTTATGGTTTTTTTTTTTTCTTTTATAGTAAAAATATGAGGGGGTTTCATGAACTACCCATATATTCAAATTTCTATTCAGAATAAGTGCTGTTCATAAATAATTATGGCCGTAATAGGAAAAAAATTGTATCTGACAAAAAAAAGAAAATTATTTCATTAATTGTCTCTCTATTCTTCCTACGCATTTGGGTGTGAAGGCCGAGGCACTGGCAGTCTACCAGACTTCTCAATGGATAATTTCCTCCAAGTGATGAACCAGAGCTATTTTTACTTCTGTTTTTAATTATGCTCTACTAGCTTCCTTTTTGATATTGGCATGAGATAGTAATTTATTGCATTGCTACGGAATAGTCAACTGCTTTGCTTTCTGGCTCTCTCTCTCTTTGTATGTGTCCATATACTTTACTCATTAAGGTAATTCACCAGATTCATCTTGATATCAAAACTAGGAACATCCTAATACACCATTCTTTCCAATTTGAAGGGAAACATTTAAGTGAAATCAAGAGTGTTTTAACATTACGCCTTTAGTATTGTCAGTCAAAATAACAAGGGAATAACAAAACACCTCCAGTAAAAAACAGTAGGCAGTCTCTGCAATCTTCCTCAGTAATTCCAGAGCTTCCAAGTTAACATTTACATATACTAATTTTTGTCCTACCTATGTCCTTATGCTAGAGCAAAATACTAATAAAGCAGCCTACATCTCATACTCAGTCACACATGAAACGTTATGTCTTAAAATTTCTATCTGCCTTCTACACAAGCAAGTCCAACTTTTCTTGTATGTTCTGCCTCCTGTTTGTAAGGATTTTGCTATAAATACTGTAAAGATACTTTTTGTTCCCCTTTAAATCCTTTATGAAAAATCCTCCTTTCTGGGAAGTCTATAAAACTCTTGATGCTGATATGCCAGGAAGTAATCTATCTTTCTAACCAACATTATTTATTGAGTTGCTTTACTCTCCTATTTGTCATACCTATCCACCATCTTAAGTCTTAGGCTTAATTCCTAAGCACCTGGGGCCAGGATCATTTATTAACTCTGTTTGTACAACATCAAGTGGAACTGGGTTATGATTAATGCCAGAGCTGACAAATTAAACAAACAGCCTATCCTTCCCCTGAGAGTCTCAAACATTGGTTTTTCAGAACATTTGTAAAACAAGAACCAGAGCTGAATAAAATTACTTGGATGGAGAATGCAAAAAATAAATCCTATGGGCATTTCTCTCAAACTTAGGAATGCATGCTTTTCAACTTTGCCAATTCTGCTAAAATATTTATTTCAAGAAATCTTTCAACATTTTCTTTTCCCAAACACAAAACCCTGTATAAAGTGAATATGAGGCTAGGTGCAGGAATAGAATACTAGAAAATATGGATTTATTGATACAGCTATCTAGCAATTATAAGATACACAAGCAACATTTGTTCTTTAGTCTCTGGTTCTCTGAGATGCCCTTGATCAAACCTTAAAGATACCCTTTAATCAGGGATTAAGTAAACACATCTGAAAGCCACATGTATGCACACAGATTGGGTTTTTACAGTCATAAATATCTCCAAAGGCATTTGTCTATCTAAAGGTTCATATGACATATCTGTAAGAAACTACATGGCTGCATGCATGCAAAGCAGGTATACTTCGGCATTCCCACATTCTGAATGTGTATTATTCCTTTTGACTCTTGAGAATAACTTAAAAGAGATTTTTCAGAAATGTTTTTGATGAAACTGGTGAAAATCTGTTGCACTCTATTGATTGATAAGAGACAGCCTGATTCAGTAAGAAGCATTAGCCTCCTGTCATTAGAAGTTTTGAAATCAAACTACTTAATGTTTAAAAGTTTCAGCTTGCCTGTGTTGGGGAAAAAAAAATATATAAGCCCTTGCCCCTATTTCATAACAGGTGATAGGGAAAAGATTATGTACTTTCAATCTTTTGCTCCAATCCAGCTTAACTAGTGAAAAGCCCCTACCGAAGAATTAAGAGTGATGGTTTTATAAGAAAGGGAGAATAAAAGAGGTGAAAAGAGAAAAGAAAAAATAAACTGCCATGGAAACTGAGAGAATAATTCAATCCGGCTCATCCTAATTATCATACAAAGGCAAATCCTAGATTTTGTGTGACTTAGTACAGAAGACAGGTCAAATTGGACTTGAAAAATTATCCCAGTACCATTAATGTATCACAGACTTCACAGTGTATTGGCATATGGTCCCACATATCCAGTCACTTTGTAACAGAATTCAAAGGCTTCATTTTTGCCATTCTGAAATACAGTTTTTCAAGGCACAAGTTTTTAACTCAGTGAGAACAAAAGCTTTTTATTTCTGCAAGCACAACTGCTGAACTAAGTGTTCATAAAAGCAGGGGGTTGGGGGGAAGGTAAAAATTACATATTTAAGAACATAGAATGACAAAGCTGGTGAGGGGGCTGGGGAACAAGTCTTACGAGGAGCAGCTTAGAGAGCTGGGGGTGTTTAGCCTGGAGAAGAGGAGGCTGAGGGGAGACCTCGTTGCTCTCTACAACTACCTGAAAGGAGATTGTGGAGAGGAGGGAGCTGGGCTCTTCTCCCAAGTGACAGGGGACAGGACGAGAGGGAATGGCCTCAAGCTCTGCCAGGGGAGGTTCAGGCTTGACATCAGGAAAAAATATTTCACAGAAAGGGTCATTGGGCACTGGAACAGGTTGCCCAGGGAGGTGGTGGAGTCACCTTCCCTGGAGGTGTTTAAAGGATGAGTGGATGAGGTGCTGAGGGATATGGTTTAGTGACTGATGGGAATGGTTGGACTCAATGATCCAGTGGGTCCATTCCAACCTACTGATTCTATGATTCCATATGTTACTTGACAAATATACTTGATATCTGCTACAATACTTCACCAAAATGAATACGCCCATTTCAGAGTAGCAAAGTAGCACTGATAGCTAAGATCTTTTCTCTGAAGAGGCTGGTGTCACAGCTCTCCTGTATGCTGAGAAAAAGCTTTTCAAAAATTCAAATTTTCCCAAAAGGGCTATCTTCAATAAATATGGAAAAAGAATGCATTCTCCTAAAATTAAACCTGCATGCTGTATTGACAAATAAACCCAAAAAAAAACCCAAAGAAACCCTCAAAACCCAAACAACCTGGTTTGCAAAAGGATACAAAAGAAAGAATTTTCAGCACTGTGTATACTCATATATGCTGTTATTATTGAAGTACAGATGCAGATAGTCTGATCTGTTATCACATATAAATTGTATGTGCAAATTCTGACTTTAGTCAAATGATAGAAAGAATAAAGAAATAAGCACTCTCTTCCTATAAACTGTTGAGTTTTCTGAAATTCTGACCCAAGGGAGATAAATTTCCTTGGTGAGTCCGTACAAAACTGAAACCTTGTCCAGCCATATTATCTTTCATTGTTCAATCAAATTTAAAGAAATTTTTCCCTCTCAAATTGACTATACTTGTGCATTCATGCTATTGGAATCAAAAAGCATAGGATTAACAAAGGACAAAGAAAATGACGAACAGTGAGACTGTGATATTTTTTCCTCAGGAAGAAGGACTTGTAGAAGATGGGGAATGGCAGAACTAGTAAACAGAATCATTTAGAAACAGGTTTCCTTTCTCAACTGGATAGAAATCTAGCTGATAAAACTGGATACAAACCAGAAGTAAATTATTAGAATCCACATTTTAGTATTCTAGTTAAATCTGATTTAAGGCCACTTTTAGAAGGAAGAATTTTTCTTCACAAGTAGACACACCAAGGAAAAAAAAAAGATAATCAATATGTGTGAAAAACATGCTTTAAAACTATGCCTCAGCAGAAAAGAATTGTTATATGTGAAACAAAGAAATGTAAAAAGAAAGTGTTTTTCAAATCAAAGACAGTACTTGACAAGTGAGGGTGCATGAGCTTCCTAAAAGAAAGATCATATCTTCTCAATGCAGTCTAACATAAACCCCTTGCGAGAGAAAAAGAACCAAGTCAAAAGTACCTACGTGACAATGGCAGATGTTCTTTAATCCTGTTACCCGTGTTCTATACAATTTAGAAGAACAGCTCTGCACAAAATAAAATTGGGGGGGGATTTAAGAATAACCTGTCCTACTCTGCTCTATTTTTAAAACGGTAAGCTTTATTATTCCTCTGCTCATTTTTCTGTTTTTACTTTTGGAATAGCAACTAATGATTTATCTTGACAGATACTAAGGCTTGCTGAGGGGAAAGGTCCTGCTGGCCTATGGCAAATGAAAATTATTACAGAGATCTAGACTGCAAGATGTCACAGCAGTTGAAATACACACTAGTAGAAAGGAGGCCCAGTGGCTGTGGAACACCAGATATAGCATGCAATATTATGACTTGATTAGAGTACCATGATACAAGCATATGTTGTGCTTCTCAGGCAAATTATCCATAATCACACCTCACAGATATCCATGTATATAATTTATTTTCATATACTTCTCATTCAACTGAAGCAGCTGCTCTCCTGCCTAGGCATGTGAATCATTGCCATAGTCTGTAGTCAAATTACCATCATCGGGCATGAGTTACATTACTCCAGGATCACAACTTTTGCATGATGGAGTAGCAATAGCATTTTGCAACCACTTTGTGTTGATTTCTCACTCACTGCTCATCTCTTTGCAGTCAGATGACCCAAGTCATTTTGTAATCATAGGCTATCCAACCACTTTAAAATGATAACACAGTCACACAAAATTATGTGCTATTATAGTCAAAGGATATCAATACCGCACAACAGGGATAGGTAATGGACCAGGCTTTTTCTAAATTGAAAGGCTTTGGAATTTTCTAGTGCTATAATCAACCAGTAATGTGGAGAATGTTAATTAATCAATGCTTAGCTAATTTGCACAGACTAACGCTAGAAACCACATAGAGTATCAAAAGTATGTCCAGATACCAGACTGCGCGAGGTTGCTTTGGGCTTTACCCTTCCTGGTCTTGAAAACCTCCAGGGACAAAGACTGTACAGTTCTGGGTAAACTGCTCTATTGCTTGACTGTCCTCATGGTGAAAAAGATTTCCCTAAATCCACTCCAAACCTCTGTTGCTTCAACTTGTCCCTATTGTCTCTTGTCATCCCACCATAATCTGCTGTGAAAAGCTTGGCTCCACCTTCTCAATCACTTCATCGGATACGGTGGAATGCAGCTACTTTGTTCCCTTGAAGCTTTTTCTTCTTGTCTCTCTTCTGTAGGCTGAACAGACTCTAATTCCCTCAGCCCCTTCTCACAGGCACATTCTGCAATTTTCAACCATCTTCCTGGTCCTGTGCTGAACTCACTCCTGTTGACTGATGTCTTTCTGTATTGGAAGACCCAGAACTGGTACTATAGCTTTGATCTAGTAATAAATACTGCATAGAGGGGTATAATTTCCTCACTAGGTGTACTGGATACAGTCCTGTTAAAACAGCCGAGGATACTACTGGTTTTCTTTGCTGCTAGGTCATACTTCTAGTTCGTGTTCAGTCTCCTGCCTGTCAAGACCTTCCATCTCATACCATAAATATTTAGAGCAAGACAAAAAAAGAAGTTATTTTTACTTTGCAGTTATATTCTGCCTAACCTGTTTTAATGGTCCACCAGCTTGGCATTGGAGAGACCCAATCAATGTTCACTGAAACCTACCAAGCACTGTTGCTTTCAACAGGCTTTGAATTTGGTCCTAACTACTGGTTATCATGAAGAAACCCAAAATCTGTCTTCTGTACTTTCTTTACTCTTCTAGGCTACACATGACTCTTTAGAGTATACACACATATATGTGTGTCTTTAGGAGTTCTAGTTCTACAACAGCCAGGGACAGGAAAATAAAACTGCAAGGTCTGCTCAGTGGATGGCACTGAAATTTCTGTGTTACTTTGAATAGAATTTTGAACAGAGAGCAAATGAAGAAGGACTACTAAAAACAATGAAGACTGGAAGTGCTATGAATGGCCCAGTTTGCAGATCCTACTGAAGCAAGTGCTCCCCACTGAAGAAGTAACACATGATCAAGCTCCAGATAAATTTTATAAACACTAAAATAATCCATTAATGGTTTATATTTAAGAGAGGACTAAACATGAAACCTAAATTATCGAAGCGACTCTCAAAAAGCACGGGAAGACAGAGAAAACCAACATCCACAAAATTTGTAGCACAATTTACTGAAATACACAGGAATTTATATTTTTAATCAAGCCTATACTTCAGCAATGAAGGCTATGTATGAATACACACCAAGATGTAGCAATAAAATAAGGATCAGTTAAGAAAAAGAGATATCCAGTGAACAGCAACAGATGTGGAAATGGATAGACATATTCAAATCAAAGATTGATGTGTATCATTATCATATGGCCTTCTAATGCTTGTTTTCTTAGCGAGTTTAATACTGCATGTGACATAGCTATACTCCATTATGCATTGCAGGCACTGTAGGTTATACTGCTAAGCTTGGCTCCCTTCCATAATTATTAAACTGCTTATTTGCTTTTTCTTTCTTTAGATTTATGTCATGCAGACTGAACTGTGCAAAATTACCCCCTTGCACTGAATCAGTAATAAGCACTGCTTTATTTCATTGTCCAAACACCAGAAAGGACATTTGTCTGAAGAACTGCATTTGCATTTAAATACTTCTTCCTTATAAAAAGCACCTTCTAGAAGTATTAATTAGGCTACAGTATTAAAATACTGTCAAGAATGTGCTTAGTTTAATAATAGCACGTCATAAGAACTCACTTAATGCAAAACAAGTACAATTACAGAATTATGTTCCATTTCTATTACCGAACACCATTCATATATAAACAACAGGTTTACATCTCATCTTTCTAAAATTCCTCTTATACAAGACTATCACAGAAGCCTTCTGTGGAGAATTAGGAAGTTATGCATTGCCTTCATAAATGGCACATGGTGAGCAGGTTTTAATATCAGTTCATGTGTTAAATAAAGCAAGGTCACCAAGGTGAAAATCAACAGCAAGGAGCACAATAAAAATAAGTAAGTTATCTATAATAGACAGTTTCAAAGTAGTAAAAATAACATTGAGATATTAGCCAGGTGAAAGCTAGTGGTCTGGCACCACCCAGGCTGCTGGCTAGGTTTATACTTTTCTGGTTGTCAGTTACTAGTGGAAGGAAATCTCAAGCCTTAAATGTTGGTCAAGGACACTAAGGAAAGGTGAATAACTATCAGGATCTTAAAATCATGTGAAAGAAACAGCTGGACAGATAGAGAGGTATCAAACCTATAAGACAGTGGTAAAATCAGTAAGATAATCAGGTAATATCAGTAAGAAAAAGAAGGGATTTAGCATGCAATTCTTTGTTTGTACAAGATCTATTCTATTTAGTAACTAAAAGGGTTTTACTTGTGATGAAAATTCTGGGTTTGAGCCATTTTATTCAAGTACTGGGAAAGTACTGAAAATGTTTAAAGCAAATGAGCTTACTCCAAATACAACTGCAAATGCTGGAATGAAATGTTCCTTACCAGGAATACTACAGATAAAAAAACCAGTATACATAGAATAGTACCACAATAGACCACTGGATACCATGCAGAATGAGACAGTACTTCAAACTTTCCAGGCTACTATGTGAGGGATTTTCAATACTCAAAAAAATTTGTAAGGAATGTATTGTGATGATAAAACCTGGCCAAAGGCCCTAGCATTCCTGTTTTGTAAAAAGGAAGACAGGTGCCTGGCATCCTACAGAAAGTTAAAGGATGAGGTCAAAGAGGTAGGTTAAACTGAACAGAAGTAGGCAGCTATCAGAAAAAAATATGGGTTTTACTTATAATGAGTAAACAGCAGCTCACACGCATGGAAGTTTTATCTCTATAGCGGGAGAAGTTTTGATGTTAAAGCTGTTGTTGATCTTAAGACTTCAGAACTGTAGGTGAAAACCTCTTGCTAAATGACCAACACCGGCACTATGCTTAAGGTGAAACAACTACTCTCCAATAAAGCAATCTACAAGGAGCATCAAGTGATATAATCAAGTTATATCATAACATAGAATATATTCTGCTGGGATGAAATAACAAACTGAGTTATATTATTTGCAAAGAAGTGGTTAATAAAAAATTCTAGGCACTGAAAAATGACGCCTTGTGTTTCTGGCCAATCTATCACTTTTCCATATACTGATATAATGGGGACAGATCCAGCACTACAAGATGCTTTCCATTACAACTCAGAACAGATTCAAAGCGAACAGTGCACAATCCAAGTATAAAATATTAGACAACATTTTATTTTCCTTATCTGACTCATCATGGATGATTGACACTTGAAAACCCTTCCCTAGTATTAACAGATCTTTCCAATTACTTCAATTTCTTCTCATACGACAGGGAGTAATCTAATGAAACTGAATGACAGAAGAAGGTTCCAGTATTTCAGTTAGGGCTGCTTGCCTTTGAATTTCTTTCTTTATGAGCTGAAGATCATCTTACACTTTTATTTTAAACAATGAATGACTGAGCACCGTAGATCCTTCCCACATCAGGTGATGGAGGATCTAGATCACACATAAGTGGAACTGGTTATTTAATTGAAAATGCTGTGAAAACATATACTATTTTTTCAGTTCAAGATGCTTTAATGGAATACAAACCAATTAAGATTTTCTTGGAATCTGTCAACTGTATGGTCATTAGTGGTAGTTTCTATGTTATAAGAGATCGGTATTTTATAATACTGCGATCTATGATTTTTCAAAGCTGTTCGAAGTTACTAAATATCTTGTACAATATATTCCTTCCTTTTATTTCAAGTTTCAATCATCACATTTTTCTTAAAAAAATGAAAAAAACTCCACCAACAGTGCTTCCTCTCTCCCATCAAATTGTTTATCATGTATCAAAAAAAATCTATCTCACATATATGTACAAATACTTTAGATCACCTTCCATGCCATGTAAGCATCATATAAAGCCTATTAGGAAGATCCCAAAAGTCCTTTATGTGACTGACAGACTGAGAGCGTCATATAGTTGAGTGGGGAAAGGGATTTGAAAACAAGTTTTACCATCTCTATCTTGATTAATCTTAAAGATTAACTTCAATAATTATTACTTGAAGCTCTGCATATTATAGCACTAACTACATAATATAGCAGGAATTAAGAAAATGTTTACAGACCACTTCAATGCAATGAAATGCTCCGCAACTTACAATAGCATGTGCTTCCCAAGGAACCAATCTCAATTTGGAGATACAATAAAAAATTGACTCCATGAAAAATTACCACATACATGTTAGTCTCTGGGTAGTTTCATGCATGTGTAGTACATCTGTAATGTTAAAGTGTTTCCTAAAGAAAAGTTCTTCCTTACATATATGAAACAGAGACAGTACAAAACTGAGTACAACTAATCTCTCACACCAAGGTGTATAATTACACTGTCCTTGTGCTACAAGTGAAACTAAGGGAGCAGAAAAAAGGCTGATGCTTTGCTTCCAAAATTGCATATATCATTTGAGCAGTGAAGGTTGACTCATCCAATATCCCTGTTACTTTTTGAAATACCCAGTGGCTAGCATGAAAAGGGTAAATAATGGGTTTATGTAGGACAAAAATGAAATAACTTCCCTTGACTTACCAGACAGTCTAGACAGTGGTTCACAATACGCTGCACATGTGCCACCTTTAATTCATGCACAGGGCTCAGTATATCGTCACCTTTGCTATTTCTCTGTCTTTCCGAAGCAGGAAAGAGGTTGGGTAAATAATTACATAAAGATGATAAAATGCCCATCCTCCCGGTCTAGTCTGATGCCTGTCTGGCAGTAGTTCTGCTTTTGTGTCAGACTATGCTGACTGAATGCTCACTGTGTCCTGTCCATGTCTCTTCTCTTTCCTGTCAAAGTACATACACATCTTTTACCAAGCTCTTACAATGGGAAGGTTCAGCATACTTCCCTCATCTGTCTAATGAACAGTTTCACAGTTGCTTCTTGTGAACTGTTTTTTTTTTTTCTCTGAAGCTTATCCTGAAAATTTATACAAAGTATGAACAGTTCAGATAATGGTATGCATCCTGCTTGCTACCTGGATGTTATAACTATTATTCTCAGGAAAAATTTTCCACTACTCTGTGCTGCACTCAATGGGTTCACTGTGTCTTCGAAAGTAAAAATAAAATAACCATTGTGTCTGGTGCCCATGAAATTATTCAGTGCTGTTTTACTGAATTCCAGACTGTGGCAGTTAAGATGAGTGCTAAATTGATAAAAAGTGATTCTGTTTTTTTTCACTTTCTGCCATTTTCCCCCATCAAAATCCTGAGCATCATGTCACTTTCTGACATTTCATTTGAAGGCCCATCCTGCAGTAATTGTATCCATACTGTACCTGGTAGCACATAGACAGGAACTTCCTTGTGTATCTCCAAGCAGCAACACAAAGCAGTATTCTTAGGAACAGATGGGGCTACACTTTGTTTGAAAAATTTGGTCTGGAAACTGCTAGACATACATGTAGAAAAAGTCAATGGAAAGGCAAGTTGAAGCCAGTACTGTCTGATTTATACTAGTATAAAGTAGAGTAAAATTTGATATGATAACTTATCATGAATACAATTTGTAGTATGAACAACTCTGAGTACCAAACAGCTGAAGGAGCAAGAAAAATCCTTCATGTGCTTTAGGGACAATAGAAACTCTTATTCTATGTGGGTCTGAGGAAGTAGTGGTAAGGCCAGTAAAGAAATACTGTGAAAACAACAGGTTCAGAAACAGCCAAGCAAAAGCAGCAGGTACCTTGGAGAGCCTCTAGGATTACGCCTCTGCCCTCTCTCACCATGTTTTGTAACTTGCTCTTCTGAGCTTCTTTTCTCTGTCCCTTTCTTTACAGTATATTCACTTCATTGCTATTCTACCACTTGATTCCATTCTTCTCCTTTCACTCTGTCATTAATGCATTTGCTTCATCCCAGCAGTCACTTTACTTGTCAATAACACTCCTGAGCCACATCACATCTGTCACACCAGTCTAGCATGTGAGCCAAGACAAACACTGCACACTTTGTGTATGTCCACTGCATGGTGTGGCAGTACCTTCTGTCTGTTGGTCATTAGGCACTACCATAATCTACCTGACTACAGGACAGAATTAGGCTTAATAAAGTAATTTTAGATTATTGATGTTATAAAATGCCCCCAGACTTTTCCAGAAATAAATAACAAAGATATCTTCAATGAAGATGCCAGGTCAAGTAATCTGAAGTGAAATTCAAGTCACAGGTTTGTAAAGTGTAAAATACAAAAAACAGCAGTAAACTGAACAATTCATGGTTTCGATTTAAATCGAACGATGATCAATTCTGAAAACAAAGAAAGGGGTGAATTTACATTTGTTTTGATATTATTTGTCAGTTTGATTCTTCCAGACAATTCTTAAGGCCACAGAGACTGAAAAATATTTCCCATGGACTTTCATTAAATTCAGTTATTTATTTTTGTATGCACCTAATAAAGGTTACTCATTCTGTTAAAATTACTTCTCAGAATGAGACTTCCTTTTCTTTGTGCAACTCTTCACCCACCAAGCTTTACATTACATTTGTAATGATGCTGTCTTCACATTGCCTCTCTCATAGTCCAAAGTGTCTACAGACTTCATCTTAAACAAAATAATCTTATGAAGATCTCAGGAAACTGGAACTCCAGGGCATTTTACATTCATGGGACTAGGATCACAAAACAAGATTTTTTCTTTTAAGGTGATGAAACATGGAAAATAACAATGAAGATTCAAATATTTTTTCCAATTAGGATCTATGATTTGTGCCAGTGTTGATGTTTCTAAACTATTCTGTTTATTAAAATATCGTTTTAATTTTTCATTTCTCATATTCAACTTCTAGTCTAACTTTCAAGCATTACTCAAAATAAGTAGGAGTAAAAATCTCTCATGTAAGGGTTACTAGTAAGGTAATAAATTGCTAATACAGCCCAAAAGGCTAAAATAATCAATGCTCAAAAGTTACATTTAGCTTTCTTACATGTATTGCAATCCAAGGGTTACACACCCACACGTGGCCTATACTTCTCCTCTTTTACATAAATATGGTTTTGGTTCATATTCTCCTTTTTCTTAATTGCTCCATAACTTACAGAACTATGTAGTTTAGGTAACAAGTTTAAGCTCCAAAAATATTCCCTTGTACACTAGAAATGCATCCAAAGGTTCCAAGGTCTTCACCGTGGCTTCATGCTATTAGCGCTCAAGACATTTTTCAAATACATTCTCTGATCCTCTAACACTTGCTCTGTCACCTAAGTACAGCACATACTCACCTGAACATGTTGTCTGCTTTTTTCCCTACAATATTGCTCTGCCTGCTTTTTTTCCTCTCAGTCTTGCCTCCGTCTCCTGTTTTCTACTCTACTATCTTTCAGTGAAGTAGATAGAAAGAAATAACTGATTCCTGGGTATCTATGGGTACATCTTCTGTCACATTAGCTCACACACAAACCCAAATTCCACAGCTGCCCATACTACCTAGTGGTTTATTCACCCTCCCTATGGCCTGGCAGTGAAATTCAGGCATATACAGGGACACTCCTTAACTTCTGTTCTGTCTCTGCAGAGTGGCGTAAGTATTCCTTCTCTACCGATGTCATGAATTCCAGCATCATATCATGGCAAATTCTAATCCATATGACATACAGCTAACAAAGCTTCTATAGACTGTGTCTGAACTTTGTTTTGCATTATATGCTTTTGGAATAGCCTGTGCCAAATTGTGAAACTTCAGTTATACAGCCAGAGACTGCTGGATTTATTCTACTCTCCCTTAATTTAAAAGGAAAAGGGAGATTCTGCCCTTATTGAATGCCATTTGTGAAAGTGCTGCATACATTAAACAATGCTAATAGCTTGAAAAGCAGTTATTGTATTGAATGAATGGTTGGATACTATCACAATAAAACAACTGGAATGTAATGAGTCCAAAACCCCACAATTTTCTACAATTGTCCAGTGTTTTCCAGAGCAGGAAAGTTTGAATTTTAAGAACCTTCCAAGTGATTTAGTAGTCCAAGTCACTTCTTTCAAAGTAGGCAAGCCCATCTTTAAGTGAAAGTCAGGAGGGGTTAAGATTTTAAGTGTTTTTTTTAATATTTTAGCCACAGACTTATGGCTAGATTTTCAAATGGCATGAAGAAGCATAGCTCCATGGACATCATGAAGTTACGTGGTTTTATAGTGGCTGAGAAGCTGATCTCGTGTCATGATTTAACCCAACAGGTGGCAACAAAGAACCATATGGAACACAGCCAGAAGCAGATAACCATGGGCTGCTCACTTGCCCCTTCAAAATGGATGATATGCAATGCAAAATCGCTCATTGAGCAGAGAATGACACTAGACCACTCCCAATTCATAATTCCAACTTGTGCACCCACACCATGGAAACTGTGTTACAAGCCTGCATTGCAGAAAAGAAATAAACATTGCAAACCCCAAATCTGCCTTCCCATCCCAGTCACATTGAATGATACCACCCTACCAATGACCATGCCCACTCCCCCTCCATAGAAGGTGACACTGATCTTATGGCTTCCCTGACTGTGTCCTTTCCAAGCTTCTTGTGAAAACTAATTCTTTCCCCACCCAAACCAGGCAATTAACCTTTTCCCAGCCAGAATCAGGACACTTTAATACAGCAGAAGCAAATCTCTTGATGTACAACTAAGATACAAGAAGTTTTGGATCTGTAGCTAAGAATGCTTAGATCTAAAGGTCTGGTAAAGATTGATAACTAATCTCAAAGTTTACTATGTATAAACTCGGATAATTTTCACCTTAAATTACTGTAAACCCTTCAATGACCAGCAGGCCACTAAGTGACACACAGACTATTTCCAAAGAAACTAGAATACTTCATAGTTTCAGCTGTAAGCCAAAAGAAATAGATATCTTCACATTGCTTTGCCATGGCACAAGATGAGATTATAAAAATGCATCTGATTATTTTCCCTAAAGTCTGTAAACTACACTAATCAAAAAATCAGTACTATGTGAGATATGTCTGTCTGTAGGAAGCAGTATGACCATGAATCCTAGCAAAGTGAAACAGTATGCTGCAAACAGTGCTTTTTACTTCCCCTGCTCCCTGCCCCAGAAGAATTTATATTGCAGTCTTGAAAAAATATATGTGTGAATGTGTCCTTGTCACTATAGTCTTTCAATCTACAATTAATTGCAACTCATTCTCTGGCGCGGTTCCACTGAAGTCTAACAAACCCCAAGTATAAATGATCGGTTTCCTTATGATCATTACACAGCTGGTCCTAAGAAGTTATTTGGGTTCAAGCATTTATTTAATGTTGAGTATGTGTAGTCAAATCCTCAAATAGTTAGAGTAAGTGCAAGCAGTATTTCAACATAAGACATCCTCTTAGCCTCATAATTGCTTCTTCCAATCTACTGTGGGGTTTTTTTGCATTACTGGATACACCTCACAGCAGGTGCTTCCCAGCAAAGATAAGTATTCATCATGTTTTCTTGATATAAAACAATTGTTTGACTATGATGATTTTCTGATCTTAAAAGGTAGTCTTAAGGAACAGAACATTTTTCAGACTCTTAACTGAATAATACAGTGTCTCTTTTCCACTTTGATAAAACTTGAGAGATATCCTGAAGTGAGAATTCTTCATATCAGAGTTGTTGAAGCAAGTGTTAGGAAGTGCTAGAACTTTCATTAAGTTGTAACACTGATATCTCACAGGAGCTGAGAAGTCCAGGAAAAGAAAACTTTGCAACAGCAGTTCCACAAAGCAAAGAAATTCAGCAAGCAGAGAAATAATAACTTCTGAAATTCAGAATGACTTGTACCCCATCATCAAAACTACCTTGATATATTTTATTGCTTAAGTGAATAAGAGAACTCTGGAAATGATTGGCCATACATTATCATTACGAGAAATTATTTCCGTATATATCTTATGGGATAAAGATCACAACTCTTATGTCTGTCCTTTAATTCCTGTAGAACGTCATCATTTAAACCTTGAAATGTGGTATTTTTCAAATTATAAATATGTCATATTTAATATATGCAGGGAAAATGGTGAGTACCTAGCAGATACAATAATAGAAGTGACTTGCCCTTAGTAAGATGGCAAACATTAGTTTTCATATAACAGTACACATGGACATAATTCCTTAATCTATCAGAAAAACAGTTTACCCTCAAATGTTTAAAACAAAAATTAGAACACCTCACACAACTCTGTCTGAATTTTTAAAACTGATTTTTGAAATCAGAATGGTTTGGTCTATTTAGAATCTAAACACCAGAACATAAGATATAGATTCAACTTCAGTGCCAGTTTGGGCTAGGTTACAAATTTTTAATTTAAATATACAAACAAGATAGAAAATTGTGTGGTCACCTTCCCTTTGTGCCTTTTCTGTTTCGTCCTCCAATCCTATTGCATTCTTAGGCAAAGAGAAATGCATATAGGGAGACATGAAAAGACTCACTAGTTATAAAGAACACATAGAACACAGCTGAATACATGCACCTAGGAAAACACTAATATTTAATACACAACGTATATTGGAGATGCAATATCATGATAGTCATCTGTTCTGGAGACCTGTAAAGACTGAGCATTTCTGGGAAGAGAAATTTGGAAGAATCTACTTAGCATTAGGATTTACTTTTCTATACAGCCTAGATTTATCCTAGAAATACTTTCAGTGGTAACTGTGGTAATGAAAGGTGGCTGCTAAGGGGTGTGGTGACAGTCAAAAAGCTAATGCTACAAAGATATAATTTTTCGTGCATACATAAAGTGATTTGGCAGCTCTGGAAAGAATATCTATTTAACTGCAAAAAACACAATACAGTCTCGTGATTAATATGCTCAAATCTGTGTCCATTTGTTATTGTTCATAGAGAGAAATATTTTTTTAATAATCCTAAATTGCACAATGAGACTAACTTGCATCATAGGACCTCTTACTGTTAACAAAATCTGAGAAACTGAAGGTAGAAAAGTCTTCTTCTCTAGAGGTTAAGTTGGGAAAAAAGTACTAATTCTTTCACACTCTCTCTACAAAAGGTATGTTCTATTAGCTTAAGACAACAACTTGAAATGTTACTGTTAGGATTTAGGAGTTTGGTCAATATCCCCCCTGGACTCTTCTAGATTCCTGTAACTAGCATCTCAGTTCAAATTTCTCCCTTACTGAACCTCTAGTATGCTCTAAGGAATGCCAAAAAAAAAAGTCACTCATAATGCTAATAATTTTGACACTCGTAAACTTGACAAAATTTCTCTTACACCCTAACTGTTCAGCAAAATCTTGGGTGGGGTACAAGACCCAGTACTCATAACAAGAAAGTATCACAAGCAAACAAAAACCCAACTGACAGAATAAGGAAGAGGATGGACAGAAAAGTAACAGAGAAACAAAGGCTGTGGTACTGTCAAGAAAAATTGTAAATACTACACTGCCCTACTGCACAAGTCACAGCTCACACGAGGGCAAAACCACATAAACTTGAAAAATTTGTAACCATGCTCTCAAGCAATTGACTATCCCTGGAGCTCTAATTGGGGCCAGCTAGCTAGTAGAGAGCTAAATGCTTCTTCAGTTCTTTTGAAGTTCAATTTATGCAAGCGACTTCCACTCCATTCTCCAATGATTCAGTCATACATTGCCGATTATAACACTAGTGCTGCTTCTGACTTGCACCAACAGCTACTGCTGCCAGTATCATTCTCAACAATTTTTCTCTCCTCTAAAATGCTGTTTGGAATTTCTTTATTGGCTCTCAGTGAGCCATACCTTGGCTATGCACATGGCTCTTACACACTTTTCAAGTATATATATGTAAATGCAACTTAATGTATTTCTGCTTCCCCATGAATTACTTCCAATTTATCTTCATATACATTCTTCACTGCTGCCCAAAACAGAAGGTTATTCCAGGTACAGCTTTGCTGTGCTATATAGAAAGGGACTCTGACATCCCTGGTCTGTATGTTTGATTTTCATTCCTCATTTATACACTTGAAAAAGTCAGTAAAACATTTCTTTTGAACACACAAAATATGTCACTGGTATAATCTCTGTACATGTGATTGATGATTAGATGGCAAACCATCAGTCATTGACCTCTTGCACACTTGCACAAAAGAACAACTCAAAAGGCTTACTCTTGGTTTCATTTATTAGCTTCCTAAGGTTATAAGACTTTCTCTTTGACTGGTTTTTAATGAGAGTGCTGAATTGCTATCATCAAAACATGTATTCATTGTACATACAAATTAGATACTGGACATAGAAATACAAGTAACAGTATGAAAATAAATACGAACAATGTCACTGCATGAGCAACACAATTCCCCTCCTCACACTGATAAGGAGCCTGAGCTACATAGTAAAGGCTAGAATAGCCTAAAATAACCACAAATGAGATATAAAACCGCCTCAGTGAATTTAACCTAAAAATGAATTAATAAAATTCCAAACAGACAGTTTTTCTCATTTATTTTTTGCCTGGCTTAAAGCAGACTCCACTACGTTTAGACTAGTTGTACTTATATGACTGGATCTTTCAGTGGGTTTTACACTATAACCACCAATACAAAATAAATCAAGACCATATGAAGTAAGAGAGAAATAATTAACGTAATATTGAATTAGTTAAATAAATCATCTGCAAATCATAGAGCAGCTTACTCAATGCCCCACAGCATGGAATGTAAAAGGAGATATGAAAAGCGCTGAGCTTCTACACCAAGCAACATAAAAGCTGCTTGCATATTCTAACAGCTGTTGCATAAATGATAGACTCCAGGTTTCTTCCTGAATATTAAAGAAAAATTAATGACTTAATTGAATCATGTTAATAACCTAAAGAACCTAATTGAACAATCGGATGATTGGATTTTGTACTAGAGGTGATTTAATAGACTTGGGTCCTTGTCTCCAATCTGCTGGTGAGTCACATAAAAAACCCCACAGTTTTTCTCACATCAAATTGAGAAAATGACAATACTTACCTCACTTTACAGTGAAATGTAAAAACTAAGCATGATGTTACTTATAAACTGACACCTTAACAAGAATTATCCAATAAAGTTATTAAAGAACACATTAATTTTAATATTTTGTATCCAATGCTTATTTATAAACATTAAAACTTTCTTTAATGATAACTCAGAATACTATGACAAGCTAACTCAGTTACCTAACACTTTCTTAAGCTCCTTATTTATGATACCATTGGTAAAACTGTAGCAGATACTTGAGCTAAAAGCAGCACCATTAGACCTCTGGGATTTGCATTATATCATATACACCATTAACGTGATTTCAAATTATCCTTCTGGTTTAGCTACATATGTGCCCCTTTCCTCCAGACTGGTGCAACTAATCAACATTACTGCCATAAATCCATACTCTTCTTTTTAATTTGCCACATTTGTGTTGGGAACATTTTGACTGAATTATTCCAGTTAAAACAGCCTCTTGCTTAGTACCACATATACAGAAAATGTGAAGATTAAATATTAGACAATTTTTCTGAAAACGAATAAATAAGTTGGAACCCACTTCTACTACTGAACAGATATAAAGCGTGATTCATGTAGATAAAAAAATAGCAATTACAATAATTTCATGGGAACTAAACTCATCCTCACCATAAAACCAGTCAAATTCCATGGAGTTACACCAGGAATCAGGCTTCTGACCTGTTTCCTAAATGCATGAAAATAAGATAAACACTATTTATGAATAAGGCATTTAGTCGTTAGAAACCTGAGGGACCCTTCCAGGTGTGACTGCCAGCCTGACTCAGTAATTCCCCATGTCAGTATTACTACCAGGCTATCTTGGAGGATAAAACTCCTCTCAGAGTAAATTGTCAGCTCACTTTGAGGACACTGAGATTAATTGCAGGGTCTGACATTGATTTGTAGATCTTTAAACTGGTCAGCGATTTGCTGCAGCCAATGGTTCTGGCTGCAGAGTGTAAAAACAGGACACTTCTCACAACACGTACTTGACACAATATTTTCCCAATATAATTGCAATTCTTTTTATGGTGAGGACAAGAAATATTATTCATATGGTCTCCCACAATCCTTGCTTCATAACACATTTTTTTGAACAAGCACAAATGATTTATAGGTTGCCACTGCCAGTTCTCCAGGGAACGATCTATTTCTATTGCATGAAGATAAACATGTGCCATAGACTTCTGGAATTTGAGAATATCAAATTTGTCATAGCTTTCTGCCACACAAAAGAAACGCATGGCCAGAAGTAAAAGCTATTAAAATGCTTCTATTTTCACCTTCCTTGTGAATACTGCTTCTGGGGGCACAACAGAAGTTCACAATATGCATACATACATTACATATTTTTTGTAATTCAGATTATTACCTGATTTTTCATTTTCTGTGCACAGACAAGGATTTCAATGATCTAACAAAGATGTCATTGTAAGGCATTCTCAATTCTCTGACCAAATTAGGAGATAAAGGAATGGAAAGCAGGACTATGCAGGACAAGATCTGGCATTCCCATGAATTTTTCAGATGCTGCTTCATCAATCTAAATATTATTCACTACTTAAATCATAATAGCATTAATACACTCTACCATCGTAAACTTCCACAAGACCTTCTCTGGGGATTCTGCTCAGTTTTTAGAAGTATAACATTCCCTGTCTTGTAAGAAGAGTTATTACTGCTTTTGTGATGAGGCACAGCACATGCAAGGATGCCTACAAGTTTACAAAAATTCTCTTCTATTATGATATATTTTTTCCAAGGCCCTTAGCATCTAATGAGTTTGCAAGGTGTGAGACATTTAGTTTAAAAGACCAGAGGCTGTATTTTGAAGATATTTTTAATTAATATTTGAGACCATACCTTGTCAGGAAAGAGGCCTCCAATGTCTAACTATCCCAACTTTTGCACAAAGAGGCGTGCTTGAACAGGGTGCTTCATCTTTGAGATATTCAAAGAAAGATCAGTTAGAGAATGACAAGCTTCTTTAGGCAATAAGGCATGAACTACCAATGGCAGTTGGTTTGAGGATCTCGGGATGTCTGTATTCATAACTTGCAACTTTCCTATTGTGAACTAGATGCTAGTCTGGTAAGACTTAATTCTAGTTTTAAGCCCAGGAAGGACTATTTCTGGAATAACAGCTTTATTATGAAAGACCTATAAAACTTTTGTATTCAAATTATATTGAAATGTTAAGGTAGCTGAATACTGTTAGGTCTCATGGCAAATTTTAGCTGAAGTAGATAAAAAATTTTAAAACAAAAAACTATCACCACTGAACACCCAGGCTTCACTGTGGAATTACCAAGAGACTGTTTGGTTCCCACAAAATATATATTTTTATTTATTACATGAGAATAAATCTTCATATGCATTTGATGTAATAGATGTGAATGACCGTAGCTAATATGCATCAAAGGAGTTAATTTTTTCTCAAGAGTTCAAGTGGAATTCAAGTTGCAGAAGCAACAGACTCTTTCAAAATGGTAATAATATAAATTATTTCAAATCACCACTACTCCAGCTGAATGACTGTATGACTGACAAACTCCTTATTTTAAATCATAGTGGTTTCAAATTAGAATGAACCAAGTGTCAGTCTGTTAGTTGAAGCCCCTGTTGTCAAAATCATCAAAGCATTTTTTCATCAGGTTCTGTAAAGAAAATATGCTTAAATATTAATCATCCACTAAGTAAATAACATTTAAATATCATGTTCTATTTCACAATTATTACATATTACATTATTCTATTACATAATTAGAATAGTCAGAAAAATCACACCTCTAAGCTTTGTGGAGAGTGATGTGCTACAGATGCACAATTTCTGCTTTTATTCTGATACTCTAGAGCACATGCACCATATAGATTAATATCATTTTACAGTTAGTTTTTGCATGAAAATTCATTTTATAATGGAATTTTAATGATATACTTTCCTTTTCAGAGTGCTAAGCACTTACTTCAAAGTCAAAAGAAGTTATGAATGCATCTGAAAAGCAATTTTTTGATTTTATGAGCATATTCAGTACCATCCATTAGAAAACTGAGTAAATACATCACCATATCGTTATTTCTCTTGCCCTTTGGACTCCTGATAATGTCCTATGTCAGTGGTTAGGATTTCTTCTTACAATCATAATTACAACTTTAATCCTACTGTAGCATTCAGGGGTGCTGATCTTGCATAAACACAGAAGGATTCATACTTATTTTGTGTAAAAAATTAGAAATTAACTCCTAGCACTGCTATAAAAACCACAGATACTACTTTCGCTGCTGTTACCTACAGCAGTAGCATCCAGGGCCATTATCGCTTGAGTAAAAACGTCACAGCAAGAGCAGGTCCAACCTAGACTAGGGCATGACAGATTAGGCTAGAAAATTAAACACAGTCCAAGTAAAGATGTTTTCTCGTATTCAGGAATGCCAAAACAGGTTATCAGTGTGACAAAGTATATTAAAGCCCCAAAAATTTAGTATGCTATGAGACTTATTGTATTTTGCCGTTTTGAGTATTTTCTGTCACTGAAGTTATATCCAGCACGTTGTCTGTCACTGTCTGCCTGACAAATGGTGATGGTTGTTTGCTGTGGACCTAAAGACACAACTTACAGCACAATCATGTAACAGGAGTTCTAAGATGGCATGCACATGCAAAAGTTTTGATGAATTGTCCATCCTGGAGACGAAACATAGCCTTTATCTAATGTGCCTGATAAAGAAGCCCAGGAAAGAACTGTTTCTCTTCCATCATAACCACCACAATCTGAAGGCAGTTGCAATGATTTATATATTGAATTGGGAAACTAAATCAGGATGAGGTTTCTATGCCTCTCTTCAGTTTTTTGAGTAACAATTCAAAGAGGTCAAACCATATCTGTAGGGCATGTAGTAAACAGCCTTCCTAAACCTGCCTCCACAGTAGAACAAAACCAGAAAGAAATAAACACAAACAAGGATCCGTGCAGAGATGGTATTTTTTTCTCTATTGATTTGCTTTAGGTGAAACCTCTAACTTCCATTGCTTTGAAAAAGCTAAAAGTTTAAACCACGCCTGGTCTCTCAGGGAAAAAAAAACAGAAATGAGAGTAAAAATAGTATGAAAATAAAGTTAAGAATTCATTCACTTTTTTTTTTTCCCTTTTTTTATTTCTAGGAACACACCTCAACCTATTATGTCTATAAACTACTATGCTTTGTTTTTAATTTGTTCCAGAAGGAAAAAAAAGAGGAAAAAAACAGTCAGCAATTCTCTTTGAGTTGTTTCTAGTATTCTAACAATATGTTATAATAATCTTATTAATAATAATACCCTACATTTTTTCTAATCCATTCAGCTTCTGACACTTCTTTTTGCTTTGTAAAGTTTACAACTTGTAACTCAGAGGTACCAAATCTATTGAAAATAGGCATAAGACAATTTTTCAGAAAAGTGGAATATTTCTGTATTTTATAACTGTATATTTGTAATACACATACCTATTAGTAATTATGCATATGACGCTTAAATATATCCAAGGCCTCCACAGAAATCGTACTTAATTTATAGGCTTTAATAGATAAATAGGAACACACCTATCTGTATCAAGAATAAAAAGAGGAACATGATTTTGTAGAACTTTAGAAGTTAAGTTTGTATCATCTCATAACTAGATTTGTCTGTCTTGCACATTCACTACATAAAATTTTATACATCTTGCTGTCAAAGTCATTGTTGGATTGCCTTCTGTTATTCATTCCTGCTATCAGATTAAGAAATGGTTTTAATTGTCTAAATTCTTTGGTTAAATATCCACTAATTCTTAGATCAGCTGCTGCTCTTAAACTTTACCAGAAATAGCAGACTACTGCAAAGAGAAACACACTTATTGCAGGACATGAAAGACATTGCAAGACATCTTTTCTTCATATAAAAAGGATTTAATCAGCTAGCTAACTATTCACAGACATAAAGAAATTCTTAGTATTGGAATGCAGCACAAAAAATACATTATGAAACTGAAAAATTCTAAGTGTAGATACAAAGTCATTATTTAATCTACTCCTGAATATTGAACCCCAAAATACCTTGGAGCTCAACAGAGCTTAACTTTGGAACACAAACAGGGAACTGAAGTTGAAACTAAGAACGCAGAAGATAATGTCAGTAGGATTTTTAAATATATGCATATGCATCCACAGCCCTTGCAATATGCTCTAGTAGATCTTGTTAATTCCACCTGCAGTGTAGGAATGCTGCTGGATTCTATGCTTCTATTAATGTTTTGCATAGTTACAATTAATTACTAAGTTATCCTTTCTAAGATTCCCATTAGTTTGGAGACAGTCTTATCCTAGTTATCAATGATCCTTGTTTATTTGCACCTCTGTCATTTTCCATCTGGATTACTGAAGTCCAACAAATCAAAATAAAGCACAAATAATCCTTAGGAAATTCTGTTCCTGAAAACTGTCATCCTCATCCTCCTCTGTTAGGTAGGCTGAAAAACTATGCCAGACATATCTTGAATCTCTATATACTCATAGATTTAGCTTCTTTTCTTCTGATTTTTCAACAGCCCGGACCAAATGCAGCAACGAATGAGCTCCTTGTGGTTGAAGGCTGCAGTAGACCTATCTAATCTTCAGCCATCATAAACAAAATAGGAGACCAAACTTTCCCAGGAGTCACATTAAAGCTGTGGTACCAGCTGCTACAAAGCCATGTACGAAACTGATGATCAAAGGCTGATCTAACACAAAACAGCATGCATACCTACAAAAAAAAATCCCTTGCTTTCAAAAGATGAGTCAAAAAGCAAAACTGTTTAAAAAACTTTATATCATTTTTTTTCTCCCCTATAAAAGAGTAGTGAAAAAAACAAACTATATGTGGCATATCATTCTGTTGCTTCATCAGTGACTTAGATCCCAAATACTATAGAAGTAAAGCAGACAGAACGTGAGAAAAGGGGGAAATATTATGAAGAAAGACTGAGGATAGACTCTTCTCAGACATTGTTTTGTTCCAAGGCCTTGCTCAAATTAGGAAGTTATAACAGAAAATGTTCATTTAATTAACCCACCAATCAGTACAGACAGTGATGAAAACAGGGTACAAGAAGAAAAATAAATTCATGAAGCCAAAAATGATCATGAATCTTAATGCAGTGTCTACCACTTTCAAACATTAGCTTTCTCAATTTCATGACCTATCCAGATTTTCATCTTATTCCTTGCTCCATCTCCAAATTTCTGCCAGAAAACCTTTTCCTGTTTTGTTTAATTTTACTTTGTGCTCTTTTTACACAAAAGACTAAAATTACTTTTATTTTCTCAAGCACCCAAGACAGTTATTTCTCATTCACATAAATGAACACAGCATTTGGGAACTGACAGGACAGCCAACAAATACAGAATAACTCACTCCAACCATCAAGAGTCAAGAAGAAATAATAATGAGCCATATTCACCGTCCCCTTTACAGATGAATATGAAGTTCATCTTTAACACATATATTATATGGGGTTAGAAAAGAGTTTGAAACTCAGTACTATCTATCTGCAGGAATAAATTAATTCATCATGGCTAAGTGATTTGCTTAAGAAATTTGTTTACAATCATTTTAAGCATGATATCCATCAGTAGTTATTATAATCATCTTTGGTAAAAAATTGTTTACTGTCTTGCCAGATGAACACTCTATCTAGCTATGCCTATGGGATATCAGAATTTCAAAGGCATCTGTGTATACCAGAAGAAGGCAAAATTGTAATAGCTAACAGTGGTCTAGAAGCATTAGAAACTAATACAGCTATCAAGTTGCAAAATTACAGGAAAAATGGAAAAAAAAATACAACTAGTTCAATTTCAAAATAATTTCACTTTCTAATGCATTTTGGCCTTCCCCTGATAAAAGGACTGCTTTTAGGACAGTAGTAAATACTGTGAGCATGAGAATACAGTTCAAGAACAGCCCTCATTGCCCAACACTATCTATATTCTTTGTGCACTGGGCAGAAGCTTTGTATTTCATACATTATTCACAACTTGCCGCAGTCATTCAGCAAGGTCAGTACATGCATATCCCTACCACAGGGTAATGGAAGAGGATGACACATATTTAGGCAATAAGACCATACAAAAATGTAAGCTGCTGTTCTCTGCATCAGTCTCAAAGCCTCAAGTTGCTTTGAAGTCTGGTTCTGCATTTTGTTAGATACTCAATAAAAACCTGCAAGTGATAGATGGATTTAGTGTGTTCCTCTGACTGATGGAGGTTACTATTAATATCCCCTACCAGCTGCAGGCAGTTAATAACAAGAATAATCCATTACACCCCAGTTATAAACTAAGATCCACTTACATATCAGGCCATAACTTCACAACACGCTATATGTTTATTTGTACTTAATTCACTTTTATCTGATTTCCCTCTCACATGTCCTTTGTTATTGTAGAGCACATTCTAACCTCAAGCACTCTTCCCTTATTCTCCTGTCACTTTAGATTTATGTATGGTCTTCTCTGGGATCACCAAAGCATTTGTTGTTATCTTCCCAAGTTCAAGAGAATTCTGATCTTCCTCTTCCAGTTTCTTCCAAGTCTCAATTTCTGCTATAACTAACAGTAATATAATTTCCTTTACCTGCCACCACATCTCAACTTTGACTTAGATTGAAAACCCTTAGGGGTGAAATGATAACTTTACATCTCACTGGCAGTTTCAGAGTGAGATTCTGCTGTGAAAGGAACAAATGATCACCATTTTCTAGTATAGCTTCACTGAGATGAGAAATAACTAGAGGAAGATAGCTACTGCATAAAAGAACTAATTACATAATATGGATGGAACAAGACATGTCCTCACTTCTAACATTAGTACATTTTGTTTAAGTCCCTTTTTAGTACTTTTAAAAAAATATATAAAGTATAAAAAGGACAGACTTCTACTTGACTTAACTACCATGTTTAGCACAGACTTTGTGTCACCATTTAATAATAACTCATTTGAGTTTATTTGAGATTTTAATAGAAGGTTAAGGTGAGCCAGAATTACTACAAAAGCATTCTGCAGACTATAACAGCAATTATTTTTATTCAGAGATTTCTTGGATTATCACGTAAGCCATCTCTTAACTGATAAGCAAACCTTTAAAATAAATGAAAGAACAAGTTTACTAAAGAGTTAGCATGACAACAGAGACAAGCAAGAAAAATAAACCATACCCTCCACTTAAGCTGCCTAGTGCCTTTTTCTTCTGGTAAATGCAATTTTAACATTGTACTATACTAATTCCTCCAGGACTGATATAGAGATGGTATATTAATGTTTTATATATATAATGTTTTATGAATGATGGTATATTAATGTTTTGCAATTTCTAGGAAGAGTACTAAAGAACTGAGACACTTTAGACTTCAGAGCATTAAGTCTTCTGTGTGACCTATTATTCTTAACTCCCTTTTTCATAGGAAATCTGCTTGTGGCATATTTTAAGTTTTAAAACAAAACAGAACTTTGACTGCAAGCCTACCACCAATAATAAATTTTGCATTAGATTGTTTTCTAGTGTTTTTTACAGACTTGCTAATTAATTCTGCATGGATTTTAATTCTTAAAAGACTTCAAAAGACATTATTTCCACTAAAATTTCTCTTGATGTAGCAACTATGCCAAGGCATTTCCCTACTACATGTTTCCACAGTTTAATTCTTCATTTCTACATAAAAAATTATATTTTCCTAATAAACCCCACAGAGCTAACTATCCAGGCACAATACTCTCAAATAATCCATAAGGACGTATTCAAGTTTTACATAAACTGACATCCAGAAGGAATTTACTGACAGACTTTACTTATATTTTGTACCTTTCTTACCCTACCATAATAATTTTTAAAGTAATCTTAGATACATTAAATCATTTTAGTTTCATGACAAGTGCATTTCTTTGAAACAATAGAGTGTGTATTCATGGTGCATGTATGATTAGAACTGATATTTACATATATACACTCAACAGCCCCACTCTGTTTTCTCTTTCTGTTCCCAGAGGATAAAATCCATCTAGGTTCAAAGATACATGGTAAAACATACACCTTGCTCATAAGATATTAAAAAATAGATCCACTGGAAAAAAAACAAGAAGGAGGGGGAAAAGCCCAAACAATGCAACATATTATTTCCCTTAATTTTGCTTGCCTTACCTTTACTTATGTTCTATACGTAGACACTGAAATGTAAAACTGAAATACTACCTGCAGGACAGCAGGCAAAATATGTATCCTAATGGATTAGTATATCTTTTATCACCTACTTTAAAAGAGCTTCCTACTATGACTCCTGAAGACTAGAAAATAACAGATTCCTTTAAATTTTAAAACATCCCCAGTATTCGTACACTGCTTTTATATATCAGAATAGAATGTATTTCATGAAAATGAATAGTGACACTAAAAGACAAATGTTTTACTTTACGCAATTTGGTAGATAACATCAAAAGAATACTAAGCTGTCACTGCATGATCATCTCCATCTGATATATAAGTGAATGGGTTTATTTTCAGAGCAGGGGACACTGATGTTGTGACCATATTCTTCCTTAACCATTTCATATTACTATAGACACGATTTGCATCGATCTTATCATTTCTTTAATAAAAGCTGGAGCAATAAAGTGACAATTGGTCACTGTTGTCTGTATCCTGAATGATGTACAGAATGCAAACATAATGAGTGTATTCTACCTGATTAAAAAAATTATTTTTTCAAATTCCTTGTGTACTGTTGCAGTATGCTTCTGCCTAGAAGGGTGGGTGGGCAGATGTGTGGATGTGCGCTGTTTTTCTTTTGTTTCTTTACCCCAAACACAGACCAGCTCTTGACAAGTTTGGTTGATTAGATAAACGTCTTTTGGTGAACTAAAGAACTTGTTTTCAAGAAATAAGCCCATGATTTCTTTAGAAACAAGAGGAGAAGGAGAAGATGTAATTTCTACATTTCATTCTTCAATCAGTGCCACAGATATTTTATTAACGTGGGGGAGTATCTTTAGAAAAATCTCCACGACTAACCAAATAAATGGTATATACATGAAATCATGAACCTCACCTATGACATGTTACTTTTCCAGACAGGAGACTCCTGAATGATGGATACTGTGAGAAAGATTGATTTGTAAGTATTATGTGTGTCACTGAAGGAGAAAAAAAAAACACAAAAGCATAGACGAACGGTTCTTAGCTTAGTATGGAACTAATCAAGAAGTAAGATGCAGTATGCTATTTACTAAACAGAATTTTCTTTCATGATTTTTTAATTCAGAGTTATCAACACCAACCTTTCCTGTCAGTTACACAGGGAGAAAAGAGGTCCAAGATAAATTTCTAGCAAGCAGGCTCACTAGCTCTCTCACACACCAGAATGACCCACTATGTGATTCTAACATCCAATTCTTCGCATTCTAACATCCATTTCTGAGGTAAGCACTGATCTCAATGTACCAGATACCATTATTATGCCACAAAACCATCTGACTCCAAGCAGTACTACCCCATTCCCTATAATTTCCATTGAACTCTTAAGCAAATTTCTAGTTAGAATAACAAAATCAGCTTTGTTTTTCTGGGATTCCAACTTCAGTCTAACCAGAAGTCTAACGAAGCACTTGATTTACAAAAAAATGAAATACTACATAAAATGTAATGAAATCCAGCACAGTCTACTGTGACTGACCCTCTCTGATTCATAAAATTTGAATATTTACAATTAAAGAGGTTCATTTACAAAAATAATTTTACGTGCATCACTGAGTCCAGCAACAATGTCACAATATTCTAGAACAAACAAAAACCAACTCACACATATATGAACACATGGTTAGATATAACACAATATAACATAGTGGGAAATATACTTGTCAGAAATATTGTATCATAAGATGACACATTTGACCTCATAACTGTTGGTTACCACCCTAAATCACTTGGTTTTTCAAGGCATTCAATAATTTATATTCCATACTGACACCATCATTCCTCCAAAAAGAGAAAAAGCTGTGACTTAAAAGGTGCTTCAAGTGAGCATGCCAGACTCCAGTTACTTAAGTGAGTTACTACTCAGGAAGCAGTAAAAATAAGGTCTGTATCTTTCATATTTTGACATATATAGCTTTTTGCTAAAACACCCTTTCTCTTGAAGACCACACAAATTTGGGGGAATTTACAATCAGAATAAAATATGGAAATTCACTATCAGAATGTAACGATAATGCCTGTTTATATTTGCAATAAATTTTGTAAGTCCAATTCCTTAACACATTAGCCCCAGGAAAGAAAGAATACTACTCAGCCTAATTGTCAGATTTGCCTTGCAACATAGCTCACTGTCAGGTGAGCAATGATCTCACAGTGACATGTGTTCCCTCACTGTCTTCCAGCAGGATTATCTGAGGTCATGCTAATTGGGCAAGCAGAAAGTTCTGAACAGCTGCATGCACTCACTGCATGTGACTGTAGCCAGAAGCAACTAAAAACTAACCTATTTTTACTGGCAAGTGGCTACCAAGTGTTCTGGATTTTTTACCAAACAAAAGACAATTGAGAGCATATGAAGGAAATTTTTCCTCTGTGATTTCAAGGTATCTGTAGGACTGAAGAATTTGTTGGCTAGGAAAAGCAATATGGATATTGTTGCCTCTATATTTTGACCTGGTTTAGCTTTTGGTTGGAAATATACATGTCCTCAATCCTCTTTATTTTTTTAGTCTAGTCTAAAAATAAACCATTATTTTAATAAACAAAATCACACACTGACAACAGAAAAGATCCAAGACATTTGGGAAAGCTGCTACTCAAAGGACAGTGATATAAACCACAGCTGAGAAACAGAAAAATTACCAATAATTAGGGGGGGGGCAGTAAGAAAACTAAAAACTGGGAGGAAAAGTAATTCTACAAAGATTAGTCATAGGAAGAATTGAGGTAAAGGGCTAAAAATGTAGTTGCTGTGATTAGACACAAAATTTGTTTCTGAAGGTGATATCAAAGCTGCGTTTGCTCTAGATCTCATTTTACAATCGTCAAGCAGAAAGAATATAAAATGATCTCATTTTAAAATGTGACAGAGTTCAGGACGCTCCAGAGTTTAAAGAAGGTTTCAGATGAACAAGTCTAAGCAGTGTAAAAAAAACTCCTACTCATTTGCATTACAGCCCCTCCTCCACATCTTTACCATAGCTTTCTATGTAAACATCTTTGCAACGTGCTTTAGGAGAGGTTGCGATTAAAACAGACCAAGCACTGTCAAAACAGTTACTATCTTGCCAGCATACAACACAGTTAAGTAAAATATGTGATGAGCATAAGGTTAGTGATTTGTAGTTATTAAACAAGAGCACCCCATGGGAGAAACAATGAAAAAAACAGTAAGAGAAGCAGAACATTGCTTCTGGGTATTAAAGTATTCAGTTAGAAGTGATGGGTTTAGATGTCTGTATTAAAAATATAGAGGTCAAACAATTACCTGGTTCCAAATTTTATCTTTGTGTCCATAAGTACGTATTTGTTTCATGGGGAGCCCTTTTTGTATGGATACAGGCAGGGCTTTTGCTAGCTACAAAACATATAAGTTAGCAGTTTCTATTAATATTCATCAAGGGTGTAAAGTAGCTGTTTGTTCTTTAAGGAAATATATGCCAACACAGCAGCCCATGGTGAAACTACAGTGCTGTAGAGGCTCAGAAAGCACTACTCCAGCAAGTTAAAGCCCCACTATAGCCTAGACCTTCAGTAGTGTAAGGTACTAATTAGTACAAACCTACAAGTCAAAATGAAGCACTTCATACTTTAATGAGATCATGAACAGCAGGAAATATACTTGAAGAGAAGACAAAATGGCCATTCTTTTCTTGTGACCTAATAATGGAATCATGGAATGGTCTCAGTTGAAAGAGAATCACAGAATCACAGAATCACAGAATAATCAGGTTGGAAGAGACCCACTGGATCGTCGAGTCCAACCATTCCCACCAATCCCTAAATCATGCCCCTAAGTACCTCATCCACCCTCACACAAAAGGCGCCACAAAGAGACCTCAAAGAGCATCCAGTTTCAAGCCCCCTGCCATGGACAGTGACACTTTCCACTGCATCAGTTGCTCCTGGCCTTGAACACTATGAGCGATGGGGCATCCATGACTTCTCTGGACGTGTCCCGGTGCCTCATCAACTTCACAGTAAAGAAGTTTTTCCTTATGTCTAATCTAAATCTACCTTCTTTCCGTTTAAAGCCATCACCTCTTGTCCCATCACTACAAGTCCCTCTAGCAAGTCCCTCTCCAGCTTTCTTTCAGGCCTCCTTTAGGTACTGAAGCTTTCTCTTCTCCAGTCTGAACAACTCCAATTATCTCAGCCTCTCTTCACGAGAGAGGTGTTCCATCCCTCTGATCATTTTTGTGGCCTTCCTCTGGACCCACTTCAAGAGTTCCTTGTCTTCCCTCTGCTGAGGACTCCAGAGCAAGATGCATTTTTCTAGATGGGTTCTCACCAGAGCAGAGTTGCAGGGGTGAATCACTTCATCTTATGATCAAGAATTCAAATTATGAGAATTTAGCAGTGCCCAGTGATTTGCAAGGCCTGATTCTTTTGTTACCTCCAATCAGCATATCAAACAGCCTCTGTTTGACAAGAAGTAGAAAGGAAGAGAAATATAATTTTCTTCAGGAGTGTAGCTCTTCCTCTGCTTGAACCCATACAGGATTCCCATGAGGTGTTCCTGTAACTATTACAGAGAATCCTTTGCCAATCTCTGATCTTCTCAAGCACTGATATGAACTGAGTATATATCATTTAAAAAAATATATAAAATTTTACATTAGAAAAGCTTAGATTGTGGGAAAATGAAAATTTTCTTATGGGCTACAGTTGCTAGCTATGAAAATAAACTATGAAAAAGATGCTACAGTGCTGTAGCAAGAGTAGAGACCGGTTACATACATAAAGTAGAAACATACTAAGCAGGATACAATTAATATTTGCTTATCTTAAATCCAGGCATAGGTATTTTAAATGGACATAAACATACACTGTTACGATGTTCTAAGCGTTTTGTAACACAGCCTAGTGCAACACACAACAATAAAAGCGGCAAGGAATGTAGAAACACCAATGTTTTGAAAGGATAGGGAAAAGCAGTTTTTCCCACAAAGGTTCCATCTTCCCTCACTGAAGAGCTTTATATTCTCATCATCTCAGTCTGAGTGACTAAGGCCAAGGACCATATCCATCAGCACTAACTACACAGCTTTGTGGGACTACCATTAATTTAGGATAAGCTTGTTAATAAGAATTGACTGCTTTGAAGTAGTAATAAAAATTAATAATGTTTAAGAACTAACCACTGACAATATGTATTTCTACTAAATGTCAGTATAGTGTAGTTCTTTTTTGAAGCTTCTATCCAGTCTGATTTATCAGATTCTAAAAACTCTCACTGCTGCAGTCTCTTACTCTCTTACTCTCTAACTTGTACGTACCTAAATTTACCTGCAGCTGAGCAGATAAGAAAGACATTGTTGCAAAATCAGCTGTGAAAATATTGAAGTTTCAGACTTGGAAGAAAATTTTTATCTCACCAAAGTTTACACGTCTGCATTCCTATAACTTAGAAGGAAAATACTGACATTTTTTACCATCAATTCTGTCAAGTCTCAAGCTGTCAGTAATAGACATTTCCTGAGTTCTGATCTCCTACCTGTAATATTGGTACCAAGAGAATCTATAATAGAATGCGAAGAGAATATATTATTCTCTTCTGGTTTGGGACCCCATGCAATAGAAACAGCCACAGCCCAAAGCCACAGTACTGTGCATCCCAGTAGGGTTCCATCTCCAGAAAGGCTTTGTTGGAAAACACCTCTTTCTCATCAAACAACCTTATCTCCTTCCTTAGGCATTTCCTTATCACACTCCAGGACACCTATATCTCACTTCACACCTTCCTCCAAAATGCAGTCCAAAGAACAGGACTCACATTATTCAAGTATCTGTGCTATTATTCTCTACAGCTATCGTCTCGTGGCTCGGCATAATTTGGAAATTTTATATAATAGTCTGTCTTTCGGGAAAGTATCAGTAACATTGTGGGATCAGATTTAATGTTACCATGCAGGTCCAAGGAATTTAAAAAGAGGAAAAATATTACTACTGATATAAATGTGTTAATTAAATCCCTAAAGGTCAGGTTAAACCTGCAGGGTATAGGTTTTATGCTGCCCTGAGCCACCTTACTTTGCTGCTGAACTTCTAATAGGGCTTTTACTAAGAGAAACAGGAGCATATGTGTGAGTTAAAGGCATCACTGAGTTTCCTTGGACGATGAAGCTAGACCTCAGACTTGTCTTGTGCTAGCCATCAGTACACACTTGTAAAACTCTGGAAACAATTAGCAAGCATTGCCCTTCCCCACCATGACTCTCACCTCTCCATTTCGCAAGCATTTTCCTTCAAGGTACAGTAAGCATAATCCTTTCTACAGCAGTCAGTCAATTTACTACAGTGTTAGCAAAAAAGAGAAAGGGCAAGCTGACTTATTACTCCTGCCTTGGGCTACATGGTATGGCTATTTGTGGCTGAGACAGAGTGTTCTGACAAGCGTGGCCTCTGGAGACCTCCAGCACCGTGAAGGAAGGAGTTCAAGGACATATGGCTCTAAAAAGTTTGCGCTACTGCTTATGCCGTTTCCTGTGCAGCCTGTATCTGATAAAGCTACTGTTTATCCTTCTGTGCAAATGACATTTTAACGACAATGTTTTGAATAGTAAGAGTCATTGGAATCAGAGAGAATAAATGAATAAAATAAATTAGTAAAAAAGCAAATGCGAGAGAGTGTATTTCTGTGCAGGAGAAGCAAAGCTTTGCTTACTTATGTTTTCCTCTACTAGGTGCAGGGAGTTGCTACCTCACTTGATTAATTTTTAAATGAGCCCCGAAAGACTGAAGAAAAAAAATGCAGAAAAACTTTACAGTGGAAGTGTACTGGACTAGTGGAGCAGATGATATTTATTTCTTGAACCAGCTCTTTTCTCACATGTATCTAACATTGAATGTATGCAATCAATACTGTTTACAGAATGCCATTATTTTACTTTTCTTAAATCTGCAAAGAAATTCTTTTAATCACAATGTCAATACAGAGTTCAGAAGTTTCTGCATTCCATACTACTTTAAAATTAGGTATTCTACTTGAAGCAGAGAAAAAAAACTACTAAAGAGGATACACATTTCCTGCTTTTAGATCTAGTTCTCCCCTTGCAAGGCAGCAGCAATAAAACAACAAAAAAATCAAACTCAAATTGGCATAAGGAACAGTGGTTCAAATTAAAATTGTATCAGAGTGGCATTGAGAGGGCTAGAGATAGCACTGGGAGCCCAAGGACATAGGAAGCCAGCTTATACATAACTAATTTGTAAATCTTCCATGGCATTTCATTGAAATGTGTTATTTTCTCAAATACATATAGAAGGATGACAACCTGTCTTCTCAACTGGTCTTATGTGCATGTGCTCCACATTTCATATTTCAATGATAAATACAACAGGAGGATGATGCTTTAACCACTTCTTAACATCTCCCCTAGCGTTCTGGGATTTGTTTACTATGCCATACACTACTTAGTGGCACATTTATGATCAACCAGAATGTTTAATCACAAGAAATTAAAAATACCAAATAGCATATTTTTCTTCACAAAGAAATCACAGGAAATTGACTCTTCAGAAGTTATTCAGTATGAAACTTTACATTTGATGTAACAGATATTTCCAGTGTTTAGGAGTTTAATTCAAAGTTCAGTGCTAGGGATGCAAGTTTTTTGACCCATTTAACAGGTCTGCATTTTTTGTATCACTAATAATAAACAAAACTTGTTCAAGAGGTGCCTTAAAAATGTAGAATTAGATAGGTACTTAGCACAGTGGAGTGTCAAAACTAATCTGGGTATTGAATGCTCTAAAGGAATCATCACTTACATAATAAGACAGATTTTACAACGAACACCTCAACAAATGCATGCAGTCCTGGACTGCTCAGTTATTTTGTGTGACACTTTGCTGCCTTCTATTTCTCATATCCTCTCTGATAAAATAATAATTATCAAGATGTTTAAAAAAATAACTCAGGGTGATCCATATTATAAAGTGGCTTTATTGAGGCTGCAAATGGTAAAACACTTACTTAACTGAAATGATAATACAGCTCAGAAGGCTCTTAGATGGCATGCAATATCAAAAGAAAAATCTGGTTACAAATACAAGGAGTAAAGCTCCTCACTGAATACTGTGAACAATATTAACGGGAAGAACCTGATGCTGACCTTGAACACATAAAAATATACAGTGCTTTATGTCAAAGCTCACTGGTGGGATGATGTTGACCTACATTAACATTTGACTACCTTTTGGCACTGTTTTTTTAAGTTAAGCTAAGGTAACATTCAGTCATTACTAATTTCTTCATTGTGTCTGTTTAAAATACAGCCATTCAGGTAAAAAGTAGGCAAAGGGAGAAGAAAATAAATGAACATCAAAATGTACTTAAATTTAAATTGAAGATAATAAATATTCATTGTGGAGTATTTACTTATGATAATAGCACATTTTTCTATTCTCAGCTGCTGTGATCTTTTGTTATGCAAAATGTGAAGTTACATAAGGTTTTTATTAAACTCCTTACCAAGTAGCTATTTTCAGTACTCCTTATAGCTAATACTAGGAGGAAGAAGCAGTACAAATTGTTTTAATGACATACATATATATATAAATATATATATGTATAGTTTCAGGATCATTTAGTAAATTGCCTTCTTCTAAGGCATAACATTTTGGATTCTGAAGGATCTTTAAGTGGTTTAATAAATTACCAAATAACTTCATCCTTAGCATGACAATTGCATTACTGCAAGACTGTCAAGTGAAGAGCTTCAGGAAGCCAGAAGTCAATGTTCTCAGAAGCATACAGACATTTAAGAAAAAGGGAGAGTCTAAAAGGCATAATCTGCCCATAGTCATACTCTGAGCCTAATGGTTTCCTCAGCCTTCACTCCATGTCAACATCAGAAAACTGTGTCTGGAGACTTTTCCTCTTTCCTCATTGAGCTTGCCATCAACTACTTATATCATTCTAAACTCAGAAAACAGAGACTTAAGGAGCAAACTAATAAATAGCAACTAGAGAAAGTATATGTAGCGACACAGCCTGGACAGTCCAGGGGTCACTGGGGTAAGACCCTGAGGTCTCTCCCTAATATTTATGGGTTCAGTACCCATCAGGCTAAATGAAGGCAAATCAATGGTAAATGATTGCTTCAAACACAATTTATTTGTACAGGTATTCTTAGGAATAAGATTGGCATTGGCTTGTTAAATCTGTGTTAAGAAGACAGAAAGACAGACAGACAGAAAGACAGAAAGAGAGAAAAGGGAGGAAAGGGAGAGAGAGAGCAAAGTGTAAGGACACCACCTGGGCTCTGGTCCTCTTCTCTCTCCCAGGATGGCAGGTACACTGCAAATACTCTTCTTGCAGGGTATTATTTATAGTATTTTGGTGTGAGTGTGCAGTTGTTCTAGAAAAGTTCTGGGACTGAGTCTGGGGGAGCTTAAGGGTGCTCTGAGGTCCGAGGAGAGTCCAAGGTACTGTTCTTCCCAAGCTCTCCCTACTGGCAAGACCACAGCCTGACCTCCCTGGGCAGCAAGCGCAGCTGGGCTTCTTGCAAGAGTGAGTTAAGGCTGAAGGGCACTGCCTCTGCTGCAGTCAAAACCAAGTAGTTTAAGGCAGGAAAACAATTGGTTCAAGGTAGTCAAAAAGAGTCAGTCTTTTACAGTATATCAACCAGACATAGAATCCTAACCCAAACCCCCAAAATACGCAACACTCATCTTCAGCAGCCAACTAACGGCTCTGCTGTTCTTCTGGTATAACTTTAGTCCCCTTCAGTATTGAAACCATTTTTGTCCTGCTACATTTAGGCCTATTTACTTAGCAGTTTTATGGCTTCAACCCAAGAGAGTGAACTTCATCTATAAATGATCTCTATAAGCTTTTTAAAGCCTGTGTACATAAGAAAAAGGAACAAATGCTTATAGCGAAAAACTGTGTTTAGCAAATGGAAGAGACAGTTTGAAATTAACATTACTACATCCACAAATACATGAGGAATTACTATATTAAAGCTTCATAACGTTTCTGTGATTGATGAAGAAAACCACTACTCCACTACTATAAACGTATAATTGGAAGATAATTTTTCTCTTTTTTCTTTTTTTTAATTTAAAATTAATTTCATAAGTACATGAAATGTATCTATAATGGAAATAGATGAAATGTACCTTTGAGTACCAAGGATATTCAGTCTTCATTAATGAAAGAGGAAAAAAGGCAGGACATAAGGAAAGACAGTGGAGAGAAGAGGAAAAGAATGGGGTTTTGTTGGGGTTCTATAATGATATATGGAATTTTAGACACAATTATTTAAGCTGATAGCTGTTGAATTTAAATACAGACAGACACATTGTTTGGAGCCCTATGATCAGCTTCCAAATGATATGCTAGAATGCTAGGGTGAAATAGATACCAATAACAGTCCGTGAAGAAAGGAAAATCAATTCCTCTATAAGTACAGACCTATTATTCAGAAAACTTTCTTTAAAAGCCCTTGAAGGAATAAAACTATAGTTCTTAAATTGCTGGATAATAAAAATCAACATTTTAGTACATAGGACACAGCACTGCACAAAGTGTAGCTATCTCAAAAATCATTCTTTATTTCAGTCTACTCTTGAAATTTGTAACCAAGCTGTTCCTTTTCTCTTTTCATGGCTACAAAAATATGTGATTTGTGAGCCATAGTTTAAGGGTGCTAAGAAGAGTTTTCAATTGGCTGTTCCTATCAATTGATGATACCACATGAAAAGTGAATTTCAACAGCCCCCTAATTAGACTTTAACTAGGCTGTGGAAGATAAAATAACTCTAATAAAGCAGTGTTGCCTCTTATAAGACTGAACACTATTTCTTCATAAGAGAAATGACCTAGTCTTTACCAGGTATTCCCTTCTCTCAAATTTACCACAGCTGCTGCGCTTGTTCAGCTATGTCAGTGGAACTGAACCAGAGATAAAAATGGAAAGGGAAAAAGATTGACTATGCTAGATAGCTCTTAACTGCTCACACAACCACAGGACATAAGCTTTTTGTTTCTAAGAACAATAAGATGTCTTTAACACAAATGAAATATCTCTGATTCTTCTTGAGCACTCCAACTGACAACCATTCAAAGAGCAGCTAATATTAGCTTCTAGCAATAATTTCTTTGGAACTGTATAAGAAACTAAGAGTGTATAAGTGTACCTATTTCAGTACAATTTTCAATACTGTAATATTCATCCTAGGTTCATTCAACTCCTCCTTTCTCAAAAAAACTGAAAGACAAATGTAGAAGAAAGTACATCTTCAAGATACCATGAGGTCATCAAATACTGAGTAGTTAAAATTATATCCTTAAATAAAGGCTGGAAAACAGTGACAATACAAAACTACCAAATCTGGGCAAAAGCTGTCAGAAAACCATAGCAGAGCTGTCAAAATGAAAGGATGTGCCAAGTCTTCAGTTACCCTGGGTGTGAACTGGCATACTGTGTCCTATTTCAAGCAGCACACTTTAAGATACATATCTCAGATCCAAAATAAAATGCAAAAATTATCAGTAGTGAAGTTGGATGATGACACAATCATTAGGAAAACTGTAAATAACAAAGACACAGGTTAATCAATATGAAGTCACTTGCATCAAAAACCAAAGTTCCAATATCTAGAAACCACAGAATAAATGCCAGGTGAAGAGAGAAACTACTTATTCCAGAAAGCAGTGATTTTCAGAAGAATCTGGGGTTTGTGACAAGTATCAGCTCCATAAGCAATCATGCACTGTTGCAAATAGACTAACATAGTTCTAGTATCCGCACAAAATGAGATTCTAATGTAGGACTAGGCAAGTCTTATTCCTCTGCTACAAGCAACAGGAGCATGTATATATATCAAAAAAACTGTATGTGAGAGAAAAGAGGTGTGGTGATGAGAATTTATCACGTCTTCTGTCTCTAAAAAGGGTTTCTTCAAAAGTACACCTTCTCATACTCTAATTTTCTTTTATTTTATAGATGCTAATAGGAGACTATATAAAAAGATCTGTATTCAGAGTTGGTACGCAATCTACAATAAATCAATATTGTAAAGCAAAGTATAGTCTTGCCATCCGTATGTTCTTCAAAAAAGGCTCACAAGGGAAGGAATAAAATTGCTTCATCAAGCAGAAGGATACAAAAGCTTAACAACCAGCTAATGGAAATCATACCTGCATTTTCAAATACAAGGTCAAATCCAAATTTAGCAGTTCATCTCCTTCATGAACTTCAGTCTCTATAAATTCCTTCCCTTCTTTAGTAAAAAACAAAATTTGAAAGCTCTGGATTAATATCAGTTCCACGACACTCCAGTTTGGTAGAAAAGCAGGAAACTTAACAAACAATAACAAATAGCCACAGAATGTTGGCCCTAGTTTTCTAGGGAGGCAAAATCAGTTCTTCCTACTTTCATTAACATCCTTCAGGAGCTCCATTTGCACACTAGGGGCCAACTTGGGTCAAAGGTATTTGTTTTTCCTCTCCACATTGGATTAGTAATTCTTTCTTATCATCTTACACACAGTGAAGCATGAGTACATCTCAGAGATTTTCAATTAATTTACTGTATTTTGAGATACCTACAAGGCTTTTTACTTTCCACATTCTCTTCTTGTAACACACTATATTTGCAGTCTTTGATCTTCACTACAGTACTGGAGTGGTCACAGAGAGTTGGTTCAGAGCACACAGCACAAGAATCCTTCAAGTCATTTCAAACTGGTCCTCAAAGCGTACCTATGTCTACAATTTGAAATAATTTGCACCCTAGAAATTTTTCCCAGTTGAGATGATCAGTAGTCAATATTTAAATTATATGAGATGTTTTGCATATGCAAACTAATTAAACAATCAACATAGAATTAAGCTCATGATGAAATCATCAGAAGCACAAAAGTAAAAAAAAAGAAATTAAAACAAGAAGAATGGAACAGCATTTAATTAAAAGAATAATCTTAGTTGTTACACAATGATTTTTTTTCAAGCCCATAGACAACTGTCCTGCCATGTACTTCAGAGGTCTGGTATGTCAGAGGCCAGATGAGAAGACAATGAAGCATGGACACCGCAGCAAGTTGCTGTGACTGCAAACTGACAGAAACCTGGAAACACTTGGACAAAGCGAGTGAGACAGGGAGTTACAGCAGGGGCACAGACTGAGAAATTAAGGGATGATTGGCAGACTTTATACACTACAATATGTACAGGAACTGTCTAGGGTGACCTCAGGTATTTCTGAACCACACAATACTGTTTCTACAGGAAAATAAGCTGCATAGTGGTATGCATCTTGTAGAGGTCAGTGTAAAACATGTAATGCCCCAGTCTTCCGTAAGCTAGGAAAGGACCTTCTTTTTCCTAATTCCTCCAGGCTCAGGACAGAGAACACTCCTCAAGCAGTCGTGGCCTCAAGCATGGCTTTATACCTGTACAAGCCAACACTGTAAATTACTCAACAAGGATCCAGGAGATGGTGGGATAGGGAGCTGAAGAAACACTAGAACTCAGGCATTATCAGGTGGAAGAAATGTGGTTATCAAGAATATTGAGCCCAGGAATGGACACAACTTAGGCAACAGCCAAGAAAACAGAATAAAACTAGGGGATGACTGCAATTCTGAATCAAGGGATTACACTTGTGGATAGAGTTAATCTATGAGAACGTGCAAGTGACTTAAAACAGACAGTCACATGGCTAATCATTGCATACTTTGTATATTCTGGGTATCTAAACGCCGTGTCTTGAGATCTGCAGAAGTGCTGAATTCCCACTGCTGCAACTAAAGTTAATGGGACCGATGTTTTAAGCGTACTAAGTGATCATGTAATAAGAAGCCTGAAAAGTAAGACTCTATCAAATTATGCACATATAGTGAGTACAAATTTTTTACTTTCAAATTTCTCTATTTTCTCTTTGCATTTTAACAAAAATGACTTTAACATTGCTACCCCACACTGCAAGCACATTGTGGAAATTTATGTATTTTTAAAGCACTCATATTTTAGTTATGAAGATCATTTAGAAGTTCATAAATAAATTACTAATTGAAAATGCCACATTTAAGTAGTGTCTATGTATGTATTTGGGGGAAAAAGAGATGCCAGAAATATTAGAGAAAATATTACATAGATGCTTAGTAACCACTACCCATCTTGCACCTTGAAAAAGGAATGTGCTCTGCAGCTGAGTAAAGGAGCATAATGGGCAGTTATATCACACAATCATATAGTTCAGTTTATGCTACTTTTTTTTATAGTTGGTCAGATAACAACACTGCCATTTCCCAACTTCTGAATACTAAAGAGTTGCAGTTTAAAACATGTTTTAATGTAATTTCTGGAGTATGTCTGAACAAATCATTCATATCGCACAGGGCTTCGTCCTCATGATAAACATTCTCAGTCACTCCAAGGATCTCTTCACATCCATCTCTCATACACAGAGATATAACTCTCCAAAGCACTTCTATCCTCCATCGTTTCCCATTATTCAAGGAGTCACTGCCAATAGAAATAATGATTCAGAACACTGAATAACAAGAAACACTAAAATTTCCTGGAAGAGATCAGGCACAGTACTATGCATGATACCATACTTCTGGAGGGACTGGGAATCTTTTTTTTAATCTATTATACTGTAGGAATAAAAATCTAATGAATAATGCATTTCTGAATGGCTCATACAGGCAATGAATCAAATGTCTTGTTGTTTTTCATGTCTTTTATTGTTATGAATCAGTGGGGTTAGCTATTCAGTTAGAAAGTCAGAACCTCTTCTGGATCAATGAACAGTCTGCAGAGAAAAAATACAGAAAGAACTATGTATTTCATTTTACAAGCCAATCTAAACAAAACAAACAGAAAAAAACAATTCACCATGTTTATCACATTAAGATGTTAAGGCAATTTCCCACAGGAGAAATTTTCTACCACCATCTTCACCTACACATAACTCCATGCAAACATCCCTTATGAGGAAAATGGTATAAGTCTGCAAAAAAGCAGAATTGAGAAGCAAAAAGAGATTCAACAGACATACATATGGCATGGTAGGGCATTGGTTCTTCCATGGAAGACTGCATTAGCACTGCTTTAAGAAAGTCTTAAAGACTCTCTCACCCAGTGCATCAGAAATGTCAAATACCAATGACAGAAGTAAATGGAAGCAGGGTAATTTTTGTTAGCAGGTAGAATTTTATGAATTACTGTATGATCTGTAGTCAGTATCAGGAGTATTAGCATACAGTAGTAGTAGTAGCAGTAGCACATTATTAATATATAGCAGCAGACGATCTCAATTAGATCAGTAGAATTTCCATTATCGGTAGAGTTCAACTTGAACTACCACAAGGCAACCATAGCTAAAAAACTGTATTCAACTCAAATACTGCAACATATTGTAATATTTGTAGAGTAAATGATTTTCAGCACTTCCTGACATCTACTTAAATCAATGTGCAGGCTGCTACTTGCTCCTTGGCACTCTTCAGGTGTTCTCTTAGGCATAACTGTGATCACTCAAATCAACAAACAGAAAAAGCATTTTCAACACCTTGATATACACTTGCAGACATTAGAGACAGAGCTTAGCTAGCAAGCACACATTATGGACCTCTAGGAATAAAAACACAGAAATGATGAATCAGTTTTAAATTAAAAAAAAATTAATTCTAAATGATAAAAGCATACCAGAAATAATACAGCTTACAGATCAGATCAACACTGATTGTTACTCCTTATACTGATTTCCACAAGTTTGCCTGTAATACAGGCCAGCTTCTGATTACACACAATAGAGGCTTTAAATCATCCAGGCAGATGTCTGGATTACTTAAAGTGATGTTACACCAAATTGTTTGCTTAGATATTGTGCGGTTTCCTCTTGCCAGCAGTAGGGGGTTTTCTGATCTATCAGCTGCTGTATAGAATACTAACTAGAAATTGATATTGCCTTCACTATCATAAGCATGTTTCATGAACAGAAAGCAGAAAACATTGCTGTGAAGTCTACTGTGTGGGCTACTGTTAGGTAGATAAAGAATAGAATTAATAACAACTGGCCAGCAGAGGCACGTATAGCTAAAATATAACTGTAGTGGCAGCTTGGGCATCTTTAATAGCTAGATTGTTTAATGTGCTGCACGATACTAATGTCTAAGTTTCAATCAAGGAAACATGCTGTGAATAACTGTGTAAGATGATGTGAATGCCTTTTTCTCACCCTTAGCAAAAATAAGAAAATTATTATTGTTGGAGGATTCATACAAGCACTCATGAAGTTGTCATTACGGAGGGCAATCAAATATTTCTTCTCTCTGGTTTCTTTCTTCTGTCTGTCACATATGTTGAGCAATCCAATGTTCATAGAATCATAGAATCACTAGGTTGGAAAGGACCCACTGGATCACTGAGTCCAACCATTCCCATCAGTCACTAAACCATGTCCCTCAGCACCTCATCCAATTGCTGTTATTAGAACCAATAATATCCTGAAGAAAAGGCAGCTAGTGTGTTAATAACATCACTTCCCTTGGTGCCTTTTTAGACTTTCAGAGATACCATTTAATTATGTATTTTTTTTTAGAGAGGCATTATTGCACCTCGAATCCTGTGTTCAGTTTTGGCCCCCTCAGTACAAGAAAGACATTGAGGCCCTGGAATATGTTCAGAGAAGGGGAACGAAGCTGGTGAAGGGGCTGGAGAACAAGTCTTACAAGGAATGGCGGAGGGAACTTGGGTTGTTTAGCCTAGAGAAGAGGAGGCTGAGGGGGGACCTTATCACTGCCTACAGCTACCTGAAAGGATGTTGTAGAGAGGTGGGTGTTGGTCTCTTCACCCAAGTGAGAGGTGATAGGACAAGAGGGAATGGCCTCTAGTTGCACCACAGGAGGTTCAGAGTGGGCATTAGGAAAACTTCTTCACGGTAAGGGTTATCAAGCACTGGAACAGGCTACCCAGGGAGGTGATCGAGTCACCATCCCTGGAGGTATTTAAAAGATAAGTAGATGAAGTGTTAAGGCACATGATTTAGTAATGGGCCGACACAGTTGGGCTTGATGATTTCAAAGGCCTTCTCCAACCAAGTGATTCTATAATTCTATAATTATTGTGACTTGCTGAAATAATTAAGTGTTGAGGGAAGAGAACCTGAACTCAAAAGACATTTTATAAGTTGAATAGGAGGCAGCTGGCACATGGTAACTAGGTAACTAAGAATGCATGAAGTCAAATAATTCTGGGTAACACAAAATATATTGCTTTAAAGAAAACTGTCACTGTAATCTCTTTATTTCAACCTAAAAATGTTACTACCTGCATGACTTCTGTTTAGTCATTAGTTTTACATTCTTATTGTATGTGTACTTACAATGTTCTTCAAGTACAACATTTCCTTGAAGACAAGCAGAAAAACTGTAAATTTTTTCATGAAAGTATATTGAAATCGTTTTTAAGCTTCTGAAAAATTTATCTTAGAGCTGCCTTATACTTGGAGCTCTGTTTAAAAATGGTCTTGCACTTTGGGGAATATTTTAATCATTAAAAGCTTCTTTAATTTTTCCAGTGTGTTCCTTCTTTGATTGGGAGCTTTTTTTTAATGCAGAAGAAAAGACATGGGGATGAAGGAAGCCACATGATTATGCTCAAATAATTGTTTCTATAAAATACTGTTTAATGTTTACGGAAGTATGACAAAGGGAATTTTCTGAATAATGAAGTTACTCAATTAAAAATAAGTTAATGTTCTGGATTAGCAGGGTGTGGGGAAAAGACTGAAACAGGTACCTGGCAACTGATCAAGAAGCCTTGTCTTACAGAACAATACTAGCACAAAAATATCTCCTAAATCTGAAAGGCTGATTAGTAAAACTGTTGTGGGAGCTTTATTTTTTAGAAGAATATTGAATTAATGAGAAAAAATACAAAGGGGGAGTTTAATTATTCTGAACAGAATAATTTTCTACCCTAGCCTCTCAGGATGGGTATGATTATGTAGGTCACATATCTAAAATGACTCTTATGCATATTTCATTAAAAGCCACATCTTTTCATAAAGGATAGTAAGCAATAAGGCCTCTTCAGATAGTACTCTCTATAGCGCCTTCAATTAAAGCTGTTTCCTTTGTGGTTATGTAGCTGTTAAGACGAGCCGTCAATAAATACAAAATCAGGCGTATCTTATTTTTAGGTTATTGTTTTCACATCATAATGAGTTGTTTTCTCCCTCACTCTCTCCAAGCTCCCATCATCATTTTGAATATACAGCAATTAGGCATTGGCCAGGATCCCTAGTCCGCTTGTACTTCTGGAGGTTTGCTATGAAACTGTTGAAAATACCAGATAAGCACCTTTATGAAAACACAGTGATTTTGATTCTGAGTTTATCTGTAAGATTTTCAATGAATTTTTACAAATGTGAGTGAAACAAAAGAACATTAATAACAAAATTACTTATCAAATATACTGGTTTTTTTTAATTCATACAATCATAGAATCATTTAGGTTGGAAAAGACCTTAAAGATTCTCAAGTCTAACTGTAAACCTAACACTGCCAAGTCCACTACTAAGCGATGTCCCTAAGTGCCACTTCTACACATCCTTTAAATACCTCCAGGAATGGTGACCCAACCACTTCCCTAGGTAGCCTGTTCCAGTGCTTGACAACCCTTTCTGTGAAGTAATTTTTCTTAATATCCCACCTAAACCTCCTCTGTCACAACTTGAGGCCATTTCCTCTCATTCTATCACTTGTTACTTGGAAGAATAGACCAACACCCACCTCACTGTAAACTCCTTTCAGGTAGTTGTAGAGAGCAATGAGGTCTCTCCCCACCCTCATTTTCTCCAGAATAAACAGCCCCAGTTCCTTCAGCTGCTCCACATAACCCCTGTGCTCCAGCCCCTTCACTAGCTTTGTTGCTCTTCTCTGAACATACTCCAGCACCTGGATTATAGATTTTTTTTTTCATTGTAATAAAGCGTTCCTTACAAGATTTACACATATAAATACTTTTGGTGAAGTATGAGCACAGTCTTCTAATCATTGTTGTCATGTTTTCTTAGCTGCAGAGCTGAGATTTAGTGTATTCCATATACATACAAGAAATGTTGGAAGTGTCTAACCTGAAAGACTAATTGCAACTTAAATGCTCATTTTTTGCTTAATTTTTAAAAGCGAATGTGCATAATGTAGGATAGGAGGGTTTATCAGGTGTTGTCATACCTAATACTAAAATTGGGGTCTCATCTCAGTAATTGAATGTGCCTGAAGTTCGAGCTTATTAAATCTATTCTGCTTGTGAATGACCTATATTTCCATGCATGTCTTCAGAATTGAAAGTGTATGCCTTGCTTTACTATAAAACTTTGTCCATTTAGAGTACTAAATAATGGCTTGTCATATTTAAGTTTCAGTGAAGTAAGTTCCTGGATATTCCTGTACTCCTACTTTCATATAAATTCAAGTCTAGATATAAATAATAAAAATAAAACTGCATCCATGATAAATTATGAAGACAATTTCTATCAAATTCTGGCATATGTCCTGACTGTGGTACTTCTGTACCTGAAATGTCTGATGGAGCGTCTGAAGAATTCTTCCAAACTTCAAATATTATCAAAATTAATTATGTGGCTATTTCTACAGATGAGCTCTTTTAATCTTAAATGAGCACAAGTTTAAAGAAAGGGTTGTTGGGGTTAAATTGTTAACCAGACATGAGGAAAGAAGGACAACATACAAAGGATATAGTTTAACTAAACAGAAACATCCTCAGTTCATTGGGGAACTACTCAGCACTGCTTCATACAGCACAGATCATGGCTTATTACTTGGTTGTTTCCCCTGGTTAGGGAATTGTTCTTGGCCCCTTCACCCACTGCTAAGACTGTACAACCCTCCCATCATTACTTTTCATCCAATTCCTTCCTCGGTCTACTGACTGTACTTCTTTAATGCCATTATGCTCTGGCTTATTAAGGCTCCAGACCCCTTCTGACTGAACTGTGTCAGCCATCTGTTACCTGATGAACTGTGGCGTTCTGAACTATCTTCTCATCAGACAAGATGGTACTGCCAACCTGCACTAAACTAGGCAAAAGGGGAAAAACAGAATCATAGAATAACCAGGTTGGAAGAGACCCAGCGGGTCATTGAGTCCAACCATTCCTACCAAACACTAAACCATGCCCCTCAGCACCTCATCCACCCACACTTTAAACACCTCTAGGGAAGGTGAATCGACCATCTCCCTGGGCAGCCTGTGCCAGTGCCCAATGACCCTTTCTGTGAAAATTTTTTTCCTGATGTCCAGCCTAAATCTCCCCTGGTGGAGCTTGTGGCCATTCCCTCTTGTCCTGTCACCTGTCATTTGGGAGAAGAGGCCAGCTCCCTCCTCTCTACAACCTCCCCTCAGGTAGTTATAGAGAGCAGTGAGGTCTCCTCTCAGCCTCCTCTTCTCCAGGTTAAACACCCCCAGCTCTCTCAGCCGTTCCTCATAAGGCCTGTTCTCCAGCCCCTTCACCAGCTTCGTTGCTCTTCTCTGGACTCACTCCAGAGCCACAACATCCTTCTTGTGGTGAGGGGCCCAGAACTGAACACAGGATTCAAGGTGCGGTATCACCAGTGCCAAGTACAGAGGGAGAATAACCTCCCTGGACCTGCTGGTCACGCCATTTCTGATACAAGCCAAGATGCCATTGGCCTTCTTGGCCACCTGGGCCACTGCTGGCTCATGTTCAGTCGGTTGTCAACCAACATCCCCAGGTCCTTCTCCTCCTGGCAGCTTTCCAGCCAGGCTTCTCCTAGTTTGTAGCTCTGCTTAGAGTTGTTGTGCCCCAAGTGTAGGACCTCATGCCACTGGACTCTGCCCAGCAGTCCAGCCTGTTCAGATCCCTTTGAAGAGCCTCCCTACCCTCCAGCAGATCCACACTTCCACCCAGCTTAGTGTCATCTGCAAATTTGCTAAGGGTGCACTTGATGCCTTCATCCAGGTCATTGATAAAGACATTGAACAGGGCTGGACCCAGCACTGAGCCCTGGGGAACCCCACTTGGAACTGGCCTCCAGCTGGATTTAACACCATTTCCCACCACTCTCTGGGCTCGGCCATCCAATCAGTTTTCCACCCAGGAGAGTGTGCCCCTGTCCAGGCCAGAGGCCGACAGTTTCCGTAGCAGAATGCTGTGAGAAACTGTGTCAAAGGCTTTACTGAAGTCCAAGAAGATACATCCACAGCTTTTCCCTCATCCCTTTGTCATAGAAGGCGATCAGGTTAGTTTGGCAAGACCTGCCTTTTGTGAACCTGTGTTGACTGGGCCTGATCACCCAGTTCTCTTGCATGTGCTTCATGATAGCACTCAAGATCACCTGTTCCATGACTTTCCCTGGCACTGAGGTCAGACTGACAGGCCTGTAGTTCCCTGGATCCTCCCTGCGACCCTTCTTGTAGATGGGCACGACATCAGCCTCCAGTCCAGTGGAACTTCCCCAGTCTTCCAGGACTGTTGGAAGATGATGGAAAGGGGTTTGGCCAGCACATCTGCCAGCTCCTTCAATACCCTCGGGTGAATCTCTTCTGGCCCCATAGACTTGCGGGTGTCGAGTCAGGCTAGCAAGGCTCTGACAACCTCCTCTTGGACCATGGGAGCCTCATTTTGTTCCTCTAGCTCCTGGGTTTGTACACAGAGTTAACAACTTTCTTTACAATTAAAGACTGAGGCAAAGAAGGCATTAAGTACCTCAGCCTTTTCCGACATCCACTGTCACTGTTATTCCTTCTGTGTCCAATAGGGACTGTATAGTCTCCCTAGTCCTCCTTTTATTATTTATATATTTATAGAAAGATTTTTTTTGTTACCTTTCACAGACTTTGCCAATCTGATTTCTAGTTGAGCCTTAGCCCTTCTGATTTTTTCTCTACACAATCTCACTTCCCTCCTGCAGTCCACCTAAGAGGCTTTCAGTCTTCCCAGAGAGGCTAACACACTTGCAGCTGACAAAAAAACCCAGACCCATACTAAATCAAAATGAGGAATGGTGAAAGCTACATTCTTAGTGTGGGATAGATCCAGCTTATGTGCAGAAACTTACTGTGTATATCAACACTGTTATTTAGTTTCCTCGCACTACCAAATCCTGCCAACTCAAAGAAAAAATATGGATGAAAATGATCCTCACCTACCCCTTATATCAATGACCTTGATGTTACTCTTACTCAAGTGCATGCTAAGACCTTCATATGTCTGAAAGTGTGACAGCGCCTGGGACTGGTTCCCAAGCAGAAGGTGACATGTCTTCCAAATGACTCTGGCATCCTCCCACAAGAGTACACAGGGCAAGAATAAGTAGGATCTACAGTTAGGTCATGTAGGTCTAATATAACCACGTGACACTGGATCCACCACTTCTCCTGACTCATTTTTACCGATAGGAATTCATATTACTTAGCAGATCCCATACTAACACAGCTTTGCAGTGATTCTTATACAACACAGTTGGAACAGGCAAAAATATGCACTGCTTCAGAGCTGCAAGTACTTCAAAAGCTAAAGCTCGGCTCCCCTAGAACTATTAAATATCTATGAGAGAGTGAAAAATTATATCAATTTTCATATGTCTGGTAACACAAAGATTCTAACACTATATGCTTAAGCTTATGGATACCTTCTGTGCTTAACTTTCCATTTTGCTTGTGATGATAAGCTTCTTTTTGCTTAGTTTTCATATTCTGTCTGCATTTAGTGTATTTAATCGGGCAAAGATATTACTCCTAGTCTGCACACGACCATATGCTACGCTTAGAGAGCAGAGCAAATACAAATAAGGAGCTCTCACTTACTCTCTTATCTAATTTGAAATGATCTAGACCACTGTGATCTGAAGAAGTATCATATCAACATAATGTATAAAATCAGAAAAGGAATGCAGAGAGCACACCTGCTATATCAACTACATTTTGCCTAACCTCACCCATACATAAATTGTAACTGGATATGATATAGGCAGCTCATCACAGGGCTCATAAGAAATTAACATTTTTCCAGCAATCACTCCTCTGAAGTTAATAGAACAAAATGATACTCAGGATCTGTGCATCCCACTGCTTTTAAATGGCAAAAACTATCCCCAAGTTCTTACAAACAGTTAGATTCAGTCTCAGTGTTGCCAAAATATTAGCTTGATAGCTATTAGTCTAAGCCTAGGAGAAATCAGAAGAAAAAACTGCACTAGCTCTTCCATACATAATTTCAAATGGAGAATAATAAAATAATCAGCTTGGCACCACAGGTAAAAAGTAAGAATTTAATAAACTTTGCAGGGCCCAAATAGACATGGGTAAATTCCAGCCAATTGTACTTATTCTTTGCTGCACTTAACTGAAGTTCCATCTTTGACAATTTAGCTCATATTTTCTGACGTCACTTTATGACAGCAATGGAGTAGGCGTGCTTTTGTGCAGAGCAACTGCTTCTTCCTGACATCTTCTCAAACAACATTTGTACAATAAGAGACAGTCTTTGTTCAACTCTGACTATGACTCAAAGGCTTAGACATAACAGGGACAACAAAAACATCAACATCGGAATGTTTTCCAGTATAAGGGATACTTACTCATCATCTGAGCAATTACACTAACTTTTAAGATCTTTGTAGGTTATGCAAAGAAAAAAGAAAAAAAAACCAAACCCAACTATATCCTAAGGGGTTGTATTCTTCTACCTGACAGTTAAGTGTAATTAAACATCTCTAAGGTTCTGTATTAGTTACACAATAGATAGAGCTCTCTCAGCCATTTATGCATGTTATAAATGTCATTTACAATGACAAGACAGGGACTTAAATGTTAGCAATAGGTGTATGTATACAAGCAAACCAAGACTCTTGGGAATAGTATACCACTATCAAAAGGTTCCTCAGTTTCAAGTTAGATTACTGCACGTAATTATTAAATGCTCTGTCTGTAAAAAAGAACTATGTCTAATCGACAAGCTTATACCTTGTTAGTTAAGAGTTGATTATAAATATTATAAATACAATGCTATGGGACTATTTTTGCATTTTCCATTTTAGTTAGTTGAAATTCAAAATGCATAACGTAATGCAAAATAATAGAAATTTCATAAAGCATGTGTTTTTAGGATGGGCTTAACGTTGGGTTTTTTTAGTCTAAGCAGGTAACAAGAAGTTAAGGAAATTTTAAGTAATTGGTTTGGATTTGTTTTGGTTCTGTATTGCTTTATCACTCATCATTTTTGTTTTAGTCACTTTCCCTCTTTTTACACCTCTACGCACAGTCCCTCCCCTTCTTCTACCTTCATTCTCCTTCCACTGCTATATTTATAATTAATATCTGTAGTGTGAACGTTTCCTAAAATACCATTCTAAACTTTTTTTAAAAATCCATAACTGATCAGATCAGAAAACAGCAGAACCAATAGGAAAGACTTGCTTCTAAGTGATACTCCCTTAATTACCAAGCAAACACCATTTTTCCTCTCCAAGACTGAAAACTCTGTGACAAAAACATGAATGCAACTGTTCCATTTAGTCTTCTCTGTGCATGCCAAAGTTTTACGCACACAAAACCAAACTAATACAAAGTTTATATGCAAACAACTGTATATTATCCTGAAGACTACAGTGCGAAGCTCTCAAATACAAACAGCAAAATTTTACATAAGTACTTCTAATATCTTCCTTTACCAACCTAGAAAGCTGTGTCTTCTTTACAAATCTTTGCTGTCCTATGTAAGGCTTCTTGAGAAAGTATATACTTCTTATATCAGATTTTTGTCTTATATGAGTGCCTTTGATCTTGTTTTGATCTTGGCTCACTTAGTCTCACAGAAAGAGAGACTCAAATCACACTAAAATCCTTCCCATCTTTTTAAAAGCTATTCTTTTATATTTTAGAAAAAGTGGACTGCTAAAAAAATTTTAGCAAGATTTCTGTATAGCTTTAAATGAAAAAGGTATTTTTAATTTTTAGAGTAATGCCAATATATTTTAAAGAATTCTTTTTTAAATTTATTTAGGCAAAACAGTTTCTCAGTTTAGAAGGCTGAATAATAAAATCAAGAGTTTCTACTTCAATATTTTCAAAAAACTAAAATATGCAGAATGGCTGTTAATTTCATTTAGTTGAAGACAATTCATCGCAAAATTACATTTTAGAACATAGATAATCACATTCCAATAGCATCTTACAGAGTAAGGAAACAATGTCCACATGCTAGCCCAGCCAGGCTGCTGTTTCAAAGGTAATGTTACTCTTTTATCTGAAACATAGCTCAAAAGCGTTTGAATGTGAATGATAGCTACAGATCTAAAAATAATAAAATTTAGAACTATATTCTAACAGATTTTTTTGTCACAGATGTACACGGTATACAAAGAGGCATCTTTATATTTGGAAACTGATAATTTCTAAATATTCTTTTTTCCAAGTAGTTGTACATAGCTGCTGCATTATTTAACAAGGAACCATCAAACAGATGCCATCAACTAAAACTGAAGATTTTTCTATTCAGAGCCAGCATGATGAAAGATTAAGAGTCTTCCACTTTCAAAGTATGCTCACCTTGTCCAAGGACTTCCCCATATCAGATGTGTAAGAGAAGAAGTAAAGATGTGTAAGGTTCAGGAGAACAGATGTGCTAATCACCTAGCTAGGAAGTCAAACGGCAGTGCTAATGTAGTTCTGTCCTCTGTACAACCATTAATACTTTTTTCCCCAAAGCCAGTATAAAATTAATTTCTTTGACACATCTACCCCTCTCTTAAATTGGATTAAGGAGGAAGCAAACAAAATTATTGGTTTCCCTCATGGAGGAAATAGGTTCAAAACAAACAAGCTAGTCAACCCAAAGATTTTCCAACATAATTCATCTCATTAGCCTGTTACTCTTGAAGTAGTTCTCTAAAAAGCATCACTATTTTCAAGTATTTAATGTTTTGTTGAGCTTAAGCCTCATACCCTAGCCACATAAGTCTTACACACATTCCTTGGCAGATGGAAATAGCATCATCTCAACTAACCATTCAGAGTTTCATCTTAACCCCCACCAGAATTTTGCCTGGAGCTATCATATGCCTTCTCTGTGATTTCTAACATCCAGTTATTAAATTAAACCACTAAATTCCCACAGTAAATATTTTATTAACTCAGTAAGGATTCAGTAACTTAAAAAATAACTAATTCATATACAGAACTTCCAGGTAATTAAAGATTCATAAGCTTTTATCATTCTTTTCCTAATAAATCTCGCAGTTCTGCCCAATCAGAAATTTTCCTTCATTTTCATACTATGCCTAAGTGCATTAAATTATAAAATACCTACATACAAAAAACTTACTATAATAACTTGGACAGTTCTGACCATTTCTACAAGTTAAACAGAATTTCCACTGCAATGGATTTATATGCAAAATATTCAGTACTATGGCCCTAGACAGTGCCAATAACCTATAATTTGATTGTAAGCACCTCAGCACAGCTGAGTGACAGCAATAATGGAATCACATTGAAAGCTTATGGCTGTCCAAACTATTGGTTTTCTTGGCTGAATGAATTAGCCAAAACTAATGTTGAAAGTCTCTCTGTGAAAAGACTTTAGGAATTCCTAGTTTACAGGTAATTGTTTTCCTTTCTTCAAATTATTCTTGTAATGTTACATTAATATTCTGAGCTGGAGTTTTACATCGCCATTTATTCTGCAGGAAGCTCAAACGTGAGAAAGCAAATATTTGCCTTTAAACAAAAATCAAAGAAAAATAGAAGTTATTATGTGAATAAATCATTCCTTTCTCTCCAGTCTTCTTTAATCAGTTAAGAAAATAATACACTTGTGAAAGGACAGGAGAATGTATTTGTGCATTGTATTATCTTAATCCTGTAAAAATTCTTCATTTTTACACAAGATCTACCTGAACTCACACTCAATGTTCAATGCAGAAATTAATTAGTTGAGAAAAAAATCCAACATTATATCCTGTGTTACAGGAGTTAAGTTCTCAAAGGATAGGTCTAGAAAGGAAGCCAGAAGCCTCCACAACATGAAACAGAATGGAAACACAGAGCAATTCCTTTAAGTGACTGTGCTGGCCTTAATGGAGGATGGCAAGAGTAGAGGCCTTATAATAAGAATCTGGCGGCAACATCAGACTCACTTTGGATTCAGGCTGAAGTCTTCAATTATAATTAGCACAACCCGCAACGTATTTAAAACAAGGATGCCACAAGCCTTGTCACTGAGCTTTTTAATGGGTCTATTACCTAGGCTTAAAAGGTGAATCCCATTCCTGATGTGTTGGTCATCACACATGGATTGGGTTAGTTTTGCTCCTATTGGGACTAAGAGGTTTGGAATTCTGTGTTCCTACTTCCAAATCATTTAATTAACAAATAGCAACACTTCCTGAGAAGTGTGAGGCGTATGAATCCATCAGGGCTGCAAAAGAAAGTAACACTAGAGGTGGAGTTAGTCTTTGTAAAATTTTCAGACTACTGGCCTAAGTGCTCATTTACTGCACCATTCTGTCTGACCTACTCAGCCACTGTAACTTACAGTACTCCTGCTGTAAAAAACACTTTCCACCTCCACATGCACCCTCCTAGTCATTTGTCTGGACAGTTTTGAATATGTGTTCAGGCCAAATCAAAGATCATCTTCATAAATCATCTATGAAACTCTAGGACATCTACCTTTATATAATAAATCCTCCAGCTAGTTGCAGAATGGAGGTGAATTGCCTTGCTGAAGGGTCACATGCAATACTGGGGCCAGGTTTCAACGACCTTTACACTCCCACATTTCTTTTGTAAACAAATACGTCACTGAAAAATTATCATTATCTATGTTATTAATTATTGACCTTTAAATACGCACTTTGAAAAATTTTGATCAAACGTCAGCTCTTTACCATAGTTTCAGGCACACCATACACTCTGGTTTGGATGTCTTCTCCAGGAAATAAGATTATAAGTAATTTCCATCAGGTTTGGAGCCAAACAATGTATCCCACTAAAAGCACCAAGCAAGAGTAATACCTAATAATAGGCTTAGCTCTGGATATTAACTAGTATTAAAATAGTAATTAACACATGTATGTTCGATATGTGCACAGATGGAAATCACCAGTTCTGTACGATACCCCAAGAGCCTTAACTGTTATAAGATAAACCCACAATGCATCATTTTTGATTTCAAAACCTGGCTGAAGGCTATACATATCCCATTGAGGAACATGCTTTTTAAAGTCTGTTTTTAGTGTGAGTGCGTGCTACTCTGACTCCTAAAACGGCAAATATTTTAATAAGACGAGAAACAAAGCTCCAGGATAAAATAATAATAAAATAAAACCTCACAATATTTGTATTGGTTGATAGTAGTGTTCACAGAAAAATGGCTGAAGAAATTCTCCTGCTGTTTATTTAAATGGCCTGTACGTATGGCTAGAGCCAACCTAAGCATTAGATTGTCTGTTAGATAAGAAGAGATGGAAATCAATGAGCAAATTACTTGAGACACTGCACTGCCAAATTGGAACCATGAGTGGTAAGTGGGAAAGTAGATATTTGCAAATATCTTCTGCATCCATACTTAACATAAAGAATCTGCAAGACAGAGGTGACTGACAATATAAAGATGCAGACAGTTCATAACAAAAATTGTTGTCTAAACTAAAAAATAAAATGGAAAAATAAAAAAGTCCAAACCCTATTTCTGTTTTGTAATACTGAGAGAAAGTTCCAAAACAACGCAACACTGTATTATTATTTGAACTGCAGTAGTGCTTAGGATCCTACCATGGTTCTTCTAAGTGAATAAGATACTACAGTCTACTTATCTTTCTGAATCTGTGAACTCCAAATGCAGTGTATTTATCTTTTAGAGATGGGTGAAATATTGAATGCATATTCAAAGGAATCATCTGGATTTTTAACAGTAATAATTTCCATTTTATAAACATGTTTTCTTAGAGTTTGGAGAGCACTTTATGATTTCGTTTTGTTGGGATTCAAAATGTCACTTAACAGAATTTTTAAATAAATCTTCTAAAATACACCCCAACTTGACTAAAATGAACAATCAAAATTATCTACACAAGAATCAAAATGTACCACAACCTAGTAAGCCTAATTAACAACATAAACGTATTCTGCTGATACATAAAGTAATTAATCCACTGAAAGCTTTCATTAAAATCTTTTAAGATGGAAAATAACATTTTAATATTTTTAAATAGCCCTAACTCAAGAAAAGGAGTGATTTTGAGAAATTTCAATCAATAGTAGCTGTTTCTCTCAAAAGTTCAACATATATAGTTTTCAAATTTTAAATGCAGTGTATATTATAACTTGTATTCACGTTATAAAAAATATTAATAACTGGTACTTAAATTATTTTTTAACAAAATATTCCTTCCAAGGTCAGTATTTAAAAGTATAGCATGATATAATAGCCAGGAATTTAATCATTACAGAGAAGAACTATTTTAGCTATTCTTCATCTTTTCACACAAATTTTATCTGAGAAGCATTAAAACGTCAAACTTCACTGGAAAAATAAGGAATTAAAAGGAAGTGCCTAATCAAAGAATCACACAGAATCATAGAATAACCAGGTTGGAAGAGACCCACCGGATCGTCGAGTCCAACCATTCCTATCAAACACTAAACCATTCCCCTTAGCACCTCATCCACCCGTGCCTTAAACACCTCCTGGGAAGGTGAATTAACCACCTCCCTGGGCAGCCTCTGCCTGTGCCCAATGACTCTTTCTGTGAAGAATTTTTTCCTAATCTCAAGCCTAAATCTCCCCTGGAGGAGCTTGAGGCCATTCCCTCTCGTCCTGTCCCCTGTCACTTGGGAGAAGAGGCCAGCTCCCTCTTCTCCACAACCTCCCTTCAGGTAGTTGTAGAGAGTAATAAGGACTCTCCTCAGCCTCCTCTTCTCCAGGCTAAACAACCCCAGCTCTCCCAGTCGCTCCTCATAAGGCCTGTTCTCCAGCCCCTTCACCAGCTTTGTTGCTCTTCTCTGGACTCGCTCCAGAGCCACAACATCCTTCTTGTGGTGAGGGGCCCAGAACTGAACACAGTACTCGAGGTGCGGTCTCACCAGTGCCGAGTACAGGGGGAGAATAACCTCCCTGGACCTGCTGGTCATGCCGTTTTTGACGCAGGCCAAGATGCTACTGGCCTTTTTGGCCACCTGGGCACACTGGTGGCTCATGTTCAGTAGGCTGTCAACCAGCACCCCCGGGTTCTTCTCCTCCTGGCAGCTTTCCAGCCAGGTTTCTCCTAGTTTGTACCTCTGCTTAGGGTTGTTGTGCCCCAAGTGCAGGACCCGGCATTTGGCCGTGTTAAACCTCATGCCGTTGGTCTCAGCCCAGCAGTCCAGCCTGTTCAGATCCCTTTGGAGCCTCCCGACCCTCCAGCAGATCCACACTTCCACCCAGCTTGGTGTCATCTGCAAACTTGCTAAGGGTGCACTCGATGCCTTCATCCAGGTCGTTGATAAAGACATTGAACAGGCCTGGACCCAGCACTGAGCCCTGGGGAACTCCACTTGTCACTGGCCTCCAGCTGGATTTAACTCCATTTCCCACCACTCTCTGGGCCTGGTCATTCAACCAGTTTTTCACCCAGGAGAGTGTAATGATACAATTTCGTCAAAAGCTATTCATTAAATATCTTCCAAAATTCTCAGGAATAACAATAAAAGTATAATATTATACCTGTTTGCTGAAATGTGCAAAATCACGCTCACCTGTCAGAGTTAGTGTCACCTGTGAGAGTCCCCTCACACACTGCAGCCCACAGGTCTACCCATCAGAGTCCCCTCAGGCTTTTCACCAGATAGGTTAATATCTGCCACCAAAGCACCTCATGGGCTGTTATCAGAGCAGCTAAACAGTTTTGCAATGCCTGGCAGAGCTTTTCCAAGGACTCTCACTGAGTCAATTTTGCAATGCTGAAACCATAGGCAATTTATTTAAAGCAACAGAAATAATATGTTTGGATAATAAATTCACTTGCAATGTTAGCACTAGATGATTAAAACTGGTTAACGACAATCATACATATATAAAAGATGTAAAAACTGAAACTCCAGCTAGTAGTTATTATCCCAGGAAACATCCAATAAAGTTGGAGGTGCGATTCTTACCAAGAAGGTAACTCCTCTTGGGGTGAGAGATGGTCCAGGTCTGTCTACCTGTCTGTTAGGTACGGTGGACTCTTCCTCTGAAAAAAAAACCAGCTTTCAGATGCCAGTTTTATAATTCTTAAAACTCTTAGGCATTTCTTGTAAGGTGGGACTAAGTCAATTATTACGTGTTGATTGGGTCTTGGCTAGGCCTTCTGTGGCATCAGAAAGGGAACATGGGAGCTTGTCATGCTCTCATCGAGGGGAGCTCAATACGTGCTTGTAGAGGTGTTTCTGTTCTTAATTGAAGCAATATCAGGCTGTGAGGCCTCCACCTCCCCACAGGTGTCACTCAGCTGACTGGGGCATTAGAACACCACCCAATCCATATGTCTTTACAATATAAAACTGTTCAAGTCAAAGCACTCCTTTTATCAAACTCACAGTGACTTCAGTGTTTGATGCCAATGAGTCCTAGCCAATCTATTGCAAGGCTGGCCCTTACAAGCCTGGGCAACTCCATTATCCCCCAAATATGATACGAATTTCTCTTCATATTTACACAAATATCCTCAATAGGCTTTAAAATTCAGTTTCTACAAATCCATACAGGCAGAAGAAATGCTGCTTGAATAGTTAAAATGGAATAATAAAAAAAAACAGATAAGATAATATTGAACATAGAAAATAATGGCAAATTTCATGCTCGCATTATGTTCAGCTCTAGATAAAGTGCAGATTTCCAATATTCAACAACAATCAAAAGTTTATTACATTTTTCACTGATGTTCACCTTTAAAGCCCTGGGCAAAATTCAACATAGCTGAAAAATTCAGATAGCGTTATAGATTTTGTCCTCAGTACTCCATGATTCCTACTCCTGCAAGTCTGATAACACTACAATGGAAAACATCATCCTTGCAATCTCCTGTATGGATCAGAAAATCAAGGGGCTTTTCCTTCCTAACATGGCAATATGCCTTACACAGTTATCATATGCCTTCATTGCTCACATTCAGTACTTTGATAATATGGTATCTACACTACACTTGATATCTGATATTATACAAAAAAAACTGGCCAGATTCAATAGAAAAGTCACACACAAACACTTCCTTGGTCATGGCACCATACCACTCAGATATGCATGTATGCAAATGCTAAATCTGTGCTTGACTATTTTAAACACTGGCATCCTGAACCACACTCCACTGGGTTTACATGTTTTCCTTCTTCCACCATGGTTGTATTTAAGGAAGAAAGCGATATAATTCCACAATTAATTCCTACCTGTTGTGACAGTGCCCCCTCAGGGTAAAGACGATTTTTCACATTAACACACTGAAAGCTTCCACTGCGATTGACCTTAAAGACACTGACAAATTAATTACTTTGCTAGTCAATATGGCATGGCAGCTTAAAGGTTTGAGCAGATAGCCTGCCAGTTAACATAAGATACCCAGCCAGTTAACATGCATGCTGCCATCTGCTGAATACGACAGCAAGGGATTTGTACTACTCCCTCTGAACAAAAAGCTGTATAAAGCCTCCCAAGAAATATTAACAAACCACTCATTCATAGCTTATTTCACAAGTCAAATAAAGACTGTTCAGATTCCGTAAGAGAAATGATAGTATCTCATGTTTCTTTGACCCACAGTTTTAAAATGAAAAAAGGATACTACCTCAGAGAATTCATTAAAGCTTTGATTGAGAGATCCCTGCATAACAGCTGGAGCTACGTATATTGAAAAAAATCATGAGATTTATATGAACACTCATGCAGTGCAGACGTGAGCAAAGGTGTTCATATATGATTTACCACACTGTGAAGCTTCACTGTTAACTTGTGAAAGAATTCTCCTCTGGCTTGAGATAAAAACTTGACTTGGGTTGTTTAGCCTGGAGAAGAGGAAGCTGAGGGGAGACCTTATTACTCTCTACAACTACCTGAAGGGAGGTTGTGGAGAGGAGGGAGCTGGCCTCTTCTCCCATGTGACAGGGGACAGGACGAGAAGGAATGACCTCAAGCTCCGCCAGGGGAGGTTTAGGCTGGACATTAGGAAAAAATTTTTCACGGAAAGAGTCATTGGGCACTGGCAGAGGCTGCCCAGGGAGGTGGTTGATTCACCATCCCTGGAGGTGTTTAAGGTGAGGGTGGATGAGGTGCTGAAGGGCATGGTTTAGAGACTGGTGGGAATGGTTGGACTCGATGATCCGGTGGGTCTCTTCCAACCTGGTTATTCTATGATTCTACGATTCTACAAAAAACGTGGCAATAATGTATAAACTGAGGTTCCTGCAAAACAATGATCAGGGTCCAGCACAAAGGACTTCTTTTTAAAAAGTTAAGTACAAAAATCTTGATACTGTTCTTACAAAGATTTCAACTATCTAGTGGAAAAATCAGAGATGTACCAAAACTCTACACATTTTTCTTTATTTTTAATAAAATTGCATCAAATTAGAAAACTGTGTAATTTGTACACTAATATTCCTATAAATAAAAATAAATTATCTAGAATTACATAGATGCATAAGAATATTTAATTTATATACACATAAAACTATATAATATATACCATACTGGTCCAAAAATATGTACTGGTCAGAAATATAGCACCTATTTTTTCTCAGATATGTTAAGGGATATAACAGGTGGCTGCAAGTCCCATACACAGTAGAAAAGGCAAGCCAGATGTTCATATCACTGCTGTTCACACTGATACAGGATCATAAAATAATTCAGGCTGAAAGAGATCTCAGGACGTCTCCAGTCCAAAAGGCTACTCAAAGCAGGGTCAACTGTGAAGTCACACCTGGCTGCTCATTTTTATTCAATTTGGTCTAGAAAACTTCTAAGGATAAAAACTGTACTACCTTCCTGAGCAACCCGCTCCCCTGCTTGCCTGTCCTAATGGTGAAAAAGGTTTCCTTATGTTTTGAAACAGGTGGTATTTATCACTTTTATGCTTCCTAAATGTCAGATATTGTAGGTATGATTCACTTTTCAGATATACTAGTTGTAAATGAGGGACAGCTGTCCAAAAGACTAACAAATCTACTGGAATATATACTACACTATGAGAGAAAACAAGACCTTTTGCTTCAAAGCATAGTTTTATTATGATGATTTGTTACGGATGATTTAACCAAGTTATTCCCTCTAGAATTTACAAATGGGCAGATATCCTACAGAAAACTGAATCACAGAATCACAGAATAACCAGGTTGGAAGAGACCCATCAGATCATCAAGTCCAACCATTCCTACCAAACACTAACCCATGCCCCTCAGCACCTCATCCACCCATGCCTTAAACACCTCCAGGGACGGTGAATTGACCACCTCCCTGGGCAGCCTGTGCCAGTGCCCAATGACTCTTTCTGTGAAAAAGTTTTTCCTAATGTCCAGCCTAAACCTCCCCTGGCGGAGCTTGTGGCCATTCCCTCTTGTCCTGTCCCCTGTCACTTGGGAGAAGAGGCCAGCACTCTCCTTTCACAACCTCCCCTCAGGTAGTCATAGAAAGCAATGAGGTCTCCTCTCAGCCTCCTCTTCTCCAGGCTAAACAACCCCAGCTCTCTCAGCCGTTCCTCATAAGGCCTGTTCTCCAGCCCCTTCACCAGCTTTGTTGCTCTTCTCTGGACTCGCTCCAGAGCCTCAACATCCCTCTTGTGGTGAGGGGCCCAGAACTGTACAAAGTACTCGAGGTGCGGTCTCACCAGTGCCGAGTACAGAGGAAGAAGAACCTCCCTGGACCTGCTGGTCACGCCATTTCTGACACAAGCCAAGATGCCATTGGCCTTCTTGGCCACCTGGGCACACTGCTGGCTCATGTTAAGACAGCTGTCAACCAACACCCCCAGGTCCTTCTCCTCCTGGCAGCTTTCCAGCCAGGCTTCTCCTAGTCTGTAGCTGCTCAGGGTTGTTGTGCCCCAAGTGCAGGACCCGGCATTTGGCCTTGTTAAACCTCATGCAGTTGGACTCTTCCCAGCAGTCCAGCCTGTTCAGATCCCTTTGCAGAGTCTCCTGACCCTCCAGCAGATCCACACTTCCACCCAGCTTGGTGTCATCTGCAAACTTGCTAAGGGAGCACTCGATGCCTTCATCCAGGTCATTGATAAAGACATTGAACAGGGCTGGACCCAGCACTGAGCCCTGGGGAACCCCACTTGTCACTGGCCTCCAGATGGATTTAACACCATTTCCCACCACTCTCTGGGCCCAGCCATCCAGCCAGTTTTCCACCCAGGAGAGTGTGCGCCTGTCCAGGCCAGAGGCTGACAGTTTCTGAACCAAAATGCTGCATTTATTCCATTCAGCAGTACGCTGAAGAAAAATTTTAAACATTTTCTTCTTTAAAGAAGAGATCCTGTGTTTACTTTGACAAAGCATCATAGCCAAATCATTTCGTATGTCCCTCTGTTGCTGTTGTGCCACAGAATACAAGTTAAATCACAAAAAATGTAGAGCCAACTCAAGCATTTGGAGTAACACTGGGCAGATGGAATATGAAAAAAAAGGCATAATATGCCCCACAGGCATTTTATAGTCTCATAAATTTTACAGTGTAATGAGAAAAAAGAAAACAAATGACACTACATTGTGGAATGAAGAATTTGCTAAGCTGTTAAGTCTACCCAGTGCATCTCTTAGTCAGCACACCAATTCTGCTTTGAGACTTGGGTGGAGTTATTACTCTTGGGAGGTATCTTCATCCATAATAACTGGTGTATAAATTGGACAATCTCTTCATAGATTAAGAAGAGTAGAAACCACTTGATAATTGCCAAAAGACACACCAACTTACTCTTTAGAAAGACTTATTTTAGGGTCTAACTAATATTGCATGAAGTAATCAAAAGTAACTTTTTTAATATTTCTCTTCCTAAAACTTACCTTTAAAATAATTGTCTCTCTAATTAAACTGATCTCAGAGAGCATAATGACATGTCTTTAAAAGCCATGATCCTACATCAGAATTTAAAACCTAATCCAGTAACCAATAGCTTAGACAATTACTTTTTTCTCAATTAGTTATATTCTAGCATCCAGCTGGAATGAAAATATTAAATATGTGTCCACTAACAAAAGGTATTGTAACAGTGCCTGAGTTTATGCCATCAGCTACAACAAGCACCTTTCTTGGCTAAATGAGAAAACACCACAGATATTGTAATAGTACCACAAACAGCATCATACTACTAGGTTCTTTTAAAAACTGAAACTGATTAAAAATCAAAGCAATGAACTACTGTATTACAGAGAACACTCACCTCTTAAGCACATTTGTCTTTGTGATAAATTCTTGTGTAAACTTTTCTTTCTCCATTCCAGCAGAAATTTCTGCACAGAAGGCAGACATGAGATACTAGATACACTGATATCAGGTATGAAGGTAACATTCACGACCTTAAAATAGAACAGAACATTAAAGCCATCAGAATGTTTGCATCATAATTTATCATCATAACCTCATCTTTCTTCTAAATTACTTGTGTCCTTAAGTGATTATGACAAAGACTGGTGTTGCAACAGATCTTTTAGTAGTGATTCCTTGTTATTACTTTCATTATTTTGAAAGCCAGTCCTGCAGGATGCTAAGCTCCAGGAAATCCCCAGTGATCAATAGCTAAGGATACTCGGGTCCTTTCAGTTCCCAGAAACATCATCTTGTTACATAGGAATACAGCAAGCAGACACTTCACTACGATGATCCAGTCAATAAATGTCCATATATATGCTATGAGACACAAACTAGGTAAAACTACTGCCAAAATAAATTCATAAATGTGTTGCCATACTGCATACTGCTTTGTCTTTTTACTGTTGATGTATACATTATGTTCTAAATTAGAATACCTATTTAATATTAAAACATTCTACAGATTTCTAAAACTCAGCTGAGGGATTAATTTTCTGATTATCAGCTACTTAGTTCAACTTTAACTGTGACATGACAGGCTGCAAATTCTGTATTTTAGGAGATAATATTCCATTTTAAATTATGTCAACTGAATATTTTATTCTTTAAAATTATATTATTCCTATTCATATCAAGTAATCGTACCTTTTTTTAGTCTTCAAAATCTGTCAACCAAGCCAAAATTCTATTAAACAACTGATAAGATTTTACTAATTGCACTAGGATTCTGAAAAAATACGTATTTCAACTTTAGTTCTCCAAGTTTCACTTATTCTATGCAATTGTGCAATTTTAAGAAAAACAGAGATCATCAAGAATACATTTACCGTCTTTGTGATCTTTTAAAAGATAATCTTAATCCTTAAGTTTTATGATATTTAAAAGTCACATATAACCAATAATACACTTAAAGGCCACTCTAATCAGATACATTGTATTGTAGTTGTCCATACCAGAAGGGGAAAACATCAGAAAGCTTGCCAGCAGAGTTCCATAATCTAGGAAAAGTATTTTTGGTAGATAAGCATTCTTCAAACATGCTGTCACTTTCATGAAGAGTGCCATTCCTACATTTCAAACTGGTGAAATCTTCAATTACATGTTTCCATCCCTATTTATACAGTAATTTATATTTAAAAATAACCAATTTGTAAATTGAAAAGACTATAGACATATAGCTTTCTAAAATAAAGACAATGTTAAATCCTAAACAGCTAGAGAAAGGATTTATTTTACTAATTCTTTTTTGAACCATAAATAAAGCCCTGAATAAAAAAGCATAAATGATATCTGAACAAAACCAAACTGAATTGAATAACTTCACCGAAATATTTACAATCATTTCTATTCATATTAGCTTTATATACAACTTACATTTTGATAGAGTGAAGTCTTTCCTGCATTTCATATGAACTCAAAAATACCTAAGAACACTTTACTAAGGTAGTTTATTCACCCATTAAAGTTAAGGTCAAACTTAAAGATCAACAAAAGTAAATTTTAAATATGGATGAGTTTTAGAGAAAAAGTTGGAGGTCTGAAAGAGGTGCCTAACTCACTGGTTCTCAGTTAAACCTGTCCACTTTACCCAGTACCTAAATATTTTTGTACATCTGTCGTGTGACTTTGTACACCTCATAGAAGCCAGTAACAATTCTGCTGATGCACAGCTACTTGCATCTACAGTGCACTTCACACTGGCATTGCCAGTGAGCTCATGGGGAAATAACGTGAGTATTGCGGTTCTTCAGAACAGCTGTTTTCACTACACTCTTATAGACATATATACAAAGGAAGGCAATTTTCACAGAAAATTTCCTAAAAAACGCTGAGTAAAAGAAACCCAAGGAACGGGAAAAACACCAGCTTCTGAATTTATTTTCAATAAGCATTTAGTCACCTTTTGATTTTCATAATGTACAGAAAAACAAAATATAACTTTCAGGTATTAGTAAGATTTCAAAAAATACAGTGTTGACCTATTTGTACAATTCTATTTAGTAACATAATCATCACTAGGACAGATACATTGATAAAATATATTTCTAAAACCTCCTTTCAATATTGTAACTAACTAATATAGCAATGTATATTAGGAAGTGAGACTGTAGTATTGACAGATTCCATAGCAGATGGCTTTCCTTACATGACTGATAAATATAAAGTTTATTTGAATTGGATGGCAAAACATACCCAAATATAAGCAAATTTAATAATTGACAGTAGCCCTGAATTTTCTCCCATATCTGCAATATCTCTGTATTTGCTCTAACGTCTACATCCTCTTCACTGCCTAAATTAAATTAACTGGTATTTTACTGATGTTCCTGTTCACCTGATTTAATAACACTTCAAGCAATCTGTTTCTCTCACATTCCCTACAGATGAAATGAACTGTAACATCTACCATAAAAGTTTAGCTTCTGTATCATTGGTAGCTTAATTTTGGTTTTATAGTTTTCTCCCTTTAGTCTCACTGAAATAACAAAATCTCTTCCATAATGAAAGACACATTTGTGCTCTTCAAGGACATTTCAGTTCCATTAAAGTCAACAAGGGTCAGTATTTAACCCCTCTTCCCAATTTCCTAAACTTTTAATTCTTATAATAAATATGGAGAAAGCCTAAAATTCCAAATCTGGACCATCTTCCTAACTTGGTGGAAAATTCAACACTCAAGGAACATTCAGTGTAAGTATAAGACAGATTCCACAAAAAAAAGTTTCTTATCTAGAAAAATATTCGATAGCACTGCAATTAAAAATACAATTTTCAGATGCAAACTTCTATAAAAAATGTAGAGAATGTCTTTCTACAGATCCCTATGTATTTTTTCTTATATCATAATTCCCATCAGAACTTTCAAGCTATCAAACTCAGATTGCAGAACTTGGAACTTATTCATATATAATTCAGTACCTACATCCAATTTATCAATTTCAGTTTCCAGTGTACCCAAGTGAACAAGTATCAGTCTTAGACCAACTGCTAGCAATCCGTCTTGCAATAGGGTGTGAAACAGAACTTTAGCCACACACTGAGAGTATCCTTCACTATCTGGACAAGCTGTATTCAGCATGCCTCCATTTTGCTAACACTCTGTCACTGATGCCTGCAGGAAAGCTTTTGATACCTCTCTTATTCTCTCTTGTGACTGAGTATTTTACCCTGACTGCAGCCATCTCCATACAAAGAATTCAAGAAGAAATGTCATTCATGTAGATTTTCATAGGTTTTAAGGATGATTAAAAGCTTTGTTAGAGAGAGAGCTTCAGAATCAGGTATTCTCGTGCCACTTCAGGGCATACAGCAGAAATAAAAACATTTCATGTAGACTTGAATTTTGCTTAATTTTTCAGATACCTGAAATAATTTGGTTTATCACAAAAAGTACTAATTGCTAGTGATTCTTACTACTACCAGAGAGCCTTTTCTGACAAAAAAAAAAAAAGATTTGTCAGGTTGCTAGAGGGCAGAAGAGTAAGTCTATTACATATTTTCATTTTCTTCTTAATGGGTTGTTAAAATCAGGTGGAACAGAATTGGGTCACGTCATGTCATCCCTTTGAAACACATTTTGGTACTTTTTTACTTATCAAACACATTATTAGTTTGCAACACATAAAAGTACATGAGGAGTTCAGGAGATCCAAGTCTCACTTCTTCAGGGGATCCATTTGTTTTATTTTTAACTTGTACTCTTCAATATTTTACTGATTTCAAAGACAGCTGCTCCATGCAGCATCAAGAAGTGGACAAACATACCACACCACTGAAGCTGTTTCAAATGTTTGCATTCTATGATTAATTGTTCATACATTTCACCAGTTTTATCTCTGAAGGACTGGAAAAAGGAAAGGGAGAAAAGTGTGGGGAAAAATAAAGGGAAGGAAAATAAAAGAACTATTGACTGAAGTAGAAAAGATCTGAAGTACCTTCATACCTATCTTTGTAGCTTTAGAACACATGAAATTGCTTTTTTTGAAAGCACCAGTCACTTTGTCCTTTGAAGAAACTTAGATTTTCATTGCTTTGGTACCGCTACTTTACTTATTATTGAATCCATCCATATTAGTACATGCAGCTGTCCCTTTTTATATTTTTTATCATTATTTCATAGAGAATAGATCTTTTACATCTTTTTACAGGAAAAGAAAAAAAAGACCAACTAGTTTCCTTTCTGTACCTTTTTGTACCTTCTTTGTAGAAGGTAATTCAATAGAGTCTGTATCAGAGAAGACTCTCTTTCCATTGTAGACCCTGGAATGGTAATGGAAGTTCATTTATAAACTCAAAATTTCCTTTTCTTGTCATGAGTGTAAGAATTAATTGATAAGTTTTGCTGCAGCTGGTTTGTATGTTTAATTACCTCATCACAGAAACCTGTATTGTAAGATGTAGCTGTTTTAGGTCAAGAGATAACCTCTCTTAGAGCTGTGAGAATTTACCGATATGCTTAGTTGTCTTGTAAGACATAGTTGGTTTAGGTCAGGAAATAACCAGAGGGAAGTCTCCAGACATGGTTGGATAACCAAAAAAAACCACCCATTCTTTGAGGTTTTACACGGTCCTTTGTCTAAAACTAGTCTATATACACACTGCTTTTGTAAGATAGGATGTATTTTATAAAAGGGCGTCCCATTCAGCACTGAATTGTAAAATAAAAATATTATTGCCTTTGCTTTGAAGACTTTGTCCTTTTCAATATTTTACCAGTGAATGAGTGATTCTCACATGAGGTACAACTTTGCAGATCTACCTTCCATAGACTATATCTTTGTAACAGATGCCACTGGCCAGAACAGGGCTTCTCTTAGTCATCTTACAATAAAACACAAATTTTGATGCACTCACGACAGAAAATCTGGTTATTTTAATCCTAGAAGACTGTAGGGAAAACTGTCATTCTTTTAATCGGAATATTATAACAAGGATATGAAATCTTTTCACGTAGCCAGAGCAGTTTCAACTCTACTGTCTGAGTGGTGATTTCAGCTCTGGAAGACAGAAGACCTCAGCCTAGTAGGGACCAAGCTAGGAAGCCCTGCCCTCCACCTTCACTCTGCCTTGCTCCTTCCCGGGGCTCAGCCGAGCCCACGCTTTACATCCTCGCTGAGGAGTGAAAGGGCAGGATCCCGCAGGCGAAGCCCCTCTGCCCTCACTCCCCACAGCAGCCTGCTCTTCCCTTTCCCCTTTTCCCTGGCGCTTCTTCCAGGAGATCCGCGCCTCCCGCCGCCCCCCGAGGGTGAGCGGTGCCCGGCTGCGAGGAGACCCGGGGCGGAGAGCCCTGGGGAGCACTGCGGGCTGCGGGGAGCAGGGGCTGCGGGGGAGCAGGGGCTGCGGGGAGCAGGGGCTGCGGGGGAGCAGGGGCTGCGGGGGAGCAGGGGCTGCGGGGGAGCAGGGGCTGCGGGGAGCAGGGGCTGCGGGGGAGCAGGGGCTGCAGGGGAGCAGGGGCTGCGGGGAGCAGCGGCTGCGGGGAGCAGGGGCTGCAGGGGCTGCAAGAGCTGCAGGGGTTGCAAGAGCTGCAGGGAGCAGGGGCTGCAAGGGCCGCAGGAGCTCAGGGGCTGCAGGGAGCAGGGGCTCAGGGACTGCAAGGAGCAGAGGCTGCAGGGGCTCAGGAGCTGCAGGGGCGCCTCGGCCCAGGGCACCGCGCCCCCCGCAGCCCCTCGTCAGCGAAGCCCAGGCCGGCCCCGCGTGCCCCCCGCCCAGACACCGCGGTGACGCCACATCCGCTCCCCGCGCCCGTCCGACCGCGCTCGCCGCCGCCGTCTCCCCAGCCCCAAACTCTGTCGGTGGGCTGGCCGGGGGCGGAGGGGTGGGGCGGGGGTGGGACGGGGCAGAGGAGCCGCTTCGGCGGCACGGACAGCGCCTTCCTCGCCCGCCCTCCCCGCGCCGAGGCTGCCCGCGGAATGAGCGTCCCCCGGGCGGCTGCCGCTGCCGCCTCCACTCGGGCTCCGGCGGGAGGGCGCAGAGCGCGGCAGCCGGCGAGGGCGCTGCGGCGGGAGCGGCGTGAATGACCGAGAGGAGCGGCGCTGAGAGGCAGCCCCGGGATCAGGATGCGGGCGCCCGCCAACCTCCTCAACCTGCTGCTGGTGTCCTTGCTGGCCGGCCTCGAGCCCTCCGAGGTAGGAGCCGGGCGGTGTCCGTGGCTGCCCGGGCGCTCGGGCCGGGAGCCGCTGTCCGCGGTGCTGAAAGCACCGGCGCTCCGGGCCGGGAGCAGCTGTCCGCGGTGCTGAAAGCACCGGCGCACCGGGGACGGGAGCAGCTGTCCGTGGTCCTGAAAGCACCGTCGCGCAGGGCTGGGGGCGCTCGGAGCCCGCAGAGCCCACAGCCGCGGTCCCCAGCCCCGCGCGCGAGTCCCATGGGCGGCACTGGAAAAGGGAACAGAGTGGCGCAGGCTTCCCGGTGAACAGCCGCTTCCCAGCCCGAGGCTGGCCGTGTTTATAGAGCTCGGAGACCGCACTGGTGCTGGGGAAGCGGGCTGGGCGCGGGGAGCAAGGATCGACAGCCTCTGACTGGAAATAAATTTGTTTAGAGTGGATTCTGAGGCATCACGTGAAGGCACTGGGTTTAGGACTAGAGCCACGCTCTAGGCTGTGGTGGAGTTTTATTATTTGCAGATCTGTTCAGGTCACTGGAAGATCACATCTGATATTGAAAAAATGACAAAAGTAAACAGCATGTTCGCACCGTGCAGCCTGACTTGTCATGGTGGTTTTAGATTAAATCATTTAAAAAATCATAATTGCACTATACCACTTAGGAGGAATGAGGAGTGAAATCCCCCAGGCCTGCAAGTGTCTGTAGTGCTGCACCATGGGGATGGAGAACTTCTCTCATTTGTCTTTTTTGTGACATGTAATCCTGTAAGCATTATAACAAAGTAATGAGAGAGAAAACATCCTTATAGCATTGCAGTCCATTACTAGTGGGAGTTCATACCGTGTTGCCAAAATTTGTAATGTATGTTGGTAAATGTCATTGTAATGCTCCTCTTAAGGTACCAGAAAAATATGAGGTAATATTCAGCTCCTCTGATAGGTTTTCTCCTTTGCAATAAAGGAATTAATCACATAAATCAATCATCATACAAATATGTACCAAATTTCCCACAATATGAAAGGCAAGGTCCTCTTTAAAAAAAATAGATAGAACTTAAGAAGCAATTCAGTGGAAATCTAATTTGTGGTTGCAGTATTCTGACAGCTTTTTAATCAGTAAGATACACTGACAAAAAAACAGGAGGTGATACAGAATTAATAACACTAGCTAAATAATTAATTTTATCAATGCTATTAAATAGGAGCTATTTGAAAGTATCAGCTAGTGCTACGTTTGTAAAGAGACTTATCAGGCACAGGAGTTCCACAACTGTGTTAATAGCAGTACATGGTCACATTATAATTACAGGTTTCTACACACTCTTTTTTCTTTAGTTTTCTGTCTTCTGTTACTCTTAGCAAGATCAATTAAAGCAAAGAGACTTAAAGAGGCTTCCTGAAAGCAGTAAAAGAAACATTTGTATCGCTGTCTAGCCACAGAAGAGTAAAACCACTAATGAAGCAAATGAGCTTCAGCTGGCAGAATTCTTATTTTAGTTCAGGTGTCAGAGATATTCTTCAAAATAATAGAAGGAAGAAATGCTCCATCTTAATGTGTCTGTCACCATCCAGCACGAAAAGCAGGATAAGCCACTGGAATGAAAGGGCATAGATTAACTTTTGAAACTTTGCTTCTAGCACTTTTTGCTGTGGCATACTGTGCGGAGGGCATAAAAATGGCCTTTATTCATCAATCTGTGTGATGTTTTCAGGGATATTAAAATGTTCATTGCAGGCTCTTTTAACTTTGTGAAGGGGTCACAAGCCAGAAAGCTCAAAGGTCATCAAGATTATCATAGAATCACCAGGTTGGAAGAGATCCACTGGATCATCAAGTCCAACCATTCCCACCAATCTCTAACCTATGCCCCTCAAAACCTCATCCACCCGCACCTTAAACACCTCCAGGGAAGGCGAGTCAACCACCTCCCTTGGCAGATCGTTCCATTGCCTAATGCCCCTTTCAGTGAAGAATTTTTTCCTTATGTCGAGCCTGAACCTCCCCTGGCGGAGCTTGAGGCCATTCCCTCTCATCCTGTCCCCTGTCACTTGGGAGAAGAGGCCATATGAAAAATAAGAGCCCTTGATCAGAGTCTGGGTTTTCAGAAATGAAAGCACACAATCAAATGGTTACTAGGACCCTTGCTTAAGATGCCACACCACATTAAGCTTAAAAAAAATGCCACATGGCAGATAATTGTTAAGCTTTGTTGACTATGAAAAACAGATTTGATATTTCTGTGAAAAAACATACGCATAAAATGGGGGTTTTAGCAAATAAGTACAAGTTCTGATTGAAGTCTCACGTTAGAAATGAATGCATTGCTCAGTTATTTTTCTTGCTTTACGCTAAATTGAGATAGAGTAATAATTTTCTGCCCTGCAAGCTGGGAAGCAAATAAATCATGTGAAACAAATTGTAGGAAACAAGGGGATATTAAAATCTTTCTTTTCCAAAAAGAATTGTGCAATATGCTCATGATGAGACAGACAACTTCTTACATGGCCTTGACACTCACAAATTATTCAGCTTATGGAAATAAATCACATCAGACCTTTCGAAGTATATGAATATATACATTTTTATATATATAATATATATAATACATTCCTATACATGTCCTGTGTAAATGTTCAAGTAATAGCTTATTTTACAGGTCAACTACTTCAAAATATTGCCTGGCAAAAAAAAGCTTGGACATCGTATCATGCCATTGCTGACTCAAGAGTGCTGTCCGCAGGCACTCATATCATGACAGGGCTTTTATGCTAAACTTCCTAGTTTATTTATGGATTGTAACGTGTTTAAATATCACCATCTTATGGTAAAGTGTGTAACAAAAAATATATATATAGTGTATTCTTAAATCTCTGAAACATTAAGATTTTATTTCAACCATGGTAATTTATTCCTCGTGCTTTTGTAATTTTTTTTCCTGCTAAACTTGATATAGGATATTGACTAGCTATGGAAATTCTTCCTTAACAAATGGAAGAATACAGCTCACTACTGATTAATTTTAAACAGTCTTAGTGCTAATTACATGATATCAGTATTAAGAGAGTTATTAAATTTATATCTGTTAATTTGATTCTAATTTTTCTCTGTGTTTATATAGAAAAATACAAGAAAATATAATTACTGATAATATATTTCAGTGCAGGTTTTTTCCAACAGGGAAGCAAGTCACAGGGAAAAGACTTGCAATGTAAAATCTTCCTTTTCTCCTCCACTTAAGTGCAGTATCTTGAAAGAAGGAACTATTAAACATTAGGAAATTTCTAAGAGTTACTGCTAGATGGCATCTCTGTGCTGCTTTTGTACAAGCCTGGAGTTTTCTATAATGACCTTCATAGTATGTAAGTGGACTTCCTTTATAAGGTTTACTTTTGCTGGTGATCATTTTATAATCACTGCAGTATAACCAAGAAGGCATTTTAAAGTTGATGTAATGCTGTTCCTCACAGAACTCACTCTCACCAGGTTTCAAAGTCTAGATGGCATTTTTTAAGATTATTTTTCAAAATTTAAATAGATCTGAAAACTATGTCATTTTCCAATGCTGTTAATGAACTTTATGCCTTTAACTTTAATCATGGTTCTATGGCCTAGATCTGTTGGGTTTCAACTATTTGAATTATGAAAAAAAAACATTTCAGAAGACTGGCAAGTACAATCCCAAACACAAGCTAGGTATACTATCACTAAGGACAGTTAGAGAAAGCAATAGCTACCTGTATTGGCTTCTTGGGGCAATGGGATGTTTGGGAATATGAACATTAAAACTAAAGCATATTTGAAACAGTCATCTGTTTTTGAATGCTTATTTAAACTTGGTGTTTTGATCTTTGGAATGGCTGCATTTCTAGATTTCAAAAATCCATGGTTTTCACACATAATCTGACTACACAACTAGTCACTAAAACCTTTCTCTTCCCCAGATTTCAAGAATTTGTCAGTAGAATGAGTGTGCTGTTTTAACGCAGCTTTGCAATATGGGGTAATTCATCCCTGTTGTGAGATAACAACAATACTATTTATAAACAGGTGTTACCACAATACACTAGTTCTGTTGGAAATACAGCTCATAGTACTACAATACAGTGAAAAACTAAATGGAAATCTCATTAGCTACTTGGGAATTAATTTACCCTGTTTCCTACAGTATTAATCATTAATCACTATTAAGATTTTATATAATTCTTTAGCCTGCATGATTCAAGAATACTCTAACTCATTAATTGTTGAATGTGGCCAACTCTTGCTTGGTGTGTCCCTCTTCTGAGCAACATGATTCAATAGCGGTTGAAGAATATCCTCTTGCTGTGAGTACAGCCTGGGTGCTCTCCCATGTGTTATTTAAGTTCAATTACTCTCATTTTAGTAACTTCAGTCAATGGGTGAAGATCAAAGACTGATCTTAACGCTACTCATTCTTCTCTACTCACTAAATCATTTTTATGTAATATATATAAAGATATTAGAAGACACTATGCAAAAATATGTATGTGAGTGATGTCTGTGTGACTATTAATTCTCTTGGTGCTATCAGACATCACGTGATGTTTAAGAGTTTTTTCTAAAACTCCTGATGCTATGTGAAGAGACCTTTCTTTTCCTTTAGCCAAAGCCAGATGCCTCTGTTGTTCACTGCTAATGATCAATACTTCTTTGACAACAGTCATACACATTACATGTAATCTCCAAAAAATTATACGTGTACACATATACACAGTTGTATATGTATACATATATTAAGTAATCATTTTCTCACAGGAAGCAGTTATTTTCCCATTAGAAGTATATTGCCTTCAGGTAACCAGGCTTCCACCTTTTTTCTATATTTTGTCAAGTCATAAGCCAAAAGAGGAGGAATTCACAAAATATGCAAAGAAGAAAAAGCTGAAGCAAATAAGGTGACTGTCAGGAGTAGGAAATGCAGTATAACAGCTATTAAAACATCATCCAGCTATAGCTCTAAAAATTATGTTTCTAGTTTTCTACAGATTTAAAACAGATAAATTTCAAGTTCACATCCATGAAGTTCACAAGGAGCCTATTAAGAAAGGAACAGGGAACCCTCAGAGGGGCTATGCTTTATTTGGGGCACTGTAATTCCCTTTTTAATACTGTAGTATGACAAAAGTGCTGTAGGGCATAACATAAGCATTCTAACTGGATCCTCACTGAAAAACAGGTAAAATTAAAAAGTCTTGTGTAAATCTTTGCATCAGTAGTCTGGGAAGAGTCCTCTCAAAAAATACCTTTTGCAAGAACAGCAAACCATCCTGTTCCTTCACTCCACAGGACAGTGGTTTTCTTGTCGAAGATGAAATCTAGAGAAGGTGGGAACTTTGTGTATACAGTTTGAATACAGAATTCTTTTCATGAGGGAATATTCAGGAACAAATGGAAAACTTCTCTTGCTTACAGAAAAAACTGAAAATTTCAGAAATTCTTACATTTAAGCCTAAGTGATGTAAAAAGAGAAAGACCAAACATACCTCAGATTCCAGACCTAGTATTCATGTTTTTAAACAAAGATGTGTGACACAAGCACACGTTTCTATACACATTCGTCATTCCACCTAAGAACCTAGCCAGCAGAATTCTTAGTCCTCCACGCCAGTAAAAGAAAATACAGCAGCAGTACATATTACTCTTCAAAATACTTTGAATGGTCTACAGAAATACATGCAGGAGTTAAAAAATTTTATGTGTTTCAAGAATTCCAGAAGATGATCAAAGAGCTTAAATTGTACTTGTTTAAAGTAGGGATACAGTGTGCACTACTTCCCACATGGTCAGCTAAGAAGTGTGCACTTGGAACAGAACAATTTGCTGTTTACCTGATCTGATACAGTGTTTAAAAAAGGAGTTCTTTCACACACACACACACAAAAGAAACAGAAACAAAACCAAAAAAACCCAGCTCCAAATCCAGTGTTTTTCAGTATTTTTATTCCCTTTTTCTGTTCTAAGAGGAAATTATCTTAAAGTATTCACAGGGCAATCTCTCAAGATTTTTCAAAGTACACAGCATCAGTCTGCATGCACTTCACTCTTATTTGTCAGAACACTCGAAATTCCTTCAAAAACATTATTATTTTTATTGCCATTGTTATATTCCTGTCATTAGTGGTTTTTAAAGTCTAGACTTGATTTTGTTTGGATGTGGAAAATTCAAATTTTTGTCTGAAAAAGACACCAAGACACCAGAATGCAAAATAATGTGTCCCACTCTATGGATTATTGAATTATCATGGTAGGATCACACACAGCATGTACATTTTTTATACTATTCTATGCTGTCTTCAACTTTATGACGTTTACTTATCAGAAAAGCAAGAGAAAGAACAAGTCATATTTTTCATAAGTCAGTAAATAATCACAGAATCACAGAACCACAGAATAACCAGGTTGGAATAGACACACCAGATCATCAAGTCCAACCATTCCTATCAAACACTAAACCATGCCCCTTAGCACCTCATCTACCCATGCCTTAAACACCTCCAGGGAAGGTGAATCAACCACTTCCCAGTGCCCAATGACCCTTTCTGTGAAAATTTTTTTCCTAATGTCCAGCCTAAATCTCCCCTGGCGGAGCTTGAGGCCATTCCCTCTTGTCCTGTCCCCTGTCACTTGGGAGAAGAGCCCAGCTCCCTCCTCTCCACAACCTCCCCTCAGGTAATTATAGAGAGCAATGAGGTCTCCCCTCAGCCTCCTCTTCTCCAGGCTAAACACCCCCAGCTCTCTCAGCCGCTCCTCATAAGGCCTGTTCTCCAGCCCCTTCACCAGCCTCGTTGCTCTTCTCTGGACTCGCTCCAGAGCCACAACATCCTTCTTGTGGTGAGGGGCCCAGAACTGAACACAGGATTCAAGGAGCGGTCTCACCAGTGCCAAGTACAAACATCATAAATTAGAACTTGAGTTACAGCTGAAAGTAGGTTGAACAGCATATACGAGTCCTACAGATATGGGATTTTGTAAACCCTTACCCAGATGGTTCTGTGTCTATGTCTTATTTCATGAGAATTTCTCTGTAATAAGTCTCCTGTCTCTCCAAAACAACAGTTTTCTGTCTCAGATCATCACAAGTAATAAATCTGTAAAATTTCAGCAAAAGCTAGATCTAAGAAAATAATTATGGGGAGCATAAAAAACTGTAGGTCTAGTTTAAATTTTTTGGATGATGAAATTTGCTTTAAAAGTATTTTTTCTGAAACTGGGAAGAACTGAATACCCTGAGTTGTGCTACACAGATTGCTGATCACAGCAGGAATTGTGGAAGAGAAACAAGATAGAGATGTATTGCTATACCATCTGCTAATATGGAAGTATTGATTTTAGCACCGTCTGCAGGACTAGTACAGCAGAAGGTCATTAAAAAAATATTTTTATAAACTTCCTATTAAAAGGATTAGAATGCCAATCAGCTATTTAACCTTGTGACAGCCACAGCTGACAAATATGTGGATGTCGTAAGTGGAGCTGTAATATCACAGAATGTAGAAACACATACTGCATACATAATTCCCTAAGTTTTATGTGTAAATTCAGTAGAGAAATAGCCAATCTCACTATTTATTCACCTTCCCACCTTAGAGGAACTTGCCTTAATCTTGGCAATCTTTGCTTCTGGTTTCAGGATAGTTTTCTGGGCCAGGAGGGACTTCTGCAGGACTGGAAACTTAATTTTGTGTGAATATAACTTGCAGTTGAGTCACCATCCCTGGAAGCATTTAAAAGATGAGTAGATAAGGTGTCCAGGGATATGGTTTAGTAGTGGACAGGTAGGATTAGACTCGATCATCTCAAAAGTTTTTTCCAACCAAACGATTCTATGATTCTATATGCCTTTCAGCTGCATTTTTGCATATCTAGTTTAATTGCATGTGTTACTAACATACCTACTGTTGAGCTTGTTAAATGGTAGTGTCCATATAATTTTCATATCAACATATTAATCACAAAGAGAAAGAAAAGCAAGAGCACTTGCAAAATTTGTGTTGGAGACTGAGGAGGTGTCTGGGAGTCTCTAAATACGAGACAGAAAGGTGGAAGTAGGATTAGCCTTTAGATTAAAGAGCCAGAGGGGAATCTGAGGCTTTGAAAAGACAAAAATATAGGAGACCATATTCCTTGTTTATGGCTAAAGCTGATCCTCATGGGAGATTTTTTACACATATGTCTACAATGTTTTGATAACTATGCATGTATTCATATAGGACAGAAAACAGGTCAGTGACAGTCTTTGTATCTTCAGCTGTTTTTAAGATATATTCAAACAGGACTGCCTGTTGCTGCAAGACAGCAAACAAGCTATCCATGGACCAGATGTCCTCCATGTGGACCAGGACTACACACAGGACAAAGATGTGACTAATACTCCCCATGTGATCTAATGCGTATCTCTCAAAAATCTAATGGGTTTCTCTGGGAATACTTCAAGGAGTAACTGGAATATGTATTAGAACACTGGGAAACTAGTAGTACTAGAATAAATTTATTTAGAAAAAGGACAAACTGAGAAGTATAAGAACAAACAATTATTTACAGAAAGTAAATTGTTTATTCTACTGAATTTATCTGTTGTGCAAGTAGTCAAGGATATTATATCCTATGTCTAGAAAAGAGATTTTTATACCAACAAATAAATACTTATAAAATATAAAAAAAAAATTAGAAAACCACTGCCACTCTTTAACTAAGAGTCATGGCTGTCAGTTAACAGAGTTGTTACGGGCAAAGTGGTGAAGTATATTGTTATTGTACTACCTTTCTACATCTCCCATAGGAAAAAATAATGCCCAGAAGATATCTCAGTATCTCAGTAACAAAATAATTAAATTTTCCAATCATTCTGAATTGACCAGCCCAAGAATTTCACTCAAGTCTATGCTTCTGGCCCTTAGTTTGCTGCTGAAAATATTGAGAAATAGAAATTCAGTCTTAATGGCTTTAGATTAAGAACTGTGATGTGAAGTCAGTATCTCCTCTTCCAATAAAAGATAAGAAAACAAATAAGATTATGTTATCACAATCTCTTAATTGAAAAGTATTATTCATGATAACATTGCACTGAGAAGACAGAAAAATGTAGATTACGTAAAAGTAAATCATGCTTGTATAAAAATACAGCTGTTTCTTTTTCACATAGAGTTTTATAAAGTTAATTATGCACTGAATAATTATTTTAGTATCTGGTGAAATTAAACTCCAAAACAAAATTTTATGAGCTCACAATTACCCTTGGTGTACACTGGATGAATCTATTTTTCTTCTATGAGTGGACTTTAGCCACACCCAACAGGGCCTGATTGAAAAACAGGAATAAAACCAAAGAAACCACGAGATACCTGAGATTACCTGAGCTATAAGCAGAGGATATCACATACCAAGTCTTTAGACATTGTAACTTACAGCATCCTTGTTGCAGTCAAACTAGGGAGTTCTGAACTGAATGGGTGGATTGCAGTGGCAGAAAAATGTTTGGATGGGTAAAGGGTAGTGGTTTAAAGCCTGACTTGTAGCTGGTAGTGAGAGGCATTGCTGAGGGGTTGATACTGTTTAACTGCTTCAAGATGATGGAGCAGAATGACACCAAATTAGTGGAAACTGCTGAAGGTCATAGCTGCTGTTCAAAGGGGCTCGCAAATGCTGGAGGCATGGACTAGAAGCCCTCCAAAGGTCTCTGACTGCATTGATGATAAAGTTTCATCACCTGGTTTCGAATAAGACAGCTTCAGACTTTTAGGGAGTTCATGAAAAGGTTTTTGTCATCTACTTAACCATGCATTTGTATGAATGAGTAACTACTGCATATTATTTTAATTTGGTGTTGAATGACTGAAAGGTTAGTAACATTCTCTGTGTTTGTCCTCAGGAAAACAACTTTTATTACACTACATTTCACTATGATTTTTGGTTTTAGTTGTCCTTATTTTTTTTAATTTAATGTCTTGAAATAATTACCAGGATGACACCCTCCAAAAGAATTATTCAACATTCTAAACACATGCACAGTTACCAAAGGCATAAAAGAAATTGTGGGAATACAGTGAGACCAAAAGTGAGGAAAGTCTGCACAGCCCTTTACTCCTCTTAGTAAATTCATTCCCGAAAGTATGTTAAGTAACTGCTGTTGAAGATAAATCACTTATCAGAACAGAAATTATATCCAGGCTGAATAAAGTGAACATACCATTGTAAATGACACATTGAACTAAGATTTTTCTGTATCTGAAAAATAGCTACTGATTGAAAAAGGAAATTACTGAGTGTATTAGAAAGGCTAAATCAAAAGAAAATAACCTGTTGAATGATGCTGATCCCATAGGAAATGTAACTTTACCTTGAATTAAACAATCACAATTTTGAACATTCTTTGAAATGTATATTTTAAAATAAATCCTTGGCTAAGTTGATGTGACAGAAGTAACTTTCAGGCCAAAATGTGCTATACAGAAACCTTTTCTCTGAATAAGGTATTTCCAAAAAGCTTTCAATTCACTGTCATTCTAGTAAAATATATGCAGGGCATGTTATAAATAATTTAGGAAGTCACAGATCTCCAAGAAAACTTAAAAACTTGATGATTCTGATTTCATTAACCAGTATCTTATTGTTCATTTCTACAATGATTTTATTGATATGAGAATTGAATATTATCTGTGCTTTTTCTTATTGAATACAGTTGTGGACTTTCGTGATGTCTGAGTTTATCTGACTTTTCTTTGTGATAAGACACCAGACATTATTGTAGTTGATTTCTGCAAATATGATTTAGTTACTAAATATTTAAAGTTCCCTACTTTATGCTTCAGAAAAGGCATCTGCATTGTGACATATTCATTTGCTACTTTGCCTGCCGTGCACCTCTATTCTTTATGTGAATGCTCACAAGTATTTGTGGTGACAGCAAATAATATTGATCTGAAAGCTCATTGTAATTCAAACCCATCATACACTTGCCTGGAGAACTGAGAGTGCATATATCTACAGCTGCATTTAAATTTTTCACATCATCTGTTCTGTGTACTTTTTGTTACTCAGTACAGCAGCTCAGTATTGTGGCTACACTGCTTTATATATATGTTCTTGGAAAAGTCTATATTGAAAACAGAAACTCATTATAAGAAGGTAAATTTTGTACAACAATAATGTAAGAGATTATACAAAATGAATAGGAAAAATAATAACAGTAGCTTGAACAACCTCATTTACTATGAATTAGGAAGTGTGTGACAGGTTTGCATTTATGAGATCTCAGATCAATAGTAGTTGCTGACACAACAGGTATTAATGTCTTCTAAATTTATTGAAATTCATATTTCTGTAAATCTCATTTTAAAACTGAAGTCCAAACTCAAATAACATAGAATGATTTGGGTTGGAAGGGACCTTAAGGATCATACAGTTCCAACCTCCCTGCCATGGGCAAGGACACTTCCCACTAGATCAGGCTTCCTAAGGCCCCATCCAACTTGGCTGTGAACACTTCCACTGATTCTCTTTAGAAAAGCCATTAGCTTGTCGATTGTGCTTCTTTGTAAGAGTATGATTTTATTATCAAAAATGCAGTGATAAAAATGCTGATCATTTCTCTGGAAAAGGTTAACTGTTTAATAAAGGAAAATAAGATCTCTATCTCATTTTACATTGTCACCTTATGCCCCAATCAATCTTTTTCATAATCTCTTATTTCCAGGGATAAGTTATCTTTATTATTTCTAATATTTCTTTCCTGTTCATTTGTGAATTAACTTTAGTTCACTGTATCTATTTTTATTGATATAAAGACATGACTTCTATTTTAAATATTCATTTCTAATAAAATTGTTTCTATTGAGGGTGCATGAAGGTTTAAGGACTAAAGGTGGATGAAGTGGCTAGTTTATTTTGGGTTTGTAAGCTTTCTTTAAATTAAACCTGAAGTATTTGTATCAGTCCTTTGTACCTCTGTGAAGTCCACCCTGGGAAACACTTATGTCAGAATTGCCGCATACTCCATCACATCCACTGTGTTTGCTTTGGTATAAAACACTGCTGGACAATAAATCATTCTCACAAGAGCAGCAATATTCTGTCCCTTGTTTCAAGCAGCAAAATACGACTCTTGCCTGAGGACATATATGATTGTTGTCCTCCTCTTTCTTAATTAAAAGGTGGATGCATTTGAAGAAAATTTTGAATGGATATATTGACTGAATCAAAGTTCTTAGAATGTTCCATTTATTTAGACCATGGTGGTTATCTTTTTTAAATATTAATCACTCCCTGAAACACACAATGATCATTAATAAGTATTTCATGAAACAATAATTGCTTTTTTGAGTGCCACTAGCGACTAGACTGCGGAATTTTGGAGCAGGCAGAGAAGTACAATTCCTCCTTCCAAAATGCCTGTATTTATACTGCAGTCAGTAGTAGCTTTCCCCCTATTCCTCATCCCACTGAACTATGAGCTCCAGGGAGAAGCACATGAGGAAGAACACAAATGCTACTCATTTGCTTTTCCAAATCCTTCAACACTGTTTGTTGCAGGGGTTGTAAAGGCAGATTTAGTCCTCTACTTGTCAGACAAGGCAATGAAATTATCCTTGATGGATATGATACACAAGTGGAAGGGATTTGTTGGCTTAATTTGTGTTTCCTCTGCCCTGGATGAGAATTGAAAAGGCACTCCTCTTCTTCTGGAGATTTCAAAGTGCTCTCCAAAGACAAATGACTTAGCTTCCCTGATGTCTCTGATAAGGTTAGCATTCAAGAAGCAGGTGATACTAAGAACCTTGAATTTTATTTTTTTGGGGGAAAGTGAAAGAAAAGGTATTTTAATGCAATACTGACAGTAGCTGTAATATTCAATTTTGCCTAGTTCTGTATCTCTCAAGTGAGAAAGCTACAATAATAGCCAAGTTTCACCATTCTTGTTCATACAGACAAAAAATTTAACCAGATGCTATTGGCATTGATTTTAGAATCATTGAATGCTTTGGGATGGAAGGGACCTTTACGGGTCACCTAGTCCAATGCCTCTGCAGTGAGCAGGGACATCTTCAATTAGATCAGGTTGCCCAGAGCTCCATCCAAACTGACCTTGATTGTTTCCAGGGATGGTGCCTCCACTGCCTTCCTGGGCAACCTTTTCCAATGTTTCACCACCCTAACTATAAATATTTTTTTCTATATATCCAGTCTAAATCCATTCTCCCTTGCTTTAAAGCCATTACTCCTTGTCCTGTCACAACAGGCCTTGCTAAAAAGCCTGTCCCCATCTTTCCCGTAGGCCCCTTTTAAGTACTGGAAGGATGCAATAAGGTCTCCCTGGAGCCTTCTTTTCTCCAGGCTGAAAATTCTTTCAGCCTGTCCTCATAAGAGAGGTGCTCCAGCCCTTGGATCACTTTTGTGCACCTCCTCTGGACCCTGTCCAACAGCTTCATGTCTTTCCTGTGCCAAGATTACATTTACAAGTGTCTGTCAGGAACAGAATAAATTGCTCATGCTTATAGCTCTCTCACATTTAGAAATGCCACAGAAATTAAATAAGGTTAAGGGTGGTTTGGGTCATTCGGTCCATCTCTGTATAAGAGACATGACCAGTTCATGTTTTTTCATATGGTTCCACAAATTACTTTCTAAACAGATGGTAATAGTGGTAATAGTTATTGAAAAAAAAAAACACCTGATAAGCTGTAACTGCCTAGTTCTTCTGTTAAATTGAAACAAGTTTGCAATTTTTTCTGTTTCTGAACCTGCCCAAATCAGGTGCAACTAGATACTGTCTAGCATAATTTCCCTTTCTCATTAGTATTCCTGGGCATATGCTCTTTGTGATTTTCCTGTTTTAGTAGATTTTAATACTTAAGAATGACTGATGTTATCATTTCACTTTCTAATTATTCTGCATCCTTCCACCACCAGAAACAAATCTCCTGGGCAACTTTTTCATGTGTAAAATATCACTCTCTTCTTATTCATTGTCACAAATCTCCGTTACGGTTCTAAAGACTTACTGTATTGTGTTCCCATCAGTTTTACAAGGATTTACAGTTAAGAAATTAAACCAGTAAATGTGATGTCTTTCTTTTCTAATATTTTTACTTCCTCTGCAGAAAATGTGCTATTATTAGCTAGTTTCATACCGAAGTCCTTAGGCTTCTCCTTTCTTCTCCCTCTAAAATGCTAATTGTTATTCTGCATCTGCACAGTCTTATTTGCAATCTTGGAATGCTTTCTGACTAGCCATGTTCCCTGCAGATCCCCTCAACTGCTATACATTTGCTTTTGCCATATTCAGTTGCCTTTAAAGGATAGTTTCTTTTTTCCAGGAAACTCTTCGATATATTTCAGTTTTCAGAGATTTTGAAGAGTTCTGCCAAGTTTGGACAGATTCCTCCAGTCCCCTCCATATCACTTCATATGCTGAAATATTCTTATTTGTAGTATTATTTTTAATAATTAAAACCAAGACCTCTGAGCTCACTTTGAGTCAAATACACTGTTAACATAAGAAAACCATCCCAAGATTATAAGAATTCACACAGTTATAGTTCATGCACCATACGTTTGATTTTACTTAAAAGTCCCTAACAGGCTGAGCTAGTAACTTGTTCATTGGACTGGAAAGACTTTCAGCTCTCCTTCCAAGAGCATATATCCAAATTCTGGAACAGTTATTCCAATTAATACCAGTTTAACTAAAATGCTTCATGACAGGCAGTAGGGGGTAGAACAGACCACACTACTGCCTAAAGGTACCCTTTATTTATATTTTGGTTGTTCCAGGGAGGCCATTTTTTAACACAAGTATTCTTGATCAAAGCATTGACTGCAGCAGCAGGAACTAATAATCAGCATAGTTACCACCACCAGTTTAAACACAAGCTTAAGAAACATCTTAAATACAACATTTGGAGAGCAGGCCTATTACTTCACAGTTTCTGCTTTTTCTGCTGAGGTGTTCGTTGAATTCAGAGCATTTCAAAATCGGCAACATCCTGTTAGAGACATCATTACGCTAAATAGAGAGCATCCCCCCCATTTCCCATCAATAAGGCTTTGCACTTCTGCATTCATTAGGACCAGTGTGCTCAGACCTACCATCATTGATGCTGGGGGAATTCTTTCCTGACAAAATGACAAGGCTGATTCCTTGGTGTCTATTCATTACAACATTCTACCTGAAAATTAGCTTCCTTGAAGAGTTTCTGGCTGAAAGACCAAATATAACACTTGAAGTAACGGGAACTTCAGAAAAAGTCCTTAAACATCTAAACGTGGATCCAGGCTATGCCACTGCTCACTTTTAAAAAAGACCTGTAAATCCAATTCAGAGCTACACTCTAGATGACCTGCACTGTTTACCTTGAGGTATGTCAGAGGGAAACCTTTCCTGCAAACCACTGTACAGTCACGTACCTAGATGCAGTATGGACATTCCCATAACCTGGCAGCTTAAGTGTAACGCAGAGGCAGCCATACAGGCTTAAGGACAACTCTGTATATATATATGTATTGTTGACCTGTACTCTTTTGCTGAGAGGCAAGCACATCATCATTTTCACTGGACCTTTCTTCTCATTAATGTTTTGCACCACTGATTCTGAAGTGAGAACCAGCACAATAGGTGTAGTTTCTGATCAATTTCCCTTAGAAAATCTGTTTTCTATGGATGAAACATCTCTTGGTGACAAAAACTACTTCTAGACTGAGCAGCAGATACATGCTAGGGTACATCTGGAGACTTGACCTGTTCATTATCCAGGCAGGGTCAGTGGGCACTGGGACTTATTTGCAGCTCTCCTTCTTGGGATTGTGTCCCCATGAAATCAAGGTGGGGAAACATGGTTAGATGCTCATAACTCGTCTGTACCCAGAGCTGACAGCTTGCAAGCATTCTCAAGACCCCAAACTTATAAAATCAGGATCAAGCAGATAAATGTATAACTTTTTTTGTTACTTCCTTTGTCACATGGCCCAAAAATTGTTTCTTCTGAATTGTGTTATAATATAATACCTATATTTTAAATGCTGAATGCATGAGATATCCTTGTATTTTATCCTTGCGGGATAAAATACAAAATCCATCTCAAATGAACAGATTGTAATACAGTGATAGCTTGTGATAGGAAGAAGGATGGCAGTAACAAGGACTTAACAGAAGGTGCTAAATAGCTGGCACATTGTGAAAAATTTATTAGGTACTCTGAAAAGTACTAATAATAGGCTTAGGAAGGGAAGATAACAAGAAACCCAAATGATATGATGGGAGATTAAACTAAATAATCCTACTGGGAACACCCTGGAAACACTGAAGATGGAAATATCTGAAAAAACATCATAATAGCTAGAGGGCTATTTTGTTTTTCATAAAGTTACTGACCTATTAATAAAAGAGCATATTAAAAATAAGACTTAACAGTACCAAATTGTGATATACTTAACTCGAAAATACACTGCTGTTTGCCTAAAGGAAGCCCTATGGCGATACCTCTGGCTGCTTTCCATCCAGAACAAAACCAATATATATTGAAAAAAAAAAAAAAACAAAAAAACCCTAATGTCCACAGCAGCAAAACTAGGTTTTTCTCCATTGTAACATCAATCAATTGTCAGTTAGAATGTTACCACACCTGTAACTAGGTCAGCAGGCCCATGACCATCAAAGATTATCTCTAACTGGACAAACACATCAGTACAAGATTCCTACAAAGAAAATGAGGAAATCATACTGTAGGTGGAAAAAAACACAGATAACTTCTCTTTGAGAAAGAGTTAACAGAGTAAATAGGATGACTGGTACTATGGAATTCACAAGGGATTTGTATACTACAATTTCACAGCAATAAACGCCCTTACTCTATAACTAGAAAAGGAATGTGTCTGAATTAAGCTGTTGTGAGGTAAAATTAAAAAGCATTAGGACACCGACGTCAATGCTTCTGCTGAAAGACCAAGGTAGTTGCAAATATCTGCACTGCAGCAAGAGAACAGAGGCAAAGACTAAGGACTGGCTGATGACCAAAGAACATCAGAGAGCATCCAATCCTAAAAATGCTGCCTTAAAGAACTGGTTTACACTTTTTATTTATTCATGCTGCAGAGTTACAAAGACATTTTATCAGAAAAATACAATCACACTGCACTCCAAATCAAATCTTCAGGGAAAAGAACGATTCTATTTTCCTATTTCAGTATTTTTCTTTTACTGCCTGGAAAAAAAAAAAAAAAAACAAACCTTTTTGAAAGTTTCTTCAAGTTTTGACTCCTTAGATATTTTTGCTCTGCTATTTCCAAAGATTCTTGAAAGGGGAAAAGAAACTTCTGAATCTGAGAACTCTAAAAACCAATATAAAAGCAGCAGGAAAGTGAGAATGATAATGAAAATTAATTCCTTCATTAATACCAGACAAAGTGATTGTCCCTTAAGGCAAGAGGCCATTCACAGCAGATCAATGCAGGCAGCACATTGCTTGGATGCTTTTGTGGACTTTAGATATTTCAAAAGAACAAAACAGAATTATACTCAAGATGCCAGAACTTGTAATCCTTCCAACAAAGCCTTTTGTTTTAGCCATTCACGATGTATATGGTACATGAAGATAGCATAAAATTACCTCATCTCCATTTTCTGCTTCCAGCTGAGAGAAGCTGCAGCCCCTGACCACTGTCAACAGGTAGAATTATACCAGCTGAGGATCTGACCTTAACTAAATTCTTTGTCCTGCCATCCCCAAGCCAGAAATTGCTGTCTATGCTTGGAACCGACACCCACACAGCTCTAAAAATGTAGGGAGATGAGATAGAATCTAGCCACCATTATTTAACATCCTTGCCCCCACTTGCCTCCTTCCCTCCTCCTCAGTAAAGGAATAGTAAGCTTAAATAACAAGAAATTTTTTAGAGACATTTCTGCCACCAGAGGTTCTCAGAGAGGTCAAGTGAGTCAGGAGCTGAAACTCCTCTAGTGCTACAGAGAAGTCTAACTGTTTTATGTGCAGTGGAATTCTCAATTGTCTTTTCTTCTCTGCTTGAAAGACTTTTAACAAAGAAAGTCATGCTGCTATTTACTCCCTGTTCATTGTTAGCTAAATAAAAATGCATGAATATTTTATTCTGATAAGACCTTAATATTCAAATAAATAAAAATACTCAGACAAACACATCCATTTTATTACAGGTTACTCTGAGCTGACCAAGCTTATATAAACGCTTTTCCCCCCAGACTATAAACAGTATTATTGCGCTTTGAAAAGGATAGATCACCCTGAGTGATTTTGTTTTATTTATCTGGTGAAGCAGTGAGCAAAAGCAATGTTCAGAGAACAAAATTCTGACATCCCTTAAAATAGTATGAGCAAGGTTCTGTTCTGAAGACAGTGACTTCAGGTTTACTCCTAGGTATTAAAAGACACAATTCATTTCATGAAGACATCAAAACTTGCATAATACACTGACATTTAACACTCTGAGTCACCACTAACAACCACCTTAAGGTAAGCCCAGAATTGCATTTCATACACAAAAAGGTCTGTGGAGCTAAGCATTTACACTCAGTAAGGATTTTGCTCACCATTTTCCTAGTAGTTATCATGCAGACACTGTTTCACTATTTCCTAACACCAGGATTGGAAACCTACAAATCACAGCTATGGTAGTTTTGAATTTGTGGGGTTTTTTCAGCTCAATTTTCAGTGCAATAGCAGAGTATGAAAAAAAGAATGGTATCTTTTTTTCTGTACACAGCAACAGACAATACAATTTCTTTTACCATACACACTTGCAACCAATTATGTTTGGCGAATAGAAAATATGGTGCAAAATTCTAAATCCTTAACTTGTCTAACTGAATAGAATTTAGGGATTTAGCTCTGCATAACAATTGTTTCACATTATTAATATGCGATTACCTCTACCATGTTCAATGGTGAGATAATATCTTGTCACCTAGAGTTTGATATTCATTGTACATAATCTAAAAACAAAGAGCACATATGTGATGTTGTCTCACATATGTACATATATTCTCCAAGCACTGTGAGATTGCATATAGACATGCTACTAAGAGTCATACAGAAGGTATATTTCTATCATATATAGGATATCCTTTTTCTACAAAATCTACAGCTTCGGGTCTAGATTGCATCACATGAGTATTCAAGTACATTAATCAACAGAAGACAGATTCAGTTCTACCTCTTTTGCAGTCACTCCAGGTTTTCAGGAATTTAACTATAGTTTCATATCCATGACAACAACACAGACTGTTCATGTTGTATGGGAAGTAACAGGATTTTAGAACTCTTTTTTGCAGAGCTGAATTGACCATGCTCAAATACTATGACATCCTTAGATTAAAGTGTCTGTCTAAATTAAAATAATTATTATTACCAAAGAAAAATAGAAGAGCTATTTGAAAGGTAATGAAATGGAAAGGAGTTCAGTCAGACTTGTTCCAGACTTAAATACTTAATGTCGTTGTGAATTAAAATTTGCTTGAACAAAGAATCTGAACTTGGATGACCTACCATTAACGATATGAAGTACTTTTGTGGAATCCCTCTGAGGAGCTCCTATGGCACTTGGGAGATGGCTGATAAACTACACTGCTGGACGGCTTCCACCTCCATGGAGTTTCAACAGCATGCCTATCAGGAAACCCTCACTGTAAAATTAGTCTACACTTACTGACTGAACCTGAAGAGACAAAAGTGCAGTAGAATTATTTGCCAAGTGACACAAATTGATCCTTTGTCCTTAATGAAAATTGTGTTCCAAACCCTTCAAGCTCTTCTAGTGTGCAGAGCACAATTAATTTCCAGATGATCTAAGACCATTCTTCCTCTCTATGTAAGATTAAATCTTTGGAAGCTCTATTGGTCATCTACCTCCAAATTATGCTCTGGGGATACAATTTTTAATGAGCATTAGATTGTTTCACTATTATATGAACAGCACAAAGAAAGAATTGTTTTCCCCTTTCATCTCCATGATGTTAATTATTACTATTGATATAACTTACTACTCTTGTCACCCTGGCTCATTTGCAGTGGAAGATATCTATCTTGGTATTCCTCCCTGTCCTGAAATTCTGCATAGCTCTCTATTGGAAGAACAAAAGAACAGGACTCATTCTTCCTTAATTTTTTCATCAATCACACAGCTGATTTCACAATATAATGCCGAGTTCATAATGCATCCAGCGTTTAGCAAAATAAGGGAGAGAATGCAGTTTATGTTTGACTTCAAATTATCAGAGATTTCAGGAACTTATACTCTTCTATCAGCTGGAGGAGGGAGTGGTCCAGAGCTCAGTTTGTTTTTTAATGATTCTTTCTTTTCCCATTCTTATTCCATCCTTGTTTACTAAAGGAATAATATAGGAAAAATAACTGTAAAGGGACAAAGGAGGGACCCTTCCTTTGTTCACTCTGACACTTCTTTGGCATTTATTTTATCTCAGTTTGGCAAAATTACAATGCAGCTGTCTGGAATTTTATTTCGTCTGTTATGAACTTTGCATGAAGTATTTTTAGGTCCTATTTTGTTGAGCCTCCTCTATTTTAGTAAGTTATTTCTAATTCATATGTGTTACATAAACCGGAGAACTCCATTAACCTTCACTATGCCAGCTCTGAAGTTCATAGTCTCAGCCCACATAGAAACAAAAAGAAAAGCTATAGATGAATCAGTGTCTTAAAAAAGATTAAAAAGATTTAGTGATTTAAGGAGAACTAAGGAGGCACAGCTAGTGTAACTATGCTAAGATAGCACAGTTGTTCTGTTTGACTGGTTTTAGTAGGCCAGAGTCTGGTCTATAGCTTCTGTCTTTTGCATCTTGGTTTCTTGTCAGATGAATCAGAAGATCTTGCTTTCTGTCACTCTGCTGTCCTCTAAGAACATAGCTCATTTTAATGGTATTTTTTGGGTTAGGAGGGACGACTTCAACTTCCTATGAAAAGAGGAAAAGTCTCTCAGGTACTTCAGAAGCACTTCTCTTTCCCAGTTCACTCCCTTCACGCAGAAACAAATCTTGCCCTCCCTGCCTTCATCAGAACTATCACAAAATCACAGAAAACAAACTATAGATAGAAGCTCAAAAAGACATTCAATCTGCCCTTCCAAAAATGAACAATTTCACATGCATCATAAACTCTTGACCCTGCATCATACTAGAAATATATTTGAAATTAATTATCTGTGAGTTCTTTATGCTGAAAGAGGATGACATATGACCATTTGATTAAAGGGAATATTAACAAATTTCTCTCAAACTAACAAGACTTCAGTTCATGCAGCTCTTCTTTTTTTGTTCTAAAATCTTCAAGATCACTTATTGAATTTATCATGTAAGCATTACAGAGTTCTTTCTCACAACTTGTAACTATGCATTGGGTTCTTTGATGAAATGTGCGGAGGGAATTAAGCAGATCTAAAATACTGTGCTATGGGAAAGAAAGGAAAAAAGCGATCAAGTTAGTGCGTTTAAAAGTGTCACAAATTATGTATGGCCTGAAGTTCACAAATGTTATTCTAAACATAACTGACGTGCCTTATGTTCCCTTTAGGCTTTTAGTCACTTCTAGTTTATTGTTTTCATTGTTAGTGTCACCTCAATTACAAAAGATGATCACTTACGCTGGATTTTTTAAAAAAAAACATAGTACAAAGCAGTAACTTTCCCTCTGCTACACAGAAAAAATTCTTACAGTACTTATCTTTCAATCAATAGGATGTTAGATGTATTAAAAGAACCTCAGCCGTTCTCTGAAAGTGCTCTTTTCTTTAGCATAGTATAGGACACATTCACCTGGAAAGGTTTATCTCAACACTCCTGTTTCAGAAAACCACTCAACACAGTTAAATATCTTTCAAGTTAATGATATTTGATTATGTAACCGTGCAAGTACCAAGGCACTAACTGATAGAAATTATGACACTTTTTTAGAAATTCATATTGTATTTTACAAAACCCTTTGAAAAGTCACAGTACTTTCTCCTCAATTCTAAGTTTTCTTTTCAATTCCTGTGAGTAACCAGTAACTTAATATGTTTCTTCAAGAGCACAAGCAGAACCCATCATCACATTTTTGTGTATTTCTTTTAATGGTAGGATATCTATGACCCTGTCTCACAAGCAGGAAAAAATAAGTGCTGAAATAACAATCAGTGATGCGATAAGGTGAAATAGGAAGTTTTCTTTCATAATTTCATTGATGAAACAGCCAACTTGTAACAGGAAATTCTCTCCAGTTATTGACTGGAATGAAAGATTTTGTAGTGTGTACTAGTCATAGGAATTTTTATTCATAAGTACGTTGCTTTATGTTTCAGTAAAACTAAATCAGACTTGGGCAGCATGATTAATTCATGTACGGAACAAAAAAACATCAAAGAACATCATTGTCTAAAAGAGTTTATAGTGATATATACACACTTCTTCCCTCTTGATAAGGAACTCAGAAGAAACTATCGAGCGCTTTTCCTTTAGAACGATAAGTTCCTTCTAGAACTTTGAGTACTAGAACCTGGCATTTTTGCTGCAATTTCTTAAAGCTTACATGTTTGCTTCTCAGGAACTCCTGACATGTACCCAGTAAAAGACCCTAAAAGACCAGAGGAAATGGACTAACATGATCACGAATCACTTGCAGTACTGTAGTCTTGGTGTTGCCAGGAGAACCTGCTCATTGTAACATAAATCAGAGCTGACTGAAGTCTATGATGCCAACAAGTGACTGTCACAGAGGCCCAGGAATACAGTGAGTAAAACAGTCATATAAACCAGAGATCTCTTCATGCTGAGACATCCTTTCTCAGCCAGGACAGGACAGCTAGAGAGTCCCAAAGCGCCCTAACAGAAACCAGGAAGTGTCTGTTTCTTGAATTATGTCAACATTAGTTTTTACTCTTTTGTTTCATTCTCCTTGTGACAGAGCTCAGTTTTCAGCTACAGTAGTTTTCTTTTGGAAGATTGTTCGCATATCACCCAGTAGGAGCACTGGACTAGACTGAGGAAAATAACAATGGTCACTATAGAATAAGGAATAAAGAATATTACCTCAAACAGCTTTCCATAATAATGTTCCGGACTGATTGTTGTAAGCCCAAACACATACTGCTTCACTTCTTTCTTTACTTTGGCTGCCTCTAGCCTGAGACAGAATTATCCATAAAATCTCAGGTTATTCTCTTACTGCACACATTTCCTTCTGTTTTAATATGATTTTTATTTGTATAATTCTATTTCTCTTCTTCATCCCTACTTTCTTATTTAATCTTGTAACTATCAGTCTTTGTAGTATTTCTGCTTCTGTCCTCTTATACAATAAATTGTAGATGACTGTTTCCCAACCCAGAAGGCTTAAATTACAGTATGAACATAGACTGTGAATTGTCTTGGATTCTTTGTAATTGCTAAAGACTGACTTTGTGTAGTAACGTAACTATCTGTATAGAATGCTGGAAAGCTTTTATCCTGATGGGTACATTCATAATGCATAAAACAGTATACTGTGTTATAGCTACCTTCTAGTTCAGATGACCTTGGCATAAGTAACAGCTTTAAGTAATATGGAACTTGTCATCTGTCCTTCAGCATCTGATAAACTACATGCTCCTTCAGAGGTGCTTTTCTTTTCCAAAATACTCATATTCCTAACTGTCAGCCCTTTCAGTTTCTGCCCTTGGCTTGGGAAATACACACACAGAGCTACATTTCACAGAAACACAAAATAGTGGGGGTTGGAAATAACCTCTGGAGATCATGTAGTCCAACCCCTCTATTAAAAGCAGGTTCACCTACAGCAGGTTGCACAGAAATGTATCCAGGTGGGATTTTCATCTCTCCAGAGAAGACTCCACAACTTCTCTGGGCAGCATGTTCCAGTGCTCTGTAATCCTTAACAGTAAAGTTTTTCCTCATGTTCAGATGGAACTTCCATGTGCCAGTTTGCACCCATTGCCTCTTGTCCTGTCACTGGACATCACTGAAAAGAGTCTAGCCCCACTTTCTTGACACTTGCTCCTTAAATATTTACAAGCACTGAGAAGGTCCACACTCAATCTTCTCTTCTCCAGGATAAAAATACAGAGCTCATCCAGCCTCTCCTCCTAAGAGAGATGCTCTAGTACCCTGATACTCTTTATGGACCTCCGCTGGACGCTCTGCAGTAGTTCCTTGTCTTTCTTGAACTAGGGAGCCCAGAACACAATACTCCAGACGGGGCCTCAGTAGGGCGGAACAGAGAGAGAAGATAATGTCCTTCAACCTGCTAGCCACACTCTATGATGCTGTATTGTTTTTAAAGGACCTCTATGGTCATCTCAGCATCACTATTTTCTCCAGATTGTCTCAGTAATGGTAATAGATTTGATTGTCTTCTTTATAGGTATCTAATATTTAAAATTTGAATTTTTTCACATATAGGCTGTAGGGCCAGATTTTGCTCTTCTTCTGTTTGGTAAGTTCCTGGAGATTTGTTCTGTCTAATGGAGCAGTACTTGCATATTGTGCTCTGAAACAATGCTGTTTCCAATTCATTACATAAGGAGAAATGAGGCATCTTGCGAAGTAAGTATTAGAATATGAAGTCAGAAAGTCTGTATTGCTAAGCCAGACTGATCTTTGGGGAAATTGGATATTTCTGCACCACTAAAAATCTACTATAATCACATTCTTTTGACAGGCAAGCAAGCTGCACTAGAGACACCATTTGCTCTGTCCTTAATGCACCTGAATACTAATACCTCACTTTTGAGTCAAAGCAGGAGATTTTACCATTCTTCTTGTGAATCTCTTTCACCTCCTGATTCCCAGCCTTCATTCCCATACTGGTTTCTCTAGATTTTAGCAGCCTTGCCAAGTCCAGGACAATGTAAACTTGCAGCAACACAGGAGCAATATCTTCTGAATTAAACATTCATTTCTCCAAGGCCCAAAAAGGAAGAGTAAAAACAATGAAAGGCATTCATGTCTACATAGTATTTATAACTTTATACATTCAAGTTTAACTTTCCAGCTTTATCTCTGGATTACAATGCAACTGAGGTAAAAGCTGAATTTTCTCGTCTTCTCTGTAAACCACTCTTTTCCTGTCTCCTCTACTCTGCCTCCTTCCTCTGATGTGTTTGCAGTAGAACCGTCTATGATCCCCACTTCAGACTTCAGAGAAGTACTCCATTCAAGGCTGCAGGAGTCAGACATACTTTTTTCTGTACTCACAATCAAGCCATTGTTATCTTAAACCACTTGAAGAAGGTTGCCTGTGTCTTATCTTTACCTCCACTGAACTTCCCTTATGTTTCAAGTTAATGATATGCACTGAGAAAGGATAGCATCACACAAATGGGCTCATTTATATATGACAATTTGATTGCTTTTTGAAACAAATATTTACAAGTCCAATATATCCTATTTGTCTCTGGGACAGCTGATCAGTTCAAGGTATTTACAGCGATAACATTTCCCATCTGTTCTAAGCATACTGTACAGTCCAAAGTTTAATTATAGGCAGTTCATCATACCCTAAAGGAACTACTAGGTAACTCCATACTAGGAAGGCATGGACTCTAGCAAACCTGTCTAGTCTGATACTTCAATTTTCTAATACAGGCATCCCTCAAGCTACAATTTCTAGAAAAGTATTTGACCCCGCAACGAAAGATGGACAATCTGCAGCCAGACTACACAGTTCTTCTGAAAAGAGATCCAGATCTGGGAATCTGATGCTGAAATCAATTGTTGTAAACCCAGAAACCAAACTGTTGCACACAAAACTAATACATATTAAGGGAGTGTTTTGCATTTATGTATGTACATAGACTGTGTAAGATTTTTAAGAAAAGGTCATATAGTTTATTAAATCAACTGATAGAGTTAGAGAAAACCATTTACTAAGGGAAAAAAATGGTAATTTATCTCACTAAAGAAATCATTGTCATGAGTTCTGAAGAATCAAACACTCACATAAACTGCAAACAGCTGCTTCTGTACAGCTCAGACATGTATTTTAACAATAAATAAACAAGACTGCCGGCAGCAAAACTTTTGGTTAGATTTCAGGATAAAATAAGATTGCTTGAATGTGCCCAGTTAAGTGTGTTTTAGTAGTCTTCCTTTCCAGGCTTTAGATCATTCCCATAGCTGCGTTGTTTTTAAAGGATGGCTGTATCTACTACCCTGTTCAGCAACAAAATAAGTATTTTTCAAGTTTCTGTGAATTTTTCAAAAGAATTAAAGTATCTAACCTGGTATTTATTCTAAAACCTATGAAATGAGAGTTTGTTATTCAGCTCAAAATATCCATTCATGTTACCAATAAACCATTGAATTTATATAAAGTGACTTGATTGACCAGCTTTCCATGGATCAAAACTTCATTTGCAACCTAGGAACTTGTCTCTTTAGTATATTAGCAATTGATGGAGAACAAGTCTTACGAGGAGCAGCTGAGAGAGCTGGGGTTGTTTAGCCTGGAGAAGAGGAGGCTGAGGGGAGACCTCATTGCTCTCTATAACTACCTGAAAGGAGGTTGTGGAGAGGAGGGAGCTGGCCTCTTCTCCCAAGTGAGAGGGGACAGGACGAGAGGGAATGGCCTCAAGCTCTGCCAGGGGAGATTTAGGCTGAACATTAGGAAAAAATTTTTCACAGAAAGGGTCATTGGGCACTGGAACAGGCTGCCCAGGGAGGTGGTTGAGGGGCATGGTTTAGTGTTTGATAGAAATGGTTGGACTCGATGATCCAGTGGGTCTCTTCCAACCCGGTTATTCTGTGATTCTGTGATTAAAAGGAAGCATTCCAAAATGTTTCTTTGTGTATAAAAGTCATTTAACAAAATCTCCAGCAATAAGTTTAATATTTTAAATTCATCAGAATATTTTTAATTTATAATATTACAGATGAAAAAATGTGCATGCCACTAACTTTAGCTACTATTTTCCTTTAACTCATGAAATAACTCATCTGCATCCTTAATAACTGAACAATGAATCAAAAATCTGAATCAAAATTCTGAATCAAAAATCTTACAGCTCAGAACAGAGTTTAACAACGTGAGCAAAAGTAATCTATCCAAACGAAAGAATTCTGATATACCTCTTGTGCAAATCATGCAAGTCACACTTTGCCTTTAAACTGATTTTTATTATTGGACTATAATAAGCAAAAGTAATTTGCAAAATGACTATCATTTAATTAAGTTACTCCATAGCTAAAATTTAGCACTTTATTTTAAAACTCCAGTTAAATTCTTCCAGGAAAACATGCCATAAATTCAAGCTGGGTTTTGCTGAAATGCCCTTCAGGAAATAGCTTGTATTGTGTGGAAAACGTGCATGTGGTAGTAAAAGGAAAAGAGCTCCTGGTGGAGATAATTTAGAAAAGTATTGTTAACAGTCTTCAGCCTCCAGTGGTTATCCTTTGCATTCATTTTAAGATCTGCAGCAGTCTGTCCCAAACAGTCTAAAATAGGCAAGAAGCTGCAATGAGCTAATTATTGGGTTACTGGTTTTTGTTTATATTAACTAAGCTGTCTTTTAAATTATTGGCTATCCATTAGGCAGGTTTTCTTGTTTTGACTGACTGCATGCTGCTGAAGTCATGCATTTATATTTCTACTTTCACAGAATCATAGAATAGGTAGAGTTGAAAGGGACATTAAAGATCATCTAGTTCCACCCCTTCCGACATCGGCAGGGACATTCCAATAGACCAGGCTGCCCAAGGCCCAACCAACCTGGCCTTGAACACCTCAAGGGATGGGGCAGCCACATCCTCCCTTGGCAACCTGTTCCAGCGTCTCACCACTCTCATGGTGAAGAAATTCTTTCTTATATCAAGACTAAAACTGCCCCTCTCCAGCTTATACTCATTCCCCCTCATCCTATCACCACAAGACTTTATGAATAGTCCCTCTCCAGCTTTCTTGTAGGCCCCTTCTGGATACTGGAAGGTTGCTATAAGATCTCCTCTGAGTCTTCTCTTCTCCAGGCTGAACAAGCCCATCTCTCTCAGCCTGTCCTCGTTTGGAAGGTGCTCCAGCACTCGGATCATCTTTGCAGCCCTCCTCTGGGACTGTTCCAAAAGCTCCATCTTTCTTACATAGGATTCCAGAACTGGACACAATACTCCAGGTGGGGTCTCACAAGAGAGGAACAGTAGGGTAGAATCACCTCCCTCGACCTGCTGGCCACACTTCTTTTGATGCAGCCCAGGAGACATTTGGCCTTCCGGGCTGCAAGCAAACATTGCCGGCTCAAGTCAAGCTTCTCATCGACCAGCACCCCCAAGTCCTTCTCTGCAGGGCAGCTCTCAAACACAACATCCCCCATCGTGTATTGAAATCAGGGATTGCCCTGCCGCAGGTGTAGGACCTTGGACTTGGCCCTGTTGAACCTCATGAGGTTCTCAGAGGCCCACTTCTCCAGCTTGTCCAGGTCCCTCTGGAATAAATCCCATCCTTCTGGTGTGGCAACTACACCATCAGCTTGGTGTCCTCTGCAAAGTTGCTGAGGTTACACTCAATCTCGCTGTCAATATCTTTGATGAAGATATTAAATAAATATTTCTTTGCTCCTTTGACCCTTTCCTTCTGCTTTGAGTGAGAGAAAGCTTATGAGAAATTAGAATATAAGCAGTAGGCATTCCCCTACAGCAACCACATTTTCAAGCCAGGGAGCATATTTTTACCTTTTTTTCCTCCACATTTTATGTTACATTAAAGAAAAAAAAACTAATTCTTGTAAATAATTCTGTAGGAGCCCATCTGGCACAAAAAAAAGACAATTATTTTTCCTAAGCTCTGGCTGAGGAATGTTCCATCTGGAATCACTTTTCTCCTTAGTTGTGACAGATTGACTGTGTGTTGTAGTCATAAGAAAACAAATAAACAATAATTTGCTAGCCCATCAAAAGCGAAAAGTCAATAAAAAGAAGTACATGTGAAATGCAGTTTCTTCAGCTTCCCACTTCTGAGCTCAGCAATATTTCTTTCAGCATCTTCCTATTTCTGTCAAAGCCTCTCTTTTTATATGGATCTTATATCATTTTATTCTAGTTATAAATTTAAAACTGATTTCCAAGGCTAACAATGATGGACCATAATGCTTCCTTATTGCTATTTAATTACCTTAACATCACCGGCATTTTGACAGATTGGCTAAGATGTATCCATTTTTTTCCAGTTTCATGTTAATAGTTTTTACCTTTATGGTTTAACGTCTTGGTGCTTCTAAAATCTTTATCTGTATTTCAGCACCAGAAGATCTGAACTGTGACTAGGAACACAATAACGCAAAACAAAATCTCAGAGCAGAATTTTCACTTGGTCAGGACAAATGGCTGTAAAATACACACAAGAACTGTCTAGTCACAATTATTTCTGCATTATACTGCTTAAAGAGAAGAAAGGCAAATGACACACCTTCAGAGGAAGAGCACCTTGCCTGCAACTTACAGGTAATTTTACTGGGCTTCAAATTATGAAAGGAAAGTCATGATAAATTTATCAGATTTCAAATACTAAATATTTTAAGCCCACCATTAATCATCCACCTCCTTATACTTAGAAATGCCTGAAAACTATATACATTTCATTATGTTCTTGAATCATTTCACTATGGGATAATTTTGGAAGTACAGAGAGATCCAAATACAATTCAAAAAATATAACCCAAATACACTTTAGAAAGCTCAAGATAAAAGGTTGCAAATATCTTTGAAAAAGATAGTTCACTTCTGAAGCACTATCTCTGATGTTCTCAAGCTGGATTAAGATTTCAAGAGGAGAGAAAAGCAGCTAGATTTTTTTTACATGGATTTTTTTTTTCATGTAGAAATATTAAATACTTAATAATTTTAACTCCCAAGCTTCCTTTGAAAATATAAACTCTGTTTATTTATAGCATTTCCTACCTCTCTTCTGCTATCAACGTGCTGAAAAAGACAGTTTCGCTCCTCTAAGCAATTAGTCATATAGAGCACACCTCGCGTCCCCAACATTTTTATTAACACGGGCTAACTGGGTTTCCAGCTGAAAATTGAAGTGTTTCTGCTGGCTACAAAAATGAAAATTATGATGCTTTCTTTGTTTATGAAAGATATTATCATAACTCAGGATACTAAATGATGGTTCATAAAAATCATACAGCAAAATACATTCCCATGACTAAAGAAGTTTGACTGTAGCTCCAGCAATAATAACAACACAATTTCAACAGCCTTTCTCTGTTCACAACCAAAATATCAATATTCTAGGTTGTTTCACTGTATGAAGTACTGATATATGAATGGTTTGTGTGCAAGGGAACTGTATTTATTTATCCAGAACTTGAATACTATATTCTGGACTATATTATATCAGTGAAGTTTTTTGTTTGTTGTTTTTTCTTTTTTTAGCCTGGAACATAAGCTTTCATGAAGCTGAAATAAACATCTCAGGTGAACTATGGACTTGGCTGTAGTTTAGCCATCCCTGTTATAGGATCATGGAATTATGAATATCTCAGGTTCGAAGAGACCCACAAGGATCATCAAGTCCAACTCCCTGCTCCTTGCAGAACTACCTAAAACCATATAAATAAGAGTGTCATTCAGATGCTCCTTGAACTCTGACAGGCTTGGTGCTGTGACCACTCTCCTGGGGATCCTGTTCCATTGACCAACCACCCTGCCAGGGAGGAACCTTTTCCTGTTTTCTTAGTGTCCAATCTGAACTTCCCCTGACACCAGCCTCATTCCATTTCCTCGTGTCCTGTTCCTGTTGAGGAGGCTGAGGGGAGACCTCATTGCTCTCTACAACTACCTAAAAGGAAGTTGTGGAGAGGAGGGTGCTGGCCGCTTCTCCCAAGTGACGGAGGACAGGACAAGAGGGAATGGCCTCAAGCTCTGCCAAGGGAGGTTCAGGCTTGACATTAGGAAAAAAATTTTCATGGAAAGGGTCACTGGGCACTGGAACTGGCTGCCCAGGGAGGTGGTTGAGTCACCTTCCCTGGAAGTGTTTAAGGTGCAGGTGGATGAGGTGCTGAGAGGCATGGGTTAGTGTTTGCTAAGAATGGTTGGACTTGATGATCCGATGGGTCTTTTCCAACCTGGTGATTCTATGATTCTATGTTCCTGCTTACCAGAACGAGGAGATTGGCAGCTCCCCCTCAACTGCCCTTCTTAAGGAAATTGTAGATGCAATGAGGTCACCCCTCAGCCTTCTCTTCTCTCAGCTGAACGAACCAAGTCAGCTCAGCCACTCCTCTAAATTCTTGCTCTTGAGGCCTTTCACCATCTTGATCACCCTCCTCTGGGCACACTGTAATGGTTTGACATCCTTATACTGAGGCACCCAAAACCGTGGTGGAGCTGCACCAGGGCAGTATAGAGTGGGACAGTCACCTCCCTCCCAATCACTGGCTAGGTATTCTGCGCTTCATGCCCATGGGAGACACAAGGGAACCTTTTTGGCTGCCAGATATGGTATCTCACAGAACTGAGTTAAAACTTTTCCTCTGCAGACATTCAACAGACTGAAAGTATATAGTGATTTTGCCTTCAAAATACTGAGTATTTTTTGACGTTAATGGGTTCTACCCTCATGATCTTTATAGTAGTTTGGACTTGTTTTGTGATCTTTGAGATGAGTTTGTGCGTGTTTTTCAATGATCTTTTAGGATTGAAAACACCTTTCAGGATTGAAAACAGCTCCAGCACAACTTGTTTGACGAAAGTTATGTTTTGCCCTTGTGCCAATAGTTCCTTCACTTTCTGCACAGCTGTTAGCCAAGCTGCAAAAATTAATTGCAAGACTTAGTAGAAATCTTTTTAAATTTCTGTAGTTTGCTAATGAGGTAGTTAAATCTTCCTGTAAAACTAATATCAAATCTTGAAAGTTACGTAAATGCCTTCATAAACCAAAATCTTGGCCATTTTTATTAATTAGATCTAAAAGCTCATGTAAAACTTCACCACCTTTGCCTATGAATTTTATTCTTCACACTCACATTGCTAAGCAGTTTTTTAAAGACTTGCTAACTTTGTGATTCTTAATTGGTGAGTTCCCTCTAATTCAAGTTAGAAAGAAAAAATTCCACATTCAACCCCTTGTGGGCAGAGGCCTTTTTCTCTGGAAATGAAATCTTTCCTTCTAAGCTATTCATTGATGCCCACTCCTCACGTATTTTCTATTTTTCTCCTGTGAGATAATAGCCATCTCTACAGATTTTAATTTTGATATTGTAAACAGAGGATTATGACTGCATAGAAGGATTAAGTACTGGAGATGACAACAAAATAGCCTTAAACTGCTGAACAGACATTTTAAAAATGTAGGTCACAGACTCTATGTAGGGTGTCAGTAAACAGAAGTCTTCAGACATGGCATTGCCTGAGTCTTTGTCATTTATACTCCTCAGTTGTCAGCTCACTGAGCCCCGCAACACTGCAAAATTCCAGTCATCTGGGAACTACCTTGTTTACTTTGGTCATAAAACGCAACTATAAAAGAATGAGTGTAATGTAACATGATGTGTACCCAGTATTTTTAGAAGTACTTTGCATCTGGAAGCTCAAATGGAAGCTTTTTGTGTGGGATAAGTCATTGATCAGTTTGATGTCAGCACCGCTTACTGTGCTGTAAAAGCTTTGTTCTCTTTCACTGCTGTATCTGTGTCAGACATTCCACTGTATGACGGCAAAGCAGCCAAAAGCCCAGCCTTTTCCCATTGTCTCCTCAACTGCTGCAATCATGTTCTCTAACAACTGAAAGATTAATCATTATTAGTCCAAGACCACAGCTTTCTAACTAAGAGAATAGCTTTTAATGCCTGATTTAGAGAGACATGAAATAGTGAGTAAGGTTAGCATGTTACAGGGTGAAGAATCACAAGCTCCGAAATTATTTACCTGTAAGTGCCACCATGCAAGCCAGAGTTACATTATCACAGAATCACAGAATAACCAGGTTGGAAGAGACCCACCGGATCGTCAAGTCCAACCATTCCCACCAATCCCTAAATCATGCTCCTAAGCACCTCGTCTACCCTAACCTTAAACACCTCCAGAGACGGTGACTCAACTACCTCCCTTGGCAGACCGTTCCAATGCCTAACCACCCTCTCCATGAAGAACTTTTTCCTAAGAAAAGTTCTTAGGAACTTTTCCTAGTTCCTAAGTTCTTAGGAACTTTTCCTAGAACACCTAGGTTCTTATGAACATAGGTGTTTAAACTCTCTCTCCAGGTTTTTTCTTTTCCACAAGGTTGAAGAAATATCCTAAATTTACCTCAGTGTTTACACTGGTTCACAATATTCTGTGCCTAACTTTATGAGAATTTCCAATGTATACCACTCTTTTCTAATCAAAAGAACATGGCCTCTCCTGAGTTGCTAACATACCTGGATTTTTCTAAGCATTACACTAACATTAATAATACTTAAGTTGTGGAAAGTGGTATGTCAATCACACCTAAAGCAGACTGCTGGTAGAAGTTGCAGAAGGAAAGTTAGAATACAAATTCCTTCTTCCAAAACAACATGAATATCTGTGCTTGTCCAGCATCCTTGCTGAGCCTGGCATCCTGGAAAACCATTATGAACTACAGCAGCCTTCTTTGTCCCCAAAAAAGTGCAACTTCCATTACCGAGCTTATCAACCAGTCTAGGATTTTGTTAATTCTCAAGGGAAGATACCAACCCTCACACAGCAAGCAGCATTCCCAAGATGACAGTGACCATGCTGAGGATGGGCGCATTAGTACAACTGCCCCTATCCCATGCACAGTTTTTAAATTTATAAAAGGGTGTTTGGAATTGTTTGTCATCTAGCTGTCTGCCTTTTGTGCTGTGCAAGTAACAAATAGGAGCAAAGGGGTAGCAGTTTCTAATATCTCAACACTAAATATGCCTCAGTAGTTTAAGCTCCCATTTTCCCCCCCGTCTTCTTCCCTGTACCTTTCTTTTCTTTTCATAAAGTTATCTCAAACTTTTCATGTTCAAACTAGCTTTTACAATCTTGCTTCTCAAACATATGCAGAAATCTCAATCCATATAAAATTTACAAAATTATCACTTTGTCTTTTCAGAGAAATGATAGCTAAGACTAAACCACATTTTATTTACTGGTTTATTTACTTGTACAAGCATGTGTTACCACATGAAAGTTAAAAGCACTGATCTTCACAACATCCAAGACGCATCTGGTTTTCTTTTTAGTTTACTGCTGTACAGTACAGAACTGCATTTCTCACATGGAGAACTTTCAGACAAAACTGCCTATTTAATACATTTCTCTTGTTGCTCTTTGAGGGCCAGGAAGAGAACCTTGGACCTTCAAACATGACATATAACTTCTTTATCCATGAAAAGCTTCAGTTCCTATTAGCATTCCAGTCCTCACCAGCCCTGCAGCTGGGAGCACCCATCTTTCAAAAGGTGGGACCTAGCTCAGCCATCCAGAGCATTTAGATGCCTGTTTTGATAATCTCAGTAAGGAAAATGTTGACAGCCGATTGAACATGAGCCAGCAGTGGCCCAGGTGGCCAAGAAGGCCAGTGGCATCTTGGCTTGTATCAGAAATGGCGTGACCAGCAGGTCCAGGGAGGTTTTTCTCCCTCTGTACTCAGCACTGGTGAGACCGCAGCTCGAGTACTGCGTTCAGTTCTGGGCCCCTCACCACAAGAAGGATGTTGAGGCTCTGGAGCGAGTCCAGAGAAGAGCAACAAAGCTGGTGAAGGGGCTGGAGAACAGGCCTTATGAGGAACGGCTGAGAGAGCTGGGGGTGTTCAGCCTGGAGAAGAGGAGGCTGAGGGGAGACCTTATTACTCTCTACAACTACCTGAAGGGAGGTTGTGGAGAGGAGGGAGCTGGCCTCTTCTCCCAAGTGACAGGGGGCAGGACAAGAGGGAATGGCCTCAAGCTCCACCAGGGGAGATTCAGGCTTGAGATAAGGAAAAAATTCTACACAGAAAGGGTGGTTAGGCATTGGAACCGTCTGCCCAGGGAGGTGGTTGAGTCACCTTCCCTGGAGGCGTTTAAGGTTAGGGTGGATGAGGTCCTTAGGGGCGTGATTTAGGGATTGGTGGGAATGGTTGGACTTGATGATCCGGTGGGTCTCTTCCAACCTGGTTATTCTGTGATTACCAAAAACAAACAAAATTAGAGTAAAGGGAAAGCTTCATAAAAATGAGCACTTTGATCCTTTGAAGTGAAGTATGTTTTAAAAATTTTATTTTTGTTCTGCAAAACATAAATAGAAAATAAGAAAAGGGCAATTAGAAAAATAATATGTCACCATTTCAATGAGGTACGTGGGATACGTGGTATTATTTTTCTGCAAGTAATAGAATTTTGATACATTTTTAGATAGATATCTTTAATTCTTCTCAGCACTACTCAAATCAGAAACTTTCAGGATTGTTACAGCCTTACAAAATAACAAGTGTTTGCTTTCTATACCCTTATTTAAACATAAAATTACTTTGCAGAATCTTTGATCTCAGATCATGTTTTGTGGCATATACATACACTATTTTATTCACTACTGAAATGCAGCCACCTCTGAGGTGAAATATCACATCTGTTTAAGTGTATTCAAAGCACTATATAGCAGACTACAGTATCCAACTGAAACTGCAGGAAGCCTTTACTAGACAGAATATGACTAACTCTACTGGAATTTGGCCATAGTGTTCTGTCTTCCAGGAAAAATGACCTGTGGAATTTTCTCAATATCCACTTATACTCCATATGTGCTTTCATCCCTGTTTAAAAGTAAACTAGTTTCTCCAGAATGGCATTGAGAAATACAATACACTAAAAAAGGATTCACTTGCAATGAGACACATTCACAAAATCATATTTTCTTGAGGGTTTTATGGGAAACACATGTATTGTTTTCTGAAGAACCACATAATCTTATTTCTTAGTGTTTCTGCCTACTGAATGAGAGTTTCATATCTCAGGAAGAAAATGTTGTTAATGCCACTTTTGTTAGGAAATCTTAACAGGAAGATGCAAATGCCATTATCATTGCCATGATGGTTAAATAAGAATTTTTGGCTAGTATCTAAATGTGCTGCAGCCTATGGGATGCCAGACTACTGGAAGCAAGCACTAGTTTAGACTTCTGCTCTATTTCATCAATATAGATGATATGACGTGTTTTAGCAGAGAGTGTCAGTATGACATGACAGCTTGAGAAGAGACTTGACAAAAGGAGGTATGACACACATGGTGGGCTGGAAGCTAAGTCAGTAGGATACCCCTTTGTATTTCATTTTTTCTTAGTCAGTTTATGGAGCCTTGACAACTATCTGCGTCAAGAAATAAAAGGAGAATACATTCAAGTGTTTCTCAAATGCAAAGCTGTTAATTTATGAAGAATATACAAAGACATGTTTGTCAGAATAGAACAAAAATCAAACAATGGTAGATAATTCCTTTGCATTCAGTTCCGAAGACAGCATTTAGCAAAATGTGAATACAACCATACTGCTAAATAAAAAGGAGATGTGCTGCTCTCTTGACCCCAAGACACAGCTCCTTTCCACACACCAAAACTACTTTCTCTCCCTCTTAAAGTCCTGCATCCATGTCTAAAACATCTAACTCTGAATAATGCTCAGGCATAAAAGGAAAAGGTAATCAGGGAGTTTGTTAACAAGAAGTATTGTTAGCTATGGGCCAGTGTCCAACCCCATGCCCCAGCTCTGTTGTATTTATTTATATAGACATAGCCCACTACTGATTTCCCAAAGCCAAAATTCACCTTTCAGAAGGAAGTTTCTTTTACAAACCTTTTCTACTTTCTTATTTTCTGTCTTTTTCTCACTCACAAAGATTCAAGGAGATTATAAAAAGGTACTGAACAAATTTACCTGCAGCTATGAGATGTGACAGTCCACAGGCATCCTCCAGATTAGGGGTCTGTAACCACTGACTGCCAAATGCTGTAAGCATACATTAACCAGAGGAAGGTTCAGTTATACTGACCATTTTTACAGAGTCTAAATGGATCTCTGTTCTAAGTATCTTATGTCTCTGTTTTCTGAAATCTAGTTGCATTCAGAGCCAGCTGAAACCACTTATTAAATTACAACATAATTCACCGATTTTCATGGCTCAGGCTCTACTCTAGGACTAACTATGATTAATTCATGGTGAATTTCAGCTTATAGACATCTTAGAAGAAGCAAGTTTCTTTTTGAATTTGTCCTCAATGAAAGCTAGCTCCCCTGCCACACCCACCCTCAATCGAAAAATATCTATTTTGAGGACAGAATAAAGACAAAATAACACATGATTAAAAACCTTCAGCATGAGGATTAATCCAGGAGGAATTAGGCATAAATCCTTATATCCAGTCCCTACAGTTTTCAAAAGAACATTGAAACTGCAGTATTGTACAATGCTCAACCAATTCCAGACCCAGGACCTCCCAACATTGCACCCTGCCATCCTATGGATGTTGTAGCAAGAGGAGGCATCCTAGAATCCTCCAAAAGCATGCAGGTTCCCAGCTTCTGTTGAAGGGAAAAGGACTCTGCACAATCTTTAGTCACTCTCTGCCAAATAGATATGCCTTTATATTTAGAAAAGGTTTATACATAAGCATAAATAACCTTGATCGAGCAGAGAAATAAAGAGGACAGAACAGAAAAGAGTGAATTCACTAAACTCTTTCCCCCAGTAGATCTATCATCATAACAGGCATTTAGGGGGAAAGCTTAGGAGGTTTTACCAAGTATCTCATATAAATATTATTGAAAAGTAAAAGAGCAATAAATCAACTGAAAGGTTTTGTTGTTTCATTTCAGTTCTTCCTTCTGCGCCCATTGTTTTGCCCCAGTTGTTTCAATTAACTGCAAACTTTCCTAAAGTGCACTGCCCAGACTTCTTCTAGTTTCAGGCAATTCTCTTCATGAGGTAAGCCCACTGTAGACACATTACTTTGTTGCCCTGTACACTTGGGAACTGCTAACGGCAGAACATGAGAATAGGTGAGAAAAAAAAAAGGCTCTCCAAGACCAACATTTTCCTTCACTTAAAAGAAGCTCCCTGAAGCCTGAAAAATGAACAAGCAGACAGTAAAGGCCACTTCAGAAAGCACGTCTCCTCAATAACATTGGTGTAGAAGCATGCTAATGGGGAACAGGCTTTAAAAATCACTTAGTCAATTCTTTTACCATCAGTGGAGATGTCCAGTTAAAGAATGTCACTGTGCGTTCACAGATGAGCTGGTGAAAGGACAGTCTGTAGAAAGGGCACATAACTCTCAATCTGCTCTTACAAAGAACCTGGATATTACTACTCACAAGTTACACTGCAAAGCCAGAGGGGGTTGTTGAATAAAAACAGAGAATTCTATGGAGAAGCTAATGTTTTCTCAGTGCTTCTAAATTCAGAGAACTGAATTTGAACTGAAAGGACAAAGATGTTCTTGCTCAGTCTGCCTGAGCTCTATGAATTTTAATTGCTATTCAAATTGTGATAACTTTGCTTTAGACATGCAATAAATAATAATGCTCAGGAACATGACTAATATACCAACATACTCTTTTTTTAAATCAATATGCTACTGAATCACCACTAGAATATATCACATGAATAAGAACTCTATACACTATAGGAGAACAGCACTGTAACAAGGGAAAGTTTAAGTCTTATGCATGAGCTTACTTTCTAAACCAAATCTGTCAAAGTATTATACAAACTTCCTCAGATTTAAAATTCTGGACTTTGCTTCAAAGGAAGCTATTTAAAACATCTGAGCCATGACTATGCAATCACTTAGATCTCTGTCTGCATAAAACACAAGGTCTTATGCAAAGCTTTTGTAGCATTTACTCACGAATGCAATTTTGAATTTTAGGAAATATTTAGGAATAAGGTAATTTTTTTTTAACTTACATTAAATAAGCTGACAGCAGAGTTAAGTGATTGCCGAACTTCAACATTTCTGCTTTGTCACAATCACTTTCCCTCCAGTCAGGAGGTAACTACACATTATTTTTGTGCATTTCTCTCTGTATGTGTTCACATATTAATGACTCTTCAGACATTTGCTGTGTTGATATTCCTAATACTGACATATACTGACTGATATTCCTCCACTGCAATAATATAACACTGGGATGTATTCCCATTTACAGTAGACTTTGTCTAACCCAAATGAAAATGTAACAGGATCTCAAAGTGAAAGTATCAGATACTAGAAGATTCTCCAGCTTCTTCTTGTATAACAACAAAGAATAAGGGTGTTCATATCATACCTGAATAGTATTTTTAATACCGCTGATAATTTATAATATAATAAGATAATATTATGGAACTGGTATACAGTAACTCTACTAACAACACTGAAATTGTTACAGATGCACATACTATTATGTAAGACAAAAATGTGGCACCTGTAGTCTTTCTGTATAAATATTTTAGCTTCTACTGACTCTAGGAGAAGTAACCTATGAAAAGAGGAAGTTATCATACTAGTACAAATTTCAGGGTAAGGAAGTTTAGAACCACTGCTGCTTTCGAGGATTTGTTCCAAAAACTACTTCATAGCAGTTTATTATAAACTAGAAAAGTGAAATTGCACATTTAGAGAAAAAAATACCAAAACTTCAGAAAAAGCCTTTTATTTTCTTTTGAATGTACTTTGTCCAAGGTTAAAACAGTCAAGTGGGAACAGAAAATGCTTAAGGAAGAAAAACAAAAATATTAACTGCTGCAGTTCAATATGGTAAACAAAAAAAAACCTATCATGACTTTAAGGAAATGTGCTGGAACTGGAGGAATTGATATACTTATTAAGTTTCTGAAAGAAGACAGAAACAAAAAAAAGGTGATAAAACTGGTGAATTATCTTTTCTGTGTTAGGACTAGAGAGGATGCTGAGGTACATCGAGAAAACCCAATAAAAAAGATGATAGAAAATTACGTAACTCTGCCAAATGTTACCTACCCATAGTGGAATTAATCAATTTACTTACTTGGGAAATTGATAAATTGTCTATGAAGTGTAACAGTTAGGCAAAAAGCCTGACTCGAAGTCGTTCGGGATGGTTTCATATGCACAGCTGTTCAATGGACAGCTTTAAGCCTACCTTCACAAAAATATGAGTTCTATTTCAAGGACCCAAACACCTCCTCTACTCACTATGCCCTTCATCATGCTGAGGTAATGCCTACGTAACCTCTCAGTCTCCAGACATATCAAGGGCGTCTCACCACAAGGTCTCTGTCTTTGGAGAAACATATGTAACTGCCACCATCACATATTATGAACTTTTTTCTACTAAAATACAGAAAATAGGCTGAGTAAAACAACTCCCATTGCAAAACTGAAGTGAAGAATAGCTTCTGAAGCTCTAGATCCACAGCAAAACACCCCCGTACCACCACAAGCACATACAAGCCATCTTTGCACTCTGGTTTTCACAGTAAGGAAACCCATGTGCCTGGCTGGAGCCAGTGTATAGCAGCAGTTGCTTATTCCAGACAAGCAGGAGGTCAAGGCCCTAGAACAAACCCCAGAGGGTAAGCACAGACACTGCTACAAAAGCTGATTTGTGAAACCTAATGCTGCTATTGAGTCCTTTGGAGCCAACAGTAAAAACAGAAAGTACAGTCATAACTAGCTCTCAAAAGGTATCAGTAGCGTTATGAGATTTAACAGAACAGAGCTATTCATGGGCTCGTTTACCATATTTGCAGTATCCAAACGCCTTGATGAAGGTTTTTTTTCTATTAAGTAGCTGAGAGCAATTCTGTCTCTTGGAAGTAGATGAAGATTATAATTTTCAAAATAATTATTTTCAATGTAAAACTGCAGATTTAGTTTGAAGAGTCTTTCTAAAATTTGCAATCTAATCATGACTTTCAGTAAGTATGTATTTCACAGAAGACAAAATTAAACTGTGGAATTTTATGCCAGTGGATGTTGTGCCCCCTAAAAGTACAGATGAGTTTAAAAGTTACCTGAGACTTTCATGAAAGAAAACATCATGAAAGGCTGTTGAACACAAAGTTGCAGCCACTGGCCTAGTAAGTACCACACTTTGCTGGAAGATTACAGCAAGGAAAGTATTACTATATGTTTTTTCATTTCTTAGGCTCCTCTTTTAACCATCCATTGCTGGCTCTTGCTAGAGAAAGGACACAAATGGATCAAGGAGACAGATACAATGCAGTATTTATTTCTTTCCTTCTTTGGAGCTGAGCAAAAAAAATATTTTTTTTTTATTCAGACATGAGCATTATCAATTATCAGTTCATATCAGTTCATCTGGGGTTGTTAAGCCTTGATAAGAAGAGGCTGAGGGGAGACCTCATTGCTCTCTACAACTACCTGAAAGGAGGTTGTGGAGAGCAGGGTAATGGCCCCTTCTCCCAAGTGACAGGACAAGAGGGAATGGCCTCAAGCTGCACATGGGGAGGTTCGGGCTTGACATAAGAAAAAAATTTTTCACAGAAAGGGTCATTGGGCACTGGAACAGGCTGCCCAGGGAGGCGGTTGAATCACCTTCCTTGGAGGTGTTTAAAGGATGGGTGCATGAGGTGCTGAGGGCCATAGTTAGTGACTGATAGGAATGGTTTGACTCGACGATCCTGTGGGTCTTTTCCAACCTAGTGATTCTGTGATATTTGAAAGCAATCCAAGTTCTCTGAAGAAAACAGCCCTTGTGTGTTATTTTGTCCCAGGAGTTTTGATATCAACTAGACAAGTATGTGAAATAAGTCAAAATACATGCAAAGTGGTGTGTGCTTTCAACATGCTACAGGTAAATAATAAAACTACAACATGTTTGGTATTTAATTGTTTATTGCAGGGGCTTAGCAATTTTAACAAATGCATTCATCATCACACACTCCTGTAAAAATGCACTCCTTCAGCTTCACTACAAGTTTCCTTCATAAAAGCTGCCAAAATTCCTTAAGAAAAACATTGTCATTTGAAAGGAAATTCAGAAACAAAGTCCATAACTGCCTCTGGGAAAAATATAGTAGACTGTCTTTCTGCAAACTTTAAAGCAAGTTCTCCCTAAAATAATTGCTCTTATAAATCCTTGCTCAGCATTTCTTCTTTTCAAAATAATTCTAAGTAAAACTACCCCAATAGCACAATGATTTCTACACTCCTTTTTTCTGGGTTTCACACACACATGCACTCTTGCTAAATTTATGAAAAAGATAAATTGTTACTGAACCTGAAGATTATTCCACAACACTGGAGAACAGTAGTTATAACAGCAGATTAGAGCCAAAATAAGCCTCAAAATGCTACATGAGCAACCTACAATTTGTCTTTTGTTCCCATCCAAATAGCAATGAAGACATACTGAGTCTACAAGCCCTGGATGTAATGAAATAACTCGGTATTAAAACTTGTAAATTAACAAGAATGCTGATAAATGTGAATATTTGCTGTTTCAATGTTCTTTTCTGAACAATAAATACCTTAATAAAAAATTGTGCAAATTATAAAGCCACTGATGTTTGTAATTTATCAGCAAATCAAGGAAGGCTCAGAAAGCTTTATGGCATTTTCATGGGTAGGCTGAGAGTTCTCTCCTTCCCCGTCCACCTGGACTCGTATCATCTTTAGAAATAGATCCAAGCATATTTCTGCCAAAGCAGTGGTGGCGAGTGGAGGGTTATTTGGGTTTGGTTTAGTGGTTGGACTTTTGCATTTCAGACAGGAACACAGACCACTCAGCAGGAACTGAACTAATTAAGTGCTAATTGCTTCTCTAACACCTATAAAGAGGTAATTCACCCATGCCATCTCCCACTGAAAATTGCAATGATTATTAGCATACAAAGGATTGCTTATTTAGTGGTCATCATAAGATAGTCAAAAGTATTTGTTAGCAGGTGCAGAAAGACAGAGGGTAAATAAGGATATGAGTGTTTTTAATGGATGATTAAATCTGGGTAGCTTGATCTCCTTTCATGCTGTGGATGTCGTGCGCTGCAGTCACGCCTCTCACTGCCAGCCTGCACCAGGATGATAATCAGTCACTATGAAAACTCATTAGCTCCACAGCAATGAGTCCTCCACTGCTGAAGCTTGGTGCTGTTCTTAGTACCATGGCAATGATCTCTAACTGGATGTCCCAAACTCTCCCATCTCTGGTAGGACTAAATACCACCAGAATAACCACTTCAGACACTCTAGTAAGTAGCTGTGATGATGTATTATAAGCCATCTTAATGCTGAAGTAGTATTTAAGTGCCAGCAAAAGCTTTACTTTGTTGCCTCTTTGTAAATTTCTTTTTAAGCTATTAATCTTCCTACCATCACTTAATGCATGCTTCTCTTTGGACATCATAAAACTGCACATTGGTGAGCATGTCGTGGTCTTACTATGAAAGGAAAGATTTTAAAATAGCATCCTTAAATATTTAAGAACATATGCCTTCATGTTGAGTGTGAAAAGCTAAAAATAGTACAACAATGTCATTGCATTTGTTTAGACATTTTTTCCTCTCTGCTGCTCCAGAAAAATGTATTGCATTATTAAGAAAAGAAACTACCTGGCAGTAGGCTTCTTTTTGTCTGAATAATGTTATATACTAGCTATTCACTACAATAAGCAAGGGGTCTGATTATTTCCTATTTCTGTTTATTAGAGTACAGTTAAGCAAATAAATAGCTGTTCAAAATAAAATAAAATTGACAATAGAAGGCTGGGTAACAGAATTTTAGAAAGGCTTATATGGGAATAATACAAATGACACAAATATCATTTTGTATAGTTGATACTCATATACAGCAGTCTCTGTCAATGAAGACCCACAGAAAAAGCTGTGATTAACTACTCATGAAAAGCCTAAAAATTAAAGTAATACTTTAACTGCATAACAGAGAAGACTATACTGGTATTCATAAACTAGAACACCATTTCTCTAAATGTTTAGTAAAACATTCTTCTCTCTATCTTTTTGTGGAACAGCAATAAGATGTTTACATAATTGAATGTTATGTAAAATGTAAATTTAACTATTTGTATAGTAGTTCTCTATGCTCAGAAATTAGTTCCTAATTGTAACTAAAAATGTTGCATTAACAAACATTTATTTAGTTGAATATATGCACACAGGAAAAACATTACTGCAGAGAATCACTGCATTTAGACTTTAAGTATTACTACTTTAAAATTAATTAAATTACTTAAGAAAATTCTTTGTGGTTTAGAGCATCAAGAAGCTGATAAAACAAGGAAAAGCTCTATTTTATCTTTTTTAAATATAACTTGTGTTCATTGAATTACAATATATATTTTTCTAATTCTTGTGGCAGTATTATAACACAAGTAATAAGCTTCCTTATCACATCTATATCCATATTTAAAGTTGCAAATGAGTAACTAAGATTCTCACACTGGTTATTATAACTCATATGTATGTATATCTATTTATACACACACACACGTGTTTTTATATATTAACACATTCAGATTCTGAGTAGTATGAACTGCAATGCTTCCCCTGGCTACAACAGAGCTCTGCCAATATAAATGTTTCCTAAGTATTATTTCAATAACGCTCTTTACGTTCATCAAGTTGAAGTTACATACACTTTTTGTGTTTCAAGAGGGGTAGCAGTAGTGCTGGTGGAGCTGGGGACGCAATCATAAAATACCCGTTATCAGGTGTTGGCAACATCTGACTAATAAAAAAATTATAAGAACGTCCGTCACGTGGGGCTGTTTTTACATGAAGCCCAGCTTGCCAAAGCTGCTACCTTTTTCTAAACTTTTGGTTTTGGCTAAGAGACTTTCTGGCTCAAGTGCGCAGTAACCCTGAGGCCATCACTGCCTGCTTTTCAACTGCCACCAACAGTTATCTGCTGGCAGCTTGTCCAGCTAGCAGTGCAACGCAGCCGCTTCTCCAGAGGTTCTCTCCTAACACGTACACAGCTCATAAATTCTGTATGTCATACCAGGGAAAAAAAAGCAAAAATTCCCAATTCCCTCCCTTCGGCTAGAAGAATTGTACAAGGAGGTGGGATCAGGGAAAGGGCCTCCCCTTTTCAACTCTGTTCCAGTCCCAGGACTGAAATTGCAAGACAAACTGAAAAATACTTTTTATATTTAAGCAACTATATTAGATGTACTATCGTTTACCCTGTCACTAAAAACAATAGATGTAACTATAACAGTTTTATCAGAATACATAGAAGTACAAGTGAAAAAATAAATCTTTTGAAGAGAAGCGAGCCTTTATCACAGCATCCTGCCAAGGCAAGGATTAATACTGGTTTTTGTAGAGACTCTTCTGTTTTCCCCAGGTTTTCAAGAGCTAGCATACTGTTCTCCACTCATTATTTCTTTCCATGTTTGTTTACTAAGGCTTGTCAGCAGTCAGCCTGCATTTGAAAAGCAGATTCAGTAGCTTCTGTAAGGTTTTGATGCTTTTTATGATATCTCTTTCCCTGCATGGCACAGCAATTCCTTCTTGAGGTAGGGATTAAATGTCAAACTAAAAAAATAACGGAGAAAAAAAAAAAGGGCAAAGCACACGTACATTCACACAATTCTTTTTCTCTGTGATCACATATGTTACCCATCCTAATAAATGAAGGAAGCCTAATAGCCTACAGAATACATACAGGGAACCACAGATTACTGTGAAGAACTGTAGCCTAAACTGTAGGAGTGCTATGTGAGTGCTTATTTCTGCATGGGCAGCTGACAGCTGTGCACTCATACTGGGCCTGACAGTCTCTCACCGTGAGAAATATTTCCCCAAATAAGGGTTATTTTTTAAATCAAGTCATATGTTCGACACAGTAAGAAAATACCTGCTAAGTTAATCAATAAAGTTGGTTTTCTTTTCTTAGATAAAGCCAAGAGACACAATTATGACACCACTAGAATCTATAAGCACCTTTTATAACACAGACTGGATTATAACAGCTTTAATATAGACTGTGCCTGATCCTGGTATCTCATAAATTCTCTACTGTAGGAAACTTCCTTGAATGTAGTAAAACCAGTTGCTACCAAACTAATGTAGCACATATAAGGCTCAAATATCATAACTTTTCATAAACTTGTCTTAAGTATTTCTATCCTAAAGGAATTCTAATCATAGACTCCAGGTTCCTGAAACTCAAGAAAAATTCCATTTCCTTGCTGTTGCATGATAACACTGTCTGGGTATGAATTCTACAGAGAATCATGGAAAATGCTGGAGTGGATGGAGGTTACACTCTGGAAGGGTTACCAGCCTTGATAGACATCACTTGTTCAAGCTTAGGATTTTAGTAGCTGCTAAAAACAATTTAAAGAGTCTCTGCAGATGTAATTTTGTTTAGTTTTTATTGTTCTCCATGTCTTAAACTAGATTCCCTTTGCCCTAAAAATTAAGGTGAAGAGAACACCACAGAAGCAGTATAATTTAGCACTGTATATGCCTTTCTAGCATACTCTAAGGCAGGTTCAGCTATCCTCTTTCTACAGCCATCTACATTATGACACTTCAGTTTTCCATGCAAACAGGGGAACAATACAATCTGGATTTTTCAATTACTTTTGCAGTAGAAGAGGTCACCACTGTCTTCGATGACTTCTTCAGAAGAGCCACTGTTATGAAAAGCCTGTGCTTTTTTCTAACCTCAGTCTACAGAGATATTGCACCTCTTCTGGCCTGAGGAACTCTGCAACTTAGCTCTGCACAAAGCCGTCAGTAAAACATCAATAACAAACCTTGCCAGTTTAAATAATCACCTCTTTATGCTGACACTGAGTACAGTTTTGTAATATAACTAGTAATTTATTCCAACTACATCTAGACTAAAATTAATTTAATGACATCTACTAGCATCTGTACCATGGAATTCAATAGTCAATGTTATATTATTAGAAAAGAATAATGCATACTGTTAACTATAAATTACAGATTAGAAGGAAAGTAAAATAAACACTTTTTATGTCCATTATTTTTAATTCTATCACCTGAATCTTTTTAATCATCTAATTACATTACTTTTTCTCATTTTTATGCTGCATATTTCTATGCATCCCATTAAACAGATTACTTTTCTCACAACGTATCACACAAACTTTAAATGCAGTGCAGTATTAGCTTGCTCTGCAAGCAAACATGATTTTTTACTTTTCTTTCTTGGTGGTGGTTGCCATAACCCCCATTCACCTAAGCTAACCAGATACTTTTCAGTACCACCCTGCAGCAAGCATCTCTTCCTTTTGGTGTTTGTGCAGCAGAAGTCAATGGAGAACAGTTTTCTCTGTGCTGCATGTTTAAGAGCAAACCTGCTAACCCATATCCCAAACCACTTCTGAGCCAATTCCCAATGCACAAGTCACACACATTTTGCTCTTTCTTTGTGGTTTTATATTTGTTCTTTTCTATCTTTGCTGTTTCCATCAGTCTAAAGTAAAAGTCATTCAGGCTGAAAGCACGTGTTTGTTCCCTGCTGATGAAAAACTAACATCCTTTTGCAAATAATTAAATCAACTACCTTGTGCTGAATCACAGCAGGAAACTGTTCCCATCCACCCTGGAAACAATACGGGCTGGATGCTTCTAGAGAACCACTACAGTGGTATAGGATATGACAAAACTGTGCAAAACCACGAATCCAATGAGTTAAGTGAGTAATAAGTGTTGACTAGGAAAAACTTTATTGCAAAAATAAACAAAAATATTCTGAGGTTGTGTTTTTTCTAACAAGGAAAAAAATCAGTTGAGCTCCCTTTATTTTTGTTATTCTGTTGTTACAGACTCAGATTAGCCCCAAGGAAGGGTGGCAAGTTTATAGTTCAGCCCAGGATCCTGATGGCCGTTGCATATGCACTGTTGTAGCACCTGAACAAAACCTATGTTCAAGAGATGCCAAAAGCAGGCAACTCCGACAGCTGCTGGAGAAGGTAAGTCTTCCCAATAAAGTCCTCCTTTTGAACACTAAAATTCCCATGGAAATCCACTCTTTTCCCTCTAAGTTTACTACATAATGGGGTACTGAAGAGTTACCTAATAAAAATATTTCTTCAGGTTATGTCCACTACCTGTGTTCTCACCACTAATCATTATTTGTCTGTTTTCCTTATATTGCTCCTTTCCCAACCCAAGATATTTACTTAGCAAACTGAAGTTGCATCTTCTCTCTTGTTCATTCCTCCCAAAACTCCTCCTTACACACAGACAGGACTGATTTTTCTGGGGAGAAACGATTACAAATCCCACCTCACAGTAGCCAGCTGCTGTAGGATTTAAACTACAGCTTCTGCTTCAATCATACGAGACTCTCAAAGGTCATTTCTTGTCTCTTATCAACAAATACCAAGATCTAGACATGACAGCAGCTGCAAAGCAGACTGTACAGAAGAGAAGCAACTCTAATTTTCTTTCATTTGTTCTGTCCTCAAATAATACTACTTATTTCTTCTCTGGTGGTACAAATTTTGCCCAAACAACCCAATTCATACTTCCAGCATTATTCACTATTACATGTACAGTAAAACCCAAAAAGTGTTCTTTTGCATTAACAACTGAAGAAAATGCTGCAACCATGAATACACAAACTATTGTACTGGATTGCCTGTATAAGTAACTAAAGTTATAATTACTGTATCACAGCTAGTGGTACAAAACCTGAGGCCTAAGAGTCTTTGAGTGGCAGCACAAAGCAACAGAAAATGTAGACTGAAAAATACCTACAAAATATATATATGCTAAAACATGCAATTTTCAGTATTTTCCTAGCTATAGAAAAATCACTCCAGTGCTTATATTTGCCAGACATCTGCAGGTTTCCTCCCTCTAAACCTCCCCAAACTTCAGAAGGGACTTAGTTTCAAGTTCTGATGGAGCCTGTAGCATGAGATGCAGGGAGAGGACAGTGATGAACCATGCACAGAGCAGGAGCTACCTTCCTCCCACCATGCTATCTTTTTACTTCACAGAGGAAGAATTCAATCCCCAGAACCTTTGCATATTTCCCAAACACTGAAATATTAATGTAAAGAAAAAAAAAAATCTTACTTTCCTTTGGGATAGAGGCCAGAAGGGTGTTAAGATCTTAACATAGTTTTTGAGCTCTCATAGAAAAGAAACTAAATCATCACTCTAAAAATTATATTCTTGTGATTAGAACTGTGGTGATTACGAGTATGTAATGTCATATTATTCCTTCACGAAGAACATCCACAGTCATTTAATCAGAGCCCCTATGTGAATGCATCTCCTGCCAAATGGAAACACTCAAAAGTTCATCCAAGACCTGAAGGACATTATTTGTCTGTTTTCAACAATTAGAAAGCAAAGGAAAAAAAGAAAAATTACGATTTTTCACTAAAAATACTTTCTAAGAACTGCTAATGGTAACTGTGCAACAAATAATTTGTACTGTTTTCTAGTCTATTTCCTGAATCCACACATCCTGTAGGTATTAGTTTCAGTACGAATACCAGTTCAAACATTGCATACTCTTGCAAACAACAGGAATACTGCTGCGTTTGTTGGGAGGGTAGATTCCTTTCTTGTTTTCCTGCTTGAGCCAAAACTTCAATATGGTGCCAAAAACATTTACAGTGGTCTACTTTTTTCATATTTTGGGAAAACAAAACACTTATTGACATAGAATAACTACACTGGCAAAATGTGTCATTTTTATGACTGGCAAAAGCATTCCTTTTATAACAGACGCTGTTAGAAACATACGTATTTTACTGTAGGTGACAGTAATTCTTGCTTCATTGTGGTAACAGCAGTCACTACAGTTACAAAGTCACTTGTTCTACAAAAGTTATGCAAACATTCACTACTTCTCATCTGTACAAATATGTGGGTTTCTACCAATGAGACAACTGGATAAAATTTCTAATATACCTATTTACGAAATCATGAGCAAACATCTGTTCAGTGATGGGCACACCCTAGCTTATCTCTAGTACGTCTCATGAATTCCTTACAGTGAATTATTATATAAATGCCTACTAGCAATAAAAACCATTCTCTTCATACTAATCAAAATCTCCAGATCTCAGTCCTGCCTCTCCTGAAGTGCTCAGGAGGAAAGTTTGCTACATAGAACATTCTGAAGAACAGTCAGCATCTGCTACAAGTGACAAAGTAGACTCCAGTGCCTAATAGCCTTTTTTGAGCCCATTGATAATGTGACTGAAAGGATAAATCCCTCTCCTTCAAAGAAGCTAGTCAAAATTGTTTATGGCTTCAAGGTCATGCTACTGATAATAATCTGTTAACCCCGTTCCCCAATTTTTGTACTGTCATGCAGTTATGGAATTTAAAACTTCACTGTGGTATCGATGACTCACAACGAAAGCATTGACATAAGCACATTTTATTTCCTGACATTTAACTACACTAGAAAAAACAGTAAAGCAACAAAAAGTACATTTAGAGAGTGTTCTTCTTTAACAGGTTCAGAATATGTCCCAATCTATTGAAGTTTTAAATCTACGGACTCAGAGGGATTTCCAGTATGTTTTAAAAATGGAAACACAGATGAAAGGGCTGAAGGCCAAGTTTCGGCAAATTGAAGATGATCGGAAGACATTAATGACAAAGCATTTTCAAGTAGGTTTTATTTTAACACTAACTTTGTAAGCCTGCTCAGAGCAATTTACTAAGCAGCAATGCATGGACTGCTAAGATCTCAGCTTGAAAGGCTCAGACAGGAGCAACATTAAAACGAAAAGCATAATAAATCTTCCTTTATAATGATAATCTTTTGCTCTGTTCAATTTAATTGTAATAGGGAGTAACCATTAATTATTAAGTCATTAGAGAAATGTCACTATAAACAGATTCTTGTTTTTTCTGTATCAATGTGCATGTCATACTTAGAAATTTATATTGATTCAAGCTCTAGTGATAAATGGGGAGATCCAATGGAATTAATAGCAAACAACTAGAGACTGCTGCACTTTCACAGTTGCCTGACATTTACTGCAGCCGAAGGGAAGAAAGCCTATAATAAATCAGGTTATTGTGATTTTTATCCAGTACAATTAAGATCTAATTTCATATCTGAAGGTTTGCAATTTTGAATTTGGTAGAGGGAGGGAGGGTAATCATTCCCAGTCACATTTATGTGATTAAAAAAAAAGACTTCTGAGGAATTTTAATGACAACAAAAAACTCAAGCCAGTCTTTGTGAGAAAGGAGGGTAGCAGGCATTACAAAACAGCATTGTGCCTTCTGAAAAAGCTTTCTGAAGCACTTTTATGGAAAAAATGCTACAAGAGTATATTGACGTCCTTTAAATATCAGGTCTGATAAACCGATATTTCAAGACTGCAAGACAGGATTTAGAAAACATATTCTGAGGATTGTGTTACGTTAATCAAATATATATTTGTAAAGTGTTTATGAATGTTCATATAAAATGGACTTAATATTTTAAGTGGTGCTAAAGTTAGATATTTGTGCAATTATATAGTGAAGGGGTCTAATGTACTTTTCAAAGACACTGAATATCCAATTGGTCTTAATATCAGGAATTAAGTACACTAGTGATCTGACTACCAAACTTTATTCTTTATGTCACCATTCTTAGTTTAGATTAGAATTTGAGCACATACTTTCAGTTGTTTTCAGGTAGTAAGAAATGTCTCCACCTTTTTTCCCTTCATTGCCCAGTGCTAAAGTAACACTACATTTGTACAATGTCATTAACATATTCTGTATTCTCATTATAGTTTTCCTTGGGAACAAAATATAAACATTTGAATGTCTGATTTTTGATGCCATAGGTAGCAGATTTCTCCAGTATTCTAACCTTTTAAGTATCTGATATTTGTTTTGGCCAGTTATTTAACCTCAGTTTGACAGTTTGGCGGAAGTATAAAACAGATTTCCAGTGAATCAAATTATAGAGTAATTTAAAAGGTCAACATAACACGATAAGCTGCTGGCTTTCTGAAATCTGATCTAGTAAATTCCAGTGCTTTACCTTTCCTAGGACAAAAAAAAAAATCATTCTGGGTATAGCATAACCCCTCACATCAGGAGGCACAAGTGCCAGAATGTGTCTACCACCTGTGTGTTGCAATACAAATTAGTTCTTGCAACACTCATCATAGCAACAAGCTACAAGTATCAGCGGAAACTAATAAAATTATTTTCTTTATCATAAAAATATCAAAGCCATCCTTATATAATTTACTGAAGTGAGATATTCTAATGCTTTGGTTCTACATTGATAAGAACCAAAGAGTACAAATTTGATCCAGATCACTCTTGAGCATATGGTGATACTTTGTTTTATGCCAGGCAGGAGCTACCTAATCACCACAAAAAGTTACAGCAGTTTGCTCAAAGGATACCTCATCTGTCATAAACCCTATCAGGAAAAAGACATCTTCCCTGATTCTCTTAAACAAATTTTATCTTCCTGAGTTTTTCAAGCTTTGCAATTTTTTCAGTCGTAGTTTACCCATGATTTTTGGCAGTTCCCTTCCCACACAACCAAAGCTTAAATTCATCATTTCAAAATGAAGTAACAAAACCCTTGCCTTCTGAAGCTTTGCTTTCTGTGGCACAAAGTCTACTCTCCTTGTCATCAAGGAAGAAACAACTGCAAGTTTTAACAGGCCTAAAGTAGTCTGAAGTTCAGTTTTTAATAAAAACAGTAAAATAAAACCAGCTTTAACTGAAGGCAAAGACTGTCTACTTCTTTCTGTCCATTTCAGTAATTCTGCTACTCTAATGTAATTGGAAGACTACTTGAGAATTGAACCAATAGAAATCCTAATACTCTCAAATTCATTTATAATAGCATGTCTTTTTATAATTTAAAATACAATTTTCTAGCTATTAAGATGAACTTTGTGCAAAATATACTTCCTAACAACACATATAGGTCTTTATTTGGGGTAAATAATAAGTCCAGTATGAAAGCAACTGTTAAAACTATTAACTAGGTGATGAAGAGACACTGCAAAACTCTCAGGCTTTCTAAGGATATGTTCAAGCAGGAAGAATTAAGAGGCAGATCTTCAAGCAGCTTAAATCCTGACCCTGTCTATCAGATTCTTTCACATATCTTTAGCAAAAATCATTATTTTGCATCATCATTATTTCTTTTGGAAATGTCCAACCGTGTTTATTACATCCTTTAATTCAAGTGATGTAACAAACCACATTTGCCTTTGCACACCTCAGTGACTACACTAACCTCCAATCACATTCACTTCTGCTTCTCTTTTTTGTGCTTCGGCTTCCATTTAGATCTCTTCTGTTTTCCCTTTTAACCTGCTGACTACTCCAACTATTCTTCAGGACCTGATTTTTTTACACCTTCAAAAGCCTCCCCCTGCATTTCCTCATCTGTTCCTAGTCTCTACGATCACGTAATGCTAGTACCTAACAAATCTTTCTTTCCATTCTTTACGTCATTTTCTCCAGGCTTGCTTCTCCTTATGTTTCTCTGGTATTTTTTCATGGAAGTCCTGCTGTTTCCTCAAATTATAAAAAGATGTGCAAATCTCTATATACACCTGGTACATATGTGTCTGCTTCTCAATAGTGCAAAAACTTTTGACTGAAAGGATTCTTTGAGGTTTTCTACAGAATAATAACCAAACAAAAAACAACCTCCAACAATTAGTTTAAATTTAATAAAGTCTCTACGCTTAGTGCATTTAAAAGAACAATTAAGAAATTAAAGATGAGCGGCCAATATAGGCTACAAACTGAGACAAATTCTCCAAGTACATGACACAGCAGAAGTCTGAGAAAGGAGCAACTCAAGATCCTAAGTAGAGCCTTATTATAGTTAATCAATGTTTAAGAATAGGACTGGCAATACAACAACTCTACGTGGCAAACAAAACCAAAAAACATTAGTGATACTCCAGAAGAGAGATCAACTGAGGAAATTCAAAGGCACTCAGTGATGGAGCAGGTTGACAAATATAAAGCACAGTTAAGAACTATGAATTTTTTACTTCAGACGTATATATTTCTGCGGCCAGAACAAAACTAAACAGTACTCAACATTCATTAAGAAAAAAAGTGAATTTGGTATTTTGAAGGAGTGAAATAGAAATTAACAGCTCACCAGCCATGACAACACTGTCAAACAGGCATGACCTCTTCAAACATCACTGTGTGTTCAGGCCTTATCACCATCTTCCAAGAAAGACACGCTTAGCAGGGATTTATATCCTCTGGATGGATAGTCAGATCTTCATCTGGTTTGGTACAGATCACTTGAAGGTAATTGTGTACTTTCAGTAGAAAAACTACTCTTTCATACATTTTATCTACCACTTACTACCGTTAAATCTGAGGTTTCTAAGACTTTCAAAATACTCTAATAATAGATCCGTAACCAAAAATCAATAATAATTTTCAAGTCATTTTAATCTGGTATAAATATTGCATTAAAGGGAATTAAGGGATTGAACTCCTTTAAACTGGTCTAATGCATATTTGATTGCTCTTAACAGGAGTTGAAAGAAAAGATGGATGAGCTCCTGCCACTGATCCCAGTTCTGGAACAATATAAAACTGATGCCAAATTAATCACTCAGTTCAAGGAGGAAATTAGGAATCTGTCTACTGTCCTCACTGGGATTCAGGAAGAAATTGGTGCTTATGACTATGAGGAACTACACCAGCGCGTACTCAGTTTAGAAACTAGGCTTCGAGACTGCATGAAAAAGCTCAGTAAGTTAATAATTCCATGGCAAATTTGGTCCCTCAGCTGTGTATTTATAGTTGTTTCTATAGAAATACAAAGTTTTCTTTTTTCTTGTTTGCTGAAAGACTGCTTTATATTCTGACCTGTGCTACCCTAATAAAAGTCAAGAGTAACTCAACCTAAGGTTACTCACATTCTAAGTTTGAACTGCTGTATCTTATATAATGATCTCCCCTTATGTAAACAGAAGGAATTAAGATGGAAAATTATAACACGCAGTGAATTTAAAATCAAAGATTTACAGACAGCTACAAATATTCTTTTAAAGAGGTTCAGATAGGCATTGTTACTTAGGTCATATTGTGGAAGTCAGTGTGAAAAAAATGTTATATAAAGTAGGCTGGAATCAGTTTTGAGATGTCCACATTACAACCCTGTCATCTTGCTTTGACACCTCAGAGGCCTCTCTGGCTCTACTATCTTTAGACCTGTAACATTAGCATTAGGAGAGATGTGCCATTCTATCATTTGCAATACAACATAATTAAAGATTACACTTAATTTAAGGGAACAAACCATGATTTTTGTAGGAAGCACAGCAACAGTCTATTGCAAGCGCTGCGCTAGATTTACATCAGGCAGCCTGATGGATACTCACATGCTGGCTCTAGTTAGAAAAAGTCAGTTGACACCTCTGAAAATCAGCAAAAGATCAGCGTAAGCTACTAAAACTAAAAGACTGAAGCATCATTATCAAGGGTCAGACTTAACTTCCATTATCCAAAGAGGGATAATTAGTACCAACCAGTTTCTCAACCACAGTGCAAAGTCTTCCTGCTCCCAAACTATCCATGTGAGACTCCTGAATGGATCACTATTGGAATATGAATTCTTACAGCCTATAATCCTGCCCCCTAAAGAGAAATAAATGCTTTCTGACTTAACACTAAATATGAATAAACTAGAAATTCCAAGGTTGAGCCCTGTGATCAGTACCTCAGTTATCAAGTGTGGGATGTTTATTTTAAATGCTACACATGGCATGAAATATTTTATTAATTTGGTAAGCAGTGCCTCTATTTTTGTGAGCAAATGGAATGCAAAAAAAATCTAGGTTAGGTTAGCATCTTAAATTATTCATTTTCTATTTCTTTGTTGTACACTAGAAATATCAGTCATGATGGGCTAAAATACATGAAAGTCCTCAAACAGAAATTTCTTATGATCCTATTTTCTTTCAGTACATACACTCAATAGCACATTACTGCATTGACAGAAGATAGTCAGGAGGAATAGCTGCATTACAACACTACAGCAAGCAAGAAAATTAATATAAATAGACAGTATTTTCTGATTTCCCGAGTGTTCCAGTACTTTTATTAGTCACCAAAACATCAACAACTTATATTTAATGAGTACCTTGTTTTCCTTCGCTTTTACAGTATACTCATGTAACAGTGATTAGTGAAGTGACTAGAGTATAAAATACATTTCTTACCCAGGATGACCAGCTGTATTCACAGAGGGCTTTCTTCTCAGTAGTTATTTACGATTTCCCTATTACTCATTCACATTTCCCCACATATCTATCCTGGATTCCTACAACACATTATTTCTTTTGATGTGCTAGTGTAAAAAAAAAACCCTATTACCACTATAAATATTAACAAAGGAGAGAAAAATTTTGTATTAAATAAATTATTAAACACATCCGTCTTTTTAATGAACCTTTAAAAAGGGTTTGGCTTTCTCAAGCTGTAATACAAACTCATTCATCCTTATTGGCATGATTACCTGGTCTTAGATGCTTAAATGACTTTCAGGATTGCCTGCTAATGGACTGGCTGTATTTCTGGCTTAACCCTGTGTGCCTTTTAAATAAACCAGCTTCAGTGAGGCTTAGTATGAGTAGCTCCTCAAAACTGGTACTGTGTGTTCAGATCAGCAAGTATAAAGGGAAAACAGCTTTAATGCCTACACCTTCCCCCCAGCCCCATTCACCACACTCTGGAGATGATACAGCTGTGACCATACATGCTAACCTGGTGCCCAGAAGCCTATGGCAGCAGAAGGTAGCCTGCTCCTGGTGTGCCACAAGATCTGGCTGCAACCTTCTTCTGTTGCGTTTCAGAACATAATTATCTAACTAGCGTGTGTAATAGCTATTTTCCATTCTTCTCCCCAGCAAGTGTTTTTCAGCAATACAATGCATTATTTATATTGTCCTGGCCACTTAAAAGGGTTCTTCCATCTGCACTAGCAACATTTTCAACACTCATTAACATACAGCAAGCAGTTGTCTTATTTTCGCTGAATTTTAATGATTACCACAGAGGTTGTGATAACTGAAACTTGCTCCTTTTCTTTGGAATAGGAGGAAAATCAGGCTGAAGCTGGTGCAAAATTTATCCACGAAACTTTAAAAGGCTGCATGCAATTAAACACTTAGGAATAGAGTGCATATGACTGCACACACCACAAATTCACATATACTTAGGCACATATGGGTCCTTTGCTGGCAGTCATGCAAGGCATGTGGATTTATAAGAGAATGCAGGTTGCACAGTATGCTTGAGATCCTCCTATTCTTGTCATAAAAGAAATTGTTTATGAAATTGGAAAAAAAAATATATAGGTAGCATTCATAGAAGCCAATACTCTGCCAAATGTTGCTTATGAAATATGAAAAATCAGAGCAGATACATGTTGGGTTCATTTATAGCTACATCTGGTTATAATGTAAAATATGATCAATATTTTACAGTAACATTTTTGTTAGAAATTCAAAAGTAGAATATTTTATGTATCCAAATAAATGCTGTTACAACAGTGGCAGAAGTATTAGTGCAGGCATGAGATTACTTTTTAATTGCAGCAGTACGTGTACTTCCAAAGCATCCTTCCCTTTTGGATTTGAAGACATTTACAAATATTATTTAGTACAAAACTGTGCAATAGATATATATATATTGTTATGCCCATTTTGTAGATGAAGAAACAAACAGACTGGGAGGATAAGGGATTTTCCCAAAGATATGTGACAAGATATTGCACACATGCAGAAGAATCCAGAGGCTTCCTCTCAGTAACTAGATCTAGTAACTAGACTATTATGCTTCCTGGATTTCTATTATGTAGAACAACAGACATACACCCATTAAGTAAAAACTAATTATTCATTCCCTCACATTACAAAGTGATGTTAAGAGAAATTTGATCATAAGCTGCAAAGTGCAAGTAGTAAAACACTTGGAAGTAATTTGTGCAACCACTGAAAAAAATACTCACTTCATTTTCTCCTATTTATTACCTGCAATAAATAGAATAAATACTTATGAGCACTTCAATAGATTGTTTTGATTTGATTTCCCTTGCAAGTCCTATAAATCATAGGTTCTCTTGGTAAATATAGAAGCTACCACTATTCATTTGCATCACAGAGACTGGGACTATCGACTACTTATTCCTAGCTATCTTCAAAACAGCTCCTGTCCAATTCTTCTATCACAATCTACTCCTGGTATCTGCTAACTTTGGTACAGCTTTCTTCCCCCACAGACTTTACCAGCCTACAGGGGCAGTACATCTTACTTTCTTTTTTAATGGTCACTCTTTGCTCAATTTCTTCCTTAATATGAATAAACACAGGAAAACACATACTTACATGAGTCCAGGCTACACAACTGTTACAAGGGATAAATCAACTCAGAAACACACAAATCATGCATGACATGATTTTCAATTTAGGATGGATAAACACTCAGAAGCCTGATTTTCCAATTATTACAATCAGTTATGGCTGGAATTTTCTAATTTAGGCAGCTGCTTCCTTCAAATTCAAGGGAACTAAATCCCACCCTTTTTTTGTGTAACCACACCAGGAATGCTCAGAAGTGCAAAAGCTGCCTAGGAATATCATTTTTTAATCATTTTTTCTTAGTGTTCCTGAACTTCCTGACATTTGCTGGTAAGGAGATGTATTTGACCTACCTTCTCACTAGCATCCTGTCAGAGAATTAAAGAGCAGAGGTTTGCTATAAACCAAAACTATTCAACCAGTAAAAAAAAAACTTTCCCACCATCACAAATGTCATTTTTACATTCTCGTATGTTCTCTTCTACCAGAACGAAAAAGAAGAAAGGGGTGGGGAGGCAGAGGGGGAGAAGATTTTGGCAGTGTTGAAAAACGCATAGGCCAGTTTCAATTCTCAGCCACCTCACTGCTATAGAGAATTCATAGATTAAAAATGTTTCCCATTTCATATTATGTTTGTCTATGCTCTATTTACCTACATACAAAATGAGCTAAAGAAAAGGTTTGCCTAGAAACTAATCAGATTTTTTTTTGATTTCAGACTCTCAGGTTTGCCATGCCACAAAACTGTGAAGTAAATTATCCTGCTTTTCAGTATATTAGTATCACCTTGCCCTAGCAAGAAACCTCAGCACACAAGATCAATTTTAACATAGTCACAAGAACAATTTGGCAAGTTTATTCTGCAGCTAAAAATATTGGCTGGGATTAGTTCAACACATTTTACACTTAAGCAGTCAAGAAGCAGCTGTTTGCAACTCTGGAGGAGGAGTGAGGAAAATTTCTTGCACTCAATTTAAAGTTGGAAGTGCTTACAACCACACAGAAAACTCACCTTGCTTTGTCAGGGAATTGTTATATAGAGAGCTTTACTCTTGAAAGTGTTGTCATTCATTTCATTTCTCTGTCAAATGCAAGATCAGACTTGGGCACCATCAGTCAGCAATAGGCTCACTGCATTGACGAGACCAGTATTTAGCGAGTCAGTTGATGTGTGTAATACTTGGGACAACTTCTAGAAAATTACTTGTGCAGCCTTAAACAGTTTGAAACAGCATGAGCTGATTTATCAAGCTGACCATTCAGCCAATACAAGTTTTGGGCCCTTGTCCTGTTCTTTCAAGCAGTTCTTTCTGAACACGGAGAACTTGCTGACGAGGGATTCCAGTCCATATGTTTCTGGAAGCAGTAATTTGAGTTTTGACTGCTCAAAGACAAGACTTAATACCCGTGTACTTGGCCATGAATATTTTTCAAATTAACAGAAGGGTAATGTTCTGAAATGACCTTCAGCTGGAGTAAGGGTGAGTGTAGGCAAGTGCAAACGATATTTCCCCATTTTTAAAGATCATGTTAAGAAGTTTATAAAAAGGTTGTGTGCAATAGTAGGCTCCTTGATTTACACGGACAGGATTTTGGCAGAGACTTCATGTATTAAGCTCCAGTGCCTAAGGATCTCCCAGCTATAGAGAGGCTGTCATAACAAGACAGAGATAGCCACTGACAGCTCTATTGCTTCCTCCTTACTGCCCATGTTGTCAGCAAGTAGGACAACAGACTTCAGGTTCTGCTGAGGTTTACAGCAGAAATGTGCTGATGGAATATGAATTATCACTGCAATGGGAATGGCTTACCATGTGTTGAAAAAATACTTGTAGTATTACTCCTTGGTTTTAAATACCAGTTCATCAAATTGTGTCACAAATAAGCAGGTTTATGGGTTTCTGTTTAATGAACAAGATAAAGAAAAGATGGAACATACTATAGGACAGGAAGAAAAAAAAATCCTCATGTCTCTTTATAAGATGCTCCGTTTTGTCACACTGAAAACAGAAAGTTTGTCACTTTTTCAGACAGCTGCCCCAAAGCTATATAGCAACTCTCCTAAGTATCTTCCTTTCTTGATATCACAACATGCTGTCTAGGAATAAATACTTGATCATATAAATATAGCCTGAATCATGACTGCTGATCATTTAGTGGCTGAAGTACAACATCATCTCTTTTTTTCAAACTGAATATCTCTATACATTTTGAAAGACAGTGCTCTAAAACCACCTGGCTCTTGCCACTGCGTAAAGCTTCTCATTTCATACAGTTTAAACCAAATTGAGAGTAAAGTAGTTTATTAATTATTAACTACATGTAATCACCTGGCAACCAGTGAACTATACATTCAGGCTTAATACAAGTAATACAACAAATGAACCACAGTAATAGATCATTAAGAAACATTAATAAACCTACAAATCTCTGAGCACCTTCTCTATCTAGCATGAAAAATTCTAGTTACGTGTGGTGTACCATGCATGCAAAAACCTGTGGAGTTACATGCACACCTCCAACAGCCAGCACAGGCTGCAAGTACACCCCTTACTTTTACACCTCTCTAGCTGGCAGTGTGGTGCCCCAAGCTTGATGTGCGCCCACGCTGCTCCCCACAATCCACTAACATATCCTCATCAGAAAGCCTGTGAGTTCACACACTCCTGCCCCGGCTGTGGGACCTGGCTTGCTGCTCCCATACTCCACACTCGCTGAGCACTGGCTGCTCATGGTACCTGGTGAGGTGGCTGTTCTACCTGGCCTCCACAAAAGCTCTCCTGCCAGCAGGCAGTTGTGCAAATTCAGCTTACACTGTACACGCTCTCATGCCTACTCCAACACATAGCATTACCCAGCTCTGTGAGCACTCTCACATCTCAGCCATCGGCACTTCTTTAACTTTTGACAGTTCAGAAATGAAATGTCACAGGTCAGTTTTTATTCCAAATTCAGCTTGCTGGATACATTTAAATAGAAAAAATGGTGTTTCAGAATTCAAAATTATTTGCTTATGTTTTCCTACCAATTCCAATACTGTGTGTTTTAAGTCTACCAATTAGTATATCTTTACATTCATACATTCATTGCATTTTAATTAATTAATTAAGCAACAAATTCAAGAGTTTATTATTTTTTCCTAATTTCTTTCTATTCATTATTAGCTTGATGAAAATTTTATTCTAAATTCAATATTCCAAATTAAGACCCTCTGAAGGTTTGAGTCTACCTTATGCCCAGCTATATGACACTATTTAGCAAATTACCACCTAAAAAGAATAGCCTTCACCTTGACAGGATATAGTTCTCTACTTTTGAAGCTAATAGTAGTTCGTTGCAGTAGGGAAGCAGTATTCAGCACATACTACTAGCAGACTATCTACAACAAAATCCCAAAACAAAAAATCATGTACTATCATAATCAACTGTAGAAAACCTAAGACTTTTAAAAAGGGAAAATCCAAAATAACATCAAGATTGTAAGATACAGAGATTAAGAAATGTAAATAATAATGCCTTTTAACAGACCCAGAAAATGGGCATAACCTACCTTGCTCATTTACTCTGTTATCTTCATTCTCACTATATCTCATTTCCCTGGCTGTGAACAAAAGCCCCGTGAGCAGCCCCCGAGATGTCACCATTGCATTAACCCCCTTCTAATTGACTGTAACAGCCTTGCACAGTACATTCTTTGCCAGCCATATAAAGTAGAGAATCCGGGCTCTACGTGACCTTCTCCTTTGAACTGAATAAATCCACTCTCAACACCAGATGCAGCTTGTTTTCCACCTTTCCTAGATAGTTAGGGTTATACAATACAGCACAACCATTTCTCATGGAGAAGCACTTATTTTTAAACCAAAAAATAAAGGAAATGTGTTATTTCTTTTTACATTCTTATAGAACATCTTTTCTTCAAAAACATGCTGCTTCACCTAATCACCTACACACCACTGTGTGATATTAAACCTCTTGGTAAACAAATTCCACCAGGGCCTTGTTGCTAATAGGTATGTTAGTAATGTCCCCTCAAATATTGATTTTTGGATTGTTAGGAAGGTTGGCATCGACAATCATATCGACTCTCTTTATTTCCTCCCAGACAGTCTAATATGAGACAACCTAATGGATTAGAAGCCAACCGATATAGCCGAGGTTCCTGAATAATTCTCATATTCGCTTTCTTGGCTTTGATAGGCCCCCAGTACTGGAACAGCTTTGTGTGTGTAACCACGGGGCAGACAGATACAGGCACTTGTGTACAAGCTCATTTTATCATGCCTGCCCTTAAACTCCTTGCTACCCTGGTCAGTGGAAAACTGAAACATCCATCAATTCTACCTTTCCACAGAACTTTCTGAAGGCAAAAGTGAGGGGGTAACATGTCTTCTTTTCCTTTCTTATTAAATGTTATCCACTTCCCCTCAGAAGACATTTTACTAGGTTGTATATTTCCTTATGCTGAGAAGATGTAACTGAGCTTTAAAATATCTGAAACCAAAAATATACACCGATAAATTTTTATTTGTACATTTTCACATATTTATATTACTGTTCAGCATTTCAAAGTATATACTGTGAAGACAACAATCCATCTTCAACATAGGAATGAATCCCCTGGGGCCACTATTTAGTTTAGAGCAATTGGTCTTGACTGATGCCAAGGAGAATCGTGTAATTATTTGCATTAATGCATTTGTTTTTCTAATTTCAGCATGTGGCAAGTTGATGAAAATTACAGGCCCCATTACAGTCAAGATATCCGGAACCCGATTTGGAGCCTGGATGACAGATCCATTAGCATCAGAGAAAAATAACCGAGTACGTTAAGGCACCGAATGTCTTTGTGTCCCTCTGGAGTTTTACTTGCTTTATTTTAATCTTTAAAAAGATATTTTCCCCGTAGGAGGTTACACTCACAAGCATGCTTCTACTTCCCTCATTTTTGCTGCTGAACATCTTCAGAGAAAAAACACCAGTGTTTGTGCAAAATTATCCAAAGACCAAAGTTAACTAAGAACCTTTGTGCCGTTTCCTTCAGCAGTTTCAGGGGTGACATACACCTATCTGAACTGATTACACAATTTTTTCTTCCTACTATATTTAATTGAGTTGGAATCTTTAAGAACCTACATAATCAACACTTTTACCCAAAAGTATAACCCGTAACACAGCACAGTCAATATCTCAGTTTTAGGCCCCACAGAAGCTGTATTCAGACCATTTGCCACCTCAGATCCAATTTATGTTATTGTCTGGATCTGCAATAGGTTCTCAAATTGGCCACAGCTTTGATGAGCCGTTCCCTCTATCAACAGGCTTTTTGAGTCAAAACATTATGTTTCATTTGTACAAAACTCGGGAGGTTCACTTTTTAAATGCAGGGAAAAAAGGGCATTAGAAAAAGGTAGCATCTAAAGATTTGCATACAGCTCTCCCCTGCCCACTGTCTCCATAGAGGTTTACTACTGACCCCAGGAATCTCAATTTTCTTTCGGAGAGCAGCAAACCCTACTCAGCCCTTCCCTGTCCTGAGGAAGTTTCTTCTGCCACCTCAGAGCACCAGTGGCTGCTCAAGACACATCCCCATGGGTTCTCACCTCCATCAGCACCCGTTCCCCTCTGTAGCCTGTTCCCTGCAGCCCTGCAACCCCCTCCCCATTTCCCCCTCTGCCACCCTCTTAAAGCAGCACAAATACGCTATTTTTCACTGATGAGAGGTTCAGCTGAAGAAAATTAAACCAAATTTATTACTAAGCATAAATTCAAGCTTAGCTCACACGTCATTCCCCAAATCTCTTTGATTATTAGTCTCTGGGAATATCTTTAAGCAAGCCCCACACAGAGACTCAAACACTGAATAATCCAAAAATCAATTTATGTGAAAATACAGACAATATCATTAGTAACAGTCTTCTTGAGAGTTCACCTGTATAGGTAAGTTTTGGGTTCAGAAATTCGAGACTTCTTCATGCTTTTGTAACAGGAGTGTGGACAATACAGTACTCTGATAGCCTGCTGCATACCTAAAACCTTTTGTCCTTCTTTTTCTGCAATGAATCCATTATACCATATCATGATCACGTACCACAGACTGTGTTCTAAGTGTTTACTCCCAATCTTTGTTTTCTTCCAGGTCTGGTACATGGATAGTTACACTAACAATAAAATTGTCCGTGAATACAAATCAATTGCAGATTTTGTCAGTGGGGCTGAATCAAGGACATACAACCTTCCATTCAAATGGGCAGGAACCAACCACGTTGTCTACAATGGCTCCCTCTATTTCAACAAGTATCAGAGCAACATCATCATCAAATACAGCTTTGATACTGCGCGGGTGCTTGCACAGCGTAGCCTTGAGTATGCTGGCTTTCACAATGTCTACCCTTACACCTGGGGTGGCTTTTCTGATATTGACCTGATGGCAGATGAAATTGGGCTGTGGGCTGTGTATGCCACCAACCAGAATGCAGGCAACATTGTCATCAGCCAGCTAAACCAGGATACACTGGAGGTGCTGAAGAGCTGGAGCACAGGCTACCCAAAGAGAAGTGCTGGAGAATCCTTCATGATCTGTGGCACCTTGTATGTTACTAACTCTCACTTAACAGGAGCCAAGGTCTACTATTCTTATTCCACAAAAACCTCCACTTATGAGTACACAGACATTCCTTTCCATAATCAGTATTTTCATATATCCATGCTTGACTACAATGCAAGAGACAGAGCTCTCTATGCTTGGAATAATGGACATCAAGTCCTGTTTAACGTCACCCTTTTCCACGTCATTAAAACTGAAGATGACACATAATTTTATTTCCCTTCCCTTTCCCTCACTACTCTCGCTCAAAGCAGTGTCATTTGTGATAAAGTCAAAAAGCATCCAGTTCTCTCATTTCCTTTTAATTTACTTTTTTTTTTTTTTTCATTAAGGAAAAGCAACATTTTCTATCATATAATGCATTTCAAATACGGCTGAATCTGTCAAAAATGACCTGTTGGAAATATAAGCATCTTAACTCATGATTCTACAAGGTCAGTGAAGACCTTGTTTTGAGAAGCACTAAAGAGGATTTAAGTGGCTAAAGACAGTTTTTAAAAGATTATGATCTGCCTTATTTTAGAGTCAGAGACTAATGGTGGCTTAAATGCATGAATGTCTTTTTTTACCTCATTTTTGGTTTTAATCTGTTGCTTAACTTCAGGAAATATTATGGTAGTGTCAGACATATTGCACATTGTATTTTTTTTATTTGTTCAAAAAGGAAGATTTAGGAATTTAATTTATTGAACATGGAGTATGACTCATTTTGCCATCACCCAATTTCAGATGTGGTGCTGTACAGTATGTTTTTAAATCTCTTTCAAACATTTTATCGACAGTATGTATTTCTACCATTGTAACCACCATTGTGCAATTGTATCTCTTCACTTATGTGAAAGTAAACTAAGTACTATTTTTTATAAAATATATTGAAGCTTAATTGAAGTTCTGGCTCAATGGGTCAATTGAAAATGGTAAAAATCTGAGAAAAGGTTGTTATTTCTGAGAAAGATTAATATTTCTGAGGTGCATGATCCCTATTCTCAGCTTTACTTTGGAGACACCTTCTTATTCACCATTGGTGCTTACTGGAAAATCTGCAACTTTCAAGCCTCATACCAACCTGAGTTTTACCATTATTTGCCCTGTACAATCTTTATATCTCTTTCAATTTGTTTTTTGCCGACTCTCTTTCCTTCCATTACTTTATTTCCCATTTTTATGCCCACTCCCTGGTCTGGGCTTTACAAGAAAGAATCTGAAAATGGGCTTCTGCCAACACCTCCAGCTTAAGTGTGTGAGGGCATCCCATGTTAGCACTGGTCTGGGGCAGCAACAGGCAATGTTAGAAGTCGAGTTACTTTCCTTAATCTGCCTGTCTTCTTACTCATAATTGATGAACCTTTATCTTTTGAAAAAGCTGTTCTCTGGGATGACAGTAAGTAGGGAGAAAACACAAAGGAAAAGGTTCAAAGCTAGACGATCCATGCAGCACCGGGTAGCCACCACATTCCTTGCCCTTGCTAGAAAACAGCGACAACACAGGTGAACCTCTTGCAAAGAGGTCTGGGGTTTGCTAGCAATAATATTATTACTTTTGCTCAAAATTGATGCTTATAAGAAACAAATATTTCTGAAAGCTGCTTGGCTTGCCACACTATCTCCTTAGAAATTTGGGGGAGGGAGCGCACTTTACTGAAAAAAAGGAATGAGGTTCTATATATCTATTTTGGCACAAATGGAAAAAACCTGGCATTAAGAACTTGTATAAGACTTCTCATTAAGCTGGTTTATAATCTAAGGCAAAAAGACAGATATCTGAAAAAAATTGTGGGAAAGCTGCATTCTTCACAAAATCTGAGATTCCCCTCTTTGGAGTCTTTGAAATTGGACTCAAAGAAAAGCAAGAACATTTACCAAATTGTTCCTATTTAAGAATGAGAAAAAAAAGTTAAATGCATTAATATTTTGCCAGACCTATTTTCATAGAATCATAGAATAGTTGGGGCTGGAAGGGACATTAAAGATCATCTAGTTCCAAGCCCCCTGCCATGGGCAGGGATACCTCTCATTAGATCAAGGCCCAAGGCCCCATCCAGGCTGGCCTTGAACACCTCAAGGGATGGGGCAGCCACAACCTCCCTTGGCAACCTGTTCCAGTGCCTCATCGCTCTCACGGTGAAGAAATTCTTCCTTATATCAAGCCTAAAACTGCCCCTCTCCAGTTTATACCCATTCCTCCTCATCCTATCACCCCCAACATTTATGAAGAGTGTCTCTCCAGCTTTCTTGTAGGACCCTTCCAGGTACTGGAAGGTTGCTATAAGATCTCCTCAGAGCCTTCTCTTCTCCAGGCTGAATAAGCCCGTCTCTCTCAGCCTATTCTCACACGGAAGGTGCTCCAGCCCTTGTAGCCTCCTCTGGACCCATTCCAACAATACTATATCCTTCTTGTCTTGAGGCTTCCAGAACTGGACACAATACTCCAGAGGAGGTCTCACAAGAGAGGAATAGAGGGGCAGAATCACCTCCCTTGACCTGCTGGCCACGCTGCTTCTGATGCAGCCCAGAACACAGTTGGCTTTCTAGGCTGCAAGTGCACACTGCTGGTTCATGTCAACCTTCTCATCAACCAGCACCCCCAAGTCCTTCTCTGCAGGGAAGCTCTGCATCGCATCATCCCCCAATGTGTACTGAAAATGGGGATTGCCCTGACCCAGGTGTAGGACCTTGCACCTGGCCTTGTTGAACGTCATGAGGTTCACACATGCCCATTTCTCCAGCCTGTCCAGGTCCCTCTGGATGACATCCCATCCTTCCGGATGGCAACTTGGTGTCATCTGCAAAGCTGCTGAGGGTGCACTCAATCTCGCTGTCAATATATTAAAGATATTAAACAGCACCGGTCCCAGTATAGACCCCTGAAGGGCACCTCTTGTCACAGATCTCCATCTGGCCTTTGAGCCATTGAAGACGGCTCCCATCTGATACCTGTAATCCCGGTGCCATATAGGCCATTCCATTATCAAAACCCCCAAAGATATTGTGGTGACACCAGCCAAGAAGCCATGTATTGACTGGATCCATCTGAGCCGTGCTATGTCACCACCATGTTGATGACATTTGATTTGCTGATTCTTCCAGCTGAACCCATCTTAGTCTCACAAATATTTTCATTATTATAAATATATATGTCTGTATACTTTTACAAATCTGCTTTACAATATAAGCCCCTGTCAAGATGAAAAACAAATTGCATTCTTTTTTTTTACTGAATGCAAACCAGAAAACTACTAATTGGGTTTCAAGAACCAATAAAGGCAGGAAAAAACCAACAAATTACAACACGACCAGAGAAAAGTTTCTCTCCTGTCTCTATTCCCTCCCTCCTGCCTAGCTGAAATGATAGCTGTTACACTGAATTTGGAGACACCAAGTTCAGCTAAACAGACAAATCACTTCATCCTTGTAACCAGTTTTCCTGCACTGATCGTGAACATTTAAGTGTATACAACTGCTGATTTAAAAAGGTATTTTATGTCATATAGGAATGTTTCATGAAAATGAAGGATGTTTAGATTTTTATCAAAAGCCCAAAAACAAACCCTGACCTTTCCCCTGCACAAAGTAACTTCTACACAACAGAAATTTTTCACAAATACTGCGTTCTTAAAAACATTAGTCATTAGATTGAGAAATTAAACTTCTTCCTACTGTGTTATCATAAATCAGACTAATAATCATGGCATGAAAATCATGTTGTGTGAAAAAAATGGTTACTACCATGTCTTCTCATAAGAATTTCATACTGTGTAATTAGCACACATACATTAGGACAAGTTGATAACAGTACTTACAGCAACGTTAATCACACCTGATTTTAACACCAATTAGTTAGCTATTTAAAAGCTAACAAACTTCTATTAGTTAAAGGGAAAAAGAGACAGTACAGGATGCTAGGGTTGTGTGGATTAGAGGGATAGGAGAGGCAGCTTTGAGTGGTGATTTTTTTTAGTGACGAAGCTACTGTGCTAAAGCATAACAACAACCACGTCTAGATAAATCCTGCCCTTCTAAATTAGTAACAGGTTGGATTCTAATACCTTTAAACATGAAACTTGAATGCTTGCACTGCATTAATACAACAAAACCTGGTGAGAAGTTATCAAGTAAGTAGCACCGTTTCCCAGTAAAGAGCGTTCATCTTTCTGTGAATCAGTGTTGATCATCTGTCTTTTCCAAACTGCAGGTTCCAAAGTAGTATTGCCAAAAGGCTGAAAACACCATGCCTCAATATAAACAAATTTGTTGCAAGCTTTACCTTCATAACTGAGCAGTGCAAGCAGAAAAACTTCATAATATGTGAGCAATCTACACATCGCCAAGTAAAGTTTTATTCTTAGAGCTGAAGCATAGGCTCTTTGTTACGGGGAGGTGCTTATACTGTAGAGAAAAAAAAAATCTCTCCTTAAATTTGAGAAAATTAATTGTAGAGCCTATTTTAATATGTTCACAACCTCCTGCTTCAAGGGATAAACAAGTAAAAGGACCACATCATTCCTACAACCAAAATGGAATTCTTAAATTTCACAAAGCTATACACAGAACCCAAAATCCAGCACAGGAACACGTCTGCCAATCTACCAGGCATGCCTCTCCTGAGGAAGCCTGAAGAACACGAATGATGCAGAGTGCACAGCACCCAGCTTTCTCCCTGGAATAGGCAAACCATTTCTCACAATGAGAAGTAGAGCAAGCCTCCCCAGAGAAAGCTTCCTGAACAGCAATAGTCTTTTATAGTCACTTCTGGCAATTTTTTCTAGACAGTAACTACCAAATCTGTTGCTATGCATAGAAATTGCTCAGCCTTCCCTGTCTGTCAGAGGGTGCTAAGCAGACCACTGGCAGAGCAACTCTGTGGAGCCTGCTTGGCACCATTGCCGCTGCTAGTAAAAGATGGCATTCAGTTAAAAAAAATAAAAGAGAATAGTTGAATGAGACAGTGTGATACAATGTTTTAATCACAAATTTCTTGTATCTAAGAATATTCATTTCCAGACAAGCTCAGGCGCACTAGCTGTCACTCAGCTCAGTAGGCTGGATCCACAGCAAAGGAAGATAGGATCTTGATTTCAAACCACATCTGAATAAATCTGTTACCTGCTAATTTTTAATAATAAACAACTGCTTAGAAAACACTAGAGCTGAGATTAACAAACCATTCAAACTAAATCATTCATCCAGTTAATTTCATCCTTTTCCAGTTCAAGAATTGCCAGGGAACAGTCTTGATTCATATTAAATTTTATGCTAGTTAAAATGGGTTTGGAAATCATTTGGATGGATGTGTATTGTCCTACAAATCATCCAGACACTCCTTGCTGCAAATCTTATTCTACATCCCTGCCACTCAGGAAGCAATACTAAGCATTTGGGCATCTTTTCCACAAGAGACTTGTGAGGGCTGCTGCTGCACAGCTTTGGGGCAGAGCTGCGTCTCAGCCCATTGTGCTGACAAGCTCCCCACTGCACTAATTTCGAGAAGACCAATTCCAGCTCCGCAACATCCTGCAATAATTGGATCTCACCAGAAGTTCACACTCAAAAGGATTGGCATGCAAAGACTAATTTCTATAGGTCATAGAGCCATGTGCTGAAGCTCATTCCCCAGACAAGAATAGAAATCATCTTACTGAGAAAAACAAACAAACAAAACAAAACAAAGAAAGAGTAAAGCCCATTTTCTAAGCTGAGCTTTCCTCTGCAATTCTCCCACATATGACCATATAAAAAGGACATCAAAATATGCACATCAGTATGCAAACCAATAAACTAACTATAAACTTTTCATGGAACCATCGAATAACAAGGCTATTTCTCCCACAGAAAATAGATCATTTAGGTCATGCAAAGATTGTTATTACTGGGGTGTTTCTACATTTAGTTACCAGGAAATCTGAGGAGGCAGAGTTACCCAGCACAAAGTCATGGAGACTACACAAAAATGAATGTTTTGTGCAGTATGGCTTTTGCTAGGCTCTAGAAAACAGATGTACTACATCAATGTGACAGAATTATGACCAATATGTGAACTCCTGTAGGCTTTCAGCTGCTGTCAGTCAGTGCATTTTGTGAGCATTTCAGGGCAACTTGCAGCCTTCCACATCTCTCTTTTTTTCCTCAGAGGCCTCTCACGTAACCAGCACGTGTTGTATCAGATAAACTGCAAGGTTCGCTAGCACAAGAAACACATCCTGTCTGCAGCTCTCATTCAAGACAGCAGGGATTATTCATGAATGTAATGATTGGCCCCAGGTATCAGAATGCAGTATGTCCTCTGAAACCACTACACAGAGGAAAACCTTCACTCTATAAAGACAGATCACTTTTATTGATTTTAGATCAACAGGAGTTGCACAAGCCTCCCATTAAAGTGTTCAGCCTCTTAAAGATTAAGGACATTTTCTGCAACTCTGAAATGGAGGGACAGATGAAAATTCACATTTTCTTTAAAATCATAAATTTCTGATAGACTCATATACAGCTTGCTGGCTGCACATCAGCAGCAATGTCTGTGGAGTTGCTTGTTACTTCAAAACACTCAATTAAAACAAGAACATTGCAGAAACATTTCAGGAGTCCAAGTGAATCAAAGCTTCTTCAAGATTTTATTTCAAAAAATGGCAGTTATAAACACAGCCCCTGGTAAATGCAGATAATATTTAGATCAGCTGCATTCTGCCCCCACTTCTGAGTCCAGTGTACAGAAGGTTCATTTTCCCTGAAAACTGTGCGACTTATAAACCATAGCAGCGATATATGAAGATATGAAAATAACAGCTAACAGGTCGGAATTGATATCTCAAAACATGGTCCATTTTATTGTGCTTTTTATACAGAAGTTTAAACTCACGTTTTCACAGTTCTTATGGTGAATATGAACAGTAAGAATCCATTGAGTCAGAAATACTCATTTTATTACTTCAGCGTGCACGCCCTGTGGAAAGAATATCTTATTTCAGGTTTGTGGTGAGAGCTGCTATCCCAGCCAGTGCATCAGGAGGTGAAGAGAGAGATACAAGAATCCAGAATAGGGTACCGGGCAGCTATCTGCAGCCAGAAAGAAAGGAGTACTTGCATGTTGGTAACTAATGGATGCAGCTCCCTTCTGCAGATACGCAGCCCCAAGTCCAAACTGGGCTACTTAAGTAGATGCAGTCAGTCTGCAGCCATTCATTTCCAGTAAAGGCAATGTGCACATAGACAAGAACTCTTGTACCTCAAAGACCTATTGGCTTTGAATCTCAGTGCTTTGAGTTTCTATGAAAATAAGGAAAATGGATTTTTGTGCAAATAGATGTCAGTTGCTACACATTCTTTATGTGAAGTTATATGTTATGATGCTTTGAAAGGAGACTACATGAAAAACATTTGGAGAAGAAAATACCTAAACTGCAAAGTCATTGTTTTAAAGTAATCTGAAAGAGATGTACTGTATTACATTACTCCTTTGATTTTCTTGACTGTTCTAGATTAAATCCCCTAATTTCCCTCACACAGTATCAGCAATTCCAGAGCATGTTTCTTTGCATTTTCTCTTCTTTTGTTTGTTCTAATCTTCCTGATCTTCACACCTAAACCTCACTTTGCAGTATGAAGTATAATGAAGGGCTGAAACCCAAACTGCACAGAAAATTTATAGCACACCAAGCTTCATTTGGAGAAGGCCTAAATTTATTTTCCCAGTTATGTAAAATTTAGCTCTAGTGTGCCCATAAAACTGCCTACAAGCAGTACTGATTGTATATCATGGGCCGCACTACAGAAATAATTTAAAACAGTTTCAAGATAGCTTCCTTCCCTTTTATTTTAAGGAAACATTTTTTTTTCACATCTGCAATGGTGAGAAGTTAAATTAGTATCATCTTTCACCAGAACAGGTTTAGACATCCATTTCTGCCTTCTAGATCACATCCTCAAGGTAGTCAGCAACACTTCCATCTCCAGGAAATCAGGCATCACAGTAATTGAGTGCACACCCTGTCAAAGGTGCTTATGCCTTCTGAGTGAAGCTCCAAGTCTGTGTCACGCCATGCAGACAGGCCATTTATTTAGGCTACTCTCATCTGGGTAAACTGGCTTTACTGTCACCTTGAAGGACATGGTAGATTAATTGTTGCTCAGGACCATCACTGTCAGTGTAGCACTTGGAAAGACAAGTGCCTTTTTGAGTAAAGTACACAGGAGAAGAGCTTTAACTCATTACTATAGCTCCAACTGTAGCTCTTCCCTGGAGAAAGAGCAAACACCACCTGACATTTCTGCAGAAGCCACCACCTCAGGACTGCAAGGCAATGTGCAGACACTAATTAATACAGTTTCCTACTCCCTCAGGAAAGAAATGAAATTTTTACAAATCTCATTCTTCAGGCTGAGTAGTTTGGACAGAGACCAGCTGAGCTTAAGCCTAGCAGGGTGTGTTTGGCTCATCAGGAGCCGATGTTCGATTTCCAGTATCTTAAGTCAGTGTATCATTCATTAGTGCTAATATCTGTGCCCAAAAGTTAACTTCCCACAGTCTTCCACTGATTTTTTTAATGGCTTTTCCCATTTTGTTTTCAGCCAAGAACAGAAGCCTTTGCTTATTGGTAAGCTGCTGTTTTTAATTTACGAATTTCGGACTCAGCTTCACTTATTGCAGAGGTGACTGATTAATTCATAATTATCACATGACTACCTCCAATGATTTCTGAGGAAAAAAAGTCACTTCTATGAGGAGTTACTTTTTCATGGCAAACGAATCCAAAGGGTGCTGTACAGGACTACATTTATACTGACAGAATTTTTCATATAGCATCATAGACTCATAGAATAACCAGGTTGGAAGAGACCCACCAGATCATCGAGTCCAACCATTCCTATCAAACACTAAACCAGGCCCCTTAACACCTCATCCACCCGTGCCTTAAACACCTCCAGGGACGGTGACTCAACCACCTTCCTAGGCAGCCTCTGCCAGTGCCCAATGACCCTTTCTGTGAAAAAGTTTTTCCTAATGTCCAGCCTAAATCTCCCCTGGCAGAGCTCGTGGCCATTCCCTCTCATCCTGTCCCCTGTCACTTGGGAGAAGAGGCCAGCACCCTCCTCTCCACAACCTCCCTTCAGGTAGTTGTAGAGAGTAATAAGGTCTCCCCTCAGCCTCTTCTTCTCAAGGCTAAACAACTCCAGCTCTCTCAGCTGCTCCTCATAAGGCCTGTTCTCCAGACTCTTCACCAGCTTTATTGCTCTTCTCTGGACTCGCTCCAGAGCCTCAACATCCTTCTTTTGTGGTGAGGGGCCCAGAACTGAACTCAGGATTCGAGCTGCGGCCTCACCAGTGCAGAATACAGAGGGAGAAGAACCTCCCTGGACCTGCTGGTCACGCCATTTCTGACACAAGCCAAGATGCCATTGGCCTTCTTGGCCACCTGGGCACACTGCTGGTTCACATTCAGACAGCTGTCAACCAACACCCCCAGGTCCTTCACCTCCTGGCAGCTTTCTAGACAGACTTCTTGTAGTCTGTAGCTGCATAGGGTTGTTGTGCCCCAAGTGCAGGACCCGGCATTTGGCCGTGTTAAACCTCATGCCGTTGGTCTCAGCCCAGCAGTCCAGCCTGTTCAGATCCCTTTGCAGAGCTTCCCAACCCCCCAGCAGATCCACACTTCCACCCAGCTTGGTGTCATCTGCAAACTTGCTAAGGGTGCACTCGATGCCTTCATCCAGGTCATTGATAAAGACATTGAACAGGGCTGGAACAAGGACTGAGCCCTGGGGAACCCCACTTGTAATTGGCCTCCAGCTGGATTTAACACCATTTACCACCACTCTCTGGGCCCAGTCATCCAACCAGTTTTCCACCCAGGCCAGAGGCTGACAGTTTCTTTAGCAGAATGCTGTGAGAAATTGTGTCAAAGTCTTTACTGAGGTCCAGGAAGACCATATCCACAGCCTTTCCCTCATCCAGCAGCCGAGTCACTTTGTCATAGAAGGCAATCAGGTTAGTTTGGCAAGATCTGCCTTTTGTAAACCCATGTTTACTGGTCCTGATCACCCAATTCTCTTGCATGGACCTGCTGGCCACACTGTTTCTGATACAAGCCAAGATACCATTGGCCTCCTTGGCCACCTCGGCACACCACTGGCTGATGTTCAGTTGGCTGTCAATCAACACCGCCAGGTCCTTCTCCATCAGACAGCTTTCTAACCACTCTTCCCCAAGCCTGTAGGGCTGCATGGGGTTTTGTGCCCCAAGTGCAGGACTCTGCACTTGGCCGTGTTAAACCTCATCCCACTGGACTCAGCCCATCAATCCAGCCTGTTCAGATCCTCTGTAGAGCCTCCCTTCCCTCAAGTTTGGCAAGACCTGTCTTTGTGAACCTGTGTTGACTGGGCCTGATCACCAAGTTCTCTTGCATGTGCCTCATGATCACACTCAAGATCACCTGTTCCATGACTTTCCCTGGCACTGAGGTCAGACTGACAGGCCTGTAGTTCCCTGGATCCTCCTTGTGCCCCTTCTTGTACATGGGCGCAACATCAGTCAGCCTCCAGTCCAGTGGAACTTCCCCGGTCTTGGCCAGCACATCCGCCAGCTCCTTCAATACCCTCGGGTGAATCCCATCCGGCTCCATAGACTTGTAGGTGTCTAGTTGGGCTAGCAAGGCTCTGACCACCTCCCCTTGGACCATGGGAGCCTCATGTTGCTCCTCTAGCTCCTGGGTTTGTACAGAAAGGGAACAACTTTCTTTACAATTAAAGACCGAGGCTAGGAAGGCATTAAGTACCTCAGCCTTTTCGTCATCCCCTGTCACTGTTGCTCCTTCGGCATCCAACAGGGACTGTATGGTCTCCCTAGTCCTCCTTTTATTATTTATATATTTATAGAAAGATTTTTTGTTATCTTTCACAGACTTTGCCAATCTGATTTCTACTTGAGCCTTTGCCCTTCTGATTTTTTCTCTACACAATCTCACTTCCCTCCTGTAGTCCACCCAAGAGGCCTGTCCCCTCTTCCAGAGCCCATAAACATTCCTCTTATTCTTGATATCACTCAAGATCTCTCTGTTTAACCAAACTGTTTTTTTAACCTGCCGGCTTTTTTTTCGGAACATAGGGATGGCTTTCTCCTGAGCTGCTAGGATCTCCTTTCTGAAGAGCTTCCAGCCCTCATGAGCTCCCCTGCCCTTAAGCACTCTCACCCATGAGACTTTACCAATCAGCCTTCTGAAGAGTTCAAAGTCTGCCCTCGTGAAATTTAATGCTAACAACCCCCTTCACTTCACCTAGAACAGAAACCCCTATCATCTCATGATCGCTTAGTCCTAGGAGTCCTCCTACTGCCACATCCCCCACAAGGACCTCTCTGTTCACAAACAGCAGGTCCAGGAGGGCACCTTCCCTTGTTGGTTCATTCACCAGCTGTGCAAGGAATTTGTCTTCCACACACTCCAGGAGCCTCCTAGATTGCTTCCTTTCTGCACTATTGTACTTCCAGCAGATATCACAAGGATTGAAGTCTCCCATAAGAACGAGTGGCATTGATCTAGAAATTAACCCCAGCTGTTTACAGAAGAGCTCATCAGCTGCTTCTCCTTGGCTGGGTGGCCTGTAACAGACTCCCATCACAAAATCTACCTTCTTAAGGGCTTCTCTGAATTTAACCCACAGGCACTCAATCTCCTCATTGCCACAATCCATTTCAACAGTGTCCAAGTTCTCCCTTACAAAGAGGGCTACCCCACATCCTCTCCTTCCCTTCCTATCCTGCTTGAAGAGTTTGTACCCCGATATGTCTGTACTCCAGTTATATGAGTCATCCCACCACATTTCCATGATGGCAACAACATCATAGGCTCCTTGCCCTACAACAGCTTCCAGCTCTTCCTTCTTATTACCCATGCTGCATGCATTGGTGTAAATGCACTTCAGCTGAGCTGCCGAGCCTTCAGCCTTCTTTGAGGGAACAGAGTTCACTCCCACTTGCCTGGTAACTGGAGTACCTAGCACCAGAGCGCTTGTATCTCCCTTACCACCCTCAGGTGTGTTCTCCCCCACTTTCTGTGTGGTGATGTACTGGTGGTCCTCTCCAGCACACCCTCTCCGAATCATCAGTGCTCCATGTCCAGGCTCGCTCCTGTCCAGCCTGGTCTCAATCCCCTTCCCCTTCACATCTAGTTTAAACCTCGATTTATGAGCTTAGCTAGGTTTTTAGGGCTTTAGCCCCCCTAGGAGACCCACGTGTCCCATCCTTAGCAACAGAATTTGGGGGTGCATGAGCCACCCCATGATCACAGAAGCCAAATCCCCGTTCCTCACACCAGGCTCGGAGCCAGGCATTAATCAAATTCTTCTTCCTGACTTCCAGCTCCTCTCTGTTTAGCCTTGGGATGAAGCAGAATACTATTTGTGCCCCAGAGCCCTCAATCATTTTCCCAGTGGCCCTGAAGGCTTTCTTGATGGCTTTGGTCTTTCTGTTTACTAAATCATCATTACCAGTTTGGACTACTATCAGAGGATAGTAGTCTGTCTCGTGGAGCAGGGAAGGAAGTTTTCTAGCTACCTCCTTCACTGATGCCCTCGGTAAGCAGCAGACCTCTCTGTGGAGTGGGTCCAGTCTGCAAATGGGTCCCTCCGTTCCTTTTAGGAGGGGGTCCCCTACAACAATCACCCTCCTCTTCTTAATGGAGGATGTTTTTATCTTTTTCTGAGGATGGTGCGGCCTAGGGAAGGATTCTAGGCTGTGGGAGCCATCATCCTTATCCTCAGGATTGGACTCCACCTGCAGCACATGGTGCTTGCTCATCAGGGGGATCTGGGGTTTTGTTGTCTGGTTGAGGGGAGCAGGTTTCCTTCATCTGGCAGGAACTTGCTGCCTCTCCCCATCTCTTGTTCCCCCAACCTTGCAGTTTGCAGGTGGGTGGTGTTCAGACACACCGGCTCCAGCAGGCTGCTGTGTTAGTGAGAGGGCCCTGCTCTGCTGGTCTATTTCCCTCTCACACTCCCTGATGGTCCTCAGCCTCTTCACCTCCTCCCTTAACTCCTCCACCATACGATGGAGTTCCCCCACTCGAGTGCAGCTTTCACAAGTGCAGCCAGTGACAGAGGCACGAGCCGCTGTGGGAGGGGGCACCGCCTGCAGCCCAGGGTCTGGGGAGCTGCAGGCACCCACTGGGGCTCAGTCTGCGTGGCAGCTTCCATCACGCTTGGTGCAGCCTTAATCTTCTGACGGGCAGCCACCATGGTTCTCAGTCCCTTCTGGCCGTGCTCCAGCCCCTCTCTGCACCCTCCCTGCTCACTCAAACTGCCCCGTTCAACATGTCCCACGCCTCCTTGCCCTGCCCCTCTCCCCCTCTGCTCCCTAAGGGCCGTTTAAACCCCCCGCGGTAGCTGCCGGGCCCGCCCCTCCCGTCAGGCCCCGCGCGGGAGCGGCCGTGGAGCCGGGAGCCCAGCGCCGACCCCCGAGCGAGTTTTTTAGGCTTTTCCCGGCTCAGGGGAGGCCGCGCTGCCTTTAATGGCCGCCCCAGCACAGAACTCACCGTCCCGTCGCTGGATGCAGCTGTAAAAGCGGAGTTAATGCAAAGGCCTACCTTTCCTACAGATTAATTTACAGTAACTCCAATGCTGCTAGATTTTATTAGTTTATCTAGGTCACAAAAAGGATAAGCCACAATACAGAGCATTTTATGTAACCCAAGATGCTTCTACAGGAGGCCAATTTAAGGGATAGGGGATAAACTCATGCACAGCCTTCGCAGAATTCTGCACTGACTCATAGCGCTGCACATACACGTTCATGAAGAACAGAGGATACCTATCTAAACATATTCTAGGCTCTTACATCTCTGGACTAGCTCTCTTGAGACCACAAAGCTCATCATAGCATGCACAGAAGCAGTGCCGTTCACCAGGCTAAATGAGTGAGGAAAACATGACAATTTTAAATGTTTTTACACTGATTTGAGAGCTTAAGTAGGACTTGGGAGATACACCAGCCTCACCTTGGTCCTATGCCCAGGTATGAATTTCATTCTGAAAGACGAAACTGCACTCTTACAGCAAATGTTAATATACTGTTATTCTAAGAGTACAGCAGTATCATGAAATGGCAGAGCTCCTAATCTGAAAGGCAATAAAGACAGTAAAATATAACATCTAAAATAAATAAAACTACCCTAGGGGACTGTTTCAAAATAGATCCTCTTGCTTAATAGCACTGTTATAGTTACTCAATAAAATATACTAAATAAACACCAATTCAGTTGATTTTATTAGTGTTTACTGAATGTCATTAAACATGACATATGCCTAGATAATTATGGAATTGCATTTTTATGTACCGTATGAAAATAGATATTTACATTATTAGATTGGCTCACAAAAATCAAGAAAGTTCTATAATTATGAGCATGAAACACTGTTTAATTGCCATATTAAAAGAGAGTAAGAAAACATACAGAAATATATCTATTTTACACAACAGCGTAACATTTAAATCTAAAGATATAAGTTAGAAATCAGTATATACAGTGCATCATATACATCTGAATGAAAGATCTACGTACATTTCAGTTTTGTTTTTCTTTCCAAGTTGCATTTAGAAAAAATGCAGACTTGATTTTATAGAAAATATAGACATAGATGAAGACGTAAATACAGATGCATGACTGTACTAGAATTCTACATAGCATTTATGGCCATGCATGCAGAGAATATAGAATCTCTGGGAAACCACACATTGACTGAAGAAATAACATCTGAGAGAAAAAACAACAACACGCAACAGAAGAAAACTATGTCCTTGTTAGTCAGACTCCCTGAAATTGAGATATTTCTTCCAACCAGACAAAGCTTGTCATGCCATGCAAGGCTGTAGCCTGCCAGAGCAGTGGGACAGCCAAGGGCACCACTGTGCAACATGTTCCTCCCATGGAAACTGTAAAACTCTCAGCAGGTGTTGCTGAGAAATCAGAACACTTTCCCTTTGTACACCTGAATAATCAAAGAAACTCTGTCAATAAAGCCAAGCAAATTGTACAGTGTAACAAGCTTTGTAAGAAAACAATCTCAATGTATACAGCTTCTATCTGACAGAATAAGCCCTGTTTGCTGGTTTTGTGCCCCTGCCTAGTTAGTCCACCTGGTGGCACAGACTCACAAAGAGGGCTTTATTTCCCTGTTTGCCACCTGGCCTCCCAGGAATTAGGTGAGAGAGGTGGGAAAGATTTATGACAGAAATTTTGATAAATGAGCAGGACAGCTATAGCAAGCCTAGAAAAACTAATCAGGATTTTTTACAACTTTCTTCTAATTTGTATTCTTTTGGGATATCTTACTCATCTGCTACTAAATAGAGATTCCTCTGGCCTGCCAAATAACCCCTTTAAATTAGCATACATTTACATATATTGGCACACAAACTGGGGCCACTGTCACACTTGGATATGGTCTTGTCTGAATCCACCTAGCCATATTATCAGCTGAATTATCTTTCACTGACACTACAGGGCCAATAGCTGTAACGAGGGGTTACTTATTACAGGGCCTAACAGACAAAGGGCTTTAGTATTTCATGTAATTAGATATCACTAGATATCAGTTTAGTGAACACTCTATTGTTCATTTCCATTCTTACATAAGCAATACTGTCCATTAAAAGGAGCATTAAGGAACAACTTCTAAAGAGAAAATATTTTAAAATCAGAAAGAGTTGTAAAAGAACTGTCTGAGCAGATTTCTATACCCAGCAACACTGGCTACGTGTGAATTGTCATAGGCTACACCTCAGTTTTGCTTCAGTCAATCCCAAACTATCAAACTCCACAAGAAGCCCACACTGGAGTCAGTCTTAGAGAAGTGTAATGGTCTGTGAAATGGGAAAGGTCAGATTAGGTGATGCATTATTCATTACAGCCTTAAACTCTGACTGCACGCATCTCCAGCACACTTAGATTTAAAGCATTTATCAGCACTTTCAGGTGCATTCTTCTATTCAGATTTATAAAGACTAAATAAACACATAGCAATGCTTTGAGAAAAAAAAAAAAGTCAAGATTAAAATACTGTCCCATTAACACTTTCCTGCACTTTTGGAATTACTGATCTAGAAAGTCACACATCTTTATGAAAGCTATTATGAATAACCTTTCATGACTTTGTGCTTTTTAAAAGCAGATAATATTAAATAATGGTTACTTTCAGCTGCGTTTTGGTACTACATATAAGGTACCAACAGCATTTAATCAATTTTTAATAATTTGTCCTGAACACAAAATACCATTAACTTTGGGGATGTACTGGATAAGGAATTTACTTAGAAAAATTTTAGACTGATATCTGTTTTGTCAATGACTATTACAGACTTGGCATGAATCAAGACTGCAATTATGAGTTTCTGCAAAGAGTAGATTTACATTTCATTTTGAGTAGCAGTAAATCAGTCAAAGAGCTTCCAATGTTTCTTTCCCTATCTCTGGTTCTCCTGCAACTCACAGCCTGTTTGAGCTGATACAATCGCTTGTGTGGTAAGAAGTGGAAAAAGAAGGGAAATAGATAACTATGCAGATATTACCACATGGAGTGGGAAAAAGGGCCAAAAGGGTTTCATGAAGTAGAAAAATCCAGTGCTCACTAATTTGAATTATAAATCAAGTTAAACAGAAAATTATTTAGTCTACTTAGTTTATTATAAAACTGGATATTGAGTTGTAACAAAATATAGCCCCTTCCAGACCTTTATCTTGACTACAGTAAAGTTAATGTTGCACACAGAATATAAATGTTGAAGCAAGAAATACAAAAACATGAACTACAAACAACAGGATACAGCAAAGTGACTTTCCTGGTTTTGGAGAAATTTAAGATGAAGTTTAAAAATTGCCTTGGTTAAAACAAACGTTACAATAGCTACATAGATGATCATGGTGAGCTACCAATGGATTTGGCTGAGTAAACCTCTCTGGGTAAGGAAAGTAGCATCAGAGGGATTGTCTGAATTCCATCAATACTCTATGCTGGTGATTCTCCTGGCTGGCAAACTTCAGGCATACTGAGAGGATTCAGGCTGTTTCAGCACAGCTTAAAGAAATCCAGACACTTTGGAAAAAAACAAGCCAGGTAATTTTGACAGATATTAACCACTAGATAACTTGACCTTTACTTCTACGTATCTGTGAGTCAAGCACTGGTTGTTTACTCACTTCAGCGAATACTGTAGTGTACCTATAAATGATGCTTGTAGATAACAGCCAGCTTTCCTAATTGCCACATTTTTTTACAAGTGAATGAGTGTGAAGTGAGGATCGCTATTTTTCATATGATTTTATTATCAGAGAGAGAAGTTTTATTATTGTCACTATACTTCTTTTCATCCTTCAAAATGCCGTAATATTGCTGTGAGAATAATTTCTGTCTCCTCAGTTTCCAAGTCAGTATATTGAAACACCGTGGACAAAAATATTTCTAAGAAAGGTAAGGCTGGTGTCTTTCTATGTTCTCCAAGTACTTCTGAGCTATCAAAGTTATCTGCTTTCTAAAATAGCTGTCATTTCTTTCTTGATTAATTGATCCAAGCCCATATATCTAATTTAAGTCTAAAAGGCTGAAATAAATACCTTTCAAACTCTTTTACAAAATGACATGGAACGTAATTTATCACATAACCATGCATTTACACAAAATATCTATACAAAAAGTCACTTTATTAAACAATTTTCTGGCTCAGTAAACCATCTTCGAGAATCTCCAGTCCTGTACTAAGTAATCAATTGTTGCTGTTTCACTGACTCAGCTAACAGAGATACCTGTTATTGCATTAATATTCTAAAAATTCTTCCATTCTTTCAATTTTACAGAATTCATCCATCAGTATCACTTACAATAATACTGTCTGAGATGTTATCCTGGCATTCAGCTATAATTTCCAGAGGTACTAAATGGATTTCCTCATGCTATTGATTCATTACAGAAGCTGAAGTTGCTAGACAATGTCAGTCGTATTTTTCAAAACCACTGAGGCTTTTCTTGGGGAAAAAGATGGTGCATCAACTTCACAGCTACCTTGTGGTAGTATAAACCAGTATAACGTAGTTCTACTGCTAAGTTTCTATTTGTGTTGTCTGTATGGACCTAGCATGGCAAGGGTTAAAGCATTTCAATACAGGTGATTCTGGGCTATAACCCTGCACCCCAGCCACTGAGAGGAGAGTAACAGGAGCAGACGTGCTGAACCATGTGTCTTAATTTGTTACCTGATTCACTACCTGAGCAGGCCTGAGAGTCATCATGCTGAAGGGATCCAACCCATTCAAATACAACAGTGCTAGCCATGGAGCCTTCAAGGTGATCAGTGGGAGGCGATGATGGGGGACAAAATTCAAACAATATATTGGCAAGTTAATGTGGTACTAGGACCTCTACCCTTTGAGACTTGAAAGGTTCCTTTAAAGTCAAGCCTGGATAAAACATGTTTCGAGCCAATCTAACACTGACACACCATACCAGACTAAAATATGCAGTGGGCATCTCTTTCCTATGCCCCAGTTGAGTTTTTAATTTCACCATTACACACAAGCAAACCCAGCGAGATATACCGACCAGACGTCCAGAGTGGGCAGTCTCTAGATTCAACCTCCAGACTACTATACCACTAGGTAATTGGTGAGTATGTTTTTTGAAGGTGTCTTTGCCCCTTATAGAGTCGTAAGGCGACACTAATTTGCTTTAGAAAACATCACATCATTTCAATATAAACTATACATTTCAATATAAAGTATACATTTTCAATAACCGGACCAGGTATGTGTTGAGAGAATTTATTTTACAGCTACAACAGGTCTCAAAAATGTCCCTGGAAAACTGACTGGCCTTGGCCAAGCTCCTTCTTAAAGAGAATGGAGTCATTGGAATGTAAATTGTATGTGCTGCTTTGTGTACAGGTCATTTGATTGTTTGAATCCAGTGTTTCAGGGCATGCACCTTTTTAGTAAAATATTGTTTGCACTGTCCTCCTGAGTGATCTGAGACACTGACACGGTGCTAGTGATTCCAAAGAGCTCACTTTAACGTGGGGCACGACAGTTGTCACACTAGGGTGCAGCAGCTTTATCAAATCTGTCACTTATGGGAAGTGGAAGATATTCTCAAGATCACTGCTCTTAACAAACTCATGTCATATGGAGGAGGCTCCAACTGTGTGAGAGTGAGAGCCCTGTAGTTCATGGTTACTAATTACAAGTACATGGTTCTTTATCGTTGACCAGTTGTGGGTAACTTCATTCCACTTTACTGGAATATATCAAGCATAAATTCAAAGACTGCAATAAATGTAGTCAATAATAAGAGAGAGAACAGACGCTTCAAAGCCTTGAAAGAAATAAGCCCACATTTTATCTTCAAGAGTTTAGTACACAGTTCCTATAAAGGTCTAGGTTTAAATACAATGATACTTTGATGCAACTTGCTTTCTCTGCTTGAGTGTTGGATCTTTATTTTGTACACTTTTAAATATATAAATGCTAATAAAAATATCCTTGGGAATGAAAATTCCCACTAGAACTTGCACATTAAGTTAAGCCTTTCTACTGAGAATATTATTAAATCCCACTAAATCCTATTTCCATTCAGTCAGCATCAGCTCTCTTCATAAATAGATAGAAAGAATGGTATAAGGGCTTATATTTGTGAAAGAACTATCAGCTGTCATTCTTGGCTCATTCTTTAGCAACAAAATAACTATGATTCTTTAAAAAAATTTGGTTTAGTCTTCCTAAATTAAGAGGCTACTAATAATTCTATTTTAAATCACATAAATACCTTTAAGAACTTAAGCAAGATCAAACCATGAAAAAAACTCATGGAGATGAGAACTTTTCTTACTGTAACTTGATACAACTGTAGCATAATGGTCAGGAATACAAAATGAGGGATTATATCAGATTTGCCCCAAAATACTCTGAACATTGACGGAAAATTAAAGCTGTCAATAAATGTGTAGGAAGATGTCTGAGAAGAACTTGGATTGTTTAGGGGTTTTTTTCGTTAGATTGTATGAACTCACACAATGTGGGCAGAGATTTGCTCTGACACACTTTTTTTAAGAGAGGAAAGCAGATGTAATATTGGAAATATTTCAATAGCTTTAAAACAAACACATGTCAAACATGAAGAGTCATTTTCACCCCAAACATTCCTGCACACAGAGGCTTAAGTTGCAGAATAATATGATACACCTGAATGACAGGTTGCTTCTGAACTACTATACTAGTGCAAAGCTAACATGTTTCACTTCATGTAAGTAGAGGAGAGTGATTTGTCATGCCATTCTAAATGAAAGGAAGTTCTTAACCTTAGAAAGAACATCATTCATCCCACAATTGCATTGTTTGGCAGAAATCAGATGCAACGCGAAGAGCATATTGGGAATTGCAGAGGAACTGGGAGGCACACATTGATAAGCAGCAAGACACTGTATTTCCAGCTGCAAAAGTCACTGCCTTAAGTCTCCACGGTGATTTTTCCCTCAAGGTAAATGAAAGAGTCCGTTTCTGGATCTCTAGCAACAACTTCTTAATACCCGTTCTTACAACCAATTTGTCAGCGCTTTCTTTCAGGAGGTCTTAGCCCGTTCATGTCACTCCAGACATGGATTAATTTACCATCTGTCCCTGCTTCTCAACAATCAGACTTGATGACGGCTCACCCTAAGAGAAAGTTAAGTCCTCGAGAATGCCTTCAAAGCACATAGGTGCTTTAAAAATCATCTTCCCATGGGTCCTGGCTCTGAGTCTGCACATCCTACTTTGATACCTCAACATCTATTACTATTTCCACAGATTTCCTCAAAGGCTGAAGGAAAGTGTGTGCCTAACCCTGGCATATTTCTCTGTCTTTAGCCAGCCAAACCTAAATTTACTCAGGATAGATCCTAAACCAGGGAAATATTCCTTGTGAGCTGTAGAAGAGAGAGAACAGACTGAGTTTTGCTCGTTGTCTCTCAGAATAAGAGGGAGTAGGCTCAGTATTCGGGTGTCATTAGACTTACATATATTTTGAAATACTGCATTTGTTTCACTAAGATTTGAGATTTTTACGTGCTTTCATAGAAATTGCCCAACAGAATGCCAAAGAATTCTTAAAGGAAGTTAATTTACCTGGTCTGGAGTGGTTTTTTCCTCATTTAGTCATTTTCCAGTCTGATATAGGCTTCAGAACTTGTGCTGCTAACCACATGCTACACTCTTTGATGACTTTAGGGGTGCTGAAAAGAAAATATTTGCTTTGGTGCTATTTCTTCTTCTTTCTAAGGATATTTGCTCACCTCAGTGACCTTAGAAAAATATTTAGTTCTGTATCAATACTGAAAAAGCATTCTGTTTCCAGTAATGTAGTCATGATGGCTGCACAAGCAGTCTACCTTTGCTGCACTTCATGAATAAAGACAAACCTTTGGAGACAAATATATTTCTTGTTCACAGAGACTTCAGATTAAAAAAAAAATTCTCTGTGGATATACATATAACAGTAGCGTAAGACTTCAGTTTTCTGAGGAACTGCCTTACAGCACGTTCTATGTTGACTTTTCTATAGTTAGAAGTTTCACATTTTATATTTTTAATGTAGCTTTACAGTTTCATTTTAAATATGGTTATATTTAGGTTCAGAAAAACTTTCCCAGTTTCTTCACACGTGCTAGCAACATGAATTTCCATCTAATGTTTGGGGGATTTTTGGTTGTTTTCAAGATTATATCATTAAGACAGATTGTGTATTTTGTGCTTTTATGGAATTCAGACTACACGACTGAAAATTACAAGGAAAGAGATAGCATATTACTACACAGGAACATCACATACAGTAATAAATCAGATTATTCAAGCAGCATAAAAGCATCAGTTCTGAATTTAAACCTACATTGTTTGTTCAAGCCTAGAATACATAATTCAATAATATGTGTGGTTAGACCTGAAACCTTGAAGGAAATGGAGCTTTATTCTCTAAAACACTACATGAGAAACAAAACAGAGATGTGCCACTGTGTGCTTTCAAGAACAGACTGCTCCTTCCTGAACTTGCTTCATGCTGTTCTAGATGGACCTGCTTTTAGATCATTTCCTCCAACAGTTTTCAAATTCTTAAGACTATTAACAGCAGCAGTTAATAAAATACAGCAAACTATATGGTTTACAAACTATTTCAAAGCAAAACAGCGAAGACTGGGATGCAGCAAAGAACAGAACTTGCTTTTACCAGTTTCAATGTAGACTATATATGCCCCACACCCATGCCTAGTTCATAATGAAACAAAAAAAATACCCTGCCCTCAAGAGGAAAACTACAGCAGTTTAATACCTTCTGATTACTATGCATTAAAAGCGTCGCAAAATAACACCACAAACATATTTGATTTAGACCTAAAGGGACCTCCATTTTAGCTCTGGATAAACTATTTTCTTGACACAACACAGGATTCAATGATGTGGAGAACCACTTACCTGAGCAGAACACCCACAGAGATATATTATAGTTAAAAACAGTTACCAACATTCAATGCCTACCGTCTTTTTCTGAAATAAAACAATTGTCTCTATCCTTCTACCTATTCTAGTTTCTGCCAAGAAGTGATGCAGAATCTTACAACTATCAGAAAAATGTTGGATACATAGGATAAATAAATCTTAGCACTTATTCAAGCTGTCCTTAAGTACTGGAGAAGCATAGAAATATGTGTAATAGCTATACGAGGTACCATAGTCTAGATAGAAACACGAGAACCTGCAGTTCCATATCTTGAACAGCACTGACCAAAGGGAAAAATTAGACAAATAGATTAAATGTGCACTGTAATCTCAATTATATTTATAATATGAGAAGTCCAGTGAAGGTTAACTAATATTGAAGTTCATTCATTCACTTCAGTGCACTGTGGAATCATCAGCTGTGATTACTTTATGCATTAACATAGCTAATTTACTCTACAAGGTACCTGGTTAAATGAAATTACTTTATCAAAATATATGGTTAAACTGTAATTGACAGTATTCTTTATTATAAATGCAGCAAATCAAGATTTTTTCACTAGTACTTCGGTTCAGATAAATGTTTATAAGCCTCCTCTCCTGAAGCTGTGACATTTTTCTATTTTGACCTTTATACAGCACTTATGATGGATAGACATTGCATTAACTGCACAACCATACGTAAATTTAAACTGCCACAGCATGAAGAAAAAATAATGTATTAAGTGTTGTCAGGAAAAAATCGCCACCTACTGTATCTACTTTTTTTCCTTCTTGCTTTCTTTTTCCCTTTTTTTGAGCTATAAGAGTCAGTACTTGTATGCATTTAAAATACCTGGCTTTCTTTAGAAGATTATATGCAAATAACTTCATAAAGTCAAAGTGTCACAATCATTTTTCTTTTATGGAAAAATAAAAGGGAAATATAGAATCACTAGGTTGGAAGAGACCCACTGGATGGTCGAGTCCAACCATTATAGAATCTCCACCAATCTCTAAAACATGCCCCTAAGCACCCCATCTACCCTGACCTTAAACACCTCCAGGGAAGGCGAGTCAACCACCTCCCTGGGCAGACCGTTCTAATGCCTAATGACCCTTTCCGTGAAGAACTTTTTCCTTATCTCAAGCCTGAATCTCCCCTGGCGGAGCTTGAGGCCATTCCCTCTCATCCTGTCCCCTGTCACTTGGCAGAAGAGGCCAGCTCCCTCCTCTCCACAACCTCCTTTCAGGTCGTTGTAGAGAGTAATAAGGTCTCCCCTCAGCCTCCTCTTCTCCAGGCTGAACACCAGCTCTCCCGGTCGCTCCTCATAAGATTTGTTCTCCAGCCCCTTCACCAGCTTTGTTGCTCTTCTCTGGACTCGCTCCAGAGCCTCAACATCCCTCTTGTGGTGAGGGGCCCAGAACTGAACACAGGACTCAAGGTGCGGTCTCACCAGTGCTGAGTACAGAAGGAGAATAACCTCCCTGGACCTGCTGGTCACGCCATTTCTGACACAAGCCAAGATGCCATTGGCCTTCTTGGCCACCTGGGCACACTGCTGGCTCATGTTCAGTCAGCTGTCGACCAACACCCCCAGGTCCTTCTCCTCCTGGCAGCTTTCCAGCCAGGCTTCTCCTAGTCTGTACCTCTGCTTAGGGTTGTTGTGCCCCAACAACATCTATATGAGAAGATAGAGAAATAACCTCAATTCTTTACTCTTCCCTCCATGAAACTCAAAATATGATTGAAAAATAAGTGTTATCTAGCTATTTAGTACCTGATGATAGGTGTCATTGTATTGGTCATATTACAAAGAAGAATATTTATCAGTGCTTACTTCAATCCCTTTTAATCTAGCTAATAGTGTTGCATGTCAAACAAAAAAGAAAAACAGAATAAAACCAGGCTTAATTAATGTTCTCATTAAAGAAATTCATTTCCAATTAACCATATTTTAGAATCACAGAATAACCAGGTTGGAAGAGACCCACCAGATCATCCAGTCCAACCATTCCTATCAAACACTAAACCATGCCCCTTTTCCCGCACTCTAGAGTGCTAGGACTAATTTGGGGGTTTTTTTGCAACTGTATGGTCTTTCCTCTTTTTCCGTGCTTTGATATGCAGTGTACAGCTTAAAATTCACTGCAGCAAAATAATGAGAAGGATGAGTATTTGCCTTAGCTATGGAACAAGAAGCACTTTTTAATCATGTCTTCATACAGTAAACTGAAGACATCAAGCAGGTAACCCTATACTCTGTCTTCCTTCATGACCTCCAGTCTACTCCGAGTCTTGCCATTTTTCCCTAACCCTTACTTAGCTCCTCCAGGGCAAGTTTCCCGTTTACACTCAGTGAGAAGTAGTATACGCATAGGCTAAACATTGCAACTTGAAATTCCCATGTCATTGTAGAGAAGAAGGAACAAGATGCTGATAAAGGAGAAAATAAATGCTGCCTTCGCTTCATTTTAATTCCCGTTCATACAAAGAACCCAAAGACTACAAGAGGCAAAACAGATCATATGAATTAATGAAGAATAGGCACCCACATACATGAGCCATGCCACACTGCCTCTTGTTCCTCCCTGCTCCATGAAGACAGTGGATGATACACATCTTTGTATTATCTCTTCACTCATATTTCAGTAGATCAATAGACTCTAAAAGGCTTTCCATTCCCTACTTCCCTACAGCTAAACATTGACTGCTAAAGTAGGTCTCTATCAGTCTCTGTGCACATCTCGGATTCTATATGATAAAGGCACTTTTTATAGATGGTGAGAGATTTTGTTGTCTCATCAAATGGTGTGAAGATGTTGGAAGTCTCTGTGAAATACAGGATGTTGTTAAGCATGAATGAAAAACAAGTATGTGGCAAACTTCAAAAATTCTATTCATTTCCTGGGAACTGAAATTATATTTACATTTCATAGCTGTGGCTGCATAGCATGTACACACCTACTGAATTCTGGGATCTACTACACAGATCATCTTCCATCTACAAAAACAATCCTATAAACATAGATACCATTTATTGTAATTATATCTCTCTCACAAAAATTTTCTTGTGGCAGATGAGAATTACTAAAGTTGTATTCCATAATAAGTCAAGAAAAATGCTTCCCCTCTCCGCTCACCTAAGTGGACAGTGGGGAAAAAAAATTCCACTGTTAGTTTTCTAATAAAATAAATAAATGAACTTCTGATGTTCTGATTCCATAATTGAGAAAGAAGAATAGACTTCATTCTTATTGACAATTTCCCCATTAGGATTCACAGATCTGTATTAAAAATTCACTTACCAAATGCACAATCAAAAGTACATTATAAGTTTGCTTTTTGGTTTTGCGTATTCTTACTAAGCTATAGATTGAAATTAGTATCAGGTTTTCCAAACAAAGAAATTAAATGAGCATTACAGCAGCTCAACACTCATACAATTCATGTTTGAAAGATAACAGAAAAGCAGTCCATGCAAAATTAACAAAAGTTTTAATTCTCACTCAATTTCCCTCTCACCATCATTTAGAAGGAAAGGAAGAGATTTAAATATTATTTGGTTAGGTAGTTTTGACTGATATTTGTTGTCTATTTTCATGGGCATCTGAAGTATTTTGAAAATTCCAAGCAACTAAGAAAAATACCTGCAAGTCTACTGACAGACTTGGTTGCGTCACAGCAAGCCCTTGAGGACTACTGCATCATCCTTTCTCACAGTGTTGCAGTAGACCATGTTTTCTTCCTATTAGACTATAAACTTCATGTTCAAATGTATGTTCAAGCTGCAGCATTATAAAAGTGGCTAACAGATACACTGGAAAGGAGCTACAGCACACAGAAGATCAAAGAAGCTTGGAGAGAAGTATTCCATGTGAAATCTTTCGATTCCTTGCTCTGTCTGCGTAGGAATCAGAGGACTTTTTTTCACTTGGCAAACCTTAGTTCTGGAACTGAAATACTATATATTGGAACTTTTTTTCCTCAGATTAAAAAAAAGTCAGTTATACACAACATCATAAAGTAACTATCGGATACGTACAGAAACAATACAGAACTGACTCCTTAAGCTGGCATAGTTACCCTGCAAAGGAATCAGATCCATAATAAACAGCTATGTAAAATGCACTGCTTAGGTGCCTCTAGAAAAGCACCTCTGTTGTTGCATATACCTGTATATACTCGTGCTAGTTTTATAACTTCTTAGAGACTTGCTCGCCTGGCTAGATGCCCACAAGTCTATGGGGCCTGTGGAGTCCACTCAGGAGTTTTGAGGAAACTGGCAGATGTGCTTGCCAAACCCCTTTCCATCATCTTCCAACAGTCCTGGATGACTGGGGAGGTTCCGCTGGACTGGAGGCTGGCTGATGTCATGCCCATCTACAAGAAGGGGCACAAGGAGGACCCGGGGAACGACAGGCCTGTCAGTCTGACCTCAGTGCCAGGGAAAGTCATGCAACAGGTGATCTTGAGTGCGATCATGAAGCACATGCAAGAGAACCAGGTGATCAGGCCCAGTCAATACGGGTTCTTGAAAGGCAGGTCTTGCCAAACTAACCTGATCGACTTCTATGACAAAGTGACTAGACTCTTGGATGATGGAAAGGCTGTGGGTGTATCTTCTTGGACTTTAGTAAAGCCTTTGATACAGTTTCTCACAGCATTCTGCTACAGAAACTCTCAGCCTCTGGACTGGACAGGCGCACACTCTCCTGGGTGGAAAACTAGTTGAATAGCCGGGCCCAGAGAGTGGTGGTAAATGGTGTTAAATCCAGCTGGAGGCCAGAGAAAAGTGGGGTTCCCCAGGGCTCAGTCCTGGGTCCAGCCCTGTTCAATGTCTTTATCAATGACCTGGATGAAGGCATCGAGTGCACCCTTAGCAAGTTTGCAGATGACACTAAGCTGGGTGGAAGTGTGGATCTGCTGGGGGGTTGGGAAGCTCTGCAAAGGGATCTGAACAGGCTGGACTGCTGGGTAGAGTCCAATGGCAGGAGGTTTAACACGGCCAAATGCCGGGTCCTGCACTTGGGGCACAACAACCCTATGCAGCTACAGACTAGGAGAAGTCTGTCTAGAAAGCTGCCAGGAGGTGAAGGACCTGGGGGTGTTGGTTGACAGCTGTCTGAATGTGAACCAGCAGTGTGCTCAGGTGGCCAAGAAGGCCAATGGCATCTTGGCTTGTATCAGAAATGGCGTGACCAGCAGGTCCAGGGAGGTTCTTCTTCCTCTGTACTCAGCACTGGTGAGACCGCAGCTCGAATCCTGAGTTCAGTTCTGGGCCACTCACCACAAGAAGGATGTTGTGGCTCTGGAGCGAGTCCAGAGAAGAGCAACAAAGCTGGTGAAGGGGCTGGAGAACAAATCTTATGAGGAGCGACTCGGAGAGCTGGTGTTGTTTAGCCTGGAGAAGAGGAGGCTGAGGGGAGACCTCATTGCTCTCTACAACTACCTGAAAGGAGGTTGTGGAGAGGAGGGAGCTGGCCTCTTCTCCCAAGTGACATGGGACAGGACAAGATGGAATGGCCTCAAGCTCCACCAGGAGAGGTTCAGGCTAGACATAAGGAAAAAATTCTTCACTGGAAGGGTCATTAGGCAATGGAACGGTCTGCCCAGGGAGGTGGTTGACTCGCCTTCCCTGAAGGCGTTTAAGGTGCGGGTTTTTGAAGTACTGAGGGGCGTGGTTTAGAGATTGGTGGGAATGGTTGGACTCGATGATCTGGTTGGGTCTCTTCCAACCTGGTGATTCTATGATAACATTACAACAACTCCAGAACTAGTTTGAATGTTGTCTTGCTATCCTCCCACAGCCAAACACAAGAGTGGGAGCAGAGATGTGATAAATTCTGGATTTTACTATTCACTTAAGTATTGAATGTAGCATTTATTTTAATGCCTGTCTAGGAGGTATAGACTTTCTTACTGTGAAAGAATAAACTGCACTTCATCAGGAGCTAAACCTGAAATAGCACATCAAACAAGGCTTTTAGTCGTTGAAATTTCCAAATCTGATTTCTAGAAACTGCATACAGTATTATATCTAATTTTTGGTGATGTGGCTGAACTCCATGGAACACTATATGAAATGCTTACTTGTCGGGAACTAGCATAAGCCTATAGACATCAAAGCAGCAGCAGCATGATAACGTGCTTTACCTCCCCTGAGTTCCTATTTAATTCACTGTATATAATCAAATGCAAAACCCCAAAGTTGCTAAATATCTACTTCTAAAATGCAAATTCTGATAAAAAAATACTACTCACTGAATGTATGCTGACCTTCTAAAGTTTGCCTGAGTGCAAAAATTGGCCTAGTATTTATTTCGCATTAGAATACTTTCAGCTTAAGATAGAAACAATCACATTCCTATAGCGATCCTTTCCATTTCATCCCTCAATAAACAAAAGGATCACATGCGAGTATTCAGCTGGTTCACCAACTATACCACAGTGCACTCTGTACAGAATAACTAATAAGGACTCCAGTTCTCTTAATTTAACTGTGCCAAAGTTGCTTACAAGCCTTCAAGAATATTAGCAAATTATAACTTAGACCAAATACATGGGTCCAAGGAAAGTTCTGAGATATTTTAAAAGAATAACATAGATATTAGAAGAAACAAAACATCCTGCTTCATAATTGAAATAGTTCATTATGTTTTCCATAGGAAAAAAAAAATCATTTGCATTATGAATGTAAAGCTTATTTTTAAAGAGGGAGAGACATCTGCAGCCACACTGTTAGCAAACAGCAGAAACCTCTAGTTAGGGCTTTCTCAATTTTCCCCCTTTGTGCCTCAAATGTGCATATATGCCAAAAGCAATTATCTTAGCAACATAGAATGTCTCCTGTGTGCCTAATATAACACAAAATACCCATCTCATTCTTAGTCAATGTTTATTCATTTCCTCTACATTTACATAGCGGAATGATATGCTAGTTTCAAGCATAACAAGAATTGTTCCAAACCACCAGATAAACTTGTTGCCTTAAGTACAAAGTAAAGGAGAATCTTTAATAAGATGTTACAGAGACACCTCATCTCCAGTGTATTACCCATGAGACTACTCTGCTTCTTGAATTTGTTCATTTTTACCAAGTACACAAGCATCATATATTTCTTTGTTCATCACATTCATTCATCAGCTCAGCTTTAAGAGGCTAAACTGATTCTGAGATTGTAAGGGAAGTCCCATTTGTAGACAACAAGTGTATGAGCATAGGCTCCCTCAGGATACAGGAGCACAGAGGAGGACAGTCATGCTTCTCTATAACTCTCTTCAGTTTTCCGAGCCTGGAAAGTCATAGGCTGACAATGAGTTGGAAAAAAATTAGCAAAGTAAATCCAAGGTCCAAGTCAAAGACAGAGATAAAATAAATGTTGCAGTATATATTATTTCTTGGGTTAGCAGCATTTATAAAAAATATGTTTAAAGCATGTAAAGACTCTAAAATTTTGGATGTTCATACACAGAGTATTAGTGAACACATACAACATTCCATTAAAATCTGCCCTACTACTGACATCCCACAGACAGTCAATACAAGTGATTTCTGAGTGAAATTTCTGGAAATTTCAAACACCTACTGAAGACAATCTTCATTGACATTTCCTTGTAGACAAGGTTTAAATGAATGAAACTGGTAATATCTGCAAACTGTACAACCAAGACATTTTAGCAATTTCTGAAGTGAATTGGAGATGTATTTCCAACAGAAATATTATGCTTGACCTTAGGGCAGAAAGCCAGATATAGGTGCCTTGCCCTTGCCTGTGTAGGAAGACTTTTTAGCAATAAAGGCCAGAGTAAATTTTTTCCTGATCCTAGAAGTCTTGCATACAAATTAATTCAAAGAGGTAAAACCACTAAACATTGGGAAATCAAAATGAAGCCTTATAGCACCTCATGAGAATAAATCAATTTTAGCCAGTTCAGCCTAGATCCATTCCACCTCTTTAAATGCCAGCTTAGAAACACAGAGATTCTAAAGTGTGTATATATACACCAGCTCATCTAATGTCACAGGATAACAACTTCAAGGAGCTCAAATCCTAATTTTGGCTCTGCAGTTACATGCTAAAGATAGGTAGTCTTAACTGATCTCCCATCTGCATCTGTACAAGATTCAGGGCACACAAGTGCACAGTCCAACAAAAAAAAAAAAAAGGAAAAATAAAAACCACCTCCAGGCACCAAGACAGTGCCTGTAACAGTTTTTATTCAAGAAATGAAGAAAATCAGCTATAATGACCTTCAAAATAATTCCCTTCTATGTTGACACACAGCTGCATGTGACATTGCCAAAATTCAAAGCAACTCCGTAGATCATTTTCTGAAAGGCTGTGGAGGATCTCCATCTTTTTTGGTTTCACATTTTCTACTGACAAAAAATGGGTTCCCTTTGAGCACTAACTTGACTTTTGGGAAGAGGTAGAAATTGAAGGGAGCCAGGTCTGGAAAACATGGTGGGTGCTCAAGCACAGTGATGTTATCAGCTAAAAACTGCTTCAAAGACAAAGCATTGTAGGCTGATGAACACCAACGTTTTCTGACCAAGGGTAAGAAAACATGTATATTTGAACACACATCCACTTGCACTGAGTGAAGCAATCAAACTGAGCCTTGTCTCACTGCAACAGGTTAGAACACGTTCTAGAACCATCTAACTCTCTCCTCCTGCTGTCAGCCTCTGAGCTATAGGAATAGTCTCAGCTTTTTCATGTCAGACCTTGTATACTCAGTCAAGGTCTCTGCTGGTGTCCAAGAAGGCCAGCAGTATCCTGGCTTGGATCAGAAACTGTGTGGCTGGCATGATGGAGGAAGCAATTATGCACTGGTGAGGATGCACCTCAAAGGCTTTGTTCAGTTTTCACCCCCTCGCTCCAAGGACATTGGGGTCCTAGAGCATGTCCAGGAGGGCAACAAAGCTGGTGAAGGATGTGGAGAACAAATTCTACAAGGAGCAGCTGAGACAACTGGGATTGTTTAGTCTGGAGAAGAGGAGGCTGAGGTGCCCGTGTTATCACTCTCTACAACTACCTGAAAGGGGGGTGTAATTACATGGGTGCTGGTCTCTTCTCCCAAGTAACAAGCAGTAGGACAAGAGGAGATTACCTCAAGTTGTGTCAAGGGAGGTTTAGAGTGGATATTAGGAAAAATTTTGCTACTGAAAGAGTGGTCAAGCCTGGGAACACACTGCCCAGGGAAGTAGTAGAGTCACTATCCCTGGAAGTGTTCAAAAAACATGTAGATGTGGCAGTTTGGGACATGGTTGAGTAGGCAGGGTGGTGTTGGGCTGATGGTTGGACGTTGGACTCAATGATCTTGGAGGTCTTTTCCAACCTCTATGATTCTATATTTTGTGGCCAGTCCCCTTGAAAGGAACTGTGGAATGATTTAAGGCACCAAGAAACTATGATGGTAAGAGCTGCTCACATTTACCTTGAGATGCTTCATATTTTGCTACTCATTAAAAAAATACAATTATCAAAGACTAAAGACAAAAGTTACCAATAAAGTTTGACTAAGGAGAAAACAGAAGAATATGTGTCATGGTATGATTTTTACTATTCTTATGAAATAAAGTACACACAGGAACTATCGGACAGTTGCCTGACATTCTCTGTCAGTTCGTAAGAGCCACCAATTTTTTCTCCACTGCTTTCCAGTCACCTCGCCCCAGCACCAACTTAGACATGCAGTACCCACTCCTTTTGTGCCTGAGGAACAAAACATTTCTAATTAAGAGATAGTCATTTAGAAGCTTCAGCTCAAGTTCCTATCTCCATTCTGAAATGCTACTTCTGTTCTGTTTTCATTTCTACTTTATTAGGCACCACTTTTTTTACTTAATCCCTACCTACAGCTCCTTTAGATGCCAAAAGTAGCAGTCCCTGAAGCGGCAAACACAGCAGCTGTATATCTGTGTTGGTTGCACAGCTATATCACTTCTTCCTCTAGCAGATCAGGGGGATGCATCGTGTCATGGGGAATCAGTAGCTTTTCTGGATAATCTAATATAGACACCATCTAATTTAATAGTTCCTTGAGAGCCTCCTAGCAAGCACTGGACAACTTCCTACCACTGGCCTTACTACTTAGCCAGGATGGATTTGAAAATTAAAGCAAGTTTTCTTCCATGCTCCATTTTTTTAATGTTTCCATTTGTTTGGCTGATTTTCTGTACTGTTAGAAAAAATCAGCTGGAATCAAGGTTCTTTTCTCAATGCCAAGACAAACAGTATTTTGCCTAGAACCACAAACTAAGGACTTGTTAGCTGATAGCACTGCAGATCTAAGAAACAGTTGGCAAGCTATTAGGAAGTGGAAGGCTCTCTTCTGATGAAATAGTATGAAGTCTCTCAGGGGAAAAAAAAATTTTCTGAAACACATACAGCACAGTGCAATAAGCATGACTATAAATTGCTGGGTTTGGTCTACTATGAAAATACAGGATATTGATGACAATTGTTCTACAAAAATAGAACATGGGGTTATTCTTGACCTCCAGCTGAAAGTGAAATTTAAACTATCCTGCTGTGGGGGAAAAAAAAAAATCATCACTCAACTGTATTGGCACGTATGTTGGTACATGTCACATACATGTTGAGGTGTTGGACATCAGCACATGAATTAAATCTTGCAAGCCCTGGAAATTAATCACATAGGCTATAATACTGTAGCTGATCTACAGCACACCATTCATGAAAGATGAGAAACAATTGGTTAAAGCCCAGAGGAGATCACTAGGTTATCTGAAATCTAGAAAATATGACCTCTGCTAGAAAGAGTTAGCTTTCTTTTCTGTATAGGAGAAAACCAAGGATCCACATGGTGATAGGTGATTATAAGAGACTGATGCAAAGAAAACTGAAGTAAACTGTACCCTGTGTTCACTTTGGGCAGGACAAGCAAAAAGCTTACATTACAGAAGAAGATTTAATTTAGATGTTATGTAGAGTATTCTCACTAAATAGATAAACCACTCAAATTACTCCTTCAACCCTAACCTGTTTTTCTGTTAGTTGAATATCTTTATTATGTGGTCAACCTCCATGTATTTTGAAATGTGTGAGTTAATAAAAAAAAATATATAAGGCAGGAAAAAGGTGCCCAGTTCACTAGAGACAGCAGCCAAAAAATCTCATCAATTTTTGCAGGTTCAGGATTTTGTCACATAAGAACATGCAACACTGATATAGCTTTCTTTGCATTTTCTTTCCTAGTTAAGTACATGTAAAAAGCAACAGAGTAAGAAATATTTCACTGAGTACATAATCTCCACAGCAGAAATTACTGTTACTAGCAGTAGCTGCAAAATTGATTTATATTTTTTAGCCAGTGGTTCATCAAGCAGGATCCTGTAGTGCTTGGAACAAATGGGATTGTTTTTTTCCTAAAAGTAGAAACACAATTGTATTTTGAAATATGTAAAAGGTAATTACTATGCTGTTTAATAGATTTAGTGTTAATTGCACTGTTTTCAGACATCTTTGTTTCTTGTTACTACAAAAAAAAAATTATCAGAACACTGAAGAACCATCAAGTGTTAAATTGACAATTTATGGTTTTTTAAGGCTAATAACCATGTGCTGCTGGTATGGTTGTTTTTCCTTGAGGGTTCATCTTCCATAAAATCCAATCTAATTCAGCTCTTTTAAGTGCCCAAAAAGCAATATCCTGGTAAGAACACTGTTGAAAACAGTAATTGAGTGAACCAGCTATGAATCCTAGCCCTGCGTTCGTCTAGCAAATACATGGCATTACAGAATAATTATTTTCACGTTGCAGTTACACCAAAAGCAACATTTTACAGATAAAGGCAGAAAATACAGGATGAAAGAGCACCTTTATTTTTCAGCATTACTTGGACAAGAGCTTAAACCATACTCTGGGCGCTTTTAACAATTTTGCCCCCGATTTTGTACATTAACTATCAGGCAATTTCAAATCAACTCAGGCTGAAAGTTTGTACCTGGGCTATCCATTCAATATTGATGGGATTTTTGCTACAAAAGGTTTTCAATTACTTGTCTCTCTGAATTTATAAAAGGAAAATTCTCCTCCATTTTGGGAGCAGATTTAAAGACGTACGTTGCCAGCCATAGCAATGTGAGTTTAATTCTTTTAAATATATTTTATTTTGAAAGTACAAATGATTTTTAGATAATAAATTGGCTAACCTTAGGGAGGAAGGATTTTAAAAAGCCAGTTACCAAGGGTGTCTAAATATGAACATAAGTAATTTAGTATAGAATATTTCACAGGTAGATATAAGATCAAGCACTCGAAATTAACAGCATTCTGAAACCTCATGACTGCATAATGAACCCATTCATACCTACTTTATCATATTGGTTCAAATTAAAATAGGTTGAACGTGTTGCATTTTTATATTGAATCTGTGCTAGTTATTCACAATGGAAACATCCCAGTAAACCCAAGATGAAATTGGATTCCAACTCATCCATTCCTCCTTGAAGTTCATAGGCATGGATGTTGTGGTGGCTGCTGAGACAGCGACCTGTTCGGAAGGATGCATGGCTGCACAGAGATGATACCCAAGAGCGCCTGCAGGTCTACTGCACTGCAGCAGCTGAAAACCGATAATTTTCCATCACGGTTTCTAACTGATCAGGTTATTTGACTATTCTCACTCTCTCTGACAACATGTATAACAATTGCTCTGAGAAGTGACATTGTGTTGTGGATCAGCACTGTATTGAGGCTACCTAGCCATAACTCCACATAGCCTTTATATATGCTTATATATGCTTAACTTATTCTGAAAGTATAATGTTTGGAGAGATTAGCAGATTCTAGAATTCAAATACATACAAGTACAAGCCTCTGCATCATTGGGGTCAATTTTAAGCTTGCCTCTCCACCTCAATTATCGTCATCTTAGACTGCATTTATGTTATGCTGCTCTATACTGATATTTTACTAGTGAATAAATGATAATTCTGTATTATGTACAAGGATTAGTTTTGAATGCTAAAAGCAACTCAAGAGCATGATACTTGCAGTGTAAGCACAGTACCCATCTCTTAGATTTTGATTTAGATCTTCCAAATATTGTTAATTACTGCTGAGAAGAAGTCCTTATCAAGTTTCAGGTTAACATACGCTTTTGTCTACTTATAAATAACAGTCTATATAAGCACATGTTCCCTTCTACCTCTGATTGCAATTGAAAGTCAGATTTTAAAATTCTCTTGAGGATTTTGCTTCCTCTACCACTACTTTTCACCTGTAAAATGGGAACAAAATAATTTCTATTTGCACCCTTTTGTAAAGCTTTAACTCTTCCTGCTTGCCTGTGACTGTACAGGGCTTTACTGAACAAGACTCTTCAGTCTGAGAGCACAAATAGTGCATCTTTAACTCCAGGAAGCATCACTTCTGTCTGATATCAGCATGCAGACTACCAACTGGATTAAACTTGTTACAGTGTTTGGCAAGAACAGTAGCAAATTTTATCGTTAGAGAGATACCTCTGAAAAATAATTTTAGTGAATATTGCTAAAATATATCTAATCATTCTCTTCAATTCAGGCAATAAAGAAAAAAAATTCATACAACACTATGCATTTCATCAGATGTTCAATGTATTTTGCCTGCTTCTTTAATCGATAAATCATGGATACATGGGGCCAATCTATCCAATGTATTTAAACCTGAAATCCTTTTTATTCAAAGATATTTAATTTTCCATAGTTATGTATCATTCATCCAGTTTACATGCAGTCTATATTCTATCTATCTTCTTAATGAGGTGCCACTTTGTTACTGTGTGTCAGAAATAATTAATGCTGCACTGAAGTTATGGCAACTTCTTCTAACACGCTCACACTTGACACTAATGGATTTGTTTTCATTACTTTTGTACATCCCTCTAGATGATTTGGCACCTGTCGCCTGAATTCAGTTGAAGAACGAGTCAGTTCTATTTCCAAGAACATAACTTATTTACTTCTAATGAGGTGTTTAATCAAAATATATTTAATATGAAAGGAAAGTAATACTGAATATAATGCAAGCACACGGTCAAATGCTGGGCCAGAAAATATCCTTGCTTTTCATCCTAGAAAGTTTATGAAACAATTGTTTCAGGACATGAAATGACATCCCTAACTTGTAATCCTGACTGTGGGACTTTAAAATAGCACTTAGAAAAAACCATGAATTTTATGATATAACAAACAAATTGAAGCAACTGCCAGAATGTATTGCACACCCAAACAATTTTGAACCTAGACTGAAAGTTACTGAAAGAACTTCAGAACTGTAGAAACAACATGGATAATTTCCAAGATATTAGAGCTGTTTGTTCTCTTAGGAAAATATGTTGCGACATAGCATTGTATTGGAATTATGTTCTGCTTATTTATCTCCAAGGATCAAGAGAAAGAGAACAGTGCTTTCCCTTTGCGATGAAGTGACCTGACAGTAAAGCAAAAGGCGTGTACCAAATACAAATACAGATCAGCTAGTAGGAAGCACTTGGCAGAAGCTGGATCCAGGATGAGAAGCCTTGGAGTTGTCAGCTGTGCTGTTACTTATATATTCCCTTGCAGGCAGGGTAAGAATGTAAGGGCACCATGCTGTATTCCGTCTCCTCTCTATTTTAATACTGTTCAAGCTGAAAGGAAGCGAGTATGCAGGAAACCATATTTCCTTTGCAGTCTACAGAGTATATTTAAGTTCATCCCTTGCGGCGCAAATTGTGAAAGTAAAGGAGCAGGTTGCTATGTTATTTTTACAAAGGCAGATCTCAGCCAAGAAACTTGAGAGTAAGGAGGATGAGAAACTCCTAATTCTACACTCAGTTAAGTAGATAACACCATATCTACAGCTATGCTAACAGAAATCATAGATTTTTTTTTTAAATGGCAGGGCTTTTGGCATTTTAGATTCCTCCCAGCATAAAAGCAAGAAATGTAGGCAGGTGTAAAGAATCAGCTGAGGTCACACTGAGTACTTGCAACTACCTTTAACATCAGCAAATTCTGACTGTTATCAACACTTCTCAAAGGAAAGTAGTAATATGGCACTAAAATATTATTTTAAATCCTCTACAGTTATCCCTTAAATGTCTTTATTTCAGGTCCATTCATACCACAATTCATTTTCTATTAAATTAGTGCTAATGAGTTCTACTTATTCAACAGTATAAAGATATTACAAAAAGTGATGATACATTGCACTTTGCTACAGTGTATGTCAAAGAAAAATTGATTCATTTCTAGGTATAATATTCTGTGAATACTGTTTCCACCTTTTCCACTACAGCTGTAGAGAACGCCTCCTTGGAGGTTCATGCCATCCCTGTGTCTCGTTCCAGGCAAAGGAAGAGGGAAGCATATCTCACTCTCTTAAACATCAACATTTTGCAACTTCTGCACTTTTTTCTTTCTCTGGATGCCCTGCTCAACTGGAGGGAATGAAGTTAAACAGAAACAGGATGAGGTGCTGAGGGGCATGGTTTAGTGATTGATAGGAATGGTTGGGTCCTTTCCAGCCTAGTGATTCTACGAAATATCATCTGCTGAAGTTACAGACACAGCTGATGTAGTACTTTATACAGGTAAAATACATCTAAGGAATAAGGTTAAAAAATTACTATTGACCTCAAATCCCTCCACTTGTGAATGCCCAAAGTGGGACACCTTAAAAGAAATATTGATAGGTAGAGTTCATTCAAAGATGTTTCCAAAACCCATAATATATTGAAAATCAAAGAAGTCTTGGCTTGAGGATGTAGTTCACCTATCTTTTATGGTTTTGTCTTGACATTTGCATAGCAAAGGAAAACAATTCAGGGGAGAGTTTCATCCCCTCTCTGATGCTTGTAAGTGCACACACAAGCTGAACAATTCAGCCAGTGCTTCATGCTCTCTCTAATACTTATAAAGACACAGAATCTGAACTGTAAAACTGAAAACCTTGCCATACCATAAAGCATGACCATGGTAGAGTATACATTTCCCAACTCTCCAACATATGCCATGATAAAGAGACCTAGCAGTACTTTGTTTCGGAAAGTGGAAGTGATAGCATAAAGTTTGAGAGGGACTTCATATTTTATTTTTATAAGGAATTTTAGATTCTGAAACAGATCCATTACAAACAAGACCAAAGAATTCAAATTATCATATTTTTTAAAAGGTTTTTCACCAGAGGTCAGAAAAGTGGATCATTCTGACCCATTAACAAAAAGTCTTTCAGGGACACATTGAATATACTTGTTCTCTGATGTAAATTAGAGTAGCTCCAATGCTACACTAAACTCCACTTAGCCTGCAAAAGCCAGGGAAATTATGCCTGCCAGAAGTTGCTGCAATACAGTATACTCTGAGGATAAGGAATAGAGCAGACAGCTAACCTGCCACCAATTTTTCTGCACAGAGATTTATCTTACGAGTAGGCAACCTTAGCTGCCCCCTTTAGAACAATTTCTAGACTTTTCTTTAATACATTGAGTATATGTAATTCAATATTCCTGTGCATGCAGATTTGTTCTTGAATAACAGGATGATAAAAGGCTATATGGTGAGTGTTTTCTTACACTGACCTTTCTTACACTATAGAACACAGGTTTTTTAAAAGGTGCCAGGTAACAGTGAAAAGGAAACATTTCACACCAGTCTCAACTGCAGTAACTTCTTTTAAGGACCTATCAGCTTCATCCGTCTGAGTTTCTGATAGGACCCAATATGGCCCCAAAGAAGCTGGCTGGAGTAAACCTCAAAGTTATGAATGGCAAGCAGTATCAGACCTATTGCTCAGGAATGTTCTTTCTTAATTCATGTGGGAATCGCCCGACTTCACAAATGGTCAACTTCACCACATCTACCAGAAAAGTTAGGACTGTAGCATTTTTAATCATGCTTTATGAGGAAAAAAAATTGAGTTCATAAAACCATGCCAAGCTTGATTATTTCTACAGAAGAATATTCCAAAATGGTCTTTGAAGTATCCAAACAGCACTGTAAAATATGCTGCAAATATGCACAAGGGCTGCTTGCCACATCTCAGATGCATAAACCTAAATGAAAACACAAAATATCAAGCACAAAGTGGGAAGCTGAATTCTGAGAACAGTCTGTCTCAGCAACCAGAAAACTCAACCAACAGGCTTATGAACATTCATTTTGGACAAGATTCCAATTAATTTACTCAAGTCAAGCAGTATCTTATCCCTCAAATTACTGTGTTGAAATGGAAGGTTTTGTACAGTTCAATCCAAGCCTGTTGTATTTTAACACATAGTATATATCCCCTCATCCTTTTAACTTTATCTGGGCTATATATTGCTGCTAGGGAACAGGCAAAAAATTTTTGGCCGGGCTTTTTTGCCATTAAAATAAATACGCTTTATGATATCATTAGGTTTTGATGTCCTTAGACAAGAAGTCTAACTGTTGAAGAAAGGCTATGTTGCAGTTGCTACTGCTGAACATGTGTCCGTATATATTTCCAGATGGCAAATTAAATCCTTCAAAGTTGTGAAAGTACAAAAGTTATTGGCATTGTTTTGACAGTTTGCTGGATTTATGTCTCAAAACTCACACTGCTTATTTTCTAACTACACTCAGTGGCAAAATACAGACTACTGTCCATCTCTACCACAGATTTTTCACCAGAAAGGAAGGGAGAATGCCTAGAGTAGTCTTTGCCTTCAGAACAATGGTGTGAGTTAAACTCAGTGGACTGCTGGTACATAGTATAAAACACCTTATGATATATATATATAGCATACATTGTGCTAATCAGGAAAATAGAGTTGCTGTCACATTCATTTCCACCCACGCCCCGGGATCACATTTTCTCCTACATGCTATTGGACGTTTTTCGCCATACCTTTTACTTCTGGTGATTATCTCCTGATATTTTTATCTTCCTTTTGCAATAACAACAAAGAAATATTAAAATAGTGCTGAGGAAGACAATGCAGAGTGGCAAGATGTTTAACCTCTACATAACTTACTAATTTTTATCTACCATGTTCTATTACTTTGTGTTATGCATAGCTTCTCATGATGCAAAGTAATGGAGAAAACATGCACATAATTACTTTTAATGGATTATATTTACATGACTTGTCTCTAAAACAATAAACTAGAAATGCCTGTGTGAAGGTCACCTTGTTAATGCAGTAACAGAATATGACAGGACCAGCTGCCACCCCTTATTAATACAGAGTAGAACCACAGCTAATGAAATTCACGGTTCTTGGATGGAGGTCTCACCCAGCAAACTGTCATATTTCTATGCACAGAATGTTTCTGCCAATAGCACAGTCTCACACCTTAACCACCTATCAACACAAACCAAGGATTAGACTTGTGAAAAAGAACAAAACTCACAAGTGAATCTTCATAAAGGGTTCATTTTAAACAACTGCCTGTAAGATTGTGATAGGAATTACTGTGTGCTAGCATTTTATATATAATATGATAAACTTTAAGAAGCATTCATTGAAAACACAGGTTTAGTTTTGAAATTTGGCCCAAGCTCTGTGTAAACAGAACCTAAGTATGGGAGCTTCTTTAAGAAAGTGAATTTCGAATGTTAATGAAAATCTCAGTAACCAAAAGCTTTCATAAATATATCATTGCTTTTGGGAACTACCATTTGGAAAGACTACTTCTAACTGTTTTTAAAACCTATTTCTTAGTTGATTCATTTGGGGAAAGCAGTTCATTTTTCTCTGGAGGCACTGAAAAATTATTGACACCTCTACAAAAAGCACCGAGTCTGGAATCTTACTTGTATCCTGGATTTTTCTTAGAATTTAACATTCATCATAAATATAAGTTTATTAGAATAAAACCCCATCAAAAACATTCATGTAAAAGTCTCAGTGGATCAACTAGCAATGCATACATCTGTACACTAACGAAAATTGTCAGAAGAGATTATTTCATGTTCAATAGTATCTATGGCAGTCAACATCTTCAGGGAGATAATATAAGGATATGTTATTCAAAATATTGTATTGATGCATTGTTGAGACAGAAATTTTAATCCACGCAACTCAGAGCTTCCTATAACCCAAGTCAGGTTCCCATAGCAACTGCTATTATACCACCTTCACGTACAAGAAGTGTGCCTTTTCTCACACGAAAACAGAACAGATCATTTGGCAGTCTGTAAAACTCTACCTGGACGTTGCTTTTACTATGTTTGTAACTCTGATCTACAGTGTATTACTATACTCTTAACTTTTAAAGATATTTTTGCACTTTCCTAGGAGTTATGTTTTATCTTGAAAGTTTTGTTTTACCTCGTAGGCCTGATTCTGACCTCACCACTTGTTGTATAAATCAAGACTGAAACACCAAAACCACAGGAGTTCACATCTCACTGAAACACATAGCACAGAGTAACACAAAAAGCTTGTTGGAAACAGGTTTTGTGAGAGTAAGCTGTTGCTACCTGGTGATGGCTAAGTGTGCTTTTTTTAACACCTATTATTTCAACACTTGCTATTTTAGAAAAATTAAATTCCTTAGAATTAAATGAGACAAGGAAAAAAGTATATTTCTGTTTCTAGATATCTGTTGGTAAATTCTTAATTGAAAGAGTGAGACAAAGACTAGAAAAAGAAAATATTTGGCTTTAAAGCCCTCAAAAAAAAACTGCACTCCACAGATCACACATTACCACAGAAACCTCCACCAAGTACACTGAGGTTGCTCGTTTTTTTCCAAATTTATTTCTGAAATAATACCCTTTTTTCTGAATTTAAGAATTAGTGGTATAAATCCTCACATCATTTCACACCACCATCTTTAAATTTGGTTTTGCTCAGGACAGAGAACAGTTGCAACTTCCAAAATCTTGTTCAACAAAAAAACCTAGAGAGATTAAGAAGATATTAGAATCCACCTTACATCCCAACAAATATTTAAGCAAATTAAGCACATCTACTGTGCTAGAGTTTATATTCTGCTTTACTGAGTTAAAAACCAGTGATTTAGCACACTGAAATACAACAGAGGGCAAAAGTCTAAAGAAGCGAAGGTATATCACTCCCACTGAAACAAGGACACATCAGAAAATTGAACCTCTATGATAAATGGGCTTATTGACTGTGTGAGTATGGCCAGTGGTACTCATAGACTGTTAAGAGATTGTATCATAGAATTGCCTGGTTGGAAAAGACCTTTGAGTCCAAGCATACCTGTCCACTACTACACCATATCCCTAAGCACCTTATCTACCTGTCTTTTAAATACCTCCAGGGACAGTGACTCAATCACTTCCCTCAGCAGCCTGTTCCAGTGCTTGATAACACTTCCAGTGAAAAAATCTTTCCTAATGCCTAACCTGAACTTACCTTTTAGCAACTTGAGGCCATTTCCTCTCATTCCATCACTTGGGAAAAGAGACTTCATTGCCCTTCTCTGGACAAGCTCCAGCATCCCAATGTCCTTCTTTTAATGAGGGGCCCAAAACCAAACACGGGATTCAAGGAGATGCCTCATCAATGCCGAGTACGGGAATACAATTACTTCCCTGGACCTGCTGGCCACACTGTTCCTGAAACAAGCCAAGATGCTATTGGCCTTATTGACCACCTGAGCACACCTCTGGCTCACATTCAGCCAGCTGTGAACCAACACCGCCAGGTCCTTCTCTGCCAGGCAGGCAGCTTTCCAGCCACTCTCCCCCAAGCCTCTAGGGCTGCACGGGGTTATTGTGCCCCAAGTGCAGGATGCTCAGTCCAACCAATCTAAGCTTTTTTTTGTTATTCAGATACTTACACAGGAAAATAAGTGTTTTGAACAATAGCAAACTGGTAGAACTTTGAAAGTTATTGTCAAAGTTTTCAATTTCTAGCTAAGAGGAATTGAAGCATCAGACATCACCAGAGTAAGTGGTACAAATAGTCCCCATTTTCTTCTCAGGATCAGAAACTGTCTCTCTCTAAATCCACAGAAAATATTAACAATGTAAAGCTATGCTAGGACCACAGTGACTATGGTATAAAGTCATTGCATTATATATATATATATATACATGTTATTATATATATGAGATATATTATTGGATGACCATTGTTCTTTTCCCAAAATCTAAAAATCAGACTTAAATTTGAGCTGATCTGTGTACCTCAGAGCCCATATCTGTAAAATTAAAAACATTATACTGACTCATCTTACTAGAGTGTTATGTATGTGAGCTCAGCAGTGTTTACAGCTCTCAAGAAGGCTGTTTGAGAGCACTGAGCTAGTCACAATACTGCAGACTGCTCTGTGGGCCAGCACAACTCTTACATGTACTGCAATTTAGACAACCTCATCTTTCTGTATCAGGTGTTCAGTTTAACCTCCTCCGGTTGTTACGGTTGTTAGTCTTTAGTCTGCAGAGGTCTTTTCCAAACCTTGACTAACCTTCATTGCAATAAACCAATCCCAAAACAAAACAGGCAGAACATAGTTTCAAGTGCGTTTTGTGTTTGTAATTTGTTGTTCTTTCTTTGTTTTTTTTTAAGCAGTATGGAAAATGTATTTGAAGTCTACTAAGTTCTCTGTCTTTTTAAGGAAACGAGTGAAAAAATATCAGGCTATCACTAAGCTATATGAAATCGCGTGCTGTCTTGTCTTTTCCCATATATTTGCTGATCACAGAAACACCCACTCTCCCTTTCTCATTTCCTCACTTTGTGCATATGCCAAATGCTGGCACACAGACTGCCCAAAGGGAATAGTATATCATCTCCAGAAAGTTGTTAACAAAAGGCGGCTGAGCATGTACTTTGCCATTATTATGACAGCTTGCTCTAAAACAGAAGAGACAAGCAGAAGCGGAGGGGGGGAGAGGGTGAAGTGCACAGCTCTTGTTTCCACTACATATGTCTACTGTTCACTCCTAAATATTAAGCTTACTATGATCTAGAATACAGACAACTGACGAAGCACAGAGCACTGCAATAATTTAGGCTGCTGTAGCTGGATTTGTCCATTTTTACTGCTGACAACTAGCAACAATCTTCCCTACAGGCTTCTGAATAATTAACTTCAGTCTAAATACACAAGAATCTCTCAGCTCTCCCCCACCTCTAAACTGTGGGATAATTTGGATATGACTTGCAGACAATTCCTGTATTCCAAGAAACAGTAACCTACAGCAAGATTCCATTTGCTTTGTTGCTTGAAGTGGCCAAACTGGATCAAATACAATTATCAAGCTTTGCCATGTTATTTAGTTATGTTATTTCTCCTTAATTCTTCTGCTTCGTTATATTCCCACCTCATAGAATTAGCATGGAAATATTTGAAAACATAATTTTCATAAATATTTTAAATAAAATATTAATGACTTATTGTTTCCATTAGCTGCTTGAGTATTTTCCCAGAGTGCCCGCTGCAGCCTTGAAATACTCAAGAACTCTTTCCACTCTCATGTTGCCAGTTCCTATCACAGCTATTCTCTGCTCCTTTCTCAACACTACAGCAACCTCATTAGTCTGTGGTATTGCCTGCCCTCTTTCTCTCTTTAATAGGTCCCAAAGAGATATTTATTTTTAATTTCCTTTCTACCTCTTGCATAACTAAACCAGAGAACCTACGTCTTCCATTCTGTGATTCAATGAAACGAAGACTAGTAAAAGAACAATGTTTCTCTCCTATTAATACTCACATTTTTCTATTGATAGTGTTTTTAAAAGTGGGTTTATATCTAAGTTTGATCTGGTTGGGTACATGTGCTATTGCATCTTTTATAACTAACTTCAGTACAAGGATTTCCCTGATTTGGAATTGAGTGCCCAATCGGAAGAGCAGAGCTGGTCTTAAACATAAGACAAGACAAAGTACTTTACTCTCTCATTAAGACACCAAGAGAAGGCCAGGTCCCTCTCCCCCACAGGAACCCAGGTGGGTCATGGAGATGGCCGTCCTTTGCAGGTCGCTAACCTTCATACTAGCATTTAGATTATGATCACTGTCTTTCTCTTTTGTGTCCTTGGCACAAATTTTTATTTTGTTCAGAAATAAAATCAAGGACAATATCTAGATCTGGATTTATTTTACTTAATGAGAGTCTTCCAGTTAGCTCACATATAAATCAAACCAGTTCCAAAAAAAATACTTCAAACACTGCCAAAAGGTTGATTTTAAAACATTACACTGTATCACTGGCTTTTTATGCTTGTTTATTAATCTGGTAGTAATATAAAGATAGCTATCAAATGGCAGAAAAAGTACAGCCAGATGCCAACAGTGATCTCTGCACAAAGAATGCATCAGACTGGTAATATTATGTGCCTTTTTCTTTCCTTTTTTAATCTTACTGATTGCCAATATACTGCAACATTTGTAAGTTATATAGGAAAGGGGGGGAAGACACACCTGAGCAGAGCGCTAGGTATGATGAAAGAACTCAAGAACAGACTGAGTCACATATCTACAGGTGTTCACATACTGCTTCACCCAATTTGGCTCCTCAGTCAAGGATACTTTTTTCTTCTTGAATGACATGGGTTACACTTGTAGCATGTGACCAACTTTCTCAGGTGTTTTTGGTTTTGAACCATCTCTCCACTTCCAGAAGGTAAATTTGAGGCCATTTTCTTACACACTCTTCCCACATTACTCTGGTATTGAAGATACTGAAGCATTCACGCTATGGGTTTACGGTATTAATCCTTACTAATAGAGATCTTTTTTATATATTCTTGCACATCACCATGAAACACCAACTTCTTTACTTCCAAAAAAGTTATGTGATTCCTCATAAAATGCAGGTGAAGCAATTAAATGATTCATCCAGAGCCACATCTGTGCTGTCCCTGTCATAAAACAGATACTACCAGAAATTAAATTCATCATCACTGGCTCCGGACTTAAACAGCAGTAGTTTTCCCCATGGGCAAGTGAAGAATCATATATGCATATATATTGCATGTATTTTTAATATATGCATATGAACTCGTGTATATAAATCTGCACTATTCAACAGAGGGAAATCTTGGCTTACAATTAGAAAGGGGATTGAGAGAACAAGCATGAAGGCATACAGAAAGGGAATATATCAAGAGGATGTATGTATGAATTTCTAACAAGCATCAGTACATATTATTACCAGATTACATGTTACATTATGCTTCTGGAAATTACTCTTTGTTCTATCTTAGCTCTGTTGATACTACTATTAGCATTAGTATTATATGAGAGTGTAAGATCTCATATACTTAGAATCAACTTCAAATTATTAATAAGACAGACAGCTTTTGCAAAAGAACTTCCTTTAATTCACGTTTTTAGTTATACAGATAAACACTTTTTTTTCTTAGTATTTAATTAAGCTAATTATTTCTAAGTTATTTTTACCACTGTAAATATTTTATTGAAACAAGGAAATCTATTTCATCAAAAATTTTCTGCTGCAGAACATAACAGAATATAATAACCAGAACACCTTCCCAATCCTAAGCTTCCTGCAGGATACATCGAGTATTTCCAAACTGGGGGATGACTTGTTGCCATTCTCCCCTCAATCCCACGAGCACTATACAGTAATAAAATTCATGTGGAAAATTTTTTTACTCCAGTAGATTTCTTAAGGCACAAAAAATTATGTGCCCTGGATATTAATTGCTTCTCTTCTTGCCGCTCATTTTCCTGCTGCCTGCGCATGCAGAAAAAGTGGGATTCCAGCATTGTAGTTTTCTTGTTACCCCTTGCTACTTTGCAAAAATCTTTTACATAGAAAGTGACATGAAGGGGAAATGGAGTACAAACCAAAATAATATGTAATAATTCAACACAGTGAAGCTTATTCAGACTATTTTTTTTCTTTTCTTCTCCCTTTGGTAAAATTTCTTTGAAAACTTTGTAAAATCACTGCTTCAACAAACTAGTAGCATGTAGCTATTTCTCACCTGACATTCTGGTGCCTTCTTATAGAATTTGATTCCTTGATGCCATTATTTGGTAATTATCCACCCTTGACTTAAGGCATAAAGAAAATGAGCCTGAATGCTTGCAGCAGATCAGTATTTCACGGCAGAATTGTGAATGAGCAGGCCCACAATATCATAGAATCCTTTGGTTGGAAAAGACCTGTGAGATCATCAAGTCCAAGCATACCTGTCCACTACTACACCATATCCCTAAGCACCTCATCTACCTGTCTTTTAAATACCTCCAGGGGCAGTGACTCAATCACTTCCCTCAGCAGCCTGTTCCAGTGCTTGATAACACTTCCAGTGAAAAAAATCTTTCCTAATGCCTAACCTGAACTTACCTTTTAGCAACTTGAGGCCATTTCCTCTCATTCTATCACTTGGGAAAAGAGACTAACATTCAGCACTCTACAATCTCCTTTCAGGTAATTGTGAAGAGCAATAAGGTTTCCCTTTCACCTCCTCTTCTCCAGGGTAGACAACCTCAGTTCCCATCAGCCACCTCTCATAATGTTTGTCCTCCAGCCCCTTCAACAGCTTCATTGCCCTTCTCTGGACAAGCTCCAGCACCCCAACGTCCTTCTTACAATGAGAGGCCCAAAACCAAACACAAGATTCAAGGAGCTGCCTCATCAATGGCAGGGCTATCATTACTTCCCTGGACCTGCTGGCCACGCTGTTTCTGATGCAAGCCAAGATGCCACTGGCCTCCTTGGCCACCTCGGCACACCACCGGCTGATGTTCAGTCGGCTGTCAATCAACACCGCCAGGTCCTTCTCCACCAGACAGCTTTCTAACCACTCTTCCCCAAGCCTGTAGGGCTGCATGGGGTTGTTGTGCCCCAAGTGCAGGACTTGCTGCACTTGGCCTTGTTAAACTTCATCCCGCTGGACTCAGCCCATCAATCCAGCCTGTTCAGATCCCTCTGTAAAGCCTCCCTTCCCTCAAGCAGGGCAACACTTTCTTCCAGCTTAGTGTCATCCACAAACTTACCAAGGGTACATTCAATCCCCTCTATCCAGATAGTTGATAAAGATACTGAACAGAGCTGGACCCAGCCCTGAGAGACACCATTTGTGACTGGCCTCCCTCTGGAGTTAACTCCATTTACCATCACTCTTGGAACTCAGCCATCCAGCCAGTTTTTAATCCAGCAGAGGGTGCGCCTGTCCAGGACAGTGGCATACACTTTCTCAAGCAGAATCCTGTGAGAAATGGTGTCAAAGGCTTTACTGAAGTCCAGACACACTATGTCCAGAGCTTTTCCCTCATCTGTTGAGCAGGTCACCTTGTCGTAGAAGATCAGGTTAGTTTGGCAGGACCTGCCCTTCATAAGCCCCTGCTGACTGGGCCTGGTTGCCTGGTTGTCTTGTGTGTGCCTTGTGATAGCGCTCCAGGTGATCTGCTCCACCACCTTCCCTGGCACCGAGGTCAAACTGACAGGCCTGTAGTTTTCCAGTTCCTCCCTCTGACCCTTTTTGTACATGGGTGCAACATCAGGCAGCCTCCAGTCCAGTGGAACTTCCCCAGTCAGCCAGGACTGATGGAAGATGAAGGAAAGTTATTTGGGAAGCACATCCGCCAGCTCCTTCAGTATCCTTGGGTGGTTCCCATCTAGCCCCATAGACACATAACTCCCTATAGGAATGATATTCGTACAGATGTACTGGTGGATTTGTGATGGACTCCACATGAGGGAAAGAAACCAAATACATGATGAGTGCATGCTTCAGCAGAATTTGTTCACCATTTATCTTGGTTTGAAAAATTTCTAAATGAAATTTTGCCTGCAAGTTAAACCATGTACTTCCTGTTCTTGATTTGACCTTTTAATTACCTTCACAAAAGATGATTTTCACTGTAACAGAAACTGATTTGAAGCACTGATATAGGACTTTGTCTTCCTGCCTCCAGAAAGAATAATACTGTAACCTTGATATGAGCTTATTGAAAAAAACAAAACACTTTTGCAGTCAAAACTAAGTACTATATTTTGTGGATACCAATACTAAAAAATTAGAGAAATTACGCATATATTTGTTTCTTCTTCCATTGGAGATTATAAACACCCTGAGGCAGCTCATTTTTACTGTGTTTGCTGTCAAGAAGCGATGAAGTGCAAATGGAAACCAATTGAACTTAGCAATTTGTTTACCCAGGAAGACAACAGCTGGAGAAAAACAGAGTGTTTTAATAATTAGCCAATCAGATTAGATAAGGGACAAACTGGTGTATGATCTCGCATTATAATAAGGAGACTTCCTTTGGGGGATTATAGAGAATTAGTAATTACCTTCCTTCAGAATCAAGGAATTTACCTTATCTGAAAAAGCTGGAAATTATGAACAGTCCAAAATATCTCTCCTTGTATTTTTTTTTCCAAATCTACAGACAGCTCAGACTTGAGTGGTTTTTACTTCAAAGTTCAGAAACCACTAATCCCCATCTTCTCAAAAAGCAAAGCATCATAGACTAGAAAATGTTTAACGATTAGATAATAGGTATCTGGAGAAATTTAGATTTGTGTTATCGACCATGTATTACTTTGACACTTTCTTCCAAATTATCTCCTGGGAATTCTTAATGTTGAATAAAACTTTAGTAGTACATAACAACTTACCCAAATAGAAACAGTGATGAATTCTAATATGTCGTGCAGCTCAATTATCCACTACCCACTGGCACATATAAGGGACAGAAAAATCAGCCTCCAACTTGCCGAGCAGCTTGAACTCCTCTCGTGGACAGGTCAGTAGATTTTTAATGTTCAGTGTGTTAAACAGAAATTTGTTCTACAAGACATTATTTTAGACCTTTGGCTAAAGTAACATCTTCTTGATATGCAGTTATGAAAAAAACAGAACTAGAGGCACAAAGACCTGTAATACATACAGAGGAGGCTGTAGAAATTACCACAGGATGACCATTTTGAAGAAATTTTTTTTTTACCCCTGTATAATAATATGCTTTGTATTGATTTATCCAAGAAACAGTGGCTTATGATTACATCATCTGTGTTTATAGAAAAGAAGCCAAAGAAACAATATCATTTTGCCAGTTTTTGGGAAACAGTTGCATAATTCATACTACTTAAAATCTGTGATTACACAGAAGAATCTGTAGCTAATTGCTGGTTGCTGAACCGCTAACTCTACACTTTGATTGGTACAATCTGTCACACAGCACAGACAACAGGTCTTCATGACATTTACAGTTAAAGTAATTACAGCAAAACTTTTTAAAAAGTTGCCTCTGGCTTAAATGCTGTAACTCTGTACTGGTGAGGCTGCACCTTGAATACTGTGTTCAGTTTTGGACTCCTTGCTATAAGACACTGAGTTCCTGGACCATGTCTAGAGAAGAGCGACAAAACCTGCGAAGGGCCTGGAGAACAAGTCTTATGAGGAGCGGCTGAGGGAACTGGGATTTTTCAGCCTGGAGAATAGGAGGCTAAGAGAAGACCTTATTGCTTTCTACACCTACCTGAAAGGAGGTTGCAGAAAGGTGAATGTTGGTCTTTTCTCTCAAATGACAGGTGATAGGACAAGACAGAATGGCATCAAGCTGCATTAGGGAAGGTTAGACTGGACATTAGGAAAAAATTCTACACAGAAAGGGTTATCAAGCACTAGGACAGGCTGCCCAGGGACAGGTGGTTGAATCATCATCCCTGGAGGCGTTTAAAAAGTGGGTGGATGAGGTGCCTGGGAACATAAATTAGTAGTAGACAGGTATGGTTGGAGTTGATGACCTCTAAGGTATTTTCCAACCTAATGATTCTATGATACAATAATCTCATTTTTTCCTTTTAATTACAAAGTTTGTTAAATATGTCCTACAGAAAGGGCATGGTTTTTTCTGCTGATAAGTCAGTGCCATATTTATACAAGTTCATACATTTTTACCTAAAACTTCTGAAAGGTGAAAAAGCCTAGCCCAAAGCTTACATCAAACAACTCCTTGCATAGCCTGGAATTCTCATCAGCTACGTCCATGTTCCTTCTGTGACCATTTTCTGTGAGTAAAAGGGAAGAGGCAGGAGCAACACTGACAAGGAAAAAAAAACACTAATGCAACATATTTTTGAAAGTTAATTTTGAATGTGCCATGGAAGAATTTGTACCAGAATCTTGTTTTTATGAAGCAAACTCCCATTCCACTCTTTACTGGTATCTGATATTATTAGGGAGTCTGAGAACATTGAATCCTCATTTCTCTGCAGATCAAGAACTATTTTGAAAATAATTAAAAATACAAACAAACTGACATGTTCAAGGTTAATTTGTAAGCTGAAAAGAGGACAGATAAACAAAATCCATTGCGTTCACCAGTGTCTCTAGCTGGTATCAAATATTTCATTACCACTTCTAAAAGCAAAGATGCTTTAACATCAACCAAAGTATAACCTCCCGTTCCCACACTGAAACACTAAAAGTTTTTTTATTCAACCAAGCAGAAAATATCAAAAAGCACCAAACTAAGTTTAACAAGAAACCTATGTTCCAGAATTTCTAGAATTTACTATTTAGCATATTCAGAGATTCATTTTCCAGACTTATGTAAATACCACTTCTCACCTCATTAAGATCAATTAAACCATGTTTTCGTATTTATGAAAACACAGAACAAATTTCAAAGAAAAACAAAGACTGTTTAAAGGAGCTTTTAAGTTTGTGTAATTGATAAGTCCTCGGATTTCTAGAAAACTAATTAAGAGAGATTAACTTTTGGTAAATAAATGGTAAGATGTGAAATTTGTGAAACATGAAGCAAACCAAAATTTCAAGTGTTAATTCAGTTCCAACTGAATCATTCATTAGGAATCACTCTTGTGAAGTTAGTCCCCTCTTATCACAAGTTCTCCAGGAGTTCACCACAATTTTATTCAAACATTCATTACCTGCCAGTATTTGCTGAATATTTTATGTCAACAAAATTCCAGTCCCTGGGATGCTTGTAAAATCTTCACCTCAGTACCACACTACTTTGTTATTTCTAGGGTGTTTGGCCAACTTAAATACATAACAATGTTTCTAGTGCTCTGATTGGATGACTGAAATTGTTTAAACAAGAGAATAACGGTAACACTGAATACCAAATTACGAAGCACCACAGCAGATTTTTGGACAAAAAAAATTCAAGCAAGTGTTTAAGGCACAGGGACAAGAGTGGAACATTTGTGTTCAATTACTGCCTCACTTGAGAGTCATTTGGTACTTTTATTTCTGTCCTTTTCTTTCCCAATGACTTGTTAATGGTTTTGAAGCTGTATTTTCAAAAATATTTACATATCTAAAGATGAAAACAGGGTCGAGAAAGGACTCACACATGCACATAAATCCCTTGATTTAAAGATGGCTTTGAAAAGCCAATTTTTATGTTCTTTTACGTCACTGGGCACCCAAAGAACCTTAAAGATTTGAAGTTTTTGTGCGTGCCATACCTCATTGACTTAAATATTCATATTTGATTATTAATAACAGCTCTTTTAAGCTTATTTGGATAATTCAGTTAGCTTATGCATAGACAAGATAAACTCTCCATCTTCACCCACTATATATTGACACAAAGCTAAAAAAGAAGAATATAATTCTGCCTAAACTATGGATGGAACTCAGTTCATTGTCTTTAGCTGGACAGGGATTTGACTAGGAGTCAGAGTACTGCTGCATTTCTACTGTTACTTTAAAATCAAATGCTAAAAATAAGTTGAAAGGATAAACTGGAAGAATCTCACTACATGAGACTTCTCTTGAATATGCAATAATGTATGGCTTTGATGGCAAAAAAAAAAAAATCGATCTTAATTTTATTTTTATCAAGCAGATAAACTGAACTGCAGTAGGCATCATTTGAAAAGATTATGAGGCTGCTCTTTGTTTGCCTCAAGGTATTGTTAAACATAAGACTAATTCCACATGGAAATAGCATTTATGGTGACTGTTTCTCCAGTGACATGACAGCTGGACTAAAAGGCATACTCTACCAAATGAGGCATACATGCAAAATTAAAGCAAAACCCAATACAGACATTTCAAGTTTGCCTAAGACTTTGCAGCAATGCATGCATTAACACATCTTACATTTGTCTGAAATTCTAAGTAGCAGCAATTGGCTACAAAGATACTGAAAGTGAATACATTCACAGCATTTCACTTTATCTCCTTAAATATAGGTCATCTTTCTAATGTTACATAAGCCCATTTGAAAACCTCAGTCACAAGCTCCCTAAAACCAGGCAGAATGTCAAACTAGCAGAATAAACACGTAAGTCAGAAATACAGTCCTGGCCTTGTATCGTAACATTCAATAATAAAGCTCGTAGCAGACATCTATATTTTCCAGCAAATGTTGAATAGCTTTGATTTATTTCTGATTCATATTCAAAGCTAAAGGAGAGTTTTTAACATATATATTTTACTATAGATTAGTTTAATGCTGGGACACTATACCTCAATACACTGAAAACTACTAAGCTTCATATATAGGCCATACCTGTGATATTGAATGTGTAATGTAAAAAGAGTGGTATATTAATAACAACTACTTTAGAATAAAAACCAAAGCACAAAGGGTCAAGATACAGAAACAATCTAAATGTTTCAGCAACATCAAAATGAAACAAGTTTGCGGCGTCTACTTTTGACTTTTTATGCAGTACTGTGACTGGTTTCAGTTTAATTAAACCGTATTTTCTAATGATTCTTATTAAGCTAAGCCAGCACAGAGAGCAAACTTAAAAATCAAACACCATCAAAAACTCCTTGCTACCTTCTATGAGGAACAGTCACAGGAAATATTGCCCCAATGTCCATGCTGTGGCCACAGTGGAAACTGGAGAACATTAGAGTTTCATAAAAGGATGAGAAAGGAACATCTGGAGCTGAATTCCAGGAATATCTGCAATCCAAACATGTCATTGCATTCAAATAGTATATTGTTAAGGCATTCTACAAATAGAGAATTAGGACATGAGACAACTCAAAGTTAGAAGTGAATAAAGTATTACTTGAAAGTAACTAGCAGTACTGGTTTAATAGAACTTCTGCTGACACTGACCTTCCACACAAAATCAGTGTTACATATCAAATTACTACTCAGAGAACCCAAATAATAATGTATAAATATTTATTGGAAACCAGTAAGGCATCAACACCGGGGGTACTTATAATCATTGAAAGAATTCCTGTGTAGCAGAGACAAAAAAAGTTACCTGCAAGGTCAATGTGTGAGAGCCACAATGTTATGAACGTTGTCAGTGGGATTTAGCAGCAAGAAAGAAGAAAATCCTACTTTTTCTACTATCTTTGGAAGCTCAAGATATTTGCATAAATGAAAAAAGGTGTCTGCATGTGTGTAAAAGAACAGGAATTAAAATAACTGTCATACAAGAGAATGAAACAAACATGCGGACAGTAAAAGAAGGATGCAAAACAAAAATAAATGTTAACATTGCAGAAAGCTGCAGAGAATGCCAAAGCCTCAAAACAGCCACTGGGAAGAGAAAAGGAAGCTCTTCAGTGTGATGAAAAATCATAAAAGGTTAAATTTTTCCACTAGAAAAATCACACTCCATGAACTGAGAGTGCTAACTGGAGCAATGAGTAGAAATTCAAATAGACATGCAAGAAATTAAAATTAATCAGACATTCCTGTTTCTAGAAAAGGCTGAACATGCCATTCCTCACCACAAGAAGGATGTTGAGGCTCTGGAGCGAGTCCAGAGAAGAGCAACGAAGCTGGTGAAGGGACAGAAGAACAAATCTTACAAGGAGCAGCTGAGAGAGCTGTGGTTGTTCAGCCTGGAGAAGAGGAGGCTGAAGGGAGACCTCAATTGCTCTCTACAACTACCTGAAGGGAGGTTGTCGAGAGGAGGGCACTGGCCTCTTCTCCCAGGTGACAAGGGACAGGACAAGAAGGAATGGCCTCAAGCTTCACCAGGGGAGGTTCAGGTTTGACATCAGGAAAAAATATTTCACAGAAAGGGTCACTGGGCACTGGCAGAGGCTGCCCAGGGCGGTGGTTGTGTCACCTTCCCTGGAGGTGTTTAAGGCATGGGTGGATGAGGTGCTAAGGGGCATGGGTTAGTGATTGATAGGAATGGTTGGACTCGGACTCGATGATCCGGTGGGTCCTTTCCAACCTAGTGATTCTGTGATTTCATTGGTGTTGAATGCTGTGCTTGTTAACAAATGGAGTTGGTTTTCCTTCTGTTTATAATTAACAGCCTCTGTAATTCCCAGGGTTATACAAATCACATAGAAGTATAAATGACAGATGAATATGGATTGATACAAGTTGACAGCATGACTCATTCTGCTTCCATGATGTTATATTGTTTCTCTGAATGGAATTTAATCATAGGATCTTTTAAATATAGAGAAAAAGAAACTCTAAATAATAAAAAAAAACATGTTGTGGCAGTTTCAATAATATCCTTACTTAATTCCTTTTCTGTCTTTTATCACAGGACCTTTTAAATATAAAGGAACTACTGAAAAAAAATCATTCAAAACTTAAATAAAGATGTTATTAAACACAACACAATGGATTTAGCTTACTATTCTTTCTTCATGTTTATAGAGTCCTGTAATAAACGGCAGCAAATAAAGACTTTTATATAAATAGAGACAGAAATAGCATTAGGAAGGATAGCTTAAGCATGCTATATGAGCTTAAATGTAAACCACTGTACTTTTCCATGTAGTATAACCATCACCCACCAACCCCTTCATCCTGAGTGACTGCACATAATGATTATATTTTCAAACTTGTGTGACATCATTTTCATCTCAACTTTTTCGTATAGGCCACTAAACAGTGCATCCCAAATGATTAGGGCATCCATAGTCAATTGGCTTCACTTGTCAGAAAAAAGTGAATATTCCTTTCCTTCTACTTTGCAATAATCCCTGGCTTAATGCACTATAATCTGCTCATGTCAGATGTGATAAGAATAGTGTAGTCAACCATATATATGCCTAATTGTTTATTCCTAACACTTGCATAAAGATTATCAACTTTTCTCGTTTCAGCATAGTTTACTATGCTCCATACCACCTCTGGACAGTGCCAGGGTGAACACCATCTTCTAACATTAATTTTGTTACTCTTTCAGACACTTCATTTATTTTTGTCTAGACTAATTATTTATTAAGGAAAACATTTATTTGTAAATAAATGGGTTTACAAAAGAAAATAATTGGAATTAATATAAAATATTATCCCCCAATCTGCAGCAGTAATTGGCTACAAATATTGGTGTTGCTCTAAATATTCTTGCAGATGTTTAACATCATGATTACATTGACTACAAATAAGTTCTTCACACCTAAAAACTAGGGTTGCAACTCAACAAAAGAGCGTCAACACTTTTGCAAGGGAATTTTCTTGAAGTGAAGAGAAGGGAATTAGCCTAGGGTGTTAACTTCCTTTAGGGTGTGAAAAAGGAGATCTGGATGACTACTATTGATTAGATGCCTAATTTTACATAGTTTAAGTGGGATAAACCCATTCTAAAACTTGTACTTACAAGCAGTAACTTCCATTTGCAGCCACCAAAATAATTGCTTGAGTTCAACATGTTATTGCAGTTACTTATTAAATTGCCTAAAATAATTATTTTTTCAGGCATTGTTTTGTCCCGAATGACACTCATGAAATTCAGTAACAGATTTACTGTTGACTCAAACGGAAGCAGTTAGACTTATACACCGTGGATATTGTTTTCATTGTCTAAAACTTCTTTACAAAATACACTGGAGAAAGAAATGGAGTCTTCCTTTTCAGACAATGAAAATACATTTCTTTAATTCCTGTTTGAAGTATATCCAGTACTATCCCCATAAAATCCAGTAACTTCTGGTATAATTACTGCATTTGCAGTCTTTGCAAGGAATCATGTACCTCACCACAAAAGATTAAATGCAACCTCCATTTTATGTCCACATGCCAGAAGTTAAACTCACACTCAGTTTCTTGCACTTCTATCCCATCAATCACAAATGTATGACCTTTATGCAAATCAACATATTTTTGAGCCTTCTCTACCACACAACTTAAAATACATGCCAGAAAGTATTTCCACCATGTTTCATGATGCTGCATTTAAATTTCATTTAGTCTCCCTCTTTCTCTTGTATTTTATGAATTGCAGTAACTAGAAATTACTCAGTTGATGTGTAAAACTGACACAACCAATCTAAGCACTGAGTTTGCAGTAAATCTAAACCCTCACAGACTCTACAATATCTTTTCTAAGACAGAATGAGGCACCTGTGTGTAGTATTCAAGGTGCCAAGATACCGATGATTTATATAACGGCCCACTGCTTTTGGGGTTAATTTGCAGTTTATTAATAAAATGTAACATCTTCTTTGAATTCAACCAAAATTAAGAAATGAGCAGATACACTTACTGAATTATATAAAGTAATGCCAGCATATTTTTTCCTCAGTGGTTACAGATAATTGAATTAGGCTATTAAACAGTAATTTATCAAGCACACAACTTGAAAAATACACAGAAAGACAGAATAAGTTTTTAACGTGAACATGAGGTTTTTTGAAAACAATCAAGTATTTTTCCAGTCCTATGGAAACTGATAGCAAAGCTCCTATTGATTTCAACTCTTAACCGGAGTTAGGTTTGAAAAAGTCTCTTAAAATTCCACAGACATCTCTAATAAGGCTTTAGCAAGATTTATTTTAACTGTTAGTTCATCATCAATCCTCATATAGAGTTGCAGACATTCCTTTTTTAAAGCAGCTCCTTTAAATTAGATTGCATAGAGATCAAAGCACTGTAACGAATACCTCTGAAAAACTGAAAAACTTTAATAACTGTTCTTGTTTTGAGATGACCTTCCACCAATTTCACACCACATCATGTTTTCTCTCTTCTTCAGCTTTAAACTAATGATGAAGCCAAGGAGGCAAAAGCAGAAGAAACCGTGCCATCAGCACAGGTTTTGCTGTGCTTAAGTGCTCATCACTGATATTAACCAACAGCCTTTGCCCTCACTGGAGCATACTTAGAGCAAGCAAGGTTTATATTGAAAGAAGTCCTCTTCTAACACTTACAGTAGTCTGATCAGAAAACAAGAAACATCTAGCACAGTGAGGTCACTCAAACATAGAAAAATCAAGGCCACTCTTTATCTTTTGGCTATTGAAGTAACCACCCATTCCTCCATAGATGAAGTCCAAGGTTACAGTTACTTGGAAAAATGAATTGGCTTCAAAGAGAAGAATATTTTTTTCTAACAGACAGGTGCATCAGTTAAGCTGGCAGAGGCTCACTACTTCCTTACTGCCACCTATAAGTAATTTGCTTTCAAGGTCAGTGAATATGACCCAGTGCCCTCTCAATAGCTGTCTGCATGTGCATAAGAGCTAATACACACTTAGTGTCCCAGAGACCTCAGACGAACTGCACATGCAAAAATTCTACTCTGCAGGCTTTGCAATGACTGCCTAATTCATCCAGTACACACTACATCCACTGCATGTGAGCAGACCAGGAATGAAGTATCATGGAGCAATAGAATGGCCATACACAGTAATCACAAGGCATGTTGAACTCAACCGTGCATCAAAAAACAGCTCATGCACAGTGTATCACTGGATTCCTACTCTCTTCAGGGGAAAAATGCGTTTATTATTCTTTATGAATCATTCGATTAGACTTACATTATAAGACAAGTAAATGGCTATAAAACATTGACTGCATCACTACCTTTCACAAAACGTGGCTGAGCGTACCACAATGCAAAATGCATTGGATAAGGGAAAACAAAACTTATGATAGAGGGAAAATTATATGATCTGATTATTCTTTTCCTGCCCATTTCCTCGTCGGCTATATTTCACAATACACCACCAATCTTATTGACTATATATTCAGTGTATTACCCTGACTTTATGTAGATATGAAAGAGTAGCAGAAAAGACCTCTTATTTTTAGCATTACATTATATACTCTCAAAATCATAGTTCCTACATAGTGAATAGGTTCTCCTGCCTTTCTCCTACACTAGAAGAAAATTCTCTGAAGAGATGCAAAAAGGAAGTAGAGCCAGAGCACTATGTCTGCTGTCTGCAGTTACACTGCTCAACTCAGCAGAATGAAGTTGCTGCCTATGACAGAATGGGCCTATGAACATAAAGCACTGCTTTCAGAGCACTGTATGAAACCTGGGTGCTACAGCATTCTGTGATTTAGAATCATAGAATAACCAGTTTGGAAGAGACCCACCAGATCGAGTCCAACCATTCCTATCAAACACTAACCCATGCCCCTTAGCACCTCGTCCACCCGTGCCTTAAACACCTCCAGGGAAGGTGAATCAACCACCTCCCTGGGCAGCCTCTTCCAGTGCCCAATGACCCTTTCTGTGAAAAATTCTTTCCTAATGTCCAGCCTAAATCTCCCCTGGTGGAGCTTGTGGCCATTCCCTCTCATCCTGTCCCCTGTCACTTGGGAGAAGAGGCCAGCTCCCTCCTCTCTACAACCTCCTTTCAGGTAGTTATAGAGAGCAATTTCTTGCTATCCTAGCTGATAGCAAGATCACTTTTATTCTAAAATAGTAGAATAGTTGAGGGACACCACATTTCTTTCCAGGAAAAAATACAGAATTTGTTATCCTGAACTTCTGAATAGCAGCTTTTCTACTTTCCCTTTTCAGCAAGGGAAAGAAGCGCTTGCTAGAGACCATGGAACATTTAGTTTGCCTTTTTTATAGTTAACATACAGTATCAGCACATAAATGCAAAAGACATGTGAACACAGTTTTATAGGTACAATTAAGTTCTTATCAAAGGATAAACCCTCAACTTTCATATCCTTGTCATAACCCAAGTAACAAGCGGCCAGACTTCCATACATAGTTAACTGGTTCATCTTAAATTCCCTAAGGCACAGAAACTATTTTGCCTCTGGCCCTCTCTGCTTCCTGCCCCTTCGCTTTATACACTTAATTTTTTATGGTCTTGTGTGGAGATGAACCTCTCTCTATGAAAGACAATGCATGATAAAAATTGGTCATTGAGGTCTTATCACTTCATTAAGGAAACTACAAATGGGGAGCCACTTAAATATTCACAGTAAAGCAGCTTATAATATTCACAACATGCCTGTTTAATACATATGAATGTAGCCTTCAGTGAGCATCTATCTGTATACAAACATAGACTGTACAAAGAAGATTTTTTGCTATTATATTCTACAAATCTGCATTTAAGAAATCTATTCTAGGCTTTACTACCTACTAGCAAACAGTGATCCAGAACCAAGTTATTTTTATCATCTACAGTAACAACAGTCCAACTATGGCACTATTCCAGTAGCTGTGAAGAAAAAAACTTGCTCAAAAACTTGAGCAAAGATAGTGCCGTTTGATAAGTAATTAGCATTCCATTTTGCACACTAAACTGTACATCATTTGATCTACCTCTAATAGTCACTCTGGTGGAAACTCATGGGCAGTGCCAAAGCCAGCAGAATTGCACTAATTTAAAGCTACTGCAAGTGAAAGAATAAGACTCAACATCTGGAACAGTGACCCATTCCTGCATGCTCAAGAGCCTGCTTTATTATCTAGAGACTGTTCTTGAAGTCCCCTTTCAGCCTTGCAAGCTCTTTAGTTGAAGAACTTGATGGTAAACTAATAAATAATAAAATCTAATAGATTAATATGTTGGAGGAAAACTGCTGAGCCTTCAAAACTATCCTTTTTTATCTGCACTACAGGCTTTCAATTGCTTCCCCTTTGTGCCTGCCTAAAAAAAGAATAAATGTCAGTAAAATGAGCAATAGCTGTTTACTGAGTCTCAGGTACATTCAGCAGTCATTGCATCAGGAGCACTCCCCATCACTGATTTCAGTACCGTCAAGGCAGTTCTTCTGAAATGGCATACAGAGGTCACAAAAAATGTTACATGGCAACTACTGCAGTGTTGGTACTGCAGATTTTTATACAGTCACAATTTTCACATAAACAGCAGTTAGAGTATTCAAGCAGCTGCATTCGTGATCATGCCTCTGCACGCTGCCCTGCCCCAAAACTATCCCTGCAGAGAACCAAGTGAAGCACTAAGTTCTGTCTCTTGCTGCATGTTGCAATAGTTTTTGAATAGTCCCATTTTGAATAGTCCCATTCAAAAAAACAGAAGAATTTTTTCTAATAGCCAGGAAGGATTCTGCCCCTACTACTCAGACTACAAAGTTGTTGCACAACCCAGTTTCCTACGAGAGCATTTTAATATGTTATTTATACCCATTTGTTCTGCAAGAAAGTCCTCATGTTTTGGCTGTGATCCCCTCTACTGCAAGAGTATAATTAATTTCTAAGAGATGTGATTTTGCTTCCTGTTTGCTGAGCAGTTTTCAGCTAAGTATTAGGAATTCTCTGAGTATCTGTAGGGCTCCCTTGTTTACTTCTTTCATATTTGCAGTTCTGAAATACATAAATTTCATCAGCATAAAACAATGAGATCTGCCCATGCCAGTCCTGGGAATAACATGGCAAATAGTTTCTAAGCCAGCCTAAGGTTTTTCTCCATGACATCTACTTGGCACAAAAAAAAAAAAAAATCTAATCTTCTCCTAAATTATTATCTGCAATTAATTATCTGCCACATCAGACAATCACAAAACTGCACTGAGTTTAGTGGTGTTTCCATAACTTTGCTCATTACCTCGGCCCTTTGCATCACAGCAAAGAGCTCAGTTGATTGAAGAAAAAGAAGTCATGCTTCACAATAATATATAATAAGTAGGATTTTTTCATACCTAAAAATATCTCTTTTTCAGTATTAAATCACAACTGATTTTCTCGGCACACTGAACATCTTCAGTAAACAGCAACATTTACAAAATAGGAACAATTACAAATCAGGACAAAAAGTATAACAAGTGGAGCCTCAGCAACATTACAAAGAAAGGAACCACCAGCACTTAAGAATCCTTGTTTTTAACAGAGATTTCTTTTATGTCAGAAAGACCATACAGGCCAAATTTATCATTCCACTCCCATGATATAAAACTTTCCTATCCTGTTAGTAATATTTGAAGCCCATTAGAAACTACTGAATTTTGCTTTTTTGTTATTAGATTTAAGGCCAAATTCATAAAAAAAACTTGCAATAGACAGGTTTTCTGTTTTGTATCATCTGGTAATTCCAATGTGTCTAAATAAGTATATAACAATTTATGTAACAGATTTTATAAATAATTTTAACAACAAAATTCTGACATGAGTATAACAACACAGATTTATATAGATAAAAACAGGCTGTAATTTGGGGTAAATTAAAGTAAGGCTACAGAGGAGAAAAAGTAGCATGGAATATTGAAACATAAAGGTGATATTTTACTAGCATTTCAATAGGTCGCTGCTGGTAGGTATCAAAATAAATAAACCTTAAGCAGCGGCAGGGACTAATTCCTGCCAGGCCCTGGGTTGCAAGCCTTTAAGTGGAGAAAGAATAAAAGAGCCAAACAGTGGAGAAAAGGAGAGGGCATCTCTTCGGGAAGAAAAGGACTGAGAGGAAGAGGGATGCTTTTATTCAAAGAAAAGGAAGGGACAAGACAAGAAGAGGAGATGAAGAGCCAAGGTAAAGATGGGAGAAAAAAGTATGAATAAATAAGACAAGGAAGCAATAAAGAAAGCAAAGATATAAAGTACTGAAAATAGGAAAAAAGAGGTAAAACTGCAATTTTATAGATTATATTTCTTTTTCAGGCATTTAGTAATGTCATAATTTTAGAGGGAACTTGACAAAGAAAATCTAACATTCACTAACTCATACTCCAAATGTCTGTAGAGTAGTTCACTGCTGATACAGGAACAAAAACCAGGAACTCCAATGAACTAGTTGATTTGGTGAACCATGCTGTCATGAGTACAAATATCTTACTACAAAGAAATAATGCAGGACTAGATCACTATTCTAATGTCATCTGCATTCCTACTCTATATTTACAGCAGTTTTTGATTCAAGGTTCATCCTTCTTATTAAAAGCTCACCTGTAAAGGAATGCTGCCAATAACCAAACATATGCTAAAGCATCTGTTCTCCAGTGAAACGGTGAAGTTACACAGATACTTTAAGGATAGAGCATTTCTTGCAAGTTGCACACTAAGTGTTCAGCGATAACTTACAAATTGGACTAATTCTTAAGAAGTGAGCTCTTTTCCACTTCCTGAGTTAAAGACATCAAGTACTTGGGGATCACGATTAAGAACTTTGTGGACAATGTTGGCTGACAAAGGGTGACTTCAGGCCAAACCCAATATTTTCAGTCATTACAGGCTCAAGCATGTTGTTATAAACAAATCCATAAGGAATACTGAAGTACAGAACCAGTACATACAGTAACAATAAGCATTTCATACGCCTCATCTCTAAACAGGCAAAACAATTCCTCAGGTGAGTCAGCAATGCTTTTTAAATATAAGGAACTTTGTTCATTTGCTCTGTTATTCATTGGTTTTGATCCTGGATTTATTCATATAAATATTGAGCCTAAAACATTTCATAGACAGTAACTAAAAAGCTCTGAGGCTTACACAAAAATGTGCTCTCTTCATGTGTTATAAAATGCCCTCCATTTATCTTCTTTGCAAAAACTTGCTCTTGAAAAATGAAATATGCGAGTTGAAAAAAATGTGTGAGTTAAGTGACTAGTCACACACCATGAAAATTCAAAATGAGCAGCTCCCAAATTACCTAATCATGGAAATGTATTGGCTGAGCTGTCCAGCAAGTCCCTGTAAGTCACAAATAGATCCCTAGAAATCAATAGGCATTTTCAAACAAACAAAATTATTTAAACTAAATTGATAGTATAACTATTCTGAGCAGATCAACTACTTCTAGCAGTAAGAATACAAATCATCAATAGATGCAAAGTTCATCAAAAAATCTGGCCTCAGTCAACCTCTGAATCCAGAAATGTGCTCTTTAATGCATCTGTTTTAGTCAGATGGAAGGTTTACCAAGCAGCCAAAGCACACTCCTAGCTTCATTAGCAATAAGAAATAAACACAAGAACTGAAAAGTCTGTAAACCACAACGCTGCCTCTCCCAAAAGAAATCCTCTGCAATGGAGAAACTGCACAGGGGAGTATGGAGTGGCACCCTACAGAAGAAAATGCTTTCTTTTAAAACTACTATCTTAAACACCTTTCTCTCTTTAATTTGGACTGATAATCTCTAGCTTGCAATTTTCTTGATATCTTGAGGAATAGAATCAATATATCCAATGTTTATTTAAGAAACTACGTACATGGTTCACGACCTACAAGAGAAAACCTTAAATATGCAAATTTTGCAGGTACACCCCAGTTACTCATAGTACATTATCATATTCTGCAAAGCCACAGCCACATCACATAATTCTCCCATGTATCAAGGCAACATACAGCCTTAGACTCATTCAGCCTTAGACTCATTCATTCTTGAAAAATAAGTATTCAAGAAGAAAAGGCTAGCCAGCCATCCAAAGGGATGGCATTTTAAGAACCCACAATGACAATTTCCTTCACTTTACTGTGGAGACTCATTCCTGAAACTTTTCCTCCTATATAATGTTTGTAAAATAATGGTTTCTTTTTTTTTTTTTTATTGACCCTTCTGCTTTCAGGAACCTCATTACAAGTAACTGCCTGATTTGCTAGAGGAACAGTCACCATTCCACACCGCACCTAGCTATTTCATCATCACTAGAAAAGACTTTCTTGGCTCTTTTGTCAGTGCAGTAAAAAATGAAAACAATAATACTAATTTACACTCAGATTGGTCTTAGTAGAAAAAAACGCACTGCCTGCTTTTAGGTCATCTATTCTGCTGTAAGATAAGACTTCTTTTCTTATTGCTGCATTTAAGTGTGATCTTCTCCTTATGTATCTTAGTCACATAATTTTTTCCTTAGGTGCAATAAATAATTTATGTGTTTTACCAGCAACATCCAAAAAAATGCACATACAGTGCAAGGCATTGCAAAAATCAGGTGAAAAAAGCAAACTCTAGCTAGCCCATATTTTCTGCTAGGTGAACAGACTGCAACAGCATTACATGGGCATCTGAGCAGGACTGGATGAGGGCTAAGCATCAACTGCATACAGCAGTCTCAACAAATACACACTTATTGCAACATCCTAAATAAAGCAGTTGGGAAAGTAGCTATTTTGCTCTGATTTTTTTTTTTTTTAAGATATTTGAGAATTCTATTTCCACTTGTCTTCTTGAACATGCAAGGGGGTTCTCATCTCTTTCAAGTCATTATCTTTAGCATAATAATTCATGCATTCCTGCATAAAAGGGAAGAGGACCTTGACTTGACTCTGCTCCATCCCAAGAGAGATAACTCAAGCAGAGGGAGCATGCCCGTCATCACAATGTGTTCATACAACACAACTCAAACCTAGACATTCTTCACATCCCATTTTCCTTTTTTTAAAATAGCTCACACTTAAGCAGTTCTTTAAAAGGGTACTTTTACCAGTATCACAAACACACAGTTTTCAGTAGAAGCTAGAATATAAGCACAGGCCTTCAGGAAACTTTACTCCCAAATTCCGTTCTCTGAATGCCATATACAGCATTTACTGTTGCCAAAGAATTCAGTTTGATTTTAAAAACTGTATTCGGCTATTCAACATTCTAAGATAGAAATCTTCCATGCAAGAAATAATTTTACAAAAAATCCGACACCTAATATTCTTCCATGGTATTTGCAGCTGGCTACTGTTATAAAAGCACAAGCAACTCATGCAAAAATCACTGTTCCTAAAAACATATTACAATGCTCAGGCGCTTTATCTGGACATTGTTACAAAGCAGGAATAACCAAAAGAGCTATGCTTGGAAAAAAATTAGGTTATAGGAAAGTCAAATTAAAAAACCTTCCCATATTGAGAAGGGAAAGCCAAAGCAGGGTAAGAGAAATGGGGAGCAAGAAACAACCTGGACCCACACTAAATTACAGGGAAAAAGCTGAGAAGAGACATGCTGCAGGAACCAATCAGCTGATATAACAAAAATTACACTGGAAGCTTCATGGTTTGACTATAAAAATCTATTATCATGCCTCTTCTTGAGGCTAAGCATTCACACCTGCTCTCCTCCCTTTTTCCACTTCTAGCATTTTGCTTCTCACCTTAGAGCTTCTCTTGATGCTTGTCTCCTCATACCTTTTTCATTTCCAAAGAAAATGTTTCTTACAATTTAATTCTGGTATCTTTTTAGATTCTCAAGCATTCTTCAACCTAATTGATTTTTGACAATTAATCCTCTAGGGACCAAATAACGCAGTCTATTTGTTATTATAGTTTTCTTGCTTTGGGCCTTACTTTGTGAGAGGAAGAATTTAAACAAATCTGTTTTGGTAGTTAGTAAATGGATTGGATGACACTAAAATTAAAAAGAAGTAGAGGCAGACGTTTCATGCTCCTGCTGTGTATCCAATAGATAATTGTTCATATAAACTCCCCTGGGACTTCCGTAACCCAACACTCTGGATAAGTTAAGCATTAGAGTAAGAGTTTCTCATTTCTATGCCTCAATCATCCATAGAACATAATGATAACATTTTCTTTTGCAGCCTTAAATTTGTTATTGGCATGAGAAGGAATAAGTATCATTCCCTAGGAGGACGTTTATAGCTCAATAGTGTTAAAGCAACTTGCCCCATACAGCGCTACAGCTCCTTCTCAGCGTTTGCCTGCCCTAATAGCACACAGCAAAACTGTAGCAGAATGATCTAAAGAAGATTCCATTTCCCCTAGTAAATCATAGTCTGCATCATATAGTAAAATACCATATTCTTTTGCATTTCCCACACTGCCACAATGTTTGAATATGGGTATGCATTACATTTGTATATCTAACAGTTTTCCGATAGTACCACTACTACTGCAGACACTATTTTTCAGCCAGTATAGCAATTTCTTACTTTCCTCATTTACTTTGTTACTTGCTGATACATTATGTGTCGATCAAATCATATGAGGAGCGACTCGGAGAGCTGGGGTTGTTTAGCCTGGAGAAGAGGAGGCTGAGGGGAGACCTTATTACTCTCTACAACTACCTGAAGGGAGGTTGTGGAGAGGAGGGAGCTGGCCTCTTCTCCCAAGTGACAGGGGACAGGACAAGGGGGAATGGCCTCAAGCTCCGCCAGGGGAGATTTAGACTTGAGATAAGGAAAAAATTCTTCACAGAGAGGGTGGTTAGGCATTGGAACGGTCTGCCAAGGGAGGTGGTTGAGTCACCGTCCCTGGAGGTGTTTAAGGTGAGGGTGGATGAGGTACTTAGGAGCATGATTTAGGGATTGGTGGGAATGGTTGGACTCGATGATCCGGTGGGTCTCTTCCAACCTGGTTATTCTATGATCGCACCTGCTTAGCATAAGCACCACTGGGACTACTCTACGTCAGGCTTATAACACTGCAGAGCCTGAGAATGAAACCAGTTTGGTTTCCTTTACAGATTCTTATTAATCAATTACTTCTATTTAAATATTTTTTAATGCACTTGAATGGCAGAGAGTACACTTTCAGAGATGTAGATTACTCAGAAAATGTAAACATAGAAGAGAAAAAGGGAAAAGTATTAAATTCTTTCACATCTGCAGTCACTTCTATTTGATATTGACACACTTATGTGAAACAAAAGTGGTCCTTGAATTCAGACAATACAGAACTTGTAAAGAGTGCCATCATCTTTCTGAACTGAAATATTGAAGAAAGGATGTGATGCCCATCTTAATATACTGAAAATAAATAGAGAATTAAAATACATCTAGTTTTCATACCCATGGAAGATTTTTCCAACCAATATACACAGAGAAGCATAGCCATTTTCTTTTTATGTCATTTGTGATTTAAATACAGGATGCGTGACTTTGAGATGGCTGCCAAATACATCTGGCTTCTACAGAATTTTCAATCAAACCAAATTTACATTATAAAGCAGTCTTTGTGCAATATTTTAGGGCACTAAACAAATTCACTTTAAAAATAAATGAAATTGAATATTAATAAGTCAAGTCAAACAAATTATTTTGGTTTGTAGTTAGAAAGGCACAGTTCTACAGTTATCAAACAGGGATTGGATTTCACAACCAAAGATCACCCCAAACAAAAGGATGCAGTTCCCAGATGCAGATGAAATAAGTGGCAAAGCAAAAAAGGTATCCTGGTGAAAAATTCATTTGGCTGTGGCTCAAGTAGAACAGACACAAGCACCGAGCGCACAATGATGCAGTGTCAATTTGGCTGTAAACCTTTACAGCTGTAAATCTTGATTCAGGATTTTCAGGGAGATGCCTAGTTTGGAAACTAAATTTATTAAACAGGGCTATAGGCTCATATTGACTGTTATCGCATTTGAGGTATTGCTAAACTCACATGCTATCATATAATTAACATAACTCAAGAGAAACCCAAGATGAAAAATTAGATTTACTGATCTCAGAGCTCTGTTAGTCTGGAACTGGAACTGTAGGTGTAAAGATTTGCATCTGCTCACTTCTATGACCCCAACAAATTTACATGCAGAGATATCTTAACTCTCTTCACAGCTCAAAAAGTACACACACAGTTAAGTATTTTTATACACATATACATAGGGAGACAAAGATTTGTATTTGTAAAGGCTCCAAAAAATTAAGAATTTCTATTATTAGTCATCCCTAGGAACATCAGCTACTAGAGTTTATTGGATGAGTCACAAAAAAACAAAACTTCATTATTCAAAGAGAGTAGAGACATATTATCAACCACACCTGTGATTCAGTATTTCTGCATGCAGAATAATTACTTTTAGAACTTCAGATTAAAATCTGTTGCTACAGTCTACCAAAATATTTAATCTGTATCTTAACATGATGCATGTGAGTAAGCCTGTTGGCTTCAAAGATACTATTGGTAAGCTTAATACAAAGAAGGTCTTGGAGGATAGTCTTACACCATTTTAGAGATTTCTCTATGACTATAATTAAGAGATAATGCAAAGAATATAGGTCAACTGTTTAAGATCACTTGATAAATTTAGTCAAACACAGCATTTATAACCCACCCTACTTACCATCTCCTGGTATGGTTTATGATTTGAAATTATAGACAGCTATTTTTTTTTCCTATTTCTTTGTGCAGACTTTCTCCTTTAAGATTTTTACTTTATCATCTAAGCAGTGTTATCATCATCACTAAATGAGTCAAAAACTCAGCACTTATTAAGAATGTTACAGACCTACATTACCATTCAAAATCAATATGATAAAAACCTGAACACTAAATTTTTTAAGACTAGCATCAAAAATGATTAACTTTTTCTGTATTTTTTGTTAACTTATAAATGTCAGTTTGCATCCTAAGCAGTGCTGTGGGCATTAAGAAACTCCAGTGTTGCTGAACAGAACTTATAAGGAAAATATGCTTCTCAGCTTGCTGCAGAGTATAACTTTGTGCCCCTTGAGCCTTACAGCAAAAAAACCCAGTGTTCATACAAGTGTCCCAAGAAACTTCATAGACAAAGAGATAGTTTGTATCATGCACACTGGCACCCTGTTTTTTCCTCACTCTTTTCTTCCTATTTTTCCCCTTGCAAAAAAGAATATGTACTAACTTCAAAGGTTTACTGCAGTCAGGGAAGAATGTACAAACACACCTCTCTCCCTGGTGAGAATGAAATCAGAGACAGCTGTGCAGTCCCTGGGGGCTAGAAAATCAACACAACAGGGAACACTGCAGAACTAATAAAATGCCCTGGCTGTGCTCCCCTTTCTGATAGTTAAATGTTGCTGAAAATCTTTAAAAACAATGAGCAATAAAGGGAATGTGCGTATCCATATGCACAGGCACAAGTCTAAGCAATTACAGCACCACACAATTTACTGTATGAATTTTTAGTTACAATCTTTTGTACCTCCTACTATTCTAACTCATAAAAGTCATTACCAGAAGAGATACAGATAACTCATTCTATGGGATAACACCTGGAAAGACAAACACACTTGGAAGCGTTATATAAGTTCTTATATGATGCTTTCCCCCCATTTTTTTCAGGCAAATCCAAAATATATAAAATTTTGCTATTTATTTTCATGTAAGTAAAGATGTTCATAGTGTTTTCTTCTCAGGTTAAAGCTAATAATGACTCAAGTCACTTTTACCATCTCTACAAATATCCTGTGGCCTGGTTTATGTATTTGGTCATTAGAAGTCTAGAATCAATACAAATGACTGAAAGCACAAGATACCACAGGCCAATCATCACATCTCGGGTAAGAGCCAATAGAGGGGAAAAAAGCAGCTTCCAACAGATCAATTTGTAAAGAGTATGCTGGACTGTGGAGTGCTAATTGGATTCATAAGTACTGCATCTGAATTAAAACACAAGCACAAGGTTGCTTGCCTTTCATGAATATGAAGCAATGTCTCATTTTTCCACCCGTGTTTAACAAAGCCACAAGCAATCTCACTGAGGTGCGGGCATTTCATTGTAGATAAAGCTTACTCTAATGCTGGCTGCCTTCAAGGAAATTTGTTACTGCGAGGGAAGAAAAGATGCTGAGAAACAAGAACAAGATTTTACAATGGGAATCTTTTGGGATAAATATTGTGAACCGTAAAAAAACTCCCAAGATAATGTGTAAAATCTTGTAGAAATCAAAACAGAGACAACAACATCTGTGCTACATGATGCTGCTGTTGGTGTCCATGGAGAGGGATTTACAGTCCCAAATGTACTAAAGAGTGATTTTAATCTATTTGTGTACACACACACCTCATTGCTTAAGTCCTAGGTTTTGTGTACTGAATGTGCAATGTAGTTAAAACCTTTATTTCCAGCTAGTACTTGAAGGATTAGGATTGTCATTCAGTTAATACTCATTTAAAATTACAAAACTATTGCTGGCAAGAGCAATTTATCAGAACACTTGCCAAGCTATTTGGCTGATTGGTTTTGGCATGAGTCTTCTGCAGCCTGTATCATTCAGATCAGTTAAAATGAAGACCTTCATTCACAAGATATTGCTCTAGTGAAGCAAATAAGTATTGTGGGTTGGTTTTTTTTCATACTGTATTTCTGGGTCATTTCTGTGACATCTAGCACAGTTACAATTATAGGGTTAGATCAGACTCCTGGATCTTTATGAATATAGCGGATCAGCACAAAGATTTCCAGAGCATACCTAATACTTAACTTTTTATATTTAACTCTGAAAATTAGCTGAGCTTAGTGGGCAGCTCACGAAATAACTATAAAGCCATGTGTCTACCTAGAATCATGATCTGCCTTTGTATCATTTAGAAAAGAAGAAACTCTGCATTCAAGCTTCTGAAAATTAAGTACGACCTCTGCGTTCTCAAGAGAGTTTAGTCAGAAAAAGGACACATCCTGTCAGCCTCAATTTGTGTCAAATCCTGGGGCTCAGCAAAACTTTCTGCTTTTATTATCAAGACAGAATCCTTAGGGCTTTTTAATCTTAAAAAAAAAAAATTATTTGGTCTGCAGTCCTGATTAAAGTGCTCTTTGCTTAAAAACAGGCAAATTTTATTAATAGGACATGCCTATCAGATATGAAGGAAACTGATAATGTTAGAACATGAAGAGAAGAACATGAACTATTCAGCCATCAGCTATCCTTTGTAGCATTTTCCATGACCACTTTCTTCTATATTCTCAAATGTTCACACAATTTCTTGAGGCTTTCACTTGAATATAGATGCTTGGTTCATTAAAGCTTGGTTCTGTCCACTAATATTAAGTATTTGCTTGAATAAACACTGGATCAAAACCTCAGAGGTCTAAGATTTAAAAAGGCAAAGTTTCATCCTCTTTCTGTTATGCCCGGTTTTCAAAAAATATGTAACACCAAGTGATACTAGCTTAAGTTCACCCTCTCAGGGATAATATTCATATTGGAATTCATTGTAAATCTATGTGCTCTGACACATAAATTTCAGTTTTGCATGTCTCTCGAAGGCTAAGCACTGTACACTGTAGTCATCCCCTTCGACGTACAGCACTCCTTGCCATGTAAATCCAAACTCTTCAATCTCTCTCAAGCTACAGTGCCAGCAAAAAGCCAGTTTGCCAATTTGAAAGGTAGTTGATGTGGGCCCATACTTCATTTTCATCAGGGTACAGGTCCACTGACTACATCAAGAGTGAACAGCCATATCTACTACTATGAGAGAATAGAAAGAATTTTAATTACATAACTGCTATTTGAAGGCTTTGAACCGAGACAATGATTAGCCCATTTTCATGAAGCTTTTCCGTGGTATTAAAATCTGTCTTTTGGCATGCAGTTATCTCAACTATATGCCAGTCAAAGATAGGTTTATCAACAGTTTGTGCTATTCTGGCTACTGTCTTTTGATGTGGGACCTCTTGTAGCGATCCTAAACAGAAATCCTCAAGGAATTAGATGCTCACCTCACACTGAGCCCGAATGGGCAAAAGCCTGTGCTGTGGCGCATGGGCAGCTGGGCTGCGAATATCCCTTGGCTGCAGGATAAGCTTAGCCAGGTGATTGCAGCAGAGGAGCCTGCAGGCAGCTCCCCCTCAATACTAGTGATTATACTGTCTGCACAGTCTTGCAGTTATCCAAATAGACAGTAACCAGTTCATCTGAACATCGGTTTTGTTTGACAGTAGAAATAACATCTAGAATTATTTTCTTTTGAGTCATTTTTAAAACCAGTATTTCAATCAACTCAGGCAAAACTAACATAAAGTATAAATTCCTGATTTTGGCATCTATATGAAATATCTTGTCCACTAACGGCAACATAGGATTTTTCTTTAAGTGTGAAAGCACAGTATATTCCACATGCAGCTCAATTGTTAGGTGAGCTATGAAGCCTTAAGAGCATCTTCTCCAATCCACCTGTGTTTACAAAAAGTCCTCAGATTTTTTATTTTAGAAAAAAGGAAAAGAGTCCAGCTATCTCTGAGTCTGCACAAGTCCCTCCAACTCAGCACATGACACCAAGCCAGATTCTGTTCAGTAATGACTGGCCAACAGAGAAGCAGTGACTTTCTAATAAACTTTCTGCCAAAGAATGCAATTTTAAATGGGAAACTTTATATGAGAGCTGTTTGGAGGAATTATTAGTCATACAGCACCACTACAAATTTATTCTGTATGTGTTTCCACAAAAATGCTAAAGCCCTCTTGAAGGTTTGAATTTAATTCCAGTGTAATATTAAACTGTTTAAGAAGGCACTGCATAATTCAAAAATAAAAGTGAATGTGCTGTAGAAAGGAAATTGTATAATAGGATCTTAATGTATGAGAAGTCAGCATTATCTGGATCTTTCTAATCATAATTTCAGCTTCTAAAGCATCAGGGACTCCATCAGTGTAGACACTATATTCTGATTCAATTACATTATGCATTAAAAAGTAGTGGTTTACAGCATCCATTAGACTTGTTATTACCCTTGTGCCATACTCAATTGACCGAAGGAAAAAAAGGCTTTCTCCTAAGGGAGGTAAAAACAAAAAAAAAAAAGCATATTCAGTGAAATGCATTAATAAGTACTTCCCGAGAGAAGTTTCAGTTCATTTCTTCCAGAGATGAGTATTCCTACAAAATGCATCAAAGTAAACATCATGCCTCATTACTCCTTTATATTGTTCCGACCCCACATATATAGGTGTAACATTGATTAATGGATATAAATTACAATATTCTGTGACTCAGAATAAGGGACTCTGAAAGCATAGCAAGACTAACAACAACAAATCTGAATAAAATAAATTTAGCAGGAACCTAATTCAAGCCTCATCCATAATATCCAGCATCTGGTCTGTCTGTTTATCATGAGTCTCAAATCCATAAAAATAGAATACTACCATTCTTAGATTGGCAATTGATGGCAACAGCCATGAGAAGATGTTTAAGTTCAGTCAGAATGAGTAGATACACTTAGTAATAACAGCAAAGAGCAAGATGCCTGCTTTGCATGTCACTAATTTACCTGTCAGTTTAACCCTGATCAGCAATTTCCATTTTCAAACAGACAACAAAAAAAATCTGTTCTCATGCTCTATATAGGATTTTTCAGGCATCTGTAATCTTTAACTACCAGCAACTGCTGCATTGAAGCCACTCTACTTGGCATTCAGAGCATTACTGATCTCCAAATTAGATTTTAAACACTTCTAGAGTAATTCAGCCACAAGGTTAATTTTTTAAAGCAGGATAGGTCACAATTGTTCATATAAATATATTTATTGCCAAATTAACACATTTCTCAAATAACCGCCTTACTTTGGTTTTCAGATTTTACTCCACAAACAAGCAGGAAATTTTTTCCTGCTCCTTTAGGAATTTGACATGTAAAATACTTCTCATTAAAGATGAAACAAAGTATTTCTTGTATGTTACTAACAAAGTAAAGAATGTGTTATAGGGACCAACTGCAATATTTAATTTTGTTATTTCAAGAATTGGAAATCTTGTTAATGAAAAGGGAATCAAATTAAATTACGTTAAAGGATAACATTTTAATTGAAAACCAAACTAAAAAATGAAAAAATAAGTTACTGAAAAAAAGTAGATTCTCACCAAAATAGCACCTTTTGGTGCAGTTTCCATTAGGGTAATGAGATACTTTCAGTTAAATTCTCACTGTTCCATAAATGTACAATAAATTTTATCACAAATCATACCAATGCTATAATGCCTATTTACTCTTGTGGCAGCTGTAGATCACAGAATCACTAGGTTGGAAAAGACCCCCAGGACCATCGAGTCCAACCATTCCTATCAAACACTAACCCATGCCCCTCAGCACCTCACCCACCCGTCCCTTAAACACCTCCTGGGAAAGTGACTCAACCACCTCCCTGGGCAGCCTGTTCCAGTGCCCAATGACCCTTTCTGTGAAAAATTTTTTCCTGATGTCAAGCCTGAACCTCCCCATGTGCAGCTTGAGGCCATTCCCTCTTGTCCTGTCCCCTGTCACTTGGAAGAAGAGGCCAGCTCCCTCCTCTCAGTCTCTCCTCAGCCTCCTCTTCTCCAGGCTAAACAACCCCAGCTCTCTCTCAGTCACTCCTCATAAGACTCTTCTCTGAACACACTCCAGAGCCTCAACATCCCTCTTGGGATGAGGGACCCAGAACTGAACACAGTATTTGAGGTGCAGTCTCACCAGTGCCGAGTACAGAGGGAGAAGAACCTCCCTGGACCTGCTGGTCACACCGTTTCTGACAGAAGCCAAGATACCTTCTTGGCCAACTGGGCACACTGCTGGCTCATGCTCAGTCGGCTGTCAAACACCCCCAGATCCTTCTCCTCCAGGCAGCTTTCTAGACAGACTTCTCCTAGTCTGTACCTGTACAGGGTTGCTGTGCCCCAAGTGCAGGACCCGGCATTTGGCCGTGTTAAACCTCCTGCCATTGGTCTCAGCCCAGAGGTCCAGCCTGTTCAGATCCCTTTGCAGAGCTTCTGAACCCTCCAGCAGATCCACACTTCCACCCAGTTTAGTGTTGTCAGCAAACTTGCTAAGGGAGCACTCGATGCCTTCATCCAGGTCGTTGATAAAGACATTGAACAGGGCTGGACCCAGCACTGAGCCCTGGGGAACCCCACTTGTCACTGGCCTCCAGCTGGATTTAACTCCATTTCCCACCACTCTCTGGGCCCGGCCATCCAGCCAGTTTTCCACCCAGGAGAGCGTTTGCTTGTCCAGGCCAGAGGCTGACAGTTTCTGAAGCAGAATGCTGTGAGAAACTGTGTCAAAGGCTTTACTGAAGTCCAAGACGATACATCCACAGCCTTTCCCTCGTGCAGTAGGCAAATGATTCAATTCCTTCATATCCATATGCTTTAAAACAAAAAAAAAAAAAACAAACAAAAAAAAAACCCTATCAAAATTATTCATGTTTATGAACTATGAACAATTTTATTCAGGAGATAAACATGATCTGGAAACAATTGCTTGTCATTCAAACACAGCCAATGCTTAATACAATTCTCACTGTTTCTCTCCCCGTTGCCTGTTCCACGGGCACACTCCGCTCATTTCACAGCGTTACAAACCTACTAGGTTCTGGCCATCTGTTTCCCTGCTGTAGTGAATCCCTTCGAGACCTGTTATACAGCAAGCAAGACTTCTTTTCTAGTCAGAAGAGATGTCTGGCTGATAAATGCTGCCTGCTGGGCAATAGTGAATGCTGTTTACAAACTACAGCTATCTTTAATCAACACACTTCTCTCATATCAAGGCATGGATGTGATCCATGTCAAGTCTGCAGCAAAATTCTTGTTGAGATAGATCACACTAAGTGTACGTGTAGGCCCCACTCCCAGACCAAGCTCTACTCAAATGAGGTCCTCTGCCCGTACCAGCACCACATCGTAGCTCTGTGCAAGTTACTCCAGAAACTGTTAAGATTCTCACAACCAAAATGGACATCAGTGATTAATCTCTTGGTATCGATACATCAGCTGAATCTCATACTTATGCATCTTGCTCTCTGCAGCTTATTCCAAGGCATTTACCTAGCACACCACATGAAGAGGGAGTAAAGGGAACATTCTCATCTATTGTCAATGATGTTACACTGATTCGCGTTAAGCATCTGATTTCTTATCTGTATAGGTACTCTTTGAAAGCAGATAAGGCACTCTTTTATCCAATGATAGAAAAAAATATTTCAAAAAATACATCAGACGGTGTTTCCAGGGGATTTTGTTCTATGATTTTCAAGGGCTTGTTGCTTTTCATTTGGAAGGAGATACAGCTTTAAATTAGTTTCTCCTTAACATACTTAAAGTATTTCTTACCAGCACCAGTCAACAAAGGTTTGAGTACTTCAACAAATGATTGTAAGGATTTTGCCACCAATCTTTTCCTTTCCCAAGGTAGTTTGCACAACAACAACAGCAGATACTAACTCAATATTCTTTTATGTTATACGTTTATTGCTAGACTAAAAAAAACCAGAATCAAATTAGAGGCAAAGTGAGACTTGTAACAGAAAAGCTCGAAATTACAAACCAACCAAGTATGTTTTTATTTCATCCCTTTGGATACTAAGAATATAAAATACCCTTCATATGCCCAAAGATGGCACAGAGACATTGGCTCAAAAAAGCAGCAATCTATCATCAGGAACAAAGCATAAGGAGTTTAGTAAGGGACATGATCTCATGACCTAGTGCATCAACCGAGCAACACCAGCACCAGGACTGGCAGACCTAGGGTTTTATTCCTCCCTGCATTATTTATGTTTTTAAATGCTGTGGCCTGAGTCAGGCAAGATGGAGCAGATAATAGCAGTGTGGTATCCTACAGCAAGAAATCCAATACAACATGCTCTTCCTTGCTGCTTATTGTTCATAATACTAATGATACACACCAAAGTTGCAATAAAAATCATTGCTTCACAGAACTGAAACAAGTGAGTATGCAACAGTTAATCTGACACTACCACAGGTGCTCTTGCTCAGGTAATCTTGGACATTAAAAGGAATATTCATAAGTACAGCACATACAAAAACAAAGTCAATAACAATCTCTTCTGATAAACACACTTTCACACTGACTGCAATACCAGATACATCTTTAGGCACGCAGGGTTGCTTCATGCAAGGTAACTAAAATAAGGTGGAATTGTCGGAATAGAGAGTACATAAACTTGCGGTCACCTGTAACCTTTATAATTTTTCTCCCCCATTCACACTCTTTAAATGAAATTTAAGTAATTTTCATGTTATCTCATGATAGGAACCACACCTACAACCTTTTATTTATTATACGGAGCTACAGCTCCAATCCTGTAAGAAAGGGATCTGGTTCTCCAGTAATCAACCCTCCTTGTAGTAATGTCCAGCTGTACAAATAGATGAACAACACTTCCTGATCTGATGGATAACATTTCTTAGTTCTTTTAAATTCACTTGAGGTTCCTGTAAACATACAAAGACAGACATAGGATAAGATCTCAGTCCTAAATTTCTTGTCCTGAAAACAAATCTTTAGAATCTAAAGTCCAATCTGCACAGCCTCTGCTCAGGAAGCACCTGGGTTTTATGAATAGCTAATACGGGATTGATCAGGGAGGGAAGGGAACTCCATACACCAACAACCAAAACTGAGATAAGAGGAAAGCAGGCAGAACAGAAAAACATGTTGGTTTGGTTTTTTTAAAGACGTCATAGAACTTGATTTTTCTTTCATTCTCACTGCATAATTTTATTTATGTTAATTTTTCTGTAAGCTGATTCAATATTATCTTTCAAATCTGATTCCTCGAGACATTTAAAATACACAAGCCTGCCTCTCTCAGTTCCAGCTGTATATTGATTTAAAATCCAGATCTCAGAACCTGGTGATAAGGAATTCTTATTCTAATCAGAATTATTCCACTTTATTGTTCCACAGTACAGAAATTGCGCTGACCTTTCCACACTCAGATTCAACTTTTCTTACACAGAAAGCATTTATCTGCATGTCTATGAAACATCATTGTTTAGCAGAGACCCAAGAGCCTATAAAGCTTTGTGGCCCAGTTAACAAAAGTACATGTTTATGACCTTTGAAATCCATCTTCCTGATTTGGTGAAATGCTTGCTCAGTCATTCTCTGGAGCTTGTGGATGCCTTTGCATCATCTTTAACAGGAATTCAACTGAGTCCAGGTGCAGAAAAGCTAGACACAAGACTTAAAATACCATAGTCAAATATTTGTCTAGCAAACATTGTTTATTGGAAAGTGAAGGATTTTTTTTTTTTTGTAATAATATAACTCCAAGGAAAAGTATTGCCTCTGGTGAAAGAGGTGCTTCCTGTCATTGAAAGAGCTCCAGCAGATGCAGTCCTTGATCAGCTAGAGTCAAACTGTGGATTTTACTACCCTTGATTGCCCTCAAATGTCAAATGAATGTTCTTTCAATAGACCATAATTGTTGCAGGGCACTTCTGTCCTGAGAAAGTCTTAAATTCTTGGTTTTGTACAGAAGCGTGGTGGTATCATGCTGATGTTAGAGTTACTTCTGCAAGGCTTGTTTCTGACGAGTCACAATGAAAATATTACAAAATCACAGGTTTACTGGAAATGAAGTCAAGACGCAGAGCTAAACATTTTTGCTAAAATCAAATGTGTTGTTTTATCTTAATCTTCTTAAGGTGGCATAGAGGAAGGAGAGTGATGTGGCAAAATCACTCATATCACCTTCAACACTCCACAGATCCATATGCTCAGATATTAATTTCCTTCTTTTATATTTTACTCTAAGCATACAATCATACCAATACATTAAAATAGTAATTCTTATTGCCTGGTCACTATCCTTAAATTTATATAATCACTTATTTGCAGTTTCTATAACATATCAATGGTATTGCCATAACTGAAAGATATTGGTAGCAAGCAGTTACCACAGCATTGTGCCCATGTTTGTCTGTATGCCCGTGTCCTCTAGCAGATCACTTATTTTTAGAGTGAACTCTTAGTGACCTGAGAACCGAAACGCAGGACTAGCTTGTGTTCACAAAACATCAGTAAACTGCAGCCTCAGTGACATCTAAGAAAAACAGATGTAACAGCAGACCCAAAAAAATACACCCAGAAAATTACAGCAGAGGCCTTGAAACAGCAAGCACTAGACAACAGCAGAGAGCACCAAACTACCAAAACAAATCACAAAAGATTGATTTACAGACACTGTAAACATGCAACTTTGGGAGATGGGTTAGTCCTGCCTTAGGAGCAATGAAAAACAAATATCCAATCTATGTAAAAAAGAACATAAATAACATATCTTGGATATAACATCATATTATGAATCGATGAAAGAAAAGCAGGTGAGCAGACAGTGTTCGCCATCATACAAAAATTACTTGTGGAGAATGAAGAACTGGAGGAAAAACTACCACATTTCCCTTAGCAAGGGTCTTAGGATGTTAAAAACTTATTCTAAAACCCCTTCTTTTCCTTTTGAGGAAAATTAGCTCACAAAGCTTAAGAGCCAAAGCAGCATGGGAATAAAAGCTAATGCAAAAAACAGAGAGATAAAATGCCTGCACCTATCTATTTACGTTATCATTGCATGTGAACTGTAAAAACTAGGTAATTTGGATATGAAGTGTTAGGGTTTTTTAACTGAGCTAATAATTCTTTGATTGGATGGTTAAGACCATACTTCAATTAACAATAAATTCTTGGCTTCAAGTACATTTCTTCACTCTGCACAAAATGGCAAGAGTATCCTCCCTTTGAAGACTAGCTGTTAAACTGGTATTTGACTTTATTATCACATTATCACAGTCATACTCTTACTAGAACTTAACTTTGTCAGGATTGATTTTTCTCTAGTAATGAAGTACAAACAACTGAAGCATTCTACCATAGAAAAAAAATTGGAGGAAATAAAAGTAGACATGCAGACAAGAACCTTTCTACTTTTCCAGATGACACAGTAGCTTCTCCTCACCCCAACTCCTTGTTATTAAACACACACAAAAAAAATTACTGAATTTTCCCTCAGTTTTCTATCAGGCTAAAACCCCTCTTTATGAACAATGGGCACATATTTTCAAGTCTGAAATGTTTAAAGGACAGAAGAGATTTTTTCACCCCATACTACAAAAAAATTGAGAAATGCCATGTTCCCCCAAAGCAGTACTCCAATTAAATTGCTTTGTTGCCTCTGAGAAGAAACAAACAGAGAACCAACATTTCAGTTAAGTTACACTTTATTTTTTGTTAGACAACCCTTTGTCAATTTTGATTTCTTCTGGAGCACCTCAACTGAGGTGTTGCAACAGAGATTCAAAGAATACCAAGAATGATTTAAAGACAATGTTTCTACCGCTTTCATTTCTCCCCACTATAAGCTGACCTAAGAATGATATAGTATCTCCATTTTAAAAGAGTATTTGAATTGAGCCCAAGCTGACCACATTGAAAACAAGACATAAGAAAGGACTGACTCAGACAGCAGGGGAAGGAAGGAGAATTTCTAAAAAAATATTCATCCTTTTCTTCCTCCTTTTTGTGTTGCCGTTTTTAATTAGACTGTCTACAAAGAAATCTCACCTCCATATTACATCTTGTCTTTTTCTAATTCATAATACATAATGGAAAAAATTAGGTCATATGAAAAATTGTCATAAGCATCCTGTGCCCCTTCCTATGCTTCTTGTGCTGCACAATACACTGAATGCATATCTCATGGTTTAGGAATACCAGCTCATTTGTGGCTTATCACCTAATTGGCAATTATAGTCCTATAATTAACTACAGAAAAAAGCCTCTGGCAAAAAGCAGCTAAGCAATTCAAAAGCAAGATATAAAATAACTCCTAAAACCAGTCAACAGACAATTTATCTGCAAAAACATAAACAAACCCCTCTAGAGAGTTAGTAACATCAATTACTGTGCTCACTCAAGCCTCTAGCCATCAAGGGGCCACACCAGTTCAAGAGTGACAAGAAACAGTTGCAGAGCAGCTATCAATCTGATATTGAATGGGACTGATTGTCAGCCATTCCTCAAAAGGGACAAGACTGAAAAATCCTGACTCACCTTGTTGCTATAAACACCCTGATATCATCTCCTAGTTGACAGTCATTGATAGAAGTAGTGGAGCAATAAATGAGCTCATTAAAGTGTCACCAAGCCTGACTGGCATCCATCCTGCTGCATTTGGCTAAACTCTTCACATCATACTATAATATTAGTTGTAAGAACACACGCCTTTGCAGCCAATTTATTCTTTTTAAGAAACAGGGAAACCACACAGCTTTCTCTAAAGAGCAGTTTGTGTTACTTGCAACCTCAAGTGTTTCACTTCTTGATTTTTAAACCAAGAACTACATAGAAACAAACAACTCATAGGATAATATATGCAGTTGTGAAATGCCAATAAAATTAGAACAGTACAAAGACTTTGCTTACAGGTTTGAAAAAAAAATATGTATTCCTACATTGTATTCATAGATTAAAAAAGAAAGGTCCTAGGTTCCAGCTCAGCAAAACCATAGTATGGACCTTATAAAATTTATTACTTCTCTATTTTCTCAATTTAACAGAAAATAATATTTTTATTTTATTTTGGTCATATAAATATGTGGTCTTAGGTCATTCATTCTTGAATGAACCTTTGCTTTGGATATTTCCAAGGAAAGGAAGATAAATGAAGAATGGTATCACAGCTCTGACTTCTCTCTTCATTAACCAAAGTCAGTTTGCATCTAAGGGACAGATCTGCTCAGGGAGCAAGTCAAGCTGTCCAGTTGTATAAGCTATAGGAGCCCATATCCACAAATTTGGACATCATAGCTTGATGCATAATTTGTCACTGGACTGGAATCTAAGCATCTCTTAAATTAGTACTCCTGCTAAAGGCTCCAGGGTCATTCCTGCCCTCTTGCTCTATTTCTCAAATATCAGAAAAAGCAGAAGCATCTCCAAACATGTTCTGGTGCTTATGGCTCTTATAATTAGGATAAGCAGTCTAAAAAGAATCAAACACTAAAGCATCTGTATTCCACTCATTTGGACATTGTAGCTGCTCACAAGAGTACAGCAAGACAGGCTGCAGCACCTCCAGTAGCTTTTTTAGTTTCTTGAGCAGTGTGTCTAAAATTAGTCATATAATTTACCTTTACTTACAAAGAGTCTCAAGATTAAATTCACCAAAATGTGTAGTTTATTACCATGGCCAAGAAAATATTCTGTCCGATATTATTTAAATCCCCTTTGACTTTAAAATACTAATTCATGAAACCGATAAAAGAAGATTTCTTCTTCTCATAAATATACTGTAACAACCCAAAAACTTAGGGGTTTGATGAATAGGAATTCAGTGTTAATTTTTCTTCACCTTTTTCTTTTCAAATGCTTTTACTCTGTACAATAAACTTAAATATTGTGTTGGATTCTACCTGCTCAGTTTTGTATTGCTAGCACATGGATGCATGGAGTTAAGTAAAAGGCACTGCAGAGGTTACCAGAGTCATCAATAGAGGTAATAAGCAATAATGCAAACAAAAACGTCCCAGGTACACAGCTTCAAAACAGGTAAGCTAATAGTAACCAGCTCTTTCCTAAGACCAAGCCTGTGATCAGAGTGAAAAATCTTGGAAAACATGAGAGCTTTCTGGAGTTTGTCAGTACAAAACTAACACGCTAGGAAGACTTGAAAGACAAGTGACTTAATGCAGTGGACAGTCAGGTTACTTTAAGTTTCTATCAAATCAGTTAAATAAAGCAGATCCGACTACGAACATCTGCCCTATAGGAAGATGGCATTTAGATTTCCAGTTACTGACTACTGTGGGTCATAAACATGTAGCTGAAATTAAGAGTAAAAGAAGTGAGACAAACATTTTAGTCAAAACTCAAAGCATCTTTAAAAAAAAAAGAGATTTTATTTTTTCATTCTGGATGAAAATTAAAGTTTACCTTTTAAGTATTAGGCACCCATTTAGAAACTACCTGTATAGCTGCTGTATTTAAAAAAAAAGTTCTTACGCTTGCAAAGGAAATAATTGTGTTTGATTTTTCTGAAAATGCAAGCTTTGGATCATCTAAAAGATTTTTTTAATGTATTTTAATTAGAATTTTTTTTTAAATTTGTGGACTCTGCTTTCTTTTAGAATGTAAAACAAACAAAAAAAAATCTACTTTCCACCCAGTTAAACAATTTTCCCTGGATTCAGTCTTTCTCACAGCATTTATCACCTTGCAGTCTCCTCACATGCCACCTCATTCATCAGCTAGGTCCAAAAACCTGTACTCTTCCACTTTCTTGAAAGCCCAAAATACCATCTGTGTAACCTCACCAGTTCCCAAAAGGCAAGAGTTGCGTGGGACTGCCAGTAAAATCCAGGGAAAAATATCACCTCACTGTAGAGGAAAAAACTCTTGTGTACAACTGAATAAATCAGGTATTTGTTACAGAGGATATCAACAAAATGCTGGTGTTTGCTTTGGAGTTTTTCAGTCCACAACTCCTTGATAAAGCCTGCCATGTCCTCAACAGTATCCAAAGGTATCCCTTAAATTTTCAAATGCAGATTACCTAGTTGTGTTTGAAGTTCACAAATTTTTACCCCTTGCTGTGTAATACAGTTACATTTGTTTTCTGCGTGGGATTAGTGCACACAGTGATGCATTCACTTCACTGATGCTTTGCCAGAATCACACACAGAGAGGAGCTTGGCTGTCTAAATGCGTTTCTTCATTGTTTTTACAGTATTCCAATTTATGAAGAGAATATTCAGTTTTGCTTCAAGGTGATTACCTTAGTGGCATAAATCATCTCTTATAATTCAGTTTTTCCTTTACATTCAGAGGGGCTGCTGTATTTAAAGGCTGAAACTTGTTCGGTTGTTTTGACACTTGAAGATGCAAAGTGCACCTTTCAATCCATCACTCAGGAGGATGCATTACTGATGGCAGGAGAGGTCGCTGAGGCAGCTGCTTCTCTGGCAACAGAAAAAAAGCAGCATCTGGAGTTAACTGAGCTAAGGTGCTGTCATTTTTTCATCCCATAATGAGAAGCTCAGTGCCAAAAACCACTCATTTTGTGTGCCTTTGAATACTTTGCAAAGTAATGATGTGCTCCTCAAAACTGGATAATTCACTAAGTGCATCTGAGAACTTAGGCACTTGTCATCTAAGCCTGCTAACTAAACAAGTACCAGACCACAGGAGGCCTCAAGGAGGGAAATAGCATGAGCTGCATCCAACTGACATCTTCCATTTGCCATTTCTGGGCGTTATCTTCAGCTGGAGTCAAGCAAGATATAAATACCATGCACAGCTGAAAGAGAAGCTTACACTGAGGAAGACTCAGTTTCCTTTTCCCTCCTAGAAGAATGTAAATTGTGGAAATGCTTGAATATTGGGAGAGCACTCAGGAAGCACCATATATGCCTGCCCTGTTCTCATCTCCTCCTTTAGTACCATGTGTGGCTACTATCAAGGTCACAGCAACAGATTTAAGGAAACCTTGGTTTGACCCAGTATAGCCATAGCCATGCTCCTACTTCTCACAAAACCAGTCTGAGCAACTGAGAGCAGCCATAGTCATAGAAACATTTGGCTTGGAAGAGACTTTAAAGATCATCTAGTTCTAACTCCCTCATCTTGAATGTCTTCAAATTCATGTGTTAACAGTTTTTATTCTTTTGTCTCAGGGAGGACTGGGAGAACAGTAGGTAAGATTGGAAATTTTATTATCTAGCTGTCAAGGCAGCAGTCTAGAGTGGGGAAGAGACATAGATTCCACTTACTATTTCAGTGACTGCTTAAAACCACGAGTCTTCCCTGAGCACTAGCTGAGGATTTGTGTCACGATGCCTTGGACATCCAGAGGGGACTAGGAAAGGACTATATAGAACTTTAATGACTATGTCCTTGCACTTTATTTCTACTTATCCACCTCAGATGCAGAGATTTGACTGGTTAGCTGCAGAGAAAGGAAGGGTTCCCATTCTTCCTGGTGTATAATTAGACTTTTAAAGAGGAGTAGACAAGAAAGGGGATTATTTTTCTCCAAGGCACTGGCAATCACTCATAGCAGTGTACATCTGCAGACTGTAAAAACTTCTGGTACTACTAGTATATTAAATTCTTTGATCCTTGCCCAACCCTAGTTACATGCTTAGGACCAATTTCTTGATTTACAATTGGAAGCAGCAGGATTGTCCTTCTCTAACATTCATAACCATCTCAGAGTGCCAACAAAGATACTAGCTATATAGTTTAATACTCTGTCCAGTAATATTACTCAGTTATAAATTAACCTGAGTAAAATAAATGCACTACTAAGTAGTAACTTATACTGTTTTGTTAGTTATTTCTTAGCTGTTATCCTGTAAAGGAGTAAACAAAACATAACAAACCCAAAGTCCACTATCTTATATAGAGCTGAAATAGGACTTCCCTATACTTCTTTTTGTTTAAGTATTAAAACCAAAAATTTAAAACACAATATAACTGGTTCAATCTGAAAGGTTTTGTTCAAGTAAAGCTAGAAATTTTTTTCATCTCAAGAGTGATTCACCCTTTGCCCTTTCTGTCATTTTTGCATTCAGAAAAAAAAAATAAAATAAAATCAAAAGTGCTTCAAGCATGCCAAAGTGAAAGGTCTTACTTTAATTCCCTTTTTTCCCAGCTAAAAGGTTTTCCTACTTCTATTTAATTTACAAAAATCACCTCAAATCACTTCTCCATTTTTCTTCCACTAGATGAAGGACTACACTTGTAACTATAAAAACCTTTTCTAACATCCCATTTGGTTCTCATTTTCAAAGGATGCAGAGCTTTTCCACCAAGCACAAGACACCAGAAGCTACAATAAATCACTTCAGTCAGTCTGAAATATGTATTCTTCTAGTGACATCTTTGGTTAAAAAAAAAAAAAAACAGACAAATAAGGTACTTTGAGAAGCAAAGTAAATGCTATTAGCCCCATCAGGAAGCTTTAGACTATGCTCATGTAGATCGCACTGTACCATATCTTCAGCGTGGTATGGTTGCCATCTTCTGTAGATATTATTTACTGGGCATCATTTTTCTGCCAACAGCATTGCTATGCAGCAGCCTTCCCTTCACTGCGTGACAAACTGCAGATACTAAGTGCCTGTTATCCACGTCTTATCTACCATTTCCCCACTAAATTTGAGGAGAGAAGAGGAATTTTTTAGACCTCACCTTTAACTCCTGCAGCTACCCATGATTCCTCCAGAAGAAACACGCTTGAACTCTAGCCAAGGGCAGGTGCAGGCTCAGGCTTATTTTACATTATGAGCTAACTAGCTTATTCACACTGACAGACACTGATGAGACTCCTAGGAAAGCTCAAGACGAAAAGAACAGAATTCTCACCTCTTTTTTCTGAACAACACATTAGTCCAGCTGCAATTAGGCAAGAGGGACCTTTCTCAGCTCTGCATCTCCAAGGCAGTTCATCTCACCTTGCAGTCAATTTCAGTTTAAGACACAAGGAGTTTGTGTGGATACTTAAAAATTAGTAACATTGAAGGGCACCTCAAATGGTTGAGTTCCCTTCACATCAATGAAAGGCCAGATGCCTTAGGTAGAGAAAGGCAGAAACAGAAAACTATCCTCTACATTTCAGCTGGTTAAGTGAATCCCAGACTCAGTATACTTGGAGTTTCGAGTTGTATTTTGTTTATTTCAGAGTATTTACTTCCTGCCTTCACAGCAAGGTAAACTCTACCAGGGGAAAGCATTTAGGTCTCGATTTAACCATCAGTGTCACATAATTAAACAAAGGCTCAGTGTTTACCTCAGTGCACAGGGGCATATAACCATGCTTTTTCTTCCAGTGCTTTCCTCACATCTACAGAAAAGGAAGCTCTGTTCCCATTCTGTCCAGTAACCTTTTCCCTTTATGTTTTCACCACCTGAGTAGTTCACAAAATGAAGTGTAATGACTAGCACCTTGGCAGCAACCTGCAAGAGGCACCAAAACAAATCAAGTGCAGCAGTGCTCACTGGTTGACAGCTGTAATGAATTAAATTGCCTGTCCCTCTTCAATTCATTACACCTTCCGTGAAAAAAAGACTTAGATGTAAAATGAGCTATTAAAAAACACATTTTGCATTTCTATTAATCTAAGAGAGTGAATTGTTTTCTATATTGCAAAGCTAACAACCCTTGCCTGCACAGCACTGCATCACAGCATAAAGCCATAGCGCCTGCCCAGCAAGAAGCTACAAAGAGGCAACATAAGGATCAAGATGATGTCACCTTCTAAGGCTGAGTTACAAGCTACCAGTCTGAAAAATACATTTCATTTATTTAGACATTTTCGTGTACCTGCAACATCTGTGTCATTTAGTTCCTAAACAAATCCAGTATCATTTTAGCTTCAGCGATGGAAAAGCTTCATATTTGTAGCGTTGTGCTTTCAGACTGTTGCTCACTGCCACCTGCTGGAGTTTGGGGAATTTTATAGTGAAAAAAGAAACAGTGAGCATTGCAGTGGTGGTTTGTACAAGCTGTTATTTACCAGATCTGTCAAAATCATGTCTTGATACTCCTCCAAAGTAGAACTATTTTCAGGTATATTTTGCCATTCACTTTTACCTTGATCTCTCTTGCCTCGAGGATATCACTTGTTGCAGAAGCTGAATAGAGGTAATTGAAGGTAGGATGTGGTAATTGTAACCACGCTTTAGTTGTGACCAGGTGTGCATACATACAAAGGGAGAGGCAAAAATAACAAGAGGTAATTTAACATAAGTTCCATTCTCTTGGTAAGCAGCAAAAACCAACTCTACTTTTAACATAGCAGTGTATTTAGGGAATCCAAGGACATTTGCTTTTTATAATTGTATCTGTTTAATTCTAGTTTAGAGAGTGCAGCAAGTAAAAAGCTCAGTGCCTGAGCTTATACTGATTCAAAGAAGTCAAACATTTAATGTGGCAACTGCAAAGAGAAAGACATCTAGAAATGTAATGATCAGCATGCAAAACAGGACATTACTTGCCTGGTATCATAGAAATACTCCCACAAGTAGGAGAATAAATTAGACCAGGAAAAGAATCTCTACATCCTAGAAGCAGTATAGCTACTTCAATGTGGCATTCTGTCTGTACTGTTTAACCCTATTGTCAACTCTGATATCCAAAAAATACTGCTAGCAGACCACCAGGGTCATGAAACTCCAACTATTTAGAACTGTATCATTCTAGGGACATTTGACAAATCATTCCAGCTTTGTCTTCCTTCAGCCAACAAAGTGTTATTTGGAGATACCTATAAAGGTTTTCCAGTACTTTGCACATAGTTTTTTCAAGGTATTATGCATAGCAAGAATGTCTAGAATAAGAGTTTGTTTCAGAATCAAATTACAAATAGATGCCGAGCACTATAAACTTAGCATAGCAGTGAAATGCAAGTCTTTTCCGTTACCTGCTTAGTCATGTATGATTCAGCACATGGATGTTTTCAACGTGTTGGATGTTCATGATAGCCTCATTGAGATGAATAAGATCTGACAGTCAAAAATTCATCCAGACAGAAAGCCTTACCAGTTTATGAGGAAGGCCTGGGCCTCAGTACTTCAAAGAGATTTGGATTCTGCGTGTCTGAACGCTTATTGACTTTACAGCCTTATCACATTGTCAGGATGCAGCTGAGCCAATGAAAGTGCCTTTACTATCTGGCAAAATGTCAAAACTTCATCCAGAGTCTCACACATCAAATCAGATCAGCTGCTTGATGACAGCTGTTTTACCAAGCAGCCCAGGAATACACTGAGCATTTAGAGCCTGGACCCAAAAGCATTTGCTCCTAGAGCAGTTTGTGAGCTTCTGCATATTGAACTGCTGGAGGTCATGCCATATGCTTTTCCCTTTCCTAGCTTTTCATTCTTCTCTGCCTATTTTACTATACAGTTTAACAAACACCTCTTCTCTGCAAGCTGCCAAAGACTACAGCAGCATGGCTACAAAACTCTGCTTTCCCCCATAGCTGTTTTATTTCATTCCCTCAAATAGCCTCACCAGCATTCACCTTTGGAAAGTATTCATTAAAACATGAGGGAGTTCAGGAGTTTCTACTAATCATTCAGCTGTAATTAGCTCTAGAGCTCCTTCTGTTGTATGTGAGGAAAGCAGCATTTGTCCTTACCTATAACAGAGAAACTGAGGTACCATCAGGTGAAGTACTTTGCACCTGTTAGAGAGCAGGGCAGCAGCAGAACAGCAGCTTTCTAAATACCAGTCATTTCCACTGCAGCACACTGTTTACAACAAAGATAATACTCATGCATCTTAGAGCAGTGTCCAGGAGCCATGACCAAACACTCATCATTCTAGCTGTTGCAGTATAGACCTGAAGACTGACCTGCATCTGCTTCCAGGGTATTCTCACAGCATAAATCTATTTTTTAGAGCAAAATGCTATTCTACTGAAAGGCAGCAGACACTACAAAGTCTCCCTCTATTTATGTATGTAGTAAAAGGACATATCATGGTTTCATGGATTTCCAAGACTGCGACCTTGTGACCTCAAAAATGTTTTCTAAAACCTAAAAATCAGAGTAAGTGGAAATGGAAAGCTGAACATTTCTGCTGCCTGTCCCTCTAAATTGTTAGCACACAAGTAGTACAGCAAAATGACAGCAACAAGACCAAAATGAAAGATGATAAATAATGAATAAACAAGTTAATAAATATATTTTAAGTTAACTGTATATTGCTGTGACAGTACCCAGAGATCAATGGAGAATAGTCTTGCGATGCCCAAAACTGTACAAATATAAAATAAAATGACAGCTACAGGCCTGATGAGCTTATGGGCTAGATAAAAAGCTTACAAGGTTAAAGGGATTCTTTTCATCAACTTCAGAAAGCTTTCAGCTGGTCCCTAGGGCATCTGTGATGAGACAGCCACAACTGTTTCCTTCAGCATGTACTCCAGTAGCTTCCTGTTCTTACAGCCCCTAAAGATGGGAACAGAGCTAGCTAGGCATTTTATACCCTATTTGTAAAGGCATTCAGACATTTGAAGGAACATAAAAGTACCTGAACCCAAGTTTGTAAGAGGTATCTGGGTGCACAAGCCCCACTGGGGGGTTGTCGGCGGGGGGAAGAGAGACCAATCCCATAGAAGATCCAATACCCAAATATCTTTATAAAAGTGGGATCTCTGTTTAAAAAAAAAAAAACAGAACAACTTTCCCTGAGACTATAGTAGTTGAGGAAGCTGTCAGTATTACAAAATAAAAGTTCTAAAGTTCTTCCTGAGCTGCTTAAGAAGCGCACAGGACATTTCTCACAATAATTCACTTTTCCTTTGAAAGCACTGAGAACTAACGCATATTACTACACTGCAGCTCTTCCCACTGAAATGCAGAAGACTTTGCAAGGGGTAGTGACTTTTCCCCATGCCACTGAACTCAGTTAAAGATCTAACTTTCATCCCAGTGAACGTCTTAAAAGCAGAAGCAAAACGTGACAGGTTTTTTTCCCCTTTGATATTCTCAGGGAAAGAAGGAATACTTGCTGGCCTAATAAAACAAAGGACTACAAGCACAGCACTGAAGACTGCCACTAGCAGGATTTCAAACAAACTGTAGAAGGCAAAGTTGGCAAATCATTTTTATGTTGAACTTCTCTCTTTTAACCCCGATTCTTGTTCCCCTGCTCAATTAAACTCATTGCTTTCAGGAGAGGGTTTGAGTGTGGGGCTTTTTCCCCCTCCAAATAAGTACAGCTTGTAATTTATTCCATTTTGAAAACCAAATCAGGCATTCTGTGGGTGAAGCAAATCTAATCCAGCAGTTCCAGTATCTATTCTTCTGCATTCTTGATGTGTGAACATAATGCATCACTCACTCTTTAAGGGTTAAAGGTTCATGCCCCGTGAAGAAACTGTACCATTATACTCTGTTTGAAAAACTCCAAACACAAAGATCCAATGAGTGAACTCTTCCATGAGAACACAATTCTTCTAGAAGATGGTATGCTTATATTTGACTAGCATGAGATTCAAAGTCATTGTTTGCATACACTGCATGGTTACTACAAATGCATATACGTAGAAGGTTAACCAGAACTGGGAGCAGATATTTACAAAGCCTGACAGCTTCTTCCACATTAGTAAGCCACCCATCTTCACATAATACTTCAGCCACCCTTGGAACATACCATTTCTTTTAAGAGACATTGATGCTGGAGGAGGAAACTGGAGAAACTTAAGAAAAAATTTCTCTCAGAGATACTCATTTTCATTTTTCCAGTTGTTTTTCTTATTTTGCACATCAAAAGCCCAGCTCTATTAAGACCCTGTTTCACTGCTCTTCCCAACAATACCTCAGAATCAAAAATTCCTAGTAGACTGCATTTTCTTCTCCTGCCACATCCCCAGCCAGGTTTTCTAACAGCCCACTGCCCTGATAATTCCTCCACAACATCCCCAGCTGCACTAGAGCAACCCAGAGTATTGTAGGTACTGACTGGAATACAAATATCCAGTCATTACCACTGTAAGCACATTATGAGATGCGCTCACCAGAATAAACGTGACAAGAATATTTAACGAAACTCTGAAAAATCCTTAAAAGGTATTATATGGTTTCTTTCTTATTTTATTGACAAGGAGCTAATACAGACTCTGGCATGCTCTTTAAGTCTTATCTATTGTAAAACAAACAAAAAACCTCTTAGTAGTCACAGCATGGCAGCAATCTGGTTCAGCTGTTACTCTCACTGAAAATAATTTAATGTCATGTCGTATCCCAATATATCCAATTGTGTGCAAATCTGCAAATACATTTAAAATCCTAGCACTGGGTTCAGTGGAATTTTTTTAAGTGCAAATATAAAAGGACACAAGTAAAGAGAGAGAATACAGAAACCTCTCCTATACAAGCTAAAAGTGTGTGCTAATGGGTGCTTAGTGAAGTTTACCAGCTTTTATTTCTTTCTTACAGCTGTTAGACTTGCAAAAAGCAGTCATTCATTCTTTACTGCTTGATGGCTGTGGGCATTTGCAATCTTGCCAGAATTAATAGACTGTGCAGTGATGATGAGCATATGTTTAAAAAACAGCACTAAAAGCTTACATTGAGAAAATATTAAAGTTTAGAATCAGTAGCAAAAGTGCAAAAACACTGAATTAAATCTATTGTTCCATTTCAACTACAAAGTCTGACTACTTTACCTGCAGGTCTCACTTGCAGGTCCTGGTCCTGCAACCTTTGTTTATACCTGTAGCCCTTTTTCTTGGGAAGTGGCAACTTGGACTTAGTGCTGAAGTCTTTATGCAGATAAAACTCCCATGGAGGTTACCTAAATACATGAATTTTTTCACAGGAAGAGAATTCCTTAGCATTAGGATTAGAATTACAGCATTTGATTCAATATTTGTAAAATATTGTTTTCAGTAAGCAAAAGCGAGGAAGGAAATAATACTATGCACATTTTGAAGAAGATACTGAAGCCTGGAATAATTAGGGCTTCCCAAGTGCACAGTAGAACTCACCACTAACACCAGATCCCTTAAGCCTGAGATTAGGGTTTTAAACCCAAAGAAATCTTCAGTTTCCCCATTTTCCCTTTATTTAATAAATTTGTAATTAAATTTGGGGGAAAAAAAAAAAACAAAAAACAAAAACCTGCTAAGCGAAGTGAAAGCAAAACCCTAATTCTCTCAAATTAAAATATTGCAGGAAAGTTTCCATCTCTGTAAAATGCTCTTCTGCTCCTGTCAATGAAAACTGATTAACATCATAAGAATGGCCTCTGTGGATCAGAATAGAAATCCATTTAGTCAAACCTCCTCTACAACAGTAGCCAACAACATATATCCAGAAAAGCATAAATATGGAGTAAACATGCAATGATACTTCCCCTGAACACTCTCTCAGCTCCCAACAATCCATGGTTCTGGGACTTCAATACTGAGTGTCCTGCAATACGCAGCTTTAACTGTGTTAAGCGATAACACTGATTATGTGACATGGAAAAATGAGTCTAAACTCTTTGTGTCTTTAAAAAGACATCAATCGATCTCTCAGGCAGTAGCACAATATTTCCTTTTTTGCCTTGCTCATTTGTTTTTTTTCATGTTTATTTTATATATTAGCATGGAAATTCAAAGCTAGAAAGGTCCTATTTGTGCTGAAAGGCATTACCACCAAGTTATGTAGATATTTTGGAAAGTGTATGTTTATATACTGTTAAAGGTGTATCAAATATTTTGCAAAGGATGTAGACAACTTTCTAGCTAGAAATATAAAGTAAATACTGTGCGTGCTCTCTTATCTCAATAGAAATGCAGAGTATGGCTAGCGTTTACAGGGAAAGTGAAGTTCAAGGCAGCAAGGAATGGAAAGGAGCAACAAGAAAAAAGGTACCTCCAAGAATGAGCCATAGAAATTAAACATTAAAATACAACAAGAATAAGTAATTAAGCCTAGCTCTCAGTCATGACAACTAAATATCTAAACATTATGTGATATTCTTTAATCCCATTATACATTGACTAGATTACTGTCTGTTAATTCAGAAACACATTTTGCATGACAGATCATAATAAGATATGGCCCCACAGTTCAGAAATATGAACTCTAAACAGCTGCAGATAAGAATTGCAAATTACATTATTAGATTAGAAGCACACTCCAATCTATCTAAGTAATTACCAGAATTGAGTGACCAGTGGTTAATCTTGTAGGTCATTCCATAAAGCTCTACATCAAACCAAAGAGAAGTGAAAGAAATATTTTCCCAGAGGAAACAATGTTCAACCAGTATTTGAATTCTGCTTTGAATTGTTAATAACGGTTTTGCAGCATAAGTAACACAGTAAGTGATGATTCTCCAAAACAAGTCTTTATGCTCTTCCCAATCTCTCAAATAGCCATTTTCCATGATACACATCTGAAACCTGAACAATACACAGGCAGCTGTTGCACCCTGATCCTCCCAATGCTGACTGTTCTCATCCCATTGTTCCATTTTCCCATGTCTGCTGTACCCACCTGCTGCCTGTTTATACAAAGATTATAAAGTCTTTGGGAAGGGGATCATATCTTTGTTCTATATTTATAGAACATCTGCCACCTAGTAACTGACTACGAACTGAAGTACTTCTTAGGAGAAAGAAAAAATTGACATTGTCTAAATAAGTAAGATTTGCTTCCTACACTCTTTCATGGTCAGACACGTTCTATAAAACTATTTTTCAAGCAGGGTCATTAATTAGCTCATTCTCCCAGCCACCATGAGGCAGCTGAGAAGGCCATTGTTTCACACATGAAGACTAAGACTCCTCAAATTACTACAATTATTTTGCACTGCAACTCTTAAAATTAAAAGAGTTTGTAATGAAAAAAAAAAACATGGAGTACCATTATAACACGAAAAGTGGTCTTCCAGTAAATTGAGATTAATATTGGCTGGAGGTTCAAAATGCATTGCTTATTACAAATTAGGAAATAAAAATCCAAAAAGATATATCTGCAGTTTACACTTCTGAAAGAAAAATAGACTTAAAGCATATGACACTGGACACTCAAATCAAAGCATCTGAACTGCTTTGGATCTCATTCTTTGACATTACTTATAAAGTTACCTGTATTTACAGCAAAGTTGGGATTGAATTATTTTATCGTCAGTATATAATTCTCCATACTATTTAAGAACATGCCATCCAAAATAAGCAGGTCAAATCTGATATTTGGATTTGAACACGATATTTAAATGCAAATTATGCCTGTCTCTAATGATCTCCAGCAGATCCTCTACTCCTTTTCCACTTTGTATTTTTACTTTGATACTGACAGATTTTCCAGGATGTTCCTAATAGGATGATGAGTGTTACTTGTAAGAATATTACATTACAAGTCTTTGCAGTTTGAACATGCAAGATAAAATTATGTACCAAAGTAACAAATGAAGGATAGTTGCATGTGTAAGTCAAATAATTTCACCCTCTGTATTTCAAGGTTTAGGCTGCATGCCTTGTTTACTACAAGTAAATTCTTCATGTACATATATGGCTTCTATTTCTGTGTAATCTCCTACACTCTATTATTTACATCTTCCTTTATAAGTGACTCTAAACCACTGTACAGTGCCAATGAGCCATTTTCAAGTCTGCCTTTCACAACATATCTTACATTAGAACACAGTAAGCCAAGGACTGGAAAAAGCTGTGATACAGTAATCAAGGGAGAGTCACCTCTGTGCTCCTGCTTCAGCATACTGCTGACTTTCCCCGCAGATCTCAGTGCAATAGTACCATATTATTTTTTCCACTTAATTTCTAAAAAAGGTCTTCTGATACCTTATTTGACCTTAGAAAAGATTACCATGTCTGATAATGGAGGTAATGGTCTGCTTAGGCTGATGTAGAACTACTAGGAAAGCACCACAGTGACCAGAAAACAAATAGTGAATCACAGTAACTCTCATTTGCTTTGCTTAGTGTTACATGTTTCACATGACACTTACTCAGGTCCTTTTCTTTAGTTCTGTAAAAACTAAATTTTATTTAGAGCCTCCCATGATTAACCACTGAGCATCAATGTAAGATTTTCACATTGTATTCAATCATTCTTTCCCAGTTTTGTCGATTATCTACATAAACTGAGACAATGAAGAAAGTGAAATTGAAAGAAGGAGACAATATGTTGCCCTCAACATCTTTGGGGAAGTCTGAGTTGTATTACTTGGAAGAAAGAAACTGTTATCATAAGTAATTCTTAAAATACTTGCATATATCAGAAAAGAAACAGTTCAGCAAGAGATAAACACATTTGATATGCTTCTCATAATGAAACACTTCTTTGCTTCGCCTTTTTCTTCCTTGGTTCACCAGTAACTATTACACTTAATTTCACGTGCCCTTCTAAACTAGCATGCCCCAAGTATCAGACTGGCTACTTCAGAAAGGAAAAGACAGACATATTCCCTTACGCAGAATATATTTCTGGATATTCCCTTCTTTTTATATTTCAGAGAATCCAGACTCTGATGATCTCAACTGAGGTAGTATGTCAGAGAAAAGAGATAGTTTCTTCACTAGGAAAAAGACCATACCTTTTTTGGCTTAAGGTATGCTGGTACAGCAGCAATGCATTTTCAGCATTGTTTGGATCTCTTAATAGGCACTACTAAATCAGGTCTGTGAAGTCTAGTCTTTATGATAGAGACTCGTAACGATGTCCTGGAAGAGGCTTATTTCTTTAGAAGGTGTCAAATGGAGTGAGTTCCTATCAGGAGTTCCTAAACAATCGTACATTTTCAGCATATCCTACATCCCCAAACTGCATCCTTAGCTGCCTCACTTTAAGGTGTAAGTGTATTTAAAAGAATAAAAATAAATCACTTCACAGCTAGTTGCATTTCTTTATAGCAAAGAGCAAAGCTGAAGTGATCTCACACCTAATACAGGCAGAACGACACAGTACAACAGGGAATACATTTTCCTGGGAGTTTTGGCATCAACAGACATCTCCACACCCATAAGTTTGGTAGTTAATGCCTTAGCTGTGATGCATCCCAGTATTTTGCATCATACAAGTTTGCAATGAACCTATAAAATTACTTTCCATCCATCTAAAGTTTCAGTGGTAAGAAATATTTCTAACATATAACCAAGGGCTTGGCAGCAGATCTAGTAATATAGTGCTAGGTTTAAAATGCTGCAGTTATCAGTCAGTCGCACTACACAGCGGGTCATGCATAGCAAAGAGCTGCTTTATTAGCTTGATGGAATATGCAGCGTGTATGAAATGACAGAACGGAGCTACCGAGTAAAAGCCAGAGCTAATGCAAAATATGCCATCATGGCCCAAGTAATGTGTGCCATTCACAGTAATACTAGAGATCCGTTCTGACCACTGTACATTAGTTAACAGTTAGTGCTTGACAAATGAAAGGAAACTATTCAGGCTCAAAACCTAATTTTGTCTTCTTTCTTAGGGTGAAAGGAGAAAATGGAACTAAGCAGAAATTAATACATTATCCTGCAAGTTGCAAAGTATAATGGATACATAATATAAAGATAAACTTCTATGACACTGTTTTTCACACCAAATGAGTAAGCATATTAGTAATATGCTTCCCATCCTACTTCCTAGACTTTTGTCCTTTCCAAAACAGACTGAAGTACTTCTCCTGACATCACCAGCCAATCAGCAGGCCTTTTTTTTATTCAAAAGGCATAAAACAGTTGTTAAGAAAGTGAAAAGAACGTGGCCTATTTAGGGATATAATAGAAAATGAGCAGAAGCAGGGAGCCTCCTTTACTAACAAGCAATGAACAACTGCAATTTGCTGTTTCCAGGCTTTGTACAAAACAAATTAGTTATTAAAATGCACTGTACGCAGTGATAAGCATTTATGAGGTGATCTGCCTCTATAGACAGCCCTGGGACTTACTGTGTCTTTGAGACACTTTGCTATAGATTTCTATTAATCTTGTCACAAAAAAACCCAGAAAGGATTGTATATGTTACACGCTGGGAGGTTTTTATCACAGTTCTCTGTTTTGTTGCAAGAAAAAGAAAAGAACTCAAATGTCTGCACAAGTTCCACCAAAAATAAAACCCAGCACCTACAATAAAACTATAAGTTCTGTCACACTTTATGTACATTAGAGCCAGCAATGCCCAGTTTATGATTCCTTACATGACCTAAATGGAGGACAACACCTTTGACTATGAAGATATTCCAAAGGTAAAAAGGAAATAAAAAAAAAAACCCTATGATCCACTGTCTTCAGGATATCTTACATCCAAAGGTACAAATTCTTTTTTCCTTGTTTTATTTAAAAATATTACTTTGAGTTCTGATGCCACGCAGAATTTTTTCAGCAGCAGCAATATAGGATGATAATTTTTGTACCGTGCTACCGCCTGCATCAGCACACCTGAAACACTGGTCCCAGTATATACATAAATAGAGGGAAGTGGTACAGAAATAAGGAGCAATCTTCCAAGCCAAAACCAGGGTCATCACAGAAGTGATGTTAACTGCAATCGGGAAATGCATCAGTGTCAAGGGTAGAATCATAGAACATTATCTGCAACATCTGATGATTTTTTTTTCTTCTCTGGCAGACAAAATTATCTAAATAATAGATCTGATACACTCTGACTCTCAAAGCTTTATCAGCAACTTCAGAGATAAGACACAATTTAACTGAGAAACACACCAGAGTGAAATATCTACAATTTGCAGTCACTAGCTGCAACCCTAAAAACTGCAGTAAAAGAAAGTTCTACTACATTGTTGCCAGAAATTATACAGATGAATACCTATGACAAATGATACAAGTGATTATTGACGTTTCAAACTAAAATTATCTATTTTCTTTACTAGAGGGACATTTTAAAACTTGCCATGTGAAAAGTATATTATGGGATGTGTCTATAGATGTTGAGTATCACATTAGATCTTCTAACAAATTCACACAAGCAATTTTATTTTTTATTTGGCACTTTCATGGTCAATGTGCTTGCACAGACTGTGAAGAGCTGTCTCTGAAGAACAGGCACAAGAAGGTTAAGCATAAAAAGGAAAGCTTAAGCATAAGAATCGGAGATTAAGGCAATGAAGGGAACCTTGTGGTTGTTGTCTACTACAGGCCACCTGATCAAGGGGAGCCTATTGACCGAGCCTTCTTGCTCCAGCTACAAAAGGCATTCTGCTCACAGGCTCTCATTTTGCTGAGGGACTTCAACCACCTGACACCTGCTGGAAAAGTAGCGTGGTAAAGTGCAGGCAATCCAAAGGACTCATGGAATGCATTGAGGATAACTTGTTAAACCAGGTAATAGACAGGCCTATCATAAGGAATATGATACTGGACCTGATGTTCACCAAGATAAGTAGGCTAGTTACTGGCATCAAAGATTGGAGGCATCCTGGGCTGCAGTAACCAGGCACTGGTGGATTTGGCAGTCCTAAGAAATAGGGGTCAGGCAAACAGTAAAGTCAGGGCCTTGAATTTTAGGAAAGCAAACTTACACCTCTTCAAGATGTCAATAGGACACTCTGGAAAACTGTCCTTAGGGACAAGGGGACAAAAAAGAGCTGGCAGGGACAACTTCCACAAAGCTGAACAGCTCTCGATCAGCAGGTGTAAGAAATCAGGAAAGGAAGGCAAGAGATCAGCATGGCTGAGTCAAGACCTGCTGGTCAAACTAAAGGGCAAGAAGGAAATGCACAGGCAGTGCAGACAGGGGCAGGTATCCAGGGAAGAGCACAGGGACACTGCCTGCTTGTGTAGGGATGGGGTCAGGAAGGACAAGGTGCAGCTGGAGCTTTGCCAGGCATGCAAAGAATAATAAGTGCTTCTACAGGTTCACCCAGAAAAGGAAGGTCAATGAAAGTGCACCCCTGCCTATGAACACAACTGGGAAACTAGCTACAATGGACAAGGAGAAGGCTGAGGTACTCCGTAACATTTTTGCCTCAGTCTCCTCTGTCAAACTCTCCTCCCACATCTCTTGAGTTGATGGACTGCAACATAGGGGCTGGGGAGCAAAGGCCTTCCAACTGTAAGAGATCAGGTTCATGACCACCCAAGAAAGCTAAATGTACCTAAGTCCATGGGACCTGATTAAATGAATTCCAGAGTCCTGAGGGAATCAGCTGATGTACTTGCCATGGTTTAGTGTTTGATAGGAATGGTTGGACTCAATGATCCGATGGGTCTCTTCCAACCTGGTTATTCTATGATTATATGATATTCAAGAAGTCAGAGCAGTCAGGGAAACACACACTGCATTCATTTTTAAGAGAGACCCTGGGAACTACTGAACTTGGTACCTGGGAAGATCAAGAACAGACCCTTCTAGAAGCTATGCTAAGACACATGGATAGCAGGGAGATGACTGAAGGCAGCCAGCATGCTTTCACCAAGTACAAGTCCTGCCTGACCAACTTAGTGGCCTCCTACAACAGACCGACTACATCAATGGACAAGGAAAGTGCTATGGATGCCATCTACCTGGAGTTCTGTAAGGCTTTTGACATGGCCACCCCAACAACATACTTGGAGAGATCTGGATTTGATGGGTGGACTGTTCAGTGGATGAGGAATGAGGGTGGTGAAACACAGGAACAGGTTGCCCAGAAAAATGATAGATGCCCCATCTGTGAAACCATTCAGGATCAGGTTGGTTAGGGCTCTCTACTATCCAATCTGGTTGAAGGTGTCTCTGCTCACTGCAGGGGGGGTGGACTGGATGATCTTTAAAGACCGCTTCCAACCCAAACTACTCTACAATTCTACAGTTCTATATCCAAAAACACAGCTGCAAAGACCAATAGTAATAGATCTACATCTATGAAGATCTAGAAAATCATTACAATTACTTTCAAGTAACATTAAGGATGGTCTTCAAACACTTGTTTTTTGTGACATGTTAAGAGTACAGATTTCATATCACCATACATTCACAGTGCATACAGCACAAAAACATCAATACAATTTTTAATTGCAGAACTCAAAAGGATTAAACAACAAGGCCTGGTTATACACAGCAATGCCACCAAGCTAGGAGCCAATTTCCAGCCTTGGAATTGATTGCAACTACAACTTCTTTTTACACCCTTGTAAACAAGTCACTTGCTCAGCCCTCAAATTTTAATCATTTTCTGTCTGTTGGTTGTTTCATAAGCCTTCTCTTCACAGGTCCCAATTCTGTTTCCTTCACCGCTTGCTACAGCACTTCAAAGTCTGTGTTGCTCATTTCTTAGCCTCTTGCTGTTCTCTCACAGATGCCAGCTTCAGTCAGTCTTATTGAATACCCTGCTCTTACTCAATTGCACTAACCAACGCTTTGTCACACAAGTGAACTCACCAGAGCACTCAAGGGAGTATTCACTGTTGAGTACTCACTCAACAATCAGGACATGTGAAGCTACACATTACCACATCCTTGGCTTTAGAATTCAATTTGATGTTCATTCTGCTGCAGCAGCGTTTACCGTCTTCTTAATTCAACTCAATGTTCTGTATGTACAGGAAGGCTAGATCTAAAAGAATTAGGACTACCAAAAACAGTAAATTGATTTACTGCTTGGGAGAGGGGGAAATAAGCACACATCCTAGGGGTAATTCTATCTGCTGCTTTTGTTGGACTTGCAGTTCAAAGGCATAGAACTGGTTCCATACAGTTGCAGAGCAGCTTAGAACACACTGTAGCTTGCTTTGTGCAACAATGGAAAGCAACTCCACAAAGTATCTGAGGGATATCATTATCAAGTGTTGCCCGAGACACACATCCACATCCACCTTCTCAGGAATTAGTACCACAAAGAAAGAGCAGAGATCTCTCAAAAATTTCTTCACTGCTACTGGGTCTCTTCATCAATAAAGGTGCATTGAAAATTTGTGGGCCACACTGAAACTACGGCCTTCACTGATACCTATAAATACCCAGCAGAAGAGTGAAAGAGTGCTTATATTTAATAGCAAGATCAATATTTTCAAAATATAGGCTGTAAAGCTAGGGCATCTCCATTTATACTGAGGACCTGAAATAAATAGCCTAAATCTCTTAAGTGCTGAGAACCATCTGCTGTTATTGGCCTCGGCAGTTTTTGAAAAATAAGCCATTTAATTAGATGCTTTGGCAAGGACTGGTTGGCTAATACCTGACACTTGACTTTAAAAAAAAAAAAAAAACCCACACACACACATATCTCTGGAGTGGAATGATCACATCAAAGAAAACACTGCTTCCACTCACCATTTGGCCTTCTCCATGTCCTTTATTCAGCCGTGGAGTAACTATAACATCTCAATGGTTTGGGGTTTTTTCCTCAAATTCTAACATAGCAATACAAGTTTACACATTAAAATGACAAAAGATTTTTTTTCCCCCCCCCCCCAGGCAGGAAGCAGCATCAAAATAAGAAATCTTACAGTGCTCCTTGCTAGAACTAACTGCACCATGGACTGAAATATATACAACTAAAATAACTCATAATATCATATTTCACCAGTCATGTCTACATCTCAAAAGGAAAGGCAATGCAGAGATATCTAAACCAGCAGAAGCACTAGTTAGGACACATCGTGCAGCAAAGCATCTTAAAGCCTTATGCTACTCTGCTGCACCCAGGCTAAGCTCTGCCATCACCCCAGGTTTACTGGCTTTGGTACTGTCTTTCTGTTATGGCCACACTGATTATACTATGCTTTGTTGCAGTGAATAAGCCTGATCCTTCTGTAGGGAATTAGCTCAAACTTACAAAGAAACTATTTAAATGAGAATGAAACTTGAAATGTCAGGAGAGAGACTACTTCTAAACATACAGTGAAATGTCATTCCCAATGCTTTAGTGTAGTACTCTACCTTTTACATGCACACAATGACACACCGGTAAAAATGTGTGAGGTTTTGTTTCTCTGTATTAAATGCTACTAAAGTTCTGAAGAAGCTTGATCTCTGAACACAGTACTCAAAAAAAGCCAGCAGGGGAAAAAACCAGCTTGGTTAAACAGAGAGATCTTGGGTGATATCAAGAAGAGGAGGAATGTTTATGGGTTCTGGAAGAGGGGACAGGCCTCTTGGGTGGACTACAGGAGGGAAGTGAGATTGCATAGAGAAAAAATCAGAAGGGCAAAGGCTCAACTAGAAATCAGATTGGCAAAGTCTGTGAAAGATAACAAAAAAAAATCTTTCTATAAATATATAAATTATAAAAGGAGGACTAGGGAGACCATACAGTCCCTATTGGACACAGAAGGAACAACAGTGACATGGGATGAGGAAAAGGCTGAGGTACTTAATGCCTTCTTTGCCTCAGTCTTTAATTATAAAGAAAGTTGTTCCCTCTGTGTACAAAACCAGGAGCTAGAGGAGCAACATGAGGCTCCCATGATCCAAGGGGAGGTGGTTAGAGCCTTGCTAGCCCAACTAGGCACTCACAAGTCTATGGAGCCGGATGGGGTCCACCCAAGGGTATTGAAGGAGCTGACAGATGTGCTGGCCAAACCCCTTTCCATCATCTTCCAACAGTCCTGGAAGACTGGGGAAGTTCCACTGGACTGGAGGCTGATGTTGTGCCTATCTACAAGAAGGGTTGCAGGGAGGATCCAGGGAACTACAGGCCTGTCAGTCTGACCTCAGTCACAGGGAAAGTTATGGAACAGGTGACCCTGAGTGCTATCATGAAGCACATGCAAGAGAACTGGGTGATCAGGCCCAGTCAACCCGGGTTTACAAAGTTTGGCAGGTCTTGCCAAACTAAACTGATCACCTACTATGACCAAGTGACTCGGCTGCTGGACGAGGGAAAGGCTGTAGATGTGGCCTTCGTGGACCTCAGTAAAGCCTTTGACACAGTTTCTCACACCATTCTGCTTCAGAAACTGTCACCTCAGGCCTGGACAGGCACACACTCTCCTGGGTGGAAAACTGGTTGGATGGCCGGGCCCAGAGAGTGGTGGGAAATGGTGTTAAATCCAGCTGGAGACCAGTTCCAAGTGGGGTTCCCCAGGGCTCAGTGCTGGGTCCAGCCCTGTTTAATGTCTTTATCAATGACCTGGATGAAGGCATCGAGTGCACCCTTAGCAAGTTTGCAGACGACACTAAACTGGGTGGAAGAGTAGATCTGTTGGAGGGTCGGGAGGCTGCAAAGGGATCTGAACAGGCTGGACTGCTGGGCAGAGTCCAACAGCAGGAGGTTTAACACGGCCAAATGCCGGGTCCTGCACTTGGGGCACAACAACCCTGTGCAGCTACAGATTACGAGAAGTCTGTCTAGAAAGCTGCCTGGAAGAGAAGGACCTGGGGGTGTTGGTTCACAGCTGACTGAATGTGAACCAGCAGTGTGCCCAGGTGGCCAAGAAGGTCAATGGCATCTTGGCTTGTGTCAGAAATGGTGTGGCCAGCAGGTCCAGGGAGGTTCTTCTCCCTCTGTACTCGGCACTGGTGACACCGCACCTCGAATCCTGTGTTCAGTTCTGGGCCCCTCACCACAAGAAGGATGTTGAGGCTCTGGAGCGAGTCCAGAGAAGAGCAACAAAGCTGGTGAAGGGGCTGGAGAACAGGCCTTATGAGGAACGGCTGAGAGAGCTGGGGGTGTTTAGCCTGGAGAAGAGGAGGCTGAGGGGAGACCTCACTGCTCTCTACAACTACCTGAAAGGAGGTTGTGGAGAGGAGGGTAATGTCCTCTTCTCCCAAGTGACAGGGGACAGGACAACAGGGAATGGCCTCAAGCTCCTCCAGGGGAGGGTTAGGCTGGACATTAGGAAAAACTTTTTCACAGAAAGGGTCATTGGGCATTGGAACGGTCTGCCCAGGGAGGTGGTTGAGTCACCGTCCCTGGAGGTGTTTAAGGCACGGGTGGACGAGGTGCTAAGGGACATGGTTTAGTGTTTGATAGGAATGGTTGGACTCAATGACCCACTGGGTCTCTTCCAACCTGGTTATTCTATGATTCTATGGTTCAAGGCATGGCCTTAACAATGCCAAGTACAGGGGCACAACCACTTCACTGGTCCTGGATGGATTTTTAAAGAGGTAATAGGGGGGCGGGATTTCACCAAAGAATAGTCTGCTAGTACCCTAGAACTCCTCAGTCATACATGATAATGATTGAGGAATAACTTGTACTTTTGCTTTAAGAACAAAATCCCTATACACATGGAACAACAATTTACTTATATGCTCAGTTTTGGAACTTCTGTCAAACTATAAAATGTGAACAGTCTTCTCCCAAAGCAGCATTAACCAAAAATAGGTTGCAGTCATCCATGAGACAGGACACACTGAACAAGGTACCACTTATGCCAGGTAGACCTTGTCCCTGAAATACACAGCTTGATACAGTTGTGAGGAGGTTGTGGTTACAGGAAAGATCAAGCAATACACACCCGCCATACAATATAGTAAAAAGTCTTAAGCCCTTGTACATTGACCCTTTCACTGATGGAAACTACAGGTATTGATATTGCCAGAAGATTTCTGTTTGATACAACAAGATACCTAATGTATAACATTTTGTATGCTTCTTATTCAGACCTTACTGGTGCTGTTGAGCAGCCATACAAGGGCTTCGACTCGTAAGATGACAAGAACCTTCCTTAATCCAAATAGAAACAACTGAAATCGGTCATTACCACCGAATCTAAACTGTGCAGTGCCTCAACAGTGCATCAGGCACACCATAATGCTGGGATGATTAAAGCCATGCATCTGTTCTAGCCTACCACCAAAACATACAAGTGCTCATATGGCACATTTCGCAGGATGATAGAGAAGAGAAACCCACAGCCATTGTGTGCTCCTTTTCTGATGTCCTGGGCTATCCAGAGGCAATCTTCTGGAGAACTGTTTTTCAAGCAGCTAGCTATACTCTTTGGCAACAAAACAGAACAACAGATTTGCAGTAGAGCTGCGCGCTCTCTCTCCTCCCACATAGTCCTAATAAAGCAGCTTGCTTTTGGCATTGGCAAGCTAGAATTGATGTATTTCTCAGCGTGGAATCTTGACTGCTAACAATTAAAATGACTGCATATTCAATAACACTATATACATAAAAACGATATATCTGTACTCAGATGCATCTTACGCTATACATTCTAAATGCAGTTTCTAAACTACGGTTCTCATAAGAGGATTTCTAAATGTGTATTTAAAGGTTGAAAATCACTTTTCTCTTACCAACAATATGAACTTCAAAATTAATATTAAATTGCTGTCATGTCAATATGTACTTGCTCAATAAAATACACATTTATATTCCACTGCAAACACTCAGTACCTTTTCTCCTTGCAAAAAATCCTATCCTTTCCATCCACAGTTTGTTCTCCTCTACTCTCCTTCAAGACAGGATTCATTCATATTAGACTTAAACCTGTGAGGAATAGTTTGAGTATTGTTCTTCCAGTGGCAGCATCAGCATAAACAATCCCTTACATCTTATCACTTATTTCCACCATAGTCCCACCTCATTTATGGAGATACAACTGCATGTGAGAATATATTGCAAAGCACACCTCAAGAGCCATCATCTTGTAAATGGGCTATTTTTTAAAATCATTTAGCTGCCTAACTCAATTCACCAAATATTTCCTTGAATAATTACAATGATGCAACTGGCAAGAGTGGAGGAAATGGGAAAAGAGATTGTACTGGTTTTGGCTGGGAAACAGTTAATTTTCCTCAGAGTAGCTCTTTTGGGGGGCTGTGCTTTGTTTTTGTGATCAGAACAGTGTTGTACAAATTGATAACTTCAAGGAATCTTATATTTGTTTCCACAAAATTCCAGAACATCTGATGATGGAATTGTTGCTTTCTAATGTTTTTTCTCCATTAATTGACATGCCAGCAAAAAAGGAACAATTCTACAGGATTATGACCTCAAGTTGAACTCATTTGTAGGCAGTAAGTTGTATCCTTGCCTTTTCAAAGTTTGACTTCCCAGGTTTTATAGTGATTCAAAGCAAGGATCCAGGTTTAAGGTTATATAATGCCCCCCCCCCAGAAAATCCACATGCCTTACTGAATTTGTCCCACCCCTGTGATCCTCAAGCTCTTGCTTTCAAGGTTGCTTTACTGCAGTTCTCTTCAGTAGGGAATTTCAGAGAACTCGCATCTTAGTCCTTTTTTTCCATGCCCTTCCAAGCACGGCACGTCCTTGGTTTTTCCGAAGGAAGAAGTATAAAGCAACTTTATTGCAAAACTTGAGTCTACTTCCTTTATTGAAAGCAATTGTATTTTTTAACCTTTCTGGTCACCCACTTATTCCAAAGGTTTATGTTTAGTGAAGTATAAGATTACCAACAGTTTCAAGATATCTACTCCCTAAACCTGCAACAAGAGGTACACTCTGGACTGGAAAACACCTCACTGATGTTGTTGCTATGGCAAAGCTCAATACAAGGTTGGAGACTAGGCATGCAGCCAGGAAGAAAATGGGGAGGGCTGAGACATGACATTTCTCCCTTTGTTCTTTTCATACAATTTGCTTTCTGCAGCTCTTCGAGAGCACAAGAAAAGTTTCAGCCTCAATTATCTCCACAGGAGCTTCATATTCCCCCCTTCTTTTCTTTTTCTACTGTAAGACAACAATTGGAGCTGTTATGACTTCAGGGTTTTTTCCTTCAATTCCCAATTAATTACATATGTGCCCATAGTAAGTAATTCCTACAAAAACATGCTGCTTTTTTTTTTTTATTAAAAGAAACTAGATGGTAAGCTGGGAATACACACCTAACCGCTTCCTTTCAAGTCCAGTTTAATTTGATAGTCAACAAGGATGACGTTTTCTGGGAAAAAAGTATAATTTTTTTTGTTCATCATTTTAAGTAGAGCTTACAAAATCCACCACTTCCCACATCACTGCTTATATCCCTCCATCTTCAGCTAGTGTTGGGGAAGGTTGGTATAATCCCATTCTATAATTGCATAGAGTTAACTTCAACATATGCTGTATGATCAAATCCAAATAGGCTTTTAAATGTAAGAGACTGTTGCTTTGAGAAAATACTGTTGTAAACCTATACAAATATATTTTAATACAAAATAGCATAGTGGAATACAAACCCAAATTTCAAATAAGAAAGGTAAAGGAAGATATAAAATAGACATTAAGTGATCTTTGAAATGTCTTGATAAGTCTAGGAAATCTTATTTTCTATAGCCCCTCAAGCACTGGCATTGTTAAAATTGCAGGGTTAACCTGGTTTTATGCACTGTGTTAACAGAGTACCATGAGACTGTGGCAACAAGCATGTTGCGTTCTGGACACAGTCCCAGCCACAGAAACTAAGTGTAATTCATACAATTTATTCAAGAAATTAGACGCTGAACACAGTTTATTTGCACATTTACATGAACATACCTCTGAAAGTATCAGACACAACACTACCCAAAACCACAAAACAAAAACAATACTCCAGAGGAACTAAATGAGAATCATAAGGTCCAAGGACAAATAGCCTCCTCCAGGTGAAAGCGGTGTTGGCTCTGGAACCTAGATCATCACAAGGAGATGGACACCAATTTCTTCAATACATACCATGCTCTCACAAGAAACTATATTACAGTCTTTGAATGGGTTTGTTGAAGCATGAAGTTCAAAATACAAGCTACAAACCCTACATGACCACCACTGCAACACATTTGCTTCTTTAGCAAATTAAGTCCTGGCCTTCCCCAGTCTGTGTGGCACCCACAGGGGGCCTTGGGATAAGTGGATGCAACATGAGTTCAGGCATTGTGTAGATGGGAAGCCCAGGGTAGTGTATGGAAATCTCTTCTTATTCAGGTGCCTACAGTCCCCAAGATATCCGATCCATCAGTGTGAGATTTTTCAAGGCCATCACTCTACAGCTGTATTCTGACAGGCATAAGGAGTACATGACCACTACCAGCACAGTTATAGAGCAGCCCTGGTCTAAAGGTAGGAATGAAGTCTGTATTCCTTCACTGCTGCTGCATACTTGATACAGTCACGCTGTGCTTTGTTCCATGTGTTACAGCTAGGGCCAGGTTCCTCTTGCACCTTCTATTGCCCCAGGGCACCCCAGCAGATCTCCAGCAGTCACCTGAGCACAGCCCGCAGAATTTCACCCTGCTACGTTTGAGTCACATTGACATATCATAATTCAAGAGAGCTTCGCTATCTCAGATAGCAATGATGCTCAAGGTTAAACGCATCTCAAGTCAAAGCCTAAGTCTTCTACAATGGAGTGCAAACAATTTACAGCCTGACTACTGTAACTTCATCTTTATTCATTTAGTACATCTTTAATATTCCAAAACAAGCAATTCCAGAAATTGTTCTTTCAAAGATACTGAGGTTTCCATTTTGTTCAGAATACTAAATGAAATTTAATGTATCTTTTATGGCAGTGAAATTTTGTCTCCCAGTTGATTGAGATATCCATTGCAAAATAAATAACTTCATTGCAAAAAGAAAAGGTTTGAGCTGTTCTACTGTATTCCGTGCCCTCCCAGTAATTAGTTGTGAGCCTAGACTTCAGAACTCTTCCATAAAAACAGGTCTATCAACAGACCTCTTACCATGATTTGTAGCAAACAAGCTTTCAGAAGGGTCCTAAAACTCTAATATTTTAAACTCATTCCCTGGACAAAATAACATCAGGAGGAGGACAAGTAATCAGTAGGTTAGTGTGCAGTAAATATTCTACAGAAGGTGTAAAGGGGACAAAGCCTTGGAACAATGAGAGCTATCAATGGCAATATTAATTTAGGAGGCTATGAAATAGAAACATGAGGTACTTGCAAACTTTAGCTTGTACACAAGAACTGACAGTCACTATCCTTAGTCAAAAGCACAGCCATTTTCACTGTCACATGAAAGTAGCTCAGCACTCAACAGCTAATCACCTGTAAGAATGCTATAAATGACAAGAAACTTAGGCAGGCAGGCATTTCTGACCAACTCAGTAGCACTTCAAGATTTAATAATATTTTTTATAGGAATAGAATCATAGAATAACCAGGTTGGAAGAGACCCACTGGATCATCAAGTCCAACCATTCCTATCAAACACTAAACCATGCCCCTTAGCACCTCGTCCACCCATCCCTTAAACACCTCCAGGGAAGGTGACTCAACCACCTCCCTGGGCAGCCTCTGCCAGTGCCCAATGACCCTTTCTGTGAAAAATTTTTTCCTAATGTCCAGCCTAAATCTCCCCTGGCGTAGTAGCACTGCTCTGCTGAAATGACTGAGTGTGGACTGCTTTGAAAAAAGCAACATATAATCTGGTGGTTCTTTGAACATAATGAAAACATCACATAGCAGTACAGAATGGTTTACAACTGCTGCAATCCATTTAGCCATCTGCCCAGAAAAAGGCCTACATAATTGTAATTAACAGTTTAAAGACATGTGATGGAAAAGTAGACCAGATTTTCTAGTAAAAAAGAGAATCTAAATCAAGAAAATAAATGCTTTGATTCCAGAGATAGTACCATTAATTTATTTCTGAAAGACATATCTATTTCAATAATAAAATAGCAAAAGATTATTATGACCTTTTAGCAGATGTTCAGTCATATTAAAAACACTAAGGATGTCATGCTTTAAGACCTAGTTCTGGGACATTAGACTGTATTAAGCAGCTTACAGTCACACACACACACTCTTGCATTTGATCAGACACCAAATCTCACTGGAGAAGCAACACTAAAATGTCAAATCTTCCACCCTTTCAGCCCCTTTTCTATGTTTTCAATTTGAAAATATCCCTTGTGTTTTCAATGTATGATTTCACTGTATAGAACTTGGATAGACCAAGGAAGCAGATCACAAGAAATGCTGAAAATAATAACAGCATTTAAAGGATCCATTTCCAACAAAATGGGTTTGGAATGGCTAGAGGGCAATAAAAGAATTTTGGGGGTTAGAAATTCATATCTGAAACTGCAAAAAAATGCCAGCGATTTCTAAACTGGCAGTGGTCTATGAAGACCTACTCAGACCAATGGTCTCCATTCCTCTGCTTTTGCCATCTGCAGTAAATTGCTGTCACCAAATATCTGACACATTGTGCCTTGGACAGGTCTTAAAGTGCATTCATGGAAAACCTGCCTCAGGCCTCCTGCACGTGGCTACCAAGCACAACACACCACAGCTGCTTCTGGTTTGAAAATCCCAACATTACCACTGTGCATATGCTGGAAGCATCGACATTGTTAGTGTCCCTGACATCTAGAAACTAAGCAAAGCTATGCCACTTTTAAAATCTACCAAGACAGAAAAAGCAGCCACGTGTAGGAAAACTCAGGTGTATGGCAGCCTTAAGTACATGCATGAAAATGCACGTACTATATTATAGTTCCACATTAGCAGTTGCCAAAGGGACGTTTCCTGGTATCTGTTAAACTCAAATCTCATGGTATTAAAAGAAGCATACAACTTGCAGCTATACGTTGTTTAGCACAGGCACTAGCCTCTGATTTGCACTGCTGGGCATTACAAGAGTCCACAGCCTCACACAAAGTGGTGACACCTACCCAGCAAACCACTTAAGGTCCAGCAGAGAAGGCTCAGAAGTGAAGTTTGCTCCTTTGTCTTTTGGAAAGATTGCATATGTCACAAATTCAAGAAGGTAGAAGCTTGAGCACAAACAATTCTGAAGCTTCTGATAAGCATGAGAGAGAAGAAGTTCCAGCCAAAGAAAAACATTCAAACTGCTGAGTAATTACAAGACCTAATATCCATCAGTGACTTTCTTATAGTATTATTAAAGCCATTGAAAAGATTAGGCTGCCTAAATTCAATCCTACTTGGTAGGAATCTATATAGCATGACTGAACTTAACACAAGTACACCAGTTTTTCTCTGCTGAAGATCTAAATACAACTTGCAGACAAGCGGACAAGTTCTGTGAAATTTCATAGGAATTAGAAACACAGACTTCAACAAAATTCATCTACAAATCCCTAGAGAGGGAGAATGAGTAAGAATATCTACATCAGATTTTTAATCTATCCTCAGGCAGAAGGGTCTCAAACACCATACTCTTATGTTACAAAAGCAAAAAAAAAAAAAAAAAAAGAAAAGGAAAAGCTAAGAAGTCCAGTCTGCTTCATAAAAAGAATTTAGCAATCCCATAAGGCAAGCAGAAATATCCTATATTCCACAGAGCTTATTCTATAAACTCTGCTTTGCTCCCCACACAAGAAAAATGAGAACTCAAAACGCAGCTAGGTGACTGCAGCCTTCTCACGTAAGTGCACAGTTGGTGTTTAGATCTACTTTAATATGTAGCAGAAAATGAAAACTTTACTGTTTTATGATGGATCTTATCCGAATCTTATTTCAAAGTTGCTGCTTAAAGTGCTAGTCAACTGCTACAGCATAATACTAACAATTGTACAACTCAGTTTTACCCCATTATTAATAGGCAGGAAGTCTTAAAATGCTCACTTTCACAGCAGCACAGAGCAATGGAAATATGTACTTTACCTGAACAGAACTGCATCAGATTGCATCAATAGCTTTGTTTCTAAACGGCTTTCTGAAACAGTGTAAATTGAATTTTAATGACTGCTTGTGTCAACTATTTGTTTGAATACCTATTACTGGCCTATGACAAGTAAAATTTTCAAGAGGTGTTAGGAAAGCAGACGAAAACAGAATAAAAGTTTTCTCAACATAGAAATAAAAACTTTCATTAATCAATGCAGAAAATTTTCCTAACACTTTGTCATGGTTTTAAAAAAAAATTACCAGAGGAAATATTAAAGTGTATCTGGTTTATCATGGTATCTACCAACTACTGCTCCGTATTTAGTTATAGCACCCCATTCTATGATGCTCAAATTAGCAATCCTACCATCCACTAAGCAGCTTTCCTGACTTCAGACACTGAAAACGGGATCCAGTTCTCTAAGTACAGGCATCATTTTGGTCAGCCAAAATCATCTAAGACACATGCAAGTATTCTTGTGTAGTATGTTGTACTACCTAGAGTGCAGCATGTCCTGGAACACAGTGCAGAGCATCTGACAAATATCATTTATCACTATTTTCTGCTTTTTGTGGCAAAGCTATAAATGAAAGGAAAGGACTCTAATCCACACAAAAAGCTGCCATTACCAAACATGTAATATTCAGTTTTATAATCCACTTCAGATTTCACAGGAAAGATCTAACCCATTGTCAGATTTTGCCTTCTTTTCCTAAATCTTCAGTCTAAGCAGTTGTAAAACCTGAACTACGGACAAGCCTGAAGCACAAGTACAAATCTTGTAAGGATTCCATAGGTTAAATTCTTGAGTAGAAAATACATGGTCTCCATATCCCACAACCGTGAATGATGAAATTCCACCAGCTGCCATAATCGCAGCAACAGTAATTCAGCAAGTTAAAATACACTGTAAAGGGATGATTGTCTGCTAAAGCTTGTTTTCAGGTGCCATCTCTGTAATTGACAAAATAGATATCCCATTTCAAAGACAGCCCTCACATCATAATTTTCTCCCTTACTGGATTTATGTGATTTAACATGCAGTCATTTTCTCATTAAGACTTAAATATACAATACTCAAGTAAATGCTATGTTTAAACCATAATCAAGCATTTCTTTGCTGGTGCTCCTCCTGCCCGTGATGCCCAGGGCACATAATGCTTTGCTTTTAAAAGCCAATCCCCTTTAGTTATCAGCCACCCTCAAATTATTTCACACATCCAGCTGCCACAGGAAACAGCTGCCCACCAGCACCCTGGGCAAGGAGTAAGCCATTAAGCCAGTCAGAGTTTCTTCAACTTCTTTAGCTGCAAGCCAAGCAATCCCACTGCAGATACCCCATCTAAGCCTTTACCTTCAAACCTTTACACCTTCTTGCAAAGGGACCTGAACAGGCTGGACTGCTGGGCTGAGACCAACTGCATGAGGTTTAACAAGGCCAAATGCCGGGTCCTGCACTTGGGGCACAACAACCCTAAGCAGCTACAAACTAGGAGAAACCTGGCTGGAAAGCTGCCTGGAGGAGAAGGACCTGGGAGTGTTGGTTGACAACCGACTGAACATGAGCCAGCAGTGTGCCCAGGTGGCCAAAAAGGCCAATGGCATCTTGGCCTGTATCAGAAATGGTGTGACCAGCAGGTCCAGGGAGGTTATTCTCCCTCTGTACTCACCACTGGTGAGACCGCACCTCGAGTACTGTGTTCAGTTCTGGGCCCCTCACCACAAGAAGGATGTTGAGGCTCTGGAGCGAGACCAGAGAAGAGCAACAAAGCTGGTGAAGGGGCTGGAGAACAAATCTTATGAGGAGCGGCTGAGAGAGCTGGGGTTGTTCAGCCTGGAGAAGAGGAGGCTGAGGGGAGACCTCATTGCTCTCTACAACTACCTGAAGGGAGGTTGTGGAGAGGAGGGTGCTGGCCTCTTCTCCCAAGTGACAGGGGACAGGACGAGAGGGAATGGCCTCAAGCTCCGCCAGGGGAGATTTAGGCTTCAGATTAGGAAAAAGTTCTTCACGGAGAGGGTGGTTAGGCATTGGAACGGTCTGCCAAGGGAGGTGGTTGAGTCACCGTCCCTGGAGGTGTTTAAGGTTAGGGTAGACAAGGTGCTTAGGAGCATGATTTAGGGATTGGTGGGAATGGTTGGACTTGATGATCCAGTGGGTCTCTTCCAACCTGGTCATTCTGTGATTCTTCTGTTCTCTCAGGGTTCTGGTGTATCAGATGACCTTACAGCAATGACAACTGCCCCACAAGTGCACACATCCCGAGATGAAGACCTGGTCACCAAACAGTCGTCTGGCAGCCTGGAAACAACTGTATGGGTACATACACACACACCCCCCACACACACAGCTGAAGGAAGGTAACTGTGATTGTCAAGGCCTGCTGATCAGATTAGTAACAACTCCATAGGAATTAGCTAGCACCAGGCAGGTAACAAGTAACTGTTCCTCATGTTTCATAAATTCAGAGGAAATTATGACACTGCAAAATAAATTTCTGGGGTTTTGCTAAACAATAAACCTTTAATACATTTCATCAAAAGGGTGGATATTCACCTATCAGACCTAGCTATGTAGCACGGGGGGTTATGCTGGGGAAGACAGGACAGCACTCACCACATCACTGTGAAATGCAAAAGTTTCAAACACTTAGGCACTTAAAACTCATGAACCACATTTAGAAGTCCAATCCTATGCTTCTTCACTGACTAATCATACTGAATATAAAAACAACTGAGTCAGGCACTCTGAGTTCCTGTACAGTCTAATAATTACCAGTCAGAAGATCTACTCACGACTACTGTGTTACAAGAGAATTTACAGAAGCTGAGACAGGTAGGCAAATGTTACATTAACTAAAAAAAAAAAAGCTTTCTAAACAAATATTCAAAACAATTTGAGCATCTCTATTCTTTATTAAATAACAGCTCCCATAATAGAAGGCTAAGGAAAAAAACCTCATTTTTAGCAAAATGAGATATGGTATTTCAGTACTGTTCTCAATAGGCAGTCGCTGCTACTGCACTAAATAGATTACATACTTTCATATTTAAAGAAAAGCTATTAGTGGGCAAACTGTTGAAGCACTTCTTAACATCACTAACAACCACATTCTTTGGCTTTCTATTTGCTTCCATTTCTTTTTTTCCTGTTCAGTATTAGTGAAAACACCTTAAGATTTTCAATAAGTTCAACTTGTTCAAGGATTTTGCATTCTATTCCATATCAATCTACTATTATATCTTTTGTTCGTATCCTTCAGCTAAAAGGGAAGGCTTTGCAGTGCAAGAAAATCTTATCCTTAGGGTCATAGAAACAACCTAGCAAACACTTTTGCAGGCTATGGGAAACACCAGCAAAAAGCTGAATGAGCATGCAATTGGCTCTGGAAACAGGGGAGTTTTGTGAGGTTTTTTTCCATGAAATTATTTTAGTAACAAAACTTCTGTTGTTGAAAATTAACAGCTAATAATTCAACAGTTACACCATCAAAGCAGCACAAATCCTCTGGCTTACGGTATCATCGTGACCTTGGAAACAGCTAAACCACAGTTGAGCATAGCTTCCTATTGACTCTGCAATAAACAACTGGATAAACTAATGTTATTGGTTCTGGCCTGAACTTGTTTGAATCATAGAATGCCAGATTGGAAGGGATCTCTAGGATCATCTGTTCCAACCTTTTTAGGCAATATATACTTTAAATGAGAGAGCCTAGCACCCTATCAAGCTGAGCCTTAAAAGTATCCAGTGTAACCTACCGCTTCCCTGGGGAGATTATTCTAATGTTTAACAGTTCTCATGGTTAAACACCAAGGCTTAAACTTGAGGCAATGCCTTTTTTTTTTTCTTTAAGTTTTGAAAAAGAATTCTCTATGCAAGGGACTTGTTTCTTCACTATTTCCCTTAAAAACCTTTATGTAGGGTTTGTTTTTAAAAGTGTTTCACAAGCAATGCCTCCTTACAAAATGCTTCCTACTCCTTGTACAGACAATCCAGACAAGCATAATATCCTCATCAAGAAAAAGGAAAACAGAAACCTGCATGCCCTTCCTCCTTTACAACATACTCAAGCACCAACACAATCTCTCTTGAGACTGTTTCAATGACAACAGCAAAGGCACATCAAAAACACAAAATGCATCTCTTCTCTGAATTATGTAGCACACATTCTGCATGCTGTGCCCAAGTTGTAGAAACACATAGAAACAAGGGTCACTTTCTAGCATCACAGCTGACAGTTATGATTCAAAGAGCTTACTGAGGTCAAAGAGGGGAAGAGAGTCTGCATAAATCTCAATGTAATTCCACTGAATTACACAGGAATGCAATTCTTCAGGCAGATTATCTGTCACAAAATTGTCTCTTGAACTCCTCCGAGTATACTAAATTCTCTGCTTACAAAATTACCACAGGCTATCAGCTATGTTGATTCTGACCCGCATCTACCACTGGACAGTGCTCCACATCCTACTACAGCTAACTTCAATGCTTACTTCAAGGCTGGCTGCTGCTCCACGGTCATTTTGGCAAAGGCAGGAGAAAATCATTTGCAATTCCTCACACCTAAAGTCACCACAGCATTGCAGCATTCACGTCGAACTGGAGTCAGGCTCAAACACAGCCTTCCTCATCCTGTGGGATTAAAAAGAGAAGTCTTCCAGGAAGATGTTAACACAAGGATACATGTTACCAAGCCACTGCTAATGGGTCACAGAAAGGAGGCCCTGCAGATCAAAGAACTGAAGGACACTGGCAAGACAGCCAAGAACAAATCAAAGCAAGACAGACCACTTGCAGCGCTGAAGCTGCTTGTCAATATTACAGAGCACAGACAGGATCGTCTCTCAGCTCAGAAGCACAGTACACAGGTCACTGGGGACACAGACTCCCTATCTGATGGGGGGTGGGGAGGAAGAACTCAACTGCTGTTCCAGTTCTTGGATGAACGCAAGAGCCAGAGGCAGTCTAAACTCTAGGAAAAAATTTGAGTACATTTTGTAGAGATAGGTTCTACTGCACACTGGGGTGGGGAGGAGCATTTAAGAGCACTGCACCCTACCACACTATGAAGTACAAGACACAGCGCTTCACCCCAGCATTTTAACAGGATATTTCAAGTTGCATGACTTATTAACAGGCAGGAGAGTTTATAACATGATATAACATGGGTATAGCAGATATAACATGTTACAGCACTGATTTGCATTCACATAAGAATTCACAAAAGCAGAGAGGTATCAGTGTAGCAGGACCAAGAGGCTGAGAGCACTTACCCCCTCCAGTTCAGAGCATTTCTTGCAGAGCTGTATTTTACCATATTTGCCAAAGATACAAAATATAACTTTAAAAAATGATTTTTTATAACAGTGGTAACAGTACAAGGCAGAACTGCCCAGCCATTTGCACTAGATTAGACAGCTATGCTTGTCTGTACCTCAGGGGAACATGTCTGGCAAATTATTTCTTTATGTATCTTTTTGTGCTCTTTTTTGATATCTCAACCAACATCCTTCCAGCCTCCTGGGCACAAAAATAAAGGCAGTAAATCCTTCAAAATAGGTACCTGCACTATTATCAACCCTATTAACGCAAATTACCAAGACCTTCGCATCCTTGTTATCCTACCTAACAGGCTTCTCACAGCCCTGCTACCCATCTCGATGCTAGACTTCCCTGAACAACCACATGAAGCATATGCATGCACACCATATAATGCAGCAAGTGGTAAATTTTATTTCAAACAGAAGTTGCAAGCGAAGAGATTAAAAAGCAAAATCTCCAGTCTCAACACTGAGAAAAGCCCACAAAGATGGTAGTTCAAAAGCAAGAATATTTTTTTCCTAACAATTTTCCTAACAATTTCCTAATTTTTTTTCCAACTCTGACAGGAGTTGGAAAGAGTAACAACCATCTGCTACTTTCAGTTCCTTGTGGACCCTGTATTGAATGACACGTTTTGCCTTCCAGACTCCCAGGGTCTGCAGGGGAAGCTATGAGGGAGAGTAAAGATGTGAGGCTGATGATTCCCCCAAAGTCTGAGAGCCAGAGAGCTCAGCAAGGTCGAGTCGATGGACCTTGCCAAGAAGGCAGTGAAGGGATTCAGCAGGACCCCATCACAGCCACACAGTGATCAGCCTGACTGCTCAACAGCCCACTGCAGAGCCACACTGTGAGCCAGGACTCGGTGGAAAGTAGCAGCAGGAAAAAGCTCATGAAGAAAGAGAACACTTGGCTTGAGACCATGCTCCAGGCAGACAGACTCTGCTCCTCCAAGAGCAGCATGCTTGCAGCCTCCCAGCACTGGAAGCAGCCAGTCCCAGTGAGTTTCTGCCTCCTGCAAGCCTGAGCCCTCGGCACTGCCCAAAGTACCTCTGGTGCCATGTGCCAGGCTTACTGCTACAGCTGTCCTAGCGTCATTGCAGAAGGACAAGCTGAAAGCCAGTTACACGGTGGTAACTTCAAGAACAGATGTAAATGCATCTTTTTTTCCAAGCACCAGCATATTCCTGAACTAAATGTGAACCTCTGCACTATTTATTTCCAATTTCCATAATTTCAACTGTTGTTGAAATTATCAATGTCTCAACATTTGCACTTTATCCCAAAGCTTTCACTAAAGTAGTAATTCTATTCGATAAAAATGAAGAACAAATGCTAATAACCTCAGCGTATTTGTGTAGGTGCATAGACATATATATACACATCTACTTGTACAAAAAAGTGCAAATGTTTAATTCAAGTTCCACAAAAATCAGACTTCCCAAAATTGGGCTGGAGTTATCAAACATGAAACAAAACATGCAAATCCATTAAGAGATATTTACAGATCATTCCATAACATTATCCTTGACATTTTGCTATATATGATATTTTGTGGAAACATTAAAGAAAAACACTCAATGTCCATTAAGAATTCACTAGATTACTTGTCCATTACCTCTACAACTAATATTTTTATTACAAATCAAACGTAGGATAAAAAATTTGAAGTCAAAAGCCAAAACATACACACAATATTTTCACACAGAAAAAGCTGCCAAAAATAGCTCACATACCAAATGGAAAAATACAATTTTCATGTGTAACAAAAACATTGATGGTTTCATGAGAGTACTCAACAAATATTATCCTGCAACGCTATCATGAAATATTCCTTACGTTTTCATTAAATAACTTCATATATACCATAGCCACGACTCCAGAAGTCACTAAAAGCAGGTCCTGCACCCATGGCAATGTCCTTCATCACTATAGTTTTGACAGGGCAGTCTCAGCACCTGCTTACAGAGCCTAGTCTCTGCAGGCATTAGTCCTCAAATTCTAGACACAGGCCAAAAAAGCCTTTCCCCAAACCCCCAACATACAATTACTCTGCAGCAGCTCAGATATTTGCGTGTTTTCTTTCCATGACTGAAGTCAGCAGCAAGCAATTAAGACCAGTCATGGATTAGATTATCAGAATCTCCCTGAAAGACGTGACCACAGCAGGCGGCATAACATCCATAAACAAGGCCATGCTGAACCCCACCATCGTGAGCCTTCACCAACGAGGAAACAGGTCTTTGATAAAGGAGGACTTTCCTTTCAGTGCTCAAAAGTTGGAGCTTTGCCAGCTGTCACAATGCAACGCGGAATAGCTTGCTAAACGCCAAATAGCTCTCAACATTTGCGTACAAGCCAACGACACCACATGAGCAGCAGGGCTCCCACACGACACGAACCAAGCATCACAGCCAAGGGCTGAGGCAGGTCTCAGGGTGGTGGCATTCCCCTGCCCCACACGCCTCTGGGGTGAGTTGTCAGACACCTCATACCAAGTGTCTGTACCAAGGTGGTGGTGACAGGGACTGCAGGGCACCCTCTGTGAGGAGGGGCCAGGGCTGCTCCATGCCCCGCACTGGTTCCACCAGCCCCACTGCAGGGCACAGCTAAGCCCCCCAAGTGAAAACAGACAGCATCTCTGTGAAAAAAAAATTAAGAAAGGGCAAAACACTGCCTGGTCGCAAGGCAAAAATTGTGAGAGAAAGCTCTGCAACCACCAATGCCAGAGAAAGAGGGAAGAAGGAGAAGGTGCTCCATGCACCGGAGCAGATATCCCCCTGCAGCAGGTGGAGGTGCTCTAACAAGCCTATGCAGGAGCATGGAAGAGTGAGGAAGGAGCAGCCAGAGAGGAGCTATCCCCGCACATCACTCTTTTAATTTTCTGTGTTTCTTAACATCCAAACCTACTTTAATTGTCAATAATTTAATATTCCCCAAATTGAATCTGTTTTTCTCCCCACAATGGTAACTAGTAAATATTCTCCTGGTTTTTATCTCAACCTACATGCTTTTTCATCCTACATTCTCGCCTTGTTCTGTTGAGGAGGGGGAGCCAGTGAGCAGCTGGGTGGGATATAGCTGAAGTACAAGGTCAGCCCACCACACATCACTAGCACAGTGTCTTGATGCTCCAATAGGATTGCTGAAAAAGTCTCCAACATTATAGAATCACAGAATAACCAGGTTGGTAGAGACCCACTGGATCACCGAGTCCAACCATTCCTATCAAATACTAAAAACCATGGTCCTCAGCGCCTCATCCACCCGTGCCTTAAACACCTCCAGGGAAGGTGACTCAACCTTATGTGATACTTGTTTCATGAATCCAGATACAATACCAGGATTAAGAGGACAGCTGTATAAAACTGTCTTTCTCCACATCTCAATCTCTTGCTGTTGTGGTAGGGCAACCGCCAGGGCTGCTGTAAGTTTATTGAGTAGTGCTTGCAAAGTTATAGCTTCTCTCAGTGGAATTTCAAATACCCATCCACAAGCCTCTTATTTGCCTGTATTTGCCTCAGCTAGTCTTGCATTGCACTGTTTCATTTACGCTGACAACAGGACGACTGAGTTAATCAAAAAGACACAGCGAGTCCTCAGGGGATAAAGAAGGAATCATGAATTTATAAGATTCCAGCACATGCAAATACAACAGCTGGCAGGTGGCTTCTATTGCACATGGGGAGGAATAGCATAACCCACAAAGTTCAGGAGAAGTATCAAGACACCACAGGTTGCCCATGTTAAGAATGAAGGGCACTTGATATAGCAAGCCATACTATCTGGAAAGAAATACTAACTGTAGGAGGGCTGGAGTCTTTTTTTCTGGCCACATCTATCTGCACAAGCCGCAAAAATTCAGCATGAACCAGGCTGCCAAGTTTTAGCACCTTTGGAAGCCCGCATTTCTCTTCTCCCATGCATGGACAATGCGTAGAGCTGCACTCAGGATGCCAAGTCAAATATAGTGCATCAGGAGGCAGTTCTGCCTGAAATGGCTTATCAAATTAGACCGTTATTTAAGACAATAAAACAAGGATTCTTAAACTTAAAACTTGAATTTAGCTCTAATTTCACATGTATCTAGAATCATAGTGGCAGAAGCAGATCTCAAGAGATAATCAACTACATGTACATCATTCCAGACAAATATCCATCTAAAAAAATATCTTCATGAAAGAAGTTTTCACAGGTGGTAAGTTTCCTGCTTAGAGAGAAACGGCCCTCTGAACAGAAGTCAGAGCCAATTAAAAAATTATAAAACAAGACTGAGAGTGAACACATGTAAATATTCATTGTACAAATAAAAGCAATCATAAAAGAGTGATCATTCCAAACCTGCTACACAGGGGGAATTAGTCTGACACAAAGATACTTTATTAGTGGATTCAGCTAAGCCTTGAACCCCAACTTGCACTTGTTCCTGTGGCATTTATTCATATTCTGCATGCTGACCCTTTCTTAAACTTTAATCTTTCCTTGAAAGTACCAGTAAGTCACAATCAACCCAGTTATCTTCACCTCAGCCACAGGCAAAAAGAGCTTGCTTGCTTCACTTGATGTCATTCGCATTTATCTTTGGATTCCCATCAGCCCTAAGAGAAGCTCAGAGCGCAGCCCCTGGCAAATTGCTCAGTCTTTCCTGAGCCAACATTTTAAAGGTCCCCTTTGATCTTAGCCTCAAGACTAGGACAACTAAACCTCACCAGGCTAGCAGAAACTACAAAAACAAATTACAAGCTTCTTATTACTTCATTGTCCTCAAGGACCTTTGGCATTTTCTGGAGTGTATCTTCTCATAACCACTCCTTCAGCTCTAGGTAATTTTTCCGTTCCAGTATAAGCCTGGACCCTGGCAGGAAGTTATATACACGAATACAAGTCATTTGTTAAAAAAGATTAAATATTCACATACACACAACTTGTTCTCATTCTTCAGTCACAAGTAACAAGCCTTTCCTCACTAAATTAACACATCTTTCAAAATTTTTCTAATAAACCAAATTAAAGCACTGCACCCAGATACCTACTGATTTTAAAGTCTAATAATATTTCCATTGTGGAGGCTTTCCTTTTGTAAAGATGTCCTAAATTTAGCTTGCATTACAGTTACAAAGCCACACAGTCGTTCTTTTTTTCCCCTATGCTTCTGTGCATATTAAACTAAGGAGACTAGATAGACAAAGGCATACTTCAGCTTCAGGTGATTTGATTTATATTTAGATACATTATTTTTAGCTGTACAGAGTCATGTTTTGTAAGTATTCTGAAAATCAAATTAGAAACAGATACCAGGTTTAGGAGAAACTAGAAGAAAATTTTGCTCCAATATGAGAAATAAAATACCCCAAATCCAACACAGCTACCAAACTGGCATAAGCTTTACAGCAATTGGATTTACAGTACTTTTCAATGCTAAGATTGTTGCAGTTTTAACACAGACATAGCAGAAAATTTTCTTTTTCCTTGATATCTTGCAGCTGTCTTTTGCAATTTAAACATAGAAAACATTTTTGTGCTCCTTAATTAAAAAAAAAATGAACTATTTTCCTGAGGTCTTGATTCCTAATAAATGTGGTTTTATATGCAGATGAACCAGCTAGCTAATGGGAAATACAAGGTCTATGGACACAAACATATGAAGCCAAACCAGCTGGAGGAGAACCAGGGATTACAGCAGAGTCCATCGCACGGTACCTGACAATGAGAACAGGGCAGCTCCAGAGCAGACAGACGACTTTAATCATGACCTCCATTCATCAAGTAACTTCATAGTGATGAGGAAGATCTGAAGCCAAGCTTGGTGGTCAATCCACAGACCAGGATCAGACACAGTCTAGAGACTGCTGGGCAGACCCTTAGCGACAGAACAACTCTGCCAGGAACCCCCCACACGGGTCAGGGTCTGCATCAGCAGCATCCACAGACAGAAACAAGCATAACTGTAATTAAACTAGAGAACAACACCCCTACAACACCACCCAAAAAGAGAGCAATAGCTCAGGGCTGAGCTTAAATAGTGCACCTGGTCCATGGGCAGAGTAGGAGGTTTCAGGTGAGGCTCATCAGGGTCATTAACACTCATTAGTGCTTCAGGGCGTCTAACAGGAGGTTCCTTCAAATTAATGGGATGCTGCCTTGTCAAAGCTCACTTGTCTGAAGAAGCGTATTTTTCACCCTGAACAACTACAGCCAGTAAGGAATAAATATTAATCTGTTGTTCATGCTTCTGTTCATCATGGTATCATTAAAGGAAATCAGAAAATTAATGTTTGCTGAAAATGGGGCAAATGAAGTTGCTCATATCTCTCAGTCTGCTAAATCCTTACTTCACAACAATTTTGTAGCTCTGTTAATATTTAGGATTCCCCTTCCTCCCTGTATTTATGTGGAAAGAATTTTCCTCAAAGGACAGCAGAGCTCTCAGTAAAAGAGTAAAAGTAAAATGAAGTGGCTCTTTCTAACAGGACAGGTTTCTATTGAACTAACTCTATGCCACCACTCAATGTGTTGTACAAATTGTACAAATTAGACAGGTGATTTTCTTATCTACAAGACATTCGTAACACAGCTAAGGTTGTGCTCATGTATAAATGGAGGAGAGAAAAAAAAAAAGAAAAAGAAAAAACCCGCAAGTCATCTGAACCCACAGAGAATCGATCTCTTCCAGAATAAATTAGGTCTCTGCAAAGGCAATTGCTTTACACTAACCAGAAAACCAATGCAATTCAGAGAAAGTTCCTACTGGTAAATATCTTTAATCATCACACTTCTGTATATGTTCAGATAGCTCAGGTTGCTTATATTATCTTCCATCCAAGTGATTTCTCCATTACTGTGTTATTCCTTGTTGTTGTTTGACTTAGCTGTCAGCAGTTTATTTTCAACCAGTTAAAATTATTTAAAAATTAAAAAAAAAAAAAAAAAAAAGACAAAATAGCACAACCACTATTCAATGCATAGTGGTTCCTGCCCTGTTTCTAGCAAAGCACACTCTAGTAGCAGTGACCCAGTCTGGGTCACTGGGGCCAGAGAATAAAGGTCACCTTTTTATTAAGTGTCCAGCATGTTTTCTGAACCCTCCTGTTGGAGCCATTTGGAGAGACTGCAGGCAGCGAGCTCCCACAGCAAAGAAGAAAGAAGGAATAATTTCAAAACCTAGTCCACCCTCTTAGCACAAAAAGTCTATCCTTAATCCTTTGCACAAATCAATGCAATTTGAGCATAATATAGTCTGTTTTTTCAAATACCTTTTAAAATTAATTTTCTTCTTGTTTCCTACTTTTTCATCTCCACAGTAGACAAAATTTTGAGCGTTATGAAGGAGCAGTCTAACCTATACAAGCATTAGTATTACTCATTGTTTTAAATCTTTAGAGTGTGGAGCAATTAACTCAGAGAAAGAGTTTTTTCCCAGTGTTTTGAAAATGACACAGTGTGCAGACAGTTTCACAGCTCACCAGTTTTGGAACACTTTATAAACAAGTGGTTGTAATTTAAGATTAATTATGATCTAAATCATGTATGATTTTCTAATGAAGTCAAATTATGAAATAATAATTTTAAAGTTATTTTTTACTCCCAGTTAGGAAGCCAGTAATAAATCTAAAAACTCCAACACATTTCCAACAGTTCTTCTTTCTTTAATGCTTCGGCTTATTACTGAAGGTAGATTTTTATTTAGCTGCAAAATACCATTGTGTCTGAAAGTGACGTGTCACAAATGGAAGAAAGTTCATTTTGGTTGGATGTTTAAATCAGTTTGTCTTCTGCAAATTTACAATATTTGGTGAACAGATTTTTAAATTCTGCTTAGCCCTTTTTAATAGACAGTATTTATTACCAGCACACTTTTGACTGAAACTAACATTTATTAGCACTTCTTTCTTTCTTAATTTCACAAGTATTATTGGCCAGTTGTATTTTAACCTGACCATGCTCATACAATGACTCAGCAAAAAGCAACCAAATTGTCTGCACGCAAAATTCAGTGCTATGTTGTCCCAGTTTGAACACAGTTGGAGGACAGCTGCAGCAAATGATATTCTGAGTAGCAGTAAACAGAAGATAATTGCTAGTGCATGAACAAAGCTGCTACTTTCCTGCTCCCCTATAATTTGATATAAAAATTAAAATTGGATAATTACTATATGACTCTCGTCAATGTCAGAATTGAAAGTGTTAAGACAATAGCAAGCATTTCTCAAAAAAATTTTCTTGTTAGTTTATGTTTGAAACAACTGTACACTCAAATCCTCACTTCTGGAGTTTACAAGTATCTTCTAGTGGCAGTTGGCAGCACTTCTTTACATGAACAAAGGACCCACAAAGACCATGTCTGTATCTTTTAGAGCATTCCCTGCAAAGTGCTTATCCCATTTAACACCCGCACATGAAGAGGTGCTGAAGCTCTGCTACTAATGGGTTCCTCAACAATACAAACCTGTGATATGGCTTAAACAGTCACATCTGTTGCAGGGATTAAAATGACCCTGCAGCAGCAGTTACACAACATTGGTATGTGAATTGCTCAATAACATCAAAAGAAAGCCTCTGAGATGTTGAAAAAAATGGAATGGTGGTGCTTGGGAGGCAGCCAGGTTTGACACACTTGGCATGTACTGCTCAGCTTTAAATTACCAACTGATACCTACTAGTAGAGTAAGTGATTCAAGATTATCAGAGCATCCTGTTTGACCTTGTAGTGTGTTAAGTGGAAGACAAGAATAGATGTAAAGGAAAGAGGAAAATATTAAAACTTAAAAACAAACAAATATTTGAGGGCTATAGATAAAAATGGGAACCTTTGCCTCTTAGGCCTATGTCTCCAGACTAACATAACAGAATTAGCAAAGAAAAGTTATAACGAGAAGATGTGCTAATAGGCATGGCCCTACAGGAATTGCAAACAGTGAAACCCCACGTGTAATCCACCTGGTTTAAAGTTTTCCTGTAAATCCCAAGTGTGAAGGATTTCCCTGAGTTATTATCTAGGATTCAAAACATTTGTCAAAAGACTCGGGGATCCATTCCAATGGACACTACTTCAGTCCTGTGGAATGAACTACCTATGTATAACACTTCATTTTTAAAAATTATGTCCCTAGAAACTGGGCATTCCTTCTGCTATTATTTGCCTCTTTGCTGCTGCCAGAATCTTAAAAAGTGAGGGCTGGCTCTGTGGTAAGAGAACAACAGCTTTAGTTCATTTGTCTTCATCACTTTTTCCTGTTTGTAGAAAGGATTGCTATGCCCATATGTAAGCATAATGGATTATATTTTTGACAAAATGCAGTCTTGTGGAGAAAGAAGCTTAAAATCAAATTATAGTTAAAGTTTAACTTGCTTTGAAAAAACCTAGAGTTTACATCAGTCCTGAACAATAGCTCTAAAAGCACTCGATGGAGAAAGTGTGCCATATGTCTTTCTATTCTCCTCAAAAGTTAAAGCCAGGGCAGGAAGAAAGAACACTTCGCTCCAAAGATTCACACAGTATAACAGAATCTGGAACTATATACAAGTCTTTCACTCTTTATGTCACATGGGCAAATCCAGACTGATTCTGTTTCCTAAGAATAACCCAGATTGACACTGTGATGTGGTCAAAAAGAGGCCATCCCATCAACCAAAAGAGAAAGCAGTGATTTACCCAACCCCTGAATTTTCATATTGTTTAGTAGTCTTCATCCATATTTCTAAAGACTTAGTACTCTGTTTATCTGTATCATTACATACTTTATAAGCCTTTACCATGGGACACAAGGCCCCCATCACTACTTCTTCCTGTTGATGCAATTCTATCTCAATAGACTAATGCAAAGGAAAACAAAGATTTTGTTATGAAAAAGACCTGAGCATCTGTATGATGAAGAGCTTTATAACTTAGGGCAGTATCTGCTAATGATGATAAGCTCTGAGTACTGGAAGTCCTCAGGTTGCAAAACCAACTTGTCACATGCTGCAAAAGAACTAGGGGAAGTTGATGTTTCCCTTGCAAAATAATACTGATGCAATAGTAAGGCAAGATGGAAGAAGTTTCAGAATTCATCCAATAATTTTGTTACAGAGCTTGGGAGTAGCCTTCTAAGAGTAAAATTCCTGGAGACAGGAATGAAACATGAGATGGGCTAACAGAGACCCCTATCATAATGAAATCACAGCTTTCTTCCTCAGTGCTTTGGGGAACAGATGCTTGCAGTGTTTCTAAACTGCGTGCAGACTAATTACTGACCTCCATGCAGGGCTAATGTAGAGCAGGTGTTTGCATATTGCTCCTTATGCAAATGTGCTTTTGGGCTGGGTCATGTTTAGCCCACAATAGTAAGGAACAAAGAGTACATCAGAAGTGTTGGTTAGTGCTGAAGCAGGCATCCAGATCATCCTGCTACTATTTGTGGCAGAGAGAAACTGCAACAAGATCCACTAGCCAAGTCTCAGGCAGGCACTGCTGCCTGGCAGTGTTTGCCCTATCCCCATAGACACCAGCTTGCTGAATATTTAAGTGTCAGGCACTGGTGACTAGCAGAAAATAATTTTAAAGGAAAGGTGAATCACTTTCATATAAAACAACAACAACTCCCATTTTCTCTAGCAGTTAGTAATTTTAATTAGTAAAAAACATCCAACCCTTGCTTGCATAATTAAAGAATCACACTGTTCTTCCTGTGGTTTTCCTTGCTTATTATTTTCCATTGTAATCCATTAAGTGTTACAGTATTAGCAGGGATTTAATGCCCCAGATTTAATCAACAGTGCTTCTCATACTTCAGCATTTGTGCTCATAGAACTGTACATTAAATAGAGTTTTCGTTAAATCTGTGACCTTTCCCTCTCAAGTTTACACCTCTGAATTGCAGCTTTCCTTCTTTTGGTATAAAATATTGGCAAGGTCAAATCCTGCCAAAGCACTTAGAGGTTTCCTCAAAAGTCTCACAGAAATGGCCCATCTGCTCGTACAAACCATAACTGCAAATGTGTTTGGCTAACCTATATATTTTGTATTCATAAGGTTTAAAGTTCTAGCTTACAGCCAGGCAAATTGGTTTGATTTTTTGTAAGTCTCTGAGCAGAAGGCAAATAAAAAAATATAATATGCTTACAATCACACACAGTTCTTTGAACTCCTGCTACGTTTCCCCTGACAATTCCTTTTCAAACAATCTTCCTGGCCTAGAATATATCCCTGAAATTTGCTGATATGGCAGCACAGGACATCTGGTTGACATCTTTTAAAATTAATTCTGCTAAAGGACATTCATTTCTTCTCTTATACCTAGAAAAAATTGGACTTAATTCCTAGCTCAGGCACAAACCACATGAATAAATGGTCTTCATCTTCAACACATCATTATTTTGCGACACAAAGGGAAGGTTTATCTAACAGTGACCTTGAAGTCCAAATATTGAGCACAGCTCTCATCTCACTGTCATTGGACTAGAAAGAGCAGACCAAATGCATTGCTATTGACAAACAATACACTCCTCTACTTAAATCGATACAGGCCCAAATCAATGCAGTAAATCTTTTTGGGGTGAGCATCATGGATCTAATTCCACTATAACATAGCGAAAAATGTAACCTACAAAAATGAGCCACAAATAGCACCGCAGTTAGGGCATTTAAACATGCCACGGAATACTTGCAAGTGTCCATCCCCCTCTGGAGCAATTGGAGAGTATACATAAGGACTGTAACATGGTCCATTCGCTCCTGGATCTTAAGCATGACTGAACTCTGTTGGGAACACTTCCAGTCCTACCAATGGATCTGTACCAGTGGTCAAGAGAGAACCAACCACTAGCATCCTCAGCATGCCTAAATGCTGTTTGTCCCCTTCTCTGAAAATCAGGTGAGAGGCAGAGATAAAAAAGCAAACTCCATTCTCACTGGCTGGTGCCTTGCACACTACACCTCATGTCTGTGTCACACCTCTACCTCACTTGCTCTCTGCATCCCCAGCATAAAATTGCACACTCTTCTTCCAGCTTTTTATCAGGAAAACAGCAAAATTATATCAGAGGTTTTTAAAAGTTTTCCTTCTTATACTATGTTTCAGCTTCTCTCATCTCATTTCCAGGTAGTTAAGTTTCGGCTGAGCAAAGATTTTTCAAACATAAAGTCTACTACAGGAGCCTGTGACACTATTTTTCTCCCTTAAAAACTGCACAGCCAGTCTCATCTAGGAGAAGATTCAACTACTTTGATTAAGAATACTGAAATCCCAATCCTTCTCCTTCATTTTGTCTCTTGATTTCATATTCTAGCTCTAAATACCTGACCTGAATTTCAGCAGGATTCTAGAATGACTCTGGGGTTCCCCTGAGGAAGAAGGGGGTATTTCAGTCCTGGCCCATCATCACTTCTGGAATACTAATAATTTTAGCTGTGTGTATTCCATTATGATTATTTGATAATCATATCCACCATTATGAGATACAAAATCCAGGACATAATGCAGAGTACAGCTAGCACATTTGCAGTTAAGAAAATACCATATATAATAGAGTCAAACTCACACCCTGCTGGAATGGTTTTTCCTCCATGAAAAGCTTTCAATAGCATTATGCTATTGGTTTATTTTGTCCTTCCATGACTTATGTCAGTTAAGCAATCATGTTTTAATAAAAGAGAGTTCTTGTTTAAAAAATAGTAAAGGGAAGCTGTTTTCTTGATTTAGTTTACAATCTGGAAGGGCTTCAATAATAAATACAGTACACCAAGCGCTGAAGCAAAATAGATTAAAAAAGAGGGCTTCCTTCCATAAGACACAGAATGGCATTTACAGATGCGTGTTCACAGTACACAGTACTCACCACTTGGTAAGGACAACAGTCTCTTCAGCATCATCTTTGGTGCAATTTGTTGCCTTTGAAGTTTAATATCACCAACAGATAATGCAGAAGAAAAGATTGCCTCCTGCTGCCAACTATTAGTATTCAGGCTCAGTCAGGCAGCAAAGGAAGATTTTTCTAAAGCTGTAACACCAGGTGAGCAAGAAGTGTGTTTGTTCTGAGTGCAGAGTGAAAAATGAAGGTAAACAGCCATGTTCACTGACTGCTGTCACTGCTGCCCGAGAAGACAAGATGCAAGCTGCCTGTCTTCTCTCCTTTAAACAGTTACAAGGAGCCTGGCATTTGGAAAGAGTCCACAAAGGGCTACCACTCTGGCAGCTCCATGAACTAGATTTAGAGGAGGCACCTGAAGGGCAGCAAGCTCTCACTATCAGCAAGCCCGCTATCAGCACACAGCCGCGCAGCCACCTATCATTTTGCCAGGAGGTGCAAAGGACAGCCAGCTATTCCCCACAAGCTGCCGTCACAGCTTTGGTATTCAGAGCAGACACAGACAGAGAAGATGCTAAGAAGCAATCTTGAGAGACAAAAAAAAGTTTCGAAAGATGAGGGAGAAAGAAACAGTGGGGATCAAGGGTAGCAGAGAAGGTGTTGGAGGTATAAGACAACCTGCAACTTGACCATTAAAAAAAAAATTGTTAAAAGCAGTGAAGTGTAAATTTGGTGAAGTGAGATTGTAAAAGTGTTCAGTGGAGATTCAGGAAGAACAGAGGAATGAGCTGTACAAAACATTCCCTGAAATGTGGAAACAAAAGCATGGGAAGACATGAGAAAAATATGAAAATGTGTTCCCAGTCTTTCAGTGTGATATGTAAGCCTATTGAATGCTCACGGGAAGGAGATAATCAAACAAGTTTTTCTTCAAGAAAAACATCCTTCTGTATTGCAGCATCCTTACAAGCCGGTGGGAAGCATATGAACAAGACAAACCAACACACATAAGTCACTTCTCAGCAGAGCAATAAATTCACAGTTCCTAATGCACTGTGTAGATTGCTGTCTGAAGCTCACTGAGGTATCTCCACGCTGCACTGCAGTCAGTTTGTTACTACAATATTAGCATAAACAAAGTCTGAGAAATATGAGCGTTTACAGGTACCTGTCCACCTTCAAATCCAGAAGGCTTACCATCTTCCCACTAATCTGTTGTACAGGCTACTGTACTTCATAGAACTGATTTGATGGCGATGAAATAGCTATTTGTCGTCATAGAAACAGTAGGGCTTAGTGCTATTGTGCAGACTGATATGTGAGGATATTATTGTCTGGACTTTTTCCAACCATCCAGATTCAGAAACACTAAAAAGCTTTAAAAAAGGCCTAGAATTTTTGCCAATCAGATCTACAATTTCTACAAACACATTCAAATATTTACCTATTGTGAATAAATTCAAAAACTTCTGGGTATGGGAAACACTGCTGAAAAAAATATGTGCTTGATCCCAGAAAAAAAAAATCAAAAAAAGCAGCAGTGGATGCTTTGTAAGGCTACAGGAAGTGTCCAAAAGTCATAATCAGTTATAAAGAGGCAATTAAAACAACAGCCAGTTGTCTTCAGCTCCCAACAATTAGCTGAGGCTAATATTTTAAAAGCCTATAGTTGGCACTGCAATTAAAGTTAATACCACAAAAACAGATATCCCAAAGTCGTAACAGCTGCCAAAGAGCACCACTGACTGAGAGGAAGGTAAGGTGTTTATGACTTTTCCTTTTCTTTGCATCCTTTGTAACTGGAGAATAACAGTGTCAGTAAACCATTAAACCAAACATGTAGTGACCAAACCTCTTAACACTCTGGGTAAACAGCTGTGTTCCCCTAGTAGCTCCAGAGGAAGACAGATTTACACCTAAGTTACTACAATTCGTAGGTCACAGAAACACAGGGCAATTGGAAGTGGTTTATATCATCTCATTTACTTTGAACAAAAGAAGTTTTCTTTTAACAGAACATCTTTTTTTTCCCCTTATAATTCTTCACAAAGTATCTTCATCCTTCACTTACAGAGCAGTATTCCTTGGTTATGACAGACTGGAAAGATAATTCTGAAGGTGTTAGTTAATAGAAAAAGTGGATTTTAAAATAATTGATTTGGCAAAAGAGTGAGTATGACTAGGATTATGCAAAAGTTTAGCTGTATGCTGGACACAGGTGTGGGGAAAACAGCAGTTTAGAGTTTAAAGGTGACCTTCTAATCCATCTGCTTTGAAACCTCCCGTTCTTCACAAGAGTCCAATTCTCTCTCCATCTGTTCCAAATAGTTCAAAACCCTGTCCCATTTAGCATAGAAATCATAGCTCCTTGTGCTGGAAGCTAGATAAAATAAACCAAACAGCCTTATATGTCCTGTGTGAAATAAAAAACAATAATTCCATGGCTTGCAAAGAGCCTGTCTCTGTCATGCAGGCATGACATTATCTGACATCTCTGAGTTAATGTCCAACTGTTCTATTACCAGATAAAAATACTCTGTTTTTCTTATTGAAGGAATCTGCTTCTATTACAGAATACATCTTACTCTTCTCCCATCCCCAGAGAAACAGTCAGTATGCCTTAGGAATCGTAAACATGCAATTATTCAACTTTCAGCTCTCCCAGGCCTTGAAAGTGGACAGATGTGACACGAAAGTGAGCCACCGGGAAGGTAAAGCAAAACTGCTAGAGGATCGGTTTGGGTGGGAGTGCTTTTCTTACATTTAACGGGTAATTTCTCCTTGGACAGCAGCCTAGGACTGCAGCCAGCCAAAAACCTCCTCCTACGACAGATCCAGCATCCATCCTTTATTCCAGCTTCCTCCTGTGGGTTTAGGCCCTTCATATTCAATTTAACTGCCAGCTCCAGGAACAATTTAATGTGATGCAGGAGGGCATAAGCCACTGGGATAAGAATAGCACAAGACAGATAAAATTGTCAGTGAAGGCCTAGTAATTTACACTGTAATTGTTTCACTATTACGTGTAGAATTACAGGAAAGAACATAGCAGGGAAAGTGAGAAAAAGAAGGAAAAAAAAGCTGCCATTTTCTAGATGCGCCTTACTTCATTGACTATTCAGACTGATACCATTTGTTAGAGCTCAACAAAGGAGGGGAACTGAGGAGCCCATGGGGATACTATTTCTGACCGAACCACAGAGTACAACCACACAGTGACTTTGAGCCTATACTCCCCTTCAGCATCAATCCTACATGACCATTGTCTGTGGAACATACATCCTGAGCCCTCTTCTTTTCCCTCCATGTGCTGAATAAGTGCTTCTTAAACACAAAGGTAAAAGGAGTTTGATTAGATATGCCATTTTTTCCAAAGAGAGAAGTCATGATTTCCAGGTCCATGAGTTCAGGCTGTATACTCGGTCCACAAAATAATACACGTGTTAAAGCCTCTGATTATCCAAGCAAAGCAGCCTTGGACTCTCTGCTGCATCTGCAGGTATTCCAAGAATCACCACGTGGTTGAGGTGGGACCCATTCTGTTTGATCATCCAGTCCAACTCCCCCGCTAAAGAAGTTTCATCTACACCAGGCTGCACAGGAATATATCCAAGTGAATTTTTATTATCTCCTGAGAAGGAGACTCTACAACTTCTCTGGGCAGCCTGCTCCAGTGCTCTGTGTCCTTTCCTGTAAAGAAGATTTTCCTCATGTCCAGGTGAAACTTCCTATGCTCCAGTTTGTGCCCATTGCCCCTTGTCCTGTCACTGGGCACCACTGAAAAGAGTCTGGCCCCATCCTCTTGACACTCAACCTTTAGAAATGTATAAGCATTGAAAAGATCATCTCTCAATTTACTCTTCCCCAGGCTAAACAGACTCAGCCTTTCCTCATAAGAGAGATGCTACAGTCCCTTAATCATCTTTGTGGCCCACTGCTGAACTCTCTCCAGTAGTTCCTTGTCTTTCTTAAACCAGGGAGCCCAGAACTGGACACGGTACTCCACATGGAGCCTCATTAGGGCAGAGTAGAGGAGGAGGAGAACCTCCCTTGACCTACTGGCCACACTCTTCTTAATGTAACCCAGGAATCCATTGGCCTTCTTGGCCATGATGGTGCATTGCTGGGACATTGTTAACTTGTTGTCCACCAGGACTCCCAAGTCCTCCTCCACAGAGTTGCTTTTCAGCAAATCAACTCCTAACCTATATTGGTGCAGGTGGTTATTCCTCCCAAGGTGCAGAACTCTACACTTGCTTTTGTTGAACTTCATTAGGTTCTTCTCCACCCAGCTCTCCAGCCTGTCCAAGTCTCGCTGAATGGTAGCAGGGCCTTCTGGTGTATGAGCCACTCCTCCTAGTTTTGTGTCAGTAAACTTGCTGAGAGAACACTCCATCCCCTCATCCAAATCATCGATGAATAGGTTGAACAAGAGTGGACCCAGTACTGATGATTTTTTACGGAGAAAACCCGTAGCTACAGGCTTCCAACCAGCCTTTGCCACTGATTACAACTCTCCGGGCTCTGCCACCGGGTTAGTTCTCAATCCAGCTCACTGCCAGCTCACCTAATGCACGCTTCCTAAGCTTATCAATGAGGATGTTATGGGATACAGTGTCAAAAGTCTTGCTGAAGTCAAGGTAGACAACATCCACTTTCTCCCCTTATCTACCCAGACAGTTATGCCATCATAGAAGGCTATGCATGATTTGCCCTTGGTGAATCCATGTTGACCATGGCCAATAACCTTCTTGTCCTCCAGATGCTTCAAGATGACATCCAGGATGTCCATCATCCCTCCAGGGATGGAGGTGAGGCTGACTGGCCTATAGTTTCCAGGGTCCTCCTCCTTGCACTTTTTGAAGACGGCAGTGACACTAGCTTTTCTCCAGTCTTCAGGCACCACTCCTGTTCTCCATTATTGACTTAGACTGTAGTTCTTCATTGGACTGCATCTAGACAGAAATGTCTGTGACTGGAATTTGTAGACGTTATGATTATACAAATAGAGAGTGAGATCATTGTGCAGACAAACTTGGCAAAATCCATTTGGTTTTGGAATTTTCCCTCATTTGCCAATATTATAACAACAGTTATTAACTAACATGACACACATCTACTTTGCAGAAAGTCACAGAATTTTGTTAATGTGATGAAATATAGTTTCATCTGGAGACTCTAAACACTGCTTGAAGACACGGGATGCAGTGAAAATATAATTGTATTGCATCCAGACATTTAAAGAGCTGTAAGTCAAGTATCTCTCTCCTTCTTGTGATACATTTATCTTTTGTTAGTTAAAATTAACAAGAAATTCAGGTCCATTTCAAATACACAAAATAATCACACAGGCATTCATATATTGACTAAGCAAACTAAAATGACAAAAATTATAGAGTTCACATTTGTGCCACACCTGAATAGGAGAAAACAGCAAAATTATCCAGGTGAACACTTCTTCAGAATATTTTCTCAAAGCTAAAAGCAAATTCCTGAAGTTTGTACGGCCCTCTCATTAGATGACAGGGCAATGAAGATGGTCCGTATACAAAAGACAAGTGGTCAGACTGAGACATTAGCAGCAGGTATCACTGTGCTGGTGACCCTCTGAAATTTCCCTGCATGACAATTGCAGGCTTGTGAAAATTCTGTAGCTATAATTTCTTTCTTCTGAAGTGTCCTGAAGAGCAGCCTCCTGTGGCTGGGGAACTGGTTTCCACAGGAAGCAAATTAATTTATTTGAAAGACTGACATCCTTCCACTGTACCAGAAGCCACAGATTCTACACTGGAAGACACCAGGGCCTGTTATACGCTTAGTCTGGTGAGATACTGAAAAGACAGGTCAGATAAATAGCTTACAACTAGCAAAACTGAAATTCTGTGTTCCAGAGTTTACTCAGATTTTGCTTCAAGAAAGAAATAACGGATGTCCAAGGGAGAAGTATATGCTGTGCCTGGGTCACAAGATGAGTGCTGCAGTATCAGCTGGAAGAAATCTGGCAAGAAACTTGTGGATAACCAGAAACTGCAGCTAAGGAACTGTGAGCAGGCCTTGTACAAAGGAGAGCACTAACAGTGGATATAATTTCCCCTCCCTTATGTATAAGTTATATAATGCTAGAAGATTACAGCACTACCCAAAGAGGGAAAAAGTACAAAGAACACAGCTTATGTCATGACTTAGTATATCAAAAGAATAAAGTTTAAAAAAGGATGATGCTAAAGCATCAACTGAAAAGCTGTTGTTTCAAATTTTGGCTCATTTGACTTTACTTTTCTATGAAAAGCTTGGTTTGATTTTATTTCTTCTTTTTACAGATTCATAATTTATTGCTGCAATATATAAAACTTGATGCTCATGTTTTTACAGTGGAACTTTCCTTTTCGAATATCACAGAGGTTGAAAAGGTGTATTTATCTGCCCTCTGCTGGAAACACCCAGCAAAAATACAGCACTATTTGCACTGTACGAAAACGGTTCCTCTTCCACATGCAGAAGACCAACTTCATCATGGATTCAGCAGTTTCACAAGCACTGGATTTGGTTTATCGTACCTAGTCCAAATAAACTTTGTCTTATTTGTCCAGTACTGACTTCATTGCTTAAATGCTTGGGTCCAGTCTAATCCCACCTAAACCGGAGTACATAAAAATTACCTCTGAGGAAATCAGGTGAATTATACTGTTACAAAACAGTCTAAATGAAGGCTTAATTATACTCTTCGAAATACATGTGGTAAAATATGGATTGACACATTCAGATAAATACCTTATAGATACTAGGTCCATGTTTGTGAAAATGAATTACTGATCTAAGTGGATGACATCTTAAGCCACCAGAATGTTTTTTTTTAAAAAAGGCTGTTGCCAGAAATCTTATTATTATTCACCATAATTTTTTAAAACTTTCTGCAGACACCGTGTCTGCCTGAGCCGAACAAGCTTGTTCACAAGAGCACGCCACATACACTTTACAGGATCATTAGGAATGAGTGATTGATTTAAAGGTGAAGTGAAGATCACAAGAAGAGAGAGGGCTCAACAAAGCCACATTCGGAAAGGAACTGGTGCTACCAATCAAATGAGAGGTGGACAGGCCTGTGCTAAAACAGCTTGCCATAGGACTCCAAGGAAGCAAATAACTTCCAGAAAACGTCCAGCCCCATTACCACATTTACCATTTTTCTGATGTAATTCCTCCCCATAATCAACATTATTAGAAAATGTTATTTTGCCTTAAGCATTTGTTTCTATTTTCTTGACTTTCATCAGTTGCTTTAGCTTTCTTTTTTGTTTATTTGGGTTTTGGTATTTAGATAGTTTGTTTTGATTTGGTTTTTTTTGAGGGAAGACTTACATAAGGATTCAAGTATCTGAGTGAAACATGCATTTTTCCAGCAGTTCTGCTCGAAAGACAAGATTTTCTTGCAACACTACTACTTTTTTTAATCCAGGTCCAGCTGAGATATCTGTTAGACCATCATCCTAACCCAGAATTCTAGCTAACATAAAGGAAAAAGCATGGTTAGTTAAAACTGAGAGAAACAACCCACTAATTAGCACACAGATAATTTTCAAAAAATCACCACTTCTTTTGCCTGCTCTGCATTTAGCTTATCTCTTCCTAGAAGCTGATTCAGACCAGCCAAACCTCAAAGAGCCCAGGTGTTTTTCCAAAGACAACCCGTAGGATTTTGAAGTGTTTATGCAGCATTGTTCGTAATGCTTCTCTATCTAAGCATTTCACACTAATCCAGTTAGTCTATATGGGGTAGCAGATCTTCAACATTCAAAGGGTGTATATGATCATAATTAAAAATGCAAAAACACTGTACTAGCCATCATGCAGCACTTCTGGGCTTGGCTTCACCTAGCGAAGGGCTTTACTCTTTGTGGTTTTTTGAAAATGACATCATATTCAAAACTAACACAGCTACCACTGAATTTTATTGCTTAACATGATGCCTTGATCCAACTACTCTTGTATCTATGAAAGAATTTTTTTTAAAAATTGCTTTCCTCAAAGAAATATTTCACCCCCTGTGGAGGCTTTGACTGAATTGCATCCTATGGGCTTCACTTTCATAACAAAACTTACACTAGAGAAACGCAGGATGGAAAAGCCATTTAAATAAAACATTAGCCTGTCCTCTTCTACCTTTCATGCTGTTATTGTAAATTAATTTTTAATCAGTTCCTACCCCAGATACATTCCTCCTTTAAACATACACTTATCACATACTGTTAAAAGCATTTCTAAAAGGGCAATTTAAACACAGTGCCAAAGCTGCTCCTCAGAAGCCCTATAATTCACATTTACCTCTGGTATCAGTCTCAGGCACAATGTTCTTCCTTTTTACAAGTTTCTAGATATGTATTCGAGCTGTTCTTTGGATTACAATCTATTTCTGCCTCCTGGGCTTGCTGAAAGGGATTCTGTATTAAGCAGAATCTTTCAAAGCTGCAAAGAGCAGTTAGGAATCCATCTACCACATATATTTTGGAAAGCTCCTCCTAATACTTTACTTGCACTCAATGATCCTGGAGGTCTTTTCCAACCTAGTGATTCTGTGATTTGTTTTAAAATATACCAGTATAAAAAAACCCCAAAATAACAGCTAGTTCAGTCCTGTTCTGTATGACTGAAGCTTTCTGTTACAAAAAAGGAGAGAATGAGGTCCATGATTCATAGTACATAAATGAAACATTACAAAACGTTTTACTTACATTACCCTGCTTAGCAATTGTCTTGTTGTCTTTTAAATGTAAACTCTCCTGTAGTTTCTCATTCACTAAACTTTAAGCATTCTGCCTTCATTTACCCCAGAGTGGTCCGCATCAGACTAAGGATTCTTTGGGGGAAAATAAAAGAAGAAAACAAAAAGAAAAAAAATTAAAAAGAAAGAAGAAAATCATAAAATCATCTGTTGCTCATCACTGCCAGTTTAGCACTTTCAGTGGGAAGTTCTAATGCGTCTACCTTTGAAGTGTGTCCAGTTGAGAAATATAATTTTGTTATGCTTTGTCAAAACCAAAATCATACTAAATCCTCCCAGAATCTTAACCAATGCTAGTTCAGTAAAAATTTAATGGGCTTTGGGAGCTGAATTATCTGAGGAGTCTCTCCCACTGAGCACATTCCAGCACTTCCTACTAGACAATGAAATCAGAAATGTGCCAGCCTACAGACAAGACTGCAACACCTGCTGCGGGACTTCCTAGGAGTCACTTGTCAAAGTCAAGGGTCCTCTGTGCCGCAAGTGGTGCTCTGGGATCTCTGAAAGCTTAACAACTTTAACATTACAGCCAAGCGGCCTTTATTCTGTAATTGCACAATACACATTAGCAGTATAAAATGCATGAAAGCATACATGCATTTTGCAAAAGCATTCCATATTATCACTGCTTTCACTACTGGGCCAACTTTAACTTCCAGTGTAAAGCTTTAAAATGTTGCCATAAAAACGCACACTAACACAATTAAACATTTCAGGTTAACAACTGTTTCAGAGCAGCAGAACCCTCTGCTGAATCTTGTGATCCTGCAGGCTGTACAATGCACAGAGCAGCAGCACACAAGTGCATCTGTCTGCACCTGTTACTGCTACAGCCACACACAAATTCCACACAGAAGGAACATTGCACATAAATGACTCATCCTGTGGCAGTGCTCCTTGCCTTTGGGAAGTTTACCCCCCCCTTTCTAGTCTCTAACAGCATAAATGTATTAACCATCAGGATGCAATGCAAACCCCATCTTTCTCTGCAGCCAGACAGGACGTGTCTGATGGGTGAGGCTCATCAGAATATTTGGGGTCTAGTGGGACTTTATTCTATTAGGACAATGCTGTGAAATATGTGATAAGACTCTATTCTAGTAGAACTTTCCTAAGCTATTGTCAAGGATGTCTAGGCCAATCCAATTATATAAATAAATCACAACAGACATCCCAACTATAACTTGACAACTTTGGACCAAAATGAGCATATGAGGTTTAAAGGCTGATTATGTCCAGGTAAAGGAAAGAGAATTTTCTTTTAAGTAATGGTGGCTGAGGCAGAAGTCATATCCTTTCAATCTGCGATCAGCTGATGAAAGCTGATGGCACAGCATACACACAGGCTTCATTAATCCCAGTCACTCACTCCAGTCTATGCCCTGTACTTTAACCATTATTACCATTCTAAAAGGAAAATTAAATAAAACCCAGGGGGATATAGATTTTTGTCATGGCTTATACAGCTTCAGTTGACACAAGCCCTGTACAGTAATTCCAGAGACTTAACATCTTACAGACAAAACCATGGATGTTAGAGATGGATGATATCTGCTAAGCCATCTGTTCTATTTCATTGCTAAGGCAAAACTGTTCCTACTGCATATTTATTTGATTTTTACAATGGTTTTAAATACTCTCATGGATGAAGCTTCTATTGCTCCCCTGGGGAGGCTAGACTCACTAGACAATACTTTTCACTAGCAAGATATTTTTCCTAGAGTTCAGCTTAAACTTCCCCTTTTTAAATTCGTCCTGTGGCCGTCATCATCCTCTATGCATGTGCACGTTTCCACATTTCGCCACACAGAGAAGTGGAGCTGTACACCTCAAGGACCATTATGGAAAAAGGTTTGTAAAAAGTAGAGTGCTTAAACAGAAGGTTTCAGAGAAAACTGCATCTACTATCCTCCTAGAGAATATCAGGATAGCGAAGTCTTATGTTTCTCAGGTACTAGCTATGCACTGCAGTGTTATCCAAAATTTCTAGTATGAGGAGACAGACAACAGCTTGAGGACACCAACTGTTTCTTTCATCTGTATGAAAGCAGCAGATGCAAATTGTTTCTAGGCCAGAAGCTGCAGAGGCACAGTAGGCAACATACCTCCAATTACCTTCTGGTTTTGGAGGATGGAGTTGGAGAGACTGAGGTAGCGGAGAGCTGGATGCAGACTCCTCAGTCACCAGCCAATCTTGACTTATCACAGACTAACACTGACCCAGTGTCAAACTTTCCGCCTGATGCTCAGACAGGTTCGGAATCAGCAAGCCTAGCGTAATTGCTAGTCTATGTGAAACTCTCAGGCTAAAATCTTAGAGTACCATTTTTGTTTCTAACTGTAACATGTCAGCTCCTTGAGCCTGGAGTGCTGGTGGAAGGATGCTGTGTATAGGATTTTGTACTGCTATATATCTACACTGAGTACATTTTGGTCTCCTCAAAACTGTTTAAGACCTGACATGCATAATGCTTGCCTTTGCTGTTTGCCTTTAGCGTCTTTCTCCATGCATAGAGAAAAGTCAAAGCATGCTGGTTCTGCAATTTGGTTACCAACAATGTATTTTTTCACTTAATCAGCCTCCTACACCCTTATTAATTTGGAGATTAAATTAATTGAAGTAAACCATCATAAAATTCAATGTCTGTTTCTGCCTTGTTTTTAATAAGAGTTGAACCCATCTATGTAGTTAAATCTCATTGAAAAAAAATGAGAAAAAGGATCATGCCTGCCAGGAGAGACAGAGAGGATAGGTAACCCAAAACTGACATGAGGATAGGTGACCCAAAACTGAACATGAGCCAGCAGTGTGCCCGGGTGTCCAAGAAGGCCAATGGCATCTTTGCTTGTATCAGAAATGGCGTGACCAGCAGGTCCAGGGATGTTATTCTCCCTCTGTACTCGGCACTGGTGAGACCGCACCTCGAGTACTGTGTTCAGTTCTGGGCCCCTCACCACAAGAGGGATGTTGAGGCTCTGGAGCGAGTCCAGAGAAGAGCAACAAAGCTGGTGAAGGGGCTGGAGAACAGGCCTTATGAGGAACGGCTGAGAGAGCTGGGGGTGTTTAGCCTGGAGAAGAGGAGGCTGAGGGGAGACCTCATTGCTCTCTACAACTACCTGAAGGGAGGTTGTGGAGAGGAGGGAGCTGGCCTCTTCTCCAAAGTGACAGGGGACAGGACGAGAGGGAATGGCCTCAAGCTCTACCAGGGGAGATATAGGCTTGAGATCAGGAAAAAATTCTTCACGGAGAGGGTGGTTAGGCATTGGAACGGTCTGCCCAGGGAGGTGGTTGATTCACCGTCCCTGGAGGTGTTTAAGGTGAGGGTGGATGAGGTACTTAGGGGCATGATTTAGGGACTAGTGGGAATGGTTGGACTCGACGATCCGGTGGGTCTCTTCCAACCTGTTTATTCTGTGATTCTGTGTCCAGCAGAATATTCTGTTCCATATACATCATAGCAGGTACAAAACTGAGGGATCACAAGGGTCTGTCTCTCTTCTTTAATGGCCGATATCCAGTAAGGACCTTTTCTGTCTTTTTGCCCCGATCCTGGATCTTTACATTCCTGAATCCAGTTCCAGCACCCTCCTGCCAGGGAGTCCAGTCGGTACCTTGTCCCTGTGCCTGCTCTGCAGTACCTGCGGTGACACAGAGACGGGGAGTGAGGAGCAAGTTCACCTCTTTGCACGCCAGGGGGCGCGGGAGGCTCCCTTCTGCCGCCCTGCCGAGTTTGTTGGAGAGGCAGCAACTAAAGCAGCGAAGAACTGTGAATGATACTGACTTGGAACCGAACTAAGTAGTCCCATAATCGCCCGTTACCTGATTACACGCCACCTCACCGCAGGCTCTATAACTAATTCATCTTCCCTGGGCGTATAAACTGGGCAGCTGGTATCTAAGCGAGGTCAAACTGAACACTGCGCCCAGGCTGAACTCAGGAGGTGTGGGAGGACATCCCAGGGGTACGATAGAAATGGGACAAGGACCACTGACCACTGTTTCAGGCTTTTGGGAAAACGAACTTTTGGAGCAGGACCATTTTCCCCTCTCCAGAGTGGCGATGCACTCCCTCTCTATTTTCACCCCAAATCAACACACTCCCTTTCTATTTTCACCCCAAATCAACCACTCCCTTTCTATTTTCACCCCAAATCAACGCACTCCCTTTCTATTTTCACCCCAAATCAACACACTCCCTTTCTATTTTGTCCCCAAATCAAGCACTCTCTTTCTATTTTCACCCCAAATCAAGCACTCCCTTTCTATTTTCACCCCAAATCAAGCACTCCCTTTCTATTTTCACCCCAAATCAATGCACTCCCTTTCTATTTTGTCCCCAAATCAATGCACTCTCTATTTTCACCCCAACTCAACACACTCCCTTTCTATTTTGTCCCCAAATCAATGCGCTCTCTTTCTATTTTCACCCCAAACCAACGCACTCTCTTTTTATTTTCACTCCAAATCAACACACTCCCTTTCTATTTTGTCCCCAAATCAATGCGCTCTCTTTCTATTTTCACCCCAAATCAACGCACTCCCTTTCTATTTTGTCCCCAAATCAATGCAGTCCCTTTCTATTTTCACCCCAAATCAAGCACTCCCTTTCTATTTTCACCCCAAATCAACGCACTCCCTTTCTATTTTCTCCCCAAATCAACGCAGTTTCTTTCTATTTTCACCCCAAATCAAGCACTCCCTTTCTATTTTCACCCCAAATCAACGCACTCCCTTTCTATTTTCATCCCAAATCAAGCACTCCCTTTCTATTTTCTCCCCAAATCAATGCTGTAAGGATCCCCTCCTAGCAAATCTCTTCTGCCTTACAAACCAAGCATGTTTTAATGGAAAATGAGAAGCAGAACAGACTTAGAGGAGCAAGCACAGGCAAGTGGTGAAGGTGGGAGGAACAGGAAGATCCTCAGTGGGGTTTTCCAAGGCTGTCTCTATTGCTGAATCCGGGAGGAGCCCTGTCCCTAACTTGGTTGCTGTGGGAACACTGAGATGTCAGGAGGCTGTACCGAAGATGAGGACAGCTGAAATGATTGCATGGGGCAGGCACAGAGCACACATCCATAGGAAAACACACTCCATTGCCCTCAGCAGTCAGAGAGGAATGTGGTTTTAAATTAGATTTTGGGGCATGAAACAATGAAGAAAGGAAAAGTTCTTTTTTGCTAAGTTGCTTGTAAGCTGGGCTGATTGCACAAATTCTTTGCTATCTTTACAGGTGACAGGCTGAAAGCAAAGCATCGAACTAGAGAGAGGATTCACTTACACAAGCACAGAATGCCCTAAGCTTTCACTAGCACATACCAAAAAGAACCAGACAACCCCTTAAGAGAGTATCTGTTTTCCATCCTTTTCTCCATGTTTTCTCCACCCTTTACTGGATTCAGGGGGGACATTAGTGGCAAAGGATGAGGATAAGGCTCAGGTACTTAATATCTTCCTTGCCTCAGTCTTTAACAGTAAGGTAAGGTGTTATGTGGGTACTGAGCCTCCTGAGCCAGAAGACAGGGAAGGAAAGCAGAACAAAGCTCCCCTGGTCCGTGAGGAAATGCTTAAAGACCTGCTTGGCCAATTAGACATTCACAAGTCTATGGGGCCAGATGAGATCCACTCGTAGGTATTAAGGGAGTTGGTGGAGGTGCTCGCTGAAACACTTTCCATCAGCTACCAGCAGTCCTGGCTGACTGGTGAAGTTCCACTTGACTGGAGGCTGATGCTGTGCCCATTTACAAGAAGGATCCAGGGAACTCCAGGGCTGTCAGTCTGACCTCAGTGCCAGGGAAGGTCATGGAGCAGATCACCTTGAGCGCTATCACAGAGCAGACAACCAGCTGATCAGTCCCAGTCAACAGGGGTTTATGAAAGGCAGGTCCTGCCAAACTAACCTGATCTTCCATGACAAGGTGACCCATTTAATGGATGAGAGAAAGGCTGTGAACATGTAGTGTACTTGGACTTCAGTAAAGCCTTTGATGCTTATTTCCCACAGTATTCTTCTTGAGAAACTGGCTGCCACTGGCCTGGACAGGCGCACCCTCTGCTGGGTAAGAAACTGCCTGGGTAGCTGGGTCCAAAGAGTGATGTGCCTAGGTGGCCAGTAAGGCCAATAGCATCTTGGCTTGTATCAGAAACAGTGTGTTCAGCAGGTCAAGGTAAGTTATTGTTTCTCTGTCCTCAGCACTGCTGAGCCTACACCTCAAACATTGCATTCAGTTTTGGGCTTCTCACTGCAAGAAAGACATTGAGGTCCTGAAGTGTGTTCAGAGAAGGGCAACAAAGCTTGTGAAGGTGCTGGAGAACAAATTTTATGAGGAGCAGCTGAGAGAACTGGGGCTGATTAGCCTAAGGAAGAAGAGGCTGAGAGGAAACCTTATCACTGTCTACAACTACCTCAAAGGAGGTTGTAGAGGTGTGAATGTTGGTCTCTTCTCCTAAGTGACAGGTGATAGAATGAGAGGGAATGGCAGCAACATGTATCAGAGGAGGTTCAGACTGGATATCTGGAAAAATTTCTTCACTGAAAGGGTTATCAGGCACTGGAACAGGCTGTCCAGGGAGACAGTTAAGTCACCTTACCTGAAGGCATTTAAAAGATATGTGGATGAAGTGCTTAGAGATATGATTTAGTAGCGGACAGGTACATTTGGACTTGATGATCTCAAAGGTCTTTTCCAACCTAGTGATTCTATGATTCTATATATATAAAATACAATAATATATCTATTTATTTTAATTCTGCAGAGAAGCTCGCTCTAGTTGTGTGGTTAACGTAAGAAGTTTGCCTCAGAGCTATCCTGACCAAGCTGCTCTCTCTTCTGATCTCCTCTAACTTTGACCTCCCTACCACCCCCCAGCTCTTGACACACACACACACACACACACACACCCCTTCTTCTGGTTATGATTTTGTGCAAGTTAAACTGAGTTAGTTGAGACACAAGTGCTAGCACTTTCAGAGAAAGAAGCACGCCACTTGCAGTGCATGTAATTGGGGCAAATATTATTTCAGAAACTACTATGCCTATGACATTAATTCAGTTTCATGGAGAGAAACAAACAGCCACCATTCACTTGTTTTGCACTATTCTAAATTCTCAGGAATGAGTGAACAAAACCATTTATTTTCTGCTGATACAGACTTTCTAGGTCTGCTCAAATAAACATTCAACCGTGCCTGGCAGGGTGGGGCTGAAGTCTGGTTTTTCTAAACATCTCATATTGTCATTCTGAAACTTACAGGCGTGATCAGCTTTGCAGGATTTCCCTTTCATGCTGGGAGCAACGACTAAGCCAGCATGCAAGGAGCAGCACAGGAGAAATTACAAAGTGCAACAATTATTCATTTTTCACCACAATCCCAACACCACTCCCATGCAAACAGATGATAAATCTTTCATTGGCAGCAAGAGTTCAAGATGTGACCCAGAGCCAGCCTCAGTGTATTCAGATGTGATCACAGAGGTCTGGTCTAAGTGGGCTGAACTTTTAACAACTTTGACAGGACTTCCACCACCTTTTGCCAGGAGCAAATTTTATCTAAGTATAGAATTTGCATTAAATTAGTATTGTCTTTACACAACTCTTGCAGTCTCCCTTCTGCTTCATGACGCTTTTCATCCATAGTCCTATTGCTAATTAACTGTTGTATAATAACAAAGACTAAATAAACGTGCTTTTTAGAAACCAATCAGCAGGATCCTGTGACAGACCACTGAACAGGGAGTAATGGGGAACAATGCTTGACCTGCTTAAAACAACAGAATAGCAGAACACTTCAGAGAAGCAAGATAAAAAGCATGAATTTTCATCCATCTCCAGAGAAGACAAGTAAAGAGCTTAATTTCAGCTTCCCCAGCACTTTACATATAAAAGCTGTGTTTTGAAATACAGACAGCAACCACAAACGGAACTGTAGTAATGTCTCTGCAATCAAAACAGTTCTGGGTACATCTGCATGCCTGGGGGCAGATAAATTAAGAGTATCTAGGCTGGCAGGATGCAAGACAGATCAAGTCCAGGCACCAGCCAGCCATGTTAGCACTGCTGAAAGCAGTAAGCCACACAAATACGGTCCATTAGCTCAGGCTGCCTTGTGGTTACCCAGCTATACAGCTTTCAGGCTGAAATGACCAGGTCAAAGCAGAGAGATGTGTCTGCACATGACATACTTTCCATATGAAAGGCAAATTAAAATCAAACACAAACCTCCAGAAACGTGTAGCTACAAATGGAAACAAGAAGGGCAGCCTGTTCTTCTGGTCTCTTTTTGCTTTTCATCTCACTTATTCTTACAAACTTCACCTTTGCGAACTCTAATAATTTCACAGAATACTGTGGTAGCATTTTAAAGATTGCTAGGATCAAGGCAGATAGCAAGTCCAAGCCTTTTTCCTAAATCGCTCTGCAGGTCACGCTCATTTAACTCAACTGCAAACTCACACACAGCCATTAGGAACAAGGAATCGAAGGCAAATGTCTGACAGTGTTTACATTGTCCTCTCATGTATCATCAGTGACAGAAACTGCTGTACCTCAACCACAACTAGTCAAACAGGCCAGACTCTTCTTTGTACTGGACACAGCAGTAACATACAGCCTGCATGAGTGTGACTGAGCCCCTATCATTCTGACAATGTGGAGAATGTGTTCACAACACCTTATGAATTATGTTTGTGCCCATCACTGGTAGATTAAAACTTTATTTAAAGTGTGGGGCTTGTCCGAGTCCTCCACTACCTCCACGTTCATCTAAAATTCCAAGTCTAACAGCAGAGCTAACAACACAGTACTACTGACCTTTAAGGGCTGTCAATTTAAATAGAGTATTTCCAGGCCAGCATGCCAAGTACAGAGGCCAGTCACAGTCACAGACCAAAGCCAGCTCAGCAGCACCCTGGGACAGAACCAAGCAGAAATCTAAGGCATGTTTGTTTCTGCCTTCATGTAAAGAGTTTGTATTTTGACACCCTTTCCATGCCTACAGCACTATAAATTATAGGAATTACAGTGGTACCTGAATCTGCGGGTTTTGTAGACATTTTAAATTCAGTACAAAGTATGTATCAGAAATAAAATGTCATAGGCTTGATTCATTGTGTCATCAAAACTCTGAACATGTTAAAGCAATCATTGTCCTGCCTCTAAAACCCAGGCAGACATGGGCCTATTTGATGTATTCGGGCAATGCTCATAAGTGACAAGATTTTTTTCAGTTCCCTGGCTCTGAATAGGAGGTCTCGTGCACACAATTATATCAGTGAAAATTGTACTTCTTATTTGTGGGAACTCCACTTCCAGTTTCATTAAATTATTGCCAGATTAAAATCACAATGAGGAAACTCAGTTAAGGCACTGCAGTTTATTGATGGATGGTGGGGAGAACTCAGCCTGGTGGTTAGACTTCCATTATTTTGTGGTTAATATTGTTTCTTTTCTGATTCATTGTATTATAACAATGACATTCATTTAGAAGGGAAGGAGAAGTTTTATTAGGTTGATTTCCCATAACAAAAAGAAATGTCCCAAGGAAACATTTTCAGGAAGAAAGGTCAAAACTCTGGTTATTTTATCAACAAAGTACCTGCATAAATGCACCCAAGTTCAACAGAAATCACTGTGAAAGCTGCTTGATAACCTGTGTGAGAAAGCTGAATCCTCTGCCTGAGTAAGCATTAATTCATATCATAATTGCCAAGGTGTCAAGTTTGGGTGGTACCGACCTGTTCCGTCTTGTGCTTTTAACAACCTTCTCCCAAGAGGCTGCCCACAGGTAGATCACAGACAGTACTCACAAAATTTTGGAGGACTAGAGTAAAGGCAAGAGCAATAAGCAATTTGCCTATGATCTATGCCACAGCTGCTACACTTGTGTTCAGTGGATTTTGTAAATTAAACTCCAGCTGCCAAGATTTTGTTACTTCAGGCTTTAATTTCAGATAACACCATCTACTCTCGCCGTACTTTAGCAGGGGAAGTATCTTGCAGCCACATGTACTTACATGAGTACACAAATACGCCACAACTACTGTAGTCTACTTTGTTCCCACACAAACACCTCAGCCCCCTATACTGTAAGGGAAGAAAGCAAGCTGAATCCAAGGTCCTCCTTTGTCATGGATACAACAGCCATAGGACACTGCCCCACTGCACCCAGAAGCTGGACATGAGCCAGCAATGTGCGCTCGCAGCCCAGAAGGCCAGTCCTGTCCTGGGCTCCATCAAAAGAACCATGGCCAGCAGGGCAAGGGAGGCGATTCTCCCCCGCTACTCTGCACTGGTGAGACCCCACCTGGGATACTGCATCCAGGTCCGGAGCCCTCAGCACAGGACAGGCATGAACCTGCTGGAGAGGGTCCAGAGGGGGCCACTAAAATGATCAAAGGCCCAGAACGCTTCTCCTATGAAGAGAGGCTGAGAGAGTTGGGGTTGTTCAGCTTGGAGCAGACTCTGAGAAAATCTTGTTGTGGCCTTTCAGTATTTAAAGGGGGCTTATAAATGAGACAGGGGACAAATTTTTAACAGGGCCAGTAGCAATAGGACAAGAGGTAAAGGTTTTAAACTAAAAGAGAGCAGGTTTAAACTAGCAATTAGGAAGAAATGTTTTACTCTAAGGGTGATGAAATACTGGAACAGGTTGTCCAGAGAGGTGATATGTGCCCCATCCCTGGAAACTTTCAAGGTCAGGTTGGAGGGGGCTCTGAGCAACCTAACCTAGCCAAAGATGTCCCTGCTCAGGACAAGAGGTGAACTAGATGGCCCTTTCCAGCCCAAACCATTCTACTGCCTGCTCTTCCTTCATGCCACCTCAGGGGTGCAGGCACCCCCTGCAACACCACACACCACACGTGAGGCACCCTCGGCTCCGGCCAGTGCCTGTGCTGAGCGGCACCCAGAGTGTGATGGCCACGTGCTTTTTCTGGCAGGCCGCGCTGCAGAGACGGTGCTGCCTCACCTGCGGAAAATAGAAATAAAACCCAACATTTCCACAAAAAAAAAAAAAAAACCCCAAAACTTTCAGAAGCAATCCAAGACCTGCAATGCACATGGGGAAAAAAAACTATATATATATACATATATACACTTCTGGTTGCTGTCATGTTGCCCCAAAAGCTGAGAGATGCTCCTGATGGAGTGGGAGATGTACTGGGGCAGATGGGACAGGATGAGACAGGACTGGATGGGATCACAGAACCACACAGAATCACAGAATCACAAGGTTGGAAAGGACCCACTGGATCATCGAGTCAAACCATTCCTATCAAACACTAACCCATGCCCCGCAGCACCTCATCCACCCATGCCTTAAACACCTCCAGGGAAGGTGACTCAACCACCTCCCTGGACAGCCTGTGCCCGATGACCCTTTCTGTGAAATTTTTTTTCGTAATGTTCAGCCTGAACCTCCCCTGGCAGAGCTTGAGGCCATTCCCTCTTGTCCTGTCCCCTGTCACTTGGGAGAAGAGCCCAGCTCCCTCCTCTCCACAACCTCCTTTCAGGTAGTTGTAGAGAGCATGAGGTCTCCCCTCAGCCTCCTCTTCTCCAGGCTAAACCCCAAGGATGAGGCAGGACAGGACGGGACAGGACTGGATGAGACAGGACAGGACAGGCCGGACCAGGACAGGCGCGGCCGCCGCCTGAGGAGCCGCGGGCATCGCCGAGCCCTGCACCCCGCGGCCGCTCAGGTGCTTCTCAACACAAACCCCGGCTCTGTGAGGGCCCAGCCGGCTTTACAGCTGCAACGCTTTTAACTTCTCACCTCTGGCGCTGCGGCCTCCCGCCCGACCCCCGGCTCTCGGGGCGGCGTTTCACGCTTTAACCTTTCGAGAGCTGCCATGGCCGGCGCTGCGAGGGGCGGGCGGCCCCCCTGCTGCTACCGCACACGCCTTTTCCTCACTCATTAACAAGGCAAAAGTGGGGTTTTTTCTTTTTTCTTTTTCTTTTTTCTTTTTTTTGTGGGTTTATTTTGTTTTGTTTCCTTCTTCGTTGGTTTGGCCGGGTTTGCTTCTGCCCCCGCCGAGCCGCGCTCTGGGCTCCCCTGTGAGAAACACTCATTCACTGGTAAAACATTGAAAAGGACAAAGTCAATATTTTTTATTTTACAATTCATCGCTGAACAGGACAAGAGGGAATGGCCTCAAGCTCCGCCAGGGGAGGTTTAGGCTGGACATTAGGAAAAAAATTTTTCACAGAAATGGTCATTGGGCAGTGGAACAAGCTGCCCAGGGAGGGGGTTGATTCACCGTCCCTGGAGGTGTTTAAGGCACGGGTGGACGAGGTGCTAAGGGGCATGGGTTAGTGTTTGATAGGAGTGGTTGGACTCGATGATCCGGTGGGTATTTTCCAACCTGATGATTCTATGATTCTAACTTACAAAAGCGGTGGGTATATAGACTAATTTTAGACAAAGAACCATGTAAATCCTTGAAGAATGTTCATTCTTTTTTTAGATCATCCAACCACATCTGGAGACTCCCTTCAGGTTCTCTCCTGACCTACAACAGCTGCATCTTACAAGACAATGAAGCATATTAATATATTCTCGCAGCCCTAAGCCAGGTTGTCTCTAGATTTAAAACAGCTGCGTCTTACAAGGCAGATTTATATGATGAGATAATTAAACATACTCACCTGCTGCAGCAAAACTTATCAATTAATTCTCACACCCTGCAGCTGGTGCGGGGGTCCCGCAGTGCCACCGATGCGCTTGGGGCTCCCGCGCTTCCCAGCCCAGAGCAGCAAGAGCTGGACCAGGGGGGCAAGGAAACCTTGGGTGGGTCAGAGGAGAAGGGGGCGAGGTCCCTTCCAGCCCAAACTGTTCTATGATTCTATGATTCTAAGAAATAATGGGGGGAAAAAAAAAAACCACCTTAATTGTATTCCAGAATCATGGAATGGTTTGGGTTGGAAGGGACCTTAAAACTCATCCAATTCCAACCCCCCTGCCATGGGCAGGGACACCTCCCACTGGATCTGGTTGCTCCAAGCCCCATCCAACCTCACCTTGAACTCCCCCAGGGATGGAGCATCCACAGCTTCCCTGGGCAGCCTGTGCCAGTGCCTCACCACTTTCATAGTAAAAAATATCTTCCTAATGTCTAATCTAAATCTTTCAGCTTCAAACGATTTCTGTGTTTTAAAAGGCTCTGGTTTTGATAGGCAGAGTCTGCTTTTTGCCTGGAGCTTTAAAAAGTTTTCTTTCTGTATCACCCGGCACTCTTCCATAGCAGAGTATTGTGTTTCACCATTTTCATCTCTCTGGTGGGAAAAGCCTTAGCTCACTGAGCCTTTTATGTTCATTCATCCCATTAAAGCGCCTTGCTTTGTTGTCCTCTGAACCCTCTGTAATGCCTCTGCATTTTTCAGCAAGTTCAGTGAAAAGCAAAACTTCACCCTGTATCATTAAAGTGTCCTGACTAAAGCCACGTCCACTGATGAACTATTTCAAGTTAAAAGATTCAATATTCCTTCAGTATCACCTCAGCTGTGCAGACTCTCCCTCACACCTATGTCACATATTATGAAAAGTAACCACTTTCTCATGGGAAATGAACAGCATCTGAGGTGAAAGGTAATACTAGAGATTTTGTCAAGCAACATTTGCAACATGATGTATTAAAAACAGAAAGAAAGCTGATAAAATGCAAAAGGTACTGAATTTCTAAGACTAAAAGAAAATAAAAAGTTGTTAAGAATTTTTGGAACAGATTTGTAGGAGGCTGCTTTGCAATAACACCTCTATGCCAACATAAATGATCTGTTCAAAAGATGCATCAATCAAATAACCTTGATCAAAGAGGGACTACACACACTAGCTATAAGCAATTCTTTTATCTTGCCCCGAAACCTGCAGTAGAAGTGGGAGTTCTGATAGAAATAAAAACATTTTAAAGGGACTGCTCTTTGGGAAGTAGCTCACGTGTTTCTTGTGCAACTGGCATCTGAATGGTCACTAGATTAGAAGAAATCGTTACACCATAGTTATGTCTCCACTGAAAACAAGAAAGATAACAATGCAGAGTCGGGTGAGTTGTTTTTCAGTAGCGGAACCTCATCAGAATGTGTTTTGCAGCCAAGATCTCTATCCTTCTTACAACCACAAGGATAGAGTTGCACATATTGCTAGATTCTTTTTCCCCTACCTTACACTAGCTATGATAAAGCAGCACCTAATTCATCAAAGCACAAGGAAATATTGCAAGTAGATGGGTAATAAATAACCCAGCAGACCGTTCCCCATATTCAAATGCCCCAGATAGCAGCTCTTTGAATAGTACCATGGAATTTTAAATGTTCACTTGTAAACAACCATATTTTATACATATGTAAATATTTCTCTGTGGGAAGGTGAGAATTCATGAGGCCTTGCCCAGAGCTGCTCAGGAAAGAATAGCAGACCTATGTAAAGAGTTCAGAAGTGAAAATCTTCAGCTTTGTTTCTATATTACCAGGGAGTATTCCTCCCCTTCAATTCAAGTGAAAAATACCAGACTGTAGTCCAACTCCCCCACCAATCACAAATTGTTCCTGAAACCTGTTCTCTCATCCATACATTCTCAGTCACAATCTTATGCCAAATCCAGTTTTCTTATTGCAAAAATTGTTATTGTGCTTTCTCTGTAATGATATAAATTCTATGTTATTGCTTCTGGCAATTCATGTCCCCACCTTCCCACCCTGCAACTCTAAGTCTATGCTTAGGTTAGTCAGGTCAACACCAGAAAGCTATGCTCCAAACCACTGGATTTTCCCAGGTAGTGGTACTGCTTTCATTGATGATTTCACAGAGCCTAGCACATAATTTTAACCCAGTATTTATTCAGTGATTTCCCTCTAGTCAGTGTTTCCCAAATGTTCATTAGTTATCAAAAATTATGGAGGCTGTATTTTGAGCCCACTTTTAACTGAGAAGAGTGATCCCAAATAAATACTGCAAATGCTACATACCTATGTTAATATTTAGTGTGGCTTCAGCCACATGCGTTTCCAATGAGCCGTTTTGATGTTTAGTTATTGTACCACACATTTAAAAATTTATCTTCTCCAAGCAATATTTCACATAAGCTATAAATAAATAAATAAATAAATAAACAAACAAACAAATAAATAAATAGGTTTCCATTATGTGGCTACTAAACCAGGCTTGGTGGATGGTTCACAGAGGGTTGAGGGAGTTTTGTCGTCTTTGCTTTATTAGGACTTTCCCGAGCTGGAGCATTCCTGGGTGTGGCTAATGGGATTTCCTGCCTTTTTGTCCCATGAAGGTAGCACAGAGGGTCCAAGTGCAAGGAAATCGTAGCCGTTCACATAAGATTTTTTGGTAGAGTAAGAGATCTTCTTATTTCAGCACAGAACTTGTACTTGAACAAGTTGGCTGTACCATGTGTCCTTATATCTAGCTCTTGTGTGCAGAGTGAATTTGATTACTTTTAATTATCATAGAAAATCCTGTGCATAGAGTAATAGTTGAAGGGAGATTTCTTGACCCTGTGTGGTTCTTATAGACTGTGTAAAAAGAAATAAGGTTCTATCAGAACAAATGAGACGATAGCAAATGAGCAAACTCTTTCCATCTGTAAATGCAAAGACGAAAGCTAATTATAGGAATAAAATTTTGAAGGATTTTTTTTTCTTTATGTTTTTTGCTTCTTGAGGCTTCAGTTGTAGTTGGATTGATTTTGTTTTCCAAGAAAAACAGCATGGGCAATTATTGAAATACAATGGATAATTTCCGGGGGAATTTCAGAACCCCATAAATGACGAAGCCCATCCTTGGGGAATTTCCAGCATTTCAGGGCTGAGTAGGTTATGTACCTCTCATTTACGTATTCACATTTTTGGATGCTTTGTCAGTCTGACTCTTTTTACGGCAGCTGATAATACCTCAGCCCATACAAAATGCAATCAGTATTGAGACCTTCCAGGCCAAATTAGGAATTAGGAAATGTTCCAGTTAGGCAATTCCTGTATTTCCTAGTTGACAAAGTAAGAACAGGATGGATAACAGTCTTTTTATACTTTTTTTTATTGTCCCTTAGTTTTGGTCCTGGCTACCTGCATTGTACAGCAAGCCCAAGGTTTATTCCTGCGGAACTGTCTGCAGGGCATTCTGGCTGCAGCCCCTCTGCAACCCACCCTGCTATTCCTGGGTCTTACCCAGACGTACCCAGTTAGGGAGTTGCCAGGGGAGCAGTAGACAGATTATGATCATTTTCCATCCCTTTTCTATTCCTTACGCTGGGAGAAAAGGAAAAAGAATATAAATCAAAGGGCCAGGTTACTCCGGGTGGTTCAGGCTATTTTATTTCACATAGATATTTGGTATAATGCACCTTTTCACTTCTCAGTTCATTCTCTCTGCATGTTTGTCGCATCGCCAACAATAGGGCAAAGCTGCACGTCCTTTCTGTGTGTACAGAAGGCAGCCCAGGGCCTGGGAAGGGCATTTTTCTGCATTGCACATTTCAAAACTGTGCACTACACATCTGGCGTAACCTTCTGGTGTACGGCGATGCGTGTCCGTGGCCAAGGAGCTATAGGGTTCCCATGTAGGAAGTGAAGAGCTGTACAAATGGCCTGTCTTTTCTTTTCTTCTTTTTCCTCCCAGCAGGAACCCTTATTTTTATTATTGTTATTATTTTATTACAGTTATTGTTCCCCGTCTGAATCTTGTCTGCATGCATAGACGTGGCCTGTCTATGGAGGAAACAGACTTCAGTCATCATGATCAAGAGCATAGGAAATGCTTCCCATGGCCCATAGCCACACTCTGATGTTTGCATTTCTTTTATTGTGTGAATTACGTAGGGCTTTGAGTTCCCTACCAAAACAGGGCTTCCAGCGCATGGTCACCTCCAAGGGGGAAACAGGCATTTTCCGCAAAGGCCAGTAGTGGAATTAAATGAGATAGATAAGGGATACAGAAACAAAGACAAAGCACAGGGAAGTGACTCACCTGTGGGCTATCAGCTATGAATACAGAAGATCGTTGACAGTCATGAGGGGTCAGTGACATGACCACACTGTGACATAGCTCCCTGGTCACAGGATCTCACACCCATGTGGGACAAACAACCTTAATGCTCGTAAGGCTTCAAGAGTGGAAGGGCCCTCCTATTTTGGTTAATAATATTGCTACAAATCCAGATGGCCCCATACATTGCCTTTGTTTACTCACTGGTAGCACGTTGAGGGCTTAACTTAGACCTTCATAGTTTCTATACTTTTGGTGCTCTGCGCAGAAGTGACTTTATCCCTGGGACAAAGCAGCGCTTTCCCTCATGACTGTCAGCACCCAGCGTAAACCATCCCTCCCCAAATGAAGGCCTGAGCCAAGAGTGGCTTTATCTTGTGTGCAAATACAGATTTGACGTTTTTTCCAGCCCTGCTCGGGTCACTAATTAAAAGCCTAGGAAGTGAGCACACATGAAATCATTCCTTCCGTACAGGCAGACAGATGGAGAGAAATTCCAGCCTGTTTCCACTCTTTTGTCTTCAGGGCACTTTTGGAATTTCCTTCAGGAAGTGAGGTTATGACCCAGAGCCTTCCTCAGCGAGTAGGCTCGTTTCCCACAGTAAACCTTGCATGGCAATGACATACAGTACGAGAAGGTGAGGTTTATCTTCACACTCCAACTGCATCCTCTATGAGCTCCGTGGAACTTAAAAGTAATACTGAGAGGGAGTGGCAGCAAGAGAGGAAATGGAAGTCAAGCCTTTGGAAGAAGAAACAGAGTACCTATCAACAATGCCACCGCGGTCTTCACTGGTGAACCAAACGGAGCTGCAGGGTTATGTGGTGGAGGCCGCCGTTCTACGTTTCATAAAATTCCTTGATGTTTGCAAAAAGCTAAGAATTAAACTTCCATATTATACTAGTGATACAAATGAATTATTTCACTTATTCTACTCTAGGCAGTCATGGCAAAGCTGACAGGCATCTGGGTTTTCTTCTGTTTGTACTTCCTTTGCTGTTGGGGAAAATAGCCACTGTAGAGATTCTTCTAATGGCATTTCATCAATACAGTATGTGCTGATAAAAGATTATATTCCAGCATTTATTTTGTATTTTACATGATCCTGTAAGTGGCGTTATGCATCTTATGTCCCCATAGAACTGGCTTAAACCTAGCAGGTACTGAAATCAAGGTATTCTTTGAGTGACTTCTGTCAATAAGAAACAGCAACTGGCATGAACCCACCCCAGCAGTACAAAACTACCAGTCGTGTGACAACAGAATCTTTAAAAAAAACAGTTTATTAATGTTTAGAAGTCAATAAAGCTATGTGCAAATTGAACAATAAAAGTCAGAAACATTTTAAATACTATTTTTTAAACCAGAAAAAATCAGTTTAATTGCACTGGAAATGTTACTACAAAGGCAATAAATCTTCTTTACAAAATACCACGTCTAGGAATTGCCAGTAACTGTAAATCAGTCAATTGCTCTCAGCTATCCCAGATATACCACTTTTGTTATAGTAATACTCTAGGTGCATGAAGACTCCTGCATCTTATTAACTTATTTACATTGTACACATTCAACCCCATTAGCACAGGTTAGAAAAATAGAGGAGTAAAATTGATGCTGTAAAACAAATACATTCAATTTAATGACAGGTTCTTCTTCCATGAACTGATAACATACAGACATCTTTGCTGAAATTATAGACATTAATAAAATGTGCCAAAACATATTGCATTTTGTTATGGAAGAGCATTTATCTATAGTCATTTCACTTCAACATTCCTTTTTTTTTTTCCTGAAACTCAGGATATTATTTTCAGATTTTCCAACTGATCTTTACTGTGAACCTGACGCTGAAATGCCCCTTCGTTTTTTCACCCTTCTTACTTAAGCAAAAATCCTGCTGTTTGCAATAGTATCTTATATGACTAGATTTACTTTCAGTCATCTTAAAGAGAAATGACCTTTAGTTCTACCTTGCATTTGTCATGATATTGCAGTTTATTTAATGCTGTAGAGTAACAAGGCAATCGATGTATGGGGCCAAATCCTGCTCTGAGCTACTTCATAAAATCTGACGCAGCCAATGGAATTGTACAGGTGAAAGTAACTGCAGAGTCTGGCTCATGGTCTTCAAATGTAATATGGACCATCAGCAAAAATTCATAGCTATGATCTTGCTAAATAAAACCCCAACAGCTTTGGACTCTGCAAATAAAACCTTAAGACTTAACTCAGGAAAGTGATGCCAAATTATGTCTGTATGTGGTCCAAGTTGTATTTCTGTGAACTCTTTCCTCGTTATGTGCTAAACAAACGCTTCTGACCAACTATACCAGAGCCACCACTAAACTTAAAACAGAAAGATCTTTGTGTCAGTGGTTTGCTGCAAGTAAAGGAGAAATAACTTCACATTCTTCTCACAGGGGGAAAAAAAAAAAAAAAGATTCATGCTCCCTCCTCCCCCTCTCTCTTTCTCTCACACACACCAGGCATCATTTCACCAAGGCATCAGTCTTTCAGAGTTACTAAGGAGATTTCAGGATATGAATGCGCCTGACAATCCTGAGCTGCCTCAGTGCAAAGACAAAACATGCTCCAGGGAAAAAAGATTTTCAAGCCAGAACAGTCTGTCCCATTTCTTGAACTCCAGCCTTGCAAGTGCACCGTTTGCCTCAATAGAACTAATGCTACTCGCTCACTTAGGCCAACGCTGCCGCCATGAACAGGAGGCGCCTCAGCTCCCCAGTTTCAGAGGAAGGCTCTGAAATAACACCCCCATGGTTACTCCTAAGAAGATGAGGTAACATTGCCCGAAGACATGATGGTTTCAGGATGGTCGCCTTCCTCCTTCTGTGGGTGGGAGGAGTTGTCAGACTTACTCCGGCTAAATTCCATTCCTCCAATGATTGGTCTCTTGAATTTGGTCCCTGAATCTGCTGCAGGACATTTGCAGCAGCACAGAATCTTGATGAAAGCCCTCCGCATCTCTTTGTTTGTCAAGGTGTAGATGATAGGGTTCGTGGCTGAATTGAGCACGGCCAACACTAAGAAATATTCTGCTTTATAGAGGATTGGGCAGGTCCTCACTTTACACCCCACATCCAGTAAAAGCAGAATGAACAAGGGAGCCCAGCAGGCAATGAAGGCACTCAAGACTATGATCACTGTCTTGAGCAAGGCTAGTGACTTTTCTGAGCTCCTAGTGGCTTTGGTAATGTTTTTCCGAAATGTCAGCCTGCGGCTCCTAGTCCTCACCATGGAGTAGATCCTGCAATAGAGGACAACGATAGATAGCAAAAGGCCAGTGAAAACAGTGGTGCAAAAGAGAATATAGTGCTTGTGGTAGAGAGGCAGCACGGTGGAGCAGTTGAACAAGAGGCTGATGCAGTTCCAGCCCATGATCGGGAGTCCCCCAAGTATCACGGAGATAACCCAGCAAGCACTGATTAGCAAGAAGGAGCGGAAGCTGTTGCTGCCATTGTGGAGTTTCATCTTCAACATGGTGATGTATCTCTCAATGGCAATGGCCAACAAACTGAAGACAGAAGCTGACAAGGCAACAAACATGCTGCCCTCTCTTACAAACCACTGGGAGGGTGTGAGGCTATAGGTTTTGTGTCCGGATAGGAGGAGGTTGGCAGTGTAAGCCACACCAGCCAGCAAGTCCGAAAGAGCCAAGTTCCCAATGAAATAGTACATGGGTCTGTGGAACTTCTTGGTTTTCCAGATGGTGAGCAAAACAAAAATGTTCTCTAAGATTATAAAGCAGCAAATGATGATAAAAACCACCGATGTCACTTTTATTCCACTGTCCGCATTCTCATTTAGTTTTCCTGTGTAATTATAATGCTCTTTGATGACATAGTTGACATCAGTGTTGGCGAGGTTGCTGACGACCTTCAGCGAGGCGGTGGTGTCGGAGCTCATGGTGTCCAGCTGGGAGCTGCTTCCCCAGTGGCGACCGGATGGTGACACCGAGCGCAAACCCGGTGGCTGCCCTGGAGCTCCTCGGCCCCGCAGCCGGGACTGCCGCACAGCCTCAGAAACCGCAGCTCTGGGAACAGAAGGCACAAAGCCCAGAGTTAAAAGATGGCAGGCAAACAGCGTAACGAATGATAAACGGTTTGAGATAATCTCCTAGTTTAATTGTACATCAGAGTCACAAATGCAATGGCACAGGAATCAGTTCTATTCAGCTGTTAAAACGTATTTCAGAGATGGTTAGATGTATTCAACAGGTAAAGCTACGAAGAAAAAAGTTCAGTCATGCGGAGTTGAACAGGTAAATTGGAGGCAGCAATGACTGTGTGACTGGACTTATTCCAGTGGGAAAGATCTCAAAGCTCCCCAGCACTAAGTTTTGGTGTATCTTTTTCTTCAGTAGGAAACACACTTCGCAATACAACAGCAGAGATTTAGAAAGGGAAAGGGCTTGATTTGATTTAACTGCGAATGCATGAAAGACTGCGCAGAAACTGCTTTCCGGGAACCTGTATTCTCCTGCATTAATAAAGTCCGGATCTGTTTTATAAGGGGGCAGTTATGCAATTTACTGATGCCATCTCCAGCAGCAGTGAATTCACCGAGGGAGATCACCTCGAAGCTGTAAACAGGAAAGGGGTGCCCTTGCTAAATAAAAGAGCGTGCTTTACAAAACCCACAGCAGAAAAAAAGTTTAGGAAAAAACCCAAGAAAACTATGTAAATGAGCTAAATCGCAAGCCCATTCCGTGGGACTCAAACAAAGAACGGCAAAAAAGTACTTGAATAATTAGCGCTGCAGAGTTTTGAAATGGGCACCATTAAGGAATAGAGACATGGAGGGAGCTCCTCTTAGGTAGAAACGTCTTCTAGTGGGCATTTAACGACAATGAAAAGACGTGAAACCCCGCAAGGCAAGAGCAGGCGGAGTTGTTCCACCGCAGCCTCAGCGGGCGAAGCGGGAGGTGCGAGGCCGGCGAGGCGGCTCCCACCCGCACCGCTCCCGTCCCCGTCCCGCGCCATTCCCGGCTCCCACCCGCACCGCTCCCGTCCCCGTCCCGCGCCATTCCCGGGCTCCCACCCGCACCGACCCCGTCCCGCGCCATTCCCGGGCTCCCACCCGCACCGCTCCCGACCCCGTCCCGCGCCATTCCCGGGCTCCCACCCGCACCGCTCCCGACCCCGTCCCGCGCCATTCCCGGGCTCCCACCCGCACCGACCCCGTCCCGCGCCATTCCCGGGCTCCCACCCGCACCGCTCCCGACCCCGTCCCGCGCCATTCCCGGGCTCCCACCCGCACCGCTCCCGACCCCGTCCCGCGCCATTCCCGGGCTCCCACCCGCACCGACCGTTCCCGGGCTCCGTCCCGTTCCCGGCTCAGCCCCCGGCCGGGCTCCCCCCGCCCTCACCTGGCTCAGGCGCGGCGCGGAGCGCGCATCGGCCGTGCGCATCTTTGCGCGCCCACGGAGCGACTCCGGCGGCCCAGCCGGGGGCTCGGTGGTTTTAACGTTCCTGCAGCCGCCGCTCTCCACCCCGTTTCCGATCGTCCCCGCTGACTCCTCCCTGCCCGGCCGAGAGACCGGCCTGGGCCGCCCCGCCCCCGCGGCGCTCCGGGACCGGGACCCTCGGGGGGCCGGGGGGGGGCCGGGCCGGCAGGGCGAGGCGGGGCGGTATCGCCCCGGGCCGAGCAGGCGAAGGGAAGCCGCGCTCGCCGGGACGGTGCGAGGGGTGTCTAGGGAAATACCTGGAAGGGTGAACTCCTCCTGCGCAGCCAGAGCTGGCGCCAGCTCTGGCCGAGGCGGCGGGAGCGGCTGCGAAGAGGCGAGGGCAGGAGGAGACGCGGCTGGGCGGGGGGGGGGATCATCCTCCAGTACCTGAAGGGGCCGCAAGAAACCTGGGGAGGGGCTGTTCGCAAAGGCCTGTAGGGATTGGACTGCGGGGAACGGGTATAAACTGGAGAGGGGCAGATTTAGGCTATACGTGAGGAGGAATTTCTTCACGCTGAGGGTGTCGAGGCCCTGGCCCAGGCTGCCCAGGGAAGCTGTGGCTGCTCCGTCCCTGGAGGTGTCGGGGCCAGGCTGGATGGGCCTGGGGCACCTGGGCTGTGGGAGGTGTCCCTGCCCAGGGCCGGGGGGTGGGAACTAGATGGTCTTTAAGGTCCCTTCCAACCCAAACTATTCAGTGACCTTGTGATCTTAAAGACGGAACAGTGTCTGGAAAAACGTCGTTTGGAAGCAAACATGCTTTCAGAGGGATATCCTGCCTAACTTAAAAAAAAATACAATTACTTAAGTGAAATTTAACTCTACTTTAGCTTAAATCACAAATATCCCAGTTTGTGCAGTAGCAACTCCTTCTTGTATCCCCGTGTCACGGCCGAGGGGGACTGTGCCCACAGCCCAGGGCTCCTGGACCCCACGGGGTGGGACGCGGTCCCTGCCAAAGCCGGCCTTGTGCTGGGTGCTGACCCATGCAACAAACGCCTTGGCACATTCAGAGACCCATGTCTTTGAAAACATAAAGGAAACCTTTATTTTTTTTTCTTAAACAAAATTGCCACTGAGAATTGCATATAGCGGGAGCAGCGCTTTTTCTCAGTCCCTGTGTGAGAGATCATGAGTTTTGGTTTTACAGCTCTTTTCTGGTCAAACTTTTGAAAGAAAACCCACCTGACTGTTGGCAATCTGCTGCTGCGCTTACTGCAGTATTTCCCTCTTCCTTCCTTGCTCTGTTCTCTTTAACACCACTTCAAGTGGAAACACAGAAGTATCACAATAGGCCAGAGCTCAACATATTCGGTCTTTTAGTTCATAGCATCACACGAGGCAATTAGCAGTAGCAGTTGTGAAGGGGAAGCAGCTTTCCTCCAAAAGAGGGTAAGAGGAACTCTACCTTCAGGAAGAGAGTCCCTCTTATTTATGCTTCAATCGCTCCACGCCTCTCCCAGAATGACTCAGATAAATAACACTGGCAAACAGACATTTACTCTTCCACGACAAAGCTAGAAAACTTGAAAAGCTGTTTAGCCTCCTGAGAGCCTGGAGGAAAATGCAGCCGTTAAATTACAACTGTCAGAAAATGCATACAAAATAAATCATGCTTGAGGTTGACATATGCATCCCCTGCAACTGCCTGACATACCCTAGATATTTCAAGCTGTGCCCCTTATATAGATAATTTATAGAAAATACTAAATAAAAGTGCATTCATTAGCCATTTTCCTCTAGGAAACAATTCTTGCATAATTTTAAGCAAGGGGAACATATTAAAGGAACTGCCCTTTAATTAAAGGACAGAATGAGTCAAGGTTTCAGCAGTCAGATGTACAGCCTTTCATGTTTAGGTTATTGGTCAACCAACTGAGAGGGCTCCAACTTAAGAGATGTGACATCCAACAACTTATTTGTCAGTAGCTGTGTAAAATACCTGGGCAATTTCAGTTGCACTCCAAACACCTGGGTATTTGTATCACAAAAAGCATCATTAAAATGATTCAAACACATTTACAGCCCTCCTGACATCTCAGCAGAGAAGAAAGTGAAATACAGCTTCATTCTTCTCAGGCAAATTAAGTCAGATCAGCTGGATTTGCACCGAAGGCTGTCTAAAACCTCAGGTTAACGCATAGGATGTTGCCTGCCTACAAGGGCTTTAACACAAACACAGGTAAATTCAGGTTGGTTTGGCCCTCTACCATAAGAATGCTAGTTAAGTCTTTAGTAAGGTGATCTACACCAGGGTTATACTTCAGCCTCAGCAACCGAGCAAGAACTCTTTTAACTCTTCACCTACTACCTCCCCAACTGCCAGGTCCAGCTTGTCCTTCTCCGAAATGCACTGCAGAAATCCCGGGTACATATAGCTCCTTTGAGAACGTGACTCTGGAATTGCCTACAGTCAGAATAAGAAGAAAGGACAACACAAGATTACTCACGCACCATTTCAGAAATAACCACAATGCAAGACTCAGTCAGATGCAAGGGGGAGGGCTGCACACATCACGATCACCAAATTGATATATAAATGCTGCTTGACTTGGGTGAACTGGTTAAAAATGTCCACAAGCATAAAAAGGCAGACACTTCTGTTCACAGGGATCTCAAATATGTATATGCTTCCAGATACTTGAGTTTTTAGAATGGGCAGAAACTCATGTTTCACAGTCTGGCACCAAAGAAACCCCTAGAACTGGATGCCTGTGACAACCTAAGTTTTTGTGGAACTCCCTATCAGAACTCAGTGTGGTGGGGATTTCAGAAACCTGGCTAGTCACAAGGTCATTTCCTTGCAGGCAAATGCTTTGATCTTGTCAGAAAAGAAGTTGCAAGCTGGGGTGCTCCCAAAGCCTGCATACCAATAGATCAGCAGCTTCTGACACCACCAGCCCATACTCTCTTAGTGCCAGCACTGCTGCACAACTCACAATTGCATCAGAATAGTATCTGAACATTATCTGGCTTGAAAAGATACAGAAAATCTCTGCAAGACAGAGTAACAAAGGACTCCAAGATGTTGCCCTTCCACACCTTCAAAATTCTTCATCTATGTAAGCAAAAAGTGCTTTTATTCCTTCTGATGCAACTTAGGCCACAAACCAGAGCCATTCCTCCCTGATGTGCTAGGTCAGGCCAGGAGATCATTGAAACAGTACCAACAGAACAGGTTTTCACACCTAGAAGGTACCCAGAGTGGCCTGCAGAATACCCCCAAACTCTTATGACTAGAAGAAATGTAAAAAAAAAAAAAAATTATAAAAAGTCAGATTCAGATTTTTGCTGCAATCCCAGAACAAATATTCCATATTTTGAAAAAAATCTCAAGATTTGAATGCATTGTAACATGCTCTTATCTTTAGGTAACTAATTGTTTTGAAAATCTGTAAGGAAAAAAACTCCATAACAGATTGTTCAAATGGGTTAAAATGCCACCTTAAATGAAGTACGCACAGGCAGAAGAAACTTAATTATAACATTGTGTGATAGCTCAACGCATACTGGGAGAATATGCCAGAAAGTTCTAAGAAAGCAGAGAAAATACTGGAAGTATGTGCTTCTGTATCTGTAAGAAAGCAACAAAGAAAAGAGTAAATGAAATTATTTTATTAATTCATTAACATTATAGTAAATACAAGTCATTAATACTGATATTTTATTATTAATTGATAATTATTAGGTACATTCTGAGGACTCAAGAGAAGACTGTAGATTTATTCTTCAGTTTAAAAAGAATTAATGTGTCATTTGCATCCCTTTTGCAGTATAGAACACTCTGGTGTTAAATTATCGTTTCTGCTGTAGATAGGCTAGATGAATTAATTTTCTGTTGATATTCATGGTGTTCAAAAATTCTGTATCTTCTTCCCTTAGATTAAAATAAAAAACCTGATTTGGAGGAAAAAAAATAAAAAAAAAGCAATGAGAACATTTCAAAGAACATTCAATATTTGTTTAGTACTAGCATTCTATAATTTAGGTGGTCTGCTTCTAGTTTAAGTTAAGTTTAGTTTAAGTTGATAATTTTTTAATACTAAATGGCTTTTTTGCTTTAAAAATCTGTTATAAATAGTTTGCTATATTCATTCTTGTGAGAATTTGTACTTTGTACTAAGCTGAACATAACATTAGGAAAAGCTTAAGTCCGACTGGAAAGAACTGAAGCAGTTGAGAAAGTGACAAGCAGTAGTCTTACTGGATATCACTACCCCCAAACCCATAACACACTTTACTATGTCTAATGATTGATGTTTTTTTCACATGTATTAAAATATAGCAGAAGTTGTACGGTAATGAAACTGTACAATGCAGCATTAGAAAACTTTTTGAAGGTTGATTTTTTATTCCAGTGGTATGGATCAGTCAACTACAGTCCTACTGTTCCTCTTCTGCTAGGATAAACCAAAGACACTAAGGGACACGATAAGTGAATTTAACATGCCACTGCAAAGAAACAGAATTCTGAGATAAAAAATCCACAGTTATTTGGCAGATTACAGATATTATTTATCCCTAATTCTTGGGGTGGAAGCAGTAGATTAACTATTTCCTTAAGAAAAACAACAAAAAAACCTCGCCTGTGATAATTTCTCAGATTAATCAAAGGTACTCGCACCTGGTTTATAAGACATTTGTGATAATCATGCAAAAATCTCACAGACCTTGTGATATAAAGTAGCTACTTGTTGTTTCATTAATCTAGAGTCCATTTAATACATATTTTTCAACATCAGGAAAATTAATTTGTACCACAATGTAAGTATGACCTTGACAGCTGCATGTCAGATTAATCTTCCACCACCTTAATATCGTACCCAAAGCAAGTGATCATCTTGGTAACATTATACTTATGGATATTCAACCGGATGGATCCAGGTCATAAGGAACCATTAGGAAAAAAAGAATTAGAAACTGTGAAAGTAATTGCACGCTCCCCCCCCCCCGCTCCAAATTTCACAGCCAAGTTATGAATTTAGCACTAGTTCATTATACTGGAATTTGGAAGCCTCATCTAGAAAATCCTGGAAATCTATTTTGCTGGAGAGAAAAACAGATCTATCATTAATAACATGATAATGCTGCTAACATACTGTTGAGTTTCCTAGTAGTAGTTCAGCTACAGAATGGTTCTCACTAGGCACTGGCTAGCAAAGCCACTATTAAATATTCTTCTTGGGCACGGTGACCAAAATTGGTACAATGGATCTGTGCAGCTGCTCAGAGAAGCACATCCTTTAATGTTGGCGATGCCTACACTGTTGACAGAGCAATATATATCATATCATTGGGAAGTAGAATCAGTGTCATTGCTTTAAATTAATTTCAGGCTTTGTGGTTTGAATTTTTGTGTTTGGTTGTTTTTTTTTTTTTCTCTCAGTGGGCAGTGGCAAGTTTTGGAGAGAGTTCGCATGCTCTGGTCTTGTATCATTATTATCCTGCAATGTCCTAGCAGTTGTAATTAGTCCTATGTGATGCTGCGGATGAACAAGCAGCCGCTCATAAAGACAAATGGTAAGGCTGCCTTATTTAGACAATAAATATAACAGGCTCGCTACAAGGCAGTGCAAATGCTCAACATTTTCTTTCAAAAGTGTAGACATCTTATTGGAGATGTAAAAAGTGCCAAACGATTAAGTACAGAAAAAGATACCCAGCACAGCAACACAAAAAACTGGGATAAGGTTGGCTTATCCGACATGTTTGCCCAATGGACTCTGGTCAGAGATGAGCTTCAAAGCTTTGGAAGGTGCATGGCCATGTGGAAGGAGTTAACTGCTTGCATTCAGTTAGTGTCAGCAACAGCTACTCCACTTTTGTCCCCATTTTCAAAAACATGGGGTTAACGTCAGCTTTCCTGTCAGAACAGTTCAGCACTGCTATTTTAAAAAGCAAATCAGCTGGTGTTAACCACAGTGCAAAAAGAAGGGTGAATATTATGCAGCCTTCTTGGCTTAGTGAATTTGTGACCTTACGAGTATTATAGTGTATTACACACAGTAGTCAAAAATAAAAGTCTTGAAAGTAGAAACACTTCTGCAGCCTGATTTAAAAAAATGTCCTGAAGTATGCACGTCACAAAATCATTCCTGTTATTTTTCAATTAAACACTCTTAGGTGCCTTCACCTCCAGTAATATAAAAGATGAAATTCAGAAGCAGGCAAGAGAAAGGAGAGGGAGAGACACTCAAGAGTCCCACAGGAAGCTACTTGGCTGCACAGAAAATGGCCAAACCCTCTCTACTGACTTTCAGTTTATTTTTTCCTTTCCTTTGTTTCAACAGTTCCCTTCCATTTATAGTCACAGTGCTCCTGCAAAGGCGGCTGATGGCACTTAAGCAGATAACATTGATAAACTGTATCTTATTTTAAACAAGGGCTTATCTCAACTAGAAGGGAGTGCCCAATCAGTCACCACCATAAATGACCTACTTAATATGGAAAAAAGTGCCTTCAATTCCAGGTGCATTCCCTATTCCTGTTGGCAATATGACGGGTTACACTGATAAAATGGATTCATTGCTGTATCTTAAAAATGGTCATTGTAGAAAGGTGAAAAAGTTTTCTCTTTAGAGATAGCTTGTCTTACAGAACTGTGGACAAGAGGAGGAATTTCAGCTCTGGGGAAGAATATGCAGATAATTCCAAGAATTAACTTGAGGGATGAATTCCATGTTTGTTTCTTTTAAAAAAATCTTAAAAACTGAGTACCTCCAGCATAACTGACCAAAGAGTAAATAAAAAAAAAATTGAGTTAATCCTGATTTTGCAAGTTCGACACTTTTATATCCTTTTCATCTTCAAGGTTCTTCTTCTATTACAGAACATCACTCCTCACTGCCACCTCTAAATCTCACTACTGTTCACTTTCCAATTTCATATTAGTTGTCTTATTTCTTTACACTATGATCAAAGTTTTAGAAATGTTCATTTAGATGAGGTGATGTGGACTTACTCTTCAGCAGACTTTGCTTAAAAAGAAAACAAACTACCGAATCTGTAATGTCAATTTAGTTGTACAGAGGAGCATAAAAAATGAATCCACTGAGTCTGTCTTTCCCCGTGCAAAATGATGAAAAGTAAAACAGGATTTACTCAATGATTCTATATTAACTATCATAGCATATATCTTGTGAATGTCATATTCCAAGCAAGAGGCACAAGTGATATCTCCCAAGCACATCTGATTATTCCTTTCATTACTCATTGTGCTGCTTGGATACCGTGCTCTAGATCAGAGAAAGTGGTGGCTTTAAGCAAGGCAATCTGGTTTAGTTCTTTTTAGCTCAGAACAGGGAGGTACTGTCAGAAATAAATGCAGACAAACGAGAGTTGTTCTGACCAACATGGGACTTCCAGCCAGGTGGCTGAATTTAGCTGGAATTTGCTAGCATACGTAAAGATTCGATTTACTTTGTATGCATCATTCGTGTTGGAAATTGTCTGTTGATGTGATGTCTGTTTCCTTAGAGACAACTAGAGGTAAAACTCCAACTTCTCTTTCGCAGTTTCTGAGAAAGTCTTCACTGCCAAAAAGCCACACTGAGTGAATATTAGGCAAACAATTCACTCCTAATCCTTGTTTTACTAATTCAGATACACTGTGAAGTAAGGAGTCCCTCAACAGTAACCATTTTTTTTTTCATACTGCTAAGGTATCATTCTAGAAAGTGACTTTTCAAAAGCAGGATTAGCTGATGACCACTGGTTGAAAGTTTTATTTCTGGGCAGTCTTTCCAATTTTCAATTTTCACTTACTCATTTTCTGCAAAAGCTAAAAAAAAAATAATTTTAAAATTACCTTAGTTTTATAAATAAGCCTTATTTTTTGGAACTACTGAATCCATCAACATAACAGTTAAGCCAGAATCATAGCTGTTCTTGGACACCTAGGGTTGCATTCCCAGATAATGAAGCACCCCACACCTGAAACTCTAGAAAATAACTTTACTGTGGAAATTGTGTCTCTTTCTTGGCACAGTACACAGTACAGATTTAATACCATGTCTTGTATTTTAAAATAATCAGTAATGTATTAGTGATTCCAGAGGCAAATCTAGACAAATTTTTGTGGCGATGTTTACGGGCAAAAACCAGCCAATTATTCTGAGGAGCTGTTATCAAAAAGCTAAGTTTGTCTCTATCTTAGCCAAGCTCTATAGAAGCACTACTTTGAGGACAAACAATGCAGGCTAGGGTATGTGATTGCTGTAACTCACTTCTTGATAAAAACTAAGGAGCTTTGTTTCATGATATGACTGAAGCAGAACAGCACTGGGAAAACTGCCTCAGGAAGTCCACACACAATATAAATCATGGTCAGATTTTCCATACCTTTCTAGACACAGGAACTCCTAAAATATCAAACCAATGTGACTACAAGTTGAATACTCTGGTGATAAATGACTCTGCAGACATATTTCTCAAAACAGATTTGTAAAGTACATCTATCTACATATACTTTTCACTCTCTATATATTCATACATATTTTATAAGAAAATCAGAGGATCAGTATAGACACTTAAAGAGATTTCCAGGACAAATCCAAAATGAAAGCTGAATTAATTCTCACGAAACTCACCAGAATTTCCAGGAAGAGAAAAGTTCAGTAATAAAAATGATACCTGTTTAGCTCTTAAAGTTTGCAGCTTAACTCTCAGCCGTGCAAACAGTTTATTTGCATATGGACTTCTCTGGAAAGATCTCTACTTTGTTATACCTATAGGCTAGTACAAAATAATATGCATAGAGCTCTCTGGGACAATGCCATTATTATGCAATAATATGCACAAAACTTTTAGGTGATGTTTAAATATTACTTACTACAGTGACATCTTTTTGGTGGAGAGTTGCAGTATATTTTACAGTATAAATATTGTAATATGAATGGTATTAAAATATTTTTTCACCCATTTTTTTCTTCTTCATCCCTTGTATCCCTCTAACAAAGTATTCAAAAATTATTTTTTTTGTAACACCTGTGTTGTACACTAGCAGGTAGCATTTTTACTTAAATGTTTAAAGAAGGGATATCTCCTTGTGCTCTTTGATTAAATGGCCTTATGGAGGGACGATGCAAGGGCTTCACTGAACTACAGATCAGGATCTAAGATGGAAATGTAAGATCTCTGTACAAAAGTGCTCCCCCCAAAATATCTTCTGTCTGTTGTCGATTTTTAAAGATTTCAAATCAGTTGCCATTAATAGCAGACATTAATCTAAAGATTGTATTCTTATTGTAACCTTCCCTGACTTTCAATTACAGTGTGAGTCACTGATCACAGACAAAGGAAAAAGCTCAAACCTTCATTCACACAATAAGGCTTGGGTCCCAGGAAACGTGTCTCCCATCATGCAGTCCATTCAGAATTTCAACATCATCTTCTGCTATTGTAAAATCAAACACCTAAGGGAATGCATATATAGTTAACATCATGAACACAGAGAGAGTCAGAGTTGTTTCTGTTCCTTAAACTCACCAAGACTCTTTTAAATGTGTGGCAGAACTTTTATATATTTTGACTCCTGGAAATTCTTCTTATATTTTGAAATAGACAAATATTCCATTAAGCCGACAGGCTCTACTGGGTCCTTTGGTCTTTTTGTGACACGTTTTTATTTGCAGACTCTGTTGAGATTGTCTTGTAGCACTCTACCCTCAGGCAAGGGTCCAAGACAATGTAAGTATCCAAGCTGTTTTTGAGAGCACTCTGTACAGTTACTGCCAGAGGTATATGAATACCCTAAGTGTAACCCCTCTGGAAACCTAAGCTCAGTATTTCACTTATATCCCAATGCTCAGTTTATAGAGTTCTTTTCCTCAGAACTTTAGCCAAAAAGAATTATTGGAACGTATCAGGACTTTCACAAAGCTAGCAAACCAAAGTCTATATCTACTTTTTCTGTATGTACTTAGACAGGCGCTTATGGATCAGCTGACACAGAAGCCAATACAGGGCTACGGTGCCTCAGCACTGATTGAAACTTGAAAGGAACCACCTGTTTTCATGCCTAAGTTCTTACAGCCACCGACTTCTCCAGTGGCGACACCTGCAACATGAATGATCGTGTCAGTGTTTTCTTAGCAAGTGTCTTATCCACACAGTATCACTTCAGAACTGAAGTTGCTTTAAATCAGTCTGTTGTCTTTGTCAGAGCTCCTCCATACTCAATAAAAAGATCCTGTGGAGCCTGAACTGCTGCCAAATGAGCTCTCGTCCCATCCTGCATTACCCAGCAATTACAGTCTGCTGGAATGAGCCTTGTAGTCAAATGTCAGTGCTCAAAGTTTTTAAATCTAAACCAGAGAACAGTCACAGAACTAGAAATATATCATATTATATCGTATCGTATCATATCATATCATATCACATTATACATTGATGGCTTAGTAAGGTCCATACTTGTGCCAGTTGAACTACAGGTGGTAGAGACTCTGGCCAACATGCAGGCACAGGGGAAAGGTTAAAAAAGGGAGATATGATAAACAACATCTTATAACTGTGCCAGTTCTCCCCTCCTTCCTCTCCATTCTAAGTGTTTGAAGTTTTGCTGAAATGCATTTCCTCAGTTGTGTGAAATGAACTGGCAGAGCTGTAAACTCTATAAAAAGTATAATTCATCTGAATTTAAAGTACCGTGGGTGCAAATAAAATAAAATAAAATAAAATAAAATAAAATAAAATAAATTCTAAATGTAATAAACATTAAATAAAATAAGGAAGGGTTTTTAACCAGTTTTTTTTCTCTGCTCTGGTTTGTAATACAGAATCACAAACAGCTGTGCTTGTGCCACAGAAAGTGGTGTGCACGTCAGAATAAATAGTCAAGGCAGGAGGTATACAAACAGGCAGAGCCACCAGGAGATACCTACACACACACGTGTACACACAGTGATTTAACTGGCAGACAGAAGTTTCATATCTTCTTGCAAAGCTTCTTCCTGATTCACGAAACAGTTCATAACCCTATGATATTTTTGGAAGTAACAACAATGCTGTTGTGGTTTCCCCTTCCCTCTTCCAAAGAAAGCACACTTTCACATTAGAGGAATGGGGAGAAAAATTAAGTATTGAATTAAAAGCATTTGGTGTGAAAAGGAAAAAGGGCCGGGGGGATCACTCTGCCAATCCTCATTTGTTCCCAATTTTCTTTGTCCATCCTTTTCATGCTGGGACATTCTCTGCAAGTCATGTAGAAGGAAAAAGGTAGTCAGCTCTGGCAAAGCCATGATTTCCTTAGAAAGTCTCTATCCGGGATATCCCCAGGAGAGTTTTACGGCTTTCATACAGTGTTATGCATAGCATACAAACTCCTTCCACTTACCTATATGCATGTCACAAAAAGGACCTAACCAGAATCACACTAGGATGTTCTACAATCAGCCAAGTTATACATAAAAATATTAACAATAAAAATCAACTGCTAGAGGTCTTTCTATGGTTGTATTTTTTTATATACAGTGATTAACTCTCCAGCTGGTTTCTGACATTTGTGCATTATTGTTTTCTACTACACTGTGGTGATTTTATGGCACTATAACTTGCCAATTTTAACTGGCTCGGCCCAATATAAAACTGATACAGGTAAATGGACAGGCAAAAAGTATTCAAACCAGTGATTCAGATGTTAGTCAGACTTGAGTGCCCGATCAAATCTTACCTTGCAGTTTTCCTGTATCCTTTCAGCTTTTGTGGACTTTGGAACTGTGACAATCCGATTCTGAAAAACATAATGTTTCTCATCATTGAAATTTGTGTAGTCTTAAAGAAAATATTCTCTCTTCAAAACATTTCAAGACATTCCTTATGTCTTCTGAGGTTTTAATTTCATTTTCCAGAGGACACTGACATTTCTATATACTATCTTTAATTACTGTTACATAAACTGCATCAAAGTCCAACATAGATTACGTTATTTTGGTCAATACACTATTTCACTGCTTAGTGCTTTGTGTTGAGTGACAGAAATGGAATGATGCACACCTGCTTGTAACTTTTAGTTCTCATCTATTGGTGGTTCTTTTTAGTCTCTACAATCAGAGTAATTGCATATTTAAAATACTGCCATGCTTTTGTACTACATTCAAATTTCCAGTACAGCACAGTTGTTTCACGTGATAACATACTGGAGGCAAAAATGCTTTCTGTATAAATTCTGGTTTGATGCACAAAATCCCAAATATTTGTAGTTTTTCCTGAGACACGTTTTTATTACCACCCTCCATTACCTGTATGCTCCAGCGTATGCAGATCTGTGCTGGAGTTCTGCCGTATTTCTTTGCCAGCTGAATGATACTAGGATGCTTGAGTGCTTCACCCTTGGCTAAAGGAGAGTAGCCTTCAAAAACAATATCTCTGCTCCTACAATAATCCACCAGCTCCTGAGGTCTTTGGAAAGGATGATATTCAACCTTAGATAAATAAAAATGAATTTTTAGTAAAAACCTCGAGAGTACATTTAGTAGAAAAAATCATTCATAAATTAAAATATTTTTCTCTTGTTTTAAAAATGCAGCCAGAGTGTGGAAAAGACCTTTGAGATCACCAAGTCCAATTGTGCCTGTCCACTACTAAATCATAGCCCTAAGCACCTCATCTACCTGTCGTTTAAATACCTGCAGGGATGGTGACTCAATCACCTCCACGGGCAGCCTGTTCCAGTGCTTGATAACCCTTTCAGTGAAGAAGTTTTTCCCAATGAACAATCTGAACCTCCCCTGGTGCAGCTTGAGGCCCTTCCCTCTCATCCCACCACCTATCACTTGGGAGAAGAGACCAGCACCCACCTCTTTTCAGGTAGTTGTAGACAGTGATAAGGTCTACCCTTAGCCTCCTCTCTAGGCTAAATCGCTGCTTCTGGGAGATAGATCTAAGCTAGCAGGTTTAGAAGACATGAAGGATATCAATCCACAAGCATTTTGCCATTTTAATTGCTACAATAGTTTACTACGGATTTTATGCTTCCCCTAGAGGTTGGGAACAGTTGTTTGCCCTACCTGCAGTTGGATTCTCACTCTTGTTCTGCTCTGTGTTAGAGAAATATAAGTAAATGCATAGTGAAAGTCAGCATCAGGTCAATTTATTGACAATCTGAGATTACCCTCTCTTCCCCAAATCTACTGTTCTTCCCGTTTCTTCACTAATGATCAAGCAAGGGGAGGGGGCTGGGCAGGGACTGGGTTTGCAGGAGACCAAGCAGAACAATTTGCTTAGGCTGAGGGCCTGACCTTGGGAGCAAAGCCTGTTGGCATAGATTATACATGGAAAATCCTGTATTTTGTGTCTTGTATCACCAACAGTTTCTGCAGGGAAGAAATCATGCTGTGGAATGAAGCGTGAAGGAGACCCTTTGTAGGAAGGAAGATCACAAATTGACAAGAATCAGATAAATGAGGAAAAGTAACAAGCTACAAAGACACAGTTGTTGGAAGCAAAAGGAAACAGAAGTTTGAGAAAAGTAAGGATCTCAGAAGAGCCACATATTCTGGCATGTAGCACAAGCCAGAAGAGAACTTCTGTAATATTCCTTCTTACGTTATCTAAACAGTGTTTGACAGGTTATATGCTCTACAAAGCTTACCAACCACTGCATCCCGATGAAAACGGGTGGTGTTTTCTTTTATAAAATACATAATCATGTGATGTACTTTTTCTGACTGGCTGTCACTGTTGTTCCAGTGATCTAACTCTTGCGCATTTTGAAGAAAAAAAATCTCCTTAACAATTACCTCAACACATGGAATCTGGAAAATTTCTTCTGCCACAAAGAGGACAAATGAACATTTCCTGTTTCTCATCTTTAGTACATGTTGTCTTTGCAGACAACAATAGCTGGGAACAATAGGCTGGCAGTCATTCAATATGTGCTAAGAAAAAAACTGTGCCCTTCCAAGGCTGGGCTGAGTCAGCCTAAAGCTGCTATGATCTAAATTACTAGGTAGACTCGGGAACAAGGTTCAAGCAGCAGACACATCCATGTCTTCAACCTTTGATGTTTCTTGACCTTTGAGTAGCCTTTGTATTTCATGTTTATATGGGTAAGACCAATGTGTAGGTCATCCAGTTATTCCCTTGCTTGCACCTGAGCTCAGTAGAAAATATTCTCATTGTTTTTAAGCAAGACTATGAGGGGGGGAAGGAGGGAGGAGGGGAAAGAAAGAGTGGGCAGGGTGTATTACTCGATTATTACAATACTAATAAGCAATTTTAGTAGACATTCTTTACACTAAGTGTAACAAATAACATAGCTTAGAAAATAATAAATGAAGAATGAGGTATCTAGCATCAAAGGCTGACAAATCAGGTGGCATCAGGTGACTTATTAGGCATTTATTAGTAATACAACTGCAAGCAGAATTCACCTGCTGGTCTAATGAGATTTCTAGGCAGTGCAGCTCCAGGTTGCACCAGAAATATTGGAAGCAAAACCAGCATGCTGAAATGTCACCTGGCTGTTTCACGGGAAAAATAACACAGCAACAACTACTTCCCACCTGCGAAGATGATACTTTGTGCCTTTCACTAAATCAGGAGACACCCAAAATTGAATTTTGGCACATGCAGTTTTGTGTTGGTAGCAGCAAATATTTTTCTTCTTAAATATATGCTAAAACAATCAAATGCATAAAATAAAAGAAGCAGTTCTGAATTTTTTTTTTTTTTGTAAAAACTTTCTGGAAGGTTCTACCAGCATCTGAACGCAAGGGACAGGCATCCTGAGCGACAAGAGGCATGGGGTGAGTGGCCAGCATGTGCTTCCCCTCAAAATAATAATTCCTGCTTCCTGGCTTGCCCCACCCTTACTATTTTAGTCCCCAAACTTTTTCTCAGGCGAGGGCTGTCTGTCATGTGGTGGTAGAGGAAGATCTTGATCTTTTCTGGCGGAGTGATTTGTGTGTAAAAACTGGCATTTGTTTAATAAAACAGTTTGCATTACAGAACTCCTCACTTCTACTTCACCAGCCACAGGGGATCTCTAAGGAAGCGCTGGTTTTTATGGCAGTTGAGCCTCGTAACAATCCTGACGCACAGACCTAGAAAGTCACACCACAGATGATGGTACACAAAAGTCTTACTACTTCCACACTGCTGTGGGTTCTTTTCACTTGATCACGTCTCCCTGCATCTGGCTTTCAGACAGTTTCTCAATGGGAATGCACAGCCTTATGTTTGTTTCTCTTTATAAAACTGAAAGATAAGCCTAGAAAACACTTTATCTATAGAGGAACCGTTCAGGTGAGGCTATTGCAAAACTGTTCAAAGTGGAGCCATCTGCAGTGGCATGGATATTTCATTGGGGTTTTTTTGTTGTTTGTAACTGGGAACAATGCTGCGCAGCACCTTAAAGAAATGGCTATGAATACAGCACCCTCCCTCCAGTATCAGTGCCATATCAACTTTTTGTCTCCTCTTTTTCAGCCGCAGATAGAGAGATGCTGTCAAATAGCATCAAGAAACAACCTTTCTCCATTAACACTACTGACACTGTAAGACTGGTAACATTTTGACACTGGAGGCAAGAGGAAAATACAAAACAAAGCCAAGATTACATTTTTTTTCCTTGCAGTGATTTAGTAGGACAGTGAAAGGTAATTAACAGACCATAATGACTTAGGCCAAACTCCAGTAAGATTTGGAAGGCGCATATTTCTGAAAAGGAGACAAAATTGAACCTTGACAATCGAACTGATTCTTAAACAATCATCAACCTGCCTCTCTTGAGACATACTTCAATGGCTTCTTTTGAATAAGTGAAATTAAATATTTTATAGTAAATATTTTATATGGGTTTAGGTTATTTTAATGTCAATTTTAATTGTCCTAAAGTAACCTTTAGTCTAGTGGAAAGTAAAAGTCAGAGATGTTAGGTTCTGACAGTCACGCTCTGAGCAACCCTTTTGTGGCTGTTTATGACATTAAACCACAAAGAGCTGCCAGAAATCCTCCCCACCTGTACAAAGGGGGAAAGCACGCGCCTACACTTCATCCATTCCAGCTCCTGGTCCTCTCTGAGCATAAGAACACTTTCACTAGCAGGAGGTGGTAGGAATGGGAGCGTGAACTTCCAGCACAGCTGTGGGCAGAAAACTGCAGCAAGGGAATGGCTGTATGGTTCAGGAAGGCTGCCGGTATGTGGGTGGGCACTGTTCTTCTGCTTAGGGCAGCAAAAGTATTTGCCAGGGCTTGTGCTGTACCTTCCTAAATGAGAATTTCACTGAATTTTACGTGACCTTGAAGTATGAAATAAGGTGGGAGCGAGGAGAACGGCACAATTGCATGGATATGAGTATAATCATCTGAGGCTTTCAGGGCTGCTTAGAGGAATAGTATTTGAACAAAATATCGTTCACTCTAGAGAACACTAGATGTTCACGCTCCTTGAATTCTACTTCTAAACTGTTCTAGCATCAAAAACTAGCATATGGATCATTTGTTTGTGCCTGAAAACCAGACATAAACAAGTAGCCTGGGAGAAACTGGGGAAAAGAAAGGAAGAAGGACTCTCCCTGCCCCCTTCAGATCATCTTCCTGGATGGTTTTCAGTATGTATCTAGAAATGGAGAAGAAATTGTATGACTAAGGCTAGTTTGGGTGTAGCCATTCAGGCACAGGGGTGGAGAGGTGATTATTAACAAAAAAAAACCCAGCCAAAACCAAAAAAACAAAACCCAAAGCAAAAACTCAAACCCAGATACTTTAAATGTATTTATCCACTCACCTGATTAACGTGTGGAGTAATCACACAGTCTTCCTTTAGTTGCTCAAGATGACTGATAAGAAAGTTGCTTACACCAATTGATCTACACAAACCTAATGAGAAACAGAACATGAAAAAGTTTTGGGACAATCCTAACCATCTGGGAGGATGACTTGAAAAAATTTCAGCAGACAAATATTGCACACATCATTTCTGTATAGCAAAATACTGCAAAGAAACACAGAAAAACAGCACTGAAATCCAGTTTGACAGTATTATCTGAAAGTGTAGTTCCATCACAGTCATACTAGGAAATCATTTTATAATCTAAACACACTGGAAACTCCCCAGTGTACAAAAACTCCAGGCTAAATTCTGGGAAACGCTAACGTAGTATAAGCAAAGAACAATTGGACTTCACTAGAATGAAAAGAAGGAAATGGTGTTCTGAGCAGCTTGCCAAAGCTAAAGAAAAGTGGAACATTTGCAGAAGACTAATAAGGTGTGAGCAATAGAACACAAGGACACACAGCCCAAATGAACTGTGCAGCACTGCTTATATACCCATTAGATCACTACATGACGTTATATAAAACTCAGTATAAAAACTTCAATTAAGTGAGCAGTATCTAACAAGAAACAAGAAGCTTAAAAATGTAGGTAGATTTCTCATCTCCTGTTTATGTGCAAATAAAGTTAAATGGCACATAGGCGACATGTTGTTGTTTGTTTGGGGTTTTTTTTAAATAAGCCCTACGTGCGCACGCATGTGTATAAATTAAACACTGATAGTCCTGAAATCAGATGTCTTCCTTCAAACCTCAGATAGGATAAGGAACAACTCCCAGTACTGGCCTGACACCACCCCTCAACCCTGACTCATCTTTGACAGTTCAGTCCTTATTCTGTGCTGAACACAGTTAATAAGGACACTACCTGTGGTCCGACTACTAGTAGCCTCCTTACGCTGTTGATTCCATGGACTATGAATCAGACTAATTTCTTCAGTATATGAACTTTGTCGTGGTTGACTTGATCTATATTTCAATCTGTATATCTGCAGATGGAAAGTCTGTCTCAAGGAGTGTGAACGCACAAGTTTAGTCACTGTTGTTAACTGAGTATTTGTGCTGTCCAATATAATGTATATTCGTGTACTTATCTATATACGTGCATACAAATAGCTACAGCAAAAAAATAAAGGAATTAAGCCCAAAGTTATACTGTTATTTTTTCAGAAATAAAGAAGTCATTGGCAATTTCAGCCACTTGATGTCAAACGAGTTATTTCTGGACTGAAATTGTTCTCATTCCACAGTTAGAATTGCCACTATCTTGAGGTCAGCAGCGAACTACGTGGAGCTGCCTTGTCTTGAATCTGGAATACAGATGCACAAAAAGCACTTAAAAATGCTACTGAGATGTGAATACATTAAAAAGAAGAATTTCAGTTGAAGTGAAAGCTAAATGAAAGTGCTGTAGAAAAATGTAATGACCACTTATCCCTAAAACACAGTTTTTAAATAAATAAAGTATGTAACTCATAAGTAGACTATAAATTGGCATATGAAAATATAAGCTATAAGATTACAAAGTATCTTCAGTTTGCACGTTAGATTTACCTGGACAAAACATTTTTTTTTTCTCGTATTCTATGAAATTCTGTATGTGAAATTACAGTTTATTGCTAATTATTGTAAACAGACTGTTAAAGCCCTGAAAAAAATCAGGTTTGCATTAGAAAAGCCACTAACTATGCAAATATAGGTGATGTGACTGCTATGTTGTGTTCATATATTTTAGCAGCAGAAGCAGATAAGATGCACAGCAGCAAAACTTGCCTGCATACTATCGCTTTTTAATGTGATTTCTTTTATACATGTTGTGGTTTGAGCAAAATTAGAGTCAGTTTTGTGACTAACTCAGCTGCTGTAAGTAACTTTTCATGCATCTGAAAGCTAAATGCGTGTATTTAGACAGTGTTCTTCTCCATAGTGATAACACAGGGCATTGGTGTGCAAAAAGGCCAATGCTTACTCTTAACCAAGGCCACCTTCGAGCTAGAAGAAGGGCACCACATCTGTGAGGAGGGGCGAATAGGGCAGGTGACCCTAAACTGACCAACAGAGTATTTCATCCCATACATGTCATAATCGGTATAAACTTGAGAGATCACAAGGGTTTCACTCTCTTCTGTGATGGGCAATGTCCAGTGAAGACCTTGTCTGTCCGATTGCTCTTAATGCCTTATCTGTGTATTCCTGAATCCAGTTCCTGAGCTCAGCTCCCTCCTAGCTGTGGACCCATTCCCTCATGTTTGCTTTACAGTATTTGTGCTGAGGTACAGTGATCAAGGGGTGGGGGCACGATCTCGTATATTTGTATATAGTTTATGACATCATCATCATCATCATCATCATTATCATTTCATTAAAGCTGAAATCATTTCCCTCTCCCTGGGAAGGGAAGGAGGGGAAGAAAGAATTTGGGAGCCCAACTGCATGGTTAGCTGCCAAAATTTAGCCAGGCCAGGGTTAAAACCACGACAATTCAACACAAAAAGGAGAAAAAATACATTAGCAACTAAAATGCTAGACAGCTTTCACCTACAGAAATTATCATTGTTCCAAATGTATAACATAATTAGGTTACAACCTGCACTACAGTGATTTGCATAATTTGCATGTAATCTGCCAGAAGAAACAAAACCTGAGCTTTTGACTTCTATTGATGAACGATGCTGGAGTGTCAACACTAATAAATCATTATGCCAGAGAAGTAAGAAATAAACCAGCAATTGTAACACAATGGTGAACCAAAATGTTATAATCTATTGTTGAAAGCTAACAAGTTACAAAAAACATGCTGTTATTGCCCTTGAAGAATAAAGTTTTTATTTCAAGTTGAAATAAAACAACTCAATCACAGACATAAAAGATGAAAGGGCTTATTAAACTTATCTATTTCCACAGAAAGCTTCATTTTTTTCCCCTACAGTAGACTTTTAAGATGTTTGCTTCTAGCATACTGCTCATAGGAGACTTTGAAGTCTGTTCCATAGTCCCATTGCATTCACTGGGAAGTCTTTTGTTAGATTTCCCTGCAAAAAATATCAGGACAGTTGTGTTTTGTCTTAAAAGTCATCCAAGCTGCTCTTACTAAAATCAATATAGTGGCATTCCTGTGATTACAGCGATGTCCATAGAGAAGGCAAAATTCTAAACTGCCAAGAAAGTAAACATTTTCCCAGACAACAGAGAAATGATATTTTAAATTGCAATGTTTTAATGAAACCAGCCTTTTCTTAACACTTTCATTTTTAAAGGGAATATAATTAAAGTATTTAATTTTCATTAAATCCACATATTTACTTTTGGTAAATTTAGAACCCTTCATTTCAACATCACTGTTTTGTTTTTAGTTACAGGCTAATAGATAAAAGTTAGTGTGTTTTGACTTTTGTATTAAACTACAATATAAATACAATCAATATGAAAACAATTGCACAGCCTGACTGTGCTAAAATTTTATTTCAATGCATGGTGGAAACATGAATTCAAAACGCTGGAATTTCCTGAAACACAGAATGTCTAAATTTCAACAATCAATCAATGGATTCTGTTCTACAGCACTGTTTCCATCTGCTTGATAGATTAACACAGTTGCTCTGCATTGTTTAGATCTAAGAAAGACTGACTTAAAGCTGGAGATCATACAGAATTATTTCATTCACATTTATACCTGCAGGATCGTTTCCTAAGAATTGAGAATTAAAACATTAAGAAAATGAAGGTCTGGTTAGCTCCTCAGCCTTATCTGACAGACCAACACTTGTGACTATACATATCAAATGAGATACATGAAATGATCACATCAGCAGTAGAAATAAAAATATTACACATTGAGAAACTTGTGTAAAAGGATTCTGACTCATTGCCTTGAAACAGCTGGAAGGGTGGCACGTTTCCTTCTATTTCCTCTCTCATGAAGAGGCAGGTTCCCCACAGTTTGTGCCACGGGAATGCTGTAGAAAAGATGGGACGGGGAGCACTTATCTTTAACTTAATACCTGTTTAGTATGCTTAAAAATGCATTTTCAGACAATTTAGGCAGAATTCATGCCTTAGCTGTTGTGATAACAGGTGTCCTGAAAGTCTATACTCCTTTTCCAACTTAACCAGTTTAACTAATCCCAAAGTTCAGGTCTTCCAAGTTAAAAGTTTGCAATGTGCTAGCTGCAATCCCTCTAGAAAGTGGCATTTGTGGTATGTAAAAAAAAATACATTTGTACGGCCTTATTTACAAAGTCACAGATCTGACTCAAGAAGAGAAAGCATCGTCCTTATCTCCTCAAGGAAATGAGTGGTTTGGTCCCTGTGAAACAGATTTTGAGAAACTGCCAGGTGCAATAAACAAAGAATTTGCCATTCCCCATTAGCTCCAAAGGCTTATTGAGGCTTTGTCCTTCTCCTCGCGACTCTGACTCCACAGGCTTGAAGGAAAAATTGGCAACGATGCTTCTTTTATTTATGCTAAAACTTGATTGACCGCAATGATGGAACAGAAATTTTCATCCGGCTTTGAAAAACTACCATGAAACTCTGCAAGACACATTAGAAAATATATTGGCATAGTAATGGTTGATTATAACAGGGGAAAAAATAGTATTTTTCCTATGCTACACAAATAATCTTGGCCTCCACCACATCAGTAATTTCACCACACTCTATTGCTCCCAGATGCTGTAAAGCAACACGCCCTGCCAGTGGACTGGTGGCAATGTAGTTGTATATTAAGTTTAAAGCATTTTTTATGACAACCTAGAGAGAATTAGGTATTTTTTCTTTAGTATAATACCAAATTCTACATAGTTTGTTGGGTACTTCTAGTCTTGCAACAAAAAAAGCATAAATACACTGTCTTGGCACTACAACACTGTTTAGTACAATAGTGAGCCTTATCTTTCTCTAGCACTACTAGGGACTTTTATCAAACTCCTGCATACCCTCTGGAATATTACATGTACAAAGTTCAGATCAAAAAGTTTTTTTAAATGACAAAACTGGATGCTGGGTTTGTGGAGCCCATATTCCTCCCCCCCTCCCTGCTGATCTACATGAGTCAGAGCAAGGGAGAATTCCCACGTCCAGCGAACAGTGCCCATTCTGTTACATCTTCTATTCAGGCCACAGAATAAAAACACAAATGGATCCACTTTTCACAAGAGGTCAACTGCAATAACTGTATCTTTATTCAAGGAGGTTACACAGGTTGGAAAGGTCCACACTTGCTCTGATAGGCATGCTAAGAACCTCTCTGTGAGTAAATGGTATTACTCATAGAAATCATATAAGATTTGATAAGCTTTTTGAAAGCTTGCTAAATCAAAGCTGTAGGCTGAGTGTGTCCCATATGCAGATTATAAGCCAAAACCTTGATAAAGCAAATGATTCCTAGAAACAATAAGGAATTAGGTTCTAAATCTACGAAATAACACTTGTTCTTATTTCACAGACTAAAAAAACATAGACACCAAATGATAAGTGTCCCAGTGGAAGACTGGGAAAACTGAAGACACAAAAATCATGCTTCCTTTCATCCCATTTAAGAGGATTTCCTTTCATCCTATTTATTACCACAGTATGGTGCTTATCTGCTTTAAGATTACTTTCCTTCTACTACAATTCCATGATCATTACTCCTGCTACAGATCACCTGTGAATGATTAAGTGTGAGGACAATAGGAGAGGAGGCACGAGTAGAAGTCAAATTGTCAACTTCTGTAACTGAGAACTCATTATAAACATTCAATTTACACAGCTGTTAAATGGCACACTAAACAGCATAATACAGCAATATGAACTTAATGTATTCTGCCTCTTCGATCTCGGCTGCTCATTCTCACTGCTTCAATGTCTTAGTTACGTTGACATTTTTTTCTTGAGTGGACATTACAAACCAGATTAGATGAAAAAAAAATCCACCAAAAGGACTGCTTGTTTTTTTTCAAAACTGAATCAATTTCCTTGTACTCTAACAGATTTTATCTTACACTAAGTTTTAAGCATGTAGAATCATACTCTACAAACCTGGAGGTTTAAAAATGGCTGAAAATACATTTTTATATTTAATAGACCATTTTGCAGCTGCTCACAAACAACTGGGCAATCAAAATTGCAAAAGCAACATGGTACAGAATCCATGCCACTATACCTTAAGTCAATATTGCCACCACATGCTATCATGTGAAAATGTCATTAAAAGTATCAACAACTCAGCTAAGTGCTTACAGGCTGTTAGACTAGGTACCTTTAAAACTAGCACTTCCAAATTATTATGGAGAACACACAGATTCTACATAATTTGTCCCCCATGCCATAACCCCGTAATGATGATGGCACAGTTTCTTGATCTGGGATACTTTTTGGCTGCCATATCAGAGGGGATGATTCCAACTGGTATGAGTATCGGCAACCTGACTGTTGACAATAAAGCAATGCTGATTTTACAGTTGCTAAGAATATAATGCTTAAACTCAACATATGCAAAACAGATAAATGATGCCTTTTCCCCAAACCATGTACATTAATTGTTGCGACACAGTGTTATTTCGGACAAGAAATTTCCTTTAAATGTATTTCTGCATTGCCTTCTTCCCAAGATTCCTTGTGTTCACACTGGGACCTCTAGGCACTCTCATGTGGATACACGAATATGTGCAATTGCTTAAGTAAGCTGAGCAAAAAGATTCATCTACATTTTTAGCAAAACCAACCAACTTGCTAACAGAAAAAGCATGAACCATGTACTGCAATAAATCATGAAACAAAGAAGTCTGAGGGCTTATTTTTACACTTAGAATTACCCATTAAGCCCTTAAAGTTTAAAAAAAAAGGGGGTGGGGAAAGGGCAAAATGTAACATATTAGGGTAGACATTTATGCAAGTCTAGAGTTGTTCCCAGTCTTACAACTGCATCAAAATGACTTATCCTATGGCAATTCCTTATTCTTAAATAATATACTGCTCATTATGAAGTCTTCTTAACAGAAATATGTGCAGTCGGGTTTTTTTTATTTTGCATACGTCTTTAATCACTATCTGATCTGATCAACAGGGTGTGGTGCAACCAACATCCTCACCAACTGCAACCACCTTCCACCCATAAAAACACCTCTCTGAACTCTGTTTCTGATAACAACAAGCCCTCTTCATGAGGAGACCTCTTCATCTGCACAGAAAGAATACTACAGAAAATGTGAAAAAGACGCGTTGCTTGGAAAATCAGTTACTTATTTTTACTTATTAAATCTTTAGTGCATCTTACGCATACACATTCACAGGTTACTTCTACCAACAAAAAAATTCAAGACAAACATTTTGTAGAATTGTAACACAAATGTTTGAATTGCCAGCTGTTCATAATTTGACAATATAAACATAGATTTAAAGTATTTTTTCAGTAGGATAAAGGCAGAATATGTCATCTAGGAAAGGATGTACTAGAAACTCACGCCACCTACACAAAAACTGTATTTGGTTTACTGAACTCTCACTCATGCTTTTAAGAACTGATAGGAAATGGAGGAAGAAAAGATGATGATTGAACTGGTCTATGTCGAAAGATGCAAAAGACAAGAATACTGTACAAGTTGATTAGATTTCTTCTCTCACTTTTGATTAGGCAAGACATAACTTTTTTGTCACGAACATAGTGACATGGCTTCGATTATTAGACTAAACAATTCCTTTTACTTCATGGGACTCTCTTCAAATCATACATGAAGACTATTAAGCTAAGTTATTAATGAATATGGGAGGTTTAGATTGGATATTAGGAATACTTTCTTTACTGAAAGAGTGGTGAAGCATTGGAACAGGCTGCCCAGGGAAGCGGTGTAGTCACCATCCCTGGAGGTGTTCAAGAAATGTGTAGACGTGGCACTTTGGGATGTAGTTTAGTAGGCAGGGTGGTGTTGGGCTGACAGTTGGACTCTATGGTCCTGGAGATCTTTTCCAACCTTAATGAATCTATGGTTCTAATAATTGTATTTATTTTGCAGACCATTTCTCTGTGTTTAACAAAATCATATCTTAACATGTGAAGGAATTTCAGACACAAATATGAGTAGTTCATATAGGCATAAGCTGCCCTGCTTACAATATAAAGATAAGTAAAAATATTACTCTTGGTAAAATGGCACTGAGTCTTAGTGAGATCTGAACCCAGAACAACCACCACATTACTTCTCTTGCCAGCTCCAGGCAAAAGCTGGCTGAAGGCCCTCATTCTTCCCAGCATTTTTAGATGGAGGGACAAGTAATCATGTGCATGCATGTATGAAAAGCTCACTGAGATGATGGGTAGCCACAATGCCAAAATCAAGGTCATTAAAGACACTGCATACGGAAAGGGTCATTTTGCTAGGAACAGACCAATTACCAGTGAGCACATATAATGACTATTCATGATGTCAAAGCAGCTTGCCACATTGCTTTTATCTGCCAGCAGACAAATACCTATACAAGAATGTTGCAGCTATCAAGGGAATATCTGACTCAATGTATGTATCTTGGAATGAGTTCTGTAAGTAATCTGGCCTCTGTCCTGAGGTATTGGAGAGGATCATTCCACAAAATGACAATGTATGAGACCACAAAAATTCAAACTATAGCCTTGATATTACAAGAATCCTAGTTGATTTCAGCTGTTACAACAAAAAGAACCAGTTATTACACACAAACATCTCATTAAGAATTTTTTTCTCCCTTTTCCCTTAGGAAAAGTTTATCCCATAACTCTTTAAAGGAAAATACATATGCAGGCTGTTGAACAAAGACACATGTTTAGAATTCTCTCTCTCTCAGAACTAGAGTATAGATAAGAGACTTTTTTACTTTGACAGCAACCTTTAGACAGATGCACATAAAGCAATGGAGTCACGCACTCAAACTGGAGGAGATTGACAAGTCCTAGAAGACAACAGAAACCAACCAAACAAAAAACCCCAACTAACTACTACATTCCAGAGCATTTAATAAAAAAAATCTAGTTCTTGAAACTTAACAGTGTCTGCAGCTAGTAGAAATCAGTTTAAAAATAGTTTAAAAATTATGGTTGGACTCAATGATCCAGTGGGTCTCTTCCAACCTGGTTATTCTATGATTCTGTGATTCTATGATTCTATGACCTTTCCTGCTTTGAATAAAGAGCTGTCAGCTTGGCCTATCAGAAATCACCCAGCATTTTTAAATGGGAGTTTTTAGTTCACATAGTGCCTTTACCGTACATTGCCAAGTACACAATACAATTCTTACAATAGCGAAGAAATAATAATTATCTCCCCCATTCATTTGTTCTCAACATAAAGAAGCTGCAAGGACTGATCAGTAGAAATTGCTTCAGGTCCTCAGGAGTTTTTCTGTTAGCAAACCTTCTTATCACTGGGGCTGACTACCAAGATCAGGTGCAGAATTCTGATCCCTGAGGTACCATAACAGATGGCACAATTCCCTCTGGAATCAAGGGAGGGTCTAAATGAATGCAAACCCCAGAGTCTGAAGACTTACAGAAGACATAAAACTGTAAGACAAAACAGAAATCTCTGCACTGCATCCTTTCTTAACCAGCATGTGAATATCTCATGAATAAAGCAGTGTTAGAATTCAATAATATGAGGAATAAGTATCCTGTGTGATCTGAGGAAATGTACATACAATTTATAATTTTTAATTCATGTTATGGAATGATACAATTGCTATAGATTTGTATGCTACTGCAAATATATATCTATATTTGATAACTGAGACCATATGACATTTTTCCTTGGAAAGATGTTAAGGGAAACTAGCAAACATGATGAGTGGGCTCTGTCTATATGAAAAGAATACTAAAAGAAGCAAACTCAAGGTATAACCTTGCCTTGTTTGTAGGGAAGAAAGGATAAAGGGTAAAAATATGCAAATTTTAAGTTAAAGAGGGAAAGACGCTAGTAGGACTATTAATGTACCTAAGAAACATACTAAAGGATTTAGGCAGGAGAAAATAAAAGATAAGCATGTTTAGCTGAAGACTCTGTAGCTCAAGGGCGAACCTGGAAGACACAGGACCACATTCCAGACACAACCCAGAGGGATCAAAACACTTAAAGTGGGTAAAATTTTCAGGGTCTGTGATTTTAACATAGGTAACTAAAGTATTATGTCATACTGTTCCAGTAAAAGACAACAGTGGCTTCAGGATGCCTATGAGTGTTTTTGTGCATGCTGTCGTGTCTGTCACAGTATCCTTCACAAAAAAAAAAAAAAATCAAGAAAACATCCCAGGATTCTGGGAAATTGTTTTTAACATGAGGTGACATCCTGAGATAGCTGCTTAGTTGCATTAAGCAGTTGAACTGTAGATTCAGGCACACAGGCAAGTGCTAAAATACGAAACCTTCTATCAAAGTTTTCAAGGTTTTCGATATTTCCTGAGGCCCCAGCCTTGCAGCAGTAACTGGATTCTGTTTAGTTTCCAAAGTTACAAACCTCACTGGATCCAAGGAGTGCAGCCCAAAACTTCCGTATGGTAAGTAATCAACAGGCGAGGGTACCCAGAGCTCTGACAGATAACGTTCACGTTCTTATTTTAAATTGTTTGTGTTTCCAGTTCAAATTGTATCAGGACAAGAGATTCTACTGAAAAATGTAAACCTTAGATTACTTCTGAGTACTGCTACAAAACCAGTACAATGGAAGGACACAGTGGGTTTTTTCAGTGAAAGCACCTGAATCTAGCAGAGACCTTATTACTCTCTACAACTACCTGAAGGGAGGTTGTGGAGAGGAGGGAGCTGGCCTCTTCTCCCAAGTGACAGGGGACAGGATGAGAGGGAATGGCCTCAAGCTCCGCCAGGGGAGATTTAGGCTTGAGATTAGGAAAAAATTCTTCACAGAGAGTGTGGTTAGGCATTGGAACAGTCTGCCAAGGGAGGTGGTTGAGTCACCGTCCCTGGAGGTGTTTAAGGTGAGGGTGGATGAGGTACTTAGGGGCATGATTTAGGGATTGGTGGGAATGGTTGGACTCGACGATCCAGTGGGTCTCTTCCAACCTGGTTATTCTGTGATTCTGTTTATGAGACTATTCTGATGTTACAGCTCTCTCCAAACCTGCCTTAAGATTATTATGTCATTATTCTTGCGTCAACTTGTGACCACTGTGACCAATCTGAAACTTAGCACAATCTTAAAAATCTGCATTAAAGACGTTCACAGTCATGAGTGCTAACAGTTTATTTACTTTCCCTCTAGGGCAATCAATAATAATAATAATTAAAAAGACTATTAAAAATTTACATTATTTTAAATGTTACTTGTCCCACACAAGTGGAATTTTGCAGAATAAATATTAACCTGGACTTAAATTGAAGTTGAAAAATGAGATTTTCAAATATCTGCATTAAAACAAGCTGTGAATACAGAGAAGTGATTAAAGAAAATCTTATTAACTTCAGCCAGACCAAAGACTTAGGTCAATACTGAAATCTTTTAATTACCTCATACAGCTCTCACAGATAAATATACAGTGTTGGTCCTGTAACAGAAACCAATTTTTTTTCCACAGAGAACAATGGATGCATTTTCAGAATGTCTTCAGTGTGGACACAGCTAGCTGCTGAACCCACGAGCAAGTTAAATAATTCCAATATTTCCTTCATGAATTGACTGCAGAATTATTTGTTTAAACGATCAACCCTTAAATGTAAAGCTTTTGGGTTCTAGTATTTTTTTTCCCCAGGATAAACATTTCCTAAAAAGAAAAGAAGAGGGTTGAATGTCTACCTGAACCAATGTCAAGTTCAGAGAAGACAAAGAACTCACTTGTTTAGTATAAAACTTACTATTTTTCCCGCAATAAATGAAGATAATTTTTTCCTCAAGTAAGGATTTTGACCAAATCTTACATTCAATTTATACCATGGCTAACATGCTGCTCACATAACACCTAACGAGTCAGATGAAGATACACAGCAAGTGTTTTATCTTCAGTGGAAAGCCTAGTGGCTAACCAGGCAAACAAATTATTTAACATTTTCCTTGGGAATCATTGCATTTCCATCTCCAGAGTGGTTAACATGTGTGTATCATTTCAGTAACACATGGTTATGGTTAGGACATTCAGAGTCTGTATTCCTTAAAGCAAAAATGTAGAGGTTACTATTCTGGTTTATTCAACCAGACTACTAAGTTATCTTTCCCCTGTAGATGATCTAACTGAAATTCAGATAATTGAAACAACCAGAGCTGGAAAACTTACACGCAGCTAAATGAGTCATGAGTCTACAGAGTGCTTAAAAGTTCAGAAAAAGACTAAAGGTAGCAATATACAAATTGACAAAACAGTTGAAGAAATGCAATTGCAAGAGAAAGAAATATATTGTGAGATGTCTGTAAAAAGATATCAAGTATAGGAACAAAAAATAAAGTAATTTTTCCACTGCCTGTGAGGCCACCAATGGTATTTCCAGTGTCTTACTGGAGGACCACTGAATAGCTCACAGTCTTTCCGATTAGAAAGATATATAGAGAAAGAGTTGTGTAAGACAAGAAGAATCACAAAAACACATGCAAAAGTAGAATAAAGCTAACAGAATAGGGATGATAATAATAGAAGGGGGAAATACAACCTGTTTGCCGCAAATTAGGATGGCATATCTGGGCACAAATGACAGGCACCAACTATTTAAGTTAGTAACCCATTGTTACAGTTTAGCCTCAACTCAGCTAATTTCAGCAGCTACAACTGTGCAGTTGGATTCCCTCCCCCACCCCTGAGGAAAGGAAAACGAGAGGAAAAAGATGGAAAACCCCACACCCGATGACTATAAGTCACCACAAATACTGCAGAGCACACACAAGGGAATGGGTCTGCAGCTATGACGGAGCTTACTCAGGTACTCGATTCAGGAACGCTCAGATCCAGGATTAGGAGCAAACAGATGGACGAGGTCCTCACTGGAGGTCAGCCATCACAGAAGAGAGAGAGAGAGAGAACCTTGTGATCTCTCAATTTTATACCAAGTTTGGTGTATATGGGATGGAATACTCTGTGGTCAGTTTAGGGTCACCTGTCCTGTCCACCCCTGCCTGCAGGTGTGGCCTTTTTTCACAGCTCAAGGATGGCCTTGGTGACTGTAGTAATAAATACAAGCATTGGCCTTTCTGCATACCAATGTCATCACTTCTAGAGAGAAACTGTCTGAAAAACACGCAGTTATCTTTCAGAAAATGAAGTTACTTAGGCGAGACTGAGTTAGAGTCACAAAACTGACTCTAATTAAACTCAAACCACAACACTCATCCGAAAAAAACTTCTCAATGGAAAGATGAAGTACCTTGTTGAATAATCCACCTTTGGACTTAATAGCCATTTATGCTTTGAAATACTAGGTCGCTGTAGTGTCTCTTTAAAAACTGAATGTTGTAATCTCTTGCGTGTTAGAAAACACTTGTTGCAACTTCCCTTATACTTAACATAAAAAGCAAGAACAAAAAATGTATCAAAGATAATGTACTTTTGTGTTTGAAGACACAGAACAAAAGTAACTGAAGGGTTTAAGTGGAAGAGAACAGGTTTATTTATGGCTCTGATAAAACAGTACTAGCATACAGCTTGTAATTGCCTTCATATGACTCTCCTGGTACAATCTCATTTCAGTAACTCTTAGTTAGCAAATAGACTACATAATCCAAGAAGTCTTCTCCCTGTCTGTGGAACTTCTCTGAAGCTGTAAATGCAGTGGTCCACATTGCCCCAGAACTGCACGACAAGAGCAAAATCCTCCTCCTGAATCTACATGATAATTTTTGATTGGGACAGTCTACTCTTCCTATTGCTATGAACATAAACTGAAGTTTGTAGTGCATCAAAAATCAAGCACTGACAGTAATCAGGATTTAAGGCAATAGCTCCCTCCTTTGATTTTTTTTTTCAAAAGTTAGTTCTAAAACAGAGGAAGTTACTACAAAGATGCTCTATAGTGGCATATACACTTCAATGTCATCTGTAGATTTCTTCAAGAAAGTGTGCACACCATCATTAATCTCACAGGCCAAATTTGGCAATGTTGTAGTTACAAGCAACACAAAGTTCTCTTATTTAATTCACCAAAATGCTAATGCTGCAACTTCTAGAGATTCACATTACTCACGCACTCAAAACCCACGGAAATATGAGCATGTCGTTCAAATTAAGTTTTTTAACACCTCTCACTAGGAATTCCCTAAACACCAAAATGCACTATAATTCCCTCTGCCAAGACAGGTTTTCATTATTGTATCACCTTTCTCATAGAGCTCCTCCATCGCTGTCCAGGTTTCAGCTCGGACCTCTCGATTGCTTTTACCTGGAACGTTTGCACCAGGCCAGTGTATTAAATAAAGATCTAAAAAAGAAAAAAACCCAGACTACTCAGTAAAGTGTCCAAAAGAAAAAAATACATGTGAAACCATGTGAAACATCATTTTCCCTTCATAATGGCCCCTAACAAATCACCAAAATAGTTACAATTATGACTCCATAATTATTACTGCATACATCTAATTAGTTTTAAAACCCAAAATCTACAACATTCCATTAACAACCAAAGGCAGCAGAAGTCGCACATGCACCACAGGTGGAGGCCACTGTAATCAGAATTTCACGGTCACATACACACTTTAACTTTCAACACATAACAACCTCCATTTAAATCAAAAATCTGAACTGCTGCTGAAGTGCTACAAGTCTTCAAGTTTATGGAAGATAAATATGTTTAGATATTTTATACATATCCAGCAGCAGGTCTGTTTTTTTTCCTTTCTAAGGAATGCTTCTATTTATAATTTTGAACAGAAATGCATAGCACATTCTTTCATTCAGTTTTTTTGCTATAATTTTGTGGGACCACTTGTGATTTTATTTTGAGCATTTTAAAAAAGCATTTTAAGGGAACAAAACTATGCTTTATTACATTTTATGAAATGTTAGCACAATTACAAACAATTAAAATGTATTGCTGATGAAATGATTGAAACTGAAACTGGCTGTCTCAGGAAAGCAATCTTTTTTCTGCAAGAAAAAGTCTTTCTACTGAAGAAAAGAAGCATTTCCAACATAAATTAAAAATGAGAAGTTTACATGTACTGGACTCCAAGTTCCAAATCGGCTTGCCCACATTTCAAAGATGACACGATCTACAACTCCTTTGTAAGTTTGCAGACAGTGCTACACATTTTGAAGGAGAAACTTAGGAGACAGTGTGAATAAAATTACATTTCTACTTAAACTCTAACAGCAGATTAAATAGGCAACTGCACACATCTCTGTCAAAGAGGTGCTGATCTCTGCTGCGCACATTAGTCTGACAAAAAACAGGAAAAGGAAATAAATGCATGACTGAGATGTGCACCATTGTCTTAGTGCTTTATAATATTATTTCTTTCACAGCTGAAATATAGAGTTAAGAAATAAAAAATATTTTTGTTTGCAATGACCAGAGGTTTTTTTTTCTTTGAATGCATCACATCATTTGTTTACAACACATCTTTCTGAAAATACAGATCCTCTGCCATAATTTTTTCTATTCACATTTAAGTTATTTTACGTGTATCACAAAAATCATGAACAAAATTTGCATTCTGATATACACAACCCATTCGTCTTTCAGACAAACATCACCCATTGCATCATACACAAATATCACTATTATCACATAATGATTCACAGCATTTGGAATTCTGTCACATTTAAAGAAAAAATTGCTCATTCTTTGCCCTTATATGCAACAAATCCACTCCCAATTTAGGAAAAAAATCAAAAAAACACAGGCAGTCTTGTTCATCACTCATCTGCAAATAATTACTTCTTCTTTAACTGCTCTAAAGAAAGATGTTGTATTCACTAAGAACAAAGATCAATATATGGTACTGGAACAAATACCAATTTTTGTGACATTGAAGTGACAACTAATATTGAGATAATGACTAAAGCATTTGGTGAGATTATGTTCAAAAATCAGAACTACTCAAATTCTGTTACAAATTAAGTCTCTTGCAAAATGCCCACCAGCATATATTAGATGCAGTCCCAAGGGTCAGGATGAAGAACTGCTAATATCAAGTGTTCATTTTGATTGAAAATTATATACACCATCAGGAGCACTTACTGCATAAAGACTGCCATGTCTTAATTTAAACTTTTTTGCTGGATAAAGCACATGTCATATATCAGCAGGTGTAAGTTTACCTCAAGTAATAATGGAAGAATTGCATATCTTTAATTGCTGCTTGCTACATTCTCCAATTCAGACTAATAAGAACTGCTTAAGTATGCAGAAGCCTGTCATATAGCACCAATAAAAAAAAAGAACACAACGTGAACTTAAGCAGAATTTCACAAAAGCTACTCTTCCAAAAGCTTGACTATTTAGTTAGACACTACAGTTCATTAATGTTCACAGAAATAAGATATACCATGGATTTCCACATACAAAGGTGCTTTGTACTCAGCCCAAGAAATTGAAACACTCTCAGAAGAATGACTTGGAACAGATTTGATAACTGAAAGGTCTCTTGCCTTGGATAATTGAAAAACGCAGTACATCACCCTTCCCTGTATTATTGTCTAAGATTTTTTCAATGCAGTCAGGATTAGCTGTTCGTCCTGTGTTTCAGAAAGGTGGTGTTACCAGGTACGTGATGTCCATATCATCCTATTATGTCTAGGTTTAGGGGGGTTTGTTGAAATACAAATTACTTCATAGTTATAAATGTACACATTTAGGGCCAGAAAGCATCTACTGCATCACAAAGCGCTGTCCTCCAAACTGCATGAAGTGTTTGCAAAAGACGAGGGTACCTTATCTCCAAGATAAAGAGTAGAATTATCCTTCTGCAGCCATGCACAAACTGCCTCAGCAGAGCCAGAAGCAGAAGGAATTGAATGTGGCTTGCAATGAGCAATGGAGCTGCCACTCTATTTAAACAAACTAAGCATACTTAATTTCATATCAGGATCTGCTTACTTCTACTGCACCGGTAAGAAAACTTTCCATAAAACTTGTAGGCCAGTAAGAACAGTAAGCGCCTCACAAACCAAGTCTGAGATTAAATCTTCAGCTGAATGCACATTCACACCTACACCCACACAAGTTCTTTTGCTTAAAATATTAGTTCTCCTGGGGGATCACATGAGCACACTCTTATTTTCATTTAAGAGGCAAGAAATTAGTTTCAAATTATTTATTAAAATAGCTTAAGGTTCCATTAATCAAGAAATATGTTAAGTTTATCACTGGAGGTCTTCAACAACAGACTACATTTTTATCTGCTTATAACAATGTGGTTGTGCCTGGTAGAGCGGTATAGAGTAATCAACACTTTGAGATGTCTTACAGTTATATATTTTTTAAAAAATAATCTTAACTCAAAATAAAAAACTATCACAATGCACTTGAGAAGGAAGCAAAAAGAACCCCAAACATTCACAATCAAATTCTGTATTTACTAGCTTTTTATAGCATCCTTTACAGGCAACCAAGTTGAAGCGGTGCGGTGGTAAGCGAGGGCCTGAAGTTCATTCAAATGTCAAAACGCAGTGCTGCAGGGAAACTAAAATTAACACGTGAACTACTTTCACACAGACATTTAAAATAGAGTGGCTTATTACTTCTTAGTGGTTGCAGCACCTACAACCAACACAGCTTCTCTTAAGTCAAAATTACAGGGAGACCTTACACATTTAAAAGCCAACAGCATGTTGACATGGAAATAAAAGTTTGCAATTCTATTCCAATTCCTAATACAATATTAAAAACAAGTCAATACTCACTACAACAAACCTTGTTTTGAAGAACAAGCCCTGGCCCATATCAAACCTAAAATCAAAAGTATACTTTTTTCAAAATTTGGCACAGTTATCTTAAAGCAATGATTGTATTTTGCCCACTTTTCTCAATTGTCACTGCACTTAGTACATACATGATGCATTTTTCTCAGCTGTCCAGCCTTTTTTTGTTGCTATTTTTTATTCTACTGAAGGAAGGATCAGTGTGAAGTAACCTCCGAAGTATTCTGAATTCATACATAATCTGAACTGGGTATATTATCATTATTCATGCATTCATCTATTACACTCAGTGAGCTGGCAGAATATTGTCCAGCTCCAGCTGGGGATTTGTGATAGGTTAAATTTGCCCAGAAACAGAACAGTCAAAAGGAAAATAAAATTGTTTATGAATTCGGTAACCCACAAATCACATTCAAGAAATTACTTTGAAGATTTGATCCAAATCCCAAGGAATGTATTCTGCTACTGCCAAACCTGTAAGATTGACTGCCATTTCATACTGGTTTACTGTAACTGCTAGTTGAGGACCACATTTAGAAAATGCAATAAGCGGGGTATCTATTACAACCACTGCCCACAAATAAGACTAATTTCCAGCTTCTCATGGATATATAATACACAGATTCAACTAAAAATCCTGGAACGCTGCTCATCTAAAATCATTTGCCCAAAAAGTGTTTATAGAAAATGTTTCAAAACAGTATTTTACATGGAACACTTTTTTCTCTTAAAAAGCTGTGTCTGCTTTCAGCAGTTCATCCGTTTCAATAGCTGGCATTCTATATACCTCTAATGCACAGATCTGTCCGTTCCCGTTAGATTATCTCCCAAGTCTCCAATTCAGTCTGCATGGATGGACTGTGTAGCCCATAAGGACTCTCAAGGAAATGAACAGGACTCTCCTTAAAGCATAGAGCTTAGCCGCACCGTTAGCTGTCAGGGTTCCTACAACTTCTTTTTGCAGTTTTCTGGAAGACTAACATTGCCTTCAACATAAAGGTCTAACTTCACAGAAACAGGACATGCTTAGATAGATTACTTAGGAACCTTCTGTTTTCTACATGAACAATGTATCTTCACAGAAATTCTGCAAACTACCGCATATTTGGTTAATATCTTATAGTGAAATTGGGTAAATTCTGATTTAGGCACATTTCACATACCTTTATTTCACATTCCTATTCCAAAGAAAAACTGCCAGCTTTAATGCATGCTTGTAACTCAAGAATTTACTTTCCTAAAAAAGCTGGGATACAGATTGCCCTGTTATTATCAGCTCCTTTCTAGTCACGGATTTCATGTCCTCTCTATGGTATAGGCTGGCCAGCAGAAAAGAGACATAAAATGCAAGTATGAATGAAAACAGAGGTAGCATATCTAAGCTTAGTTCCACAAGGTTATAATCATAGGTTCAAACCAATCATCTGCATTCATGTTAGGTTTGTGATAACCCTCAAAATTTCCAATAAAAAATTTGTACTTCAAACAAGCAACAAGCATTCTTGAAACCTTTGAAAAGTTCATGTTCCGATATATTACTTTTTGCTTAAAAATCTTTCCAATAGCACCTTCCAGCTGGATGCTTTCAGACAGGAGGCACAGGACACCCTAAAGCATTATGCTCTCTATTAACCCCATGAAACATACCATGTACTGTACCTCCTCTAAGGGTCTACTTCACCAGCATAATTTGCACTAAACAGAACTCAACCTTATCTCTTACGCACGCATGCACATATACTGTGTTTAACAAAAATTGTCTGTGGAGTTGTTCCAACAGAGATTAATCTCAAGCACCCGAAAACATAACTCCACTTGTCATCCCATCCTGCTTGCAGAGGTCACCATCCCCACTGACAGATCAGTGACCTCCATGTGATGGATTTCCTAAACCATAAAAATGATCAACTTAAAGCAAGCTGAAGCCAGCATTGATTTAGGTCACTATGTCAGATTAAGTGGTGGTTCAGAAAGAGCTTTATAAATTTTTCAGACATCTCCACATCAGTGGAAGAAAGGTGAGGAAGGAGGGAAGGCAAGTCCTGGTATGGAGGCAAATTGCACAGGTAGTTGAAATACTACCTAATTTGTCTTAGTGACATGAGCAAAAGAAGTCTCAGAGGTGACCATATCTGACAAACTGAAGTTCCATTTATGCCAGTCCAAGGATTCGATCACATGGTAACAGTAATTGTGCACTTCTTGCTTCTTTCATGTATTTCTGCTTAGCAGCAGTATGTAAAGTGAGTATTTGTGTGGTACCTACTTTAACAAGTCTGCTACTTGAGAAAATAAAAGCAAATTACAGTACTAAAAGGAACCACTGAAAATTATTTCCTGGAAATGAGTCAAGTTTTCCTCTCATCGACATTCAGCACCAGTGCCACAGCAAGCAGAGAAAAAAGAAAGCAAACACAAAACATAACAAGCACAAAGCAGAAAGGAGGAAACGTGTTATTTCTTAATTTAGAGGAGAAAGTCAAAGCTTGAAATGTTGTTTATGAAAGTCTCCTTGAAGTGACCTGTACTTGCATGGGTCAGACAAAAGGAGATTTCAATTCATTTTGCATTATTCTGTGCCTGTGCAGGAAGTTAAGGGATACACTTCCAGAAAGAATGGAGCCAAATATGTGCATACAAATGTATCAGTCTTTAATAGACAGAGTTTAAAAACTCAATATGTACAGCACACAGCTGCCAATAATTATATGCCTTTAATTCTGCAAAATCTGTACTTCACAGTGGTTGTTCATGTCCTCTTTAAAGTTTATTTACTGGTAATAGGGGGAACAGAATGGAGGAAAAAGAAGTAAAATGAGAGATTTCAGGACATGGACACACCTGAAGGTTAGGTCAATTATCACTGTGAACAGTACCTCCACCAGTGTCATTATTTTAGATTATTACTTAAATTCATCTTCCTCTGCCTCTATTTTTCTCCAGCTAAGGAAGAAGAAGCAAAAGCATTTTAAAGAAATATCATGTCTGTTTTTATCAGGTACCTCCTCTCCTATGACCTGTTGCACAGAATTAATTGGCATCATTATTGCAGCTTCTTGCCAGCCAAACAAGGGAGTAACAATATCACATCTTTGACTACAAGAAGTTTATGATCAGGGTAAGTTTAAAAGTGCGTAAGTCTAATTTAGCCTTAGTAAGATTTCGTCTTCTGAAGCCTTGTAGCTACTGTTAATGTTTTCCCCAAAGGATACTGCATCAGACAGACAAACCAAAGGCAGTTACCCAAAATTTTTAAAAGTTAATAGACCTGCAAAATTAGGTGTGGAAAGGACTCACATTCCTTGTGATTTAACAGATCACAGAAGAATTTAGCTACTGTTGTTGCCCTATTACCCATAAATTATTGCAAAGTTCATGAATCCTTTTTCCATAGGTTTCAGGTGTTTTTAGCAAAATACATAAAACTCATGTAGTGTTTCTATTTTACAATGAAATATACCTTTAGAAAACATACTTTGATTTGCTTTCGAACATTTGCAACAAGGAAAAAGCCTGTGCTCTCAATTATAAGCCTGTGAATTTCCAAAGGAACAAACAGGACAAGAGCTCTACAAATGTGCAAATAAAGGAGAATTTGGTTTCTGTGATCTAACTGTACTACGTGGCTTTTTTTCAGGAATTCATACATCTTTGCAAACATAATAAATGAGCTATAGGCAAAGATCCATACCAAGATATTCAACCCCAAGTCTTTCACAAGACTCCAAGCAGGCTTTCTTTGTGTTTTCATAGCCATAATCACTATGCCACAGTTTGGTAGTTATCCAGAGGTCCTCTCGCTTCACACCACTCTCTTTGATGGCTTTTTGGAGAAGAGATTCACAGCCGTATCTTTTTGCGGTGTCAATATGACGAATGCCACACTTTTGTAGAGCGTAGACCACAGCGTCATGAGAATAACCACCTTGATGGGAAGTGCCTAAACAAACAAAATCAGCAGTGAATTGTCAGCAGTGACTTATGAGGGACGGTTTTAATGATTTTTTTTTTTCAATTTTTGTTTTCCTTTTTTGTATATTGTCACAGAATCCTTTTATTCAATTTTCATTTCCTAACAGTAAAGAAATTAGAATTGACAGATCTCTAGGCTGTAGAAATACTCAAAGTGCTAGAATGTTGACCTTGATCAGAAATAACTCCACTGAAATTAAATACCGACAGCGTAATTGTATAGAAGTGATCTCAGATGTCAGGCTGAAGACCATAACAGAGAAAACATATACTTCACACAAAATTAGTATATCACACTTGATTTTCATATAGGAGCATGACATTTACAGATGAAATATTAACAAGAAGAAATAAAATATAACTTGAAAAGCATTTTACTTCACAGAAAGCACATCCTGAAACCTTTACTCTGTTGAACTCCTGGTAGCTTCAAGCTATTACTGCATTGCACAACCCTAGACCATGCTCTACCGCAGGTGCACTTCTCATAATGTCAAGCTCAGCAACAGCTGAAACAATGGAATCCTACACAAGAGTGGGCATACAGGCAGTATCAGTAACAAAATACTGTAGCTCTCATTGTGTAGGTATTCACTGGATATGTATTTTGCATGTCAAGGGAGCGGAAGGAGGAGGAGACTCCGCAGGAAAAGCAACCAGCAGGAGGACTGTCAGATAAAGAACCAGTTGAGAGCAAAGAGGATGATGTTTCTACTTACCCTTTCCTGTTAGTTGTTTTCCCTGCCGGGAGCCCCTCACCCATTCCCCATCACTCACATGCTTCCCCCAAACAGTATTTGCTACAGTTTGTTGGAGGAAATGCTCAGTCAGTTCCAGTCAGCTAGGAAAGCCACCGCTGAAGATGATAATTAGTCCTTAAAGGCCTCAGTGCTATAAACAATAATCGGCATGCAAATGGTTACATCACTAATTGTAGAGGGGCCCTGGGCAGTCCTGACAGGCGACAGCAGTGGGGTCTTCAGCCACAGCTGCATCTAAATAAAGAAGGGGCTCCAGGCCAAAGAAGAATAAAATAAAGTGAACTTTGTACCTACTGTTAGCTTTCTCTTTCTCTCCAATGATAATATTTGTGTCTACATCAAACACTATCAGCATGTTACGAAATTAACAGGTGTAGAGGGCCACCCAGGCTGCCAGAAGAAGGAAACAAGTGAAAACACATAGAGTTGCCTTAGAGTCATCCTTGGAACCACCCACACCTGAACCGGGGAGAGAACGCCCGCGGGAGTCTGCATGACTTTCTCACGCCCTTCCTAACAATGCACATAGAAACAAGGAGAAGCCAGGTTCTCCTACGTGCTTATCACTTTCGTTCATTCCTAAACTTAGAAGGAAGTCAACGATACCTCTGTAATCTTGCTCAACACTTTAAGTCATTTAAAACAAGACAGCATGTGGTGTGATATCACACACATACACCTGAGGATCATGACATCCTGCTGATCACACTGGGACAAAATTATAACGTTATATATTAAAATTTTGACATGCATGTTTTAAGTACTTTACCTTCCAAATGTAAACAAAGCTTACATTGTTTTAAAAGACAAAAGTTTTAAACTTTTTTCACCATAGCCACTAATGATGATTAAACACTGACTTAATTTACGAGTATTCAAAAATAGATGTCCCTAGAGCTTACATTTCCAAAATAGCTATTTCAAAATCTTCATGCATGTTGAACAATTTCAGATTAATTCAATGCTACTACATTGCAACTATAGGCAAAGAATACATACGCAATTATTACATTATTGATCCTAAAGGAATTTTATTTAAAAAATTATATAACTAACATACAAAAACTACTACATTTTTTCATAACAATCCCTCACTTTTAATAAGCTGGTATTGGTGCCAAATAAATGAGGTTGTAACTATTGTGTCTGTTTCTGGCTGAATGGACATTTCTAAGCACAGAATGAATGGAGTTCATTTAGAGGTCTTGCAAATGGACTCAGACTCTTTTCATGCATAATGGATTTCGGTAGGAACACTTAGGACAAACAACTTTTTTTTTTAATTTAACCCTTTTAAGTTAGAGGGAGACTGGGAAAGAAGGAAAATTCAGAACAATTTTGTTATTGCTCCCCATTCAGTGATGGCCCACACACTTGTTCTGCAGAAAATAAAGAGATCAAGATCAGTCTGGAGGTAATTATCTCAATTTCTGTGCCTAAAAATGAACTACAACAGCCCCAATGCACTACATAATAATTAAAAAGAAAGCTTAACAATTACCTAATATTACCACTTTGCAAGCCAACTTAATAATGAACCACAGGTTTCTAAGTTAATTATGTTACTAACATAACAGGTTCTAGACTTCAGAAATTACAGTTTTCTTGGATTTACTCATGTGATTAAATATGTCACGACTCATAGCCACAGAAGGGGACAAAAGAAGGTGGAGTGACTTAAATTTCTGGGTTTTTTTACATTTTACATCCAAATATAACATCATTTGAACACATTAATATTCTTAAATATTTGGGATTGCTCTTTGATTGCAGGGATGTAGTTCGCACTATTCATGTATATTTAAAGAAAAATCCAGTCTTGCATTTAAAACTACTATGAACTAACACCTATTCCTCCCCTTACTGTTTCTAAAAATATTTAGTTAATATATTTTTATTCTAAAATCCTCTGATAAAAAATAGGAATTCCGTATAATAGATGAAGCAAAATATAAAGTCTGGGAAAGCTCCCTATTTTAGCTGGTATTTTAACTTGTTTTTCTAAGGGGAAAGCACTAACTGAACTATTGCAAATTTGACAGGTCTAAAGATGTCTGAGATAATTACATTCCTATAGATTTTGTGAAAATTGGTGCTTGGGAGGCACAAGGATACTGCAGTGGAAACATAGATAGGGCAAAAGATAAAAAAAAAAACCATTTAAAACTAGGCTTAATTAGTTGTGTTGTTCTTTTTGTCATGATTACTCATCACTTTCTTGATATCCTGAAGAGCACTGCTATCAAAACTGGGATAAGAAACATGCTCTGGCAAACCCTAACAAGTTCCAAAGATCATTAGGAAGGCAGAACCCTGTTCACGACGCAGTTGCTACAGGGGAGAAAGAAAAAACCACATCACAAAACAATGAGCACCCTTCCCCCAACCCCGTAAAAGACAAAATCAACAACGTCTTTCCCCCCTCCAGAACACCAAAATGTAAAATAACTAAGAAACTGAAGTGCTGCCCCCCCTTCTCCCAACTTTATGCACCATCTCAGATGACTCTCAGCCTCATTAAACTTTCTGTTCTCCTCTGCGGAAGCTGTAGAACTACAGACAGAGATCCAAAGCACCAACAGCTTTTCAAAAGAGAATCAGGACCTACTTTCTCTCCTCGCTTTCTCTGGCCCTTTGTGGAGAAGCGTGCCTTCAAGTTCTTTGTGAAACGTGAGAGTAATATTTATCTGAATATATAAAAATCTTCTGCAATATGTACAACTTTGGATACTTGAAATCAATGGAATCACTTACATTGTTAGAATCTCTGTTAGTGAAACGGCAGCCAGGATACTTAGAGATCACATCACAGATTAATTATCTTCTGACATCAGTACTCCGTACCAAATTAATACAGTTGAGAAACAAAACACCTACAAAAATATCCATTCCGTTGCAGATTTTTTCATCTCCAAGTAATTACTTGAGAAAAGAACACTCAAAAGTAGAATCTCAAACACCATTTTATTAAAGTTTACAAACTCATGTACTTATGCTATTGTACTCCACAGCAGGCTTGAAATATCTTGTTCTATTAGTTTTATTTCTATTATTTCAAAATTATGGCCACATAATGCATCATAAAAGACACATTAAAGGTTTTGGTGTCAATACAGCTTGATTTCACTGATTACCTGATGAGGAAATTTGATCATAAAACATAAAATACATCCAGCAAATAAACATATAATACATTTCAAGGTTTACTGTTAACCTGTTCACAAAACCACATGCTTCTTCTATGGAATGGTTCAAGGAAAGGCAATCTTTATTCACTGTCCTGGATTAACATCTCTCCTCCGCCACCACCAGCCACACAAGCCTCTGACAAGCTGATTCAAAGTGTTAAATGGCAAAAAAAAAAAAAAAAAGTGTATAGTTTTAGAAATATTCATGAGCCTCAATAACTTCCCAGAGGGGAAAAATCACTAAATTTCAAAGCAAGGGATGAGGCAAGAAAAGTTCCCGCTCTGGCAGCAACAGTTGAATAATTTGATATATTCAGCGTTTTTATTAAAAATAAAAGAAAATTTAAAAATCACAGCTGTGTTCAAGCCAGACACCAAAAGATCAGAAGATCTTCTCCATGAACTTGCCTCCTGGAGCTTTTTCTTTGCACTATGTCTCCCAACACCATCCCTGGAGCTGCTCTCAGACAGCCAGATAACGTCACACTAACTTTTTATGACCACAGAACACACATGGTTTTTATTGTGTATTTTGGCACCATTTTCACTTAGCAGAGTCAGATACTCTGAAAAACCTATTTAGTATCACATGACAAAGTATTTGTAGCATCCTCTTTTGTAGAGTGGAAAGCTTTCCTCTGCAGCAGGTGAAATCAAACAAAGTCAAGTTTGTTATGAAGCTATTATAGGCTACAGTTTCATAAGGTGAGTATGCAGTATTTTCAGTTACTTCAGTCACCAGGTTGGAAGAGACCCACTGGATCGTCGAGTCCAACCACTCCCACCAATCCCTAATCCATGCCCCTAAGTACCTCATCCACCCTCACCTTAAACACCTCCAGGGACGGTGACTCAACCACCTCCCTGGGCAATTACTTTTACAATATAACTTGCACATTTTACTTGGAGTCTAAGAATGGCATCTAGCGTATTTCCAATGGAGCAGCTGCCCTTGCAGGAATGGAACCTATAGAGATTTTAGACTTCTAGAAGAACTGGCAGGACAATGTCAACACTAACTGAAAGGCACTGAGCAGACTTGTATTCTATAACCAATGCTTTGGTCAGAACAAAAGCAGCACCCAGGTTTCTCCAAACCTCAGTCACTTACGGCCACCAAATCTGTATTAAAGTTGCAGGAACAGCTGCATTTTGTGAAGCTACATCACAAAAATGCCAGCGCAGTGCTATACCTCCAAAGAACAGATGTCCATAGAGGCTGTTGTGTTCAAACGTGGTGTGACATGAGCTACAGGAGTTGAAGTGTGGGCATGAATTTACTTCTGCAAACCTCAAAGGACGGTGAGGGCAATCCTGCCAGCGCTGCAGTAAGGCAGGTACTTCCATACGGTAACAACATACCGGTAGAAGATTCACCAGAGGACTCCTGATAGAGGTCTTTGTTGTATTTACATGCATTTTATGGCATTACAGCTGTATTGTATAGATGCGGAATTTTAATGTTGATAATAACACTACTATGCTAATGAAACATTGTTAACAGAACTGGCCTAGGTAAGGTCTAAAGATTATATAACGAAGTTCCTCCAGCCTCTGTAAATTTTCTTTTTTGTATATTGCCCTTTTTGTATAGATTTGTTTTATTTTGGTGACGCTTCTCTCTTTCTTTTTGCTAAATATGATCAATTGTTTAGTGCAAAGGGGTCACTCTGGGACTGTTTTTCTCCTGTGTGACTATTAGAATAAGGTCACAGAATCAATAACACAAGGTAAAAAGTAGACAAGCATAATTTTAACTTCTGCAACTCTACTGGGACACCTCTACACAGGCACTAAGAAACAGAATGGAGGAATACAGCCTTGCTGCAAGGCAAACGGGTAGGAGAGCATTACATGTTTATTATATATCCAGGGAAAGGGAAGTAAAGTGCTAGTTTTTGGTCTTCCCGAGAGGAAGGAAGAAATGTTAATGAGCCACTGCTGACAGAAGCACTCTGTTCCCTCCATCCCACAAAGGGTCTGCATGTAAAAGATATTCAGATAAACTACTGTAAAATGATGGTACATCTCTGATCTCCAACCTATCGTTTACAGTCAGAACTTTAGAAAAGGGGGTATAAAAGGAACTTCTCAGAATGTGTCTCTCAACGAGCTCAGAAAGCCTGCAAGGAGCATCTATCATCAGGGGGATGCTACAGCTCTGATATGGCACCAACTCACTAATATATTTCTGGCAGCAAAAATACACTATCGCTCAAAAAATGCAAATATTTTTTCTGTGGGAGTAAAGAGCCTTCCACTGGAAAGTGCCAGCTAGTTAAATTATTCAGCTGTTGAATACAAACCTTTTAATCATGAAGTACTTCTTAATTAAATTTACAGGGTAGGACAACTCTGGAAAACGACCTATACATTTGAAAGGCAATTATGAACGTGTAATGCACGTAGAAATTTCATAAGCAGAGCAGCAGCAACACACATTTATTTAAATGCCTTTACAGACAGACTGCCAAATCTTGAAGCCTTTTCTTTCACTCCACACTTTCCCACCGCCGTGAGAACTATTTCTCATTAACAACCAAATTGGTTTCAGATGCTCTGCTATAATATGTAACCTTAGAAACCATTTGTAAAAGGCTGTGGCTTCCTTCCATAGAAATCTCAAGCAGTGAAAAGGCAGATTTTCTGGCATAAATCAAATCCAATTTCTAGGGTTCACTAAACCTTTTCTCCTCAGAATAATGTTTTGTGACTAGATCTTAGCAGTTAATAGTGCACGAAGAATTGCTGGTGTGAACCAGTTTTAAATGATTTTCACTCTATTCCCTTTGTTAACTCAATTGAAAATACTTCCAGTCTTATCATTCCTTAACAGAATTTTTAACTTCATAACATATAATAATATGCACCATGTACAGCAAATAAAGAGAATGAATAAAAAGATTAATGTTATTTTCCTGCCCTTGAATACATCTCCTTAACCTACACTACCTGATAAATATTAGATTAATTTATTAACAACATTAAACATTTGGAAATACTTCATAATAAATGAGACATACCTGTGATAACTTCTCCTCCCCTAGACAACTTCACAAAAAAAGAACCATCAAAAGGGGAAAAAAATATTAAACATATGTTCTGTACTTAAGCAGGACATTACCATAATCGTTCCTACTATGAAAGTTTGACTTAGAAGTTATGTAAATATCTTACAATTAAGCAGAGTCAGCATACAGATTAACTAGAGGGATGGCAACCTTAAAAAGTGGAGTCGACCACGAGACCAATAATTCAAACCCACTAAGAGTACTGCAAAGACAATATTACAGAAAAAAATTGTAACAAGAACTGCAATTTATAGTGACTTGTAGCTTAAAAGATGAAAATGTATGTACGATAACTCATCACCACATGACTCTAATTCAAGATGATGTTCAAGCTGATGACTAATTTTTGACCTCATAACGGTGCCCTTTACTCCTACCAGACTTCTTGCAGAACAAGTGCAATTGTGAATCATGACAAGATCCTACTCCTGCAATACCCCGTGACGCTGTGAGGTCTGAGACTCACAGTGTCCATCCGCTAACAAATTGCATCCGAGTTCGAGGGACTGCAGCAATCCAGCCATCCATAGTGAAAACTAAAAGTGAACAATAAAGAATTTTTCTGATCAAATGTTTGGTTTGGGTTTTTTTTTTTTCCACATAATCTGAGAATTTTAAAAGTATTTTCTCAAGGTTTTCATGATAAAGAGCATTTCTTGTAGCTCCTCCTCTCACATTACGCATTCAGCCTTAGAAGAATGTGCATTAAAATGCAAAGCACTTCCATTCAGGCGTTAAGCCTGGGCAACAGAGCTCACAGTTATGAAACAGATGCAAAGCCACAAGGATGGCTTTCCCCTTTCTCTCCCCTCTCACCCCCACAAGGAGGATTTTGTCCCACTCTCTGTGCTGGAGGTCCTTGGCATAAACACTAGAAGAACTGAAGAAAGTTTAGGAAGCAGTACCTCCCTCTTCCCAATTTGGAGGCATGAGGCAGTACTGCAATGTAGGTTACAGAAGCATGTGACATCACCATTCAGTGCTGCCAACACTATGCTAGGAGCTCTGGGAAAGAAAAAAGGTATGATGAATAAAATCTGCTGTGTGAAGACTGAAAGATAAAAGGGAGCTTTCTTTCCCCACCCCACAAAGTTTGGTATCATTTTTCCATATTACAGAAACACTGTGAAAGTAAAACTTTAATACAACGCGGTTACTTCTCTCTTGATTTCAAATTGGTTGCATATAATTTTGTATAATTATCTTGTAATGTTTAGAAGTATTAATGGCAACAGCAAGTTTAAAAGCATACATATAATGTGTCTGCTTATACTGATAAAGGCTTTAATTATCAACACTTATAGAAACCTAAATTTGTTTTTTATTACTTGGACTTTTGATGGACATTTACAATTCATCCATATCACATCCGCAACAGTGATTACCAAAGAGTCCAGCACAAGAAAGGAAGTGATCTTTCTACTATTCAATCACAGTTTTTAAGTCAAAATATAAATAAGTTAAAATCCCCAGCAAATATATTAAAAGCTGACCTTGTGGATTTGTAAGTGAAGAGAGAGCAGAGACAAAGCAGCAATTTCCTCCAGAAAAAGAAGTTATTTCTAACTGGGTACACCTTGATGTAAGTAAAAACTAGCACAGCATTTTGCCCCAAATGCATTTACCAGTACCCTTTAAATCAAAATTTGTACAGCATTTGGTCTCTTTTAAAGAACAAAACACCAGCAGACTGGAAGCAAGTGAAGTTAGAAGAAAGGAAGGAAGGTCGGAGCTCAGCGGGTTGTCAGGTGAGGGGAGGATGCTGCTTCGTTCCACTGTCTATAAATACCCAGCTGCCTGGAATACAGCCACACTTTGTACATGAGAGAAGTTAAATATCGGGAGACCCTCAAAGCTCAAGTACAACTTTTCAAGGTCAGATCTACTGAAACGGTGGGTGAATTGAGACAGAAATATTTATAGAGGTGGCATTTTGTTCATCACAAGAGGCTATTAAGGAAACTTAGTTACCATGGGTGAGAAGCAAAGTCCTATTGGAGTAAAAAAAAAATGCTTGAGCCATAAAACAAAGGGAAGACATAAACAGCCGATTCTTACTACAGGATAAGATTAATAGCGGGGAGAGCCATAGGTCTTGCTATCAGGACCGCTGTTCCATAAATTTCCTTAAGAACCGAAGCCATGAAGAAACAAGAGCCATGAATTAAAAAAAGGCAGCAACAGTGGAGAATGACAAAAAGGGAAGGCTTGATTCTACTGCCATGGAATGGAAAAGCAAAATCTTCTTTGATTCCAATCCCAACAGGACTGGGTCTTTTTTGATGACAGCTAAGTTTAAAAATGAATGTGAGCAACTCTAGGATTAATTATTAAGAAGTAGGTAAATGGATTAGTAATGCATAATGAAATGAAATGTTAAAATACTTCTACCCAGCATTAAGATTCAAGTTATATGTAGCATTTTGGGAAAAAAAAAAAACATAAAAACCCAAAACCAACACAACCTGATGCAATGAAAGGGGAGTAACTCGAATGTATGACTTTCTCCAGAAAAATCCCACTTGTGAAAAGAGCTGGGAACAACAGAAGAAGTCTTGGATGGTTGCAAGGCAAATGATGCAATGTCTTAATGCAATCAGCAATGTCAGTAAAAACTTAATTTTACGATTTATTTACTTAGATAGAGCTACATCTGAATATCAGGAATCTTATCTATGGAACACCCTGAAACGAGGACAGGAGAGATTTTAATGGTTTCCCTTGAATACAGAGGGATTCTGTGTTTGCGTCTGTGAGTATCTTTTTTCATATTATTAGTGGAACATACTGATAAATGCAGTAAAAATGCAATTTAGCAAGTTAGTAGTGTTGAAAGTTAACCAACATCACATTATTTGTTGGGATTGAGTTTTATTCCTCCCAGGCTTTGTCTACCAGGCTAGAAGCTGCTCAGAGCAGTCCCTGTCTGCTTTCCCAGTTACAGTTCCCAGCACAACAGCACTGTCCATTCCTGAATGGTCTTCATGAAGAACATCGTTACTGTAAGAAAAATACTCACTACGTGTAACATGGGTAAGGCACAAAGAATATAACGAGTTGATTACTTTTTTTTTGCAACTGCCTGTCCTGAAGCCCCTTCCCAAACAAGTGTGCAATTAATTTCATACCTTAATAGGAAGGGTTCATTAGAGATTTTTTTTTATCTCATCAAGTTGTTATTAATTCTAGCTACACTAAGGATTACTTAGAAAGCAATTTTACACGAAAGCTTTCTATGAATTTTTGGTATCACATCTTGTAGCACATTTTGTCAGAAAATCACAGGCTATTTGACCAATCTCCTGAATTTCATTATAACTGTCCCTAGAAAAATAAATGAAAACACAAACATACCCCCCACTTTAATGGGATTATAACTATCATAACAACTGATGAAAATAGTCTTACTACAGAAAGACAGAAAAAGCCTTAAGACATGTCTATAACTGGTGTTTTCGGGACCTTTTGTAATAAGGCAATATTGTTTGTAATAAAGCATTCAGAGAAGCGTATTGGTAAAGTCCATGAACAAGTCAAATACTTTTTACCACTGAAAGACATCATCTAAACTTATCCTCGTATCACAAAGCCTTCCAAGAGCGATGGCACGTTGAACTTAACCATCCAGTACATGACCGTGAGAAAGCTTCCTAATATTTCATTTACAGGAAGAAAAGCGCTCGCACTACCAAATTATAACCAAATGCTTTCAGAGGTAGCATTGCCAACCCTCACAGTAAAGGAAAGAGAAAAAAAAGGTGACAGCTTCCCAAGTGGGGGCTTTGTATTTAACAGGAGTAAGCATGAACAATATAAACTGTATTTATCTTCCAGAGCCCGAAGAGGATGATGATATTGTGTGCACCACTCCCACAAGTGATCTGGTTTTGAGGATACTGCTTTAGATAAGTACCAAGTATCCTACATTCAAAACTACATAAAGTAAGAATATGTAATTCTCTACTACAGTACAGACTCACAACACATGCAATTCTTGGATATACGTAGCCCCCACGAAAAGCATAAATACACCAACTTCAAACCAGTGTCATTTTATATCAGACTTTTACCCAGTATTTCTAAAACACTAGCAAGGGCTTGCAAATATTGGAAGAAATTATAGCTATCTTACTAGCAAGATAGTGGATGTATCCATTTTCTAAAGCAATCCAAAGCCATTGTGAGGTAAGGTACTCTCTGAGGCAGCTTTACGCTTGTATCAAGTATTAGGGCCAAAATGCCAACTCATTGTAGACTTAAGCCTACTCTACTTGAAAGCATTGACTGTAAACATGCCTGACCCTCTGCATACGAGCAATATTAGCTAACAAAATCATTAAGAAATATAAAGTTATCAACATACAATAAACAAGATGCAGATAATTTTTGTTTGGTAATTAAATCTTTAGCTACGCAGCATATTTCTAACACAAAGGTGAACTGTCTTATAGCAATCAGTAGGTGTCTCAGGAAAGTCAGCTTGTTTTACCATTGCTAGTAGACTTGATTTTCTGCAGGACACAAGATAGATACAGTACGGTATGAATATACATGTAAATAAATACAGAATTTTGGATATGCAGAATCTGCATGTTATTCCAAGTAATTTTTCAGACTGATCATATATTTTGCACACTACGTAGCCTTCCATACCTCTTGCACTCTCTCTCCAGTAACATGTTCTGGCTGAGAAACATGTTACATGACTCCTACTCCAGCTCTCAGCAGCTACAAGAGGGGTTTCATCACTTGGAAATAATTTGCATATCTATCTGAGCTGCGTTACAGTTGACATGACTGGATAGCTACAACCATCTTAACACAGCATATTTATCTCTCTCTGAAGCTTTTAGAAAGATAATCTAGCAACAAAGGGAACATGCATATCTGTCCTCTCAAAAGATGACTTTTCATAGATAACTGTGTCTGCATGTTTAGAAGGATAACAAGGAAGAAACAACCAAGTCTTAAATCCAGCAGAAAATGGCCTTGCAGAAAACACCTCCTCATAGAAGAAAATTCTCCTTGACCTTATAGCTGAGTGAATTTTTTGCACTGCAAACATGAGTTAATGCAGGAAGGCTGTAACAAAAGTAAGCCATTAATTTGTAAAAAAGTAATTAAGTGGGAGCACCTACCATAAATAAAGATCCCATTGGGTTAGGCTGCATATCATGGTATTTATAGCTTGACCACAAATTCAAGTGTGGTGAGCCTTGAGCTTCTCCCTGCCCTTCTTGTCTAAGTCCACGATGTTTTGCAGCATATATCAAGGGTCTCTTAAAATTACCTGACTAATTCCTGTCTACTACAAGACCCTCTAAAAGCTGCAGAACGTATAACAATATGCAAGACAAGAACAGCTAAGCGAATTCAAAGAACCAAATCTTTCTGTTCATGACACCACTGTAAGTCAAGTGAAGCTCCTTGAAAGCCATACCTGACAGGAGGCATTGGGCCAGAAAATTTCAGACTTAATTCCCTTGATCTTCTATGTTGCTATTCATTTACCATGGTTTGAGTTCAGGCTTGGCAATCAACTACTCAGCACTTACTGATGTAACGAAAGGACAGCAGGCAGCACACAATTTGGTAGTGAGTACAAAAGGGGTTTTCTGCTTGTTTACTTCCTAGTCAGCTTATTCTTTCAACCACCTAATAAATGCATTGCTATCTCAAATAAAAATAATACAGATGGTTCTATAGACAGCCTGAAATACAATTCAGCACATACTGAAACAACAGACCTAAGATAACTGAGTCCATTCTCTAAAAAAAGGCTTTTTACTTTTTTTTTAATTATTGTAAAAAATCTCCAAGCAAACTAAATTCACAATAAGTGTTACAGGATAATACAAACTAACGATGCCTCACTCCCAAGAAACAGCAAAAGGAAAAAAAATAGTAATTTTGAACTGCATATGTCCTTTTGCTTATTATATAAGGACTGTGTAAGGGACAGACACATCAAGTATTCTTAAGATTAATAGATAATAAAATAACCAATTCATATACTGGGCATACACATACCATGGTTTTATGAACATGTGCATGCATATAAATATATAGCAAAAGTAGTCATTAACATTTTGTAGACTTCTAACTTCTTTTAAAATATTTTGGCTGATGATGCTGAGTTGCTAAGACTTTTTAACTAATACAGGCAAGTGAAATGACTGTGGGTGTTCCAAAACAAGCATTACAAGCTATTTACTAGTGTTTCTGCATGAAAAAACAGTCCTATATAAAATCAAAGGCCAGCTCCTAGTGGCTTAATACACTCCACAATGCACAGCTTCAATTTTGCCCTCCTTCGTGCTAATGCATATCCTAAATAATTGCTCTGAAGTCAGTACATATTCATAGGATAAAGATGCAAAGAGCATGAGGGTTATTTTGTTTTATAGCTTTGCTTGATACTTTGTGACTGATTTTTGTCACAAAGACCACAAGTGCCTTTGATTTAAATTAATTCTTTACTTTACAAGGAATAAAAACTAATTGATATTAACTATATGCAAAGACAACTACTAAAAACAAAACAAAACAAACAAAAAAAAAACAAACAGAAAAATCTCATCAAGCATGCAGTAGTTGTGGCAATGCATTTGGTGTGTTTGCCTCTCCATGGCACATCTTCCAGGCAGGCTTTGCTCCATCTCCTGTTTTTGATAAGTTAATGGTCTCTATCCGATAGGCGTACAGCACAGAGAGTGCTCTGACACCACAGAATTACCGGTACTGACTCTTCTCTGCTCACAGGGTCCTACGCTGACTTGGAAGTATAGGATTTACTCATTTAATAGTTTGGCTTTTTTTAATTGTTAGCAAATTCAGCAATTGGATGGATTTGGAATTCAGAATACTATAAACCTAGTGGTCCTATGTACCACTAAATGGAACCTTGGATTCATACCATCTGCAGTTCAGTAAAAAAAATGAAAATTCTTTTCCCCTTTTCTCAAACAGCTGAAGGGAAATGAATTCTCCCACTAGCCTAGGCTGCCCAAGGCCCAATCCAACCTGGCCTTGAACACGTTCAGGGATGGGGCAGCCACAGCTTCCCTGAGCAACCTGTGCCAGCGCCTCACCACTCTAATCGTGAAGAAATGCCTTCTTATGTCTAGTCTAAATCTGTCCCTCTCCAGTTTATACCCATTCCCCATAGACCTATCCCTACAGGCCTTTGTAAACAGTCCCTCCCCAACTTTCTTGTAGCCCCTTTCAGGTACTACAAAGCTACTATAATATAGTCTCCTCGGAGCCTTCTCTTCTCCAGGCCGAACAAGCCCAATTCCCTCAGCCTGTCCTCGTATGGGAGGTTCTCCAGCCCTTGGATCATCTTTGTAGCCTCCTCTGGACCCATTCCAACAGCTCCATATCCTTCTTATGCTGAGGATTCCAGAACTGAACACAGTACTCCAGAGGAGGTCTCACAAGAGAGGAACAGAGGGGCAGAATCACCTCCCTTGACCTGCTAGCCACGCTGCTTCTTATGCAACTCAAGATGCGTTTGGCCTTCTGGGCTGTGAGCGCACATTGCCGGGTCATATTGAGCTTCTCATCGACCAGCACCCCCAAGTCCTTCTCTGCAGGGCAGCTCTCAATCACGTCATCCCCCGTCCTGTACTGAACATGGGGATTGCCCCAACCCAGGCGCAGGCCCTTGCACTCGGCCTTTTGAACCTCACGAGGCTTTGCTAGGACCCAATGCAATTCCTTTCCTGAACTGTTACTAGCACTAACTTAAACAACTAACATGGTCTTATAAGGACTTCTAACTTTTTCCACATTCTCATTTTAGAAAATAAACTCTTTAAAAGTCTAACCAAACTCATTGCTTTATTACTTCTCGCTGCATTATTGGTAATGCAACTAACTGTAAATTATAAAAAAGTTCACTTCCCTTTGCTTTTTCATATTCTCAAGCAGATTTTTCTTTTCTTGAAGCCGTATGTTAAACCTCACACGCATTTGTACGAGCAACAGCCAAAACAACGCGTTTGTTGACCTCGGTGTAAGGTCACCACACCTTGGCTTGCAGAAAGAACATAAACCCCCGCAGTCCTGAGCCCGCTGCCCCGAGGGGTTCGGCTGCGCTGGGGCTCCGGCACGGGGGCACGAGCATTATTAAAGCCTCATTAAAAAACGAGCTCAAAGCAGAATCTGAGCTCCCGTTCTGCACGAGGACCCCGGCAGGTCCCGTTCCAGGGGGACCGCCGCTACCGAGCCGGCCTGCGGGGAGAGAGGAGGGCGGCTTCTCCTCGAGCCCGGCGGTGAGCCATCCCAGAGGCACTTACCGAGCCCCAGCACCGGGATGCTGCGGCCGCTGGCGAGCGGCACCGTGGGGCACTCGCCCCCCTCGGCCCCCTCCGCCGCGGCCATGCCTGCGGGCTCCCCGCGCGAGGACTACAACTCCCGGCAGCCCTTGCGGCCGCCGCGCGCCGGCGGGGGGCGGGGCTGCTGGCGGCGGCGCGGGCCGCGGGGCGCAGGTGGGGCGCGGGCCTGGGCGGGGGGGGCTGTGGGGAGAGGGAGCGGGGAGGGAGGCGGGTGTGATAGGGGAGAGGGAAGTGCGAGGGGGGAGAGGGCATGGGGGGCCGTGAGGGGAGAGAGGGAGGAGTGACGGAGGAGAGGGAGATATGAGGGGGAAGAGGGCATGGGGGGCCGTGAGGAGAGAGAGGGAGGAGTGACGGGGGAGAGGGAGATATGAGGGGGAAGAGGGCATGGGGGAGAGAGAGGGGTGTGTGAGGGGAGAGAAGGCATGGGGGGAGAGGGAGGTGTGACGGGGGAGAGGGCATAGGGGCTGTGAGGAGAGAGAGGGAGGGGGAGAGGGCATGGAGGGCAGAGAAGGGGTGTGAGAGGGGAGAGGGCATGGAGGGCAGAGAAGGGGTGTGAGAGGGGAGAGGGCATGGAGGGAGAGAGGAGGGTGTGAGGGGTGAGAGGGCGTGGGGGAAGGCTGAGAGGTATAGGGGGAGAGGGCATGATGAAGGGGAGAGGAGGAGTGAGGAGGTGATGCTGTGAGGGGAGAGATGGCATGAGGAGGGAGGCAGGGAGGAGGTAGAGGACTGAGGGGCCTGTGTGAGGAGAGAGAGGTGTGGAGGGAGGGGGCTGTTTGGGGGTTGAGGAAGGGTGCTGGATGAGAAGGAAGGGTGGACTAGGAGGGGAAAGAGGGAGGTGTGAGGGAGAGGCTGTGAGGAGAGGGAGCTTTGGGAGGAGAGGGAGGACTGGGGGGCCTGTGTGAGGAGAGGGGTTGTGGAGGGAGGGGGCTGTATTGGGGGTGAGGAGAGGTGCTGGGTGAGAAAGGAGGAGGCGTGAGGGGGGGCTGTGAGAAGGAGAGGAGGCCCTGTGGGAGGAGGGGATGTGTACGGAGGGAGGGGACTGTGTGAGGAAGGAGGGGGCTGGGGGTGTATGTGAGGTCTGGAGGGCTGTGTGAGGAGAGAGGGTGTATGTTGGGTTCTATGTGAGGGAGAGGTTTGGGGAGGAGGGTGGTGAAGAGATGGGTGATGGGAGTGGGGAGATGCGGGGTGAGGGCTGTGTGGCTACCCAGCTGATCCCTGTTTGCCTTCCATAACAGGTGGCAGCAGCAGTGAGCGTGGTGGCTGTGGTGGCCTCCCCAAGCATGCTGTACCTGGTCGGGCTGGGCTTGGGGGATGCCAAGGACATCACAGTGAAGGGGCTGGAGGTGGTGAGGCAGTGCCACAGGGTGTACCTGGAGGCCTACACATCCATCCTCACAGTGGGCAAGGAAGCGCTGGTAGGTTTGGCTGCTGCAGTGGCACAGAGCCCTTACACCTGGCACTGGAAGCAAGGAGGGGGCTGGAGCTTTTGGGACAGTAATGGCAGCAGGAGAAAGTGGTGGGGGTGTTCCCAAAATAAGTACTTACCTGACCTTCACGTATGAATATTAAGTTCTAAACAACATGGCAATCCTGAAATGTTGGAGAAATTGGTCAGGAAAATGTCTGATATGATTTAAAAAAAAAAAAATAAAAAAAAATAAAAGATAAGATATGCAAGAAAAATACATGTTTTGGAGACTTAAACCTCTGTATCAGCCTGAGGTGTTGTGATGCCTTCTGGGAATAATAATTTGAATGTCTCAGGTTTCCATGTTTCCTTGTGGCCCAGTCCCAACATGTTGGGACTTCCAGAACATAACATTTCAGTCAGAGATGGGCTGTTGAACAACATGGAGGTAAGCTTTTTGTTAGTAAACACGCCTTATGGAGGAAGTACTAAAAATGTACAAATTATAACTCTTATGGGTTTACCTGTCATGGAAAGAGAAAGTTTAATCTTCAAAAAACACCAAAAAAGGGCTTATATACCCCAGGAACAGGGTTCTCGCCTGTAAATAAGCTGTGTAGTACTATACAGAGATGCTGTCTGGGTCTTGGATAGTGTGTATAGCCATAATGCGTGCATATCTGTTTGTACATACAGCATCTGAGATGTTTAGCTTGTAGTCAGCATTATATGGTTTCTTGATACAAAGTAGACTGGAGTATTTGGGGACATCACTGGTATATCTGTATTTTGAATGAAGATATACTCCATGTTTATCTATCTTTCTCAATACACCATAGCAATTTGAATTGAAATCGATCCATTCAAAACAAAATGTTATTTCTTCATTGTACAGTTGGAAAATTGCAAAATAGTGATGATTACTTGGATATTTTCTGCATTTCTTATTAAAAAATTATGGATCCCTAGCTAGCTGAAAATAAAACATTGACTAATAGAAAAATGCTGAATATTTTTGGTGTGGCTATTTGGGGGGGTGTGGTTTGTTTCAATTTTTTTTTTTATTCTAAGTCTTTTGGAAACCTTGAAGTCCCGGAGATGAGGTAGTTGGGAAGTGATCAATAAACACAAAGTAAAGGATGCTGTATTACCTGGAACTTCCTAGGAGGCAATATAGGAGTCCATCACCAAGTGTTGATAATACACCCTGTTTATATACAAGTAACGATGCCAAATGGTTTACTTAGTAATCTGAAGGTCACTCTTTCCTAAGCAGCATCAAAAGTTATGGGAAAGCTTTCAAGAGATAAAGCCCAGATTCTTTCCTGCAGGCTTTTTCTAGACATCCTCCTTTGCTGATGCTTTTAAAATCAGATCTCTAAATTCAAATGTCACGACTTGCTTTGTTTATCTCATTAACCTAAAATGTGTATTAAAAGCTGTTTAATGTTGACCATGTAAACTGGCCCTCAATTTGGTGAAAAAATTGTTTGGACCCAGTGAGTCACATTTTAGTTTTTGTCAGGAGAGCGTTTGTTATATGTTCTCTGGTTAATGTCATTTGTTTACATTGTGGAGCAGCCTCCAAGCATGCAAATAGATTCCATTAGATGAAAACAAACAAAAAGTGTGCTGATATGCTGTATTTTGTGCTTTCGCTCCCAGTACTGAACTAAAGTTAGTCTGGTCCAATAGTAAACACATGAAAATATGTGAGGCATTGCTATTGAGTTCTCAGCAACAAGTGCTTTGTTTTGTAGATCAGCTCCTGTTGTGCTGTACTACTTGCCAATGTGTGTCTGGTATAAGATACCAAATAAAAACAATTGGGGTGAGAAAATTTGTTGTTTGTTTAGTACAGACCTCAACAGTACTTCAGGGTGGCCATCAACCATTCTGAATCAACAGATACAAGATTTGCTTATACATTCATTTGGTCCCCTTTCTATCAAATCTCTACAGGTTGCAGTATGTTTGATAAGGAAAATAACATCCTCCTTTTGCAGAGATAGAGAAACTTATAAAAAAGTGGGGAGGAAGTCATCTTTATAAAAGGGAAATGAACCCAGTGACTGAGTTCTCTGATCTAGTACTCCAACTATTAGATGGATTTTTTATGGAAGCACTACTCTGCTTCTGTACAAATCTGATGATTCTCTTGCTAATCCACTGTTATTTGTGGGCTGTCACTGAAGTCACAGGAGAATTCAGAGGGGTATCTTTCTGGTCCACAACTGACTTTAATAGTTTTATCATTTTGTTAATATTTGTAATACCGCACAAATTTGCTGAATACCCTTTAAAGCAAAACCATATTTTTTTGGTCTATGCCCTTAGAAAAACCCTTTACCTAGTCATGTAAAAAGCATGCAAAATGCATGGTGAAACATGACTTAGAGAGACATATCTGTTTAGGACAGCCAGACAACATGTTTCTAGAACTAACTGAAGTTTTATTATATACGTGGGGTTGATTCTGTAAATAAAGGCATTTAAAACATATAAAGAGACAGAATGATTACTGAGCCACAGCAGAAAAGCAAAGGACATGATCAAATATGTGTTTGTCTCAACAGAGAGAACTGAAGATGAAGTATTAATATGAAATCATTCATTAGATGTTGTTAGTTACAATGTATTACACTAAGGAAGAATCTAAAATAACTAGGTTGTGGTATAGCTGGTGTCATTCGTGTCTGATTTGATGTTATTGTTATAACTAACTAAGAACTTAGGCTCATACTTGTGAAAGGGGATGCTTACAGTAGGATGACCAGTTAAATTATTTGTACCTAGAGTACAGTTAATTTAACTGAGTACTGTACCTAATACTGTACTTCAATATGAAGGTGTGATGAAGCTCCTTTTGTAGCAGCTCCTTAGCTGACAGAGAAGGTGTAAAAAAAACAAGTCAGTATCAGAATAATGCACTTGACTGATTTTTGTCAACTCGGGAGCTGCTTTATGGGAAGCTCAGGTGTTCTTGCAAGGGAAGGCTGGGTTCTCCAAGACCTGGGTCAGTCTCCTGGGGAGAATAATCAAGTTGGCCTTCCCAGTATCTATTGTCTGTCTTCCCGAGTGAGCAACCTGAGAGATACAAAAACACTTCCAAGTGTCTTATTTTGGTGTTTCTTATTGATTTCAATTTCTAGGAAGAGTTTTATGGGAAAGAATTGATTTTGGCTGATCGAGAAACAGTGGAACAAGAAGCAGATAGCATTTTAAAAGAAGCTGATGTTTGTGATGTCGCATTTCTTGTAGTTGGCGATCCTTTCGGGTAAGACAAAGCAATATTTTAATTATTGCTGTAGCTTGATCTCTGTTTTTTCAGTGAGAAGGGGTCATACTCAATAACTGTAATTCTTTATGAAGAAGCTGACTTTCAGACCAGAGGCACTTTTTATGACTATGTTTATTTTTTATTGCATTAAAAATATACATGGAATTGTCTACACTTTATCTTGCTTTGGAGTTTTGTTGCTTAGATATCCCTTATGGATAGGAATGTGGACCCTCCAAGATGTATAAATATTTCCTTCAGCGTTCACTTAGCATTTCATTCTCCATGATAGCTTTTATAGAGAATATTCTGTTCCAAGTTTTGTCTGCTAACCGAAAAAATTCTAGGATATCACACAATTAAGAAATGGGCTATGTTTTGAGAGGGTATTCTTTTAGATGCCATTTGGACATTTGCAGCTTTTATGCTCAGTTGTTCTAGAATGAATACTCATTGTTGACTGTACAGTGCTTCTGCTTTGATATGTGCTAGTTTTTAAAATCAATTAGGTCATTATAAATGTCTTCTCCTTTTGATTTATTAAGCCTTTTGTTTCCACTTTTTATTCCTGCTGAAAAGTACAGACTTTTTCTATCACCAGAAGGATCTCCTTCTGTTTTCTCAGTCAGGCGTCATCAATCTGTAATGTCAAACCATACAGAAGAGCTTTTAGTCTCCAGCTGGTGATTCAAGATTTATACCTCAGTGTTAAGGGGCACAAGAAAAATCCAATCACTGATCACCCTATTTGTGAGTGAAAAAAAATAGGGAGAGTTTATGAAAAAGAGGAGCAGTGTGCACATATGTCAAAACTGAATAATTTATGTAAATACAGGTTGAAGGGAATTGGCAAGAGAATATTGTATTGAACTAGTACCTATGGGCAGATGATGCTGTATTTCGGGAATATTACTATTTCAATGCATGTTAACATGAAAATTAGGGTTCTTGTAGAGCCACATTACCTGTATTCTTGTGCTCTGATCTAGTGACTGATAAAAGTACACAAGATAAAAAAGAAAACAAAACAACTTACATGTATCGAAATGGCATTGCTACTTTAAGCAGTATCTTGATCTGCCTCAGTTATCATTAGTTTCAGGGTCAAAATACTTCAATTCTGATTTAAACTCTAAATCATTGTAGAAAACTACCCTTTTTTGAATGAGTTGCTTCTCTCTAAATGTTCATGTTCTTAGTTCTTAATATTGAAGCTAGAACTGCTCCTATGCCCACACAGAGCACTAAGAATCAAGGGATTCATGAGTTTACTGGGAAAGAGTACCAAATAGTTCTGTCCTAAGAGAAGCCATATGGGAGAATAAAAGCTATATGACTTCAGCTGATTGTAGCTTCAAGTATATTTGCAGGTAACAAGAGTACTTGGCAGCCTTAGGAGATCTCGATTGTTAGTGCTTGTTGGTTAAAGGGATAAAACAAGCTGTACTATTGCTCACTGCAAGGTTTTGGCTGTGTATGTGGTAACAGCCATGGATGTACTGGCAGGAACCTGACAATTTTAGCAGTGCACTGGAAAAGCTACCTTCGCCTGGCCTGGTGCTACCATTCCTATTACAACTACCCATAAAATTTAAAGTCTTTGTCTCTGACAGAAAATACTAGTGTTGCACTGGGTGCGAGGGCTGACTCCATGAATCCTTTGCTGAGCTGAGTGTGCTCACGAGGACACTTCTGCTTTTAGCTGCACTCATCATGGACAGATCTGTTGGGAAAAGATACTGGCTGGAGCAAATTTCAGTGAATAAGGCCAGCTGATCCCTTGGTCAGTATTAGCATAACCACAAAATCCTCTAGTGCTCCATGTCCTGTCTATGTGAAGAGAGTAGTACAAGTCCTTAAGCTAGTGCCCTCTTCTCTTACAGGAGGCATTTTTAAGTCACCTTTGCTTGTGGAAGTCAGGAGCGTAGTTTGTTTAGTGACCAAAGCATTCTTCTAGGCCTTTGAGACTGTTGGTATCCAGGTCCTTGATTTCCCAAATTCAGATTCCTCCTCCTATTTTTTTCCCTTCCAGAGAAACTATCTCTTTTTCAGACAATCGATGCTTACAGCCTTGCCAGCTGCTGCCACATTTGTGTTCCAGTGTGAAGCACCCAATTTGCTGGTTGGTGCAAGTCAGACATGCAGTGTCAAAATTATCAGATTAAAAATCTGGGAAATTCTGTTAAGGTAACTGAAACAGGTCAGAGGGAAATCAGTCTTCCTATTTAATTATTCCGATTGGCATGTGCTGTTTCTTTCTTTGCTTTCTTCTTTGGAATGGCCACACAGAAATATGTGGTTTATCTTGGGAATGAGATGGCTAAGGCCATGTTTCAGGTTTGATAAATTTAGGGAAATGGTAGGTTCATTTTCATATTTCACATGGAGAATGGAGTGTGTAGCGTGTCTGTAAGCATAGATGTGAGAAAGATAAACATGTTGCACTTCAAAGATTTGCTGGATATATATAAATGCTTACCATCTTAGCAGGACTCAAATCCCAACTGCACTAACTACAAGCCTAGTAATTCTTGCCCCAGTCCCAGCAAGCTGGTTTTTGAGCATTAGACCTGGAGCCAAATTTAGCTCAGTTCAAAGCTTAACTAAAATTTTCTTAATTATTCCAGAATAAACTTGATCACTCAAACTTAGGCACTGTTAATTTGGCTTAAAAATTATAAAAGTTGATTTAGTTAAGAGTGTTTTTTCTTAGTACTGCATGCAGTTTACCTCAGTCTGTTCAAAGTTCTTGTTTGAGTGGGTTGGTTTCCTAGCATGCAGTGATGCAGGCAGAAGGGCTGGCAGTGCAACAAGTAAGGAAACACTGGAATTTTGTTGAAGTCTGCGACAAATGGAGTTGACCTTTACAGTCCAAGAGATGTCCAACAGGCACCTGCAGAAGATGGAACTTTCCTAGTAGCTGCCAAAGCTACTTTTTAAAGTAACAATTGTGTTGGTCAGTTTTAATGATATCAGTAAGCTGCAATAGGAAGGATACTTGTATTTTCAGGTAGGAAGATGACATGTGGAAGCCTTATCAGAGTTTTTACTTTCCCGTGATAATTAATGTATTGCCCTTTTGGCACCTCTTTATTGCCCTAGTTGTAAAGAGTTTAATTTTGCTGTCAAAACAAACTGTAATGCTAGTAACACTTGCTCACTTTATTTTTCTACCTTTAATTCCTTTCTCCTCTTAATACAGAGCCACAACGCACAGTGATTTAGTACTACGTGCAGTTAAATTGGGGATTCCATACAAGGTCATTCATAATGCTTCAATAATGAATGCAGTGGGCTGCTGTGGTTTACAGGTAATGTACTTTTCTACCCATGCTACTGCACAACTACTGGAATTAGATCTGGGGAGCTCTTCTACTTCTGCAGCAGTGCATGTTGCAATCTGAAGTTTGAAGATCTGTAGCAACTGGAACAGTTCTGTTGTCAGAATTTGTTAACACTTGCTTTTCAGTGCTACGTGTCAGTAAAAGTCCCTCTGGAAGAGCACATGTGTGAAAGAATGGTAACACTCTGTTTTTTCTCTGCTCTCTGACTTCCCACTGCCCCAGCAGACTTTGATATTTAAGTTATTTTACAGATGAACCTTTACTCGTGTTACTGATGGTCACCTGATAGGTTTATTCTTAAATTAGATTGTTATCCTGTTTCTCAATATCCTGGTCTTGTCATAAAAAGAATTCATGCACAAGCTTGTCTATACGCCCACCTCGGATCATAACAGATTCCAAAATCTTGTATGTGATGCATTCTTTCTGTCTGAGGTTTACCTGTCTTCCCTTTCTGCCCATCTGCTGAGAGAGGAGGGATTTGCCTGGCCAAGCACTGAAAGAACAAATGCTTTTTGTATAGCTAAAGTAGAAAAGGTCTAGTGTTCCCCAAGAAAAAAAAATACTTCACTACTTCCTTTTACACTTGTATAGGTCCATTATTTACTTTTACTGCATACGTAATGTATATGTATTATAACTAATGTATAACTAATCACATATAAGTTCGTTGAAGTTTCCCTCTCTTGTTCTCATTCAGAAACCTGCCCTCGCAAGGTTCAGAATGGTTCCTGTGTATGGAAACTCCTAAACCAAGCTCCCACTTTACCAAAACTGAAAGAAAGAAGTGTAGGCATGAAGGTGTACTGTGGACAGGAAGGAGAATTTAAACAATAAGTTATCATCACTGAAGGAAGAAGCATTCCTTCCTAGTTTAACAAAACAGAACACCATTTTTAAAATATCAGCAGACAACTGACACCTTCAAATTTAATGGAATCATAGAAACATTAAGATTGGAAAAGACATCTAAGATCAAGTCCAACCATCAGTTCAACCACCATGCCTACTAAACCATGTCCTGAAGTGCCACATCTACATATTTTTTGAACACGTCAAGGGTGACTACTGCTTCCCTGGGCATCCTGTTCCAGTGCTTCACCATTCTTTCAGTAAAGAAATAGTTCCTAATATCCAATCTAAACATCCCCTAAGACAACTTCAGGCCATTTTTTCTCCTCCTCTATCACTTGTTACTTGGGAGAAGAGACCAACACCCGCCTAAGAGCAATAAGGTCTCCCCTCAGCCTCTTTTCTCCAGACTAAAGAGCCCCAGTTCATTCAGCTGTTCCTCATAAGACTTGTGCTCTAGACCTTCACCAGCTTTGTTGCCCTTCTCAGGACACACTTCAGCCCCTCACTGTCCTTCTTGTAACAAGGGGCCCAAAACTGAACACAGGATTCAAAGTGCAGTGTCACCAGGACTGCGTACAGGGGCATGACCACTTCCCTGGTCCTGCTGGCCGCAGTATTTCTGATACAAGCCAGGATGCTGTTGGCCTTCATGGCGACCTGAGCAGATTGCTGGCTCATTTTCAGCAACTGTTAACTGGCACCTCCAGGTCCTTTTCTGCCAGGCAGCTTTCTGGCCACTCTTCCCCAGGCCTGTAGCATTGCATGAGGTTTTTGTGTCCGAAGTGCAGGACCTAGCACTTGGCCTTGTTGTATCTGTCTCATACAATTGGCCTCAGCCTGTCAATCCAACCTGTCCAGGTCCCTCTGCAGAGCCTTCCTGGAAGAGCAGGTCGACACTCCCACTTAATTTGGTGTCATCTGCAAATTTACTGAGGGACCACTCAATCCACTCATTGAGATCATTGGTAAAGATACTAAACAAGACTGGCCCCAAGACTGAGCCCTGGGAACACCACTTGTGACCGGCTGCCATCTAGATTTAACTCCACTCACCACAACTCTCTGGGCTTGGCCATCCAGCCATTTTTTTACGCAGTGAAGAGTACACTCATCCAAGCCGTGAGCTGCCAGTTCATCCTGGAGAATGCTGTGGGAGACAGTGTCAACTGCTTTACTGAAGTCCAGGTAGATAACATCCACTAGGTGGGTCACCTGGTCAGAGTTGGAGATTAGGTTGGTCAAGCAGGATCTGCCCTTCCTGAACCCATGCTGGCTGGGCCTGATCCTCTGGTTGTCCTGCACATGCCTGGTGAGCAAACTCAAGATGAACCACTTTCCCAGTACCAAGGTCAGGCTGACAGGCCTGTAGTTCCCTGGGTCCTCCTTCCAGCTCTTCTTTTAGATGGGCGTCACATTGGCAAGCCTTCAGTCACCTGCGACCTCCCCTGTTAACCAGGACTGCTGATGGTTGATGGAGAGTGCCTTGGCAAGATCCTTCACTAGCTCCCTCAATACTTGGGTGGATTCCATCCAGCCCCATAGACATGGGAGTGCCCAGGTGGTGTAGCAGGTAGTTAACTGCTTCCTCCTGGATTATGAGGGGTTATCCTGATCTCTGTGGGTACAGAGAACAGAATTGCATTTACACTGACAAACTCCAATCGCCCTATTTCAGTGCTGCCCAGCCACAGAAAATCTGTTGCTGTGAACTGGGTGTTTTCTCTGGCTTTGGTCACATCTGGATGATTTAGAAATGTGAGAGCCCTGTCTGATCTAACAGCTCAGCAGTACTGACACCTGTTCTGAGGTGTGAACGTTAATGCTAAAGGGAATGCAGCATGGTATTCACCTTCTTAATAATTCTGTCTGTGAAGAATCACTTTCATAGTGCTACCTGCCTATTGCTTTAAGACTTGGGCAACATTATCTTTTAGGAAGGAAATAGGCTCCTTGGTGTCTAAAATCTACATGTACAGCAGACGGATGGCAGCTGTCGCATGACTGTGCTTACTGGGGCGGGTAACTTGAGAGTTGAGGCTGGGGCTCACCCTTTTCCTTTTTGGCTTCATGGCGATGCAAAGTTTGGTTCTGCTGCCAGGCTGTTGGCAAGTAGTTCATACTACCCACTCTTTTTATTGTTCTTTTACACTCACAAGGCTTAGATTCCCAAAGAGAACAGGTGACTAAGTTTTCTGAAAGTTTGCCTCCCCCACAACACCAGGTGTGTGTAGGAAGGAATACAGAGCTCTTATGTTAATTAAAAAAAAAAGAGCAGAAAAGTAACTAGGAATATATTGCAGACAGCCCAAAAGGCTTTTTTGTATGGGCAGAGTTTTGGAGATTAGTTTACTCTTTCCTTATCCAATACTGAAGGGAACAACCCATGAAGGAAATGTGATGTTATTCACTCTGGCCTTAGTCCCCTTTTCCATTCTGGCCTGGGAGGAGCTGCCTTCTCATAAGTCAACATTCCTGCTGTTTTATAAAGCATTTTAGGAAATAGCGATTGTATTGTGTTACCAGACAGACTATAACCAGCTATATGTTTAACTTTTTCTTTCTCCTTACAGGCACAAATAGCAAGTGAGGGATATCTCACAGCAAGGCAGCCTGTGATTGAATTAGAGTTGTCGTGGAAGTTTATCATTTCTTTCAACAGCCTTCATGTTCATGGCTGTCTCCTGCTATCAGTTTAGCTTTTCAAATGGCAAAGTTGCTGTCAAGTATAGCAGGGATTCCTCTTTTGCTTCACCACAGAAAAGGCTTGGCTCTTTTTTTTTTTTTTTTTAATCTGATTGTGATACAAAACCCCTTTCTTTCTTACTAGAGAAAAACAGGAAACACCTTTATATGCTGTTCTGAAAGCCATGTGCGTAGTGAGCTGTAACTGCTGATTAGGCCCTCAGTGACATGCAGCTACAGCCCAGTCTGTTCACAAAAGAACATGTCTCTTGTCATCAGAGTAATGTTTCTGCACAGCCAACATCACTCTGGTAGCTGTGCAGTTTTCCTGTGCAGTAATGAGTTACTGAAGTCAGTAGAGCATTGGTAATAGCTTGTCACCTTCGATTCATAGAGATTTCTTGCCAAATTGTAGAGAAGGATAAATATCTATTTTCTATTTCATCTGTTTACTGACTTGTGCATTTATCAGAATCAGTGCAGCTGTTTAGAAGGCTACACAGGTGAAGGTTGTATTTGTGGAAAGAACAGAGTTTTTTTTTAGTTTTGAAAATTACACTTTTTGAACTTCTAGGAAGCTCTCACAAATCAATACAACGGGCTATAGCTGTCAAAGGCAGGGGATATTATAACTTAGCCAAGTATAAATTAACTAAACATATGGCCCTATGGCTTGCTGTGGCACTGTTCTTGCTGTACTTCACTGTGTGAGATTTTTTTTTTCCGAAGGCTGAAGAGCATCTTTTCCCTCAAAACCAAATGAATACAGCTTGCGGGGAGAACTCAGGAAAAATGCTTGTGTGGCTGCCTCTTGGCGTGTTCCATGCAAGTTCACCTCTCTTGTCTGGAATCTGATATGTAGGTACATGGATGTCCTTCTCTTGTAGTGTGAACTACCACCCAGTGAAAAAAGTCATGCGGCTTGGTATCCATGCAGGCTGCTGGGGTAGTCAGGGAGGGGACACCCAAGTCCACAGGGAAAGGCCAAAACTCTCAGTACCTTTGTAGGTGGTAAGTAGTGAGGCAGTTCAGCTTTCCTCATAAGCAGCTGCACTGTAGTTCCATAGCTTTGGAAAGCTTAGTATTTTTAGGTAACAGACTTACCACTGTTCTACCACTGCTCAGCTACCCCATGAGCAAGACATTGCATTGGCTCTGTCATTGCAAGCTGAGAGCAAAGGGAGAGCATTGCCTGACTTCCAGGGCTTTATCTGTACTTGCACTCAGTTTTTTTTCAGAACAGGTCTGATTGCTAAGGCTTTTAGCCCTAGAATAATTTGCATGACATCAGCATTAGTTTGGGAAGGTCACTGGCCACAGTGGTGCTCTCAGGACAGAATTCTCTCCAACCAGGTTCTGGTAATGTATCTTTGAAGCATCAATAGGGATGGTCAGACACATGAGGAAGACTCTACACCATGCTGACCTATGTATGTGAAGGAATGGTGCAACTTGAAATGGCTTGAGATAATGGCATTACTGCAAAATATCAAGATTGAGAACTGAAATGCAAGACTGGACACAAGACATTGCATGAGACAGAAGACTAAAACCAGCCACTCATTTCTGGGAGAGTGGTTTTGCTAGTTTTGAAAGAATTTACTTTATATTTTGGTAGGCTAGCTTGAAAAAAAACATGTCAAGTCAAAGATCTGCCTTTCTTTTGAGACATACCCACTTTCCACCTCAATAACTTCAGAACAAACATCTGCATGTCCCCTTCTTTGTTACAGTGACTCATATCGGGGTTTTTTTTCTTGTAGTCCAGTTCATTCTTGAAAGACAATTACAGTTATAAAATAGTTTTGTCTTTTCACTACTAGCTGATCACTTAAATAGAGAAGAAGTGCTTACTGTGTTAGTTTTGAGTCTTTACTGAACAGATGCATACATTTTCAGTGTCAAATAGAAAAGTATTACTCATAGGTAAGAAAGCTGAAGGATGCTATCATTACTTGCTGTACTCAAAGTCAAATAGAAAACTGTAGTAGCTGCGGGAGTGTAACCTCTTAGTTCCACCCTCTCTCTGTGCGGGAGTGTAACCTCTCAGTTCCACCCTCTTCAAAAATACTCTTTGCTCTAATAGGAGGGGCTCTGTGCAAGATGTTTTTTATTCACTGACAGTTAAAACAAACTGTTTCCGTCACTGGTTGGTTTTCTCACTTACTACCACCTTCTGAGTCTTTCAGAAGTTGGCATTTGTTCCTCAAACCAATTAAAGGTTCAATCAGTGCTAGTCACACTACCTTATTACTCCCCACTGCTGCTCAGCTCAGTGCTTTTTGTCGCTAGCAAACATGACTAAGAAACATCCATTTAAACTATACATATTTTTTAGATATTTTTGATTCAGATTAGAATCCCAAGTGACATGGGTAGGAAGGAATCATTGTTTGATATTGCTGGGAAGAGTCCTAGGAGGTTATTAAAGATAAGGTGATATTATCTTGGAGGGAAATATCTTGTCCTGTTAAAGTTTGTTTGGAATTTCTGAGTCTTTTGATATCTGAATTTTATTCTGCTTGTGGAGTGGCTGTTTCCTAAGTGCTGATACAGGAAGCAGCCAGAAGAAAAATGTGTTCTTCCCTTCAGCTGCTTTTATATGATTTGTCTCAACTGCCTCCTAAAGACTGCAGTCATGTGGAGTGGGCTTCCCTCTGCCAAGCATCCTTTTCTTCACTGTTCCTTTCTCTCTGGCATGTACTAAGGGGACTGGAGGGTTTTGGGACAGCTGGGCCAATCTGTTGTCTGGCAGTGCAAAAAGGAGTCAAAGCCCCATGTGTGTGAATGGTAGAAACTTTCAGTTTCATTTGAAGGTCCTCATGAGAGGCATTTGGGGTTGCTAAAGGTCTGTAGTACTAAATAAGATAGTACAAAGGGCTAGAGCTAGGCTTGTGGTTATTTCATATGACCAATTACAAGCAAAATTGAAGCTTGACTGATTCTTGTTACATCTTTGTAGGTGGTTGTCCAATGTTCTGAGCTGTTCTCTGGCAACTATATATAATATAAAGAACAGCAAGAACCCTTTAATCTGATGTATATGGTCTGGAGGGTTGCAAACTGGCTATGGAGGATAAGGGGGAAAAGCTGACATATTAGGTTCCTGTTTTTAAAGATGAACGTTGCATAGCATCATGTCAAAACTCTTATGGCATGGGCAAACGAAACATATCTTAGCTTTTCCATGTATGATGTTCATTGGGGTTTATCAAGAAGCAGTCTGGGGAAATGCATGGTGCTCTACAGTTTCCAAATCCCGTTGAGAAACAGCTGTAGGACAAAAAGCCTCCTGGTGTCCACCAGTGAGAAGTGATCAGGCTGTGCAGTATCCTCACATGCAGAACACACCTGTTCTGTGAGAACTGTCTGCAGCTTCACCTGTGACCATCGCAACACAAAACATAGTTGAGTAATGTTTCGGTCCTACAGGGTTTAAAGGCATTGTGTATGTGAACAGGTGCAGATCTGAAAAATGTAATAATAAGATTCCTTTTTACCTTCTTCCTCTGACATGTATCCAGTTCTGAACATCTCTCACACTTTGGAAGAGGAGGTGGACTCATAAGTGAAGTATTGCTTTGTCACCATTGCAGCTGATAAAGCAATAATTCTGGGAAAGATGTGTAAAAATAAATGTCTACATTTTGAAATGTTTACTTCTTGGTTTCTCTGCAGCTGTTGCCCTACTGACCTTTAATAACCATCTTGAATCTTCTCTCCCTCTTGCTTTAGTACTTTTGAGAGGGGAGGGGGGATCTTCCTTTTTTTTAATTTCCCTATTTAATCTCAACTTGTTCCTTCTTTTTATGCCCTGTATTTTTGTGGTGATGAGCCACACCAATATTTTAAGTGAGGACTGTTGATCTGGACAGCTTCAGGTGTCTAATGTTTTTCAGACTGGCCACTAACAAGCTTGTTCAGTAGTTTCATTGAAATTTCACTTGCCTGCAGGCTTTGCAAGCTGAGATCACAGTATGGCACTTTTTCTCTTACAATTTATTCTGGCATTAATCAATTCTGCTTATATAAACAACAAGTAAAATAAGAAAAATCATTAATAGAAGGATTAAAAACCCTAACTGAAGACAGGCACCTCAGTACCAAAAGTTGTCATTCTTTCATATTGCTTGTGTAAATAAAATAGGAAGTTATAGCTTGTTCTGAGGTGATGAATGTGTGAATTGAAGAATGGCTTTGTGCAGTAGTTTGTGAGAGGCAAAAAACTCTAGCAGGCAGAGTATTGCCTCGGAGTAGAGAGTTCTGGCTTCCTTTCCTGACTTCAGCCACTGCATTGCAAAATGTAAGAGCAGAAAGCTTTGCTTAAGCCAATTACTACTTGGGCGGAGGGGAGGGGTGTTTCCAAAGACAGAGGTCTTTCAAAATGACCTTTTGAAATTTTTCTCTGAAGTTTTTGAGCATTAGGGAGAAGATAAGAAGGTTGGTTTCCAAGCTGAGAGCCTGAACTGCCTGTCCAACCGTTTCATTGAGCCTCTTTGAAATTCTGGCACTTTTGTGCCTGAGCAGAATGCAGGCACTCTAACAAATCTGATGATTAGTGCAAGTGTGATGCTTGAGATGTTTTAGCCTGTAAGGAACAGATCTTGCCTGCTCCCAAACCCCAGCTGTTTTAATGTAAAGTGCAGCACACAGAAGACCACTGTGAAATCTCATTTGCTGTTGCCTCTCTTTAAAGCTGTGCCAGCAACCATGCAGCATGAGCATTTCACTGACAATATACAGAGCTCTTCATTGTCTTATTAAACAACTTCTGAGCAATCTTAAAGCATGACATTGATCCTTATTTGTGCTGTCGTACACCTTGGTTATCAAATGTGTTACAGTTTTATTCCAACAACAAGCATGATTTCTGGAATTTTGGAGCCCTGTTCAGTCTTTTATGATTGATGGGAAGGATCTTTTTCTAATGCCAGTGGGCTCTGGCTGTAGTAGATCTGCTCTCCTCTGTAACTGCTGTGTCCTTAGGACAGTAGTGGAATATTTGATATTTCCTGCTGTTTCTGCAGCAAAGCTTTTCTTGAAAGCTGTACTTCATGCTAGATTTCAAGAGGTAGGAATGAGAACACAGCACAGGAAACTGTATTCAACACAAATTGAATCTGCATGAGGTACAGGGAGAGATTAGAAAATGTACTTATGTAATTCTGATCCCATTATGTGTTGCTCTTTAGTGCAGGCTTGGTCTCATGGAAGGACGGTGCCTGTGTTTGCATAAATGTCAGATGCTGCAAGGATCAGACACTGGATGAGAAAGAAATATTTGTTTGTGTCTGTGGAAGTGCTTGTAAGGTACTTGGTTACAAGTAGTCAAAGACAATAGAGGTATCCACTTATTGTTTCAGTTTCACAGCATTCATAGATTGTTGGTGTACTAGAAGGTTTCCAAAGTAGTGGTTTCCCCTCTTAATTATACATTAAAGCTAGGGAAGCTCTTCTTTAGAAGTTCAGTTAGTAGTGAGGTATAAGTTGCAAAGGCATTTCTGAGAGATTAATAAAATATGCCCCACTGCATCTTGTTGGTGCAGAAGCCACTTCTGTGCTTTCAGGTGCTGTGGAAAGAAGTGTGGTTTTTGGAGACTATAACACAGTTTTCTATGATAGCAATATTTTGTGAACATATTCTGGAGTTATTTCTAGACCATTTCTGACAAAAATGTTTTATTCTTTTTTAATATTCAGACTTCAGTTTCAATGCAGAACCTGGTAAACAAAGGATAGATTCAGTGAATCGGACTGGCAGGGCCTGCACAAACAGGGTAACTTGCTTAGCTTCTTCTTGGCAAAGATGATGGAGAATCTTTGTAATGATCAATGGAAAAGAGAAAAACAACAAAGCAGAACAAGTGCTGTAGGGTATAAAGTTGAATACCCAACTTGTTTTGAATATTTGGCAGAGTGGTTTAAAAGACCTGATTGCCAACATAATACCTATCAGACAGTAACACTTTGCCTATTTCTGCACATCCTTTTCTTTGCCAAAATGCAGAGGTGGAAGTTTCTTTCCCTCAGGTTATCCAAATGCCAGAGGGATGAGATCTGAGGTTATTAGAGGCCTCTTTCTGTAGTGATGTAGTGACGGGGGCTGCTGCTCTTTGGGAAGTGACTGCAGTGCCTTTCAGGTGACAGCTGGTTAGGTATTGGACATTTCAGCAGCTGTCAATGGCTGCAGGAATACTACCAAAGAGATTACAGTTAACTTGCACTCAGGGGCTCTAACGGTGAGGAGGAGAGAGAATTTCCTTGTTCCAATGGCTTTTCTCCAGATTTGGTACAAAATGGAGAGAATTCTAGCCAGCCACATGAAAAACAGGCAAAACTTGGCTTGTTTTTTTTTTCATTTTTCTAGAACACAGCCTTGAAATAGTTAACAGGTTACATCAGGAGCAATTAATTTGGTTCAACCTATATTTAGTTTACTGGAAGAACCTTTCAGTTGTGAAATGTTCTCTGTGTGTTCTTGTGCTTGTGCTAGAATGAAATATTTAAAAGAGGAAATATTTTCAGTAATATTCCAGGAATCTTTGAATAAACACCGTTCCTATCAGCATGAATGGTTAAAATTTTAGCTTTTTGGTCCCTGGAAACAAACATGTTTCTGCTTTGATTCAATTCTGCTCTGCTATCAGGAGGAGGTAAAACCACAACCTCATGCCACAATAAAATAAGTCCATATAGGGGAATCCCCAGGTGGCAAATAGCTGCCAGAGCTGCTTCTACGCAGGGTCCTCTTCTCAGCTAGCAGCACACACAGTGCCTCCTGTAGTGGGCTTGGAAAAGCAGTTTTTCTGTCCAGGTTCACAGAGAAAGTGTCGAGGTTTGTTTCTCTGGTGGCCTTGAGCCGACAGAATATTGGCAAGTTGTAAAATCCATCTGAAGTGGCCTCATTCCAGAGCTGAACTGACCAAAATTGCTGCATGTTTTTTCTCTCTTTTTCAAGTTGGTTACTAAAACTTCCAAGCCAAATGCTGCCTTATATTACACAGAACTTTTACTTTTACGTCCTTGGAAATGATTGGCAAGACGATTGCTTCACATGTCTTCACCGAGATTAGGAACTTACAATAATAAATAGTGTTAAAATTGAGAATAAAACCAGTGAGTATATCTGGCACTAGCAATATTCCTCTTAACATACGTACATAAAAAAAATGTTGAACCTCTGCTTGCACTTTCTGTCCCTGTCTTCAGATCTTCATGTCCACTGTCTCTGTAGACTAACTGCTTTTGTGTGACACTGCTTTCATCTGCAGGAAAGTGCTGTTTTAATACAAGCACTATGGCATTATTATTAGTTGCCTAGCCTTAACCATAATAATAATCTATAATTTTAGTGCTAACCTTATAAAGGTTTTGCCTTTAAAAGGACTTCAGGATTAAGTAACAAAGAACAGAAAGTAGATTGAAAATTAGTTAATATACATTGGAAACGTGAAAGCAGAGATGGCTAAAACCTTACAGGTAGTTCATTAGTCATTCTGTAACATGCTTTACTGTTTGGAGAGTAAAAGAACAGCAGCACATCTCTATTATGTAGAAGAAAAAACAGGTCACTGATTACAGATTTTGTTTAAAAGCAAGGAGGGAATGCAAAGAACGCACTAAAACCAGTCAAGAGAGAGAAGCGCAGGGCAGCTTTTTTAAAAGCAGGCATTATTTTTAGTGCAATGTTTTGTTATGTTATTTGTGGAAGAGCACACCTCCGCATCTTACAGGCAAATACTCTCCCTGTGGGTTGGAACTTTTAAACTAGGCTGAGAACTTTTCAGTGGTACCAATTGTTCACAGTTTTCACAGTATTTTATTGCATGCTCTATTTTTTTTCTTATTGTGTCTTTGTGTTACTGCATTTGCTTTGTTTTACAGTTGTACAATTTTGGAGAGACAGTTTCTATAGTTTTCTGGACAGACACATGGAAGCCAGAAAGTTTTTTTGACAAGATCAAGAAGAACAGGCAGAATGGAATGCACACACTGTGCTTACTTGGTAAGCAGCACCTACCCCGGTTCCTTAGCTACCATCTTCCACAGTGTCTAGAGACAAGAGTGCTAGGCATGGGGTGAAGTCTATGATTAAACATGTGTTCTTAGCTAGCGCGGATCTTTGAAAATATACCAAAAATTGGAACATTAGTGTATGTACTATAGAGTCAGTTCAGCCACTGTTCTTGCTGCAGCAGCTAGGAATTTCTTAATTCCTTTCCAGAAAAAACACAAGACGTGCCTTTGTAGGAGTCAAATAAGGAGCCGAGACCCGTATTTGCTCTGAAGCTCACTGAGACTTTAAGCTAGATCTAGCTCAGGATCCCGATCAGACTACAGTGAATAGCAGCAATCTTTTATTGACTTTTATTGACTTAGAGCCCAACACATTTGACTTTCTGGAGAGCTAAATCATACATTTAACCACACTTCTGTTTTGTGAGGTGATAGTCTTTTTCCTAAATTATCCTCTCTAAGAATGTTTTGGCAAAAGGTGATTGTCCCATGAGAAGCTTCAGTGCTGCAATAAATCCCAACCATGGAGTTGAAACAGAATGCTGTTCCTGCTGTCCCCAGGCCCTCCCACAGTGCTGTCTGATCTTTATCCTACCTAACAACCCTCGACGGAAAGCCACTTAAATGTATAAGCAATTTAAATGTATAAGCATCACTGGCCAGCAGGATTTGCAATGCCTTGAAAGTTATTTGTTTTCAAAATTGGCTAAAACATCAGAATTCTCATAATTTGTTTTAAAGAAAGGTGACTTGAGAAATGTTTTAAACAAGGATTATTACAAATATAATATGTTAAAGTATTCTTCAGATATTTAGTATAATCACTTCTGTGATCTCCTTGGTAAATTTTTTTATGTTCAGTATCAAGACAGTAGAAGTTTGAAAAATTTTGAAAAAATTGTATTATAAATCTCATGCTTCAGGGACAGTTATAGTTCCTGCACCAAGTTGTAGATCACAGCTGAAAACTACCCAGTTCCAAATGAATTGTTCCTTAATACCGCTTGGTCACTCTGGTCTATGTAATGATTGTTTATCCAGCCAGACCAGATTTCCAGGTAAGCAAATGTGACATAAAGAGGTTAGTGCTGCTCAGCTTCTGAATGCACAGTGACTTCATGGACATGTGAGCAATCTGATAAAACTATGCACTAATCATCTTGCAGCTTTGCACTTTAAACCCCTTTCATCAGAGTCACTCTGGCCTAGGGGTTGATTGTAGAACTGAAGCAATACATTTTTAGAAAAATCAAGATTAGAAATGTATCCAGCTTTCACTAGGGTAATATTTGGGGGCATTTGAATACAGACAACGTTCAATTGCCTTTTGGAGAGGCTGTGGTCAGCAAGTTTTGTAAAATTGCAGATGTGCAGAATCTCACCTGTTTTACTTTTGCCCAAATCGTTTTTCTTTCCCCCGTA